>OY770155.1:2725512-5192496 GCA_963669345.1 Gortyna flavago | reverse complement strand
AGAGGGGGTGACTACCGAGATGACGACTGATAGAGAAGTCATCATCTCCCTAGCCTTTTCCCAACTATGTTGGGGTCGGCTTCCAGTCTAACCGGATGCAGCTGAATACCAGTACTTTACATGGAGCGACTGCCTATTTGACCTCCACAACCCAGTTACTGGGTAATACGATACCCCTTGGTAAGACTGGTTGTCATACTTTCGGGCTTCTGACTACCCGTAACGACTGTCAAAGATCCACGAATGACAGCCGGGACCAACGGCTTAACGTGCTTTCCGAGGCACGGAGGGGTCTCGGTATGTAAATGGTCACCCATCCACAGACCAACCGCGGCAACCGTAGCTTAACCTGATCGATCGACCTGTGCGGCTGTTATTATTTAGCCACGGGCGACTAATAGAGAAGTATAGAAGAAAAAAACATGTTGCGCTGACCACTAATAAATTGGGATAAAGGCTGGGGAATGATTATGATGCGACGATAATATTATGTTCACTTACGATTTCTATTAAGGCTGGTGTTGACTTGAACCACGTGTTTCACAATTCTTTTTGGTTCCGGTTTTTTGCTGCTTGAATGTGGTTTCTTCACTTCGAATATCCTCTGTACTGTGTTACCGTCGTCTGAAGACTGTGAAAAAAAAAACACAAATTTGCATTACATTGCTACCTTAAAAAAAAAAACACTCCGGGAGTGCCGACAGAAGTGAAAACAAAACACAAATACAATACTTTGCCATCACTCACTGACATATCGGATGTACATTAAAACCGAGTACATCAAGAGGAGAGCCGAACACATCCGAATGTAGCGCGGTGTCGGTACCAGTGACGCGATTTCAACGGTTTTTTTCCCATCTCAAAAAATTCCCAACGTGCCTAAAGAAGTTTTCACTTCAAAAACATGACATTTATCTAGTGCTGTTCTCAACCTTATTTAGCATACCGTCCACTACGAGAATATTTTTTTTAGAGCCCCCAAGATGTTTTCCTTATTATCTGTCGCGAATCTGACAGCTATTGCCACGATTTTATTTAAACGTGTAATATTATAAATATAGTCGTAAGATAGGATATAATTATTATTTTCTCTGAGTCTTCTACTGCGCCCCTAAAAGTCTTAAACGCCCACGTTGAGAACCTATGATCTAGTGTTTGCAAGTTCTACTGTCGACAATGATGCGCTGGGTAACCCAGGACCTCATTGTCAACCGGGAATCAAATCCAGGCTGGGTTAGATTCCCGGCAAAGTGTAATATTTAGTTTGTAAAGCTACGAACATCAAAATGGCCACTGAGGGCTTCATAATCCTTACCCTTACATTTTACAAAACAAAGTCGCCGAAATGTCTATACGCGCATAACTTCCGAACGACTGCACCAAATTGTATAATTATTTTTTGTTCGTTGTGTTCGGTATTGCCAGGACAAGGTTTGTATGAAAGAATATATCGGAAATTCGAAAAAAAAATTGCACACTGCGAGCGGGCCGCTAGTCTCTATACAAAAGGTCAAATTACATTAGCTAACGAAACTCCGCAGACGTGATGGGTATCGATATGCGGTAACAAGAAATTTCACGCGGTCAGCGATGCGGGCAGAAGTGAGTGTTTTATACAGGGTGTTAAAAGATACATCACATAGCTGTCAACTACGCATTCTGTACATCAAACTAAGTAACTTTGGACAAAAAAAAAACTTGCTGGAAAACGATTTTTATTTTTGGTGAGAAAATTAGCTGTTTCAATGTAACGCATGCAAAACATTGTGCTTATGGCTGCATGCAACTGTACAGGGGTCGTGGGGTAAAAAAACGCCAGTAAAAGTTGGAATTTTGACCTTCAATATCTCTGTAACCAGATGGTTCCCAGGTATGGTCCAGTACATAAAAATTATCACAATGACGGGGAGTACATGTGACTCTCGGCTTCGTTAAAGGTGTTTTTACACCCGATTTGTTTTATTTATCATCGTTCTATAATGCTTACCTGATCAGTTTCATCATCGCCGTCACTCATGTCTTCAGGTATCGCTTTCGTCGCTGTTCTCTTGATTAAGGCGTTCTTCGCGAGTTTCAGAGTTTTGACTTGACTGCGCTATGGGCGAAATAAATCATGTTTTTACATTGATGTATAAAATAGGGAAGATAGACCACTCTCTATCGTCACGGACTAGAAACACTTACATGTAAACACATCCACACAACTACATTTTTCCCGGTGTCGTGCGTCATGTGCTCAACAAACGAAATAAAGAGACATATTACGCGGGCTGTAGCGGGAACGAGATAGCAATAATTATGGTAATTTTACTTAACGTGCTACACAAACGCCAGTTCGATTGTGACTAAGGTCGATTGTGTCCGTGCACACAATTTATGCAGTCCACGTCGAGGAGCGCGTAACATATCTTCACTATTTTATAGGTACATCAATGTGCTTGGCCAGACTGGCAGCGCGGGTGCGGGAACGCGCGCGATCTAACTGTCCGCAGTCGAGCGCGGCTGCGTTCTGCGTGTTTTCCGTGTCCAATGTTTGTCAAAATATAATATGGATGAAGAAGACTTATTTTTACTAGAAAAAAGCTCGAACTGGTTTGAGAACCCCGGTCCTAGCGCGGGCCGCCCGCACACCCACTGCGGCCACTTGTATGAACGAGCTTTGGCGTGAGTTGCCCGCGCGCTCCCCACGCAGAGCAGCCCGCGCCGCTCACCGTGCCCGCGTGCCCACTATGGACACTCAAATGTAGTTCTTATGTTTGAGTACGCCGCGCCGCGCCCGCCCCTCGCCCGCGCTGCCAGTCTGGCCAAGCACAATGTGTTTTTAAGAAAGCCTGTATTTTAGGATGGGTTAGGGAGAAGTCAGAGAAGCTTATACAGGGTGACAGGGACATCATCGCGCAACATGTTACCATGGGTTCCTTACATGGTTCTGGACTGGACCTCCATGCGTTGAAACATTTCGTCGGTTATAAAAAACCGGTCGTAACTAAAAATTTACGGTTTTCGGATTTTTTCCTTTATTTGTGCTACATGACATTGCTTCTACTTAAATCTATTCTATGCTTCTTGCCAAATTTCATGATTCTAGGTCAACGGGAAGTACCCTATAGCTAATTTAATATTAGCCTGGGTACTCTTCAAAAATGTATTAAAGACCAGGTCCATTCAATCTGTGTGGTTCTTTCCTCAGAAGACCATCTCAGATATCAATCTACATGGTCTTCACATGATCTGATCAGGATTATATCTGGACTTTAAAAGTGACTGTGACCTCTGAGTTTGTTTCGGCCTATCTTCTCAGAGTAGTCAGATAGGTACTCATCTAGTTTTTAAAATATGGTTGACGTGTAAAAGTGTTTGTGCAAACCTACTTACAGAAAATAAATCATTTATCATGATCATAAAAGGTTCCTATTTCACTTTCTCTAGCAAGGATTCTACTATTTATAGCGGAACAAAGTCAAAATCGGAACTAACGTCGCCATCTTGTTTTTTTTTCAATATGACACTTCACAAAACAATTGCACAAATGTTTACCAACTGCAACCCCCTGTCAACGTCATTCAAGCGACAAAAGATCCTTTATAAAACTAGCTAGCAATATTTATTACTAGTAAACACCACTGAGTGCAAAGTTCGACGGCTCACCCATTATATATATTAGTCTATGGGCTCACCTCGCTCTACTGCCGTCATCACATGACATTGGCAGAATACTCGACATCGGCTCAGTTGCCAATACACAAAAAAAAAAGACAATTGTTACCTACCTCGTATATAAAATCATCATCATCGCTAGAGCCTTGATCATCATTCTTCTCATTCTTTATCACTTTGAAAGTCTTTTTCTTCACTTTTTGATCATCTTCGCCCAACAGGCGCTGTAAATAAAATAGGATAGTGTAAAGGGGTATCTACATGGGTGAAGGGTAAAGAGTAAAGGTGCGCGGCGATGCGCGGCGCATGCCTCGCAATGTCTGTATCCGCCTTATAGGTAATTTTATGGGTAATTTAAATCATTTATGGGTAAGATTAATAAGTTGCGAGTGTTTTTATGTAACTAGGGTAAGGCTAAATAACAACAGCTGCACGGGTTGATCTTTAAGGTTAAGCTACGCTTGCCGAGGGCGGTCGGTGGATGGGTGAACATCTTTACATACCGAAACCCTCCGTGTCTCGGGAAGCACGTTCAACTGCTGTTCCCGACTGTTATTCGTCAATCTTTGACAGACGTTATGGGGAGTCAGAAGCACAAGTGTGACAACCAGTCCTATAGAGAAGTTTCGTATCGTATTACCCAGTAACTGGGTTGTGGAGGTCAGATAGGCAAGTCGCTCCATGTACAATACTGGTATTTACTGCACTTAGCTTCTGACGTTTCTTAAGTGCCCATGTAGGTTTACGTAAAATAAAATATTCTGATTTTAATTTGACCACAATATAGTTGAGAAACGACTAAGCAGATTGATTGATAAGCTTAATTTTAAATACAGAGCATTTACAAAATATTTAAAATAGATAAATACAATATCTTAATCTTAACCTTCTTAATCTAATATTAGTGTCCGACCGAAGGTGCAATTCTGGCCGAAGCCGATTAATCGGTATTCACCAAAACCTTCGGCCGAAGCCGAAGCCGAAGCCGAAGGTGTCATTGACCTTGAGAAATACGATAGTTACTTTGATCTCAGAATATACTAGATACATATTGTGAGAGCTTTAGAGATTTAGCCCAATAACGAGCCGAGTGACCAACATATACAAGTAGGTAATAAAATATTGTCTAAAATAAAAGTTTCAAATATACAATGTTAATTAAATATTTATTTACTTAAAGTAATTTTAACAAAAATAATCAAATAATCAGTCACATTTTTTTAATTATCAGACGAACACAAAATATTTCTATAAAATAATTGAGCAAAGTTTAACGGCTTTTCAATCTCTATTTTTTACATATAATTTTTTGGAATTTTTGAGAAAATTAAATCTTATAAGTAATTTCTTAGGATAATTAAGTTAAACATTTTTTTATTTAACTAAAAGTAAACAATCTTCACATGTCTTTTTATCTAAAAATTGCATAAAAAAACATACCAACATTGTTTCCATTTAGTTTCCTACCTAACGTAATAACGTTAGATAACATAAAATATTTTAAACCAGACAATACTTACGGTTTTTTGGTTCTTAGAGTGCCTCACAATAATGAACGTATCACCACAGGTACTACTTACAGTAATAAATAAAATAATTTGTAATAACAAATATGAAATATTTAAAAACAAAACACTTATTAGAATTTTAAGACGCGCTCTCAAACTTGTTTTGACTCGTTTAGTTTACTAACTGCGATTCGTTTGGTCCGGTGCGGCGGCGCGGCGAAACTCTGCTGCTCTGCACACTCTCCGTCTCGCTCTAGTATCGTTCAGTAAATTTAAAATTTTGACAACTAGCAAACCTTCGGCTTCGGCCAAACCTTCGGCAAATTTTTGGCCGAAGCCGAAGATTTGGCCGAAGGTGCTTTTTTGGCCGAAGGTGGCCGAAGCCGAAGCCGAAGCCGAAGCTTCGGTCGGACACTATCTAATATATAAAATTCTCGTGTCACAGTTTTCGTTGCCATACTCCTCCGAAACGGCTTGACCGATTTTGATGAAATTTTTTGTGCTTATCCGGTATCTATGAGAATCGGCCAACATCTATTTTTCATCCCCCTAAATCGAAACTTACGCGGGTGAAACCGCGGGGCGCAGCTAGTAATATATATAAATTACGTGTCACGATGTTTGTCCGCGATGGACTCCTAAACTACTTAACCGATTTTAATCAAATTTGTACACCGTATGCAGTTAGATCCAACTTGAAAGATAGGATAGAAAAAAAAAATACGAAAACGTTAGCCACAGCAACGCGTGGCCGGGTCAGCTAGTAAGTTATGAGAATGCTTATAAGGGTTTGGTTTAATTGTAATTGGCTTTATGTCTCATATACTATTGTTATCCTTCTGTTATAGCTGTTGGTTCTCCAATAAATAAATAAATAAATAAAAAGCAAAAAAGCTTTTTTATTGCTGAAAGGGCCTGCTCCTGACCTAGATCACGCCTGATGGAAAGCGATGGATGAGGTCTAAGATGGAACAAGCGTGCCCAGAACGTGCCTAAGGCACTGGAACTCCCACGCATCGACGAAACACAGCAAGCTGCTTGACGCCGGACTCCGGTGGGAAGGTGGTCGCAGGCGCTCGTTAGCCCTACCACCGCAAGGGAAGAATTGGCCCGTCAAATAAGATGTTGGGTGTGACTGTCCAGGATGCGCCGAGCGCTCGGTTCAGTTGAGTAACTGGCGGAACAAACTGCGCTACACGAGGAGGCTTAATAGGTAATACGGACTGTTGTCCGCAACTCCACGTCAATGCGCGTATTTTGCGTACGGGTGGGAAATTCGATTAAGGCCAGCAACGCCTTGATGTTACTGACCGTCTCACGTAGGGTACCTGGGTTACCGAAGTACTGTGCCCTGTACGTGGTGACCACCGGGCAGTTTAGAAGCACGTGTGCCGCTGTCTTGTCACGAGGAGGCTTCTTCATGCATCCCAAAAATTTTATTTAGGGTAGTTTGACTATGTTATGGGTCATACCAGTAAGTCATCAGTATCGTTGCCATCATCTTCATGTTGATTCGCCTTGATTGCTTCTGCTTCATCTAACACTTTAGCCTCAACCACATGCCCGTCTGTTTTTCTGTGAATAAACGGTACATTTCAGGTTTCAGACCTACAACGAACGGGGTAATTGCATAACACACTATCTATCAGTAGCAACGGGTTTAATTTTGACAGTTCAACAACATTCATTGCGTTTTTTACGTTGTTGAGCGGAAACATTTTTCGAACTTATGAAGTAATGGATTAGCAATATGCTTCAAAATGATTCGGATTAGTAAAGATAGTATGTTTAGAAGGATCCAAGCAAATACCTGATCAAGAACGCATCCAAATCATCAGTCAACTCATCCCCATTGTGCGTACTCTCCAAATTATTCAACTGCTCCTCAATATTCTGGGTAACGTTGCCAATTCCTTGGGTAATACTGCCATGGCTAATATTGCTGTGCGCAATAGTTCCATGGGTTATAGTGGCATGGGTAATACTGCCATCGTGTAATTCCACCTGTCCGATGACTGTGGTAGTTTGTATGGTGTCCGTTTCTCGTGAAGTTTGGGTAGCTTCATTCTCTTCTGGGTTTTCAGGTAGGGTAATATCGCTTTTGTCTTGTGATTGGTCTTGCTCAGTCTGGAATTGACAATGAGACCATTATTTTAGGGAAATGAATTGTTAAGCAAATTGACTTCTAACTTGAATTGACTGTTTATTCAAATCACATCCCACAACCATCCGTTCCATTGGTTCCATCCCGTTGGCACCATTTTAGCGTTTTTTAGTTTAGCATTAAACCCACGCTTTTCTGTGTAAAAATGGACTACTTAAGTCACAGAAAAGTGTGACTTAACTGTGGATTTATGTCACAAAGTGCTATAAAACACATTCCTTAGAGCTATTTATTTATTTAATACTTCAAGCACAAAAATGTACAGAGGCGGACTTAATGCCATAGGCATTTTCTACCAATCAACCTTTTTGTGATGCAGAGACAAACAATGGTAGGTGCAATCATGTAAATTGAGGAATAAATATTTTAAATATAAAGATAAAGCTACTTCTTATGTTATTGTTGGTGTAAATACACTTACAGTCTGAACATAGTCATCATCCGTTAGCACTCCTTCGCTGAGCCATTCCTCCTGGCCCTCTTCCAAGCATTCCTCACCCTCGGGGTCTAAATACTGAATGAAGAAAGAAAAATAGTTAAACTGTCACAATAACATTTGCATAGAAAAATTACTTGAAAAAAATAAACCAAGGTATATTGTATCACCCAATAACTGGGTTGTGGAAGTCAGATAGGCAGTCGCTCCATGTAAAATACTGGTATTCAGCTGCATCCGGTTAGACTGGAAGCCAACCCCAACATAGTTAGGAAAAGGCTAGGCAGATGACCTACAGCACTTAACAGTAGGTAACCCCCTGCCTACCCCTTTAATTGAAGAATACAAGCATGATATCATACAGGATGGCAGGGACATAGATATGCAATTTGTTACCAAGGATTCAGTACATGATTCTGAACACCATCTTCATTCATCATTCTTCTGCCCATAACCCAATTTATTCGGGGTTGGTGCAATATGAGGTAGGTGTGTTGGGGTAAGATCGGCGCCGGGGTAAGACCGTACGAATCAAACTTCCAGATAATTTGGCATAGAATGTGTTTACACGAAGAAACTGGCAGCCAACGTCTCCAAGCGGCTATAACAAACCAAAAACCAAAGAAATACAAAACATACCTCTTCGTATTTCGACATCTTCGTCGGCGGTTCTTCGACGTCAGACATTTTATAACTTAAATTTTAAAATAAAAGTGGTTTTCTAACTATTTTTGAAACTTATAGCACGTAAATAACATATTTTCTCGCAAAATCAGCTAAGCTTTCACAGTTTTAAAATAACCTCAATCAATACAGCGCGTTCCATAGTTTGCAAGATTACTTTAGATTTTGTCTCACTTTTCCCTAAATTGAAAGACGGAACTAGAACACAAAAAGGCTAATGAAATTCAAAGATCGTCGATGGAACGCGTTGCGACGCCAGCAATGTTTTGACAGATTTAGGGATGTCCAACGTTTTTTAAAACGACTGATTAAGGTTGGTTTATAAAAAATAAAATCTGTAAGTCGTTATTGACCATTGCTAGTTGCAATTCCACATTCATTCTATAGTAAACATAACAGAATAATGCATTAGTATATGTTATTTCAAATGCGTGCCCGTAATAGTGAAGGTTACAACAAAGAATAAAACTGCAGCTGTACAATAGACATTTATTTATTTATCAATAAAGAAATTTTCATTATTTACAATTCACAATATTTATTTATAAAGTAGGTACAATATTACAAACTGAAAGCAGTCTATTATTATTTTATACTGATCTTACGCGAGAAAACAGCGTCATGGGGATATGGTACATACCATGAAAGTTAGAAGGCGAAAATATATTTAGAGGGAGTTCTTTGTGCTAGTGAAAAAAAACCAGTTTTTTCCCCTACTACATTATAGTATTGTGTTCTAATCAAACCTTTAATGTGCTTCGTTGTATGTAGTTATAGAATAACTGGCAATGTGCTGTATTGTATTTTTCGTTTTACACAGTCTAAAGCTAGCCTAGCCTACGGGGTAATAAAATTACGAAACACACTATGAATAGAAATGGCTTTCATGTTGACAGTTCAACAACATTCATTGCGTTTTTTACTTACGTTGTTGAGCAGACAAGTTTTTCGAACATATGAAGCAATGGATTAGCAATACATCCTTTACAATGATTCAGATTGTGATTGAAAGGGTGTCATGCAATTAGGGTGCTGATAGGCCGTTTAAGACACTGAGCACGAATGACCGATAATCCGAATTTAAGTGAATCTGATGTTAGGAAGTTTCTGTAGGTGCTAGTAGACCAACTTAATATGACAACGGTCATTTGGGAAGTCATTTAATATTTGACCGATTTCAACGGTACCCACTATACACGGGCCTTGATGCATTATCGCGACTTGTATGGAAATGTTTGTTCTAAGTACCAACATGAATGGTGTTGCGTGATCAAACTCAAACTCAAAGAATTTATTTTAATTAAACCATTTACAGGCACTTTTGAATTGTCAAGAAGTCGGTCAGTCAGAAAATATGAAGCTAGTTACTGTAGGTAACTTATAAATATTTGAGGCTACAATGGAAGAAATGTAATGGAAGATATGTTAATATCAGTGTTTTTCTATGCTTCATTCGAGGAATTTATGTATAATCGCGAATTGGAAGCTCTTTGTGTTATTATTTTGCTTTTAGATAATGGCCTATGCTAACGCGCGATTCAGCGGTGAACTACGATAGGCGATAGAATTATACGATCCATATATGTACTTAAATATAAAAAATATTAGCTATAGACAATTTCTCTCACTGTTATAAAGCTCAAGGCAAATTACTACAGTAGCCGTAAACCTAGGTTGATACTAAAATTACTAATAATTAGCATAAAAGTTTAAATAATCTAAATACATTTCCGCCTTCTCGACTCAACAGCTATAATAATCGATATATTATCTATAGCATTAAACGGCACTGCACTTACAAACAACAGTAAAAAAAAAACTATACATTAGATAATATTCACATTATAAACATTTCCCGCGTTTTTTGCTATAAACCTACATTTTTGCCTGAGAAACATCTCTGTACTATTCTTTTCGTCTGGACTGTGCCTCTTCACACATTAAGGTAGTCTCGTTTCGTGAGGAGATTCTGTGTACGCTGTCTACGCCTCTATGGTGAAAAACAGCTTCCGAGGCTTCCGAGGTAAGGACACAGGCTTTAAAATTCGATTACTTTCGAAGTAAAAAAAAATATTTAAATATCGCGTTTAGCCTTTTCTTTCACTTCTTTACAATGAATATTTCTTCAATGAACAAGGTATTATTTTTATTAGCTCATAAAACACCCGCCCGCCCGACATCGAGATTTCCAATGAAGAATGTATTAAGTACACGTAAACCTTCCGGAATAAAAATTCTCTTAAGGTAAATACCGCAGTAAAGCCCATTCTGTACGAAAATCTACTTTAATTTATAAAAGATGTCTATTTATGAAAATTTTTATGTAACGGCTTCAGGGGGTTATGAATCAATAAACTGAAATATAGGTTAAACAAAAAAAAAACATAAAACCAATAAATAAATTAAATTAATTTAATTAATTATAAACAAGCAATATATACAAAGATTGCGATAATTCGGAATAAAAAATATACATGATGCGTGTATGTATTGATATTTTAATCCATATTAATATTCATCTAGTGCAATAATAAAATCATTATTATTAATTCGGGAATCAGTAAGAAAAATGCATTTTTTTAAATTATGTTTATTCACATTTTTTTTGGAAAAATCTGTAATAAATTTTAATCTTAAAATTTAAGAAACCACGAACATTAATATGGATTAAAATAAACCACAATTACTATTTTAACGGTAAACAAAAGAACTGAAATAAAACTTAACTACATACAATTTAAATTAAAATTAACATAAAAGCTGGGTTTACAAATTAAAAAAAATAATAAAAGAAACAAGGAACTATTTTAACATCGGACACTTGAAACAACCACAAATTCGTTTCGAAGGGCATTTCAATTTTGAAAAATTCAACTTTTTTTTAATTAAAAAATTCGGGCATTTGTATTGCCCATTGTGCCAAACGTCAGAGGCTTTCTACAAAAAGATTATCTTAAAATTAAATAAGTATCGCTGCTTACATTTTTTTTTTCTAATTCAAAACTATTTTTATTATACAATGCCAATGAAAGTCTGTACAAAATGGATCATTGGACTTACAAAAACAGCATAACATCAAAATTACAAGTCATGGAGGAAAGAGCGAATGGAGGGCACGTATGCGCGTAGCCGCTCTTGCAAGAAATAAACACAAATAGAGTTGACCTCGTAATTGCGTTACCACTTTTGCAAAACACCCAGTAAATTCGAACTTCACTAAATCTTGGGTTCGCTAGGAAAGCGGTTCCGTCATATTTAAACAGCCGTCATGTGAATCTGACAAACTAAATTTGACATTTAGTTGTCAAAAATGCACTTTATTTCGACAGCCGGTACTGTGACCACCGTTCAACGCTTTCGTAGGAAACCAAAACTGAAACTATCTGTCACACGGTCTTAAAGAAATAATAGGCCTCGACGATGACATGCAAGTGACATTCAACCTTAAGGTGGTAACGACAAGGTCGACTATACATTATCTACAATTCGATTTTGAATTCCCGACTTGATAAAAAGAGAAATAATAGCTTGATATTTCTCCTGTTTACTGGCAACGATAGCCTAAATATTCCGCAAAAAAAAAAACGCTCAGTCAGCCCAGGTACGGACGATTTTTTAATGGCGCACTGGATTTTCAACACTCGATGTTGAGCAGAGCACTCAAAATCCAACAGCGAGCATCCCAGGGCGTAAAAAAATACACGGTTGTAATTTCAACTCTCGACGCTAAGCATTGCGTTGAAAATCCAGTGCGCGATATAAATCACCCGTGGATACAAGGGCTCGTAGGAGATCCATGACTAAATTTGAAACAAGAGATTCGATATTTTTTGTAACAATGTCTTCCTTTGTCACATCAATACATGCTAGATAACTAGGCGACTGTCTTTTCTAGCCCCAAACTATTTGTTTTGTAGAGTAAGTGAAAGAAAAGGCCACATTTTAACAGGGTTTAAGAAAGTTTGAAACATTACCCTCCTTTTGGGCATCACCGCAGTCGCGTAAGAGTATCCGATCGATAGAGGGGACTCGAATTATTTGTAAGTAGCACTTCGTTTCAAGCTTATAAACCACACAATATTGCCATCCTATACTCGCAGGTAAAACTAGAAAGAGACGGAAGAATTGTGTTTCTAACGCGCCGTTGGATTTTCAACTCTCGGCTCATCGTTGAAAGTTGAAAATTCAACAGAAGTTTTGGACGACATCTCAGAATATGACGCCTAAAAACGCAAGACAGTTTGACAGCTCAAAACTTCATTTGTGTCTTCCTCACTCTACCTGATGGAAAGAGATAGCAACACTTTCGGTCTTATTACAAAACCGAACCCAGACTTTCGGGCCAGTTATTGTATTTTGAACTCTATTCCGATGACCGTAAAGTTCTTAAAGCAAAAAATGACTTTCAAACTGTGGTTGAGTTGGTTTTTTTTTTATTTCGGTTTTATTTTAGGCTGTGTTAACAGAATCTGAAACTTTTAATCACAAAACGAGACCGCCCAGATGCGAACTAAGCTTTACAAAATGCATTTCAAACTTCCCATTTTTTACATTATGGTAAATAAACGGTAATTCTAATAATTTTTTTTTATAAATCTTTTGAACGCCGTATTGGTGTTTTTACATCACATTATTACGATTAATGGTACGCGATTTTTTTAAACGTTGTTCCTTAACGCACGTCGGTCGCTCTGCACACTTTGCGAATGAGGGCTGGGCCGAAAAACTAACATATTGACCGTCACGACACACGTTTGCTACACCTGGACAGGAAAGGCCTGCGCCTGTTGACGGGAACCATCACGGGACACTGCTCACGGAACAAACACTTCCACACAATAGGCATAACGGACAGTCCCCTACACAGGGCTTGCATGGAGGCTGATGAAACCGTCGCGCATGTGCTCTTTGAGTGCACAGGCGTCACCCAGATTAGGTCAGAAACCCTCGGGAGATCTTACATGTTCTCAACAGACCAGGAGACTTAATCAGCTTCTGAAGGGAGGTGGGCTGGTTGGAATAACCACCGACGGCCGCCGCGGCCCATCGTGACGGTAAAATTGTGTTTGGTCTAACTCTCATTCGCCAAGTGTGCAGAAACGAAAGGAACTTTGTTTCAACCGATTGTCCCACGTCAGCACTCGACTTTTTTTTTCCATTTGCGAGAATTTCAGAGCAAAACTGCCTTTTGAGTTACGTTGCAATGTTCGACCAATATTTTGCCCCCTAATGAAGCTATGGAAACATACGGTAAGTCATACGGGCAGAGAGATTCCGCTGTATTCTCTGCCGTCAGCCGTCTTTTATAATAAACTTTATAAAAGACGGCAGAAAGACTATCCGATGGTGGTCACCACTGCCTATGGATTTCTGCAAGACCAGGGCCATAACTGTTGCGTTGCCATCCAGGGTACTCAATTTGTAAGAAATAAAAAGGCAGTTTTGCTCTGACAGTTTCAAATATAATCTGTATTTACTTACTATAAATTAGCTATCTAGCGCCGAAATTATACAATCTTGTTTATTTAATATTAGTCTAAAGCGTATATGTTTGGATTTTTAAATCTGAATTGAACATGGCGAGTTTGAGCTCTAGACAAATCTGAATTAAAAACGCGGCAAAATCGTCACAAAAGAGATACAGCCCGATTGAAAATTTTTGGCCTGTGAACATGAGGGGAGTCGCTGCGCAGTTACAAATTCACCAGTCAGCGGGGGTGAGGGGTGCAGTACTGCGCAGCGAGTACCGCACTTCAAAGCCGCCATAATGTTTAGATCGGACTGTATAGTTTGTTCCATTTACCGATCGAAAACGCACACACAGAGACGCTTCTCGTACAGGGAGAGTAAGCGCACTAGCGGCCGTTTGAGATCGCCGTACGTACGTGTCTGTGTGCGCTGCCTGTTTTCAATCATTGCATGGAACCTATCTTTTGTACGTTTCTCTGTCACTGTAACAAGTACAAATGATCCGAAAGCGCCATGCCAAGGTGAAAAATCGCTGCATCTTTCCACTCACATTTGCCCTAGCTTTTACAGGGTGACATTAATATGATTGGTCAATAGTTTTGACAATGCATAATATACAGGGTGTTGTTTTCTCTCTCAGAAACTCACGTTGTGTATTCTCTTTTCAGAATAAAGTGTGGCTGAATCTACTAGCAAGTTGAATTTCTAACTGACTTGCACCATCTAAACAGCAAATAGACTTCTGAATGTTTTAGCGCGCTTGCTAGTAAATTTAGCGGACACACTGTTCTTAATATTAATTGTGCATACAGCACAACTCAAATTAGGTTTCAGAATCATTTACAAAAATCACCTCATTCCACTATTGCGCGTTTTAACTGAATAGCCTGTTTATGCAGACAATAAATTAAGAACTTATCACATTTGTCACTTTTTCATCTGACACATGACGTAAATGTCAAAATAACAACTGTCAGTTTTCTTAAAAATCGTGATAAGTCCTTGATAAGCGGGTTACACAAGAGATTTAGGCACAATTTTATTGCTTTAACACCAAGCCTTGATTACATTAAAACTAAGAGCATTGAACATGATGATGGCTTTCTTCAGATGTCAATTTTAAGTTAAAATGTCATAATCAAACCTCTTTTGGTAATTTATTCGTCACCTTTTTGAATGCTCTAAGTCCTAAGGCCTGCTTCTATGTATTACTTTATTAATTTCAGTACAAAATGGACCATAATTTAGATTATAAACCGGTTCTAAAATATGATTCAAACAACTGCATATTTTTCTGCATAACCAAGACGTTGTTGTCTCAAGAATTCTTGTCAGATTAAGGTCTAATTTCACCAAACTTTTATAACTAAAATAACTCTTATCCTGAGAATAAATTTGAGATTTTGACAGTTTTTCAATACTAGAACTGTCAGACGTCAATTTTATTCCATGAATAAAAGATATCTGACTTTGGTAAAATCAGCCCTAAATCACAAATCGTCTTTAGCCGTAAAACTTTTGAGTATCCTGAAATCCGTAATTTCGAACTGTCATAATTATCAATTAATTCTGAAATAATTAGTTATATTTGTTGTTTCAAGAATAAAAAAATGGTCCATTCCATAAAAAAATCTATTAAAAAAATATCTAAACTAAAATGCGTGGCGTTCAAAAGACATCCTATTATCAGAAATATTATTCTTTATACAGGCTGAAATAGAAAACATGCGACAAATCGAAATGGGAGATTGTACTCATCATTATGAACAACTTTTACTATGGGACCAAACCTGAAATAGCAAGAAAAAATCAGCTGTTCCCTACATTTGTTCGCATAACTTGTCAAAATGTAGGGAACAACAGATTTTTTTTTTTGCGATTGCAGCTTTGGGCCATAGTAAAAGTTGTTCATAAGGATGAGTACAATCTCCCATTTCGGTTTGTCGCATTTTTTCAATTTCAACCTGTATTTAAACTAATTTATTCAGAATTGTGTTACTAAATACTTTCGGGCAAGGCATTTTTATAAGTTAACGGGTAGATGCGTTTTTTATTCTTTTTATTGGCAGTAACTGTCAATGGACGAAAGCTATCCACGTAAAGGTAAGTACTTAAAAAGCAGCCAAAACTTACATAAACAAGGTGTAATTGAAATAACTGAACACCTGAAAATCCAACCCGAAACCTGAAATGTTATTGAAATTTAATTAAAGGTCGCGGCTTGCCTAAGAATACCGCGGCATCATGGCGGTAAGTGTGCGCTTGCATGTATTGATGCCGTGCCCTGTCGCCAGAGGGCGCAGGCCCTAAGTCGACATAGGAATAGATAACGATTCAATTTTTTTTTTTTTTATTTCAAAGGAACTAAACTAAAACGATAGGTTCCTAAGAATAAATAAAATAAAAAACAGTGAATAGCAAAACAGCATGTTTATCATCAAGTTTTAAAAAAAGAGCAAAAACGCTCTACCCATTTTCAAATTTACAATTATTATTAACATTATACCTACTACGCTAGTTCACTTTATTTTTTTACAAAATAATTATTTAAAAAAAATCCACTGAATATCGCACACATAACACTTTTATTATAAACCTTCAATAATAATATAATCTAGCATTTACTTTATCGAAAAAAAATATGAACAGAAAAAAAAAATGCTATTTTTTTTTTTCATCTACTCTAGTAATTACAACAAGTCAATACGGTCGAGGAAAAAAATGAGAATAAAAAAAAAACAGCTGTAAAATCGCAGTGTGCAGTTCTAAAATCTACGAAGATTAAAAATCGTCAATTAATAAGCATTGATGGTATTATATATTTTAACGTTGGTTGTATTTTTGTTTGTGTTGCAAAACCATTTTTAAACGACCATGGCAAATCACGAAATAAAAAATTAAAATGGCGAAGAAAAACGTCGTGAGGAAGCCGGTCTTAGTTTAGGATAACTTTACATACAGTTAAATTATACTTCAGAAACAGTAGTTTTTAACTAAAAATGTAACTAGGCTAAAATGCTAAACGAGACATAATTTTGTCGTCGCATTAACTCGCGCCGAGAACACTGACGACTGTGTAGCAGTCACGAGATCATGCTACGACAAAATTTTGTCGCGCCCAAACTACTTCTCTTAAAAGATCTTACTATTTTTCCCCGGCCGTACTTTTATTCAGACATTACTCATCAGTACAAATTAATATTTACAATATTTTGTCATAGTTCTTGATAACACAGAGCTTTTTCAGTAGCTTCAAAAACTTTCAGGCCAATATTACATTATTAAAATTACAATTTCCTGACACCACATAGCACTTTTTTGACATCTGTAAGATAAGTTAACAGCAACTTATCTTACAGATGTCAAACATGAAGTGACAGTTGTTATTTGATTAGACAGGCAATTTAAGTGAATAGTCAATTTGTCAAACAATTATTTTCCCAGACATAATTTTTTATTTAGTTGTTAATTTTTCATTATAACTAACAGACATTTTAAAGCAAAAGTACTTTTTAATTCATATTTTCATGCCTGAACATTTATTCATCTAATAAAAACTGTTCCGTTTAATATACGTTAGTGTACATGTCGCAGCCAACTGGTTAAATCAGCCGTTTAGTTAACCGCCTGGCCTTCAGAAGAAGTGCTCGCCTCGCTTCGCTCTCTCTTAGTTCTAATCTAACCTAACCCATTTGGTCGGGGTGCTCTGCCTTAGTTACTGCGACCAATTCGGCTCGCGCGTGATAGGTTACAGACTTCCAACCTAAAATGTAATTGAATATTATTCAGGCCGTTAGTTGAACAGCCGCCGTTTAGTTAAAAGGCTAGGCGGTTAACTGAACGGCTAATTTAACCAGTTGGCTGCGACATACACACAATGACATATCAAGCTATTATGCATTTGCAGTATAAGCTGACTTCTTCATAATTTTCTTGCTCTTAAACCAATCTATTTGAGGTCGACGCAACATGTCTTTTTCTTCCATACTTCTCTATTACTGCTGACCTCTTGTAGTACGAAAAGCCTATACAATACGAGGTTAGCATACACCTCAGACCAAATAAAAAACCAAAACCCAGCGCTGAGAACGATACAGTGAAGCATGCCAAAACTACACCTCCGCTCTGTGCATAAACGCTCACACGCACACATTTACAACCATTTACAATCAAACTACACCTCACTAAGTGCACACATGTTTACGAAACCGGCTTCACTTTACTGTTGACAGCCCTCTGTCTTGGTTTTTTATTTGGTCTGAGGCTTATACTAGGAATGTATAGCTTGATATGTCATCGTGTGTATTTTACTGTGTATTTAATACCTAGTTTCTAAAAACCTCTTCAAATTTATCATTTGTCATATCTTATGTCACAATAGTTAGTTCTTTCCCGGATATTTCCTCTCTGACAGCATCAACCCAATAGCAACCTTATTATAAAGAGAATAAAAATCACTGTGCATTGACAGACTTGTCAAAGGCGGCAGCCGAACAGCAACCTTATTGCAACAACAATAAAGATCACCGTGATTTTGGTAGTGATGCATAACCAGAGCTAAAATTACTGTAACATTAGATCTGACAGCAGGCTAACGGATGCGCTTGATCAGGCTTAAGCTGTGGCCACAGGCGGCGAATCCTGCGCGGGATGCGGGACTGTGCATCGATTGTTTTATAATTAGGAAGTTACTCCATACAAGTTAGTCGAAACATTAGTGAGAGCAAATTTCGTCCCGCATCCCGCGCGGAATTCACCTCAGTTTGGTCAGTTTTATAGTCAAGGCAATTCGATTGAAAATTCTATTAAATTAAATAGGTTTTTAAAAACCGATGTGCAGCACCCGGTCGTAAAAATATGACAGTAAAGTTTTAGAAAAAGTCCCGTCTTGTAGAGCGTCGTGTCTCTCGCTCATTACTGTGTGACATCTCTTTCTAAAGCTCGAGGTGTTACGGTGGCTTCCTACGGCGCGTGATTTTACGGACGAGTATGCACATATCGATAGCAATATTAGACTGTAAAGTTGTCATCATAAGGATCATAAGGAAAATCGAAGTTCTATAAGCAGATGCGGTTTTGAGCCGCACATCCTGCTATTTTGATCTTTATGACATTTGCAATAAAGTATAAATCCAATTAATTAAGAGGAAACAGGTCGTGCGATTCTCCATAAAAATGTATTCCCCTTTTTTCTTCCTGAATAATGCCTCTAGAGATTTTTTTTCTCTTAAAATCAAGGTCTGCTGTAAACACGTCCCTGTCATTTTCCTTTTTTTCAGCAACTAATTTGTAACGAAAATATGACCCTCCAAAAATTACAAAAAAAAAAACCTATTTTTACCGCCGTGATTAGAGGACTGCCAGACAAATTAGAAAAGTTTTTATCATTAATGGGCGTGCGTATCCTTAAAATCACGCACCGACGACAGCCGGCTTTATATGTTCACCCGTGCACTGTAAAGTTGTTACTGAATGAATTTTAAGAATTCCACGATTAATAATTTGATATTGTCCATATCGGTCGCGTGTTGACTAGTTTGTCGAGCGATAATAGATCTTATTGTAAAGAGAATACAAAACAAATAGTAAAGAATCGGGCTGTTTTATAAAAATCGGACACATCGCAACTCAATTTCAGCTGTAATGCTCGTACTTGGCTATTTAACAATATATCCGCATCATTTTGGTAGTACAAAATATACTCTATATGTAATCAAATAAAGTTAATTTTGTAATAACGAGAATATTCCGAAAAATACTCCAAGCATTAGGGTGTACATGCGACCAAAGGACCAGTCAAGCTAAAACAGAAGTAACACTTCGCACAACTTCGAACTGTTGTCAAAAAGGTTAAAGAAAACATCGTGAAGAAACTGGCATGTCCTAGAACCAAAAATTCGAAGACATGGCATCTGCCAACCCGCACTGGGCCCGCGTGGTGGATTACGGCCCACTCCTCACAGTAATTAGGCTGAGACTGGAAATGTAAAGCTTAATATGTCACGTGCGTACAGGATATTTTGAAGGACGATCGGCAAAAATATGTCAAATATAGTGTGTTCATTTTATGTTGCTTGATATGACACGAATCAAAACATACACTTTTTACATAGTCAAAGCGAGATCTACAATAATCAGTTCTTAAAAAAAAAAAACGAATTATCTAACTTTAGTTATATGTTACGCTCGCTCTTTTAAATAAGCATTTAGCATCTGTTATAACAATCATCATTAAATGAACAGAGTATAGTTGTACTAACACTTCATTGCCAAATAGTCAATCAATATTTAGTAATCAGCCTATAATGTTCCCACTGCTGGGACTCAAGCCTCCTCTCTGTGAGATGTGGGCCGCCACGTTTGATGGGTTGTGAAGGTCAGATAAGCAGTCGCTCCATGTTAAATACTGGTATTCAGCTCATCAGATTAGACTGGAAGCCGACCAACATACTTGAGAAAAGGCTCGACTGATGATGACAATAAATAATCACGAAATTAACAAGCATTATTTAGCTTTGTATTTACTTCAATAACTAGGAATCGAACTCACAACCTCGCACTCCTTACAAATAATGATTACAAAAACCTCGTTTAATCCCCTCATTCCCTAGAAAATGTATGCAAGTCCGAATCTTAGCGATCGTGTGATATTTCCTTAACTCGTCGTCATGGTAACGGTGTGTATAGTCCTTGCTGTGACGTCAGTCACTCGGCTGCGCACGCGCTGCCTCTTGGTAAAAGAAGTCTTATATTGTCCTTATTATAAATTACTGAAAAGAAAATTAAATAAGCATTAGATATTTGGTAATGCTCAGTATTATCAAGGCGTACCGTGTTACAGTATTTTTAACTCAGGAAGTGACGCGCGCTTTACTTGTGATAACTAAGTGTACAGTGTGTATAAGGTACAGGGGCTCTCGGTATCGTCCGAAACAAGGGCGAAGTCGGAAGTGTGTATGCGTGAGTTATGTGCTGATGCAACTCGTCTTCACGCACAGCGTGTTTGCACACTTGATTACCGCAAGTAAAGTGCGCGTCCCATCATGAGATTAAGACGCTATACCGAGTAACTGGGTTATAGAGGTCCGATAGGCAGTCGCTCCATGTAATGAGGGACAATTCTCGTAGTTTTAAGAACGTTCACAGTCTGATCTCAGTATCAATCTGTTAATTAAAAATACCTCTAATTTCCCTACATTTTTGACAAGTTTTTAAAATTTTTTCGTCGCCGAGATGAGACTGCGACTAGATTTTGAATGTTTTAATTTTTGGGAATTCGCCTTGGTATTCAGTTGCATCCGGTTAGACTGGAAGCAGACCCCAACATAGTTAGGAAAAGGCTAGGGTGATTGATTGATTTGATAATTCTCAACTTATTTAAATCATCGCTCTTTTGCTGACAATCGTAGGAGATATAATGTTGTTTTAAATATTATTAGAGCTAAAAGAATTTAGTAATTTGTGGTGCAAATAGGCCTAAATCTAGAGTTAAATTATTAAGCGAAAGCGAATCATAGATTTTTTATGCTCTCTGTCCCGCTCTTGGTCCCGGTATTGAAGGCAAACATAACTAAGATGACTGGTTTTACCAAAAGCAGATCCGTATTCACCAAAAGTGACCCCATTTTGGCAAAAAGTGTGCCCCTTTTTACCAACGATGGCCTCAATCTAAGAGTGACCCTAATTTATCAATAATTTACCCCAATTTACCAAGAGTGATCCCAATCTACCAAAAAGGTCCCAAATTTCCATCAAAACTCACTAGTCGTACAGGTCATGCTCTCTATCCCGGTCGTGGTCGAGCCAGCGCGGGCGCGGCTGCGGCGCGGGCGCAAGTGAGGCGCAGCTAGTTAAAGAAGTAATGTCGTACTGTTCACTCACCTAGTCGTACAGGTCATGCTCTCTATCCCGCTCGTGGTCGGGCGTGCGCGGGCGCGGCTGCGGCGCGGGCGCAGGCGAGGCGCCGCCGTAGTTGAGGAAGTCCCACACGAGGATGGTGTCGTCGTGCGATGACGACACTATTTGGAACTCGTCGAACTGCAGCCGGAATACGCGGCCCGTGTGCTCCTGTGGCAAGGTGTGCGGTCACATTGGGGAAACTTGGTATAAGTATCAATAATCAGCCTGTAATGTTCCCACTGCTGGGACACTGACCTCCTCTCGAGAGAGTGGGCAGAATGAATGAATGAATGAAAAAATGAAGAATGAATGAATGTGAATCCACCACGCGGGCCCAGTGCGGGTTGGTAGATGCACACGTCTTTGAATTTTTGGTTCTAGGACATGCCGGTTTCCTCGCGATGTTTTGCTTCACCGTTTTGAGAGCAGTGGTGATGAAATAATTTACACAAAGTAAAGCGCCTGTCTGTGTTCGAGCCTACGACCTACAGCTCGTAAGTCGCGGCCGCTACCGCTGTGCCACTACTGCTCCCTGCTGATTTTCCATAAAGATGGTTAATGATCCAGAGAGTGACTACATTCTTGTCCTGTAGCATAGACCACGCGAGCAAAGGCGCGGGTAAAAGCTAGTACAGAGGCCAGCACATCAAGCTACCCCGATCTGTCAAATTTCTTTGATAGATTTTCAACTTTACCACAAAGGTATAAGGATCATATTCAATTGGGAAAATTTGACAGATTGGGGTAGGTTGATGTGCTCTGGCCTCTGTACAATTAAA
The DNA here is from genome assembly GCA_963669345.1 of Gortyna flavago. Lineage (NCBI taxonomy): Eukaryota > Metazoa > Arthropoda > Insecta > Lepidoptera > Noctuidae > Gortyna > Gortyna flavago. The sequence goes on along the minus strand of OY770155.1, from coordinate 5,169,900 downwards.
GGCAGTATTTCTAAAGAACACCACTCACCACCAATGTTCTGAGACATAGTTCTTGATGAGGCGTGCGAACGTCTAATGCCGCGGGGAGGTCCCACACTTTAATCTTGCCGTCGTACGCGCCGCTTACTATCCGTTTATTGTCGAATCTGTGGACAAGGTGGGTTTGGTTAACCAAAAAAATATTATAATACCAGCCTATTGTCCCATAGCTGGGCAAAGGCCTCTTCTTATACAGAGAAGGCACGAGCATTGATCGCCACGCTTGCTCAAGACGGGTTGGCGATTTCAGACTGATATTAACCAGTCCAGGTTTCCTCACAATGTTTTCCATCACCAATGTCAGTAATATCCCAGATAAACCCAGAAAGTACATATAAATTAAAAAAAAAATTAAAATAGCATATGTTGTAGGCAAACATAACTAAAATATAGCCTTAATTGCACTCCAAGTTTTCGAACGGTGACACAATTTTACAAAAAAAAAAACGACTTAGTGACCCCTATTCGCCAAAAGAGACCCTAATTTCCGAAACGACATAAAAGTGTCTCACGTTTACCAAAACTGGCACCAAATTCACCAAAACTGACCCTCAATTTTCGAAAAATAGCCACAATACTTGCCGTATACACCTTTTTTTTATGGATGGGAAATCATCAAATGACCCCTCCCGCTCTGGGTGGAGCGGAAGGGAGTGTCAGACTCTTACTGACTAAAACCCATCCGTGTTCCTTCCTTAGCCCTTTATGTACCGAGGTAGCGGTAACCCTTTCGGACAATCCCGCTGGACGAGCTCTTCATGCCCCTCTAAGGCACTGCCCGCTTTCGATGCCCCACACCGGACTCGACCAGTTAGTCCTGGTGTGTCAAAAAGTGACTCCAATTCACCAAAAGTGACCCCACTTCACCAAAAGTGACCCCTATTTACCAAAACGTCCCTTCTACCTTCCTAAAAACCATTTGAACTCACCGTATACACCTGACGAGCTCTTCATGTCCCTCTAAGACACGTATACACTGCCCGCACTCGATGTCCCACAGTCGGATCGTGTTGTCGGACGAACCGGACACGACAAGTCGGTCCCGGTATTGTAGGCACGCGATACCGCGCTTGTGGCCGTTTAGCGTACGAACGAACTCGCACGATGATGTGTTCCATACCTTGGGAGAAAAAAAGAATACGTTTTTCAATACATAGATAATTGGTTATGACGAAACCGATTGTAAGAGGTGACATTGAAAATAATCCGCTCTTATTACTACGGATATTCCATGCATTACTTTTTTATGCCTATACAGGAAGATTTTTTAAACACCATCCCAATTTTTACAGGGTGTTCTACCCATGAATATGAACAACTTTCACTATGGGACCAACTCTGAAATCACGAAAAAAAAATCAGCCGTTTCATACAAAAGTTCAATACCTACTTGACCAATTAATGTATGAAACAGCTGATTTTTTTTTCGTGATTTCAGAGTCAGTCCCATAGTGAAACTTGTTCAGTTGTGTAGAACACCCTGTAAAAATTTGGAAAGTGATAAAAAAATCTTCCTGTTTTAAAATAAAGAAAAAAGGAGCGAAAATATATTAATTACAGCACAGACTGTTGCTCGGAGAGACAATTTCATATACCTCGAATGAAGAAAAAAGGGGCATCCATTGAAAAAATTGTGTTTCGAGAAATTTTCACAATGGTGCTAGGCCAATTAAGTAATTTTAAAGTAAGTAATTTTGTTTTTTATTTTGACGAGATAACGTCTTATAAATTGATGAACGCCGGCTGCACGCACGAAAAAGCATGACTCATTGTCACGTTCCGCCTGAGCCGAGCGTGCAAGCGAGAGCGCGGTACAAGCGATAGAGAGGCACGATCGGCCTAAGCGTTCGGCTTGTGACTCATCTATCTCTTACGACGTTATCACGTAAAATTATCGTCCGTAAACCGACTTTACAGACAACCAATTTTTTTTTTAATTATGTCAACACTAGCTTCTGCCCGCGGCTTCGCCCGCGAGGTATGTCGATAAAAACTATCCTATATCCTTCCCCGGGATGCAATCTATCTCTCTGCCAAATATTATCGAAATCCGTTCAGTGGTTTAGGCGTGAAAAGGTAACATACAGACAGACAGAGTTGCTTTCGAATTAATAATATTAGTATGGATTGTTTACCTTAATAGTACGATCTCCACTCGCACTAACAATATATTTCTCGTCAAAATCAACAACGTTAACGGCAGCGCGATGGCCGACTAGAACTCGTCGAAGCATGATCTCTGTAGTTGAAGTCATGTCCCATACTGCTATCGAACGATCCTGGAACAATGGGCATGTTATTTTAAATAAGGGTAAAAATTAAGGGCAATATTGAAGTAAGGGTAAAAATTAAGGGCAATATTGAAATTACTGAATGGTCAGAAAACCTGAACATACAGTAAATAAGTCAGATAAAGTGAAACCACTATTTCTTGTTAATTCCAATTGATCCTTACGGAATAGGTGGACTGTATATTATTACAAAAAAATAAATCACACTAAATCCCGACAGTTCTTTGTTACGCGCGTGCGTCTCACTCGGGCGCTCGCGGGCAAGTGGCGAGCTTTGTCCATGCTAGCGGCGCGTGCGGCGGTGTGGCTTGGACGCAACGCCGGCGGGGGGCGGGGCGAGGGGGGGGGGGGGGCGTAAACACCTGTTGTATATCTTGTATATCTTTTTCATTTTCAGATGGCATGCGGCGCAAGGTGGAAGGTGAGCCATTGTCTGAGAGACACCGCATACACTCCGGAGGTCTGAACCGTCCGTGAACGGGGGTTCATTGACTTGTGAGGGTTATCCTTGCCGCGGCATACTTGAGTACGCCGAGCCAAGTCTTTAAGAGCGTTTACGACGTACGGCATTTCATACAAACTTTCAAGCACTCATTTTTCAAAATGAATGAACCGACTTTAATGAAACTTCGTACGCATAAGCAGGATAAAAAGGTCTAAAAAGTTAGTAAAGAACATTTTCGAAATGTCTTATACAAAAAATGATAACTGGAAATCTCTGTTTCTATGGAAAATTTAAAATCTGTCTAATTTGGCTGTGACACTATTTTTAGAAAATGTTCAATAAAAAATTCCGGAAGATAGATAGATAGATAGAAGAAGAGCAGTTCTTGCCAAAGATCACATTTTCCTGTGAAGGGGTTGCTATCGGCTGGGCTCACCCACCCAAGAAATATTTTGCGGCTTTTAAGAGCGTTTACGCTGTACGGCATTTCATACAAACTTTCAAGCCCTTGTTTTTCGAAATGAATGAACGGATTTTAATGAAACTTTATACGCATAAGCAGGATACCAAGGTCTAAAAAGTTAGCAGAGAACATTTTCGAAAAATTGTGTTACAGCCAAATTAGACCGATTTTAAAGTTTCCATAGAAACAGACATTTCCAGTTATCTTTTTTTAAATAAGACATTTCGAAAATGTTCTCTGCTAACTTTTTAGACCTTTGTAGGCTGCTTATGCGTATGAAGTTTCATTAAAATCGGTTCATTCATTTCAAAAAACAACGGCTTGAAAGTTTGTATGAAAAGCTGTACGGCGTAAACGCTCTTAAGCCTCTGTGGGACTAGATTAAAGTTGTGCATTGAGTGGCGTGTGCCATCCTGTAGCTTCGGACTCTCGATAGCGCTGGCTATAGTCCTACGAATTTTGAAGACTGATCCCAGATAACGTCGAATAAATGATCTACAGAGGGTGTGCCCAAGTGATCCAAAAATACTTCATTGATACTCCAAAAAAAAATCCATTTATGGTTAAGGTAACCTCACCAAAATGTCCACCGTAAAAATGATCTCACCAATGCACCCCAAAACACCTCTCACAAATGACCTTTTAGGATGACCCCAAAAATACCCCCATTAATGAAATTAAATACTCTCACCTTACTGCAAGTGACCATCATCCCGTTACAGAACCTGAGATGCAGCACAGCCTCGCAGTGGTGTATGAGCGTATTGAGCATAGCGCCCGTGCTCACGTCCCACACTCGCACCGTGCTGTCCGAGGAGCCCGATATTATGGCTCGCTCGTCGTATTGTAAACACAGGACGGAGCCCGTGTGGCCTTGTAGTTCCTGGGAAAAGAAATGGGAGGTTCAACAAAGGCACGCGAATTTACACCGGATTACGAACGTTATAGAGGTCGAAATAGCCAAACAATGTTTTAAAAACTGCAGACGCCGTCGGATATTTGAATTTAATCTTTATATGGTAAGCTATAGAGTGTAAAAACGCTTGTATGCAGTGCGGGAAGCCACGTATTTATTGAGACTCGTACAAAAAGATCACAAACCAAACTAAACACAGTAAACATTTAAAAACAAAGTTATATAAAAAAAACCGGCCAAGTGTGAGTTGGACTCGCACACGAAGGGTTCCGTACCACCATACAATATTTAACACTACATATAAAAAAACGGCAAAAAAGTCACGTTTATTGTATGGGAGCCCCACTTAAATATTTATTTTATTCTGTTTTTAGTATTTGTTGTTATAGTGGCAACAGAAATACATCATCTGTGAAAATTTCAACTGTCTAGCTATCACGGTTCATGAGATACAGCCTGGTGACAGACGGACGGACGGACAGCGAAGTCTTAGTAATAGAGTCCCATTTTACCCTTTGGGTACGGAACCCTAAAAATTAACTAAAAGTAAAAAATAAAACAGAAAATCCTATACGAGGCCACAAGGCTCCTTTAATATCGACGTTTTATGAATTGAAAATAGTAGTTTACAACTCACCCTAACACATTGCAACGTTTTCCTGTCCCAAATCTTAATAGTATTATCTCTTAAACCGGAAACGATCTTGTTGTCATCGTATTGAAGGCAGTACACGCCTTTAGAGTTTTCTGATCTGCAGTTTATCCTCTGGAAAAAAGAAAAATATAATTTGTAAAATTCATTATTTGACAGAAAAGAAAAAGAAGAAAGAAAGAAAACGTGTTTATTCTGCACAAACAAAACGCACATTACAAATTATAAAAAGACATAAAATATACACATACAGCATAGTCAAAAGCCTCGTAATCAATTATAAAAAATGTTGACAATTTTGTCCATTGCTTGGTGTCAGGTAGTGATGTTCAAATCCGCTTTAAACTAAAATCGTGTTATAGACTATAAACTATATTTTTCTAGCGCGTTGTTTTATACGCTATCATTATAACACGTTATTACAAAACTTGGCCGCAGTCTGAACGCGGAGACATTATCATTTTATCTGGCAACACGCTAGTTATCTCGCAACGCGCTGTACACGAAAGAATATAATAATATCTCATGAAGTGTTATAGATCAATGAACTTTCCTTCATACTTTCCAGGCTTAGGACTGTCTATAATAAAATTGATTAAATTTTATTAAGTATAAAAGTTTTGTGAGACAATAATTATTTATTATAGGCGTATTTACTAAAACTTATTTACAAATCACTATCCACAGTTTCACTTTGTCACACAGTAACATATATAACAATAACCTACCTATTTACAATTATTAAAAACGAACACACAATATTTACAATAGCACGACGAATGTATCATGTACGAAACATGAGAATTATTATAAGTATTTACAATTACAGTACTGTAGTACTAATAAGTTGCACAGCAACAAAATTATTATTTAGAAATAAAACGTGCGAGGGCCGTGTTTGTTTACAAAACAACGCGTACGTAATAATAACAGGTACCGCGAGCCAACCGGCCGACTGCCGCCCGAGTTCACACGACTTCGCCCGAGTGCCCCGACGCGCTGTGACGCTGTGAGTGAGACTAGTGAGACTATAAAAGTTATAAAACTATAATGCTATCCCGCTCTAGCCTCGCTGTGTACGTTTAGAATATGAGACGCCTAGTTTGTTGAGACGTTATATTTCTAGCGCGAAGTCAGAGTCGGGACAACAAACGCTAGATGCTATAAATAAATAGCGTGCTATTTTTTGACGCTATACGTTTTATTAACCACCACTAGTGTCAGGGCCAGGGACCAAAGACAACACACATTAATTCACATTGACAATTTGAGATTGACATTTGACAATAGAAATCAATCCGTGCTGCGCCCGCGACACTGGCATAATAATATGACAACAAAACAACAACAATCAAAACAAAATGCCAATTTCACAGTGGAAATAACTACAGACTTATGTCTGTTCAAAAAGTATTCGTTCAAACTGTAAACAAATCCTGTTCAGCATAGCTATTCACAGTCATCCGACAGGCTATCGTATCGTGAATTTGTGACACATCTCTATAACCTGATATGCGTTGCCCTCGACAGCAAACTGCTGTCAAACTGTTTATATTTTCACCACATAGTTTAGGAACAGAGTACTTATACTACTATACCGTGTGTCAGGTTAAACGAGGGACATACTTTAAGGGAGTGTAGTGCTCATGAAAATGAACAACTTTTAATATGGGGCGGACTCAAAAATATGAAAAAAAAAAAAAAGAAAAACAGCTGTTCCCTACATTTTGTCCAGTTATGCGAACATAAATGTACAGAGCGGCTGGTTTTATTTTCTCGATCTCAGTGTTGGTTTCTTAGTAAAAGTTGTTCATTTTCATGGGTACTACACTCCCTTAAAGTATGTCCCTAGTTTAACCTGACACTGTATTATGATGATAGGTTGGACTGCTGGGTTGTAAGTCGTTGTTTCAGTATCTCAGCTGGAATGCGGAACGAGTGATTGTTTTGTTGTGTGTAATTGTTGTGTGTAATTGTTGTGTGTAATTGTTGTTGTAGTTGTATCACTAACATAATTGTAAGTTTATTTTATTGTTACTTACACTGTATGAGTCATAATTACTTGAAATAAAAGAATTTAATAATAATAATAACCCCATCGCCGTATCTCTACGTTGACGTCGTGGTGGGGCTTGCGCGCTCCGAACTCTAGGCCCGTGCCGGAAAAGTTTACTTTGCCGGAACGGGTCTAAGGTGAGGAGCCAGACCAAGAAAGATACAGAAATCCGCAGGGCAGCATGTGGCGAGCTGTTGGGCAGTAGCGACCCCACGGACCCTATCTTCCGGGAGAAGTCTTGTACCTCACCTCTGGCTTGCCTTTATTGACCGGCTGGAGTGAACAATGACGAGGAACAGAGCTCCCACCTCATTCTTGCCTTTATTGGCTGGCTTGAGTGGAGATTCGCAAGAGCAAACGTGCTCGGAGGAAGGAAGTATTCCAGTAAGATGCTGGTAGGGATCTTGACCGTACTTCCGGGATTGTCCTGATAGCCGTGGAATACCTCTCCACTTCTCATAAGCATCTCAGGACATGTTGCCCCCTTGTCGCTACGTCACTATGTGCTAGCGACCGTTTCCGGGGGCCCATTATTGAGTGTGCAAGTCACCCCCTGATATTTTATCCGTGTATATATTAAACATTGATCAGGCAGGGGTCATAGTTCTTCCATAGTTCTTGGCAACCAGTCCACTTTAGCCACCCAAACCCAAAGTCCAACTTTTTATTTTTCCATATGCTGCAATAGTCCTACACCAACCGGGGGTTGTCCTTGGGTGCATTTGCATAGTGCATACAGGGATAATCGTCGGTTGGTGTCACATTTCATTAAAATTTCCTAAGGGGCCTCTGCGAGTTGGCTTCGGCCCCTCGTACGCCTTCCAAAGGACCGGGACTCAATGGTCCCGAGATATAAAAAATAAAATAAATAATAATAATAATAATAATAACCCCATCGCCGTATCTCTACGTTGACGTCGTGGTGGGGCTTGCGCGCTCCAAACTCTAGGCCTGTGCCGAAAGAGTTTACTTTGCCGGAACAGGTCTAAGGTGAGGAGCCAGACCAAGAGAGATACAGAAACCCGCAGGGCAGCATGTGGCGAGCTGTTGGGCAGTAGCGACCCCACGGACCCTATCTCCCGGGAGAAGTTTGTTCCTCACCTCTGGCTTGCCTTTATTGGCCGGCTGGAGTGAACAATGACGAGGAACAGAGCTCCCACCTCATTCTTGCCTTTATTGGCCGGCTTGAGTGGAGATTCGCAAGAGCAAATGTGCTCGGAGGAAGGAAGTATTCCAGTAAGATGCTGGTAGGGATCTTGACCGTACTTCCGGGATTGTCCTGATAGCCGTGGAATACCTCTCCACTCCTCATAAGCACCTCAGGAGATGTTGCCCCCTTGGCACTACGTCACTATGTGCTAGCGACCGTTTCCGGGGGCCCACTATTGAGTGTGCAAGTCACCCCCTGCCATTTTATTCGTGTATATATAAAACATTGATCAGGCAGGGGTCATAGTTCTTCCATAGTTCATGGTAACCAGTCCACTTTAGCCACCCAAACCCATAGTCCAACGTCATATTTTCCATATCCTGCAATAGTCCTACACCAACCGGGGGTTGTCCTTGGGTGCACTTGCATAGTGCCAACAGGGATAATCGTCGGTTGGTGCCTCATTTCATTAAAAACGTTCAACGGGCCTCTGCGAGTTGGCTTCGGCCCCTCGTACGCCTTTCAAAGGACCGGGACCCCATGGTCCCGAGATATGTTAAAGCATAAAAAATAATAATAATAATCCTCTTACCTGTAAGTTGTGCTTGCCCATTCTCCAGTTATCCTCAATCGACTGTATATCTTTGATGATCTTCGGGTACAGCTGTCTGTAGAACGAGTGGGACGGATGCTGGCTACCTGGCTTCGGCTTGAATAGGTATTGGATCCTGGAATGAAAGAAAGAAAAAATCGTTACATTTACAGCACGCATAGCATGACCACCATGGAAATGAGTTTTGTCGACGGAATTATAGACAAAATGGAAGATTGTACAATGATTTCTACCGTCTGCGTCATGGCGATGAAGAGAAGAAATGTTTTTATTCTTACGTCGACAAAATTAATGAAAACTTTTGACTCATTTTTCTCTACTTTTGACACGCTCGCGAATCATATTTTGTTCAACATATAACCTGACACTGACCTGCAATTTGCAAAAGCGTAAGAAAATTTGTATTTCACGCTCCAATCACACTAATATTATAAAGGCGAAAGTTTGTGAGTGTGTGTGTGTGTGTGTTTATATGTTTGTTACTTCTAAACGGCTGGACCAATTTTGATAAAATTTTGTATGGAGGTAGCTGACACCCTGGATTAACACATAACTTTTGCACTTAACCATAGGGGCGCATAAAATAACAATTGTGTGTTGCACTTTTTGTAGTGATTCTCTTATGGCCCATAATGATACGAATGCTTCAATACAACTATCATAGCGCGAGTACTTACCACCCCCTCCGCTCCGCAAGCCCCCGCCACAGCGAGTCGGTGCGCACCTTCCTCTCTATCAGCTTCTTCCACAGCATCCCTTCGGAGATGACCCTCAGCCACTCCCGGCAGACCAGCTCGGCCGCACAGAGGGAGCTGGCGTCCAGATACGAGAGGATGTTCTCCGCTACATGATCCAGACCTTTTTCTGGGGAGAAGAAAAACAAATTGATGTATAGTCAGTTCCAAAACTATCTTTTGAAGATGTGTAAACATACTTTCGTTTATTTATTTTTTTATAGTTACGCAAATGTCAACCAAATTGGATCGTAATGTAAACGATAGACAATATTGTTACCCTCCGAATAAAGCCTACTTTAATCTCAGTAGGACGAAAACACACGTGGAGAATATCTCAACAAAAAAAGCAAAATGGCTGCCAAATAGCGGGGAAGTGAATTGGACCCTAGTGTGTAGTGAATTTGTGTACTAGAATAGTTGCTACATAAGTACCTAGAATATCGCTAGTCCATGGCCGGACACATTGTTTACAAGAAAACGTACCCGTGGATGCCATTTTTCAGTGCCACTTACAAATTGAGTGCTTTGATTTGATTATATTTGAATACTTAAATCAGAAATTCAATTTTTTTATTCAACTTAAAGATGTTTTTCATTGGACTATTGAGGTTAATTTTATATTTATACAGATGAAATTATAATATATCATAATATTTTTTTAGTTTTATTAAGACGATGCCGACTGCACAGTGGCGCCCTCATCGTTTGTTTAGTTATTTTTTTTATTTTAGAATGAAAATAGTGGCCCACTATTATCCGTAAAACTAAACAATGTAAAACTACCGTTTGTAATAATATTTACGTATAATCTTGTGGAGCACAACTTAACGTGCTTATTTTCTGCATATTCATTCTAAAATAAAATAAATAATCAAACAAACGATGAGGGCGCCACTGCGCAGTCGGCGTCGCCTTAAGTGAATTATGATTATGTGTATTTTCTTTGTCTCCTTTACTCTTTCACACGCTGTTTACATCTCTGTCTATTGTCCTATCGCAGGTATGCTGGAAGAGAATTCTTATGAAATATCAGCATCACCTTTGTATCTATTTTTCTGTTCTGTTTTTTTCTTGTCTGTTTATATATGTTTGTACATAAATGGTAAAATAAATAAATACATGAATGTGTTACTACCATTTAGTGAGTGATTGCGTAACAAATTACCGTAATCAGGGCTTGTTTACACTTTCATCACATACTTTTCGAACAGACTATAGTATAAATCTGCAAGCTCTGCCTACCCTATTGGAGAATAATGACATGCAGTTTACTTTAAAAAACAACCTCTATAACCTTGATTTTAGAATATGATTATCATATTTCGATGTGTTTTGTTTTCAATGATTGAATTACTTACAGATTTCTTGAGAGACCATGATTTGAATTTTAAATTGTTATTATTGCGACTTGTCTTCTTGTTATTATTCAAGTCACTGCGAAATATACAGGACGAAATTGAAAACAAATCGAAATCGGCGGTGCAGGAACTGCTACTTCAAACTAATATTATAAAGGCGAAAGTTTGTGTGTGTGTGTGTGCGTTTATATGTTTGTTACTTCTTCACGCTCAAACGGCTTTACCAATTTTGATAAAATTTTGTATGGAGGTAGCCGACACCCTGGATTAACATATGGGCTACTTTTTATCGCGATATTCCCACGGGATCGACACTTATGCAGGTGAAACCGCGGGGCGCAGCTAGTTATCATTATAAATTGTCTTTTTGCAAACCTTTATTCTTTTAAAAAATCGTGTAATTATCGTCTTAGATAGTGCAAACTAAGTTATTGCCTTCAAAGAATTATCCGCACAGCACAATGATTGTCGATGTTACCATTCCACATGACGGGAACCTCGTGAAAGCTGAGAAAGAGAAACAAATTAAATATCTTGACTTAGCACACGAGGTTGTTGACATGTGGAATGTGAGCTCGGCTGTCATTGTGCCGATTGTTGTATCAGCCAATCGCCTGATGGCCGAAAGCCTCGATCAACATTTATCGAGGCTCTCGTTAGGCGGTTGGATCAAGGGCCAGATCCAAAAGGCAGTACTCCTAGCTACGGCTCGCATTGTGAGGAGGTTCCTGTCTCTGGAGCCCTAACCACCGGTAGCTTGGATCCTGCTCCCGACATCGGCGGTTCACTATTTATTTTTAATATTTTAAGATTTATTTAAAAATGTAATTAGATAGGTAAATAGATGAACGAAATAATAACAAATTAATCATAAACGGACGACAACAAAAACTCTGCAATAACAACACAAAACTGCGCAACAAAAAAAACCGACATCAACCTACCTTTTGATCGGCAAAAAACGACATGCATCATGAAAACACAACACAGACTTCTCATGGGCTAACAACACAAATAAAAACACAAATAACGAACACAACACAGACTTATTATTATTATTTATTTATTTATTCTTTAATTAAAACGGTTTAGAACCAATTACAAAAATTAATGATAGTTTGTATAAACACAAGTAAAGGATTAAATATAAAATCAAGTTAAAAGTTAACAACACTTTCATAAATCCCTCTCACAGTATTTCTTACATACCGACAAAAACTTCTCATGGGCTGAGCACCTTTCGTAACTCAAGATAATTAACATTGATAACTGTGATATCAATATCTTGAGTTACGTTAGTTCATAAACCAAAACATGCAAAGTATCAAAATTAAACTGCACTTATTAGAAGCATTTCTCGATAAAAGCAACGTACCATACACTTTGCTTAGAGGGAAGTCCATGGTGCTTTAACACTGGGAAAGCAGGAATTAATCAACTGCAACGGATCTTCGCTATGTTATACTGTCTGTGACTGAACTAAGAGTGGCGGTGTATAATTATAAGGATAACACAATGTTTTTACATCCACCTTACACCGCAAGAAATAAAAAAATATTAATTCATTAAGGTCCTCTAATGAGACAATTGATTTTATATTGCATCGTAACACATGGGTTACGTGCGGAGTTTGACCGGTAAAAGAACCTCAATGGCACAAGAATAATGGGCATATTTGTATGGAGCCTGGCCTGATGACCAAAACAGTTCTAATGCATGTCAACTTATTGTTAATAACCGGCTCAGACCAAATAAAAAACCAAGACAGAGCGCTGAGAACGATACAGTGAGACATGCCAAAACTACAAATCCGCTCAGTGCATACACGCTCACACGCACACATTTACAACCATTCACAATCAAACTACACCTCACTAAGTGCACACATGTTTACGAAACCGGCTTCACTTTACTGTTAACAGCCCTCTGTCTTGGTTTTTTATTTGGACTGAGATAACCGGCAATAACTTGGTAAGTAAAAATGGTCACCCATCCAGGGACGAACAACGGCAAGCGCAGCTTAATAGCGATTACGCCGTACGGCTTTTCATACAAACTTTCAAGCCGTTGTTTTTCGAAATGAATGAACCGATTTTAATGAAACTTCATACGCATAAGCAGGATACAAAGGTCTAAAAAGTTAGCAGAGACATTTTCGAAATGTCTTATTTAAAAAAAGATAACTGGAAATCTCTGTTTCTATGGAAACTTTAATATCGGTCTAATTTGGCTGTAACACAATTTTTCGAAAATGTTCTTAGCTAACTTTTTAGACCTTTGTATCCTGCTTATGCGTATAAAGTTTCATTATAATCCGTTCATTCATTTCGAAAAACAAGGGCTTGAAAGTTTGTATGAAATGCCGTACGGCGTAAACGCTCTTAACGAGTTCGATCGACCCGTGCGGCTGGCATTACTTAGCCATAAGCCCCCTTAATGTTTTGAATGAGTCTATAACTAATATTATTTAGAACTGCAGTGAACATTAGCATCACAAACTAATACGTTTACGTGGTACTTGCAGGTCTGAGGGGCAATTCTCGTAATTTTAAGAACCTTCACAGTCTGATCTCAGTCTCAATCTGTCAACCTATAATTTCCCTATATTTTGACAAGTTTTTGACATTTGTTATCAGAATTGGCCTTCAGATATCTCTTTAACCCGGTATTTCACAACCTTCAGCTCCTAATGAAAATTGATGATTCTGATATAAACTTTCATTTGATGTACCTATATGTGGTATTTTGAGAAGACGCACATCACATATTTAAATGTGATATTATTTCATTGTAGTTTGATTAGACTTTTTAATGATAACAATACTTTAATTCCCATTTACCTTATTTCATAATCATTTTACTACTCATATTTTATTAAATGTATGTGCCCGACATGAAAACCTTATAACTATTGATAAGACCTTGTAAACACACGTGTTATGCAAAAAGGATTTTTATTTGAATCCCGCGCGGGATGCGGAACGCGACTGCGCGCTTGTATTGTTATGATTAATATGAAGTCAAGCGACTATTCATGCCAGTTTGAATACCACCATTTAAGTAAGTTGACACAAGCGGTGCAAGTCTTTGAATTCGCCCCAAAATAATCCGATATAGCCTATCCCTTGCCGCCCTCCCCTAGCGACGCCCTAAGCCGAGGTCCGGACCCCACAGGGGGTGCCCTTTTTTTTTTTTTTTTTTAGGATGGGAAATCATCAAATGACCCCTCCCGCTCTGGGTGGAGCGGAAGGGAGTGTCAGACTCTTACTGACTAAAACCCATCCGTGTTCCTTCCTTAGCCCTTTATGTTCCGGGGCAGCGGTAACCCTTTCGGACAATCCCGCTGCCCACAGGGGGTGCCCTTAGCGTGTAGTCGTTTAGTTTTTATGTTTTTTGAAGCCCTGGCTGGAGGCCTTAAGTTATTGAGCATCCACAGGCAATTCCGGTTAAGCAAACGACAACCGCTAGTGAAATTCGTCGTCGTGAATTGGCCGTGTATGTAACGTATGTTTTCTCCCAAACTGTTTTTTTTTTGACGTGATAACGTCTTATAAATCGATGTACGCCGGCTGCACGCACGAAAAAGCATGACTCATTGTCACGTTCCGCCTGAGCCGAGCGTGCAAGCGAGAGCGCGGTACAAGCGATAGAGAGGCACGATCGGCATAAGCGTTCGGCTTGTGACGCATATATCTCTTTTGACGTTATCACGTAAAATTATCGCACTTTACAGACAACCAATTTTTTTTTTGATGCCTCATATTTGCCGCATATAAACGTATTTTCTTTCCAGCATCCCGCGCGGGTTTAGCTTCAGTTTGGCCAGAGCTTAAAGCTATATACATGTCGCTGGCAGCGCAATTATAGTTTTTCAGGGCTTTAGCTGACCTCGCATTGCTTTCCGTACAATGAGAAGTCAGCTTATACGCAGACTAGTGTAAAAAAATATGAAGTGTTTGTACAAACCTACTTACAGAAAAAAACAGTGGCACTCCGGGAGTGCCGACAGAAGTGAAAACTTGAACAATTCCGTGTGTATTTTTTTAATCGTCTTATAAACAAAACACAAACTATACTTTGCCATCACTCACTGACATTTATCGGAAATACATTAAAACCGAGTACATCCCGAGGACAGCCGAACACACCCGAATGTAGCGCGATGTCGATAACAGTGACGCGAGGTCAATGTTTTTTCCCGACTCAAAAAATGCCCAACGCGCCTTAAGAAGTTTTCACTTCAATAAATCATTTATACTGGAAATGTTTTACAGCTTGATATGTCTTCGTGCGTGGTATAGCTCTCAGAAACACCATAGTGTCTAGGTAGGTGGGTACTTACTGGGTAACATGCTGATGAAATCTCTCTGTAGCATAGGCTTGAGGTAGGCATTGATGTGACCATGTTGATAATGACACATCCGTGCCAACAGCTGTTCCACAAACTCCACCTGCAAGACAAACAAACTTTTATAATAAACTTATAACTCCCAAACTAGCCAAATCAAAATCAAAAGACATTTATTCAAACTAGGCTGAGAATCAAAACTCTTTTCACGTCAAAATTACATAAGGCAGGCAGGTCGATGAATCAGGTTAAGCTATGCTTGCCGCGGTTGGTCTATGGATGGATGACCATTTTTACATACAGAGACCCCTCCGTTCCTCGGAAAGCACGCTAAGCCGTTGGTCCCGGCTGTCATTCGTGAATCATTGACAGAAGCACGAAAGTCTGACAACCAGTCTTACCAAGTGGGATCGTATTACCCAGTACTGGGTTGTGGAGGTCAGACAGACAGTCGCTCCATGTAAAATGCTGGTATTCAGCTGCATCCGGTTAGACTGGAAGCCGACGACAACATAGTTGGGAAAAGGCTAGGCAGATGAGTCCCTCGGCACGCCCGCATCACCGCTTCATAGTGGTTTTGTTGGAAAGAAGTGGCGCAACAATCTGTTTGAACTTGTTTTGAGTGGCAATAGTCTCGCTCCCCATTACATTGGACTTGTAATTTTAACCGAATCGTTGAGCTCCTTAAGTTTTGAGTTGAGCTGCACGATTTCTGACAAACGCGTGAACTGACTAGACAGGACCTCTCAATCTGTGTGGTTCTCTCCCCAAAAGATCATCTCAGACATCGATCTACATGGTCTTCATATAACCTGGCCAAGATTATGTCTGGACTTTAAAAGAGACTGTGACCTCTGAGTTTGTTTCGGCCTTTCTTCTCAGAGTAGTCAGATTGGAAACGCCGACCTCATCTAGTAATACGTGTAAAAGTGTTTGTGCAAACCTACTATCATTTAATAACGTTATTATATCGTTTCGTATTCATTTTGATACTCAACTATGCCAGCTTCATGATTTATAAGATATGAACGATAAAGACGAAAAAGTATGAAGAATAACGTTTAAATGAATCGGCAACGATTTATCTGTAACATTATTATAAACGGATAAGCTTAATGTCACTGATACCTATAACGTTACATCAAATATTGTTCTACGAAAATGATATTCTATAACGTTTTTGTTTTGTAACGTTATTGAGGTTTTTAGATTTTTGTATCATTACAAATTTTGGAACGAACGTTATACGATAACATTAGTGATAACGGTCCGAAATTCATTTCATGATCAATTCCCTGATTTTTAACATGCCAAATGTGGGTAGGTAGCCCACTCTCTACTAAACCATCGGAGAGTACAAGCATTTTTTTTTTTTTGGATGGGAAGCCATCAAAGGAATCCCGCTCTGGGTGGAGCGGAAGGGAGTGTCAGACTCTTACTGACTAAAACCCATCAGTGTTCCTTCCTTAGCCCTTTATGTTCCGGGGTAGCGGTAACACTTTCGGACAATCCCGCTGCCCCGGCAGGCTTCGGCCCTGACGGGCCCCTCCTCTGATGCTGACATCACTTTGAGGCGCGCGTGGAACACATACGCGCCGTTGACATTATGTTTATTGCACTAAATTGCATCTAAATCCGTTCAGTAGTTTTTGCGTGATTGAGTAACAAACATCCAAACATTTTCACAAACTTTCACATTTATAATATTTATATATTTATAGGTTTTAGTTTGTTATCAAAAAGTTCCAAGTTTGAGAGGGCAGGGGGTCACAGTCTACAGAAAAATAAATAATCTGACCTCTACAACACAATTACAGGGAAGTATTTTAAGGTCAGATTCTGACTGAGGAATGATAAGACTGACATATATTGAAAATAATTTAATTTAATGTTCTGTGTCTTGTAATGTTGTTTACTTTGCATAGGGTACCTACTGTTGTAAAATCAAGTTTTTCTAACTGAACAGACTGAACAGACAGATGTGCTGCTGGGGAGTTTGTCGCGCCGCTTCTTCCCACCAAAAGCACTAGGAAGTGGTGAAGGGCGGGCGTTTTGGGAGACTGTCTTATATAATTTTGACGTTCGAAAAGTGCTGAATCTCAGCCTAGTTTGAATAAATGACTGTGTGAAGACATAAGATACAATTTATCCCGATAAATCTAAGGTTAGGGTGATGCCAATGCGTTGTGTCGGCGCTGCAACGCCTAAGCGGTGACGTCATCGCAGCGCTCGCTGCGCTCGTGTAGCACTCACTGCGTCGAAATCACTGCGCGCTGCGACGACGCAACGCATTAGCAACGTCCGTGTGGCATCGCTCTTACTGCAGACATCTTGCAGCTAAATGCAAGATTCCCTTTGGAATCTCCGCGGGGCCTAGTTTGTAAGATATATTCCATACCTGGTCCGTTTCGTTCCATCTTGTGAAGTAGTTCAGGCAGGCGTCCCTCTCTGCTGCGTACGCGGCGCTGCTCGGCATCGGTCGCACGCCCGAGTCCACGCATGTGATTGACGTCACCTGTAATGTAACAATACAAATATATAGATAGCTAGAATACTCTTTATAAACAGACAGAACAGACAGTAAAAAGAGGCATGCATACATGGGCGTACCCAGCTTCTGGCCGGGGGGGGGGGGGTTTAGGTCGGATCGTCCGCGGCTGTTTTGTCATACACACTACGTCAACCCATACACAGAATGGGTACCGCGGAGAGTGGTAGACTCACTTGGTGTTGGACTCGCGGGGGTATGTGAGTTGGCCCCAGGTGTGGGAAACGCCAATATGACGAGGGCCCATTGGTCATGTCATGTTTTCGTTAGATAGAAAATGGGAGTAGATAGTTTTGGTTGGAGTATGCCTTTACGGCCGAGGTGTCCCATGTCCACCTTGTGTGGACGACAATATTGAATGTCATACACACTACACAAACACACCTACATGAAACATCAGGTATATGTAGTGTAGTGTGTAGGGCAAACAGCCGCAAATGATCCTGCTTTATAAGTAGTTAAATAAATAAAAAATAAATAATCTTCGTCCGCCATCGTCGCGCGCGGTTTTTTGGCAATTGCTGCACCGTGCATATTGCCAGTGTCTACTGCGCGGTTTATTTACGAGTATAGTGAGTACGCCCCCTGAGTACGCCCATGCATGCATAGCTGCATGCTGAGCAAATATGCTAGCTAGGCCAGGGAAAGTTTTGAGTATGAATGTAGAGGGCTATAAGAGTAGAAGAACAAAGTAACGATGGATGGACTGTGTGAATGATAATACAGCTAGAAAACTGGTGACTACCGAGATGATGACATATAACCAAATGGTAAAATGTTAATGAATGATGTAAACAATTTATTGTAACCACATTTTGATGTGTGTACGGATTTATAATAAATTGCCTGGTGACTTTAAATTGTTAAATACGAGATACTGTTTTAAGCGGAAATTGAGTGCATGGCTAAGGAAAAATAACTTTTATAGTCTGAAACTTTTTTTTAAAGATGTTTGAGATCTGTTCATGTTTTGAGCAAATAAATAAATCCTAACTAATATTATTAATGCGAAAGTAAGTTTGTTTGTTAAGCTTTCACGATAAAACGGCTGAGCAGATTCGGATGAAATTTGGCACATGGGTAGACCACGACCTGGAGAAGGGCATAGGCTTATCTTGTATGTAGACTTATCATCCTGGATCGCATACGGAGTCGCGGGCAACAGCTAGTATATTATAAAAGAGTGTCCATGGAGTTCCTTGCACTTTCTTGTCCATAGCTACCTACTAAGCTTTGGACTCGGCAACTAGCTTCAGCTTTCTGACTGACCAGCCTCTTGACAATACAAAAGTACCTGTAATTGGCTTATCCTAATCCTAACTAATATTATCCTAACTAATATTATAAATGCGAAAGTAAGTTTGTTACCTTTTCACGCCTAAACCACTGAACCGATCATCCTGAAATTTTGCACATACATTGTCAGGTGTACAGAAACGGACATAGGGTACCTTTCATCCCGAAAAAAGTGCTGTTCTCGAGGAAAACAACAATAACGTTATTATGATAATAGATGGCACCACGTGTCTTTAGTCTTGATCGCAGACGAAGTCGCGGGCAACAGTTATTTTGAAATAAATGCTTTGAATTTGAGTACCGGGATGCTATACATAATTTTATGACAACTCACCTGTATACTGAAATAAATGTAAATAAACTTTTTTTGATTTCTAGGCTCAGGGTCGAGTTGAGTGGGAAAGGGAGAGCTTGGCCCTGCAGTGGGAGAATACAGGCTGATTATATTATACTACCAGCGCCCCGCGGTTTCGCCCGCTTTAGTTTCGGTCCCGTAGGAATATCTGGATAAAAAGTATCCTGGTTATAAACTATCTGTGTAACAAATTACATCCAAATCCGTTCAGTAGTTTTTGCGTGATTGAGTAACAAACATTCAAACATCTTCACAAATTTCACTTTTATAATATTATAAGTAGGATTACTAAACTATGCCTGCAACTTCGTTCGTGTGGAATTGTGGATGTCGAGTATCTATAATGTGTCGCTTTAGAGAAGGTATAGTTACCACTCCTCTATTGAAAACAAAAAATGTTTTCAAGTTCTAATTTTTTTTTTGCGCAGAACCTTAATTCTATATCTTTTTAAACTGTTTTATTTAGCTTGCCATGTTGGTTGTTATTTGAATCTATTTGTAAGATAAAAGAAGCTAAAGTTACTCTTTATACCAACGGCAATCTGCCAGTGAAAGTTCTGTGAAAATCGGTCCAGCTGTTTCGAAGCTTAGCTGAACAAACAGACAAAAGCATAGAAAATTGTTTTTTTTTGTTATGACATCTCGAATTATTAGATTTTTCGTTTTACAATACAATTGTGTTTTTCTTTTTGATATTTCATTTCATTATTAGATAAACTCTAATTAATTCATACAAAATAAAGCAATCTTGACAACAATTTAAAGTTAGGCTCATTTAAAAGTTCAAAAGTTGTTTTCTGTAAAATTACAGTTTAGAGATGTCACACTGTCGTCGCAAGTGGACGATATATACTTTGATGTAGTTAGTCAAAAGCTGTTATTTTGACATTAGAAACAGACACTTCAATTTTATTTATTTGGACATGATTGTGTAGATGAAGAAATACTTGAATGACTACAAATAAATTGGGATAGACAGGAGAATACTGTCATTAGTTAGCATAAGCCATTTTATTTGGAGTTGATGCAGCACATCTTTTCTGTCCCATACATCTCTACTAAACATTCTCTCTGAAAATTACTTGTTTTTTAGCCATTATTTAAGAAAGAAAAATGTGTTTTGGCATTACAGCAGAAAAAAAATACACCCTAACCCCCTTACTAATATAAGCATACTAGCTTCCGCCCGTGAGGTATGTCGATATAAACTATCCTATGTCCTTTCCCGGGATGCAATTTATCTCTCTGCCAAATTTTATCGAAATCTGTTCAGCGGTTTAGGCGTGAAAAGGTAACATACAGACAAACAGACAGACAGTTACTTTCGAATTTATAATATTAGTATGGATAATTTGACTTTCGAAAGAAGACAAAACGTTGTGTAACTATACAGACGCTTTACAACATTTATTAGTAAGGGGGTAAAACTATATAAAAAAACAGAAAACAATGATTATAATCCAACAGGGCCTCAGCTCAACATTGTTTCAGATGACAACACAAGGTATACCCACCTGATGCTGATGTTCAGCTGCAACCCACAATTAAGTTTTAATACAAACTATAGGTTCCAACAAGTTATTATTGTTAAGTGTCCTCGAGGAAAAATAAGACTTTATTTGTCATCTATCACTTAAGTATCTAAAAAAATGTTGAGAATTCAACATGAATAAATTGTTCATAGAAACATGAATATAGTATGTTTGAATTATTCAGTGTTGTTAAATTATGAGAATGAAGTAGATACAGGTACTTATGTGCAGGCAGCTATGTGGTTAAGAGTCAAAAGTAGTTTTTTTCCTGATCACTCTCTAATATTTTATGCGTATGTTGTTGCTAATTCACTACTAGCAGGATTATGTTATAACACTATGCAAACTCTTTCTTCTGCAAAATGCATCATTATTGCGAAATATGTATGGAAAGTAGCACAAACATTATTTTTAATGAAATACGCCTTTGTTCGCTTCTATTACGAAGTTTATCAAAGGAGGTTCGTTTGGGCGAGTTACAATGAAGGTTTGAGTAAATAACAACGTTTTTTATAGATGAAAAAGAAGTTTTTATTCTACGATTTCCTGTGTAACGTGACAGCTTTACTCGCGTACAAATTGTATCGTGGATGTAAATAAACAGCTCAATACCGACTCGAAAGTAATGTGAATGCACACAATTAAGTACTAAACGCAACAGACCCCGACAATTACTACAGGAAATGTACAAAAAAGTATATCTTTTTAAAGATCCGCATTGCAGGACGGCTTAAAAAATTAGTACGAGGCGTTGTACCAAATCTCTAACACGTAGCATAGTTTTTACGTCTCAACTGGCATTGTTCAGGTAATTGGGGAGGGTAATAAACCTTCCAAAACTACTTTTGTTATCAGATTGGTCTTAAAAACACAAAATAATCCAAGCGAATAATGGTAAAAGTAAATATGGCCGACGGACCATCATGACATTAAGGGTTGTTCCATTTACAGTTTCCTGCCTTACCTGGGGTGGCATGGTGTCTTCTATCATCCTTTCGGTCTCCATTTTTGCTATTTCACAAGAAACATCAATATTAAGTCCACTAAAACACCACCAATTAATGAAATCACTGTCGCTAAATACTCATCGCTCGCATGACGTCAAGCACAACATTTTTTTTTTCGAACTGGGATTAGAACTGTTGGCACTGGTATTTTATAAACATGCAGCCAACATGTTACACTTTATTAAAAAAATAGTTATATTAATTCTGTTAAAAGCATAATTTCGGTAACAAACTAGTTTTCTTCAATAAATATTAGGTTTTCACTATATTGATAGCGAAATTTAGGCAAACCTGAAAAAGAAAATACTTTTGATCAATGACTTATTTTTCGCATTCGTGTAACGAAACGTAGAGAAACGTCATTTCAAAAGTGGTAATAGTGAATTAGTGATTGACGTGAAAGAAAATACTAAAAGTCCAAATAGTTCGAGTCGATTATAAGTTTACATAGAAACAATCACATTTACTTTATTTTTTTATTTCTACCTCTAAGACCACAAAAGCCTTAAATCAATCCACATCTGTTGGAGTTAATGTTGACTATTCGTCCAAATTTCTCATAATGGTAACTAATGAGGCTCGATGGTGAAACAAAAGCAACACATGATTTTAGAATACCTCCTATGCTGCACCTGTTCACGTCATCACGCCAACGCGCGCCGCGCCGGCTGTCGCAGAATTTACGGGACATCGTCATCGCGGTTACGCTAATTCGGTATAGGCATCTTCGATCAATATTGATCGAAGATAGGCACGCTCAAATCGATGACATCAATTATATTCCCAATTCGGAACGC
Organism: Gortyna flavago; assembly: GCA_963669345.1. Lineage (NCBI taxonomy): Eukaryota > Metazoa > Arthropoda > Insecta > Lepidoptera > Noctuidae > Gortyna > Gortyna flavago. The sequence continues at coordinate 5,147,297 of OY770155.1, read as the reverse complement.
ACCCTGGATGTCAACAACTGTCACCAAATTGTCATCCCATCACAGAAGACCTTTTTAGTTATTTTCCCGTGCAAACATGGTGCAAACTTGCATGATGAAAAGGAAACAAACTACCATAATTCTTTAGAAATACTTTTAGCAAGTCAATAATGTAGATTCGTACTTTGATAATAGTGCAAATAACCTATCCATAAGTTTTAAATAACTCATTACACGAATAATTTTCAAGAAACCAATGTCTATTGAGATACGCACTTTGAATGCAAAGTGATTTTGTAAATAATTCAGCTAATAATACTTTACAGGTCAGTATTTAAGTTTGTAGTTATTATAATGTAAGTTTATACCTAAATTGTTACGATTATTGCGTTATATTCTCTGAAAACTTTAAAACATTACGATGATATTTTGAGTGAAACTTGGATTTACCGTACCGTACCGTACCGTAATATAATTAACCAATAATGTTTACCAATGAATTTTAAACAGATGCAAAACAGACGTGATCCGAAATTCACTGTGAACTCCTATTTATTCATTCCTTGTATGTTAATATAGCTATTGTAACGTTATTTAAAAAGTTTTTTTTATTTGCACAGGTAATTAATTTTACTTAGAATTAATAACTGTGAAGATAACTGTTTTCCGAGTAGTTTCTTGTTTGATTTATACCTAGGTAATAGGTACAGGCTGGTGTCCACAACTCCACGTCAATGTGCATAAGATTAATTGTTTATTTTATGTATTTGTGCTAAGTAATTAATATTTTGTCTTTGGTTGTTGATACATGATCGTTTTTACACACCAAGATCCTTCTGTGACTCGGAAATCATGTTAAACAGTTGGTGCCGGCTGTTGTTTGTGGACCATTGACAACTATTACAGGTTGTCAGAAGCCCGAAAGTCTGACAACCAGTCTTACCAACTGGGATGTGGAGGTCAGATAGTAGGTCTATGTAAAAAACTGGTATTCAACTGCATCTGGTTAGACTTGAAGCTGACCCCAACATAGTTGGGAAAAGGCTAGGCAGATGATGTTGATACTATTATTATTCACTAGCTGTGCCCGAGACTGATCTTGTGTGTCGAAATGGATTTTATTTTTTTTGCACAGTACAAAGAATACTTACAAGGCCCCGGGCTATGATCTTATAGACAAAAAAAGTACTGCAAGAATTGCCTCATAAAGGACTTGTGTACCTGACTATACTTTTCAATGCCATTCAACGTGTAGGCTACTTCCCAGATATATGGAAAGTATCACAAATAATAATGATCCATAAACCTAGTAAATCCATACACAATGTCACCTCATATAGACCAATCAGTCTCTTACCGATGTCTAAGCTTTACGAAAAGTCCCTATTACATAGAATGTTACATGTCCTCAAAGAAAAGTCCATTGTCTCAGATCACCAATTTTGATTTCGGAAAGAGCATGCTACCATAGAGCAAGTGCATAGAGTGTGCAGGACGATCATTAAATCCTTTGAGAAAAAAGAATACTGCTCGGCTGCTTTTCTCGACATACAACAAGCCTTCGACAAAGTCTGGTACAAAGGATTGTTATTCAAAATAAAACCCCCATTACCACATACATTTTATGGTGTACTAAAATCCTACATTACCAACAGAATATTTCAAGTAAGAGAAAATCAATCCACCTCGAGATTCCACGAAATATCCGCAGGAGTACCACAGGGCTCGGTTATTAGACCCGTACTGTACACCCTGTTTACTTCAGACTTGCCACAAAATCCCGAAATTACAATTGCCACTTTCGCGGATGACACTGCCCTATTTGCTTCGCACAAATGTCCAACACAAGCATCTCGCAATTTGCAAACCAGATTAAACGAAACTGAAGAATAGCTCGCCAGATGGGGAATTGCCGCCAGCGTATTCAAATTCGTGCATATCACATTTACACTCCGTAAAAATGATTGTGAGCCGATCACCCTAAACGGTAGTCAACTCCCACACCATGAGTCAGTGAAGTATCTGGGCATGCATCTTGACCGAAGGCTCACATGGAGGAAACATGTCGAAACAAAAAGAGAAGAAATGAATCTGAAATACAGAGGCCTATTCTGCCTACTGGGAAGAAACTCAAAACTGGCCATAGACAATAAACTCTTCATTTACAAAACCATACTAAAGCCAATCTGGACCTACGGCATCCAACTTTGGGGATCAGCCAGTACGTCCAACAAAATGAATTACATCCTTAAACAAATATCCAACGCATCATGGTTTGTCAAGACAACAGAGATCCATGAAATTCTCAATATTCCAATGGTAAACAAGGAGATAAATACACATGGAGACAACTACAAATGCCGACTGCTTAAGCATCTGAATAAGCTTGCGGGGTAGCTTACTATTCACGAAAGCATCCGCCGATTAAAAAAGCGGCGGGACATTTTCGACCAGAACAGTCAGTCCGAAGAGTGACTTGAAAATATGGACAAACTCCAATGGGACTGGTGCCCCACACGCCGACGGAGACATCTCATCGGTTTATAGTCTGGAAGACTGATCGCAAGATAAAACCGAAAAAAAATATATAGAAGAATCCTATGTTACTCCATATGACATGAGCTATCTGCCATTGAAAGTCCCATCAAACTCTCAAACAAACTCTATAGTACATTGGCAAACTACACACATCAAAAGTGTCTAGGGATCAACATATATTTTTGCAATAACTTTTCTCCTGATTGATATTAATTAAAATTTTCTTTAAGGATTCATCAAATAAAGTGTTTTCGTTTGTCACAGTAACGATAAACCAAGTCACCTTTGCATTAATAAAGAAATTTGCCATTTTCCTAATAAAGGGATTTTTGACATTTGAACCACTAACACAAAAGTTCGAAAAAAAGACTGAAATAACAGTTTTCTTTAAAATTTTATTGGGTAACTTAAACAATTAATAATCCGTGTTTCTACCGCGAACACTAACAACACAAGAACATCGGTTTGGCATACTCAAAATGAGTTCATCCAAATCACGCTGTGGAATAGCCGCCCATGTTCGTTGCAACAACAAAAAAAGGTCTTCTTGCGACTGGATACCCTCCATATTCGGCAGAGCTCTTCTCTGTAGCATATCCCATGCATGCTCAATCGGGTTCAAGTCTGGCGACTGAGCAGGCCAGGGCAGGACATTGATGTTAGCTGCGGCGAGAGTCTGTCTTACAACTCTTGCGGTGTGCGGTCGTGCATTATCATGCATTAACTGAAATAAGGGACCGATTTGCACTTGTAGAGGAACGATGACGTCTGATACAATCGTCTCAGCATAAATTTGAGCGTTGAGGTTGCCTCTGATCCAAATCAACTCAGTTCTTCCGCCGATCCAAATACCCGCCCATACCATGATGGTTCCACCACTATAAGGATGGACTTCCTGGCAGGATTTTAATCGCTGTTGGCGTCCAGGGGTTCTCCAGTGTCGTATACGTCTTGTATCCGGTCTCATACCAAAACGAGACTCATCAGAAAAGCACACGAAACGCCATTGTTCTTCTGCCCAATTTCTGTGTTCAAGAGCCCATTGATATCGAATCCTACGATTGTGCATTGCTATAGGTGGTACCCGTAGCGGTCTTCGGGAATGAAGGTTCACTTCATGCAAGCGGTTTCTGACTGTTTAGTCGCTAATTAAGTTCCCTGAAGAGTGATGAAGCCTCACGGCTAACATCATGGCGGTTATTGTTGGAGCTCTTCGAGTTAAGATTTGAATGTATCGGTCTTGTCTCCGTGTGGTGCAGCGATACCGTCCTCCATGGCGCTCAGCCACGGTACCAGTGCTTCGGTAACGTGTCCAAAGTCGACTGATAACACTCTGACTTGTATTCAGAGCTAAAGCCACAGTACGTTGCCGGGAACCAGCTTCTATCATTCCCACGGCTCTGAGCATTTCTTCCCTGCTTAAATGACGTCACCGCTCCATAATAACGTTGGTTTTAATCAGTAGTAGGGAAACAGTAGCACTAATAATGTCTTCAATGCGTTGTATGTTTTTATAGGGAAAATATTGACAGCTGATTTTCATCTTTTACTCGAATTTGATTCACAGTTCCTGATTCAAATTATGAAATGCACCAAAAAGGATCCATATAAATTTATAAAATCATAAATTTATTACAAAGCCACATCTCAATCTCAAGAAATCCGCATAATAATGCTTGATCCCTAGACACTTTTGATGTGTGTATTTGGCAACGTTGTCATACACCCTTTTTTTCGTAGGAAAGGTCAAAATTAGGTAAATATGGCGGTTAGTGCAACGCGTTGCCAATTTGCTTCATATCGACGGTTAAGAGGAAATAGGGTATAAGCGACAAAAAATAAAATGATCAGGAGAGCCGTTCAATGTTTTAAATTTTAGAAAAACTGACGTATTTTGTCATTTATTATTTTTCACCTCTACTTTGACTGGTTCTGTGCTTCCAACGGGTTCCTGCGGCCCTCACAAGGTCGCCAAGAGAAGAAGTATCAGTAATTTTAATTTATTCTTTTGTTTGCAGTCACAAGCCATGTTGTCCGAAGACGGTATGGAGAACAGGCGTGGTCCTCCCGGAGTCAACTCACGGTCTTTAAGCGTCGCGCACTCCGCTGCCGATCTAGAGGTAAGCAGAGGTAGACAGAGGCGTGTAATACACCCACATACGGCCAAATTTAAGGGGGCAGCACCAACACAGTAGCAATGGGTTTAATTTTGACAGTTTATCCACATACATTGCGTTATTTACGTTGTTGAGCAGACCCATTTTTTTTTTCGAACATTTGAAGCAATGGATTAGAGCGGCCAGTGGCTAAATAATAACAGCCGCACAGGTCGATCGGTCAGGTTAAGCTACGCTTGCCGCGGTTGGGTGTTGGTTTGTACTGTACGGAACCGTCGCTGCGAGAGTCCGACTCGCATTTGACCGGTTTTTTGAATTTTGTAAGTAGGTACTTACTTTATTCATTATTTTTATATATGACACTAGCTGCAGCTAGTCTCATTGTAAAACGCCCCCCTCCCCCCCGCGATTTTACCCACATAAGTGTCGATCCCGTGTGTCGAGATAAAAAGTAGTATATATGTTAATCCGGGGTGTCGGCTACCTCCATACAAAATTTTATCAAAATTGGTCCAGCCGTTTGAGCGTGAAGAAGTAACAAACATATAAACGCACACACAAACTTTCGCCTTTATAATATTATTGTGATAGTAAATATCTAAACCATTGTTTGCAGGTACTCCGCGAGATAGAGAATGTCTACTTCCACTCGCCGTCTGAGTTCGATGCCGGCCGCTACGTGTTGGAACACGCGCCCTCAGTCACCTCCTGTGACGATATTGAACGCATGTTTGCTAAACTGAAGAGACAGCAACAGGTATACTTATTACAGATTATATTTACAAGGTTATATTAAACTCCTGAGGGGAGGCCTTTTTTTTATGGATGGGAAATCTTCAAATGACCCTTCCCGCTCTGGGTGGAGCGGAAGGGAGTGTCAGACTCTTACTGACTAAAATCCATCCGTATTCCTTCCTTAGCCCTTTATGTTCCGGGGTAGCGGTATTAGTTTCGGACAATCCCGCTGCCCCGGCAGGCTTCTGCCCTGACGGGCCCCTCCTTCGATGCTGACATCTCTTTGAGGCGCGCGTGGAACACATACGCGCCGTCCGGCACGGGCCTGGTCCTGATCGGACGGCGAGCTACCCATTACTCGCCGTCCGCAGGCCCGCGCCTACGGTGGCCGGGAGTCGTTACGCGGCTCCCGACGCCCGGGGCGTCACCCGCGGCGGCTGGGACGGGTGGCTCTCGAGGCTCTCTCCCTCGCCCATCCCGCCACCTCGTATAATCGAATACCGTTATTTTAAAAACAATTAATTATATATTTTGGACTATGGTCCAAGAGAACTCAGAATAATAGCAACATAATAACAACAGCTAGGATTATTCTATTATCCACTTTAAAACATTAGCAATATTGGCCATATTATAACATATACAGAACACCATAGTTATCAGCAATAATCAAGATAATAATATCAATTAACTTACGTGACATTTGGTCGATCAATTCCATATAATAACGTCACTAGTACTAATTAACTAAACATCTGTAGGCCGGAGCTCCGTTCTGGTCGATGTCTCGAACAAGAATGGCCCCCGACATTCGGAACTCCCCCTTTTATAGTAGTGAACAAACAACTTTGACGTTTCAATCTACCGTCATTCAAAATACCAACGACATAAAAGGTGGATATCCGTTTAGTATATTTTCTATATTTTGCTACATTATTCCTTAATATTTTAATTACTTTTAACAGTAAAGTGATAACATGATGAGTACAAAACTATGCTCGAACGGATACAGAACAAATTCGTCCGATTTATTTATTTAAAGCTGTATGGGAGATACCCGGGATACCCGTTACTGTATCCTACTTTATTCTGTCTCGGTATGGTGGGCTACTACAAATTAGAAATTAGGCGCGAAGTGGCACTGGCTACGTATATTTTCAAAGTTTTAAGAGGTAGTATACAAAACTCAGGTATACTATCAGAAATAGGGTTTAATATACCGGATAGGTACGTGGCGCGACGGCGCAAGCCGCAGCTGCTGGTGGTGCCGAGTGCACGTACTAACCTGCTGGGGCGCGCACCGCTGACTCGTGCGCTGCGCACTCTCAACACGGTGGCGGATGCCATAGACATATTCACCTGTACACTGGGTGAGTTCACAAGGGTCACGTACTGTGTAGCATGTAAGTTATAGTTAAGTATATTTTAAGTTACTTTGTCGCATTAGATTTAGTATTATCTGTAATGGCAAAGGAAACATGTCATGTGAATAAAAATAAATAAATAAATAACAATATCTATATAATAATAATATATTACATTCATGTCAGCTATCGATTTATACAGTGTGTCAGGTTAAACGAGGGACATACTTTAAGGGAGTGTAGTACCCATTAAAATGAACAACTTTTACTAAAAGACCAACACTGAAATCGATAAAATAAAACCAGCCGCTCTATAGATTTATGTTCGCATAACTGGACAAAATGTAGGGAACAGCTGTTTTTTTTTCCATGTTTTTGTGTCCGCCTCATATTAAAAGTTGTTTATTTTCATGAGTACTACACTCCCTTAAAGTATATCCCTCGTTTAGCCTCACAATACGTGTCAAGCGTGGCCGCCATTTTGATAAAAGAAAAAACAAAATGGCGGGACAGTAGCCTGGCATAGGCTCCATATAAAAATCTTCAATCCCCTTTGAGTAGAGACCTCTTCCCATACAACTTCACCACTTTTTTTTTAATACACATTCAACTCTTCAACTCACATTCAACTCTTTTGTACCACAGGTAGTATCAGGAAAAGCTCTCCACCTAATTTCTCAGCAGCGGGATTCTTGCGACAGGGAATTCAAAGAAATTCAGAACATACGAGACCAGCTTTCAACAACTTTACAGACCTGTCAGAAGGCAAGAGTCCAACTCAGGGCGGCATCCAACCATCTGACCATATCCACGTTCGTAATCTTAGCAAACTTCAGAAAACGTCAAATCATTAGATCTGTTCTAAAATCCCTTGAATTACTTAGAAGTTTAAGAAGCGTAGAAAAAGATGTAGCAGAGTTGTTACTAAAAAAAGAATATTTTGAAGCCATAGAGCTCATTTTAAAGAGTAAAAAAGCCGCGAGCATTCATAAGGAGTATACTTGCATAGCAGATCTAGCGACACGACTCCAAGACACCTTGGATATGACTGAGGAGAAATTAGACTCAGTGCTTGCAAGCATATGCTTTAACTTCGACGAGAATACGTTTAGAAAGTTAAGGAAAGCTTACGCGTTGTTGGGAAAAACTCAGGCAGCGATGGAACAATTGCACATGCATTATTCATCTGCTGTCAACGAGTCTTCGATAGAAGCAGTTAAGAACTACGTCGGAAATTGCACGGATATGAAGTTCCAAGAAATGTGTCAGTCTGTGCAAGCCAATAAAGCCCCTATTTGTTTGTTAAATTTATGTGAGAATCTGTTTTTAATCATGAGGAGTTACTACTTACTTGTTGATTGGCATTCGAAGCACGATAAAGAAGAGGCGATACCAATATCGAGCAACGTTTTTGAAATAGAGAAAAACGTAAGCAGAGAATATATTCGCCAAAAGTTAAAAGCTGGTCTTGTCAGAATCTGGAACGATGTACAAGCTAAAGTCTCCACGTTTTTAAAGAGTTCCGGCTTAGAAGAGTATCCTTTTGAGAAATTTATTCAAATGCTTGGCGTACTAAGAAAGCTCACACAGGTTGCCGAAGTTTTCTGCGGCGACAAATCAGATTTGCTACAAGATTTTATTAAAACCCAAAGTGTTTTATACATCAAGAATTATCATCGGGGAAGGATGGAAGAATTGAAGCTTTTTCTGGAGAACGAAGGGTGGGAACAGTGTCCAGTGAAATCAACGTTTAATCTCTTGTACTTACAAGAGTTTAAACAGTTCAAAAAGTACCTCAATATCAGGTCTGACACGTCATTGTTAAAAACGCAGTCCGATGGCGCGTCCTCCGTACATTCCCAAGATGACAGCGTTTATATTGCAAAATATTTCAAACAAAATACAAGTCACACTCCTTTCGAAATATTTAGAAACGAAAATATAACGAACGATGATATTTTCGGCTTAGAACCAGAGCTGGTTAGCGATGATTCGGAAGACGACGAACCTGATGAGTTGAAACGAGACTTTGTTGACGAAAATGATCGGCCAGAGCCGAATGAGACTCCCAGTAAAGTTAAAGACAGCGTTATAGTCACAAATACGACGTTATCCGTTTTAAGACACTGCGGCCAGTATTTACAGATCTGTCGGTATCTACCACAGATTTCTTTAGAAGTCGTAATGCTTATGAACCAACTTTTCGACTATTATTTTTTCACAGTCCACTTATTTTTCACGGCTGACTTAGACGTCGCTTCTTCAACTTTATACAGCTCTAAATTAAACTCTGTGTTAAAAAGGATTAAAAACAATATTGATACAGAAAATTCTGGGGTCTTGGATGGGAAGGTGCCTTCCCCAGACCCGCCTCAGCACTTGAATTTAACTGCCGAAGAAAATTTACACGGTCTATCGGAGAGAATAGTAGCGGTTGAAAGTGTAATTTTTCTTTCGAAGCAATATGAGATCTTGGAACCTTATTTAGAGTCGATAGTCGCCCCTCATCAGAGGATGATTTTGGAGCATTTTAAGGATAATACTCTAGCTGTTGTCCAAGATTTGAGGGTCCCAGTGTATATGTGTTCCGCGTCGAAAGCTGTAGATGCACGAACAGCTTTGATAGCGATGTCTCAGGTAAAATGGGATGTCAAAAACGTTGCAGTTGAACACAGCGCATACGTTGACATGATTATAAGAAAAATACAAGTGTTTGCGTTACGTTTGGAAAACGTTTCGAGCAAGGTGACCTTGAATTTGGAAGTCTTGAACGCAATTTGGAGTATGGTCTCAAAATTTATAGTACATTTGCTCGTTGAAGGATTCTCAAACGCGACGAAGTGCACGAACGGCGGCCGTGGTCTTATGCAGTTGGATTATAGGCAATTGTTCTTGAAATTGGAAAAGATTTCGGGGTTGAAACCTGTTCCGTTTCAAGAGTATGTAGATAGGTATGTGAAGGCGTATTATTTGCCGCGAAAAGGTTTGGAAGATTTTGTTTTAGAACGGATTGAGTATTCTAATAAACATTTGATGGCTTTAGTTACATGTGCGTGTGAGAATAAAAGGGATAGACAGGCCTTGTCTATGATCATTGAAGGCAGGGATGCAGCGGTGTAATAAAGAAGGAATACTCAAACTTTTTGGAGCAGTAGTGGCACAGTGATAACGGCCGCGACTTACGAGTTCTAGGTCGTAGGTTCGAACCCAGACAGACGCTTTACTTTGTGTGAATTATTTCATCACCACTTCTCTCAAAACGGTGAAGGAAAACATCGTGAGGAAACCGGCATGTCCTAAAACCAAAAATTCGAAGACATGTGACATCTACCAACCCGCACTGGGTCCGGATGGTGAATTACGGCCCACTCCCTCTCACAGAGAGGAGGCCTGTGGCCCACGACACGACACGACGTTGGCTACCAACGAGCTGCGAATGCGCACACCTTTCAGCCATTTTTTGCATTCCGAAACTTATTCCGATTACAATAAAGTTCTACTCGACTCGGCTCGGGATCAAAATCAGTTTTTTTTTTGTATTTAGAACTGTAACGTTGTCGAAATAAAGATCGAAATTCAATAATGGCTCGATGGTTTATACTTGGCTCTAAAGCACACGTGGACAACAAATCAGTTACACAATTAGGGTGCTGTATTTGTAATCGTACTTAATGTAAGCATCATACAAAATGTGATAATTAAAATCTTTTACATGTTTATTGCTTGAAATAAGTTGAAAAAGAAAAACCTTTTTAATTAAACACACTTGCTTGAAAACTGGCCTTTCGCCCAGGTCGGCACAGGCACGTTTTTCTCGCGGCGATTTTTTTTGCGCACTTGATTTTTAACGCATTGGCTTGCGCCGAGAGTTGAAAATCCAACTATGTGTTTTTTGACGCGCTGGGATGCGCTCTGTTGGATTCTTAACGCTCGGCTCAACACCTAGAGTTGAAAATCCAGGGCGCGATAAAATCTCTCCGCGATATTTTTACGTTCATGCGAACTTGGGACCACCGCTTATTGCACCGCTTTTAGGATCACAATGTATTTAACACGCGTGGTTTTTACTTTGCATTCTCGCACTAAAGCTGCGTTACCACCAGAGATGAGCGAGGATGCGTAGCGAGGCATGTGTGTGAAACCAACCAATAACATCGCTTCATTTTATAGCTTGAACTAAGTTAGCGTTGGTATTGGTCAGTTTTACACACATCTGTCACTGCACAGCCTCGCTCATCTCTGGTGGAAACGCACCCTAATGCGGGAAAATAAGTATGAAAAATGTGCTACTTTTTTGACGTGATAACGTCTTATAAATCGATGAACGCCGGCTGCACGCACGAAAAAGCATGACTCATTGTCACGTTCCGCCTAAGCCGAGCGTGCAAGCGAGAGCGCGGTACAAGCGATAGAGAGGCACGATCGGCCTAAGCGCTATCACGTAAAATTATCGTCCGTAAGCCGACTTTACAGACAACCAATTTTTTTTATAATAAACCTTATCAAAGAGTCTTCAAGTCACATTATGCCTTTTTAATGTAGTAAAAACATAAACTGTATAAATTATTAAATAAAAATATGATCAATCTAGCGCCAAAACGCTGCGAGGTTCGGTTGTCACTTCCAAGCAAATTTCAACATTGCTCTCCTCAAAATAAAGTCGAAAATAAATTATCTGACCTCTGATGCGCTCTCGAGTTACCAGAACTTTATTTCAATTAGCGTAACATCGATAATTGTTAGGCGGTGACAGACGAACTTCGCCTGCTCTGCATCAGTGGCTCAGTGAAATGAAAAAGCGACATCGAGTTTTAGGAAAAAAATCGGTTTTGTATATCGACGGTTAAGAGGAAATAGGGTATAAGTGACAAAAAATAAAATGTTCAGGAGAGCCGTTCAGTTTTAAATTTTAGAAAAACTGACGTATTTTGACATTTATGATTTTTTTTGTTGGGGCATAAACGCCTTAAAAGTCATCGTAGAGCCATGGGAGTAAGCGCATTCGAAAGAGCGGAAAATTTTACGTAGGATGGCATATATAGGAGAATAAGCGACATTTTGGTCAAAAATGAGTTATCTCATTATTGACCAAAATGTCGCTTATTCTCCTTCCTTTTTACCGTCGATATCGTCTTCTCTCTTACACATTCCTGTGTCACAGTCTCTTCCTAAAGCTCGGTGTCTCATATATTTACACCTAAGGGCGGATTTCACCAATGAAACAACACGATCAGCACATAGATCGAAATCGCGTTCAAGAGCTGTCAGTGTCATCATTGTTGAGAAATATTGAAATTAAATGTTAATGTAAGTAGATCTTTTATGACATTTTTATACGTGAATATTTTGTTGGTCAATATAATAAAACTAAGATGGCGCCGGAATATCCTAGCTGATTCCCCCCCCCCCCCCCCCCCCGAAAAGATATGCCGAAACAAACTCGGGAGGTCATGGTCTTTTTTAAAGTCTAAACATTATATTATGAGAGTTTTATGTGTGTATCCAGGGCTATGTTTGGAAGGGCCTTTTAAGAAAAAGCCATTGCACCTTTGAGTTGAGCTGCCCCAATAGACGGCATGCATGCATCAGCAGTCATCATGTAGTTCAACCCTATTTTAGAGAGCCCAACAACCCGGCCCCCAAAGGCCACAAAATACTCAAAACCGCCAAACAGTTTGTATCCAATCTAGCCTGCATGGTACTCACATTCACAGTCGGTTTTCTCTTTTTCTGTATCTTTAATTTGAAAATTGACACTAACAGCTCTTGAACGCTGTTTAGATGGCAGATTTCGTTTAGTTTCATCGGTGAAATTGGCACTTTCAACTGTTCTCTTATGTGTTCTTTAACTTCGTTTAATAGTAAAATCGTCTGAATCGATTTGTATCTTAGATATTTTATTGTAACTATAAATGTATGTTTGTATGTATGTACAGGGCACATGTAAAATCTCAAAATAAAACATTAGATTAGGTAATAAAAGTATTTTATGCTTAAAAAACTTTTTTATTTCCTTTATTTCCAAAAAAAAAAATATATATATATTTTTAAATATTAGAATTAAAAAAAAAAAACATTTTATAACATAAAATATAGTGGCCCAATCCCAGCCCAGTCAGGGCTCCAGAGAGAGGAACCTTCTGACAATGCGAGCCGTGTCCAGAAGTACTGCTTTCTGAATCAAGCCCTTGATCCAGCTGCCTAACGAGAGCCTCCTCAGGTGTTGGTCGAGGCTCTTGACTATTAATCCATTGGCTGTCACGACTAATGACAATGATTGCTAAGTCAACATCCCAAAAAAAACTTTTTTATTATTATATTGTAAAGGATGTTTATAATCCTTTTCCTCCAATTTTAGAATTCTGTATATGATACAAATACAAAATTCTAAAATTGGTTGTCGAATTCGTTTCGTTCGATGCGTTCGACGCGTTCAGATCTGATAAGTGTGCGTTCACCTTAAGGCAGACACAAACGAATCAATCAATAAAATCTCCCCTCCACATCTAACTTTGGTAAATAACTAACTTCTCTAACGAACTGGTCATAATCACAGCAAAAACTAAACGTGCCATCGTTGGACCGCCACTTCAGCCACGAAAACTCGGAGTTACCGTCACAAATGTTGTCACAGAATAATAAGCTGTCGATTGTAGTATCGTTGTAGAATGACGAGTTGATGGAAATGAAGACCGCTGCTGTTTTTTGTTCTGGGTAATAAACAAGCTGAAAAAACAAAAAAGGCATTAGAAAAATTTTAGTAATTGTAGCATTGTGACCTAAACCCGCACTTAAGTCACGTTTTTCTGTAATTGTTACACAGAAAAGCGTGACTTAATTTCACGCCGTGCAATAATGTACTAATTAAGTCATACGTATCGTAATGTACAGACGCCAGCACATCAAGCTACTACAATCTGTCAAATTTCTTTAATAGACTTTCAACTTTATCGCTAAAGCATAAGGTTCAAAGTTGATTCGGAAAATTTGACAGTTTCGGGTAGCTTGATGTGCTGGCGTCGGTAATATTAATATAATGAATGCTTCTGTCCGCGACTTCAAAGTTTGTGAAAACGAACGTACTCGTGAGGCTTTAAAACACTCACCTTATAGAAGTACATAGGCACAGGTACGTCAAGGTTATTATTGGCGTCTGCATGCAAGTACACCTCTTGCATACGACCTCTTCTGTCGGGTAATGTCATGAGTCCGTGGGTTCCCGTAAAAACTGTGACTTCAGTGCCTAGGGCTCGCACGCGGCGTCGCAGACCCTGGGGGTAATAGATATAATTATCATAATCAGCTTATAATGCTCCCACTGCTGGGACACAGGCTTCCTCTCTGACTTTCACAACCCAGTTACTGGTTAACACGATACTCCTTAGCAAGACTGCTTGTCAAATCATGGGCTGTTTTTTCCAACGCCAGATAATTTTATTTACGAGTTTATGGAACAATAACTTTAAATCCTACACAATAAACTTCAGTTTTAGCTACAACTTCAAACATTTTAATAACTTTTTCAATAGTTCTAGTCACTCTCCGTCGCATCGCATCACCTGCTTTTTTGCTTAACGTTCTTTCTTACGTTTTTTCTTGCTGCTCGTCTCCTAACGATCCTAGCGTGATGTTTCATAGCATAAAACGTTCCCCGAAAATTGGGCTAACAAATGCAAAAAGCATTTTTCAAATCCAACTGGTAGTTCCAGAGATAAGCGCCTTCAAACAAACAAACAAACTCTTCAGCTTTATTATTAGATTAGGATCATTATCCATGGATCATGCTTAACTCACGTCTTCTAGGGCTGCCCAATCACCGGCGTTGCCCCTAAACCACTGTGGAGCCGTGTTGACATAATGGAAGGTAGCTCGAACTAGCGCACTAGTCGGGTAATCAGCGTTGGCAGCCAGATGCCCCCGAGACAGGAACTGGAAAAACAAATTATAATTTTGAATTAATTTATTGACTGGCTTGTAACGTCCAACAAAAAATATGTAAAAAATGTTTAAAGTTGTATCTATGTATAGTTGTTTAGTATCGTTATTGAGCAGACAAATTTTTCGAACATATGAAGCAATAAATTAGCAATATCCTTCAAAATGATTCTGATTTTGATTGATAGAGGGTGTAAAGTTCATCATCCCCCATAAAAAAGAATTCTCCCTTTGGAGGGTCCTACGACCAGACGGTTGTTGTGTCTGGTGGGCAGTTGCCCGAAGATTGATGTACTGACGTTGTATACTAGCGTATTTAACCCAAGCCAAGCGTATTTCGCTAATAAAAACAGCCGTCCCATACGTTTACGTCGAGTAGGTATTTAAGTTTTCTATGGGACAGTCGATATTTTTTTTACGCGATTACGATATTGGTCCCATGGAGAAAGTTGTTCAGTTTCATGGTCTGTACCACACCCTTAAATTTGGCTAGTGTTTGAAAACAAACCCTGTATAGTCGTGTGGTAAACTTTTCTTGCGCGATGCAGGATTTTGCGTGTCGTCAGTGTGATGCGTAGATCGCATGTATTTTTAATAACCGACGAAAAATTTCAAAACAGGGGTTTCAGAATCGTGTAATGGAAAATGGTTGTGCGGCGATGTTCCTGCCATCCTGTATTATGAAGACACTTTCTTCCGGCCACGATAACGTTATAACGTGCACCGATGTTTGAAACTTTAACATCAGCAGTAAAATCGTAGACGTGGACGTCCACGATTTAAAGTGAAATGCTGAATTACAAAAGCACACATTTCCTACCTGCTTTTTTGTCAAATAATTTCCCGCCATATTCTTTCCTAAGATACCGTCTAAGGCCATTGTTTGAGCACCAAATTTGTAGACTTCATTCATTCGAATTTTTCCAAACATGTTTCCTTCTGCAAAAGATAAATACAATTTTAATCTACGTTCCCGTGGGATATTTTCGACTACCACGTGGGCGAAGCCGTGGACAAAATCAATAATAAGAATTTATAGTAAATTACGCTACATGTAACTTAATTAGACCATTGCTAAACGCCGTGCATTAATAGTCACACGTATCGATACTATTTTATACATCGTGTGACCTAAACCCATACTTATAAGTCACAATTTTCTCTTTCTGTGTAAAAATGAACTATTGAAGTCGCAGACAAGCGTGATTTAAGTGCGGCTTTAGGTCACACAGTCCCAGGTCAAAAATTCACAATTACCAGTAAACGGTGGCCGTTTCAATCCGTTTTGCCGAAACACACTCGTTGGGGTAAGCCGATGTTTCACAAAGTGTGTGTGTACGAGGTTCTTGTCGTGGCAGGCTTCATACAGCGAGTGGAAGGTGCTCTTCACTTTATACCCGACACTGAAAATTAGAGATTAAATATCTATGTATACAGGGGGTCAAATTAAATTAGCTAGCGAAACTCATGCATTAAGTCCGCCTCTGTACATTTATGTGCTTGAAGTACTTATTAAATAAATAAATAATAAACTCTGCAGACGTGATGGGTTTCGTTATCTAAGTTTGGGGGGACATCGATCCTAGGAAGTGTTGTCACTTGAAGTATGAGTTGAGAAAATATGTGTTCTTTTTTTATCGTGTTTAGATTGAGATAACAATATATCTGTGAAGTTAGGTACAATAGGTACTTATAGAAAAAAAAACCGATTCTTTTATTCATTGGGCAAAAAATTCTTCCGCATCGCTGTCAATGGGATAAGTGCCCAAAAGGCAATGCTGATTCTTTGGGCTAAAAATAGTGTACCTAAATAAAGGGTAAAAGTGATTCCGATAATTGACAGACCATATTCGCAACACCACACTGCGTTCCAAAACACAGATTACTGATGTTTTTCAAAAAGTCGCTAAGCTGCAGTTTCACTGGGCCGGCTGGACACGTCAGCCGTATGCCCAATAATCTGGGCCAAAATAACTACCACGTGGAGTCCTGACACAAGTAGAAGCCGTCCCGGCAGACCCCGTAGAAGATGGCGGGACGAGCTGGACAAAACAAACGACCAGTGCTCCACTTTAGCCCTGGATCAAAAGAGCTGGAAGTCATGGGGAGAGGCCTTTGTTTATCAGTGGGATGATGCAGGCTGACAGTAACAGTTAATTTCATTTGCCAGGTTTATGGTAACATACCAACTCGCCCCCTTTAACCCTTGGCATGGTAAGGGACCGACACTTCTGCAAGAATACAAGCGTTATGATATGTTTGCTTACTGATATATGTGGTTCCGACCGTGGCAGGTCTCAGAGCTCTCCTGGGTAGTAAAAAAAGGCTGGGTGTTACAGCGAATGTCTTTAAAGTTTACAATCCGGCGATCCACCCTGAATGTCGTGTTAAAAATGCAATGTGCCTCCTGAAACACAGATATTTTATCGTTATGACCCGCTCTTGCTTGTCACGGAGTTACGTAGCTAGTGACCCGTTCTTGTATAGATCTACGAATAAGCGACATGTTAAATCATCGAAAGGGGATTGAAGTTTTTTTTAAGGAGCCTGGCACTATCGCGCCATTCCCTTTTTTTTTTTAAATTTTGGCCACGCATGAAATCTTTTTAAATCGATACCCGACATCAGGGCAAACGATGGGCACACGTATAGTTTATAACCAGGATTAAGACATAGTATACTTTTTATCCCGATATTCCCACGGGATCGAGACTTATGCGGGTGAAACCACGGAGCGCTGTTCCTCCTCCTCAAGTCGTACGCCTCACTACTGAGGGTCGCGATCCTCCCTTAAAAACATCTTTTCCCTGACGATGTTACGCCATCTCTGTTTATCCTTGGCCAAGTGAAGTACAGACGCCAGCACATCAACCTACTACAATCTGTCAAATTTATTTGATAGATTTTCAACTTTATCGCTAAAGTATAAGGTTCAAAGTTGATTGAGAAAATTTGACAGTTTCGGGTAGGTTGATGTGCTGGCTTCTGTACATCATGAAATTTCGTTTGAAGAGAAGAAGAGCTTATCTGGGGGCCTAAAAAGGCCACTTTGGCAGAATCATAAAACAATTCATATCACGTTGACAGTGTCACACCTATATATCCCTGAAGGGTTATAGGCATAGGTGTACCTATAGCACATTTTTACGAATCTCCATACAAAACTGTCATACAGATGAAATTGCGTGATATGAATTGTTTTATGATTCTGCCAAAGTCGCCTACTTAGGCCCCCTGGTCGCTGCTCTGCTATAGGTACTCCGACTTTTAATTAGCTGCAGTAAAATGACACATCATACTAACTCATTTCGGACTGCGTTTAGAGATATGCGTGTCAAATAAGTTTCGTTTGTTACACTATTCTGTACTAGAAAAACAAGATTTGGTTTCAGTCATTTAAGTACCACATAGGTATGCTGTCATTTTACTGCAGCTAATTAAAAGTCTGACCGTAGTCACTGTAGTAAACCTACTAGGTTATCATAGCTGGTGGTGTAGTTTCCCAGGAGAATCTTCCGTTTGGGTCCGGGACATGAGACCTGCACAGTCTCCGATCTTCCGAAGGTGATGTTTCCGAGCGCAGTGTTAACTTCCATGAACGCCCCATTTCTGATGAACACCGGTCCTGGGCTCCCGAAGTCTTTGCTCAGAGATAGAACGCAGTCTGAAATGAAAAGAGGTTTTTTAAGGTCATAGCACATGAATCAAATCGGAAAGGGATCGGCCCGTATCGCCTTTCGCCTCGCCGTCAAACAGGCGTCAACCTAACGTAAGCACGTATCCAGCAGCTCCGACACGTCGACTCGGCTATGGCCAGGCCACGCCGCGCTTACGGCTCGCCGACCGCTGGTTGACGGTGCAGCAGGCAGGCCCGAGGGGTGAGAGGGGCATTAGGGAGTTTCATACAAAGAATACTGAACGACTCGAGTTGATACGGTGCCGATCCCTTTCCGGTTTGATACGTGAGCTTTATTCATCATTGGTGCCGATTCCCGTGTTCACAAACTAAACTTAATTTAAGTTCATTGCATCTTTTTCTTTTTATTTCATTAAGAATAGGACAGAAGATAAATTTTTGCTAAATAATAATGATAATAAAGTTTATTTACCAAAATAGAAACAGAAGTGTACACAAGTAGATATAACTAGTAGTAGATATAACCCAAAGGATGTGTGTGCAAACATTTCTGTACATACTTATAGTAACCCTGCCTCTTAAACTAGGCTATCCTACTGTATGTCCAGATATATTCAGATACGTGTGAACGCTGCGCAGGTTAGAAAGGGGGTGACCCTTTCATCATTCACACAGTCCATCCATCGTTTCTTTGGTCTTCCCCTACTCTAATAGCCATCGACATTCATACTCAAAACTTTCCTCACGACATTTTCCTCATTCCTCCCTATCACATGCCTATAAGATGACAACCGATTTTCACACAAATTTTCAGTTACCGGTGCCACTTTCAGACTTCCTCTTATGTACTCATTTCTTGCTCTACTACTAAGGCACTTTGTCTCTATCGGGTGCTATCATTAACCTACTCTAATTTAAGTTGTAATACAATGCCCTAATTATACTAGGTAATTATAAACTACTTTAGTTCGTTCCCGTTTTGTTAACAGCAATCTATGTGTAATTTTTTTTAGTTTGAAGTTAGTCATCAGTGTTATCTATTATTTAAAAACATATTTAAAACAAATAACTGAAGGCTCGTAATTATTAAAAACGATTAAAATCTCATGTTTTCATGGTTTTCGAGGGCGCTGAAGTCGATAGTGAGGTCAAAATGAAAATCCAAGATGGCCGCTGCGGAAATTGTAAAATGTTCACAGCCGCCATCTTCGATTATCATTTTGAACTTCGTTCCTGCCGGGGGTCCCCCGACCACACACATTGTTTTTCAATTGAATTTGTAGCATCCACGCAAAATATGTATTAGGTGTAAAAAAAAAATAACCTTACAAACATTAAAAGGTTCTTTAGACCATCGAACTGAACAACTTTCACTATGGGACCAACTCTAAAATCACGAAAAAAAAATCTGCTGTTTCATACAAAAGTTTAATACCTAGCTGTTTTATTTTTCGTGATTTTGGCGTTGGTCCCATAGTGAAAGTTGTTCAGTTCGATGGTCTAACTAAAGCACCGCTTAAAGTTTGTAAGGTTAATTTTTTACACTTTGTATAAGTGGTCTATTATAAACACTTTTGCCTACCCCTTTGAGATAAAGAGGCGTAATATTCTGCTTTAACAATTGACCTAGTCACAAACAGACAACAAAATAGAAACAAAGAAAAGAAAGAAAGACTAGGTAGGTCAGTCACTAAGTATACCAGGTACCTACGCTCGCGAATTCATTAGTAGATATCATAATGATCTTTTATGGAATGGGCTTCGTGATTATAGATACTATAATTAGCAATGTTAATATTTTTATCGATAAGGAAACTTTATTTCAAAGAAAAATGTATGCAATCCAAAGACGCATCGCAGGTGTGAGGTGCGTCGTCATTTTAGAGATAAAAACTGAACATCTTATCATTCAATCAATCTGTCTAGTGTTGCCCAACTATGTGTACTGTAACTAGTGTACTTTAGCTATTTTCATAGTGTAATGTCGTACGGTATTTTATTGTGGGGAAATGCCGCCGATATTCAGACCATCTTTGTTTTGCAGAAGCGAGCTGTTCGATCAATTTATAAATTAAGTCCGAGACACTCTCTCAGAGACAAATTTAAAGAGATTAATGTAATGACTGTGCCTTCTCAGTATATTTATGAAAATCTTTTATATGCCCATAAAAATATAAAATTGTTTAAAAAATACAGTGATGTCCATAATATAAATACTAGGAACAAACACAAATTTGTTATTGTAGGGAACAACAAGGCTCAAGAAAATAGGTAGCTCGTTCAGATGCCAATGTATACGCTTTTATAATAAACTACCAAGCCACGTTCAAGATCTAAGCCTTAATAAATTCAAATCATTCATTAAACGTAAGTTGTGCCAGAAAGCTTTTTATACCGTTAAAGATTATATTGAGGACAAAAAGGCTTGGGATTGAGCTGCTTCCAATTTTTTTTTTTTAACATTTTGAATGTTTTAATTATTTTTTTTTGTTTCTATGTACACATTGACATTAATGAATTTTATTTAAACAATGACATTTGCTTACTTTGTAAAGTATTATATTATTTTAATTATTGTGCATGTGAAGACAATGTGGGTCACATTTTTTAATTTTTATTATTCTCTCTGTTGTGTTAGTTTTTGTCTAGGTCTGGCAGTTTGAGTAATTTATGTGGCCTACCCAAATGTCCTTTCTTTGGTATTGTTCGTCGAATCGTTGAGCTCCTTAAGTTTTGAGTTGAGCTACACGATTTCTGACAAATGCGTGCACTGACTGGACAGGTCCTCTCAATCTGTGTGGTTCTTTCCTCAAAAGACCATCTCAGACATCGATCTACATGGTCTTCATATAACCTGACCAAGATTATGATGTCTGGACTTTAAAAGAGACTGTAACCTCTGAGTTTGTTTCGGCCTTTCTTCTCAGAGTAGTCAGATAGGAAACGCCGACCTCATCTAGTTTTTTTTATAAAAAATATGATTGACGTGTAAAAGTGTTTGTACAAACCTACTTACAAAATAAAATCATTTATCATTTATGTTGGGGTCGGCTTCCAGTCTAACCGGATGCAGCTGAATACCAGTATTTTACATGGAGCGAGTGTAATCTGACCTCCACAGCCCAGTTACTGGGTAAAACGATACCCCTTGGTAAGAATGGTTGTCAGTCTTTCGGGCTTCTGACGATCCGTAACGACGCGCGACGGACAAATATCTGCGAATGACAGCCAAGACCAACGGCTTAAAGTCATAGCACACATATCAACCCGGAAAGGGATCCTCACCGTATCGCCTTTCGCCTCCCCATCAAACAGGCGTCAACCTAACGTAAGCGGATCAGCAGCTCCGATACGTGGACTCGGCTACGGCTAGGCGACGCCGCGCTTACGGCTCGACCACACATTTTTAATTCGTAAAACCGCGCCAATTTATTACGAAAAAAAACATTGTTTGCTAATAAAACAAAGGAGGTTTAACATCAGTCAAATATCTATAAAAACCCGATAAATCAAAAACGTACAAATATTTACAAAGTAAAAAATATTCAGAGAAATAGATATGACATTTTCACTTACCGCTTTTGGCATAACATATAAAATTGATTATAAAAATTGCGATTAGACTGCACTCGAACGATACGTTAGTCATTGCTTACGGTTGTGCTGGAGGACTGAATAAAATCAATGTTGATATTAGCCCGTAACGGTACCTAGTGACGCTACGATTTGTTTAAATCGTTCTCGAGTCACTTAGCAAAGTAACTGGCGATCTTGAAGTGAGTTTTGTTCGAGTACGGTCATCTAAAGTTCAGTTTCCTTACTGGTTCACTGAACCTAGTAACAAAAATCGATGTCGGACCTACTGTACGGTATCCGGCCGCATATTAGTACGCGATAGTACGTTATTATTATCGCAGGGTATCCAACAATTAACAAAAAAAAAACTGAATATAAATGTTGATACTACGTTTAGAGTATCCGGCCGGATAGTAAAATAGGGCTGGATACCGGATAGTAGCCGGATATCCGTTTCATCACTTAGGCGTCGTTCGTGTGATGCGTCCCCCCTAGCTACTACGTGATGTTATTGCGTAGCATAATAAACCTATAATGTTCCCAGTTTCCCACTGCTGGGACACAGGCCTCCTCTTTCTGCAAGAGAATAGTCAATAATCCACTAGGGGGGCCCAATGCGGGTTGGTAGATGTCACATGTCTTCGATTTTTTGGTTCTAGGACATTTTTGGTTATAGGCCGGTTTTCTCACAATGTTTTCCATCACCGTTTTGAGAGCAGTGGTGATTAAATAATAATTTACACAAAGTAAACTGCTGGGGTTGAACCCACGAACTACCTACACTCGTAAGTCGCTTTTTTATTGCGTGTCTATGAAAAAAAAATCAATTGCGTAGGCGCATGTGCGGCTTGATTACACGACGATAGGTTTTTCCTAATTATGTTTCGGCAAACAAACACGATACTAAAATCAAGAGTTTTCACATCAATCACAAACTGCAAGGACAAACAAAATGTTTCACTGTTTCGTGTAGTCATGAGCATAAATACAGGTTTAAATTAAATTAGCTAGCGAAACTCCGCAGACGTGATAAAATTAAAATAAAATAATTTAATAGTGTTTTTTTTGTGGTACGAAAAGTGGCCTTTAATGTCTAATGCTTTGCAGTAGGACAACAATAGGTTGTTATTGTTATTATCATCATCATTTGAGCCGAAAAACATGCATCAATCCTGGACATACAAACTTAGGCCTTTCCCAAGCTTCTCAACATCGGCGGGTCCTGTTTGCATCCAGCGAGTTCTCGCGATCTTTGGCTCTGACCCACAAAAGGTAAATAGTGGGTGCTGAACACCCATGCATTTAAAAACAATATAGAACAATAAAAAAAATGAAAATGATTTTTTTAATCTACAGATAATTTTTATTCGAATGAATGTTGTTAAACTGTCAAAATGAAAACCATTCAGCCTACCATACGCAATTACCCCGCTGGACGGATTCCGAAGCGATTTTCACGATTAGATTCCCCTTCCCATCATAGGCATGAGTATGACCTCCCACAAGGTTTTCTAAAAGCTAGCGCGCCTTCAGCGTACCTAACTGAAAGACGATACTATACAGGGTTACTTGTAATTCAACACGATATCCGTCGTCAGGAGCTGATAGGGGGGCCAAAATGGAACAAGTTGAACCCCCTATTTGTATGGCCGAAATTCAATAGTTTTCGAGATATTTAAAGCATTTTTGAAGCGTAAAATGAAAATATTAGTAAGATATTATTCTTAATTCGCTCATCATTTTAACTATTTTGTTCAATTAAGTACTTTTAATTATGATCATAGCCAGCTACAATAACATTTCATAATGGTACCCATTCAATACGTAACATTTTTAAATTTGGAATTATATCGAAAAGCCCTTAAAATTCAAATATTTAAGATGGATCTAGATTCTAGGTGGTTGCCAATCTGTATCGATTCAGCGGTTTAGGCATGGGCGTAGCTAGGGGGGGGCTGGGCAATGCCCACTCTAGAATGTTCTTTGCCCACCCTATAAAAATCGACAGTATTGAAGAGTTACTAACTGTTTAACTGCGTCTCCATATAGGATCACTTCGTTGTCCCTAGCGTGGAGGTATAAAGTTGAAATTAGAATACCTGTAGCATGCCCCCTTTTTCGGCGCTCATGGTGGCCCTGCTGTGTGACTACCGCGAGACCGCCGGACCATCTTCAAAGTCGATTTTATCTAAAACTACTAAGGTACCTACTAGTTTTGTTGTTCGAGTACTAATTAGTACCAATAGAGTACTATTATTTACCAAATATGTTAGCGATTGGCGTTGGTGGTACTCACGGACTTTACGGCAATGGGTACAAGCATGAAAACAGTAACAGATGCAGTTATTCCACGTTCTCACGCACGTAAAAATTCGTCAAAAAAAACATAAGTACTGTTGGATTTTGAACTCTCTACTATTGGCAAAGCGTTGAAAATCCAGTGCGATCGCCACAAGAAAAGCGCGCGGAAAAGTGGGCTTACTTTAGCATTTAAGAATAATATTGTGGTTGTCAATAAACTAATCTTTAATATTATAAATTCGAAAGTAACTCTGTCTGTCTGTATGTTACCTTTTCACGCCTAAACCACTGAACGGATTTCGATAAAATTTGGCAGAGAGATAGATTGCATCTCGGGAAAGGACATAGGATAGTTTTTATCGACGTACCACGCGAGCGAAGCCGCGGGCGGAAGCTAGTAATACATAAAAAATAATTCAAAACAGATATCACCGATTTTATTTTATAGGTAACAGATCTCCCCAATTACAGGACCTTGCACATCTGTATGTAGTCTGGTCATACTTTGCTTTAGAAAATATTATCTCTTTCAATTCTCCTTGTGCAGTACATAGCCTACATATTGTATGTTTGGATCTTACAATAGGTGCACGCACTATTCTAGGCCATTGCGGGTCATCTGATGGACGAAGCCCTTTCTTCAATATGACGTAGGAAAATAAATCAGCAAAGATTTCAGCTTTTGAAGCGTACCCCAATGATTCATACTTCATTAGAAAGTTACAAGGTGTTTCCTGTTCTAGATACCGGGGGCAGACATTGTCGTTAGGGCAAGGTGAATAAGCGTAACCCTGTTGTCGTTTCTTTGCTTCTAAATTGAGAACAAACTCTCTAGCTTCGTTGACGACTCTGAATCCAGCATTCGAGCCATGTTCAATAATAATTAAGTAGTCTTCTGTCTTGTTCCAAAGTTTTTGTATGGTTTCCAACCTTGATTGCATACTTGGGAGCTCAAATAACGAGTATGCCGATAGAACTATACTGTACTTCAGATCTGTAGATGCTGGTAAGAATTGTCGTTGGAAATATCCTTTTAGAGGCAATTCAACGTTGTCTTTGCCTTGGCATAGTATGACACGTGCTAGCTCATGCATGGTAGATGAAGTGTCAACGCAGAAATATTCAAAAATATCATTTTTCCAAAAGTGATTCACTGCCCACGTTCCTGTGCCTACACCAGAGCCAAAGTCGAAGAAACTCCGAGGTTTGTAGTCCGGGTTAAATTTATTTATTTCATCTAAAACTCGTACTACGACAGCATATTCAGGAGCAGCTCTACTCATAAGATACTGCAAACTAGTCGGCTTATCGTAGGCAATATTGCCCCAACGGTAAACATTCTTCTTCAATGCACTAAACACTTTGTTTTGAACCTTTTTTTCATAAAATTTCTGTTCGTCTCCTTTTAATTCTCGATTTACTGTCGAATAAACTTTTTTCGAAATGGTGTCATGAAATTTCTGTGCTTTTTCATCGATTTCTCCTTCTTCTGGGGGTAGGTGCCGTGAGCGGATGTAGTTACTTAGATTTACGCTTTCCTGGTAAAAAGCCTTGGCCCCGCCATCGTCTAGAATTACTTTAATAGCGTTCTGAATATCCGGAGGAATTGAGGCTACTTTGATTCGCGTTGTACCGGGATGTTTCCGTGGTTTGAAGACTTTTGTTTCAAAATTCTCCCTTAGGTTAGGGTCGACTGCTACTCTAGTTGTGTAATTAGCGTACAAAGATGTGAAGTATTTTGTTCTTATCTTTCTAAACATTTTTATAACCTTAAAAAAGAGCACTCAAAAATTCAATCAATCAATGTTGTGAATGAAATCAAATGTCACATGTCATGTGTCATTGTCCAGTCAAAATACTGACCACAGACTGTTCACTGTTCAAGTTAGCAGAGAACATTTTCGAAATGTCTTATTAAAAAAAGATGACTGGAAATCTGTTTCTATGGAAACTTTAAAATCGGTCTAATTTGGCTGTAACACAATTTTTCGAAAATGTTCTCTGCTAACTTTTTAGACCTTTGTATCCTGCTTATGCATATGAAGTTTCATTAAAATCGGTTCAATCATTTCGAAAAACAACGGCTTGAAAGTTTGTATGAAATGCCGTACGGCGTAAGTACGCTCTTAAAAAGACAAAAAAGACTTAAATTGTTTTAAACCACTATAAAAAGATCTTTATTATATACATTGAAAACAATCAATATATGAAAAAGTGCATTTCGTTTTAAAAGTAACTACCGAAAATCTAACGTTAAAGGCCTCAGTAGCCACGCACAACGCTAAATTCCTAAAAAAAAATCATGTCAAAAAAAAGTTGTCAAACAAATCAATACATTGTTTACATTGAGTACATTGACTACATTGTTTTGAAACATTGGAAAGCTAAAAGTTCAATTATCATTGGTTTTGTACGTTTTTATTTAATAAATAAGCCATAATATATTATGATTATCTTAAGTATATTTGTTGCCAATTTAGTTATTAACGCTGCCGAAGTAAATATAGAATACTGTGATAAGACAAAAACCTGCGAGAATGTTAGTGAAGTTAACCATGGCAAAAAGCTGATTTTTTACGATGTCAATCCTCCTGAAGGCTTTAATTTACGCAGGGACGTCTACATGAGGTTCGCGATAATGCTATCCGAAGCCCAAAAACGAGGTAAAGATAACTGGGAGCTAGTTTTACCTCCTTGGAGTAACCTCTTTCATTGGAAAACTGACCGGCGAGCTCCGAAACCGTGGAGCCAATTTTTCGATATAGATTCCCTAAAATCGTACGCTCCAGTTGTGGAAATGCACGAAATATTCAGTAAAACTAAGAAAAAGGTGTTAGAAATTGACATTTTGTATGTATTGGAAAATTATGAAGATGCTTTCGAAAATGGTGTCTTTGAGGAGAAATGGAAGGTAGTGGGTGACTGCAGTCACAGCGGACAGTTCTGGGGCTACAATAACGTGACTGTTAAAGAAACCTTATGTGTCAAGTTTCAAGGCAAGAACTCGAAACTTTGGGAGTTGGTGTCATTGCATCCCCACAGCAAAAAAATCATGTTTTCTCACGGGGAGATTCCTCTTCACGACAGCTATGGCACCAAAACTTACTGGGACTGCCGAAAGAGCATGAAATTTAATAAAAATCTTGTCAAAATATCCAAAGAGTATGTATCGCAATATTTAAATTGTAAATCAGATAAATGTAAAACCTACCTAAGTGTTCACTGGAGGCGGCAAGACTTTGCCCGCAGCCGTGGCAACGACGTCCCATCAATATCAGGAACTGTAAAACAGATCCATGATTCACTAAAAAAACTATCCAACATCAAAAAAGTTTTTATTGCAACTGATGCGTCCATGTCTGAATTGAACAAACTTGAAAATGAATTGACTGGTCTCGGGTACGAAATACACTTTTTCTTGCCAAGTCCGTCAATAATAGACGAGTTTGGGGATGGTGGAATAGCAATAATTGACCAAATCATATGCTCACATGCAGCCCATTTCATTGGAACTCATGAAAGCACATTCACATACAGAATTCAAGAAGAGAGAGAAATATTGGGTTTTGACAGCGGAACTACGTTTAACAGGCTGTGTCCAGATACGGGGCATTGCGAACGAGTCTCTAAATGGACAATAGTTAACTAGACATTAATTATATTGCCACAAATATTATAGTTTTCATGTTTTATGCCAGTAAATATCGATGCCTTAGTTCACAATTGCACTAACTACGAAATTTACATTTTTGAGGAGAGAGCTTTAAAGTTTTTTAAAGTTTAGACGAGAACAGTAGAAAATCCAAGTAAAATAACAAAAAAATATGCATCTACTCATAAGACTAGTCCTTTTACTCCATCATATCTCAATATTGTTATTTAACTTTTCAAAATGGCCAAATAAACATAAAACCCCCCATTTAATACATTTGTGCACTAAGATTGATTATGCTGACTGGCATTAAATGAAAAACTCAAAAATATTTAACAGCTTTACCAGGCTGGTTCAAGGTCCAAGAAGAAGGATAATAATAGTTAAGGATATTGCATTAAATAGACAAAATAATAAGCCAGTGATCCATATTAATAATCTTTATTTTTATTATAAAACACAAACAGTTTTTATCTACAATTAACAAAAGAAACTTAAGATCAGTTAAAGTATATCTTGATTGGTTTTACAAAAATAAAGACCATTATTATAATACCACAATCATGGAACATTAAACGAATTAATTTAATACAACTGTGACCCACGTTTTTGGTAGAAAGAGACGGAATAACGGTATTTCGATGCGCGGAAACGAAAGACCATGAAAAGTGTAATAAGCATTAAAAAAGTAAAAAATTAAAATTTTGTAGTTAGTGCAATTTTGAATTAAGGCATCGATATATAGAATACTAGCTCTGAAATTATCCCATGGGAATGACTGCCAGGATAAAAAGTATCCTGTGTTAATCCAGGATATAAACTATATGGATGGTACGATAAGTACTGGGACTATGGAGCCGAAGCTGTGTGAGCATACGTGTTCCGTGTCGTGTTATATTGTGTACACCTCCAATTAAATATATAAGCCACGACACTTAAAACTTCACGATTATCTGTCGCCACGATATAGTGGGCACGCGCCCTATGGCATTCCAGTAGGAGAATAAATAAATAAATGTGTGCCACTTTTAGTGTCCTAGAATGGGTTCTTTATGTAGTTGCCATTTTATCTGTTTTTTTTTTTAAATAATTTCTGATAAAATTTGTCTTTAAAAACTAAAGTAATTATGTATTTTGTAAGGGGTGCTGCACACTTGTTTCTGGCTCGCGCCAGTCAGCAAACTCCATTCGGCCAATAGGCATGTTGTGTGTGATTTATGCAGAAGTGAATAAGTGTGCGCCTCATTTAAAACTGTGCCATAATAACAATACCAAAGGTTGATTTTAATAAATTATTTATTTCTTAGTTATTACTGTGATTTTTTTACTATCTTCTATAGACCTATGTGTAGACAGGTAGATCAGTAGTCTAATGACAGCTTTTTTCTACCTTTTTTTCGTGACAAACGTATATGCGGGCAGAAGTATAAAAATAAGACAATTTCTATTATTTTGGAATGTTTATTTTTGTAGGAATTTCTTCAAAATATTACATTTTAGTTACAAAAGTAAATGTTACATCTATAGTCAACAAAAGAGATAAGTATGCAGGATCGTCGGATATAGTTGAAGACAAGTTTAGTAAGAAACCAATGGATATTGTCGACTGAAATTTAATTTGATAAATGAGCTGTTTGTTTTCTATTAATAAAATTAAATTTTATTCGAGAACATCCATCGGTTTCTTCAACAATATCCGACGATCCTGCATACCTATCTCTTTTGTTGACTGTACATTGATAAATTCACAATTGATTCACTGAATCTATTTATTTTCTAGTTTTCAAAAGACTATTCTGAAAGACTATGTTTTATAATGATGTTAAATACCTACATAGTTTTCAAGACGACACAAATAAAAGGAATCTTTAACCCTAAGGGTCCTAACAGACGGACTGCATTTCAGCTGCAACATTTTGACTTACCCGAAAGCTGGCATGCAGTCCGTCTGATGGCTGCCTAAACTCATATTTATTTTAATTACTTTTACAGACATATTTTAGGTTATGTAAAACATTACTATTTTATCAAGTTTCCAACGAAAATGTTTAACAGTAAAATGATAACAATACCTATATAATAATAATATATTACGCGCTTGACAATTAAATTTGTCACATTTCGTTCGGAACACTGGCCCTTTGTGTCTAGCGTAGCTCGATAAAGTGACCAGTCAGTCATGCCACGCTGCATAACTACAGTTCATTCAAATTTATTTTACCTCTGATATTGCATCACTGGCAAAATCACAGTGATTCTTAGGCAGTGGTCCCACCGCCGGCGATGAACGAGTAGCGAGTAGAACTAGCAACTGAAAACGAGTTGGCGATCAGCGAGCAGCGAGTGTGTAGTTCCGATAGTTTTGTCGCTGGGCTATCAGCGAATGTCCAAGTGCGACGGGCGATTACTTGCACCACTCGCTCGGGGCGGTTAGTCCCACAGGGGTTTGTCTGTCGGCGTGAACTCTGACCGCCAAGCGAGCATCGCTGAGCGAGTATTATTTTTAATAGCTCTTGTCGCTCAGCGACAAACCAGTGGAGCGAGTCCTCGCCGGCAGTGTGAACAGTCAGCGATCAACTATTAATATTTGCATCTCTTTTGTTTACACGGAATGTATGTCTATTGTACGTTTCTTGAGGGAGAAAATAGCCGATAGTTCGTCGCTTCCTCGCCGGCGGTGGTGGGACAACTGCCTTATAGAGTTGTTACATTATAGTTGCTGTAGGCTTGCTGCCACTGACAAGGCTGTCAGTGAACCATATTCTCGTTAAATTAAGGTTGCTGCTGTAAGAGGTAAAACAATTGTGAGGACTATAACTTCATAACTTGACACTTGTTCGAGCACCAAACTTTGGCGTTCTAAAAGTGCTGATTCTCAGCCTAGTTTGAATAAATAAGTTTTGATTTTGACTACAAATAAGCATCCACAGGTATCATCGAGGAAACTTCTATCTGCCCAATTTGAAAACAAAATTCCGTGCACACGATGACCACATCTGTTAGCAAGCGTTACTATAGCGGCCTGTTTTTGACATTTCTATGATAGCGGCCGAGCGCTGCAAAGAAGAATAGCCCTCCTTATGGCGCAGTGGTGTATAGATGGAAGGTCCCTCGATGGTACGTTTTTTGAACCGTGTTTACATTATCACCAGTGAGTTTTGGAACAGACAATTTTGTACTGAATTTGGTATGTCATGGATATCCAAAACTATTTAGGTACAAGCAAAATGTTAAATTCTATTCAATAATGACATTTATTATGTTTTTAATAAAAATTGTACAAAGATCTATTTTAAAGTGATCGCATAAATTTATAAATTGTGCTTTTAGGACGAGCGCGCACTACGACTTTTAATCGCACGATTTTTTTGTCGCATAAATGCAACGTTGGTTTATATGGCAGTGATTAAAAGTCGTAGTGCGCGCTCGCTCTTACAAGTAGTGCTATTTATTACCGTGATCTAAAAATACCTATGGTCTACTTTTAGAAAAAAAGAATTGAACGAAGGTCCTAATCGCACGCTTTGCTCTAGACACTGGCGAATAACTCTAATAAGAGCTATAAGTACAGACGCCAGCACATCAAGCTATCCGAAACTGTACAATTTTTCCAATCTTTGAACCTTATGTTGTAGCGATAAAGTTGAAAATCTATTAAAGAAATTTGACAGATTGTACTTTGGACCGTCACTACCACTTATATAGATAGACCAAGATAACGCAAGTATCAAGATCTGTATGAAAACCAAGCGTGCCATTTTTTGACGACCTACTTTGACGTCACAAGCACTATTTAGTGATGGTAAAATCAAATCGATTCAAAGACGCCGCCGCGTGCGGCACCCGTCTCGCGCCATCCCCGGGGCCTAGCGCCAGCCAGCCAGCAGTACACAGGACTGAGCGAGAAAGTGGCGGCTTACGATTTTTGTACGTAACCTGGTGCGATTTTTGGCACGCGAAGTAGTTGCTCTTGCGTTATCTAGGTGTATAGATCTGTGGTCACGGCGCTTGCTTTAGTATCTATGTGTGTATATAAGCGTATGTCTTTGTATATAGGATGTCTAGGATAACGCGCAACCAGTAACCAAGGATTTAGTAGGTGTTTACATGATTCTGAAACCCTGCGCTGACGTTTACCGACTATTATAAAAAAAAAATAGGGCTTGTGGCTAAGTAATAACAGCCTCACGTGTCGATCGATCAGGTTAAGCTACGCTTGCCGCGGTTGGTCCGTGGATGGGTTAATTACCATCTTCACATACCAAGACCACTGCGTGCCTCGGAAAGCACATTAAGCCGTTGGTCCCGGCTGTCGTTCGTGGATCTTTGACAGTCGTTACGGGTAGTCAGAAGCCCGAAAGTCTGACAACCAGTCTTACCAAGGGTTATCGTAATGTCGTCAAAATATCATCATCTGCCTAGCCTATTCCCAATTATGTTGGGGTCGGCTTCCAATCTAACCGGATGCAGCTGAATACTACTATTTTACATGGAGGGACTGCCTATCTGACCTGCACAATCCAGTTACTGGGTAAGACTGGTTGTCCGACTTTCGGGCTTCTGACTACCCGTAACGACTGTCAAAGATCCACGAATGACAGCCGGTACCAACGGCTTAACGGGCTTTCCGAGGCACGGAGAGGTCTTGGTACCCCGGGCTCAGGACCCGACTAGCGAGACCAAATCTAAGTATACTTTAATTTATTTAATTATGCCTGTAATTAATGAATACATCATATTATAAAGCAACAGAAACTTCGTTACAACCGGATGTTTTTTTACATGTTATGTAGTTAATTTTTATTTGACAAAACAGAGGGGCAATTCTCGTAATTTTAAGAACGTTCACAGTCAGGGGGCCTAAAAAGGCCGCTTTGGCAGAATCATAAACAATTCATATCACGCAATTTCATCTGTATGACAGTTTTGTGTAGAGATTCGTAAAATGCTATAGGTACACCTCTGTCTAACCCTTCAGGGATATATAGGTGTGAAACTGACAGACAGATGAATTGCGTGTTAAGAATTCTGCCAAAGTGGCCTTTTTAGGCCCCCTGATCTGAGTTTCAATCTGTCAAAAATAGCTTTATTTTCCTTATATTTTGACATTTGTCTGTCGCCGAGATGAGACCGACTAGATTTTGAACGGTTTAAATTACGAGAATTGGCCTTCAGGTATTTGTTATTAAAAATAAAAATAATAATAATGAGGTACATTTAAAAAACGTGAACTATTCTCATACTAAAAGATTTTTTGCTACAACATTGTTTTTTATCATTTAATGATATTTTGTCTTATACCTAAATAATTATCACAATTTAAATTAAAACAAATGGATATCACGTACAGTACCTACAAGGATCTTTTGGAGCTTTATGAAACAAATTTTTAGGTAATTGACAATAGCGCATCGCAGCAACAAATAAGTTTCAAACCAGGGATGCGATTGATGTTATTCTTGTATACAATCAAGTATTTTCTAACTGAACAGCCGGCCTACCATGATCTATTTAAAAACGATTCAAAAGCAAGACATTTCAGTTTAGGTTCTTAAACTGCATCGTTCACAGTCGTACCATGACGTCCAATACACTCAGCGGCATTTGGATCGTTGAAAGTGAATGAGCGTTAAGAGCTCGTGGTAGGTATCCAGATGGCACGGCCTAAATTGAATCATTAAACTGACGTCATGGTACGAATTAGCAGAACAGTTCAGTTTAGGTCCTAAAGTGGATCGCGTTAAGAGCTCGTGGTAGGTATGCAGACAGCTGTGCTGCTGGGGAGTTTATTGCGCCACTTCTCCCCAGCGAAAGCACTAGGAAGTGGTGAAGGGCGGGCGTTTTGGGGGACTGTCTTTTGTAATTTTCACGTTCGAAAAGTGCTGATTCTCAGCCTAATTTGAATAAATGACTTTAATTTTTCTTAGTTGAATCGAATGACCACCAAAATAAAAGTAGTTTTGCAGTATTCATTAAATTAAAAAAATAAATGCACGGCTCAGTGGAATAGTTTTTAGGTTTTTTTTTTTTTGGGTAGTTTATTGAATTCCTTTTATTATCATTAAGTACATCAAATATGATAGTTCACGTTAAGATATTGGGATTTTTTAAAAAAAAAATTTTGTTCTATTTTACGATTGTTTCATACCTAATTCATGTTAGAATTTATTTTTTGTAAAATCTAACATATAAAATTCTCGTGTCACAGTTTTCGTTGCCATACTCCTCCGAAACGGCTTGACCGATTTTGATGAAATTTTTTGTGCTTATCCGGTATCTATGAGAATCGGCCAACATCTATTTTTCATACCCCTAAATCGAAACTTACGCGGGTGAAACCGCGGGGCGCAGCTAGTATTTTATAAATAAGTATTTTCTTTGAACATTTGACAATGCGACAAAAAAACGGCATTTTACGGTGTCTTACGTTTGGGCAGCGCCATAATGACACTGACACTGACAGCGGAGCGTTGTCGGTAAACACAGGCTGTAAAATTGTTTTGTGAAATAAATATACAACTAGCTTCATCTTTCTGACTGACCGACCCCTTGACAATTCAAAAGTGCCTGTAATTGGTTTATTTGAAATAAATTATTTGAGTTTGACATATCGCTCATTTGGAGAAACATTGACGTTTACATGATTCTGAAACCCTGCGCTGACGTTTACCGACTATTATAAAAAAAAAATAGGGCTTGTGGCTAAGTAATAACAGCCTCACGTGTCGATCGATCAGGTTAAGCTACGCTTGCCGCGGTTGGTCCGTGGATGGGTTAATTACCATCTTCACATACCAAGACCACTGCGTGCCTCGGAAAGCACATTAAGCCGTTGGTCCCGGCTGTCGTTCGTGGATCTTTGACAGTCGTTACGGGTAGTCAGAAGCCCGAAAGTCTGACAACCAGTCTTACCAAGGGTTATCGTAATGTCGTCAAAATATCATCATCTGCCTAGCCTATTCCCAATTATGTTGGGGTCGGCTTCCAATCTAACCGGATGCAGCTGAATACTACTATTTTACATGGAGGGACTGCCTATCTGACCTGCACAATCCAGTTACTGGGTAAGACTGGTTGTCCGACTTTCGGGCTTCTGACTACCCGTAACGACTGTCAAAGATCCACGAATGACAGCCGGTACCAACGGCTTAACGGGCTTTCCGAGGCACGGAGAGGTCTTGGTACCCCGGGCTCAGGACCCGACTAGCGAGACCAAATCTAAGTATACTTTAATTTATTTAATTATGCCTGTAATTAATGAATACATCATATTATAAAGCAACAGAAACTTCGTTACAACCGGATGTTTTTTTACATGTTATGTAGTTAATTTTTATTTGACAAAACAGAGGGGCAATTCTCGTAATTTTAAGAACGTTCACAGTCAGGGGGCCTAAAAAGGCCGCTTTGGCAGAATCATAAACAATTCATATCACGCAATTTCATCTGTATGACAGTTTTGTGTAGAGATTCGTAAAATGCTATAGGTACACCTCTGTCTAACCCTTCAGGGATATATAGGTGTGAAACTGACAGACAGATGAATTGCGTGTTAAGAATTCTGCCAAAGTGGCCTTTTTAGGCCCCCTGATCTGAGTTTCAATCTGTCAAAAATAGCTTTATTTTCCTTATATTTTGACATTTGTCTGTCGCCGAGATGAGACCGACTAGATTTTGAACGGTTTAAATTACGAGAATTGGCCTTCAGGTATTTGTTATTAAAAATAAAAATAATAATAATGAGGTACATTTAAAAAACGTGAACTATTCTCATACTAAAAGATTTTTTGCTACAACATTGTTTTTTATCATTTAATGATATTTTGTCTTATACCTAAATAATTATCACAATTTAAATTAAAACAAATGGATATCACGTACAGTACCTACAAGGATCTTTTGGAGCTTTATGAAACAAATTTTTAGGTAATTGACAATAGCGCATCGCAGCAACAAATAAGTTTCAAACCAGGGATGCGATTGATGTTATTCTTGTATACAATCAAGTATTTTCTAACTGAACAGCCGGCCTACCATGATCTATTTAAAAACGATTCAAAAGCAAGACATTTCAGTTTAGGTTCTTAAACTGCATCGTTCACAGTCGTACCATGACGTCCAATACACTCAGCGGCATTTGGATCGTTGAAAGTGAATGAGCGTTAAGAGCTCGTGGTAGGTATCCAGATGGCACGGCCTAAATTGAATCATTAAACTGACGTCATGGTACGAATTAGCAGAACAGTTCAGTTTAGGTCCTAAAGTGGATCGCGTTAAGAGCTCGTGGTAGGTATGCAGACAGCTGTGCTGCTGGGGAGTTTATTGCGCCACTTCTCCCCAGCGAAAGCACTAGGAAGTGGTGAAGGGCGGGCGTTTTGGGGGACTGTCTTTTGTAATTTTCACGTTCGAAAAGTGCTGATTCTCAGCCTAATTTGAATAAATGACTTTAATTTTTCTTAGTTGAATCGAATGACCACCAAAATAAAAGTAGTTTTGCAGTATTCATTAAATTAAAAAAATAAATGCACGGCTCAGTGGAATAGTTTTTAGGTTTTTTTTTTTTTGGGTAGTTTATTGAATTCCTTTTATTATCATTAAGTACATCAAATATGATAGTTCACGTTAAGATATTGGGATTTTTAAAAAAAAAAATTTTGTTCTATTTTACGATTGTTTCATACCTAATTCATGTTAGAATTTATTTTTTGTAAAATCTAACATATAAAATTCTCGTGTCACAGTTTTCGTTGCCATACTCCTCCGAAACGGCTTGACCGATTTTGATGAAATTTTTTGTGCTTATCCGGTATCTATGAGAATCGGCCAACATCTATTTTTCATACCCCTAAATCGAAACTTACGCGGGTGAAACCGCGGGGCGCAGCTAGTATTTTATAAATAAGTATTTTCTTTGAACATTTGACAATGCGACAAAAAAACGGCATTTTACGGTGTCTTACGTTTGGGCAGCGCCATAATGACACTGACACTGACAGCGGAGCGTTGTCGGTAAACACAGGCTGTAAAATTGTTTTGTGAAATAAATATACAACTAGCTTCATCTTTCTGACTGACCGACCCCTTGACAATTCAAAAGTGCCTGTAATTGGTTTATTTGAAATAAATTATTTGAGTTTGACATATCGCTCATTTGGAGAAACATCGGCGTAACTGATATTTTGACTGACCGACCCCTTGACAATTCAAAAGTGCCTGTAATTGGTTTATTTGAAATAAATTATTTGAGTTTGACATATCGCTCATTTGGAGAAACATCGGCGTAACTGATACTTTTTTTTTTTTACGTCTATGCTTTCCTAACGTAAATACGCTTTCTAAATGCTTTGGCATACTTTACTCATTTTTGGAAAAAAAAAATACCTACGTCAATGTTTCTCCAAATGAGCGATATCATAACATCATTCCTGTAATTCTCAAAGTGCTTTGCAGAGGTGTTTCTAAAGTACACCCAAATTCCACCAGTTATGTTTAAGTCCTTTGCAAGGGCGAGCCTAATGCCATCAACCGGGCACATATCCAGACTACGGGCTGCAACTGAGAATTTTTTAAGGAAAAACCCAATAACACTTCGCCCGACCTGGGAATCGATTCCAAGACCTCACGCTCTCGAGTCGCGCTTGCGACTACTAGACCATCGACCATCGTTTAGTGAATTATATTGAAAAATCAATATGGCAGCGCTAGTTCCGATTTTGGCCACGTGAGAAAGATCCTTGTATAACTGTAGTCAATTCTAACCCACACAATAAAATATATTATGAAAACATTCGTCATACATGATTACATATTTTTTTAAATTATAAGCTTTAAGTAAGAAATATAAAAAAAAAACTTAGACCCGGTGATCTAATTTTTAAATTCACATAAATTTGTCAAACGGTATGTCAATAGAAACATTTGAACTACAAAAACCACTTTTAGCCCTCGTGCATACGGGCGCTTTTTCAACGCAACTATTTTTGTCGCGCACATAATTCTTAATGCTCCGCTTAGCGCTGGGAGTTGAAAGTCCAATGGTCAGGGCCCTGTTTTATAAAGCTGACAGTCCGACAAGTCCGACATATGTGAAAAAGTGACAATTCGAAAATTTTTCTGTTTAATAAAATTTACTGCTGACAAAATCTGTGTTGGATTCTCAACGCTCGACTCAAGGCCGAAAATTGAAAATCCAGTGCGCTATTTTCTAACGCCACCCAGAAGAGCGTTCGTGCGAACCTACACAATACAGGCGGTGACGAAGTTAAACTGTTAACATGGACATGCAGTTAAATGCCAGAAATGTTTGTAAGGTCAGCGAAATTTTATATGTTAAGCGAATTGACTACCACATTAAAATGTCTGTACTTATATTAAAATCACAACTGTCATTTTTGACAGTTTGTTGTTTGAAATAGCTCCAACAGGGTATAAGTTAGAGATAGTTGACGTAAGGTGTCAGTTTGCCTAACAATTAATTTTCTTGAGTGTACATTTAAAATATTACCACTAAAAAGCACACAATTATTGATATATACACCAATGGATATAAAATATTGTATAATGCAAGAAAAAAACCTACAAATTTTCCTTGATTTACCGCTATACAATAATAAGCATTTGTATAATAACACACATTTTAACTGAATTATATAAAATTCGTTGAAAAAAAAATTAACTAAAATATAATTGAGCTAAGTATTTATTAATAAAATAATTTATTACGATGTCATAAATTTAATAATGGTAAAATAACATAAATTATTTATCACAAAATTTAAAAAAAAAACAACTCACAAAAATACCTAAACTATAACATTATTTGAACAGGAACTGTTAAAATTTAAATTTAAGTATTTTTAAATTTGAACTATAAAATAAATATTAAAAACGGGTAACTAAATGACTAACTATATAGTTAAAAACAATATCACATTCGAAAAATCAAATGGACCAGCATAGCTATTCACAACCAGACGATACGCTTCCGCACCGTATCGAGCATCAATCAATGTCATCGTAGGAGTCCTCTAAACGCTGTTCACAAGTCCAAAACCAAAAAATTTTGTCAGTTTAAGTACTGATTTTTCCAACGTCAGATAATTTTATCCGAGGAATAAGTTTGAATTTTTCACAGTTCTCCCATACTGAATCTGTCATACGTCAATTTTATACCACAAATAAGAATTATCGGTTGATTGAAAAAACAGCCCTAAATCAATGAGGGTTTTCATGAAAATTCGCGACACCAGTTGGCGCCACTTTGACAAGAGGTCTTCCAATATAAAATATATGATGTCGATCATCATTCGTTTTATTCGTTCGTTCATCATTCAGTAACGAACAAAGAAAATATAGGCGCTTTGACACTTATGACAGGTGGCCGGACCTGACGTCTCAGTGCTGAGTCTGCTGTCGGGGTCAAGGCAAATCAGGTTATCGAAATGTGTCATTTTCAATGCGATAGCCTGTCGGATGATTGTGAAAAGTTATGCAGATCAGGACCAAAAAACACGGTACCGCGCCTGCTATCCCTGAAGGGATGTGCAGATGTGTATCTTTACTACAGCCCCGTTTCACCAGTTATGTTTAAGTCCCATGTAATAGGGGGGCGAGCCCATTGCCTTCAACCGGGCACAAAATCAAAAATCCAGACTCTGCGGTGGCCTGCGGACGGAGAGTAATAATAATAATCCATTTATTTCAGGCATTAAGGCCCATAAAAACACATGCAATACAATGGGTAGCTCAACGTCCGAACAGAACCAGGCCAATGCTGGACGACGCGTACGTGATCCACGCGCGCCTCAAAGAGATGTCAGCATCAGATGAGGGGCCCCTAAGGGCCGAAGCCTGCCGGGGCAGCGGGATTGTCCGAAAGGGTTACCGCTACCCCGGAACATAAAGGGCTAAGGAAGGAACACGGATGGGTTTTAGTCAGTAAGAGTCTGACACTCCCTTCCGCTCCACCCAGAGCGGGAGGGGTCATTTGATGATTTCCCATCCTTAAAAAAAAGACTCCGCGGTGCTACTGAGAAATTCCTGATAGAAAAACCCAATAAGATTTTGCCTGAGCTGAGAATCGAATCCAGGACCTCATGCCCAGCAGTAGCTGTGGCTGTGGTTAGGACACTTGACCACCACCTAGCTGACTGGTAAATATTTTGACCGTGACATAAGCTATTTTTAGCTCATCGAGAATTCTCTGATAGCCTTCTTCCCGACATGGACCCATGTTCTCAAGGTCTACAGCCCATCATTATTCATAAACGTTGCTTAAAGTTAAGTTATGATTGCATTATCAGCCTATAATGTTCCCACTGCTGGGACACAGGCCCCCTCTCTGTGTGAGGGAGTGGGCCGTAATCCACCACGCGGGCCCAGTGCGGATTGGTAGATGTCACGTATTATACGAATTTTTGGTTCTAGGACACCGTTTTTAGAGCAGTGGTGATGAAATAATTTACACAAAGTAAAGCGCCTGTCTGGGTTCGAACCTACGACCTACAACTCGTAAGTCGCGGCCGTTACCACCTGGACCACCACTGCTCAGTGTAATAAATTTTTGAAGTTTAGACGTCTCTCAACTTTAAGCAACGATTTATAAGTAAACCTCCTTACTAATAAACGTTGTATAGCGTCTGTATAGTTACACAACGCTTTGTCTTCTTCTTCCGAAAGTCAAATTACTGACGACTGAAAGAGAGAAATTGGTGTGTAACTATTCATCTGATATAATACGTTTATTAGTAAGGGGGAAAGTGGATAGCGTCTGCGAAATTTTGTTTTGTTTTGTTGTGTTTGGATATCGATACCAATTACTTCTGCGGAGTGTCGCTAGCTAATTCAATTTGATCCTGTATTTTAAAAAGTGATTGTACTCATGATTTAACCAAACCATAATTATGACCTGCCGTACGCAAAATACGCGCATTGACGTGGAGTTGCGGACACCAGCCCGTATTAACTATTACCTATTATTATGGCCTGCAAAAATTCGTGAATCACAACGCAAAATATAGCAGTAAGCACATCATACTTATTTATAAAAAAAATACTTTATGGGGATGCGCTAAGATAGCCTGCGCACTTATGATTTTTGTGCAAAGGTCATAGCCTGCGCACTTATGTTTTTTGTGCAAAGGTCAGTGTCAGGTTGTATCTTGATCAAAATATGATTCGCGGCTATAACTGGTACGTATTAAGGCCTGAGTTCACCAACATTCTAACCATCGGTTAGGTATTTAAACAGTTGATTTATGTCAAATTTCCTAAGGAAATCAACTGTTTAAATGCCTAACCGATGGTTAGAATGTTGGTGAACTCAGGCCTTACAGAATTTTAATCATTAGAATCATTAATACATCTTTCTAAGTTAGATTTATTCCATAAGAACAAATCTCTTATAGAAAAGTGCTTATGGAACAAATCTAACTTAAAAGAGATATATTAATGATTCTAATGATTATAATTCTGTAAATACATTATCTATTATAGTCGCGAATCATATTTTGATCAAGATACAACCTGACACTGACCTGCAAATTGCAAAAACATAAGAAAATTTGAATTTCGCGGTCTACCACTGCGCATTCACCTTAAGGCGACGCCGACCGCACAGTGGCGCCCTCATCTGGTTATTTCTTTTATTTTAGAATGAAAATGCAGAAAATAAACACGTTAAGTTGTGCTTCACAAGATTATATCGTTAATATTATTACAAACTGTAGTTTTAAATTGTTTACTTTTATTTTAATCCTTAAAACGAAAAATAGTGGCCACTATTATCCGATGAGGGCGCCACTGCGCGGTCGGCGTCGCCTTCTCGTCTCAGCGACAATCAACGTCAAAAACTTGTCAAAAAAATTATGAAAATTCGAGGTATTTTTGACAGAATGAGACCGAGATTAGTATGTGAACATTCTTAAAACTACAGGAAATGCCTCTCTGGTATATAGCCAAAACAACAACAGGTTTTTACCTTTACAAACCTGAAATTTCCTTTAAAAACCTGCACAACAATTGCGCAACACATTATCATTCACAATCCGCGAGTTTTGAAGGACATTGTTAATACATTGCTTTGTATGTTCGAAAAATTTGTCTCCTCAACAACGTAAATAACCCAATGAATATTGTTGAACTGTCAAAATTAAACCCATTGCGATCAATTGTAATTGTATGTGGGTTACGCAATTACCCTCGGTATTGTCATTTAAAAACCTGATATTTTAGTTGAATATAGTATTTATATCCACTTGTCGTCTTTCTTTCCGTTCAGCAATGGCGTGGACTCCTCTTTCGTGTCCTTAACAGGGCTGTCCGGCTTACCGTTGAAGAATTTAGCAGTGTTGACGCAGGAAACTATGTAGGGTATGCCAGCCAGGTCTGATGAGAGAGGGTTGTAGTACTGGCGATAGCAGAAGATCGCCACGGAGTAACCCAGGATGGAACCGACCAGGATATCTGAAGGAAAAAAAAAGCGATTAAAACGTCATGTTCCTGGCCTGTATTTTCCGGGGGAAAAATTAACAGTTTATCAAATTGGCTGCCAACTTGAATTGTTCGTATATTCAAATCACAACTCACATTCTTTGACAGTTGTATGACATAGCTTTATGAGTGTTTACGCCGTACGGCATTTCATACAAACTTTCAAGCCGTTGTTTTTCGAAATGAATGAACCGATTTTAATAAAACTTCATACGCATAAGCAGGATACAAAGGTCTAAAAAGTTAGTTAAGAACATTTTCGAAAAATTGTGTTACAGTCAAATTAGACCGATTTTAAATTTTCCATAGAAACAGAGATTTCCTTTTCCAGTTATCTTTTTTTAAATAAGACTTTTCGAAAATGGTCTTTATTAACTTTTTAGACCTTTGTATACTGCTTATGCGTACGAAGGTTCATTAAAATCGGTTAATTCATTTCGAAAAACAAGGGCTTGAAAGTTTGTATGAAATGCCGTACGTCGTAAACGGTCTTAACACGTCAAATGGACGTAGGGTAATTAGTATGGAAGAAAAAGACAAGTTACGTCGACCTCAGATAAATGGCAAAGGGCAGAAGACTGACGACGACACAGACCTTGCCAATGATGATGATAATCGCAGCTCCTGGACAAGGCAATGCTGCCCGCTATCAGAAGAGGCATGAGGCATCCGACCACACGCAGACCGCTGCCTCTACGCCGAGATAACACACCGAGCCGGCCGCAGAGCCAAGCTGACGCCACGCCCAGGGAACAGAAGGACACTGAAAGATATTAAACAGTTTAGTCTATGAATGATACTGAAATTTAAAGCATTAATTTATTTCAAACTTGCTTCTGCCCGAGACTTCGTCCGCTTGAAAGGGCTTTGAAGGTCCGTGGCATATCTATCTGTCCGCCATTTTTTTTTTTCAAAATGGCGGCCTCTCATAAAACAGCTGACATCAATGCAAACGGAAAATATATCCATACTAATATTATATTGGCAGAGAGATAGATTGCATCCCGGGGAAGGACATAAGATAGTTTTTATCGATATACCTCGCGGGCGAAGCCACGGGCGGAAGCTAGTATATAATAAATGCGAAAGTGTGTCTGTCTGTCTGTTACCTCTTCACACTTAAACCGCTGAACCGATTTAGATGAAATTTGGTGTAGAGATAGTTTGAGTCCCGGGAAAGGACATAGGATAGTTTTTTATTCTGACATTCCCACGGGATCGACCGACCGAAACCGCGAAGCGCTGCTGGTTTATTATATTTACTACCTATTATATTTTCCGTTTGCATTGATGTCAGCTATCGATTTCATGCGTGACCGCCATTTCGGAAAAAAGACAAAATAATAAAAATCTCCAATTCCCTTTCTTGTTCTCTCGAGCCACCCCGTCGCATCGTATCGCCTGCCCGCGCTATTACTTCGTTCTCGCTTAGCTTTCTTTCTTATTCTTGCCCGGGTCCTAAGAGGCTTATCGTGATGGTAAATAGCCTATAGCCTTCCTCAAGAATTGGGCTATGAAATGCAAAAAGAATTTTTGAAATCCAACTGGTAGTTTCAGAGATTAGTGCGTACAAACAAACATACAAACTCTTTTTCATAGTTCGTCATCATTTCAGCCGAAAGACGTCCACTGCTGGACATAGGCCTCCCCCAAGCACCTCCACTTCGACCGGTTCTGTGCTTCTCGCATCCAACAGGTTCCTGCGGCCTTCACAAGGTCGTCGGTCCACCTTGTGGGAGGCTTTCCAACGCTACGTCTTCCGGTACGCGGTCGCCACACCAGAACCTTTCGGCCCCATCGGCCATCTGTTCTGCGAGCAATGTGCTCTGCCCACTGCCACTTAATTTTGGCAATTCTGCGGGCTATGTCGGTTACCTTGGTTCTCCTGCGGATGTCTTCAGCTTTATTATATTAGAGAGATTACTTACGACTGCTGTGTCCGCTTGGAAACGACTTCCGGCCCTCCATGATTTCATTGGGATCTCCTGTGCACTGAAGATATTTAGTCTCCACCCCATCTGGGAAACAGCGGTAGAAGAAATCGGGTCTCGGTCGCCCTGAAAAGTTGTAATAAAACGGTTTTTATTAGCTTCACTTGGAACTAACAAACAATCTCCGACCAAATAAAAAATCAAGACAGAGCGCTGAGAACGATGCAGTGAAGCATGCCAAAACTACACCACCGCTCTGTGCATACACGCTCACACGCACACATTTACAATCAAACTACACCTCACTAAGTGCACACATGTTTACGAAACCGGCCTCACTTTACTGTTGACAGCCCTCTGT
Organism: Gortyna flavago; assembly: GCA_963669345.1. NCBI lineage: Eukaryota > Metazoa > Arthropoda > Insecta > Lepidoptera > Noctuidae > Gortyna > Gortyna flavago. Next base: position 5,102,681 of record OY770155.1, on the reverse strand, counting down.
CTTGGTTTTTTATTTGGTCTGAGTAAACAATGTAATGAAATCTTAGAAGTCAATTTCAACCTACTTCTAATTGTCGTATTGAAATGAAACTTTGTATGTATGTGTAGTTCGGATGACAAAACTATAATTTGGTATATTGGAGCTGATCTGATGATGGAGTCAGGAGGTGGATAGTGGAACTTTGAGTTTTAGTGCGTTATAAAAGGGTGTTTTTAGGGTTCCGTACCCAAAGGGTAAAACGGGAACCTACTACTAAGACTCCGCTGTCCGTCCGTCCGCCCGTCTGTATCTCATGAACCGTGATAGTTAGACAGTTGAAATTTTCAAAGAATGTGTATTTCTGTTGCCGCTATAACAACAAATACTAAAACAGAATAAAATTAATATTTTAGGCTATACAACAAACGTGATTTTTTGCAGTTATTTTATTTGTAGTGTTAAATGTTGTATGGTGGTACGGAACCCTTCGTGGGCGAGTCCAACTAGCACTTGGCCGGTTTTTTAGTTATTTTTTTAAGATTTTAAATGAGATGGCGCTAAAAATGGGTGCTGCAGTACTGCAGATTTCCATATATACAGAAGAGGCATCGAAGACACATCTTCCCAGAGCCAAAACTGAAATGTCTGACGTGCCTGTAATTACATAATTAATACGTACCAGCCATCAGTTTGATCATGTCTGTCAGAACTCCGTTTATCCCAAGAGCTAGGGACCAGGACAGCAGGATCTGAAAAAAATAAACGTGACAGCCGGGACCAACGGTTTAACATGCTTACCAGGGCACCGAAGGGTCTCGACATGTAATAGACGGTCTTCCACCCGCAGCAAGCGTAGGTTTACCTTTGATCAATCCGTGAGGCTGTTATTATTTAGCCACGAGCCCCTCATGAACACCTGGCTAGAAATATTGATTTTTCAAAGATCCTATGATGCAGTTTTAGTTTTCATCAAAATCGAGCCCGAGACTCCTTTGAGTACCTACTTATCGCTATTTGAAAAATTCACCTTGTATAATAAACTAGCTTCCGCCCGCGGCTTCGCCGGCGAGGTATGTCGATAATAACTATCCTATGTCCTTGCCCGAGATGCAATCTATCTCTGCCAAATTTTATCGAAATCCGTTCAATGGTTTAGGCGTGAAAAGGTAACATACATACATACATACATACATACATACATACATACATACAGACAGACAGACAGAGTTACTTTCGAATTTATGATATTAGTATGGATATACTCTCATACCTCAAACGCATCATTGCAGTCATTACAAACAGCCCAAGCCATTAGTGACAGCACACAGGGTACTGACAGAACTGTAGTCCACAGCAAAGACCCAGTCACGTATGAGTCCATGTGGGGATACATGAAATCAGACTCCAGCTCCGCTTTCTGTATCACTCGAATGAACGGCTGCATAGTTTCCATGTAACTGTAAGGTAATAAATAAGAATACACAGTTTTTAGTGTAGCGTAACATGAGTAAATATGTAAATAGCATATGAGCGGTTGACTGTTGATAGAAATTTCACGCGCCCCACGATATTTTTAGTCTATCAATGCCCTACATTGATGGGGAAAGTGGTGTGATGACTGGTACAGGTATTCTATTTCACGAAGTCCGTTCGGCTTTGATTGTAGTAGTGACGTATCCCGACAAGCGCGCTTGTGTGTGTAAAAGTGGGTAACGTTAGCAAAGAAATCTGATATTATATTCAAGTCGAGATTTAATAATCGAACTAAAATTTTGGTTTTAAAAGTAAGATATACTTTTTGTAAATAAATTAGATTAGGTTGCAATAAATACAAAAATATTAAGAAGATGTAGGCATTTAATTAAGCATTGGTATTACAGAATGGAAACGAAACAAGTAGGACTATTCAGTATTTTCAATCACTATCAGATAAATTTTCGATTTCCGATTCCGTTTTGCTGTCGTCGTGTGTCGTATCTATATCCACTTTATTATCTCGCTTTCTCCTTTTCTTCATAGGTGAAGTGAATTTTGATGAAGTGGATGGCAATTCCTTCTCTTCTTTTAATATTCTTTGAACTGTTTTTTGGCTAACACCCGAAGCTTCAGCTGTACGCCGTGTAATGTCTCGTAAATGAGACAAATCACAGTTGGGTTCCATGAATGTTTTTGTAAATTCATATTCTTCTCGCAGAAAATGATAAATACTAGCTATCATGTTTCGAAAATGATTAAGAAATATAAACATTTTATAACACAAAAAAACATTCATTTTATAAATACTTCTATTGCTATATTAAGTATCTTTGTATAAAATTTTAATTGAAAACGTATAAATAAATATTACCTCACTATGGACAACTCTTCTCGTTTTGTTGCCATGCTGACCTTACTCCTTGAAACAATTTGGCGCGAAGTAAAAACGCTACTGATCCGGACCGTGTCCCGATCGACACTGAGTGCTCTCGAGGTTACGCACACAAAAACAATGTGCATGTGCACGCTTGACAACATTCATAGCCAAACGGACTTCGTGACATAGAACATCTGTACCAATGTCCTACTGAATTAATTTTTGGCTTCTAGTACATTATCTACATCATTATTTAATTATTTTCATTAAAACCGTTCAATTTAAAAATATTTTTTTACTTATTTTAATAACCAATGATAAGTTTCAATGCGGGGCGGTTCATAATCATGTACCAAATTCATGATTACAGGTTGCGCAGATAAAATTTATAGCAGCAGCCTGGGGTCTGGATTTGTGGCTGGTTTATGACAATAGGCTCTCAAATTATCTTGGACAGAACATGACTCATGAGGAAATGCAGGTGTATACAAGACACCGCTGCCTACCCTTTCAGAAAAAAGAGACGTGATGTTATGTTTCTGTTACAAAAGTGAACGTTTCTCTGAATCAATCAATTATTCGTTTATGGTATACTAATTTTATTAACATTAATTAAAAAAATATTAATAAGTCAAACCACATTTAATAAGTGTTTCTAATAATAGCCGCGGGAACAAACCGATACGGTTTTGATGATGTCACTTATCTATTCGTAAGCGTACAACGGTTAAATCGTGGTGCGACGATCGATAAAAAAAAACCGTGAAATATTTTTACAATTCCATAACAGAAAATTGATATTTTTCGATAAAATACTTCCTCAAACTATAGTTAGAATATGGAAAAACAATTTTTTGTAGTATTTATGGTAAATAAACACATATTTCATTGATAAATTACCAAAATATGTTTGTAAATATTATAACAACATATGGAGACTACTTACCAGAAGGCGGACACTAAAATGATACGCACGACTATTTCAACAAATAAATTAAAGTTTGCGGATCGTATTAGCGGCATTTTTTATGTATTTTACATAAATAAATCGTTCAGTTTGCTAAAATCCTCGTCGCACTTTCGCAGTAAATACTGAAAATTTTGTGATAAAGGATCTGACGTTTCACTTTTCGTTCGAAATCCTCCATTCAATTTTATCAGCGATCTTCGTTTAGTTTATGCTTTTTAGTTGCGTTTTATTTTCCTGCTAACTTAGCCCTGGTTAAAAGAACAGGATTTTTGTTCAGGTTTTGTAAGTGGCACGGAGACTTTCAGTTGTAGTTTTTTGCAGCTTAATTAAAATGAAGTTTTCCGATTTATTTTCGATTAATTGTTTACACGAGTAGAAAGACAAATGAAGCCACTATTAATCTGTCCTGCCTGTGCGGGTGGTGCGGAGCAAGACGAGAGAAGTTCGAGTCTCAGCAGTGGAAGTAGTGGAACCCAATGAGGGAACATAAACATTAGAAACATAACTTATCATTCAACAAGCTGTGTGCCCATATAATATAATACCATATAATTACAAACTTTTTTCCCTATTTAACCCCTTCAGGGGATGAACTTTAAAAAAATCCTTCATAAGTGCTGCCTTTGGTTAGGAAAGGAACTCTTGTGCAAAATTTCATGCTGATAGATCCATTGGTTCAGGCTCTGCGTTGACTCAGTGAATTAATGTTTTAATAAAAAAATATATATAATCTAGATTTATGCTCATAATAATTATACGTGTCAACGTATGTGGTATGTAAGTATATGTAAGAGGGTGATATATTTTAGATTGATTTAAAGTAAAGGAATAGGTATGTTTAAATTGTTTATTAACTTAAATCTAAACATAACAATAATATCATGTAGGTACATATATTTTGTCATCGTAAAACAAGAAAATATAACTAATTTTAATCTTATTTAAAAAGAGCACCTAGTTGATACCTATTTAAAAAGATAACAAATAAAATAATACATTTTTAACACAGAAAAATAAAAGGTAACCAAATCAATTGATAAAACAAGATGGCGAACTTAGTTCCAATTTTGGCCACGCGCCAAAATAACCTTACAGCGCAGTACCACTGACCTCTAATAAACATAATAATATAATAGAGGGTGCTTACTCTCGAATATAATTCCGATAGATCGACATTGGTCAAACGTCAGTTGGTAGAGTTAAACGTCAGGGATTGGCTAGACTAGATCTATCGGAATTATATTCGAGAGTAAGCACCCAGGTCAGTACGCACAAATGTGTGGCAGACAAACAAAATTAACCAGCGCAATCTGCGGCTCTGAAGTGAGCTACTCGCTGCGCAGTACCACACTCCTCACCCCCGCTGACACGTGAATTTGTTACTGCGCAGTGTCTCTCCTCATGTTCCGAGACGACCTAAAGTTTGCGTACTGACCTGTATTATACACTTGTTTAAAAGAGGTCAGTGACCGTGCATCATCGGCTTTACTTGTCATAATTAAATATAGATTAGAACTTCTCCGTGCATCCATACTAATATTATAAATGCGAAGTGTGTCTGTCTGTCTGTCTGTTACCTCTTCACGCTAAAAACCGCTGAACCGATTTAGATGAAATATGGTACAGAGATAGTTTGAGTTCCGGGAAAGGACTTAGTATAGTTTTTATCCCGATATTCAAACGGGATCGAAACTTATGCGCGTGAAACCGCGGGGAGCTGTTAGCATTCTATACATTTGTAGAATAGCACCATAGAGGTCTAATGACTAATATATGTAATCAAACCAAAAAAAAAAACAAATAGACTTTGTATGCAATGTACAGACGCCAGCACATCAACCTACTCCAATCTGTCAAATTTCTTTGATAGAATTTCAACTTTACTACAAAGGAATAAGGTTCATATTAAATTGGGAAAATTTGACAGATTGGGGTAGCTTGATGTGCTGGCCTCTGTACCTAAACGCGTATATGTTAGTATAAGAAATAGACTACTTAATAATATTGCAAATTGCAACGCAATCGCTTTATCATTTCGTGCCCATTCACCCCTTTTTAACCCTTTTCGGCCTATTTTACATAACAAATAGCTCCAGAATGAATGAGTACGAAATGAACACATAATCTGTAAATGACAAGATAATTTAAATTAGTTTCCAATAGTTAATTTAACTATTACTAGTAATTTGTGATCAACATTTAAAGTTTTACATTTAAGCACAGATCATTAATAAAAATGATGATGTAAAAAAAAAAAACGAGAGGTGTCGTGGGACACCTCTTTAAGGTGAAAGCGCCAGAGTAGCCCGCGAAATTCATTTTTTTTACGTTTTTGCAATTTGCTGGCCAGTACTAAGTTTTACTTTGATTAAAATATGATTCGCGGCCGTAACAAATTTCGCTCACCTAGTAATATATCGGCACATCTACAAAAAATGTGAAATTGAGTTTTTACCGTTTATGTGTTCAAAAGTGCATAATTTAAAAAAATGGTAAAACGGCACAACGCTATACTAGTAATCAAACCCATAAAATCTGTAAAAAAACGTAATATAAACCCATAAATCAATTTTTAACATTTTATAAAATCTTTGATCCTCGTTTCTGTAAAATGTGAAAAACGTAGATGTGCCAGTATATTACTAGGTGAGCGATATGTATTTACAGAATTATAATCATTAAAGTCATCAACACAGCTCTCTAAGACAAAATAATCCTACCGAATGACTATTTCATGAAATCTTGACATTTTAGGATTACACTAACATATCAAGTTGTATTACTAATTGTAATTATTATAATTCTGTAAATACATATTTGTTACGGCCGCGAATGATATTTTAATCAACGTACAACTTAATACTGACCAGCAAATTGCAAAAAACGTAAGAAAATTTGAATTTCACGGGCTACCTTAGCGCTTCCCCCTTAATTGCGTAACACACTTTGAAACAATTTGAATAATTTTGAAGGGTATTGCTAATCCATTGCTTTATATCCTCGAAAAAATTATCTGCTCAACAACGTAATGAATGTTGTAGAACTGTCAAAATTAAAGCTATTGGTACTGTGTGTGTGTTACGAAATTATAACTCGCCGGATTGAACGAAGTTCCTTTCGCTTTAATACTTTATTATAATGTACTAAATACACACACTGAAATAACGTTTTGAGAGTGACCAACTGAAAAAAATAAATTGTAATAAAATGGAAATCAACTTGGAATCGGGCATGTCCTAGATTAAAAAATTGAAGACATGTGACATCTACCAACCCACGCTGGGCGCGCGTGGTGGATTACAGCCCACCCCCTCTCACAGACAGGAGGCCTGTGTCCCAGCAGTGGGAACATTATAGGCTGATTATACAGTATACTATTTATATTATAGTACATATATATAATTATTTACGCTTGTAACAAACGCAAAAGTGTCGTGGCTGCCAAAATGTTACTTTTTGCGGTCTGGCTCTCATTCGCTAAGGCGATTAACACACGGCACCGCGCACCGCCGCGGTCGAGCGCGGTGCACGGCTACGAAATCCGCGGCGGTACGCGATGCCGTGTCTTAATCGCCTAAGTGCAGAGTATATCACGTGCAATAAGGATCTTCGTTCAAAAATATCATTTTTAAGTACATACCTATATTTTTCTTAAAACAAAAACTTACATCGTAACAAGATGTTACTATAATTTTAAAATTTAAATGCGCAATACAAATGCCAGACTTAATTTTGATGAACACTCTAAAAAGATATGCTCTTAATAAAAATGCGTTTAAAAAAAAGAAATTTGAGATTTCGTAAACATATTTTAAATAAAAAATACTACTTAAATTATTATGACTTCGAGCTTCGTAAAGATCCGCGGCATATCTACATGCCCGCCATTTTGATTAAATGGCGGCAACGGTTTAAGCCTTCGATCGATTTAAAAAGGTTTCATGCGAGGACGCTTTTTTTAAAAAAAAAAAAATGGCGGACAGTAGGTAGCCTCCATAAAAAAAAATTCTATCCCTTTTTTAACGTTTAGTTGCCCATTATAGGCCAAAATTGCAAATTTGTGCACCCATCGAAAAATTGGCCTATTTTTATATTTTATAATACATCTCAATGATGATACTGGTAACTAAATATGATTAGCACAGGGCTGGTGGTTGTGGAGATGCTTGGGAAAGGCCTATGTCCAGCAGTGGCCTTCTTTCAGTTGAATGATGAATTGATGATGACGTAAACGTCTCTGGGACAGCACGTTAAGCCGTTGGTCCCAGCTACCAATCGTAGATCTTTGACAGTCGTTACGGTTAGTCAGAAGCCCGAAAGTCTGACAACCGCTCTTACGCTACGGTTTCTTAGAAAAGCAATGACCGCAGCGGCAAAGATTAAAATCGCTAGATAGCTACCACATCAAAAGATAAAGAAACAGTTTTCCGGTGCAGGCGAGTCTGTGCGGGGTCGGTGCCAATCGGTGCGGGTGAAATAGTCCCACATTAACTTATGCGTTCACATATAAAGAAACAGGTAAAACATGTAACTGTTTCCTTCCGAAGATCAACCTGCAGAGACCTGGTAGTCGGGACCGAAAACCCGCTTCTATAAGCGAGCACCCTTAGTCGCGTTTCTGTTTTGTTTTTACACCTCTGACACACAATGACGCTGTGACTTGACTTGATCGTCATGGAAACGCTTTAAAATAATGTGTGAGCTCACTCTTGTCAGAATGGATATTTTATCGCGTGAGGGCAAATCTAGCGATTTAAATCTTTGGGCAGCGGGGTATGACTTTACGGTGTCAAAAACGCTCTCCAGGAAAACACAACAACTTACTTTCGTAGATAACGTTTCAGCGACGTCTTTCACCGGCAAATTGCGGACCCTATATGGCGGTCACCGCCCTAATAGGAAACCGTAGCGTTACCAAGAGGTATGGTATTACCCAGTAACTGGGTTCTGGAGGTCAGATAGGCAGTCGCTCTATGATAAATACTGGTAATCAGCTTTCATATTAGACTGGAAGCCGGCCCCAAAATAGTTGTAAACAGGCTAGGCAAGTGACGTTGTAGACAAAAAATACTACTGATATTATATTAACATACTGTTCAGGAATTATAAATAGTAACCCATAGAATGTGTTCTAGCATTCTTATAATAATCAAAGTATTCTTGTGGGGAGTTGGCGTGCTTCTTAACTACTTCATCTAGCTGCATTTGATCGCCCCAGTCCGCCTGGAATAGCAAGAAGTACATAATTAAATGACACGATTATATGTGAAATAAAAAAAAAATACGTGTCCTGAACCAAAAACATCGAAGACATGTGACATCTACCTTCACGCATTGGACCCGCGTGGTAGATTACAGCCCATTCCCTCCCGAAGAGAGGAGGCCTGTGTCCCAGCAGTTGGAAATTAACTGGAACATCTCAAAGATTTAAATTGTTAGATTTGCTTTCACCATACTTATGTTACGCGTAAAGTGTCACTACTGAGAAGAGTGAGCTCACACGTCACATAAATTATATGGCGTTTCTGTCAGTCATGTTAGTGTGTCAAAACATCTATCTTTTTACGCGGTGGGGCGAATCTAACGATTAAAATCTTTGGAACAGGTATTATTATTATAGTGTACTTACAAAATTAGGGAACAACCCTCTTTTCTCATCGAATTTCCTCTGGTTGACACATCGGAGGAGGTACAGCCTCTCCACCCAGGGCCATATCATGTAGTCCAGCATACCAGGACGGTGACCTCCGAAGTAGTTTGTACCTGGAATCAGACCATAGATAGATAGATAGAATACTCTTTATTATGCACACCATATAAATTACAGACCTAAATATAGAAACTGTACAAAGGGTGACACAATGGGCGGTTTTAAAGACAACCTTTGGATGGATTCAAAAGGGGAAGGACAGACAAATACTGAAAGAGAAAAGAGAGAATACAATACATAGAGTATTAGCTGCCTCGTTTGTATAGTGGTCGTAATGGTTAGCATATTTATTTATAGTTAACTAGCTGCTGTCCGCGACACACATGACAACGTATATGCAAAATTTCAGGATGATCGGTTCAGTGGTTAAGGCGTGAAAAGGTAACAAACAAACAAACTTACTTTCGCATTTATAATATTAGTTATGATTAAAACGGTACAGCACCAATTACATTGATTAACATAGAGACAATTATTACGTTGACAATAAAATAATTTAAGGAGGAACATACGATCCGCTCTTGGCCATTTTCCCGCTAGATGACGCTGAAGTCAAAATTTTTAGTTTATTTTCTTTTATGTGTAATTGGCACATTAGTAATTCGTAGAAGTAGTAGACGCGGTTATCGGACATTACACTTTATTGAATTTTGTCATAAAATTGCCTCAAAACACACCCAATTCGACACATAATCCGTAAATAAAATCTGAAATTTTATTTTGGCAGTCAGAAGGGCATTCAGCACCTTTAGAGTACGACAGACTGGGGATTCGGCTCTGGCTACAGTTTTGGCTGGCAGCTGCGCAAACAGATTGTGCCGGCGGCTCTGACGGCGTCCGATGTATTTGTCGGGCATAAATAGACGGTGGAAAAGACCATGGAGCTCTGGGCAGTCGATACGTCCTTGTAAAGCATAGCATGGACGTCGAAGAGACAGCAGCTCATGATTGTGTGGTTCTAAACTGGCCGGTGGTCGCCACGTACAGGCCAAAGTACTCCGGTAAACCAGGTACCTTCCGTAAGACGGTCAGCAACATCAAGAAGTTGCTGGCCTTCCTGGAGGTGCTGGGACGGTTCCCACCCGTACGCAAAATACGCGCATTGACGTAGAGTTGCGAATATCAGCCCGTATTACTGTTTACCTAATATGATAATTTTGACTGCTGAGATTGAGGCCTTCCCTCTGTGAGAGGGAGTGGGTCATAGTACACCACGCCAGCTCAATGCGGGTTGGTGAGCATGCCGGTTTTTCACGACGTTTTCCAAACAGTTTTGAGAGCAGTGGTGATGAAATAAATTGCACAAAGGGCTTGCTTTGCGTGGGGTTCTCTCCATAACCAATAACTCGTAAGTTGGGGCCGTAAAAACTGGGTTGCAAGTATTCAATAATTAGATGGAAGTGTCTTCCTTAGCTTTTAAAAAACTGTTTCGGTTTTTTAGCCCTTGTGGCACAAGGATGTCGCCGTTCAAAGGGTGTCCGTGTGTCGGGTACCATTTTGGCTCTTTCGCTGGAGCTTGTCACCCGCTCTGCGAACTTGGTGGTGGCGCTATTCCTACTAGTGGATACAGCATTTGGCGGATGCAGAGGTGTAACTGAATAGCTGAAATATGCCCACATTTTGGCAGTTTGTTGTTTAATTTAATTTAATATGAGACGCCTATTGCCAACAACCGGTTACTAATCTAAAATCCGTGCAGCTATTAGGTAATTCAGAATTAAAAAAACTCAATAGCATTTTCCCCGGACTGGGCATTAAACCCATGCCCAGAACAGAAAGATGAATAAAAAAGATCCTTACCTCTTGATGACAATTCCTTTTCGAAGATATCTAGTGTTTGTATGATTTGGTCACTCCCAAACGCAAAGTTAGTGTCGAAACATTCTAAACTGCCTTTTATTAACTGAAAATTAAAAATTAAATCAGAATCAGCAAAAGTATCTTTATAATGGAATTTGAGTAACATTTCGTCTCTTTAAAGCCACAGTTTTATTACAGGCCACGAGCACGCAAAGCACGTGTTTTATTTAAAAAAGAAATAAAGAAACTATGTGTATAAGGAAAATATCACAACAAAATTTTTGTTTTTTAATTACACAACCTGAAAAGAAATAAACTTAAATCTATAAAAAAAATATGTGCGCCTCACGGTTATATGAACTTATAGCTGCGCCAAATAGTAATCATTCCTATTTATTATAATAAGTATTCTCTTTTAAAAATAAATGGCTTTTACAATGTTTTTTAAATTACAGTGATAATAGGTATACAAGAACAGAGTAGGCCTGTCAACAAGTACCAGGTACTTAATAAAATAGAATATGGTCTACAAATCTACAAGTCCTACAACATTCTCACATTCAAAAAATATTAAAAAAAAAATTGACAGTATTTTACATGGAGCAACTGCCTATCTGACTTCCACAACCCAGTTACTGGGTAATATGATACCCCTTGGTAAGACTGGTTGTCAGACTTTCTAACTTCTGACTACCAGTAACGACTGTCAAAAATCCACGAATGACAGCCGGGACCAACGGCTTAACGCGCTTTGCGAGGCACGGAGGGGTCTCGGTATGTAAAGATCCACAGACCAACCGCGGCAAGCGTAGCTTAACCTGACCGATCGACCTGTGCGGCTGTTATTATTTAGCCAATTGTTCAAAAGACAAATAAAATTAAAAAAAAAACATTAAAACTAAATAAATTACCTCATTAAACCTCTCTATGAGCAGCCTATCCTGAGCCTTCACGTAGGCGTCTCGGGAGTGGAGCTGATTCCTGGTATATTTTTCGTCGAGGTAGTCACAGATCACCACACTCTCAAACAAATATTTGTCTCCATTGTCAGTGGGAATCTCTAGGACTGGTATTTTTACTGAAAATAAGAATGTACATTGTACAATTATGTTGTAATCTGCATTCGCGACTTATTGGCCAAAAATGTAAACAAATATGAGTTTATGGAAAGTAAATTTAATTTCCACACAATAAAGTGCAGTTTACGCTACAATTTCAAACATTTTTATAACTTTTTCAATAGTGCTAGTCACTCTGAAATCAACATACCATATAATTACCATTACAATAAAGTTGATATTTGTTTAACTTGAAATAACATCATATTTGAAACATAAATTTGACTAGAGTTTAATTTTATTAATTAAAACATAAATTCTCGTCAGAGGTATTTATTTTTTTATATTTTGGATTTTCTACAAAATTTAGTCAGTTTTGGTTTGAACACATATGGCAACCCTACTTGTCTATGCTTGAAAACGAAACGCATATATAACTGCTGCTCATGAATCAAAAAAGGAACCAGAACTCATTGAAAAATGCATGTACCAATGTTTGGGAGGTAGAGGTTAAGAGCTTTGGTTACTTTTGCTGACGAAGTGACGAGGGGGTTAATAATTCCAAAAAATTTGCTTACGTCATAGGTACTTAAACGGCCCCATAATAAAAAAAAAACATATCTTCTACTTACATCTCGGATTCTTGCTCCTAAACCACTCCGGTAGCCTGAGGGGGTCCAGTTTGTACACTTCATATTTCACCTTTTTAGCCTCCAGGATCAATAGGACCCTGTGACCGTAAGGATTCATATCGACATGGTACAGACGAAGCTTGTCTGACAGCGTCGGCGGTGGCATGGGACCTGAAACCAGAAAACCAAAATATTAGGCGGCCAGCCATCGAGGTAAACCCCCAAGCAGCCCGCGATGTATCGCAGTGAGCATCAAAATACAAAAAAAAAAACAAAATATCATTTATTCAAATTAGGCTGAGGATCAACACTTTTGGAACGTCAAAATTACATAAGACAGTCCCCCGGCACGCTCGCCCTTCACCACTTCCTAGTGCTTTCGCTGGGAAGAAGTGGCGCAACAAACTCCCCAGCAGCACAGCTGCCATGTCTGTTCAGTTAGAAAAACTTGCTTCTATAAAATAGTAGGTATGCAATGTAGTTAATATTACGAGACACAGAGAAAATTTAACACCTAATTAAAAGCCTCCAGGCAGGCTGGGTTAGGTTTACTCGAAGTCACAAACGATAAACTAGGACCATCGAAGTAAAATAAATAAACAGTTAACTAATTACTAATAACAAAACTCTGGTCAGCAAGACGACCATATCAAAACAAAGATAAGGGCATTATCAAGTAAAAATATATGGATGTCACGTGTTAAATTTAGAACGTTAAAATCTCGTAAACGTGACACTACGGGGTTTGGTCTTATTGTGTTGTTTGCATTGATGTCAGCTATCGATTTATTAGGTCTCATGCGTGGCTGCTTTAATAGCCGCACATAATCTGTGGATGGGTGACCATCTTTATATACCGGGACACCTCCGAGGCTCGGAAAGCACGTTAAGCCGTTGGTCCCGGCTGTCATTCATGGATCTTTGACAGTCGTTACGGGTAGTCAGAAGCCCGAAAGTCTGACAACCAGTCTTACCAAGGGGTATCGTATTACCCAGTAACTGGGTTGTGGAGGTCAGATAGGCAGTCACTCCATGTAAAATACTGGTATTCAGCTGCACCCGGTTAGACTGGAAGCCGACCCTAATACATTATTTACCTTGCCACTGACGTTGATATCGCGTTGCAAGTAACAGGTAGGTACGATGTATTTAGATCCGCCATTAACCTATTTTCATAGGAGGTCAAGGAGAATTACATCGATAATTCAGTAGTGAGGGCCTTAGCATTGTCTAGTCGATAGAATGTGGGCGTGTAGAGTTGTCTTTCTTTTTTATGGACTTCTCTTGTATCGTGGGCATTCGTGGGTGTGTAATGAAATGAAATGATTTGATAATAAAATAGAATACCGGTATCAGTTGTACACGTTATATTATAAAAAATATATAAGATAGATGAGGTCACAACATGCCGCTTGTTTATTTGAGCACCGTATCAACTCAAAGACACGCGTGCCTTGCGGTTGGTTGATGGCATAGAGAATATAACCACGTCTTTGGTTGAAGGTTGCTCTGTAGTAGACGCGTGTCGTTCGTGTGTACTTATGCACAATTGCACACTAAGAAATGATACTTAGTAATTGCCTAAAAATATTAAGTTTTTGAATGAGACAAGGCCTCCATAAAAAAAATTTATACGCAGTAACTTAAGTATTGTTTCAGCATGGTTTATTTTTTTTCGTAGCCTGCTCCGGGTGCTTACTCTCGAATATAATTCCGATAGATCGACATTGGAATTGTCAGTGTAACGTCAGAGATTAGCTGGACGGACTCACTGAGTCAAGTCAATCCCTGACGTTTAACTCAAACAACTGACGTTTGACCGATGTCGATCTATCGGAATTATATTCGAGAGTAAGCACAATGGTAAGCACCCTGTTCTCCTGGGCAAACGGCTCCCTCCACTCAAGCCGCCTTCCATCTTTCGCAAGCCCACGCGTCCTTCTTCCAGCTTGGACCTATCCGAGCGATCTAATAGCGTAACAGACTATCAAGCGCAATCTGAATCATTTTGAAGGATATTGCTAATACATTGCTTCATATATTTGAAAAACTTGTCTGTTAAACAACGTAGATAACGCAATTAATGTAGTTGAACTGTGAAAGCCATTGCTACAGTTAGTGTGTTCTTTGCTCTTTGTATCCATTTCAGCATGTTTAAAAATATAAAATAGTAAACAAAGCTATCAGGTCTTATCAAACATTTTTGCATGCTTTGTCTGACACGTAACCCCATTACGTGAATTACTTCAATGATAAGAAATGCAAACATTTTATCTAGACTTATTGTTGGTTAGGTATCCGTAAAAGATAGTGTGCTTATCATCTTTTGCTGCTGTGCTGCTGGGGAGCTTGTTGCGCCACTTCTTCTCCCCAGCTAGAGCACTAGGAAGTGGTGAAGGGCGGGCGTTTTGGGGGACTGTCTTATGTAATTTTGACGTTCGAAAAGTGCTGATTCTCAGCCAAGTTTGAATAAATAAGTTTTGATTTTGATAAGCATAGAGCCTGCAAAAAGCGTATCTACATAGGTATCTAGCAAAACATCCGAGATTTTCTACCGATTCTCGTGGTAAAACCCGCAATAATAATGAATAATTAAAATTAGTTGGTTGAATAAAATTTTAATAACGCGACGCAAAAAGTGCATTTCAACAAAATTGTGCTTCTAAATTATCATCATTTCAGACAAGGCCATCATTGTTAGACATAGCTAGAGCTTGTGGTTAAATAATTAGAGCCGCACTCGTCTGTCGATCAGGTTAAGCTACGCTTGCCGCGGTTGGTCCATGGATGGGTGACAATCTTTACATACCAAGACCCCTCCGTGGCTAAGACAGCACATTGCCGTTTGTCTCGGCTGTCATTCATTTGACAGTCGTTATGGGTCGTCCGAAGCCCGAGTCTGACAACCAGTCTTACCAAGGGGACCGTCGTAGACTTATAAAAAAAGATGGACTCCGCGCCACGCATATCGAAAGTGAAGCACACTAAGTATGCCGGGGCCGCTTGTACAAACACTCTCACATTTACATCATAGTATGCCGACCGGCCGACATTACGTGACACGACAGCGCCAATCGTCAATGACGCACACATAGATCGGTACGGTGCTTCACTTTCGATATGCGTGGCGCGGAGTCCATCTTTTTTTATAAGTCTATTGGGATCGTATTAACTAGTAACTGGGTTGTGGCCTGTGGGGGTCAGATAGGCAGTCGCTCCATGTAAAATACTGGTACTGAGCTGCATCCAGTTGGATTGGAAGCCAATCCCAATATAAGTTGGGACACTTGAGCATTTAGGATTGAATTTCATTGCCTATTGTATTTTATCAGCATAGCTATCACAACCAAGTTACTAGTTAATACGATCCCCATAGACAAGCTATCGTAGGTATCGAAAATGACACATTTCAAAAACCTGATTTGTTTTGCCCCGACAGCTAACAGCTATCGGAAGAATAGCGGCTGAAGTTAGTATTTGATTCAAACTGACTTTTCGGCTTTATGGCTTGTGAACAGCGTTTAGAGACATTGATTGATGCTCGATACGGTGCGGAAGCGTATCGACTGGTTGTGAATAGCTATGCTGGTATCTATTGCATAAAATTTGTATGCTTAGGTCATCATATTAAGGTCAGCTTCCAGTCTAACCGGTTGCAGCCGAATACCGGTATGTTACATGGAGCGACTGTCTATCTGACCTCCACAACCCAGACTGGGTAACACGTAAACCTGGTAATCCTTAGTAAATCTGGTTGTCAGACTTTTGGGCTTCTGACTTACCGTAACGACCTGTTTTTTACATTTCTATGGTAGGTAACGACTGTCAGAGTTCTACGAATGACAGCCGGGCACGGGGACCTCCGGCCTTGATATGTAGAGATGATCACCCACCCATCCACGGATCGACCGCAGTAAGGTTAGCTTAACCTGATTGATCGACCCGTGCGGCTGTTATTACTTAGCCACAAGTCCTATTGTATTTTATGCTTATTAGTTATTCACTTAAATTATTATATGTTACCGAAAATTAAGATTGTTTAAATTGTTTTTGTATTTCAACAAAATGATGGCCTATATATTTTGTGTCCATAGCGTCTTTGTAAGGTGACATAGGTGAAAACGCCAGGGTAGCCCGCGAAATTCATTTTTTTTACGTTTTTTGCAATTTGCTGGCCAGTACTAACAAATATGTATTTACAGAATTATAATCATTAAAGTCATCAACACAACTCTCTAAGACCAAGTAATCCTACCGAATGTTTCATGAAATCTCGACATTTTAGGATTACATTAACATATCAAGTTGTATTACTAATTGTAATGATTATAATTCTGTAAATACATATTTGTTACGGCCGCGAATCATATTTTAATCAACGTATAACCTAATACTGACCAGCAAATTGCAAAAAACGTAAGAAAATTTGAATTTCGTGTTAACAATGTTTAATTTAATTTGAATTTCGTTAACAATGTCAACAAAAGTGTCTAGCCTCTTCTGCTGAAAATAGGCTAAAACTATTGCCAGAGCTAAATAGCAAATAATCATTGGGAAAAATAGGCCACTTCTAACCCAGAACACTATTTTGGGACTTTATTAAAGGGTAAACTGTATAATGTATTTAAGTAATAAAATTATCAGAATAGTCAAATAAGTAAGTACGACTTCTTTGGAAAAAATGAGGCCACCTATTTTTGGCATTTATAAAAATATGAAGATGTTGCAACATTATCTGTAGATTAATAACCGAAAAACGAAACGGCAAAATATTTATAGTGACAATAGTGAACACACACATGACGTCATTACATGCACAACTTTTTTTTGTGTGTCAATGTGCCACAGATCAGGCAAGACAAGGTCAAAATAATTGACACAGCAGGTAAGGCGATTGATGCACCATATGGCCTTGGTGACAAACAGCTGTTTAACTTGTACTACAATTTAACTTACAATTAAATAAGTACACAAAATTATGCCGATGTTCATATCACTGCATTTAATTTTAGCATTGTTTAAAATATTATTGTTGGTTCAAAAATATATTAACAGCATATTTAATAAAAAAAAATTACAAAGGAATGAAAATCGGAGAACTACTTAAATTTTATTTACGGCTTATACCGATGCCGAATTATACAGCCAGAATAAAAAAAAAACAAGCCACAATTTTCACGATCAATAAAAAAACTAAATCTCACTCACCGACAGTCCGTTGCTGATAATACGACATGTTTTTTTCACTAGCTCACGTACAATTAAAGAGAAAATTGTTTCAATTCGTGTAATCGTGCACCCGCGAACCACGAAAACCTGTGTGGAAATAATAACGTCATTCTTAAAATTAAAGCTGTCGACAGAACCAACACGCTTAGGCTACATTACGCCGCGGTGACGTCATGGGTCATGGGTAATGGATGAACGAATGAGTCGAGTCGGCATCGACCGATTAACAAGCATTCATTACCTTTGAACTATTTGCCGTCATAGTATAGTCGACTTTGTAATTGTTTTACAACTTTTGAAAAATCTCCCAGCCAATTGAAACCTATTTATTTCTTTTCTACCCTTCAGGCGGTATGCACAAATAAGCGGTTTGAATGAAATTCGTTTGCCTTGCTGGTTGATAATGCTACTCGTAGTTGCGCATAACTATAATTTTAGTTTTATGTAATTATAATTATGTCATATCCCTATGTATTTTACTGTGTGTACAGACGCCAGCACATCAACTTACTACAATCTGTCAAATTTCTTTCATAGATTTTCAACTTTATCGCTAAAGTATAAGGTTCAAAGTTGATTGGGAAAATTTGACAGTTTCGGGTAGGTTGATGTGCTGGCGTCTGTGCATAAATAATAAAATAAATGTAAATTACAATGCATTGGAATACCACTGTATTACAGGGTAGCTGTAAGCTGTAATACCTACTGTACTTTTTCGGGCTACCTACCTTACTAATAAACGTTGTATAACGTCTGTATAGTTACACAACGAACGCTTTGTCTTCTTCTTTCGAAAGACAAATACTAACGACTGAAATAGTTAAATAGGTGTGTAGCTATTCATCTGATTTAATACGTGTGTTAGTATGGGGGACATAGCTTAAGCATGATCAGCCTATAATGTTCCCACTGCTGGGACACCGGCTTCCTCTCTGTGAGAGGGAGTGGGCCGTAATTCACCACGCGGGTCCAGTGCGGGTTCGTACAAGATGATGAAATACCGGTTTCCTCACGATGTTTTCCTTCAATAATTTACACAAAGTGCGGCCTGCTTGGGGTTCGAACTTCGAACCTCCGACCTACAACTAGTAAGTTGCGGCCATTACCTATAATTTATCAGAATGAATGATCATTTTGTGTTGCTATTATAAAACTCAAGGCTACTTTGATTTTGACAACATTGTTAGACTACTTTATATTATTATCTACACTAAACTTGTTTTATAACTAATTGCGAACGTTTCTACTTCAATCCTTTACATTATAATAAAAACATAAAATTTCTATTAGTGAAATATGTGCTTTTGTGAAGCTGTTTATTGAGCAAGACCCTAATTTAATATCTTTCTTTTAGTGATTTTACAAAAAGAAAGCGTCAAGCTAATTGCAAAGTGTAAGCTAAGTGTGTAAATGGCTCACTAGTATGACATCATCTGTGACCCGATTATCAGTAACCCTGACAAATTGAATAGTTCTAAACATGACATCACTGTTCCATACTTTTAACGTATTCTCAATTTAGCCGCCTTATTTTTAGAAGGCCAATAACATAGGTGTTTGTATTTTTTACTCATACCTACTTTTATTTAAATTAAATGTATTTAAACTGATTAATGACTGGAACGTTATTTTAGAAAATGAGTCATTTCAGAATTTCGTAACCACGTTTGAAGAATTTTAATTAGGTACTTAGAGAAGGTATTTGAGATTTATAGACTTAAATCATTACAATTATTATTTGATGAATTTGAAGTGCTCTGCAGTAAAATTACTGTAAAATAAAACGTTGAAGTAATAAAAGACATTCGATTATATCACAGTGAAGCGAAAGCTTATTAAGTACTCATTGATATAATACACCAATGATATTATTATTATATTTATCAGTATGTATTTCCTATTCAGTATGTAATTTAGTATCCTAATGTAATGAATGATCCACACATGATATTTCATTATTTCTACTACGCTGAATCCAAAGAGTAGATATAAGTATACTGGCTGAAACTTGTGTTTTGGTAAATGTATTACTGCAATTTATTAAACGCGTACTAAATGTTGCAAAAGGAAAATAAATACTATGTTTAGGGATGTTTTTCTTGTGGAGCGGGTACCCCGTTAGATTTGTTTTGCATGTAGCAGTGTAAGTAAGTACAATTTCTAATAACAAGCAACTGTAATAGCAATTAGTATAGGCTAACAAAAAAAAAGCAATTTAATTTAATAATAATAAATCATTTTAATCACAATTATTATGAATCAAATTGTAGTAGTTGTAGTTAGGTATGTATGTACACACGGCTACACATCAAGCTATACATAACCAGTATAAGCTGACTTCTGATTGTACAAAAAACCTATACAATGCGAGGTCAACTCAAACTGGAAATGCATAGCTTGATGTGTAGCCGTGTGTACAAGTTACAACACAAAAAAAAGGTAAATAGTAGTTTTGATGAATATAAAGTGGCAACACAATAAATGCTGTCAAACCGTGGTGCTGTCAATGTCACTTTTTTTTTAACTCGTTCCATTATTTTTAATTTGAAGCATTTTTCTGAATTATGCTTAACCCTTCACGCTTCACAAACAATGGATCTTCCATCTCGCTCATGTTTAAAAACGAGTTTTTCTGACAAAAATAAAATAAATCGAAGTTCCTTTTCGGAAATAATTAGTTTTAATTAAATCCAAAGAAAGGCTAAATAAATACGCTGTAAATGAAAAGCTTCAATAAAAATCCGGTTTACACATTAAATTCGTGACAAAATGTTATAGAACAAGCATTTACAAACAATAATTTTGGTATTATTTTTTGATTACATTGCCACTGACTTCAGTAAACATTGAGTACTTATAGCAGGTAATTATGGCTTATTCCTCCTAATTATTAAATTCTGAACATTTTAATATGTCTTCTATTGATCTAGAGATGAAATTAAAGTATTTTTCTCCTTTAGACATACCCACATTATTATTTACTTGTAATTTGCTAGTGTTTGCCCGCGGATTCATTAGCATCCCAGGGTAACTACAACATGTACCTGAATAAAAAGTTGATTCAGGTTGATTCCTTGCCTAACTAGGAACTTTAAAAAAAGACAAAAATTTTGAATTGTTGATGATTTTTTCCAAAATCTATCTATTATCTTTGATATAATTTTTCATAGGACGTAAACTCAGACCAAATAAAAAACCAAGACAGAGTGCTGTCAACAGTAAAGTGAAGCCGGTTTCGTAAACATGTGTGCACTTAGTGAGGTGTAGTTTGATTGTAAATGTGTGCGTGTGAGCGTGTATGCACAGAGCGGAGGTGTAGTTTTGGCATGCTTTACTTTATCATTTTCAGAGTGCTGTCTTGATTTTTTATTTGGTCTGTGGTCGTAAATAAGCACAAATCTGTCAATAATTCCATCTAGAATGCTACTCGTCCCGTAAGCCTTTAATACATACGATGATTAACTCCTGGCATTCCTGTTTAAGTTTTTCCATAACATCATGCCTATATTTCCTGTAGAGTTAGACAGAGATGTACCTCTAGACCCTCTAGTACCCCTACACATCGCCAGCTTGCTTTAAGTCCCATGTAATATGGGGCCAGTCTGATGTCATCAATCAGGCACAAATACAGACTCCGGGCTGCTATTGAGAAATTCCAGATGGAAAAACACGTTGTCTGACCCGTGACTCGAACCCAGGACTAGGCGCTTGCAACCTTGCTGCGTAGGTTTTACACTTTTCTATGAAATAGCAAATTTTATTTTTGATGATCAACGAATTTCTATGTTAGGGAGTTTTTATTTATAACAAAAAAAAAACATTTTTGAATTGTCTGAATTTATGTCTGTTTGTTCGGGTTAATCTCGGAAACGGCTAGACAGATTTTGATGAAATTTGGCCCGGGGGAAGGGTATAGGCTATCTTTTATCGACATGCCACGCAGGCGGAAGCTAGTTTTGCAATTTTTTTTTTTTTTTTTAATTTCAGGAATTAAAATGGAGACAGAAGAGGTGGAGGAAGTAGTAATAAAATGTGAAGTAATAGAGATATCTGATGAAGAAGAGGAAGAAGGAAAGAAGAAGAAAAAGTAAGCTTCTCCTATTTTATAAAATCACAAAACTAATTCATCTGCCTAGCCTTTTCCCAACTATGTTGGGGTCGGCTTCCAGTCTAACCGGATGCAGCTGAATACCAGTATTTTAATTTTACATGGAGGGACTGCCTATCTGACCTCCACAACCCAGTTACTGGGTAATAAGATACCCCTTGGTAAGACTGGTTGTCAGACTTTCGGGCTTCTGACTACCCGTAACGACTGTCAAAGATCCACGAATGACAGCCGGGACCAACGGCTTAACGTGCTTTCCGAGGCACGGAGGGGTCTCGATATGTAAAGATGGTCACCCATCCACAGACCAACCGCGGCAAGCGTAGCTTAACCTGATCGATCGACCTGTGCGGCTGTTATTATTTAGCCACGGGCCCCTCGGATCAAAAAACTAATTAAATACTTCATTTTCTGCAATTTGCAGCTAGGTCAGTGTCAGGTTGCATATTGAACAAAATATGATTCGACAGTATCGAGTATGTCGATAAAAACTATCCTATGTCCTTCCCCGGGATGCAATCTATCTCTCTGCCAAATTTAATTGAAATCCGTTCAGTGGTTTAGCCGTGAAAAGGTAACATACAGACAGACAGACAGACGTTACTTTCGAATTTATAATATTAGTATGGATAATCATAAAATTCGTACTACGTACTTGTTACGCTCGCGGATCATATTTTGTTCAACATACAACCTGAAACTGACCTGCAAATTGCAAAGAAAGTCAGAAAAATTTAATTTTGGTCCCGGCTGACATTCATAGGTCTTTTACAGTCGTTACATAACCCGAAAGTCTGACAACCAACCTTTTCTCGTCTGGTTGTCAGACTTTTGAGATTCTGACTATCCACGACTGTCAAAGATCTACGAATGACAGCCGGGACCAACTGCTTAACGTGCTTTCCGAGGCACGGAAATGGATGGTCAGCCACCCATCCATGAATCGACCGCGGCAAGCGTAGCTTAACCTTCGATCGAAGACATGTAACATCTACCAACCCGCACTGGGCCGGCGTGGTATATTACGGCCCACTCGCTCTCGAAGACGGCCTGTGTCCCAGCAGTGGAAACATTATAGGCTGATTGTAATGCTTATGCTATACAATTGGTTGTCAACTACACCCTAAACGAGTTATCTCATTTTTTCAGACGAATAAGAAAGCGCACCGTTCCGAAAGAGAGATCTAATTGCGAACACTGTCCAAAAACGTTCGCCACAAGGTATGAACTAAAAAAACATATACGGACACACACTGGCGAAAGACCGTACATGTGTCCTATTTGCGGTAAAACATACACGCAGCTGGGCCATCTGAGTATTCACCAATTATCCCACAAAGGCATCAAAAACTTCAACTGTGGCGATTGTGGAGCTTCGTTCTACAGAAAAGCAGATTTGGACCGTCACGAAAAAATTCACCTCGGCATTAAACCCCATGTCTGTGAGATATGCTCGAAGAGTTTTACGCAGAAGAATAATTTAGTGATGCATCTTAAAATGCATGTCGGTGATAGAGCTCATTTGTGTACGGTTTGTAACAAAAGGTTCATGACGAGAAGCAAGTTGATGCTGCATGCGAAGCGACATGAAAAAGCTAAGAAAGTTAAAAGTGAATTAGATAATATGGTGGATGATGAAACTGAATAATTGAAGTGAAAACTTCTTTAGGCGCGTTGGGCATTTTTTGAGATGGGAAAATCCATTAAACTCGCGATACTGTTACCGACACCGCGCTACATTCGGATGTGTGCGGCTGTCCTCTGGATGTACTCGGTTTTAAAGTATATCCGATATGTCAGTGAGTGATGGCAAAGTATTCTGTTTGTGTTTTGTTTTCACTTCTGTCGGCACTCCCGGAGTGCCACAGTTTTTTTTTTTCGTTAGGTTTTTAAGGTCGTTTGAGCAGTGTTCTTGAGTTTTGCCATCTGGAATTTCTCAGTAGCAGTTCGGTATCGATTTGTGCTCAATACTTTGTAAAGCGAATGCCCGCGTTGAGGATCTTACTTACAATAACAATGCCTTTTGCCATTTTGACAATTCAACAACATCCATTGCGCGCAAAAAAAGTCTTAAATAAATAATATGCCTCAGATGTTTTACAACGCCTATGAGTTTCCTTGAAGCCTCTTTTACCCCGCAATTACACCAAGGTCTAAAACACGTATTTTATAATGTTACCATGCATTCTCCTGTCCTTATCCAAATTTATTTGCGGTAGGCACAACATGTCATTTTCTTCCATACTTCTCTATCAGTCGTCATCTCGGTACTCACCCCCTCTCTAACCATATCATCATTCACACAGTCCATCCATCGTTTCTTTGGTCTTCTCTTATAGCCATCGACATTCATACTCAAAACTCTCCTCACGACATTTGCCTCATTCCTCCGCAACACATGCCCATACCATGACAACCGATTTCCACACAACTTTTCAGTTACCGGTGCCACTTTCAGACTTCCTCTTATACAACATTATTTTTAGTATATGCGAAACCTGAATATAGTTTGTTCAGAATAAGTAACTGAATCGATTTCAATAATTTTTACACCATGTTATAATTTTGTCCTTAATTACAATAAAATCGCCGTACAGTTAGGTACCTACTGCCAAACTATATATTATCAATGAGCGTACGATGCTAGAGGAGCATAAAACATGGTCACCCCGCACCGCGCCGCGTGGTGACCATGTTTTTGAACGGACAACCAGGTGACTTAACAAGCTTATAACTTTGTGATTTCTCATGATACAGTTTTGAAATTTTGTACATAGATTCTTTATATAAAAATACTAGACACGTGTTTCGGGTTTCGCATATACTAAAAATAATGTTGTATATTATGTTATGGCTACTGTTTTAGTTTATACTTACCTTAAAAAAGTTATAAAGACGACCCGCAATAGTTAACTTGAGACCAGAGCGGCCCCTCCCGACCCCCGCGCTGGTACCGCTCTAGTCATCGATGTCTCAGGTCCGCGCGCTTACGTCATCCAGGCGAAGACTCAAGTTAACTCTTGCGGGTTTATCAAAGAGGTGACGAAAATAGATAATAATACAATTCTGAAATAACGACAGTACATGTGCGACGCGTGCTTTACTTGTGGTAACCAACGACCTTGTGGTGCTGTGAAGATGAGTTCACTTCCGACTTCGCCATTGCCTCGGACGGCACCGAGAGCTCCTGCGCTTACGCACACATTCATAGTGTTTGTACACTGGGTAATCACAAGTAAAGCGCGCGTCGCTTCGTGAGATAAAAATACTGTACAAGAATCTTTTGGCGTCTGAATGACATTGACAAGGCGTTGTTGGTACGCATTTGTGAAACTGTCACTTGCTATCATTGCGTATTGACAAAACAAGATGGCGGCTTTAGTTCCTATTTGGCCACTCACCGAACATGTTTTATTCACACCTGATGGGCAATTCTCGTAATTTTAACATCGTTCACAGCCTCATCTCAGTCTCAATCTGTCAAAAATACCTCTAATTTCCGTACATGTTTAACCGACTTCAAAAAAGGAGGTTCTTTGACATTGATTGTCGCTGAGATGGGATTGCGAATAGATTTTAAACGCTTTTAATTACGGGATTTGGCCTTCTGCTTAGTACACCATCGGCATCGGTATGGGAGTAACCTAGGGGTTTCAATTAGTAAGATTTTTGAACAGTGTGGTCGAAATAAGTCTGACGCGATTATACTGAATGATTTTTTTTACCTTCTCGAAATGTTTACAGAATGTTCCACCCATGAATATGAACAACTTTCTTTATGGGACCAACTCTGAAATAACAAAAAAAAACTGCTGTTTCATACATTTTGGTCTAGTAGCTATTGAACTTTTGTATTAAACAGCTGATTGTTTTTTTCGTGAGTTGGTCCCATAATGAAAGTTGTTCATATTCATGGGTAGAACACCCTGTAAAATTTTTGAGACGGTAGAAAAAATCATCCGGTATGGCTACACCGCGCACTACGAATTTTAATCGTAGCGAAGAAAATTCGTCAATCTGTGAACAATAGAAATGTACTAGAGTCCGCGCACTGCGGGAAAAAAACCGCTTGAGAATTCGCTTGAAATTTTTTTGTGGTTGCGATTTTATAACTAAATCGCAACGATTAAAATCGGAGTGCGCGCATAGCCTATGACTGTATTTTGCTAAACTCAGGTATAATGGCCGCTTTGTTCCCGCGGCGATATTTCTTTTTACGCACTGTATTTTGAACGCTCTGCTTAGCGCCGAGAGTTGAAAATGCAACAGTGTAGTTTTTCGCCGTGATGAGCTCTATTAAATTTTCAACGCTCGGCTCACCAATGAGAGTTCAAAAACCAGTGCGCGCTATTTTTACGTCTGTGCTATCGTGGACTTCCGAAAGCCTTTATTTAGCACTGAACATGTTTTCTTAGCCAAGTGTCTTGATTAGCTCCTGTTAATTCAGAGCATGTTAGTTAATTTTTAGGGTTCCGTACCCAAAGGGTAAAAACAGGGACCCTATTACTAAGACTCCACTGTCCGTCTGTCTGTCACCAGGCTGTATCTCATGAACCGTGATAGCTAGACAGTTGAAATTTTCACTGTATGTGTAGGTATTTCTGTTGCCGCTATAACAACAAATACTAAAACAGAATAAAATAAATATTTAAGGGGGCTCCCATACAAAAAACGTGATTTTTTGTCGTTATTTTATAAGTAGTGTTAAATATTGTATGGTGGTACGGAAGCCTTCGTGTGCGAGTCCAACTCGCACTTGGACGGTTTTTTAATGTTATCAGCTGTTTAGAAACTGGCGGGGTAATTGCGTAACACACTAACAATTGCAATGCTTTTTATTTTGACGGTTTACAACATTCATTGCGTGATTTACGCTGTTGAGCAGACGAAATTTTCAAACATAAGCTTTGGATTAAGTTTAAAGTACGTTACGTAATTTTGTAATTTTTTTAGTTCAATTGGGACGCTGGTGTTGGTTTTTTATTCCATAAAGACCTTACCTGTTGATCGAATTATATTTTTTTAATAATATTTAGGTGTTAGGAAAACTCGAAAATGTTGTAATTATTTTAATTTTACTATTTAAGTAATGGCGGTCTGTCTTTAGTTCCTCTTGTAGCCGCGAAAGGCGCTAGTGTAGTGAATTTGACCCTTAATAGGTAATGCGGGCTGGTGTTCACAACTCCACGTCAATGCGCGTACCTATTTTGCGTACGACTTTAACCCTTGTGAAAATGTATAAGCAATTGTATAATATTTATTAAAATTTAATTATAAACTGTAATGAGTCGAATTTGATTTTATAGTTTTATTAAAACTATACTTTGTTTATAAGCATTGTGTTTTTATAAATAAATTGTAAAAACATACCAGAGAGATGTTGTTTTATTATTTTCACGTTTGAGTCGTGTTTTAGTCAAAGGTCTCTGACGGTCCGTAGCATAAATACCTACTGGTCGCGCATTTTTGTTTTTTTTAAATGGCGGCCACGCATGGGACTAAATTAAATTAGCTAGCGAAACTCCGCAGACGTGATGGGTATCGATCGATATCAAAATGTGATAAAACTAAAAATAATTTTTTTTTGTGGTCACAGTTTAAAAAAAATCTGTATTTTTTTGTGTTTTCTTCACATATGTGATGGTTATTGATATTTAAATACGTTAAAACAAAAGAAAACAGATTTTCTCAACTAATACCTACTTCAAGTAATAAAACTACTAGCGGTCGTTGACCCCAAAAAACTATCAGATATTTAATTTTAGATAGACATCGATACCGAACACGTCAGCAGAGTTTCGCTAGCTAATTTAATTTGACCCTGTTTATATCGATACCTGACATCAATGCAAGCAGAAAACATAAAAAGACCAAACCCGTTAAGTGTCACGTTTAAAGTTGATCACGTCATCATCTCCCTAGCCTTTTCCCAACTATGTTGGGTTCGGCTTCCAGTCTAACCGGATGCAGCTTATACCAGTATTTTACATGGAGCGACTGTCTATCTGACCTCCACAACCCAGTTACTGGGTAATACGATACCACTTGGTAAGACTGGCTGTCAGACTTCCGGGCTTCTGACGACCCGTAACGACTGTCAAAGATCCATGAATGACAGCCGGGACCAACGGCTTAACGTGCTTTCCGAGGCACGGAGGGGTCTCGGTATGTAAAGATGGTCACCCATCCACAGACCAACCGCGGCAAGCGTAGCTTAACCTAATCGAACGAGCTGTGCGGCTGTTATTATTTAGCCACGGGCCACTCTCAAAGTTGACGTGACATCCATATTTTTGAACTTGCTTCCATCTTGTTGCATAGATGTTTGATTACTTTAAACTTTCAGAGCGATTATTTCAAACATCAAAGCAAACTCTACGCGCGGAAATTATCAATGACATTTTAATACTTTAGAAGGATTTAGTGTAAAAAAAAGATACCCTTTTTTTTTTTAAAATAGCATGTCTTTCAGTGTCAGGGTGTATCTTGATGAAAATATTATTTGCGACTATAACAGGTACGTATTTACATAATTGCAATCATTAGAATTGAATCGTTCATACTTACATCTTTCTAAGTTAGATTTTTTCCATAAGAACATTGTGGAAAAGTTCTTATGGAACAAATATAACTTAAGAGATATATTAATGATTCTAATGACTATAATTCTGTAAATACATATCTATTATAGTCGCAAAACATGTTTAAATCAAGATATAACCTGACACTGACCTGCAAATTGCAAAAAACGTAAGAAAATTTTAATTTCGCGGTCTACCACTGCGCGTAAGTATAGCGTTGTAATCTGTAGGTATAATTCGATGTTTTTTTTAACCGCTGGAATAGTATCTCGACGTAGCCCTGCTATGCGGGGCTCCTATTTCTGTGTAAAGAGTTTAAAGTAACCTAACCAAACCTAAACTCGGGGTGCCCTCCGTGCCCTTCGCTCGCATCTAGCATCCTACGTCGCCTGTCGACCGACCGCGACGTTGGATGCAAGAGCGAACGAAGGTCACCCCGAGGTTAGGTTTGGTTAGGTTACTTTAAACCTTCAGTAGGACCAACAGCAATAACATACCCTCGTGGACCTACTGGTAGGACTAAATAGTAGGACCACGAGAAAATACCTAAAAATATTAAACCGAACTTTGCATGGCGTAGGTTTTGCTACGAGACGCTACAAGGATTTTTGTAGCTACTGCTACGGAAAATGCTACGAGATTTGCGTAACTGTTACGAGTGTGCTACGAAAGCGCAGCATTACCGTATGAAATAAACGAAAAAATTATATCAGCCTATTAACTACTATACCAGTCTATTATTGTCCTACTGATGGGCAAACGCCTCTTCTCATACTGAGAAAGCACGAGCATTGATCACCACGCTTGCTCAAGACGGATTGGCGATGTCAGACTTAAATGAAACATAAGTCCAGGGGGGGGGGGGGGGTCCTCACGATGGTCTTCCTTCACCGATGTCGGTAATGTCCAAGATAAACTCAGAAAGTACCTACATATGAATTGAAAAAGTCACATTGGTGCTTGCCTGGATTTGAACTTAAAAATACCTCTAATTTCCCTTATTTTTTTTGCTCACACCTAAGATATTATACATACCATAGATATATTTTGGCCAGAAGCATTGCCATACAACGTGGTAATGACGTCAGTCTCTTGAGTATACATTAGTTCAAATCAAGAGTGAACAGGGGGCCTAAAAAGCCCCTTTGGCAGAATCATAAAACAATTCATAAAGTCATTAAGGCAGGCATTAAATCCGCCTTTGTACCTTTTTGTGCGAAGTTTAAATAAATAAATAAATTCATATCACACAATTTCATCTGTATGACAGTTTTGTATGGAGATTCGTAAAATGCTGGTACATCTCTGCCTAACCCTTCAGGGATATAGAGGTGTGAAACTGTCAAACAGATGAATTGCGTGATATGAATTGTTTTATGATTCTGCCAAAGTGGCATTTTTAGCCCCCCTGACCTTTAAAACCCAGTTACTGGGTAACACGATACCTCTATAGCTGGACTTTTAATTAGCTGCAGTAAAATGACAGCTTAAGTGTTACTTAAATGACTGAAATTGGCGTCTTTTTGTTTTTTCGCGGCCATCAATCAAATAATCTTGTTTTCCTCAGAATAGTGTAACAAACGAAACTTATTTGACATTCATATCTCTAAACGCAGTCGGAAATTAGTTTTATGAAGTGTTATTTTACTGCAGCTAATTAAAAGTCGGAGTATAGTATAAGGCTAGTTGTCGAACTATTGGACTTTTGCCTTCGACAACGACTTTGAATTATGATTTACGAATTTGGGATCAACGGCTTAACGTGCTGTTCGGGGCACAGAAGGGTCTATGTATATAGAGTGATCCTGATAAATCAGTGAATCATCCACCCACGGATCGACCTCGGCAAGTGTAGGTTAAACTTCAATCGATGTCTCTCTGGATTCCTACTGGTATGTTTAGCTTGATAAAAATCTTCGTGTGTACTTACTACTTATGTGGAAGGCTTTCTGTCTACCCGCAAAACACTTTATAGTATGCAAATAGACAGTGAAAGCATCCCCCATACAAGCAGCAGGATTATCTGTGGTAACAGACATTCCCTCTTTATTCTTCAAAGATATCCGATTTCGTATTAAGTTCCATGTTTTTAGTATCGGAATATCGATTTCAAAAGTAAGTACGGTACCCGTGTCTTATGTTTGATTGTAGGTTCCAATGGAGAAGAACGAACAAGAAACTCCACGGAAATTCTTTTTATTCAAAACTAGCAGCCCGCCCCAGCTTCGCACTGGTGCAATGTTTTTTTCGAACAATTTTTTTTTCTTTCATGCAAAACTTATCCTGACAATACCGAACACAACAAAAAAATCGGTTCAGCTGCTCTCGAGATTTGCGCTTCATTTTCGATTAGTATATTGTTTAAGTACATCATTCATCATGTTGAAATTATACATGTGAGAACGATGTAGGATGACGTTATAAACGTCCTTAATAAACAGATTATAAAAACAAATGTAATAAAGCCGTGGCAGCTAAAAGATATGACCAGTCCCTTCTGACGGCGCTTGTTCACGAACATGACGTATGATGGAGCAATTGCCGCCGTCCATCTGTAATTCCTGCAGGCGTAGCGTGACAACCACAGAAACGGGTTTTGTCGACGGAAGAATATACAACATAACGGATTGTAGAATGGTTTCTACCGTCTTAAGAGCGTTTACGACGTACGGCATTTGTGGTACGGAACCCTTCGTGTGCGAGTCCAAATCGCACTTGGCCGGTTTTGTCTACTTTTGACACTTGCCCCCCAAGTGTGAATAAATTATTATCTTCTATATTTTTGCTGGTTAGAATTTCATGCTAATGCTAATACTTGTATGTTTGTGAACTATGTGTAAGTTTAATAAATGAATTTAAATAAATAATCAAATCATTTAATTTGTAAGTCGCAACTACAAGCATCGGGGTAAGTTTTCCAAACAGTTATGAATAGTTTCTAACCCAATTGTTTATCTACATTTTATGAAATTGTTTTCGAAAAGAGAATCACTACTGACCTGCGCGGTGCAGGTTAGAGGGGCAATTCTCGTAATTTTAAGAACATTCACAGTCTGATCTCAGTCTCAATCTGTCAAAAAATACTTCTAATTTCCCTACATTTTGATGACAAGTTTTTGACATTTGTTTGTCGCCGAGATAAGACTACGACTAGATTTTGAACGTTTTAAATTACGAGAATTGGCCTTCAGTTGGGATTCTCTTTTTCTTTTGATACAATCTGAAGGATTTTGAAGAAAATTCCAAATGAATTGCTTATGATTTAAAAATTCGTTTGCTCGTCGTCTTGTATAACGCAATGAATGTTGTCGAATTGTCCAAATGAAAGACTTTATTATTTGTGTAATTGTTATTGTTTCGCAATTACGCAGCTGTTCTAAAATCACCTTGTATTCTAAAAACGAAACCATTTTATTAACCCGAAGGTAAATAAAACCTTTTCAATTTGCAAAGTGTAAAATTAATTTAAAGTTTTTCTATAAAGATGGTAATAAGTAGGGTCGCGCGTGAATTCCCAATCACTTGTTTTTGCTCGGCCACGGCCAGACTGGAAAAGAGTTCATGTCATTAAGGGCTTTAGCACACATCCGCCCCAAAAATAATTATGGGAAACCGCTTAACAAATTCCACTAAGAAACATTACTACATGATGTCGCGAATCGAGTAGCGTAACATCATGAGAGGCTTCTGACGTCACTTTCGACTTAGTAAATACAGTATAGGTCTAGTTTGGTCCTCATAAGCGTGAATTACACAGAGACAGCGTAAGGTGAAGGCGCGGCGCAGGCATGATGCCGCTTCAAAACGTTTTCATACAAAATTATCTACATTTGTATGAAAAAGTTTTGAAGCGGCATCATGTCTGTGTATAATTCACGTCTTAGATTAGTTTTTTTTACGTAATAGCAACTGTCATTTTGTAAAAAAAAAAGGTCTGCTTTATAAACTTGTCGACTTCCACAGATACGTGCGAAGTCACACGGGAAAGTGATGATATCATAATCAAATCTGCCATGTGCATTAGAACATTTTCGCTTTTGTTAGAACTGTTGCGGTTTTGCTGCTATGATTTCGCGGCGGAGATGTGATACCCGCCTAAGGCTGCCTGTCCATTGACGCGGAGCTAGGCTGCGGAGCGGAGAAACGGAGAAATATTAAATAAATACTAGGTACTGAAAAAGGGGCTGAGTTTCCTTTTAAAATAGGATTGCATAAAAATCTCAATGTCATTTTCTATTGGTTAATATTTATCCGTTTCTCCGCTCTGTAGCCTCGCTCCGCGTCAATGGACAGGCAGCCATAGTGTTATGGAATGTTATTTTAAAAATTAGCTTTTGCCCGCAACTTCGTTCGCGAAAAGTTTCTTGTTTTAACATAAAACATATCCTATTGCACTAATAGTGTAGCTTTCGATCAGTGAAAGAATATTTGTAATCAGAGGTGCAATTCCCGTATTTTTGAAAACGTTCGCAGTATCAAAAATACAATCAATTTCATATATTTTTGACAAGTTTTTGACATTGATTATCGCTGAGATTGCGACTTGAATATGAACGTTTTTTAAGTACGAGAATTGGCCTTCAGATCAGGGGGGCCTAAAAAGGCCAGAAGCATAAAACAATTCACATCACGCAATTCATCTGTTTGACAGTTTTACACCTTTATATCCCTGAAGGGTTAGGGAGAGGTGTAGGTACCTATAGCATTTTACGAATCTTCATACAAAACTGTCGTACAGATGAAATTGCGTGATATGAATTGTTTTATGATTCTGCCAAAGTGGCCTTTTTAGGCCCCCAGTAGTTCCGAAGATTATCATTATTAAGATTAAGGTGAATGCGCAGTGGTAGACCGCGAAATTCAATTTTTCTTACGTTTTTTGCAACTTGCAGGACAGTGTCAGGTTGTATCTTGATGAAAATATGATTCGCGAATATAATAGATAATGTATTTACAGAATTGTAATCATTAGAATCATTAATATATCTCTTTTAAGTTAGATTTGTTCCATAAGCACTTTTCCAAAAGAGATTTGTTTTTAAGGAACAAATCGAACTGCGCATTCACCTTAACAAGTAATATTACAAATAATATTATGTTGGAAAAATGTTAACATGTTTTGTTTAAAATTTTACTTTTAACATCTTTTTATACCGTGTTTTTATGCAAATAAATATTTTATTATTATTATTACTTATAAGGTATTATTTCGTCCACCTAAAATAATAAATTAGGTAAGTACTTATCAAACTCTAAAAAAGAAATGAACGGAAAAAATCTTGTATTTTTATCACGGAACACCAACGCATTTTAACTAGGTACTTCGGTAAACTTCTGCCGATATAAATAGGGGGTGGCATCGGAACTACGGCATTCAGGCAACTGCTTTGGTGACAGCGCCATCTAGTATCAAGAAAATAAAGCATAAAAAATGTTGAAGATTACTGCCGTCGTTTCCCTACTGCTTATTGGTAAGTTTCAATTATTTTTGTTATAAATTTAAAACTAGCTGCGCCCCACAGTGTCACCCTCATAAGTCTCGATCCCGTGGGCATATTGGGGTAAAGAATATCATCCAGGTTTTTCTCCACCCATGCGCCAAATTTCATCCATATTTGTTCAGCCGTTTTAGCGTGGAAGTGTAACAAACGGGCATATAAAAATCTAATATTTTCTTTTTTTAATATTAGTTAAAGACTAATTATTATTAATGTAAAACTAATTTGCATGTCTTATTCAGCCGAAATGTGGACTGTGCAACCATACCCAAATTTCAGTCTTGGGGCAAAATTACTCCATCTTAAATCTATGATGATCACAGAGCTTGTGGCTAAATAATAACAGCCGCATCGAAGGTTAAAGGCGAGTTGTACGGTAGTGGGTTCGAACCCAGACAGGCGCTTTACTTTGTGTAAATTATTTCATCACCATTTCTCTCCAAACGGTGCAGGAAAACATCGTGAGGAAACCGGCATGTCCTAGAACCAAAAATTGGAAGACATGTGACATCTACCAACCCGCACTGGGCCCGCTTGGTGGACTACGTACTACTCCTTCTCACAGAGAGGAGGCCTGTGTCCCAGCAGTGGAAATATTACAGGCTGGTTATGTTATGTAATATCTATGAGCACTGCTTAGCGTTGGGAGTTGAAAAACTAACAGTGTTCTTTTGACGCGCTGCTGGGATGCGCTCAGCTGAATTCTTAAAGCTCGGCTCAACACCAAGGTTTGAAAATACAGTGCGAGATAAAATCCTACTGCGATATTTTTATGACTGCATACGTTGGCTAACTGTGGTTTTGTGGAACCTGTGAGTGTACTATTTACACGTCTCTCCAGCCTTAGGGGGAATACAGGGGTGACGTTATGTTAGACAGTATGGAAACCACATTTATGCAATAAATAAAAATTTCGAAATCGGTATTGAAAAAAAATCACCTGTTCCCTACATTTATGTTCGCATAACTCGTCAAAATGTAGGGAACAGCCGATTTTTTTGGCGATAACAAGTATGTGGTATAATTTATTCCATAAAAGTGTATGTGGTTTTTATTATACTGTACATCCTATTGTGGAGCTGTTCCACAAACGATGGGACACTAAAGAGCGTTTACGCCGCACGGCATTTCACACAAACTTTCAAGCCCTTGCTTTTCGAAATGAATGAATGATTTTATTGAAACTTCCTACGCATAAGCAGAATACAAAGGTCTAAAAAGTTAGTAAAGAACATTTTCGAAATATTGTATTTAAAAAAAGATAACTGGAAATCTGTTTCTATGGAAAATTTAAAATCGGTCTAATTTGGCTGTAACACAATTTTTCGAAAATGTTCTTAAGTTTTTAGACCTTTGTATCCTGTTTATGCGTGCGAAGTTTCATTAAAATCGGTTTATGCATTTCGAAAAGCAAGGGCTTGAAAGCTTGTATGAAATGCCGTACGTCGGCCGTGATAGCTGTGTCCTGTCAGCTGCACGTTACAGCAACTGATGGACGCTGGTGATGGCGCCAAACAAGTAGCCAAATTCTGGGCCGAGTCCATTTAGATTGCTACCGACACGCTATGAAGAAGATTATGTGGCTTACCCAAATGACCTTTTTTTGGTATTGTTTGTCGAATCATTCAGTTGTTGTTGAGTTGAGTTGCATGATTACTGACAAATGCGTGCACTGACTGGACAGGTCCACTCAATCTGTGTGGTTCATTCCTCCAAAGACCATTTCATGAACCAATCTACATAGTCTTTACATGATCTGACCAAGATTATTTCTGGACTTTTAAAGAGACTGTCTTTAAAAGAGACTGTGACCTCTGAGTTTGTTTCGGCATTTCTTCTCAGAGTAGTACCTCATCTAGTTTTTAAAATATGACTGACGTGTAAGTGTTTTTAAAACCAGAAATAAAATCATTTATCTATGGAACTAATATGAATTTAATTTGTCAGCGACATGGTCGCAGGCAGATTCTAAACGACATAAAAAGGAAGCTACCGCATCAGCTGATTTTTCTGCAGGTTAGTCGAAAGTAAGATGCTTAGAGCAATAAATTATACTGGAACACCATGGTGGCGCAACCATGGTTGCGTTGCCAACTAAATGTATACCTATAGTCTGTTCCAAAAGTATCTGCTGAAAAAGTAAACAAATAGATCAGAAAACGCGGGCCAATTTGTAGTGCCACTAAATTGAGTGCTTTAATTTGATTACTTGAATAATCAAACCTAAAATTCTAATGTAAAATCATCTTGAGATGATTTTTTCATTTGACAGTTGAGGTAAGGTAAGTGTATGAACTCAATTTTCGTCGATGATTTTTCAAGTACCTAAAGTTCGTTTTATTAATCTCAGAGAGATAAATAAAACGCCAACATAAAAGACTTAAATGTCAGATTAGTCTCTGGGGTTAAAAAACAAACTTTACAATTTGATAATTTTATCCAAACAAAAATTGTCGGAGAAAGGGGTTAAATATACAGGAAGATTTCTACCCATGAATATGAACAACTTTCACTATGGGACCAACTCTAAAATCACGAAAAAAAAAATCTGATGTTTCATAAAAAAGTTCAATACTTACTTGACCAAAATATATTAAACAGCTGATTTTAATGTCGTGATTTCAGGGTTTGTCCCATAGTGAAAGTTGTTCGTATTCATGGGTAGAACACCCTGTAAAAATATGGATGGTGATGAAAAATTTTTCCTGTATAGTTGAAACTTTCTAAATACAAATGAATATGTTACTTATTCCGTTTAGAGAGTGATTGCGTAGGAATTTAACCAGCATAGCTATTCACAACCACTCGATACGTTTGTACCGTATCGAGCATCAATCAATGTCATCGTAGGAGTTCTTTAAATGCTGTTCACAAGTCCAAAACCCGAAAATGTTGTCAGTTTAAATGAAATAGCGGATTAGCGGTAGTCCGCTAATCTTCCGACAACTGTTTGTCGATGTGTCATTTTCGATACGATAGCCTGTCGGATGATTGTGAATAGCTATGCTGAACAAGGTATGTTTACACTTTTATCAGATACCTTTGGTACAGACTATACTGGGTGGGTATCTCACCCCGTGTCCGGTTGGTTGCAGAACCCACCATACATTTTGTTGATCACCTGACCGTGGTGTCCCAGTGTAAGGATATGGAGCCTCGCATACCTAATTCGTCTTTAAATGGGATTGAAGATTTTTGTATGGATAAAAATCTTCAATCTCGTCTATAAACGAATTCGGGTAAAACATGGTTTTTTTCTTCAAACCTGAATTATAAATGACTGTTCTATGTGTAGACTCTTATGTTAGCCAATTAGATGCAAACTTTATGTTAGAGACTATTAATTCCAATTCAGTAAAGTAAGCGTTCAATACGAATATGAGCCTTATTCTAATGCGGATATTGTTTAAAGCGGTTCATTCGTTCACACATAATTCGTACAGCCTTTATGTTCATTCGAATATGAACTTAAAGGCTCTACGAATAATGTTCATATTCGTGTGCGACGCTTACTTTTATTAGCAAAGTGATGTCAGTGCGATTTGTGAAAGTATTCAATGTTAATATAATAAGCGACATAATATTGAATTTTTAACAAACACAAAGTCTTGCTATATAAAGTTAGCGTTTTATACGAATTTCAACTTTATCGTTAACCAAATAATGTTCATATTCTTATGAGCTAATACGAGCAAGTGCACTATTCGTATGATACGCTAACTTTACTTAGCTAATTAAAAGTGCGTGCATATTAAAAATCTTGCCCAAGAGTACACCATACCTGAAAAAATTAAACCGTCCGTGGCTTGAGAAGCACGTTAAGCCGTTGGTCCCGGCTGTGATTCGTGGATCTTTGGCAGTCGTTACGGGTAATCAGTAGCCCATAAGTCTGATATCAGTCTTATCACGCATCGTGCTTACCCAGCAATTACTGGGTTGTTGAGGTCAGGGTGCTTACTCTCGAATATAATTCCGATAGATCGACATTGGAATTGTCAGTCAAACTTCTGGGATTGGCTGGACTCACTGAGTCTAGCCAATCCCTGACGTTTAACTCAACCAACTGACGTTTGACCAATGTCGATATAGCGGAATTATATTCGAGAATAAGCACCCAGATAGGCAGTCGCTCCATGTAAAATACAGGTATTCAGTTAGATGCAACTTCGACTGGAAGCCGACCCCAACACACATGTGATGTGTCATCAACGTATACCTACAGGGCCAAATTAAATTAGCTAGCGAAACTCCGCAGACGTGATGGGTATCGATTTTCAAATACGGCAAAATAAAAAAATACGTTACTTGAAGTATGAGATGAGAAAATCTGTTTTTTTTTCTGTTTAATCGTGTTTAAATATAGATACTTATCAAGATAGTAAAAGACACGAAGAAATTGATTTAAAAAAAAAAATCTGGTGTTAACCCTATCCTGAAATCAAATTTTTGATTTTGTTTTATATTTATCACGTTTAGATGAATCGATTTATTCCGGTCTGATCCCCTGAGCCCCCCTACACCCCCCCCCCCTCCTCAATCCCCTGCTAGTTCTATCACGTATGCGGAGTTTCGCTAGCTAATTTAATTGAATCCTGCAGAAACTGACGGCTTTGAAGGCACAACACGCAGACGCACTTTTAGCGGCACGAATGTTGTCAGCAGTGAAGTCTCCAGACGCTGCAGCGCGGCGATTTAGAGCTCTGGGGGCCTAAAAAGGCCACTTTGGCAGAATCATAAAGCAATTCATATCACGCAATTTCATCTGTATGACAGTTTTGTATGGAGATTTGTAAACTGCTATAGGTACATCTCTGCCTAACCCTTCATGGATATATAGGTGTGAAACTCAAACAGATCAATTGCGTGATATGAATTGTTTTATGATTCTGCCAAAGTGGGCTTTTTAGGCCCCCTGTGCAGTGGACGGTCCACTTTAATGTCTCTTCTTATCTTGGTTGGTGATGGGTTCGATTCCTGGGTAGGGCAAATTTTATCACCATCCAAGTTTTTACAGGGTGTTCTTCCCATAAACATGAACAACTTTCACTACGGGACCAACTCTGGAATCACGAAAAAAAAAAGTCAGCTGTTTCATACATTTTGTTCAAGTAGGTATTGAACTTATGTATTAAAAAGCAGATGTTTTTTTCGTGATTTCACATTTGGTCCCACAGTGAAAGTTGTTCATAATTATGGGAAGAACACCCTGTAAAAATTTGGATAGTGATAAAAAAATCTTCTGTATGGAAGAAAGGCACATACAAGGCAAAATTTTAGACTATCAACGTCCCACTGCTGGGCATAAGTCTCCCTAGTCACTTTCAATCTTTGTCTGTCCAGAGCTGTCAAGGA
Source organism: Gortyna flavago (assembly GCA_963669345.1). Lineage (NCBI taxonomy): Eukaryota > Metazoa > Arthropoda > Insecta > Lepidoptera > Noctuidae > Gortyna > Gortyna flavago. The sequence goes on along the minus strand of OY770155.1, from coordinate 5,063,411 downwards.
CCAATATTCATTAAAGAGGAGTCGCTCCTATCACACGGGACTTGAAACATAGCAGGCAAAATGTGGGTGTACCTTAGGTACACCTGTGTCTAACCCTTCGGGAAATATATGCGTGATGTTATGGTACGTGTATTCTTGCAGGAAGCACGCTGTGGGCTGCCAGTCTCTCCTGTGACTCCTGCGGTAGTGAGTGTGCGTCTGCGTGTGGAACACGACACTTCAGGTCCTGCTGCTTCAACTATCTCAGAAAGAAGAGAGGGCCTGACACTCTCAAGGTATGATCTTTTTAGGGCTGCGTAGTCTACAGGGCCCTAATTCACTATGACCACTTCATGATCTTTACTTCGAAACCACGTCAATTCCTTAGCATATCACGTATCCTCTATGACAAAATGAAGGAAACCGCGCGAAAAAAGCGCGAAGCTGGCGTGGTTTGAACTGTCAAAACACCACGCTTGACTAACGTACGCGGTTTGCACGTGGTAAGGTTACGGGAGGAATAATAATTACCATACAGAATTGGGGTTCAGGACGTTAGTATCTTCTTCTGGCACGCTGGCACGACTGTATTTCAAATCTTGTCGGCCCAAGACTTTCCCACTTCCACGGCGTCGTCGGTGGCAGCGCAGAGGTCACTTTGACTGCATGTTTTGGTACCCTCGGTCTGTTTGTAATGTCAAAAATTCAAAATAATAGCATTTCAATAAAATGCCTATAATAAAAAAAAAAAACAATTTTCAAATTTTTGTCTGTTTATTCCGGCGATACCGAAACGGCTAGACCTACCTGGATTTTGACGGGACTTTCGCAGGCAAATAGCTGATCTACTATTTATTTTAGAAAAATAAGAAGGGTTCCACGCAAAAAAATAAAACATCGAAATACTGTCTGGAGAACTCCCTAACGTGACATTACGGGGTTTGATCTTATTTTGTTTTCTGTTTGCATTGATGTCAGCTATCGATTTATATAGGTCTCATGTGTGGCCGCCATTTTAAAAAAGGCGGTTAGCAGCTATGCCACGGATCTTCAAAGCCCTTTTAGATGGAAAACCCAAATAGCACTTAGCCCGACCCGGGAATCGAACCCAGGAGCCCACGCTCAGCAATCGCGCTTGCGACCACGAGACCAAAGAGGCAGAATTAATAATATAATAATGTTAATATTTTACAGTTCTTGTCGCCAAACCAGGATGTTAAGGAAACCCAACAACGAGGAAATCTTCCCATGTTTGTCGTTGAAAACATTCCAATGCCAGAACAGTGGATCTCCAACATGCTATCCAACGAAAACCACCCGTATTCCTTAGAGGATATGGTTGAAAACCGCATGTACGACGCTTAAACTTAATTCGTTACCTGCAATGCCGTTTGAAGATACTTTAATACATTTTAAATTATTATTTATAAGACTGAAACAGAATATTTGTAATATCTAAAACTTTAATAAAGATTTTATTTCAATAATGTAATTAAATGTTCCATAATGTTTTTCTCATAAAAATGTTTGAAACTTGCCAAGACTTACACGTTGACTAAGAGTTCCATACGAATATGAACTTTATTTTTAGACAGCTAATGTTCATAGTCGTATAAGCGAATTTGAGTAAACGTTTCATTCGAATATAAACCTTAACGCTATACGCTACGCATAATGTTCTCATTAGTATAACATGATATGTGAATCAGAAGCATAATTTAACAATTTTTTTAAAATATTTATTAGTCGCCTCAAAAACAAAATTCTTTTTAAAATCTTTGTAAAATGTATGATTGTATTTCCAGGCCCCTGTCAATTTAAAATGTAAAAAATATATATTTAAAATATCATCGTTATTATACTACCTAATATTAATTAATTTAAAGTTTTCATTTAAATACTGTAAGTTAAAAACAAGCTGTTGATGAACATGAAAGCGTTTTGGTTTATTTATATTTTGAGAAAAAGAATGATTTTTTTAAAAGCGATGTTGTTTGAGGGGTGGTCGATTTTCTTTACGCAATCGTGAAGAAAATCGCCCACACCGAAAATAATAGCGTCTTTATACAGTTTTAATAGAACTTGAAAATTCGGCTTATTCCGTTCATCCACCCTAAGGTGGATACTAGGAAACGCATGTCCGAGAATCCACCCTAGGCCTAGTTGCAATGAAATTTAGTACAACATTACATTATAACACTCGTTTGGATGATATTATGGTTATCTACTTATAACATTGGTTGTTTTAATGTTGGCAATAAGCTAACTGTTTCAGAAAACTTTTATAGAGTATTTATAGCATGGGTAGATAAACGAAATTTATCTTGGACATGCGTTTCCGAATATCCACCTTAGGGTGGCTGTTTTAGGATGGATAAACGGAATAAGCCGAAAATTGCTGTTTGTCATAGGTTTTATGTCCATAACTGGCTGGATTAATAGACATAAAACCAAGCAAAAAAAAAAAAACAATTTAAATGTGGGTGTAAATATAAAATATTATAATCCAAATCTGGTTGTTTCATTTTATCTACATACGTGATGCCTAGACTCTCGGGGGGTAGGCAGAGGTAGTCCGCCCACGCACATTATATTGTTGTGGCCTAGAACTATGTTGTATTTTATTAAATTAATATAATAGTGTCCAAAACCCAATCTCGTGTTAGCGGAACCCGCAAATTCACCGCCCTTGGTCTCATAACATAGAACATAGAATATAGAGTTTAAATAGGTACGTGCTTCACTGCAAAAATCGATAGCCGCATGCTCGCTCGACATTAAAAAAACCGGCCAAGTACGTGTCGGACCACGCACAATGAAGGGTTCCGTAGTTGGAATGAATTTATCCCAAGAACAAACTTAACATTGTAGTTGAAAAACATGTTCTCCCATACATTCCAACTGAAAATGTAAGTTTGTACGCACAATATTGAGAGATTTACCATGTTGTTTCAAGATCATAGACTTCTTATTAATTTTCCTGTAATCTATAGGTATAGAACTATTTTCTGTATTTTTTTCAAAATTTTAGGCTTAGTAGTTTCGGAGATAAGGGGGGGGGGGGGAATGGTAAATTTCCGTCTATTGTCTTAAATAATTTTAATACAATTTATTTTAAAATTATGAAAAAAATATATTTGAGATCCTCACGATAAGCCCTTTCATTTGATATGTCACACGGTACAGATTGCGAATCTTTTTTTTTTTTAATTGTCTATTTACCCCTCAAAAATGACTCCCATTTTCAAAACTCATTTATTTACGTTACACGTCTGTGTTTGGGTCACAGAGATTCATATGTGTACCAAATTTCAACTTAATCGGTCCATAAGATTCGGAGCAAATTGGCTGTGACAGACGGACAGACAGACAGACAGACACACGAGTGATCCTATAAGGGTTCCGTTTTTTCCTTTTGAGGTACGGAACCCTAAAAAGCCAAAGAAGTCAACGATACACAGGAAGACGATCACTTGACGCTTAGCCTCAGGTTTTTACGGACCTACAAACAGATCAAACTCGCCGAATTCGGTTCCTCGACCAGCAAACTCTCGGCATTCAAGAAAAAGCTAGTCGGAGTCTTTGCCACCGACACTACCCACACCAACGGCAAGTGTAAGAACCACATCACCAGCGCCGATGTTCGTGCAAGTTTGGACTCGATCAACCCGATTGAAGCGTCCTTGCGGTTATAATACACTTCAGAATTATTTAACGTTGATTGTACTGTCAATCATGAGTAGGTACGATGGTATGCAGACGTGCCCCTAGTCTGACAAAGGTCAATATAAACTTGAATATCGCTATTAAGTTGACCGTAAACTGTAACAAAGAGACCTATCTTCGTCCAGTGCAGACCATGGCTCGCATGAAACTACCTTCCGACAACAAACTCAACGTCATCGTGTGCCGCAATATACTGAATATAACTAATATCGAAACCAAAGAAGACGCATTGGAGCTGGTCATGTCCGAATTTACGGGAGATTTGAAGGTGATGTGGTTAAAGTTAATGTTCAACATTAATCCATCGATCGCCTTCATCAGTGTTGAAGGAGCAGTAGAGTCATTCGGGGTAAGAGCTCGCGGCGGGTAAAAGTTCGCACTAGCCCGATCTCCGACAGAGGTGGGGGGGGCTGAGGTCTGTGTTCGCGGAACTTAGTGACGCACGACTCGCCGTTTCGGAGCCACGTGTCGCGCTGGCGCAAAATATGTACTTCTCGCCACAAGTCGCCGAATACGTTAACTGAAAAAAAATCCTTTAATATTTGTGCTGGGGAAAAGTGTGTTAAAGCTACATGCATTGATTTAAGACAGTAAGTTTATTACATTTCTATTGTTCGATTATCGTAGTATTTATGTAAATGTATTATATTCTTTAAAATTCATTGACCTGTGTTTTGTGACCGATAATTTAATATTTATGCTGATTGGGGTAAGAGTGCGAGGTCAAAAGTACGCACGCGTATTTTTACCCATGTTGCGTACTTATACCCCAACGTAAATAAAAATATCCAAAGTTATTTAAAAGTGGTTTATTATTTCAGAACACATTAAAATGCCGAGGAACTATGTAAGGAAAGCACCACAACGAGCCCTGATCTCAGATGAACAAATAAATAGAGCTAAAAAACTAATTCAAGAAGGAAAAAGTCAGAGACGTGCTGCACTAGAAGTTGGTATCAGTGAAGGTGCTTTGCGAAAGAGGCTGAAGTCTTCTCACGTGCCAACCTCTTTGGGTCGTTTTAAACCTACATTTACCAAAGACCAAGAAGCTGAATTTGCAGTTCATTGTCAAGATATGGACGATAGGTTTTTTGGAATTACTATTAACGATTTACGACGGTTGGCATATGAGTTTGCAACGGCCAATAATATAGATCACCGTTTCGATAAATCGTGCAAGATGGCTGGACGAGATTGGGTGGAAGGGTTTATTAAAAGAAATATTCGTCTAAGTTTGCGACAGTCAGCGCCCATCAGCTTAGCCAGAGCAATTGGTTTTAATAAAACTCAAGTTCAGCGATTTTACACTATGCTCAAAGAAGTCTACGATAATCATAACTTCCGGCCAAATAGAATTTATAATATGGATGAAACTGGAATGAGCACAGTTCCAAAAAAAACACCTAAGGTCGTATCTATCAAAGGCAAAAAAGTAGTCGGTAAAGTTGTGTCTGCTGAGCGAGGTACAACTATCACTGCCATAATGTGCATGAGTGCTACAGGACATTATGTACCACCAGCGTTTATATATCCACGAAAAAGAATACGGCCTGAATTACTAGATGGTGGTCCAACACAGAGTGTATGTATGGTATCGGATAGTGGTTATGTAAACACAAACCTGTTTGTCGAATGGTTACGTCACTTCAAGGACTTCGTCCACCCAACAAAAGAAGACCCAGTATTACTAATAATGGATAACCACTCTTCACATATCAGTTTAGAAGGAACTAACTACGCACGAGAACATCACATCGTATTGTTAACTCTTCCACCACATGGTAGTCACAAGCTACAACCGCTGGATGTGGCTCTTCATGGCCCCTTGAAAACCAAGTATGCTATTGAATGTGAGAAGTGGATGAATCAACACCCTGGTAGAGGCATAACTCAGTTTCAGGTGGCTAGCCTCTTTAATGCTGCCTTCAAACATGCTGCTACTATAGGAAATGCTGAGTCTGGTTTCAGAGCAACAGGAATATTTCCTTTTGCAGACGATCTGTTTGATGAGACCGAATTTGCTCCCTCGTCAGTAACAGATCAATATTTTAATGAGCCCTCCACATCAAATGATAATGACGTTACTTCAAGAGGCCAATTTATAAGCAGAGACGTTTCATCACCAGTAAGTCCAACTATATTTACCATCTGTGATGAATTCACAGATCGAGCGGCTGACTCGGATGCTACTACTTTAGGAAGTGACATTGAAGATAACTCTGGGCTCAACAAGGAAAACATATGTGTTGCTTATGATTGTAACGAAAACCTGACCTTAGACAAACAAATTATCTCTTCAAAACGTGACTCTAATGCCGTAATTTCACAAAATATACCCTCAGATGACTCTGTGTTTAACAATAAAATCATACTTCTTAGTCAAAGTTCTGAAAAGACAAATATTGAAAAAAAACGAGTGTATTCTTTAAATATCGAGGCTACTGCGTCAAGATCACAAACTGTAACAGTAGCTCAGTTAAGCCCACTTCCAAAAATTATGGATAAAAAGAAAAGAACTAGAGTTTGCTTGAGATCCGAAATTATAACTTCAAGCCCTTACAAGGCACAGTTGGAAGAAAAGCAGAAATTACAAGAAGATAACCGATTGAAAAAGAGCAAGAAAGTTATTAAGAGGGTGGCTTTTGAACCTCAAGCTGGGCCATCGGGAATAAACAATAAACCTAAAAAGAAATCAATACAGATGTTAAAAAGAAAGCGAAATGAAGAATCTGTTTATTGTCCGATTTGTGGCGAGAAATACGAAGTGCCACCGACAGAAGATTGGATCCAATGCATAATTTGTAATGACTGGTTTCATGAGAACTGTACTGCATATGAAAACGGAATATTTCGATGCGATTTTTGTAATGAGTAAAATTTTATTGTGATTTTAATGTGATGATAAAAATATACGTAATTTTGATCTCTGTCTCTCTCTAGTCTAGTTTTAAGACTAAACTTTATTTAGTGATTAATGTCCAAGTTCCTATTTTTTTTAAGTGACAGATAAGTACGAAAGTTACTATTATAATCTTATTAAATAAAGTTTAATAAATGTTGATTATCGGCAATCTTAATTTTATTTTACCAAACATTTAGATTTCTTTAAATGCGTTCGTTACCCGGCACGCGTATTTTTACCCTAAGGCTTGCGTAATTTTACCCACATGACGGGGCAAGAGTACGCCTTCAGAACATGTTACTTTAAACATAGGTAGAAAAAAATCTAATTAATCTTGAACGTAAATTTACTTAAATAATGAAAATATATTAAAATCTCGACCAACTCTATATTCAATCAACTCGGATATCTCATTTTTTATAGTTCGGTGAGATCATAGAAAATAAAGTGCGTGCTCTTGACCCGAATGACTCTACGCCAACTACTTGATGGTCGCCCATCTCGCGCTCTGTTAACTGGTAGCAAAGCGTAGAGCGGGTAAGACTTGGACGCTTCGCCATGCAATGTGCCTCATAATGAACTATACTACGTGGTTCCTATTCAAGGAGTGGGCCAATCACATTGACGTCAACTTTTTTTAACAAAGCTTTTATGAGAGTTGCTTCTGTGGAGAAAGGTGTCAGTAGCTTCGCATCAACAGGAATATTCCCACTCAATCCTCACAAGTTCAAAGACGAAGATTTCTTAAGACGCCTCTGATGTCCCCTGTGTTGAAGAAATTGCTGCCACCATAACAGACGTGAGAGTTAATGATGTTTCAGATAACCTTTCAATTAACAACATTTCAGAAGCAAATAGCATCAACTATATACACACATCAAAAGTGTCTAGGGATCAAGCATTTTTATGCGGATTTCTTGAGATTGAGATGTGGCTTTGTAATAAATTTATGATTTTATAAATTTATATGGATCCTTTTTGGTGCATTTCATAATTTGAATCAGGAACTGTGAATCAAATTCGAGTAAAAGATGAAAATCAGCTGTCAATATTTTCCCTATAAAAACATACAACGCATTGAAGACATTATTAGTGCTACTGTTTCCCTACTACTGATTAAAACCAACGTTATTATGGAGCGGCGACGTCATTTAAGCAGGGAAGAAATGCTCAGAGCCGTGGGAATGATAGAAGCTGGTTCCCGGCAACGTACTGTGGCTTTAGCTCTGAATACAAGTCAGAGTGTTATCAGTCGACTTTGGACACGTTACCGAAGCACTGGTACCGTGGCTGAGCGCCATGGAGGACGGTATCGCTGCACCACACGGAGACAAGACCGATACATTCAAATCTTAACTCGAAGAGCTCCAACAATAACCGCCATGATGTTAGCCGTGAGGCTTCATCACTCTTCAGGGAACTTAATTAGCGACCAAACAGTCAGAAACCGCTTGCATGAAGTGAACCTTCATTCCCGAAGACCGCTACGGGTACCACCTATAGCAATGCACAATCGTAGGATTCGATATCAATGGGCTCTTGAACACAGAAATTGGGCAGAAGAACAATGGCGTTTCGTGTGCTTTTCTGATGAGTCTCGTTTTGGTATGAGACCGGATACAAGACGTATACGACACTGGAGAACCCCTGGACGCCAACAGCGATTAAAATCCTGCCAGGAAGTCCATCCTTATAGTGGTGGAACCATCATGGTATGGGCGGGTATTTGGATCGGCGGAAGAACTGAGTTGATTTGGATCAGAGGCAACCTCAACGCTCAAATTTATGCTGAGACGATTGTATCAGACGTCATCGTTCCTCTACAAGTGCAAATCGGTCCCTTATTTCAGTTAATGCATGATAATGCACGACCGCACACCGCAAGAGTTGTAAGACAGACTCTCGCCGCAGCTAACATCAATGTCCTGCCCTGGCCTGCTCAGTCGCCAGACTTGAACCCGATTGAGCATGCATGGGATATGCTACAGAGAAGAGCTCTGCCGAATATGGAGGGTATCCAGTCGCAAGAAGACCTTTTTTTGTTGTTGCAACGAACATGGGCGGCCATTCCACAGCGTGATTTGGATGAACTCATTTTGAGTATGCCAAACCGATGTTCTTGTGTTGTTAGTGTTCGCGGTAGAAACACGGATTATTAATTGTTTAAGTTACCCAATAAAATTTTAAAGAAAACTGTTATTTCAGTCTTTTTTTCGAACTTTTGTGTTAGTGGTTCAAATGTCAAAAATCCCTTTATTAGGAAAATGGCAAATTTCTTTATTAATGCAAAGGTGACTTGGTTTATCGTTACTGTGACAAACGAAAACACTTTATTTGATGAATCCTTAAAGAAAATTTTAATTAATATCAATCAGGAGAAAAGTCATTGCAAAAATATATGTTGATCCCTAGACACTTTTGATGTGTGTAGCATTAGGAACGCTTTGGAACCGCAACCTTCCACAAGTGATAACATTACAAATTATAAACCAAATCAAGAGAACAATAAATCCGACAGTGAACCTTTAACTAGCGTACTTTCGTAACACCTCTGCCTTGCATTGGAAAAGGTAAAGGCAAAGGAAAAAGAACACATCATCATCTGCCTAGCCGTTTCCCAACTATGTTGGGGTCGGCTTCCAGTCTAACCGGATGCAGCTGAATACCAGTATTTTACACGGAGCGACTGCCCATCTGACCTCCACAACCCAGTTACTGGGTAATACGATACCCCTTGGTAAGACTGGTTGTAAGACTTTCGGGTTTCTGACGACCCGTAACGACTGTCAAAGATCTACGAATGACAGCCGGGACCAACGGATTAACGTGCTTTACGAGGCACGGAGGAGTCTCGTTATGTAAAGATGGTCACCCATAACAAAACAATCAGAAGGCCAATTCTCGTAATTTAAAACGTTCAAAATCTAGTCGCAGTCTCATCTCGGCGACAAACAAATGTCAAAAACTTGTCAAAATGTAGGAAAATTAGAGGTATTTTTGACAGATTGAGACTGAGATCAGACTGTGAACGTTCTTAAAATTACGAGAATTGCCCCTCAGAAATTCTTACTGCCTCTGAAAACGATTAAAAAAAAAAAAAAACTAAGAAACGAAAGGAAAAAGAAAAGCATACAAGAAGCAAAGTTATTAAGAAGATAAAAGAAGTAAAAAGAACTTTTTTTCTTTTAATTTAAAATGGGTTTGCTCTTGACTCTAGTCTAGGTCAGAGGCGACAGAGACAGAGTCGACGATGGAGTGAGCTTACCCAGAAGAAGCCTATTCACTCTAACTTTGAAGAGATTCGGGTTGTATGTGCTCGGAAACACAGACGCAGGTAGAGAGTTCCACTCTTTTGCTGTGCGCATTAAAAAGACATTTGAAAACGCTTAGTTCGAATTTGTGGAATAGCAACTTGGCAGGGATGGTAATTTGCAGTGCGTCTGGATGTCCGAAGGTAGAAGGGGGCCGGTGGAATGAGAACATTTAAGTCAAGTTCATCTGAAGAATCGGCTGATGAACAGGTTCCCTATGATGAGAGTGGTGACTTGGAAAATATTGAAATCCCACTAAACATCCAGCAAAACTCCCAGAAAGAGCATGACCAGTCTGTGTGCCTCGAAGAGGCAAAACCGAGAGAAATCTGATACCGTTGCGGTCTCTGTGCTGGATGGACCCATGAGGCATGTACAGAATGTGATGATCCAAGTCGCTATCGCTGTGATTTTTGCATTTATTTCGATTTTTATACTATTCTTTGTTATGATTCCATTGGGCTATAATTTATAACTTTTAATTCTGTTAATTCATATTTGTTTCTTAAAAGAGATAATAATTTTATTCATTTCTTTGTTTTATAATTTTGACTCTTATTCCCCGATTGACTGACTTTCATTTCCCTTACATATGGGTAATTGGAGTCAAAACTACTTTTTTGACTCCAATTACTTTTCCTCCAACTCCAAGTTTTTTAATTATAATTATGTTTATAGTAGTGTAGTGATAGCCAAAAATTATTTTTTGTTGCCAAATTGGGGTTATTTAGAATTTTACGTAAGTATGACAAAGTTGTGCGTATTATAAGTAAAGCGATATTTGGAATTCTATTATTTACGTGAGTAAATGCGGGCTGAATATGAATTTTTCACTTAGGAAATAAAACCCAACTATATTATAATATTTTTTTTTTATATCAATAATTCAAAAAAGGTGAATAAAGAAAAAGGTAAGCACCTACTAAATAAAATGTCACAAGGAATGATAAATATCCAACATAAAATTAACATGAAATTATTCAAAAAGAGGTAGAGATAACCATTTTACGAGTAGGTATTGCCGATAACCGAGGTTAATAATTCTAGAAAATTAAGTTGGACAATTGAATCATAAGAATCGACAACTTATAACAAGGAAACCAGTCTAGAAGGGACTTCAGGTAGAACATTGAAGCCTTCAGATAGAATCTCCAGCCAATCCATACTGATGACTACCCGGGGTGACGCCCGTATCGAACATAGAAAACCACCGTCGACTACTCATAGATCGACAATTCGACACAGTCATTCAAGAAAGTTTTGGGGGCACGCGAAGACTTATTAAAGTTGAAGATAGAGCTTGCCCAAATAGCACTTCAGAGAGCCGAGGAAGAAGATTCCATCGGCGAATACATGGATGATAGAGAATCGAACGACGAGTACGTGCGTTCCTGGCTTGAAGAGGCACCAGAGCCTACACCAGTGCGCGAGGTCAATGCCGCCGAGGAGGGTAATAGAACCGCATGCTCCAAGCAACCGCCCTCTCCTGTGGACTTCGAAAATATAGTGGACCTCCAAACGCAAGTACCTGTGCATAATCAACATCCTATAGTGAATGAAGTGAAAAGTAATTTAGTGCCATCAAAGCAAACAAAGATAGCAGGGGAACAGACACTCCGTTCATTCATAACGGAGCTCACGTCCGCTATAGCGTCGCTAGCCGACAGGAAAACAGAACAGCGGACATCGAATAACCCCATGGCGTCAAAAGTACTTAATTATGACGCTATCGAACTTCAATGGGGCACATACAGAATGGCTATCGTTTCGCGCCATTTATGAAACGACTCGTGCATAATTTAATGTCGAGAACACAGCAAGACTCAGAAAGAGCCTACGTGGGCGAGCACTGGAAACAGTGAGCTTAGAATTAATCGGACATGCTAGACCAGGTGACATCATGAAGGAACTCGAGCTGCAATTCGGCCGTCCAGACTCAATCGCTCAAGCCGAAACCGAAAAGCTACGGGGACTACCACGCTGCAGCGAACCACCTAAAGACATCTGCATGTTAGCGAGTCGAGTCGAAAGCGCTGTAGTCACTCTACACGCTCTCAAGAGGGAACTCCCTACGTGTACAATGGTACAGGATTTATACAGAGAAGTACCAATCGATACCAGATCTCACACATTTCAGTGATTTTCTAACTGAACAAGCCCACTTCTGTAGTGCATTCGCTCCGCCTGAGAACATTAACCCCATTGAAGCTACAGTGAATAAACGTGTCACACAAAGGACACATACAGCAACAGACAGACCGGCCACCAAATTCCGTGTCTGCGAGAAGGAGGGACATTTCTCCTCCGACTGCAAAAAGTTTCAAGAAGCATCCAGTGATAAAAAGTGGGAACTCGCAAAGAAGTTTAATTTGTGTTTCCGTTGCCTACAAGTTCGTCGTTTCGGTCACAAGTGCAAACCGAAAAAGTGTAATGTCAAGGGATGCATAGCCACACACCATCGGCTTCTTCATCATGTCAAGAAGCCCGCTGCCGAGTCAGTGAAAATAACAGATAGGTACTCAAGATAAGGAGTCACAAGAAACAGTAGCCAGTTCGCGAGCAACATGCAAGTCACGCTTATCTCAAGATAGTGCCAGTACGAGTCATCGGACCGGTGGGAGAAACATCCACAGTCGCCCTTCTCGATGATGGATTAACCTTCTTCTTGATCGACGAAGACTTAGCCAATCAAGTTGGCGCTAAGGCCGCCTCGACCCTTTGAAGATAGGTGCCATCGGTGATACAACAATCGACACTCCATGTTCGCGAAGAATTACATTTACTCTCGCAAGCCAGCTGAACAACAAGGTACCGTTCAAAGCGCGCACTATTCCGAAGCTTAACCTTGCACCACAGAAAATCAGCGAACAGGACATCGCGAACTGCAAGCACCTAGATGACCTCAAACAACAGCTGATTTACGACACCGGAGCGCCGAAGATTCTTATTGGACAAGACAATTGGAATCTCTTATTAGCCAGTGAGATTCGTAGAAGAAATCAACCCATTGAATCTCTCACAACATTGGGGTAGACTCTACACGGCGCACATACAAGAATCCTGGGTCAACAGGTGCACTACGTGAACAAACTAGCAGCAAGCGAAGAGGACATAAACGAACAACTCCGCAAATTCTTCGCTTTAGAATCATTGATGATTAACTCGCGACGTCCAGACTCCGATCCTGAGAAGAAAGTAGAGAACATTCTGACTCAACATAGAGTCATTCGGGGTAAGAGCTCGCGGCGGGTAAAAGTTCGCACTAGCCCGATCTCCGACAGAGGTGGGGGGGGGCTGAGGTCTGTGTTCGCGGAACTTAGTGACGCACGACTCGCCGTTTCGGAGCCACGTGTCGCGCTGGCGCAAAATATGTACTTCTCGCCACAAGTCGCCGAATACGTTAACTGAAAAAAAGTCCTTTAATATTTGTGCTGGGGAAAAGTGTGTTAAAGCTACATGCATTGATTTAAGACAGTAAGTTTATTACATTTCTATTGTTCGATTATCGTAGTATTTATGTAAATGTATTATATTCTTTAAAATTCATTGACCTGTGTTTTGTGACCGATAATTTAATATTTATGCTGATTGGGGTAAGAGTGCGAGGTCAAAAGTACGCACGCGTATTTTTACCCATGTTGCGTACTTATACCCCAACGTAAATAAAAATATCCAAAGTTATTTAAAAGTGGTTTATTATTTCAGAACACATTAAAATGCCGAGGAACTATGTAAGGAAAGCACCACAACGAGCCCTGATCTCAGATGAACAAATAAATAGAGCTAAAAAACTAATTCAAGAAGGAAAAAGTCAGAGACGTGCTGCACTAGAAGTTGGTATCAGTGAAGGTGCTTTGCGAAAGAGGCTGAAGTCTTCTCACGTGCCAACCTCTTTGGGTCGTTTTAAACCTACATTTACCAAAGACCAAGAAGCTGAATTTGCAGTTCATTGTCAAGATATGGACGATAGGTTTTTTGGAATTACTATTAACGATTTACGACGGTTGGCATATGAGTTTGCAACGGCCAATAATATAGATCACCGTTTCGATAAATCGTGCAAGATGGCTGGACGAGATTGGGTGGAAGGGTTTATTAAAAGAAATATTCGTCTAAGTTTGCGACAGTCAGCGCCCATCAGCTTAGCCAGAGCAATTGGTTTTAATAAAACTCAAGTTCAGCGATTTTACACTATGCTCAAAGAAGTCTACGATAATCATAACTTCCGGCCAAATAGAATTTATAATATGGATGAAACTGGAATGAGCACAGTTCCAAAAAAAACACCTAAGGTCGTATCTATCAAAGGCAAAAAAGTAGTCGGTAAAGTTGTGTCTGCTGAGCGAGGTACAACTATCACTGCCATAATGTGCATGAGTGCTACAGGACATTATGTACCACCAGCGTTTATATATCCACGAAAAAGAATACGGCTTGAATTACTAGATGGTGGTCCAACACAGAGTGTATGTATGGTATCGGATAGTGGTTATGTAAACACAAACCTGTTTGTCGAATGGTTACGTCACTTCAAGGACTTCGTCCACCCATCAAAAGAAGACCCAGTATTACTAATAATGGATAACCACTCTTCACATATCAGTTTAGAAGGAACTAACTACGCACGAGAACATCACATCGTATTGTTAACTCTTCCACCACATGGTAGTCACAAGCTACAACCGCTGGATATGGCCCCTTGAAAACCAAGTATGCTATTGAATGTGAGAAGTGGATGAATCAACACCCTGGTAGAGGCATAACTCAGTTTCAGGTGGCTAGCCTCTTTAATGCTGCCTTCAAACATGCTGCTACTATAGGAAATGCTGAGTCTGGTTTCAGAGCAACAGGAATATTTCCTTTTGCAGACGATCTGTTTGATGAGACCGAATTTGCTCCCTCGTCAGTAACAGATCAATATTTTAATGAGCCCTCCACATCAAATGATAATGACGTTACTTCAAGAGGCCAATTTATAAGCAGAGACGTTTCATCACCAGTAAGTCCAACTATATTTACCATCTGTGATGAATTCACAGATCGAGCGGCTGACTCGGATGCTACTACTTTAGGAAGTGACATTGAAGATAACTCTGGGCTCAACAAGGAAAACATATGTGTTGCTTATGATTGTAACGAAAACCTGACCTTAGACAAACAAATTATCTCTTCAAAACGTGACTCTAATGCCGTAATTTCACAAAATATACCCTCAGATGACTCTGTGTTTAACAATAAAATCATACTTCTTAGTCAAAGTTCTGAAAAGACAAATATTGAAAAAAAACGAGTGTATTCTTTAAATATCGAGGCTACTGCGTCAAGATCACAAACTGTAACAGTAGCTCAGTTAAGCCCACTTCCAAAAATTATGGATAAAAAGAAAAGAACTAGAGTTTGCTTGAGATCCGAAATTATAACTTCAAGCCCTTACAAGGCACAGTTGGAAGAAAAGCAGAAATTACAAGAAGATAACCGATTGAAAAAGAGCAAGAAAGTTATTAAGAGGGTGGCTTTTGAACCTCAAGCTGGGCCATCGGGAATAAACAATAAACCTAAAAAGAAATCAATACAGATGTTAAAAAGAAAGCGAAATGAAGAATCTGTTTATTGTCCGATTTGTGGCGAGAAATACGAAGTGCCACCGACAGAAGATTGGATCCAATGCATAATTTGTAATGACTGGTTTCATGAGAACTGTACTGCATATGAAAACGGAATATTTCGATGCGATTTTTGTAATGAGTAAAATTTTATTGTGATTTTAATGTGATGATAAAAATATACGTAATTTTGATCTCTGTCTCTCTCTAGTCTAGATTTAAGACTAAACTTTATTTAGTGATTAATGTCCAAGTTCCTATTTTTTTTAAGTGACAGATAAGTACGAAAGTTACTATTATAATCTTATTAAATAAAGTTTAATAAATGTTGATTATCGGCAATCTTAATTTTATTTTACCAAACATTTAGATTTCTTTAAATGCGTTCGTTTACCCGGCACGCGTATTTTTACCCTAAGGCTTGCGTAATTTTACCCACATGACGGGGCAAGAGTACGCCTTCAGAACATGTTACTTTAAACATAGGTAGAAAAAAATCTAATTAATCTTGAACGTAAATTTACTTAAATAATGAAAATATATTAAAATCTCGACCAACTCTATATTCAATCAACTCGGATATCTCATTTTTTATAGTTCGGTGAGATCATAGAAAATAAAGTGCGTGCTCTTGACCCGAATGACTCTACTCGGCAATTAGAAAATGGTCATATAAAAACAGCTATGCTGTGGAAAAATGAAACTATAGAAATGCCAAATAGTTATGGGACAGCACTCAACAGGCTCGTCTACAGAAAAGAAACTCGACAGAAATCCCGTTCTTCGAGAAAAATATTCAGAACAGATGGACGCTTTCGTACAAAAGGGATACGCCGAGAAGGCGCCTAAAACAACAACACCGGGTAGGACTTGGTACCTACCACACTTTGACGTGTTAAACACGAGGATATAACGTAGCTTAAACATTCATCTGATCCATGGTACATAGTTGAGGAAAAATGGAAACGAACTTGTGAACATAGAATCGGAAATTTACATGCTGGTGAAACAGGGCCGACCAGAAATATGTTGATGATTTTCCAGCCCTTAAAAAGGTCATTAGGTTATTGTTTGGTGAGTGTTTATAATTATTTACTCACATTAGGTACCTGTTTTTGGATGAAATGTGTTTATCAAAAACATAATTTTCCATTTTTAATATTGTACTACTAATATTTGAATTTATTTTTGTAATATTGGATGATTAAAAATGTAATACAGATTTGACATTTTGCACCCAATGTAGTTTTACATATGCAAATAAATATTTGGTGGGTTAAACGGTTAAAATGTCGATCACTTAGTCACAAATTTTTGCTAGGTCGATCTCCTTAAGAAAAAGTATGGGCACCGCTGCCCTACATTAAGATTATTTAACTTTGCTAGTACTGGAACCAGCAAAAATATAATGCTCGAAAGAAGGCGTCGGGGCTCCGACAGCAGGCTTTGGCAACGGGAGGGGGCATCTGCCTCCCAAATTAAATTATCAGACAGGGACGAGCGCATACTCGCAGTATTAGGGCGTATGGCCGTTTATGGAGAGCCCAGAGTCCGCATCCCTTTCCTTGTTATAGAAGACATCATTTTTGTTATAAAAACTAATTGTAACCCAAAAAAATAATCAAAATTTTATTATTATTTCAGACCATCGTGTGACGATTGCCGCTCCGGATTAGGTGGTGCGGCTGGAGGGGAGGAGGCTGGTGACTGAACAGGACATTGCTGCAGCTCTGCAGGAGCTGTAGTGCTATTCTGTAAAAATCTCACCGTGATAACTCTGGTGAAGTGAGCTTAAAGTGAGCTGTCATTAGTGTAAATCCCTATAGTATCAGATGGAATGACAGCTCACTTCACCTAAATTCTCACGGTGAGATTGTAACAGAATCGACCGGCTGAATGTAACCCTTTACGGTATGCGGGTGGCGATGGAGTCGGTTGCACAGAGCCTGCAGAGTATTTCTAGGCATCGATACTCGTAGCTGTGCATCTAAACTTTTATTATTAACTCACTAGAGAAAACCGATGGGGCAGTAAACTCAAGGAATAATTTAAAACTAGCATAAAGGGTGCGACAGCTTACTGGATTATGTTCACGTAGCTGTAACTCGTGATAAACTGGAGGATAAACTGAAAGACCATTGAATAAACTGGAGGAGGACCATTTGAAGTAAAATAAATAAACAGTTGTTAATTCTTTATTCAAAATTGGCATCAACTACGTCATAAGAAATCCAAACAACGATTACAATGACTCTTATTCACAATGAATGCAGTCGATGAATCCCGCGAAATTGCTACTTACGGAAATTTACCTCCCAGTAATGTTATTCCTAAAGATGTAAATAACTGTAGAGGTATTTTATCAACAGTACAACTAAGTATAGGGTCACGCGTTATGCTAAGGCGAAACAATTCTGTTTCCGAAGGGCTCGAAATGGAGTTATGGGCATTGTGCAAAAATTTAAATGGCCAGCTTTACGAAGACAGCAGATAGAGGTGGTGAATTACCTGAAGCTGTCATTATAAAATTTGATGACGATACTCTTGGCAATTGGTTAAAAGATTTGGATGGCTGCATAGCAATAACCCCAGTTACAGCTACGCTTCAGGCAACCAGATGGTACGGCAATGTAGAGCGGAGGATGTTAACTTTAATCTTGAGCTGGACAGTCACAGTACACAAACTACAGGGCACAACGCTGGATAGAGCTGTGATTGACTTAGGGAAGAAAAACTTCGCCAAAGGGCAAGTATATGTAGCTCTAAGTCGCGTGAAAATCCTAGAGGGTATTGCATTGTACGACTTAGAGGCTAATAAATTATTAAATAGGCCACATGATGAAAGAGCATTGGCAGAAATGGCAAGATTGCGTGAATTATCGTCAGCCATGAGGAATTCACAAAATCAATAAGCTGACACCCTTTCATCGTCATCATGATTATTTCCGACAAACGAAATCCACTGCCGCGCATCTCGCATCCAACGAATTCCCGCTACATTCACGAGGTCATCTGCCTTCCACGTATTGAAAAGTTCCGTTGTCTATCTCTGAACCCATCATCAGATCTGCACGAAATTTCAAACAAAAAAAAAAAACTTGAGTTCTCTCGATTTCGCCAAGATTCCATCATTAGATCCCGACTTGGTGACTATGGGAGCATAATTCGGAATTAAAAAAAAAAAAAAAACAACAAAAACAAATTGGTTCGTAAATGACGGAGTAATGCGCGAACAAAAAACGCAATGCAGCATACCTACCACGATCTCTTAACGCGATCCACTTTAGGACCTAAACTGAACTGTTCTGCTAATTCGTACCATGACGTCAGTTTAACGATTCAATTTAGGCCGTGCCATCTGGATACCTACCACGAGCTCTTAACGCTCATTCACTTTCAACGGACCAAATGCCGCTGAGTGTATTGGACGTCATTATACGACTGTGAACGATGCAGTTTAAGAACCTAAACTGAAATGGCTTGCTTTTGAATCGTTTTTAAATAGATCATGGTAGGCCTCCAGATCGTTAATGTAACAATGTAGATAAATTTTTAGATTTTTGTTGTTTTTTCAAAAACCGCTTGTCCGATTTCGACAAAATTTTCATGGGACCTTTTGGGAAGTACCTATACCCTTTCCAACATAAAAATAATTTTTCAAATCGGTTGGCATGCGACGGAGTTATGCGCGAACATAAAAAAAAATACAAATATCCGAATTGAGAACCTCCTCCATTTTTAATGAGTTGGTTAAAACGATCTTAGAAGAATTAAGACAGACAATCAACCAAGAAGCGTTTTAGCGATACACTTTCGATCCACTATGCAATGATTTGTACATGTAAGTCTGCTACTGATCCAACATGGCAATCTTCTTTATTGAGAACTAGCTTCCGCCCGAGGCTTCGCCCGCGAGGTATGTCGATAAAAACTATCCTATGTCCTTCCCCGGGATGCAATCCATCTCTCTGCCAAATTATATTGAAATCCGTTCAGTAGTTTAGGCGTGATAATGTAACATACAGACACAGTTACTTTCGAATTTATAATATTAGTATGGATGTTGCAATCAAACTTCATAGCAGGCAACATAATATAGCCAAAGTGCTAATGAATCCCAGTTGTGGATAGCATGTGATCAGAAGGCCAATTCTCGTAATTTAAAACATTCAAAATCTAGTCACAGTCTCATCTCAGCGACAAACAAATGTCAAAAACTTGTCAAAATGTACTGAAATTTGAGGTATTTTTGACAGATTGAGACTGAGATCAGACTGTGAACGTTCTTAAAATTACCAGAATTGCCCCTCTGATATAATAAAAATATTTTGAGCATATTCAGCTTTATCAACAGAAAATTTTTATTGTGATTTATTAGATTTTTTTTTAAACTCCAAACAGTTGATTACTCAGGCATTTTGTTATTAACGTGTAAAAGATAGAACCAGACAATGACATTTGCAAAAAAAAAAAAAAGTTATCGCTGATGGTTGCCTAGATAAAGAAAATAAAAACAATCCTTGAAGACAGACAATCGACCAAAAAGCGTCCAAGCAATACTCATTGGATTTCCCAAAAACCAGACAAGGCCGCACGTCACATATATATTGCTACAGCTGTCACCATGAAAATCATTAAACAATTGTTTGATTTTGACAGCTCTTTTCCCTGCGGCCATGGCTTGTACATGTTATTCTGTGCCACTGATCCAATAAATAATCTTCCTTCAATCAGAATGTTACATTCAATCTTCATTGCAGATTAAAAAAAAACTACTATAATTATGACCATGTTAGCAACAATTTCAACAAGAAAACTATTTAACACCAACAATTTCAACATAGAATTCATTTGAACCTCGAAAGACAACCATGATAGGACTACTTCGTATTGTGTGATATCTTGATTTGTTTTTTTTTTTTTGACAACATTAACAGTTTACTCGCAGTCATTTCGTTTTTAACATTTAAAATAGAACCAATAAATGATTTATGCAAGAAAATTTTAAAATGAATTTTGAAAACTATCCTTTCATACAGACAATCTAACAAGAAGTGTCCAAGCAATACTCATTGGAGCTTGACAAGGCTGCACACACATATATGTAAGTTTCTATAAGTAAACTATAGCTGTCACTATGTCAACCATTGAACAGCTCTTTTCTCGCCATGATTTGCACATGTCTTCTCCTTCATTCAGAATGTAGGTTTTAATCTTCATTCCAGACAACACTATGTTGCCAAAGTGCAAACAAAATCAAAACAAGAACAACTTGAAAATTTCCATAGAATTCTTTTTTTTTTTTTTTTTAATTTGGGATAGAACCAACCAATGACTTTTGCAAGAAAATTTCAGCAAAAAACAGTCCTTTAAGACAGACAATCGACCAAGAAGCATTTAAGTGATACATTTTGGATATTACAAAACCAGATAGGGCTGCATGTAACTAGACAAGGCTGCATGACTGCATGTGTCTATTATTGCACAATAATAGATTTTAACAGCTTTTTCCTCCGTTATGTCGTGTCTTGTGCATGTGATTCTGTGCTACTGATTCAATAAATCAGAACTTTGTATTCAGTCTTCATTGCAGACAGCACTATCCAAACAGCAAACAAATTCACCGCTGTGGGAAGCATGTGACCAGAATAACTCTCATATAGCTCAAATCTTTAGATTCACAGTAGGTAGAACTAATGACCCAGTGTCTTGAACCGCCATGGCTTCAAATTTTTTTTTTCATGTATTTTTCGTTTGCGGTGAACATTCTCTTCCGGTTCCTTCACAGTGGAATCCCTGAAAAAGAAAACTAATATTATTATCTAGTAACATATACCAGTATTGCAGTGTACACCTTGCATGAGTTCACTGCGAGTTCGCTCGGATGACGTATGCGCGCGGTACTGAGGCGTCGATGGACTATGGAGAGCGCAGTAATAGCGAAGGGGTCGCCTATAATTGTATCACTGCATGGCAAAGGCCTCTTCTAATACAGAGAAGGCATGAGCATAGATCACCATGTTTGCTCAAGACGGGGTAGCGATTTCCTTTAACTTTTCCATTCAATGGGTCAGTGGGTCGTCTCAATGTTTAATGTTTATTCTTCAACAATGTCAGTATTGGCCAAGATAAACCCAGAAAGTACATAGGGATTGAAAGTCATGTTGATAGCAATTTTACTCATAAGATTATTTTGTGTTACTTGGATTAAAAAGCAGCTCAAATGATGGTACTTGGTCATCGCCACTTATGGACATCTGCAAGAACTACTAGAGCCTCTTGAGTACTCTAGATGCATTGCCATTTAACTAGAATAAATGAATATATATAATAATAAATAAATAAAATTAACTCAAATATTGATTATCAGATAGGTAGGTGGTACCTACAGTATTCCTATCGTCCACTGCTGGACATGAGTCTCTGATCTCATGAAACCATTTAAATGATTTATATAGGTAGGTAACTCGATTCTTGGAGTCTCTCATCCATCTACTACAGCCCGATACAAACTTGCAGCTTTGAAGTGCTCTATGCAATAATTTCTAAAGTAACATAAATGTCAATGGCTCTACAGGTGAATCTGTTATTGTGCAGCAAGAGCCGCCATATAGTTTGAATCGAACTGTACCAGCCACCTTGTGAAGATCGAGGCTCCCTATGATTAAATGTTATTTTAGGGACACATACCTGTATATTTGAATCTCTACTGCTACCACTGTACTCAGCGCTCAGTGATGGCGGCAAGAATAGCAAATCTGAAATCAAATTTAAAAAAAAACTTTATACTCCGCCCTTAGACGACCCACTGACCGAAATTTCGAGAACATTTGGTAAAACCGTTGTTAGTACGTACCGGCCGGAAGGTAGCTGCGGTTTTCTGTACTACTTTATTATCTCCCTTCTCAGATCACTTACTTTTCAAAGAATAGCAAATCTGAAATCAAATTTAAAAAAAAACTTTATACTCCGCCCTTAGACGACCCACTGACCGAAATTTCGAGAACATTTGGTAAAACCGTTGTTAGTACGTACCGGCCGGAAGGTAGCTGCGGTTTTCTGTACTACTTTATTATCTCCCTTCTCAGATCACTTACTTTTCAACTGAATTAACAGTAAACCAGTAAACTGAATAGTTATCACAGTCAATTGTTTAGTGGAATGAAGACTCTTAGCAGACATCAACAAGTATTTGAACATTGATTTTTGAAATAATTGAAAACAAAAGTAATTTTCCAAAAAAAAGGAACGAATTAATCACAGATCGCGTATTACAATTTATCTAGCTCAAATTAGCTTTGAAATAATTAAATTTTATATCAACTTACCCAGACCCATAGAAAAAAAACCGCGCGAAACAAAAGTGATGAGAAGTGACAGAAGTCAGAACCACAGATCACAGATTACTAATATGTAGCAACGGTTTATTAGTTTGGTGGACTGGTACGGTTTCTTAGTTTGTTTAGCAAAATCAGTACTTTAAATGATCTCAAGACTACTTTTATTTTCACTTATTAAAAACTTGCACAGATTACTAATGTATTCAGTAACAAGTAGACAGACACTATTACTCTTATCGGATAATATGGCTGCATGGCTGCCGCAGAGCACCAGTGATGCCACCTTGTATTTTTTTAAGGCGATAGGTAGGTCAAGAACTCAAGAGTAATATGTTATGGGTTTGGTTTCCGCACTTAGTCCTTCAGTGGACCATTGTGCGTAAAATATGGCCAGAGATTTAAGAAAGTAATTATTTAGTTTGTTTTAGTAAAAGTAATCCTTAAAACGAAAAATAGTAGCCACTATTAACCGTTTTAAGGAATACAATAAAACTAAACAATGTAAAACTACCGTTTATAATAATATTAACGTATAATCTTGTGGAGCACAACATAACGTGCATATTTTCAACATTTTCATTCTATCTAAAATAAAAGAAATAACCAAACAAACGATGAGGGCGCCACTAGGTCGGCGCCCCCTTAAGGTGAAAACGCCAGGGTAGCCCGCGAAATTATTTTTTTTTTTACGTTTTTTGCAATTTGCTGGCCAGTACTAAGTTTTACGTTGATTAAAATATGATTCGCGGCCGTAACAAATATGTTTGTAACAGAATTATAATCATTAAAGTCATCAACACAAATCTCTAAGACCAAGTAATCCTACCGAATGACTATTTAATGAAATCTTGACATTTTAGGTTTGCATATTTGATGTCAGCTATCGATGTAGGTATAGGTACTATAAGATTCATGCGTGGCAAATTTGAAAAAAAGAAATCTAAATGGTGTGACAGCAGTCTAAATTAACATACACTTAATACTAAATTTTTTTCCTCTATGCACTTACTCGTAGCTATCAAAAAGTACTCTGTGCTCGTAGCATAAGTCAACCCTGGTAGTACGTTCCGTTGGGATATTTTCCGCCAACCACGCGGGCAACGCCGCGTGCAAAAAGTAGATGTAAGTTCAATAAAACATCAAATTATAAATAAATACAGTTTATTGCATAAAATATATATTTAGAACAATTTGTTATGTATGTACAGAGGCCAGCACATCAAACTACCCCAATTTGTCAAACCTTCCCAATTGAATATGAACCTTATTTTATTGTAGGTAAGTTGAAAATCTATCAAAGAAATTTGACAGATTGGGGTAGCTTGATGTGCTGGCCTCTGTACCAAACACCACTAAGTGTGTTTCTAAAAACATAAATTGCGGTTTTGTAATGGATCACCTACCAACATATAATTACGGATAGAGAATCAAAATGTTCTATTTATTCTGAATGGTAAGAAAATAAATCCCTGGGGTTCAATTTTTTTATAGGAAGTTAAAAATGCTTACCTACGCAGTCCTAAAACAAGTGAATAAAGTGTTGCAAAAAATTATGATCGTTTTCATAGTCAATGCTAATAAGCTTGAGCAATCAAATTATGGGGTGAATTTCCTAAGAGGCCCATAATTAAGGATGACTGTCCCAACTGTGGTAGGGAAGATTGACCCATAAGTAGGGGTGACAATCCCAATTGCGGTAGGGATGACTGACCCGAAAGCAGTTGGCGTGATTGTCCCAATTGCAACAGTGGTAGGGATGATTGGCCCATAAGTAGGGATAAGTCTCCCAACTCTGGTAGGGATGATTGGCCCATAAGTAGGGGTGACTGCCCTAACGATGGTAGGGATGATTGCCCCAAAACTAGATGGGGTGATTGTCCGCAAACGCCGGAGAGTTGTGATTGGCACAACAAAGGATTGTGTGTATGGTCCAATTGAGACAGGGGGCTAAAGCCTAAAGATGGTAGGGACGATTGGCCATAAACGGACTGAGGTGTTTGTCCCCAAACGGAGTTCTGTGATTGGCCCAACAGATTATGTGTACGGTCCAATTGAGACAAAGGGGTTACGCTTAAAGATGGTAGGGACGCTTGGCCATAAACGGGTTGAGGTGATTGTCCCCAAAGGAGGGAGAGTTGTGATTGGCCCAATAAAGGATGGTGTGTACGATCCAATTGAGTTAAGGGGGTGACACTTAAAGGTGGTTGGGACGATTGGCCATAAAGGGACTGAGGTGATTGTCCCCAAACGGAGTTCTGTGATTGGCCCAAAATATTATGTGTATGATCCAATTGAGATAAGGGCGTGACACTTAAAGATGGTAGGGACGATTGGCCATAAACTCCAGAGAGTGACTGGCCCAACAACGGACTGTGTGTTTGGCCCAATAAAGACTGAGAAATAAGGCTTAAAGATGGTAGGTACGATTGGCCATGCACGGACTGAGGTGCCTGCCCCCACAAATGAGAATGTAACGTAACATCGTTCTGCAGTTGATTGTTAGACAACCACAGCTGGTTATTTTGTAACAATGGTTGGTTGTTTTGAAGCGCATTTACACAATAGACTGTCGGTGTGACACTTCCTTCGCCAGCAAGACTACCGACACGGTGAACTAAGATAAGGTTAGTAGATATGAAACTGGCCGACGGTAGAACGTCGAAGTCACACACTACTGCCTTGACGCCGATAGGTCCATTTGGGCAATTTGGGATGTCCTGAAAAGATATTTCTAAATTATTTATTTATTTATTAAGGTACAGAGGCCAGCACATCAACCTACCCCAATCTGTCAAATTTTCCCAATTGAATATGAACCTTATTCATTTGTAGTAAAGTTGAAAATCTATCAAAGAAATTTGACAGATTGGGGTAGCTTGATGTGCTGGCCTCTGTACACCAACAGCTTCTATATATAATTTATCTTAAATTATCATCATCATTTCAGCTATGAGACGTTTCAGCGATGTTAGGCCTCTCACATGGTGGACGGGTGGACCTGGTGAAGGTCGTGGTACTTCGCTGGATGAGAGAAGCACACAACTAATGTTCCCGATCAGTAACACCTTGTCGTCAATAGTGTTGACGGACGGGAAAAAAAGTTTCATTCGTTCACAGTGTCGACGAACGGGACATTTTTAGGCTTCCGTACCCAAAGGGTAAAACGGGACCCTTTTACTAAGACTCCACTGTCCGTCTGTCTGTCTGTCTGTCACCAGGCTGTATCTCATGAACTGTGATAGCTAGACAGTTGTTATTTTATATGTAGTGTTAAATATTGTACGGTGGTACGGGACCCTTCGTGTGCGAATCCAACTTGCACTTGGCTGGTTTCTTAGATTGTTCCCGATTACTAATACCTATTCTTATCCTTCACATTGCAGTGTTGACAAACGAAACTCGTTCATACCTCTGATAAAAAAAAGAAACATCCAAATTGAGAACCTCCTCCTTTTTTTAGTCGGTTAATATAGAAAGTACTTATTTTTCATTTTCTTTAATAATGAAATAACTCTAGAAAAAAAAAACTCAGTGTGTGTTTATGCAAAATAAAGTTGAGAACCTATGGTTTAAAGGCGACATGTATAGTTAATAAAGAACACTTACTGGAATAAGGACTTCGAAGTCGGCTACCCCTGGCTGTAGAGTAGTTTTCGATAGTGGGATCCCGTTCCCAATAGTAGAACCTATTTACAAAATATTCCAACAAATATTAGTTACTGTGCATGCTGTGCTGGTGCTGCTGCAGCGGCTGCGGAACACCGTAAGCGGCGTAAGTATAATAGCCATATTCGTAATTATATTTTCGAGCCGTTTGGGGTTGTGGTCCCGAGTGCTCATGGTCTTTTAAGAAAATTTCAAAACGGCTGGTTGACACTTCCCTTGACCCGAGCGCTGGTTTTTCCTTGGCCAGTGTCTAAGCATTGCCATACCGAAATCGCAGAAGATACTCGTATATCTGCAATTTCGGCGGTCTCTCCAGTTCTGGAGCCACAGCGCCTGATGGCGCACTTCGCCCAGTCTGCTCCGACTTATGGTAGGTATTTCGGTTCAATAGTGCAAAGCGATGGCGAAGTAGATCAGACGGTTAAGCGCAGAATTAACACTGGATGCATGAAATGGTGGCAGGTCACGGGAACAATCTGTGACTCTCGCATTCCCCTTAAACATAACATAACATAATCAGCCTATAATGTTCCCACTGCTGGGACACAGGCCTCCTCTCGATGAGAGGGAGTGGGCCGTAATCCACCACGCGGGCCCAGTGCGGGTTGGTAGATGTCACATGTCTTCGAATTTTTGGTTCTAGGACATGCCGGTTTTCTCACGATGTTTTCCTTCACTGTTTGTAGCCAATGCTCCCATAAGGGGAAAATACATAAAACCATGATTAGACCTGCTATCTTGTATGGATCAAAATGTGGGGCCACAAAAGGGATGAATGAAAGGCAATTGCATGCAGCAGAGATGAGAATGCTAAGAGGGATGTGTGGTGTTACACGAATGGATAGAATAAGAAATGAGTACATAAGAGGAAGTTTGAAAGTGGTACCGGTGACCGAAAAGTTGTGTGGGAATCGGTTGTCATGGTATGGGCATGTGTTGCGGAGGAATGAGGCAAATGTCGTGTGGAGAGTTTTGAGTATGAATGTCGATGGCTATAAGAGTAGGGGAAGACCAAAGAAACGATGGATGGACTGTGTGAGTGATGACGTGGTTAGATAGGGGGTGACTACCGAGATGACGACTGATAGAGAAGTATGGAAGAAAAAGACATGTTGCGGCGACCACTAATAAATTAACTATTATGATTATGTACCTTTTTTTTTTTTTAAGGATGGGAAATCATCCAATGACTCCTCCCGCTCTGGGTGGAGCGGAAGGGAGTGTCAGACTCTTACTGACTAAAACCCATCCGTGTTCCTTCCTTAGCCCTTTATGTTCCGGGGTAGCGGTAACCCTTTCGGACAATCCCGCTGCATGATTATGTACCTAAGAGTTACTGCACCTCCTATTTAGACTAGTCCGTTTGTGGTGGCATTGCTTTTTTAGGAAACGGGTTTATTTTTTTTTGGGCTCTTCACCAATCTCAACGGAGACTAGCCTTCGGTACGGGAGATACAGTGCACACGGGTGCACTCACTCTCATAGTCCGATAAGACGGCAATCCGACACGACCGGAAAGAGATCAGGGGGCCTAAAAAGGCCATTTTGGCAGAATCATAAAACAATTCATATCATGCAATTCATCTGTTTGACAGTTTCACACCTATATGGGATATATAGGTGTGAAACACTCAAGGGTTAGGCAGAGGTGTACCTATAGCATTTTACGAATCTCCAAAACTTATACAGATGAAATTGCGTGATATGAATTGTTTTATGATTCTGCCAAAGTGGCCTTTTTAGGAGCCCAGACACAGGACCAACGGCTGAACTTGCTTTCCGTGTTTACCCATATACCAGGGGGCGAATCTATGGCCAACAACCGAGAACAGATCCAGACTCCGGGCTGGTACTGAGAAATTCTACATGAAAGAGCCTAAAACACTTTGCCGACACGGGAATCAAACCTAGGACCTCATGCTCAGCATTAGCGCTTACGACCACTAGACCGACGAGACAGTCAAGTACCTAGTAACTGAGAACTTGGGAGTCGAGTTTAAAATCTGCTTTTATTTAGAACTTTAACGTTGTAGGAATGAAGTTCAATGGTTTAAACCTGGACCGCAATTTATATCAATCACAATCTGAATCATTTTGAAGGACATTGCTAATCTATTGCTTCATATGTTCGAATTTGTTTGATCAATAACGAAAATAGCCTTTACTAGTGTTAGCGTGTTATGCAATTACCCCAATGAGTTGAAGATAAATCTTGTTACGTAATAAGACAGGAAAAATCTCTAAAACAATGACAGCTCACCGGTCTGTATCAGCCCGCACTGGTTGGTACCAAGTGGGTACGCAACCGCGGCTGCCCACGCGCAGGCCAACACCAGAAGACTTGTTACTGCAGCCATGGTGTCCAGAGAAGTGTAGCCAATATTTGTGTATAACACGCCTATATAAAAGGCACGAGATTTGAAAAAAAAAATAGTCTTAATTGCATTGAAAATGCAATAATTAAATTAGATTGAGTAATGAGAGTGCAAAGCGAATATTTGATAATTCGGTGTTCATGAACGCTTCTTAAAATGTCGTTATTTCTCCAATTAGGATATTTTAAGTCCCTACCTAGTAGGTATGAGTTGTAGGTCGTAGGCAGACACTTTACTTTGTGTAAATTATTTATTTTATTTTCGTTCATATATGTAATCATAACTTTCTCAAAACGGTGAAGGAAAACACTGTGAGGTAACCGAGAACCATCAATTAAAAGTCAAAGTCAAAGCATTTATTTTTTCAAATTGGCACATAAAAGGCACTTTTGAAACGTCAAAATTTACAATGAAACAGAATTGATTTTAGTCGCCCCTTCCAAAAGGTAGTTTTCGTATGGAGAAGAATGGGCAAGAAACTCCACCGTTACTCTTTATGTTTTACGATATTTTGCCTAAATTAATTATATAATAAATAATATGTGAAGACGATACACCTAAAATAAAATTACTATACCACAATAGGTAAAAGAATTAAAAATGAAACCGTGACATATAAATTAATTATCTGATAGATACATGGGGCTCACATATTTACAAACATGGTAAAAGAAAACGATTTTTATTTAAAAAATGTATTAAAAAAAAACAAGTAATAAGTCAGCGTGTGAGTTAGAGTAATTTACAGAATGTAAATCGTTGTAAAAAAAGGATAAATTTACAATTATATTAGCAACCATTTAGTCTAGACTCTAGATTGTCCTATGGTTCAGGACCAGCATGTTTGCAAGCATTCTTATCCTGGATATAATCTTCTCTTAATATTCATTAGAAGACATGGACATGTGACGTGCACCAACTATCTCTCACAGAGAGGAGGTCTTTCATAGACTAATATATATAAAATGAGGTCTTTGGCCCAGCCAGTGGGGCATACTCCGCGCGAAAACAGGAGAACAAGCAGGGGATCGAGGGGGTTGGAGGGGGGGGGGGGGGCTCAGGGGATCAGCCGGTCGATTCTGTTAGAAACTTAGGTGTAGTGTGCTGTCGTTCCATCTGATTCTATAGGGATTGACACTATTGACAGCTCTCTTTAAGCTCAGTTCACCTGAGTTATCACGGTGAGATTTTACAGAATAGACCGGCTGACCAGAATAAATCGCGGGACCTATTAACAAACAATAGAAAATCAATTGTGTCTTATTAGCGGAGTTTGAGAGGGTCTTTGCGCTGTAGCTTGTGTGTGCGGGGGACAGTTGTTTTATTTGTAGACTAGAACATTCTGGTTGGGTTTAATTTAATTTACTACAGTTACACACACAGTAGATACTACAGTACAGTTACTACACGCACAATCACCATGCTGTAGCGCAAATACTATACCTAAGTGAGATAAAAATGATAGTTACTGATGATTTTTTTCTTTTCTGTAAATAAATACTTTCAAAGATCTACGAATGGCTCTGTGCCTCGGAAAGCATGTGGTCTTGATATGCAATACGCAATGGTCACCCATCCACGAACCGACCGCGGCAAGCATAGTAAACCTTCGATAGACCTGTGCGGCTGTTATCCTTTAGCCACGAGCCCCTCTAACTAATATTAAAGTAATATTAGCACAATAAAATCCAATAGAATCTATGATACAATAAAACATGTTAATAAAAACTGTTTATTAAAAAAAAACCGTGCAAGAGCGAGTCTGACTCGCGCACCGAGGGTTCCGTACCATCATATGTTTTGGCGAGTAATAATACTTTTGTTTCTTTCTTATTTTAAAAATAGTTGGCAAACGTCATCTAAAACTATTCCAAGTTTCAAGTCGATAGCATTAGTAGTTCTTGAGATATCCAGCTGTGACAGACAGACAGACTGAGTCTCACCATAAGGGTTCCGTTTTTACCATTTTGGTACGGATTTTTTTTTTTTCATTAAAACAAGTTTAATAAGAGAAGAAAGAGCGGTTGTACTTAGCTACTTTAGACGACGTCGATGGGATCCGCTGTGATCCGCATAGGTACTTATATCTACTTTAATAAAGATGGCTGTTTGCCATTGATATAATTTATATAACAATGCTGTTAGCTCAATCCTACTCAGAATCCGAATTCCGAAGCCTTCGTTTGAGTAATGTCATAACACTCACTCTCTCTCACTCACACCTTCACTGTCAGACTCACTTTCACTCACACTACCTCCCATACTCTAAGGCTACGTACGCACTGACAGGTGGCCTGATTAGCAAGTCACCTTGCGAGTAGCGAAGTGAAACGAAAGATCTAGAATCTTCGAAACCTTTCGCTAGTCGCTTAGCGTGTATCGAGGGATGCTCTAAACGCTAAGCAAGCCACCTGTCAAGCGCCTAGAGCCCATGTTAGCCTTTTTTTTTATGGATGGGAAATCATCAAATGACCCCTCCCGCTCTGGGTGGAGCGGAAGGGAGTGTCAGACTCTTACTGACTAAAACCCATCCGTGTTCCTTCCTTAGCCCTTTATGTTCCGGGGTAGCGGTAACCCTTTCGGACAATCCCGCTGCCCCGGCAGGGCCCATGTTAGCCTAAGGCTTGCTTAGCTCAGCGGGATTGTCCGAAAGGGTTACCGCTACCCCGGAACATAAAGGGCTAAGGAAGGAACACGGATGGGTTTTAGTCAGTAAGAGTCTGACACTCCCTTCCGCTCCACCCAGAGCGGGAGGGATCATTTGATGATTTCCCATCCTAAAAAAAAAAGGCTTGCTTAGCGCCTTAGCGCCCATGCGCCAAGCGTGAAGTGCGGACTGTTGCGAAAATTCAGAGATGGGGACGAATTTTATTATTGTTTTCCTTCTTTTTTAATATAATAATTGTTTTAATTATTATTACTTAAGGATTCATGTTCCTAGCACGGCGGGCTGTGCTGGTGCCGCTGCTGCGGCTGCTGAGACCCTCAAGCGGCGCAAATACTGTAACCTTATAGGCAACTACAGCTTTGAGCCGTTTGGGGTCGAAACGCTCGGGTCATGGGGCCCGAGTGCGCGTCTCCTTTTTAAGGAAATTTCTCGCCGGTTAGTCGACTCTTCACGTGACCAGAGGGCTGGGTCGTTCTTTGGTCAAAGAATCAGCATTGCCATTCAACGTGGCAATGCTGCCAGTCTTCTGGGCACGTTTCCGGATGACAGCGATGCGGACGAGTACTTCGACGCCTAGGTGTCCTTCGTTTTTGTATTTATTTATATAATAAGTTAGTTAATATACCTATATATATTAAATAGAACAAAAAACTTAAGGAAATGCAAGAATATTTTATCTGGTTAATAAACAAACGATTAAGATTTTTCTAATTCTACAAAATATATTTATAAGGTGATAAAAAGTGTCAGAGAGAAAGTGTGTATGGTAGAGTGTCACTTTGTCAGTGTGTGAAAGTACAAGTGTGTGTATGTGTGTGTATGATCAGTGTTTTTTTGTTATGTATTTTCTTGTGTTTACAATAAAGTATATAGGTATAATAAATAAGTGTTTGTTAGTATCGCTATATAAAGTATCATTTCTTCACAATGGCGGTGGTATTTTCTCACTGCTCCAGTTGGTCTTGAGGCGATAAGCAGTACAGGGTTATATGCACGATTGTGTAGGAGTCCAAGTTCCCGGTCTTGTGCACCGTCACTGTGGACGACTCCGTGATCTTCACGAATGGAATGTTTTCATCGTCGCAAACCGTTACATCTATGCCACTCATCTCGCCAAGGCATTTAGGAAGCGGCTAAAATTAAACAATTACGTCACGTAACTCCCATAAATCATTTTAAAATACACGATCGAAATGAAACTATCTACCGATGCCACACGGAGGCGTTGCCAATGCGTTGCGTGGTCGCAGCGCAGTGATTTCGACGCAGTGAGTGCTACACTAGCGCTGCGATGACGTTACCGCTCACCCGCTCAGGCGTTATCAGCGTCGACGCAAAGCATTGGCAAGAAATTTGACAGATTGTAGTAGCTTGATGTGCAGAGGGGCAATTCTAGTAATTTTATGAAAGTTCACAGTCTGATCTCATTCTGTCAAAAATGCATCTAATTTCCCTACATTTTGATAAGGTTTTGACATTTGTTTGTCGCTGAGATGAGACTGCGACTAGATTTTGAACATTTTAAATTACGAGAATTGGCCTTCAGATAGGTATCGTCGCTCGCACGACTAGCTATCTCATTTTTTAGCTGATTTGAGTTAGGACAACTCAATTAGTCTTTAGCTATTCGTGATTCTTTACATTTTGTTGCCTTTCAAAATGGTTATATTTTGAGATCCAAATAACACAGAGATAGGTACGACGGTTACTGAAAATTGAAAAGAATCACGAATAGAAAAAAATAGTTATCCTAACTCAAATCACTACCCTTTGGAAGGGACGACTAGAACCAGTTCTGTTTCACTGTAATTTTTGACGTTCATAAGTGCCTCATCTGCCTAGCCTTTTCCCAACTATGTTGGGGTCGGATTACAGTCTAACCGGATGCAGCTGAATACCAGTATTTTACATGGAGCGACTGCCTATCTGACCTCCACAACCCAGTTACTGGGTAATACGATACCCCTTGGTAAGACTGCGTTGTCAGACTTTCGGGCTTCTGTCTGACTACCCGTAACGACTGTCAAAGATCCACGAATGACAGCCGGGACCAACGGCTTAACGTGCTTTCCGAGGCACGGAGGACAGTTCAGCAATATTCATTGCGTTATAGCTGTTGAGCAGACGGATTTTTAAGCAATGGATTAGGAATTTCCTTCTTATTCCTTCAGATGGTGTTGTGTACGCAACTGGGGTGCTGATAATCTTGTTGCACTATGCTGACACCTACCATTTCCCAGTCAGCTTGTCCCTGTGGCAGGATAATTGGTTGCACGTTACGTTTAAACCATGCGGTAGATCCTGAAAACAAAAAAAAAAAAAACAATAATTTGGGGCCATAAATATCGAAGCATATCGGTTTGCAATACGGGTTACAGAAGTTACGCCTCCTACGTACAAATAAAAACCAGATGAGATAATAACGGAATTGAGCGACTATCAAGCGGCCTTTTTCAACAATAGATCAACAGATGACCATATTCTCACGCTTAAAAGGGTCTTAGACGAAGAATGGCGTGCAGGTAAAATAATTTATGGACTCACTCTCGCCATTGAAAATACATCCAAGGGTTGTTCTTAGCGATAAGACCACCCATTGTGTCACCCTTTGTACAGTTGTTATATCTAAGTCTGTGATTTAAATGGTGTGCATAAGAGTATTTTATTATATTCTATTGAAAAGGCCTTTGACAACGTTGACCTCAATGCACTAAGATATATCTTATTACAACGAACCAACACATCGCTAACCAACAGGATAATCAAGGTATGCATGAATGAACAAACATGCATCAAATGGTGTGGCCAGCAAAGCAGTTGGATTATTAAAGGAAAGGGAGTCAAACAAGGTTGCCCTCTGTCCCCTCGCCTGTTTACACCGGTAATCGACGAAGTCCTTAGAACCCTCGACGAGGAAACCCAATTAATAAAACTTGACCAGGATCGCGAAATCTCACTCCCCCTGGTACTATCATTCGCGGATGACCTTATCTTCATTACAGATGACCAAGAAGGGTTAGAAGGTATCCTATACCATATTAAACCTCTACTAAATAATGTAGGCCTCCAAATAATCGAAACAAAAACACTAATTAGGGACTCCATAGCTACACAGATAACGACCCACGTGACCCTTAATGGAATAAGTATACCGACATGTGACGAAATCAAATACCTAGGGTACATACATAACAGCAGAAAAAGCACGATAAAAGAACGTTGCGAACAGGCCATGGAAAACGCCAGATCGTAACTACTATTCATAAATAATTCAAATATGGACTGGAAATTAGCCAGACTTATGTACCTAACTATCGAATTGTGATCGTACCATGCATGATACATGGTTTGAAAGTTTCGGCACTGGTAGGTATTTGACGGTGACTTAACTCACAGTTAATTAATAGACATGTAACACTTCATGATAACCAGTTTGGATTCCGACATAAACTGTCCACAGAGAGTGCAATACTGTGTTTAAAGCACACAGACCCCGGTATGAAATTTGAAGGTTTCCCCCGATTTCCATAGGATCATCAAATTCTGACTTGGTGACAATAGGACCACCTCGAGAGCATACCATTTGAAACGAAAAAAATAATTTGCAAAATCGGGCCACAATTGACGATTTATTCCGGTCTGATACCCTGAGCCCCCCTCCACCCCCCTCCTCGATAGAGTAATCGGTTTACCTATACATAGGTACATAAATAAAAAAAATACGCGACGAATTGATAACCTCCTCCTTTTTTTGAAGTCCAAATGATGATCATGTTCGTGATCGTGTCGTATTGCCGTCCCATCAGAATAAGAGAGAGAGAGAATATATAGGGAGGGCACCTGTGTTCGCGCTCTCAGTTGAGTCTCAGGCCTCTTCTTCGTGAGAGGTAGTAGGGTACGGAATTTCAAACAAACTTTCAAGCCCTTGTTTTTAGAAATGAATGAACCGACTTTAATGAAACTTCATACGCATAATCAAAGGTCTATAAAAAAGGTTTGTAAAGAACATTTTCGAAATGTCTTATATAAAAAAGATAACTGGAAATCTGTTTGTATGGAAAATTTAAAATCGCTCTAAATTGGCTGTAACACTATTTTTCTAAAAAGTTCTTAACTAAGTACTTTTAAGACCTTTGTATCATGCTTATGCGTACGAAGTTTCATTAAAATCGGTTCATTCAATTCGAAAAACAAGGGCTTGAAAGTTTGTATGAAATGCCGTAGGTACGTCGTAAACGCTCTTAACATATTTAGGAAAACTACATTTTTATTAGCCTAAGATAATTTAGGAACAGTCTTATGAATGTAAAACAAGTTACCTTCTCGTATCTTCATGCAGGCTTGTTTAGGAGGTGCCGGTTTCGCATTTATTGTAACGCAAGCGCATGCAAGGAGCACTAAAGTGGTTACGCTAGGAACCATATTGACTATGAAACTGAAGCCAAAATGCAGCCAGCATACATGCATTTATAGAATGACAAATAAATGGTTATAATTGCAGTCATTGTTTGAAAATAAGTTGCAATTTATCGGATAATTAAAATATTTTTAGATAACGATTATTACCATAGTGGAATTATTATTATATTATTACCATTTAAGTATTTAGTTTTAAATACTTATGATGCTTTTATTGATCAAGAAAATATTTACTTACGAGTCCTTCGGTGACGACCAATCAGCTCTCCCCGTGCGTCTCTCGCTCCATCCTCTTTGTTTTGGTGTCAACAGCCTCGGACACCATGGCTTATCCTGCAGTAAAAGCGCAGGCCGGATAGAACGGCATGCCACGGCGAGCTGTGCAGGGGCGGCTGCTGCAGGTGCGGAAAACCTCAAACGGCGCAAATATGTACTCCAAACTCTTTGCAACTTATATGTTTAAGACGTTTGGGGTTGAAACATGGGGCCCGAGTGCCCACTTAGTATTTCGAAACATCGCCAAGCGGTTGGTCGACTCTTCACGTGACCAGACAGCCCTCTGGTCACGTGAAGAGTCGACCAACCGCTTGGCCTATTTTTTGGCCAAAGAATCAGCATCGTCATACAACGTGGCAAAGCTGCCAGCCTTTTGGGGGGCACGTTTCCTGTTTTGACGAATCGATGCCCTTTGATTATTTCCCCTCCTTTTCATATACTTATTGTTCTTAATATTAGTAACAAAATGTTTGGTTTGTATACGGTTTTGGCTATTACTGTGCTTGCTAGCTTCGCTCGTGCTTTGTGCGGAAATCAGCCTTCTTTAAAAATCTCAAATTTAGAGGAAGTGAAGGGGGCTTGACTAAGGCAAGTATGTGTCAATCGTAGAAGAAGCTCTAGTAGGAAAGAGGTAAGGAACAGGATGTAAGGTTCACTCATCCTCTGTAGGAACAGGCTGTAAGGTTCACTCGTCCCCTGTAGGAACAGGGTGTAAGGTTCACTCATCCTCTGTGGGAACAGAGTGTAAGGTTCACTCATCCTCTGTGGGAACAGAGTGTAAGGTTCACTCATCCTCTGTAGGAACAGGGTGTAAGGTTCACACATCCTCTGTAGGAACAGGGTGTAAGGTTCACTCATCCTCTGTAGGAACAGGGTGTAAGGTTCACTCATCCTCTGTGGGAACAGGGTGTAAGGTTCACTCATCCTCTGTAGGAACAGGGTGTAAGGTTCAGTCATCCTCTATAGGAACAGGGTGTAAGGTTCACTCATCCTCTGTAGTTAAAGGGAGGATCCTTTGGTGGGTTACTTCCCGACGGTTGATGTCGGGATGTTTTAGTCTTTGTATGGGCGATGCAGGATTTGTGTGACGTCAGGTTTTTGATGAGAACGTCGCACGACCCCAGACCATATTTCAGCTATGGCAGCCACTTTCAACAGAGTCAAAATGATTCAGATTGAGATTTATAATAGAGTGTTCAATATCTGTCTGGCCTTTTCCCAATTATATTGGTGTCTGCCTTCAGTCTAACTAGATGCAGCTGAATTCATTATTCAACACAATAACTGAGTAACACGATACCCTTTGGCAACACTGGTTGTCAGACTTTCAGGCTTCTGACGACCCGTAAAGACTGTCAAAGATCCACAAATGACAGCCGGGACCAACGGCTTAATGTGCTATCGGGCAGGCACGGAGGGTATGTAAAGTAAAGATGCACCTCTACGAACCAACCGCGGCCCACGGCTCGCGACCTGGAGGGCTGTCATTACTTAACCACGAGGATAATAGGGCGGTTATAGGGTGATAGAACTCATAGATATGCTTATGTAAAAATTTACCATTGAATAATTGCAATTAAAAGCAAAGTCGGCACATAAAATACAGCGTCCCATTTCTGAATTAGATACGGTGGACTCGCTATAATTGGACAGAGCTATAGTTCATTTTGATGATTTGCCATGCTTGACATAAGTTGAATCAAGTAGAATGCACACTGGTGATGCAATTTTGCAGCTGGCTTTCCTTCACAGTCATTGAGAGCAATAGTGATGAAATAAATTACACAAAGTAAAGCGCCTGTCTAGTGTCTGGGTATGAACCCACGACCTACAACTCGTAAGTCGGGTCCGTTACTACTCACAGAGCATGTAACCTCAACGCAGTTCTCCAACTCTCAGCTCAGATAGTGACCATGTAACCAAGTCAAAAGTCAAGTAACTTGACGTTATAATTGCGGGTACGCGGCACACTTCATGGACTCAACTTTGGGAGGTTAGGGGGGGAGGGTGAAAGGTGGTTTAGAACCTTAATACGTATCAAGTTATCCATACTATGTATATTAATATTATAAATCCGAAAGTAACTTCGTCTGTCTGTTTGTATGTTACCTTTTCACGCCTAAACCACTGAACGGATTTCGATAAAATTTGGCAGAGAGATAGATTGCATCCCGGGGAAGAACATAGGCTACATTTTGTCTCAAAAATATCCCTAAAGAGGGGGATGTAAGGGATGAAAGTTTGCATGGGAAACCTGTTCGGAAAAAAAAATTCACATGTAATATTGACATTTTTGTGTTATCATTTTCAAGAGATTCAAGGGATTGGAAATATAGTCCTGATGGTACGTTCCCGTGGGATAATTGGATAATTTCCGACCTCCACGCGGGCGAAGCCGCGAGCAAAAGCTAGTTATGAAATAACTAGTAGTTGGTTACTGTGAATGCGAGCTTAGTTGAACAACGTCTTTCTTGTTCTATTCACAAATAATCATCATTGTAGATATGAAGTTATTGTCGAAGCTGTCTTGTTTGTTGTCATGTAAGTGAGTGTAAAAACACTAGCGGGGTACTTGCGTCACACACTACCTTTAATTTTGACAGTTCAACAACATTCATTTTGTTATTTACGTTGTTGAGCAGACATTTTGTTCGAACATACGAAGCAATGCATTAACCGCATTTACGTAATGTAAACAAACATAAAAAATAAACATTTATTGAAAAAAAAACAAATTCATTTAAAGTTACGAAACAAGCTTTGTAATGTTGCCTGTTTTGTCCCCTTGACGATACAATCAACAGTATAGTATCGGTCCATAGATTTTTTTTGTGTAGGAGTCGTGTATAAGTGGCGAGACCACCCGCGGCGCGTAGAAAAAAAGTGTTCGGGAACAGTCTAGAGGGCGTCACGGAAAAACCCGGGCATGTGAGTGTTTATTAGCAAAATGATACAGATTTAGATTGATAATGTGTTACGCAATTTGAGTGCCGTACCCATACGAGGTCAAATTAAATTAACTAGTGAAACTACTGGGTGATGTCGGGACGAGTTTGTTGCCTACAGACAGGATTGGTCCACACTAGCTCCAGGTAGAGAGAATTGTAAAGAAGAAACGTTGGCCTTCGTCCTTCGGGGGACAACACAAGCAAAAATAAATAGTGAAACTCCATACATCGATGCCGTGATGGGAGTCTGTGACGTGTCCACAGTAAATTTCATTAGACCTGCAAAGCATGTAGATACTCCACAGAGCACAGAATCACTGGCAACGTATCGAGCGACAGTACCAATAAAATTCAAGGCCCCGAAAGTGCGTTAGTCGATTCTCACGAATTTACTCGCCCGGGCCGGGCTAAT
This sequence comes from Gortyna flavago, assembly GCA_963669345.1. Taxonomy (NCBI): domain Eukaryota; kingdom Metazoa; phylum Arthropoda; class Insecta; order Lepidoptera; family Noctuidae; genus Gortyna; species Gortyna flavago. Next base: position 5,023,786 of record OY770155.1, on the reverse strand, counting down.
CGTAATTTTTAAATAATATTATTTTTCCTATTGTACTCACGAAGTTAATTTATTTGTGGGTGAGTACACGAGAAATATGTACAGTTAATTATGCAACTTTATGAAATAAAGCATAAAAAATAAGGACATTATAATAGAAAAATTATATAAAAGTGACAATTCACTCGTTTAGCAAATTCTAGCGACTAAATTCGTGCGAATCGACTAATAACCCGTCAGTTTGTTTAAACGTCATTATTATTATTGTACGTAGTGCGAGAAGACGGTGACACGCTTGGTTTGTATGGACACTTGGACAGTGTTGATGCCGCCTCTAGCAGCGGCCGTGCGTCTTCGTGCTCTATGGAGCTCCTTCCTTCTTCATTTAAACCTCAAAAAATCTGCCAATCCATTTCCCAACTATGTTGGGGTCGGCTTTCAGTCCCGGATGCAGCTGAATATCAGTACTTTACATGAAACAACTGCCTATCTGAACTCCACAACCCAGTTACATACCCTTTGGTAAGACTGGTTGCCAGACTTTCGGGCTACTGACGACCTATCGACTGTCAAAGATCCACGAATGACAGCCGGGACCAAGAGGCACGGACGGGTCTCGGTATGTAAAAATGGTCATCTAGAGACCAACCGCGGCAATTGAACCTTTTTTTTTTACGCCTTGATCCTACGCCGGGTGTCCGCAACCCCCGACTGGTGCCGGCCCGCCACTACGTTTGACACTGGTGTTTGACTCCGCACGCGATGTCTAAGAACGGCGCCCGTGGAACACTACGCGCCGCCACCTTGGGTCCTGATGTGTGGGGGGCGACACGGACTGGGCTGGAAGAGGGCGTTATCCGCCCTCTGCCGACGCCCACTGCGCCTGCTACGGGCCGGGTGAGTGGACGAGATCTCCCTCTCCTTTTCCGCAGCCTCTTTCTGCGAGACGACTGTTTCGCAGAAGGAAACCACCGCGTCCTAGGACTCTTCGCTGACCATCGACTCGATTACGGTCACCGCCTACTTCTGAGAAGAGGGCACGGCGGTGCGCCCCCCAAGCGGCCCACTCTGCCAGCGTACGCCACGCCGTGTCCTCCTGACGGACCTTTTAAAAAGCCACCTTTTTCTGGCTTTCTTGCAAAATCACATCTGATTTAAACTAAGTTTTGTAACCAGTAAATTTTGTTACCAGTGCTCCTCTGCGCGGTCAGCATGGCCTCGTTCTTGGTGGTAAGGACATCGGACGGTCGTAGGATGACCATAAGCAGAAATCAGATGAATATGTTGCACCCCCAAGCTAACCGAGCGAAACGACTGGTCAACTTCAAGCATATGCATACGTTACTGGGTGAATAACGTTTTTCAATAAAGAATTTTCTAAATAAACAAGTTCGAATGTCTATTGTTTTTTATTCTATCCCGTATTTAATTGTTCTGATGGCGTGACAGTAGACAGGATTATGTTTTTCACGCGTATCTATGTATTTTTGTATGTGGGATCATTTATACCCTCGAAGCGTCCTCTGGATGGATTGAAGTGTCTTTACAACAACTCATCTAGGACGTTTGTTTCGTGTATTGCCCGTGGTCCACCTGGCTAGTCCACCTGGGTGGACCATGGGCAATTATTTTTCCCGTGGTCCACCTGACATCCCTATTATGTTTTCTAGGTGGACTATGGGAAATTATCGTGTATTGCCCATGGTCCACCCGGCTAGTCCACCTAGGTGGTGGTGGTGGTGGTGGCGCCGGTTTCGTGGCCGGCTACATGACACCAGTCATCGAAACACGACGCAGACACTTATGTGTGTAAGTTAGTGTTAGTATTTAGTATAATGTTGTATGTATTTATAGTATTTTTAAATTACTTATATTAATATTGTATTGTATGTGTTTATATGGGCCTTGATGCCTGAAATAAATGGATAAATAAATAAATAAATAATGTTTCTTGGAGAAATTGTATATATAACATTGATTGTATAGACTAGTGAAGTGAAATAGCGAGTGTTTATTTTTTGTATTTTTAGCTGGTTGGATTCCCAGCTTATAACCTATATAACATTATTAAATCAAAATTCATCAAATCGCAACTGCCGGATGTTAATCCCTTAAAAATACATTGCGATTGCGAGATGGCTGCTGCCATCTAAAATGTACTTAGGTACTGCTGTACCTAAGTACATTTTATGTCAAATGATCTAGACAGGCGGTAGCGTGTCAAGATAATGAGTGTGTGTGTCATCAATAGTGTCCATTTGGTATTCATTTTATTATGAATAAGTACCTACTAATAATTTCTGTACTAAAAAGTAATGATATCCAATCAAAAGCATAAATGTGAAAGTCAAAAGTCAACAACCAGGGCATATAATTATCATAATATTGAACTTGGCTCTCATTTCATATTTATGTTTTTGATGGGATATAGGTACCTATCCAATATAAGACCAGTACTTTAGAAACATCAAAGAGGAAATGCTATAATATACCGTCTATTTTGTTATGCACTATACTAATGAACTTCTTTATAAAATATTATTTATTAGTAAGACAAAAAGGCTTGGGATTGAGCTGCTCCAATAGGTTTAGACTGTAATTGTTGTTTTTATTTTTTCATTTTGCTGTTTTACACTTTTTGTTTTTTTTTTTTTTTTCAAAATATATATTTTTCTTTAACAATGACATGTACATTTACTCAAACTCAAACTCAAACTCAAAGCATTTATTTCAATTAAACCATTTACAGGCACTTTTGAATTGTCAATAGGTCAGTCAGAAAATATGAAGCTAGTTGCCCATTCCAAAGCGTAGGTACCTATGGAGAAGAACGGGCAAGAAACTCCATGGACACTCTTTTAAATTATATTTTACAAAAATATTAGTTACATCATTAATGTTGAATTTATAATTATATGTGAGAACGATGTAAAAAAAAAAATATACGTACGCGTTAAAGTGTCCAGAGTACAGCAAATAGTACTTAACAAAACAATAATCCAAAAGTAAAATAATTAAAAATAAGCCGAGGCAGCCAAGTGATGACCAGTCCCAACTGACGCTACTGTATAAAGTATTATATTATTTTAATTATTGTGAATGTGAGGACTATGTGGGTCATTGCTTCAGTTTTAATCATGGTCTGGCAGTTTGAGTAGTTTATGCGGCCTACCCAAATGTCCTGTTTTTGGTATTGTTCGTCGAATCGTTGAGCTCCTTAAGTTCTGAGTTGAGCTGCACGGTTCTGACAAATGCGTGCACTGACTGGACAGGTCCTCTCAATCTGTGTGGTTATTTCCTCAAAATACCATTTCAGACACCAATCTACATGGCCCTCAAAGATTATGCCCGAATTTTTATATACACTTTGACATTGATGATTTTTATATATACAATGACATGAATATTTACTTTGTAAAGTATTTTTTATTTTTTTTTATTTAATTGTTGTGAATGTGAGGACTATGTGGGTCATTTCTTTTTTTTACTGTTTTCCTTCTTAGTTAGTTTGAATCATGATCTGGCAGTTTGAGTACATTACGCGGCCTACCCAAATGTCCTTTCTTTGGTATTGTTCGTCGAATCGTTGAGCTCCTCAACTTCTGAGTTGAGCTGCACGATTTTGACAAATGCGTGCACTGACTGGACAGGTCCGCTCAATCTGTGTGGTTCTTTCCTCAAAAGACCATTTCAGACACCAATCTACATGGTCTTCACATGATCTGACCAAGATTATGTCTGGACTTTAAAAGAGACTGTGACCTCTGAGTTTGTTTCGGCCTTTCTTCTCAGAATAGTCAGATAGGAAACGCCGACCTCATCTAGTTTAAAAAAATATGATTGACGTGTAAAAGTGTTTGTACAAACCTACTTACAGAAAATAAATCATTTATCATTTATCATTTAGTATTTTGGCTTTACAATTTAACATAACTATTCTTCTTTCGTAATACTACGATAAAAACATATTATGGACTTTCTGGTGAACTATGGGAAATTATTTTTCCCATAGTCCACCTAGGAGGACTAGCCGGGTGGACCATGGGCAATACACGATAATTTCCCATAGTCCACCTAGAAAACATAATAGGGATGTCAGGTGGACCACGGGAAAAATAATTGTCCATGGTCCACCCAGGTGGACTAGCCGGGTGGACCACGGGCAATAAACGGTTTGTTTAGGGGCTTAGTTTTTATAAGACCAAAATGTCGGATTACAGAAGGTACGAAAAAAATCAGTTTTAGTACCTTGACCTTGTGGGGTATCAAAATAAAGGGCTTGCCAAAAATATAACATACGGTTAAATGTAAAACAAAAAACTAATTGCAATTAAAAATATTGAAGATAGAATACTCTTTATTATGCACATATAAAAAAACAAGAAAAAAACGGCAAACCAAATTCTGAGCCATTTGAATTTCGCGTGCTACCCTGACGCTTTCGAATGAAGCGATCATTGTATGGGTCTCGGTTCGCTTTCGCCTTCCTGACGCTCCCGCCTCGCTTAGCCGTCAACAATTAAAATATTCCTATAAAATATAACGAGGTACCAATTAGTTCAATTAAAGTAACAACCAATTTATTTGTTGGTAATAGTGCAGCAGTCGAGGCGGCGCCTTCGGAAAGTTTAGGCTTTAACTAACTCCATGGATAACAAAAATAATATTTTAAAACTATGTTCTGTAAGTATTTTAAGTTCTTTAAAAAAAAGAGGAGGAAGAGGCTCCGTCTTTGCAATGTTGAGGAGAAATACAAGCTATGCACCCACCACATACGGTCTACTAAAAAAAAAATTGTGAAGGAGCTCGTCCCTGAGTATAAAAACGTAGTTAAGGGCGTTTCGTACTCCGTAACAATTTCAAGAATAAATGACAACACCATTTTTGACAGTTGCCCATTTTCCCGATGTGTTTTTCCCCGTCCGAAATGTAGGGTTCATTCGAATGTAGATATTGACCTACTTTTTGACGTAAGTACTTCGTTGACGGACTTGGAGAGTAGGCCCCCTGGAAGAACTACAACTACAACCATACCTGCGGGGTACCTAATTGCGTAACCCTGCTTTCATTTTGACATTACAACAACATTCATTACGTTATTTACGTTGTTGAGCAGTTCCGAAATATGAAGCGACTTAGCAATATCCTTCAAAATGATTCAGATTGTGATTGATATTTTGTTACGGAATTAGGGTGCTGTTTATGCAGCCAAGCAGTGTGAGCTGTGTTTGTCTTGTCAAGGTATCTACAACGCCACATGCAAACTACGCGTCACACTGACGTCACGCAAAATCCTGCATCTCGCAAGCAGAGTTTACCGCGCAACTAGTAGATACAACGGCCCAACATGAATCAGTGGGCAGTTGCCCGTCAAACACAACACCCGTCTGGTCGGAGCATCCTCCCTTTTCTATGGAGGATGAGTGAACTTTACACTCTGTTCCTCATACCTCTTATAGTTTATAGAGTTGGGCCCAAATAGGTAGCGATCTAATTGAAGGCACATCGCGTCAATGCCTTTCATCACAATTATGATGAAATTGGTGTAGAAGTGCAGGCACCTGATACAATTTTCTTTTCATAGGTTTTTTTAACACTACATGCCACCAGAGCTAGCAACGATGTGTCTTCTTTTCAACTGGTAACGTATACTGATTTATTCTTGTAATAGACTGAGTATATATTTTAAAGTTATACAGTATACCTACAAACAAATTGAAAAAAAAAACAACCGACTTCCTAAAAAAAAAACAATACAAAGTGAAAAAAACTTCAAGCGTGAAGAATGGCAAAAAACGTAAATACCATGGACTTATGAAAATACAGAACCAAAAACACTCACTTAGTACTTAACTGTAGTGTTTTTTTTTTGGAAGTCGTTTTTATTTTTTTTTGTAAAGAAGTTTTTGTATTTAAACATTCTTCCTTTGTTTTCAGCTCGCCCGGTTGTCGTTCCCTACTGTGGAAACGGTAAGAATCGATAAGGTCGATCGATCAGGTTAAGCTACGCTTGCCGCGGTTGGTCCGTGGATCGGTGACCATCTCTACATACCAAAAATACGCTAGTAATATAAATGTCAATGCCAAAATCTCTCCGTGCCTCGGAAAGCACAATAAGCTGTTGGTCCCGGCTGTCATTCGTGGATCTTTGACAGTCGTTACAGGGCGTCAGAAGTCCGAAAGTCTGACAACAAGTCTTACCCAAGGGGTATCGTACACCAAAGAAACAATTATAAACAACTAGCAGCGCCCCGCGGTTTCGCCCGCCTATGTGTCGATCCCGTGGGAATATCGGGATCAAAAGTATTCTATGTGTTATTCTGATGTATAAGCTACTCGTATATTACTGTAAAGTTTCATCCAAATCCGTGCAGTAGTTTTGGTGTGAAGAAGTAACAAACATACGAACACACTCACAAACTTTCGCCTTTATAATAATATTAGTGTAGTTTTGTATTGTATTTCCCAGAAACCCTACAACATGCCGAGCTCCAAAGAGATCGACCCTCGACACAGCTACGCAGACGAAAAGTTTGAGAAGCTACAAGATTACTTCAACTACATGAACGGCCGCATGAAGGAACCACACAACCCTGTAAGTATTGACAACACACTGTATTACCGTTCCCTTAATCTTTCTATTTATACCCATAGACTTATAAAAAAAGATGGACTCCGCGCCACGCATAACGAAAGTGAAATTGAAAGTGAAACACGCCTCACGCTCACATTTACATCATAGTATGCCGACCGGCCACCATTACGTGACACGGCAGCGTCAATCGTCACTCACGCACACATAGATCGGTACGGTGCTTCACTTTCGATATGCGTTGCGCGGAGTCCATCTTTTTTATAAGTCTATGTTATACCTTACATTTTGTTGTTATTGATTCCATGTCTCATTTACCCTACAGTTAATAACTTCACGTCTTATTACCCTACTTTGTAACTGACTCAAAATCAAAAGTCATTTATTCAAACTAGATCAGCACTTTTCGAACGTCAAAATTACAAAAGACAGCCCCTCAAAACGCCCGCCCTTCACCACTTCCTAGTGCTTTCGCTGGGGAGAAGAAGTGGCGCAACAAACTCCCCAGCAGCACAGCTGTCTGTTCAGTTAGAAAATACGTGATTGTATACAATACTAGGTATGCAACTTAGTTAACATTACAAGACACAGAACATTAAAATAAATTATTTCATGTACTTAGCCACGCCAACATACCAACAAATACATTAAAAACTAAACGTACTTACTCAAGTAAAAAAATAATAAATCAAAATGAAAAATGTAGAACAAAAACTTACTACCTAAATAAAAGCCTCCAGGTATAAAGCTTCCATATTTATGCAATGCTGGGTTCTGTTCACATAGCTGTCACTTGAAGAACATTATATTAAGTACCCTATAGTTTATAGATCACACTCACGGCGTATACTTATAGCAATATGTTGTATTATGTTGAGTAAGTACACGTCTAAACCCTACGAACATGTCCGCCTCTGTACATTTTTGTGCTTGAAGTATTAAATAAATAAATAATAAATAAACATGTTATTAGTCCCACGTTTGATTACGGTAGGTATGTCGATAAAAACTATCCTTGTCCTTCCCCGGGATGCAATCTATCTCTCTGCCAAATTTTATCGAAATCCGTTCAGTGGTTTAGGCGTGAAAAGGTAACATACAGACAGACAGACAGACAAAGTTACTTTCGAATTTATAATATTAGTATGGATGAAACTTTTATTATGATGAACGCACGGTGATGCCTGTTTTTTTTTTATTTTTTTTTATTAGTTTTATGTTATTTAATAATATCATTGGGTGTTGTAGTTGCTAATTTCTAAGTACTGTTTGTTTTATTTTGGTGCCAACATTTATTCTGACTTGATTTCCGTACGTCCTTTTCGGGTCACCACTGAAAATCAGCACTGTGCTGTGGATCCCCTATAGCACAGCATCATGCTGAGTGGAAGCCTTTCCGTCACAGTCATGACGTGCAGTCGTCGACTATCCTGCTTTGTGCTCGTTATTACCTATAGATACTTTATATATTTTGTTTATATTTATTTATTTTTCCTTATTATTAGAATTAATATTATCTTTTTGTATGCACGTGTTTCTGTGACAAATAAACCTATTTTTCTTTTTCTTTCTTTCTTTGTACTTCTAATGGTTCAAAGTAAGAAATATAAAAGAAAGAAATTTCGTTTATTTTCGGTAAACATGACGCAAAGAAAAAACACTAACACAACAAAGAACTAGTGGGGGGAAATATGCGTCACTTCCACGCAAAATTGCCATCGTTCAGCATAATGAAAGTCCAATTACTCTACCTGTTAATGGTCCCACGACTAATTACCATATACTGCACTAATTTCACGTTTTATTACCCTACACGATATTGACTACTCGTCTTATTGCATTAGCCTATAATGTTCCCACTGCTGGGACACAGGAATCCTTTCTGTGAGGAGTGGGCCGCAATCCACCACGCGGGCCCAGTGCGGGTTGGTAGATGTCACATGTCTTCGAATTGTTTCGTTCTAGGACATGCTGGTTTCTTCACGATGTTTTTCTTCGCCGTTTTGAGAGCAGTGGTAATGAAACTAAATACACAAAGTGCCTACCTGGGTCTCAGACCTAATAAAAAACCAAGACAGAGCGCTGAGAACGATACAGTGAAGCATGCCAAAACTACACCTCCACTCTGTGGATACACGCTCACACGCACACATTTACAACCATTTACAATCAAACCACACCTCATCAAGTGTACATATGTTTACGAAACCGGCTTCACTTTACTGTTGACAGCCCTCTGTCTTGGTTTTTATTTGGTCTGAGACCTGGGTTTGAACTCAAGACCTACAACTCGTAAGTTGCAGCCGATACCACTGCTGAGCCACCACTGCTCGTCATTACCCTAATATTAATGGACTAACGACAAATTACTCATATGGCATATAGCATCACAGTTTACTGTGAAAACTAAAGAAATGTATCTATTTCAGTCAGAAAGACACGAAATATTGGAACTCGGGTCAAAGAAGCTCTTCAGCTTTATTGATTCGCACATCAAAGATATGAAGAGGCTTCTATTCGCTACCGACATGGCCCTGATGTCTATGGTTTTACTGAAACTTAACAAGAAAATGGACACTTCTGAAGCTAAGATCAAGTCTACGCAGGCGAAGATACCGTTTGGCTTGTATACTAGTCCTGGTAAGGGTTTTTATTAGCTCATCCAGTTTTCTTCATCTGGCTAGTCCTCCTATCTATTCTGTTTTAATCTCACCGTCAAAACTTAGGTAAAGTGAGTTTAAAGTAAGCTGTCATTAGTGTCAATCACAGAGTACTTTTTGAGAGTGTCAATCCCTTTTTTTTCTTTTTTTTTAAGGATGGGAAATCATCAAATGACCCCTCCCGCTCTGGGTGGAGCGGAAGGGAGTGTCAGACTCTTACTGACTAAAACCCATCCGTGTTCCTTCCTTAGCCCTTTATATTCCGGGGCAGCGGTAACCCTTTCGGACAATCCCGCTGCCCCGGCAGGCTTCGGCCCTGACGGGCCCCTCCTTATCTGCTGACATCTCTTTGAGGCGCGCGTGGAACACATACGCGCCGTCCGGCACGGGCCTGGTCCTGATCGGACGGCGAGCTACCCATTACTCGCCGTCCGCAGGCCCGCGCCTACGGTGGCCGGGAGTCGTCATGCGGCTCCCGACGCCCGGCGGGGCGTCTACCGCGGCGGCTGGGACGGGCGGCTCTCTCCGCTCTCTCCCTCGCCCATCCCGCCACCTCCTTCGCTAGCATGACTGCTTCGCAGAAGGAGGTGACTGCCTCCCACTCCCTCTCGCCCCGGACCATGGCTTGGACCAGGGCCGGGCGCGAGAGGTCGCCGCCGCTGCCAATCGCCTCTACGAGGACACGGCGGTGCTCTGCCCAAGCGGGACAGACCTCCACCGTGTCTTCTGGGCGATCCTCGCAGTGGTGACACCCGGGCGTTTCCTCCCGCCTGATTATGTGCAGGAACCTCCCGAAACATCCGTGTCCGGTGAGGAGCTGCGTCAGGCGGTAGGTGAGGGCGCTGTGACGCCTCTCTAGCCACTCCTCAAAGAGGGGCCTTACCGCCACTATCGCGGCGTGCCCTGCGCTGGGTTGCGACAGTCGCGCTTTCCATGCCGCCATGAGATCGCGCCGGAGGTCCGTCCGCTCCGCAGCAATTTGCCGCGGAAGCGGGTTTTCCCCCCGGCGTAGTGCCTCCGCGCGCCACTCATAGAGGCGCGCGAGGACTATTGCCTCCAGATCCCATGGCGGCAGTCCGGCAAGGAGGCTTGCCGCCTCGCCCGAGATCGTGCGGTACCCCCGTATTAGCCGTATGGCTACCACCTTTTGGGGCGCGTTCAGGTAGTGGGCGGCTCGAAACCGCAGTGAACGCGCCCACACCGGGGCGCCATATACGGCCATGGACCGCACGACCCCCGCGTAAAGCCTCCGGCAGGAGGCGTTTGGCCCCCTCAGGTTGGGCAGGAGCCGCTTGAGAGCGGCCCCAGCCCGTTCCAGTTTGGGGGCCAAACGTCGGAAATGCTCCACGAAGTTCCACCGGCTGTCGAGGACGAGACCCAGGTATTTCATCGTCGTCTCGACGCCGATGTGAACCCCTCCTACCGTCAGTTGGGATCCCGATGGTGGCCCGTTCCGAAGCCCATGAAAAGACATGGCTTCGGATTTGTGCAGAGCCACCTCGAGACCCAACTGCCGGATCCTCTCCACGACTATCGCAACCCCGCGTGTCATTGCGTCGGCCGCCGCCTGATGCGACCTCCCCAGAGTGTCAATCCCTAACATAGGTTATACACTATATACTCCGACTCTTAATTAGCTACAGTAAAATGACACTTCTTAATAACTCATTTCGGACTGCGTTTAGAGATATGCATGTCAAATAAGTTTCGTTTGTGGCAGTCGCTCCATGTAAAATACTGGTATTCAGCTGCATCTGGTAAATCTGGACAGGCTAGGCAGATGATGATGTGTTGATATATCGAAACTCATCACGCCTGTGAAGTTTACACAATAAAAAGCTGATTTTGAAACTGATATTTCACTAACTGCGGTCTGTGACCTCACAAATAAAATCGTCATATTAAATTCATTTATTTTTTGTTTTATCGTGTTTAGATGTCGATTCTTACACATCAAGTTCGCGCAGTTTCGCTAGCTAATTTAATTTGACCTGTATTTTAATAGTTTTGTGTTCTTTGCAGAATTCAAATGCTTGGACACGTCGTACTACATAGTGTCGGCTCACAATCAAGAGGACGCTCAGATGATACTATCCAGCGAGAGGAAGCCGCATTGCTATACATTTAGAGGTAAGATCTAATCAGCCTGCAATGTTCCCACTGCTGTGACACAGGCCTCCTCTCTTAGAGAGGGAGTGGGCTATAATCTACCACGCGGGCCCAGTGCGGGTTGGTAAAATGTTTGATTCTAGGATATGCCGCCGTTTCCTCACGACGTTTTTCTTCACCTTTTTGAGAGCAGTGGTGATGAAATTATTAACACAAAGTGCTTGTCTGGGTTCGAACCGACGACCTACAAATAACTTTAATTCCTACACAATAAAGTTCAGTTTGCGTTACAACTTCAAACATTTTCAATACTGCTAGTCACTCTGAAATCAACTTAATGCTCATTGAAATAAAGTTGATATTTGTTTAACTTGAAATAGGGTAGGGGTGTGCAGCACGCACACTTTTACTATAGTTAACCTTTATATTATATCCAGGTGCCTTTGCCTTCATCGGGTTCTACCACCGCCACTCGGAGACGACATACGTAGGACCGCATGCTGAGCAGTTCCAAGCTAAAGACCCTAGCCAGGGCCTCTACTGCCATTCTGATGACAACTGGAGCGACGCCCAATGTATCTACAAGTAAGTTCCCATTGCTGTTAACCCGGCCTCCTTTTTGTAAGAGGGAATAGGCGTAACTATAGGGTGGCATTGAGGCAAAGTGCCACGGGCCCCCAGCCAGAGGGGGCCCCCAGCCCGAGCGGGCCGCCATGAGCTCAGGAGGATCCTAAAATAAGTTTACAAAACCAATTTTTTTTCGAAAATGTGCATCAAAGGACATTATTCAGGTTTCAAAGAAGAACTAGCAGGGGATCGAGGAGGGGGGTGGAGGGGGGGGCTCAGGGAATCATACGGAATGAATCAATATTTTGTACCTTTTTCCCATTGTTTGTCTTGAAGTCGCGGGAGAAGAGCTAGTCAAAAAAAAACTATAACGTTGGTTGAGCTTCTTTACATTGAGGGAGGGCCCCATTCCTTGAATTTGCCACGGGACCCAAACGGTATAGTTGATGGTCTGAGCCGTTATCACAGGAGTGGCTTACTACTGTTCTTACTGCTTACAAGTTGACCTCTATTTATATTCTTCCCAGAATAAATCCTCGCGAGGAATTCCCGGAGTCCGTCGAGTATGAGCCCAAGGTCTCGTACTACTGTGGGCCATACCGCTACTTCATTCCCGCCACCACAGACGTCCGCTGCATATTCTCCATCTTTGCCATGAACTTCGTCTTCCGATTCGGTTACGATGGCGTCACTTATAAGAGCTCGGATTTGACTTTTGTGAGTATTGTTGAGTTTTAATAAACGATCTTGTGGCTCACACACGATTTCTGAATTGGGATATTGAAGTTGAGTACAGGGGGCCTAAAAAGGCCACTTTGGCAGAATCATAACAATTCATATCACGCAATTCATCTGTTTGACAGTTTCACAACCATAATATATCCCTAAAGGGTTAGGCAGAGGTGTACCAATAGCATTTTACGAATCTCCATACAAAACTGTGATACAGATGAATTGCGTGATATGAATTGTTTTATGATTCTGCCAAAGTGGCCCTTTTAGGGCTTCGACATAATAACCAGTTCAACGTTACATAATTGGTGATTTTATTGAAATAAAAAATTTTGTTGCAAAAAATCTTCGTTAGAGTAACAGCGAAACTCTAATTTACTTTAGTTTTTGACTATTTCATGATTTATATCAATCAATAGGTTTATACCACGGATATCGATCTTTGGTTTATACGAACATAGACCGATATATAGATCGGTTTTCCAGAATATTTTACGAATTTTTACTTCCACACGTTGCGTTGAAGGCCCCTTGTAGATTTGAGGCCATACGGCAGTAGCTGCGCCCCTGCACTTGACCATCGTCCAGATAATTTTGCCCCCCTGGCTAAGGCGCCCGGGGCAGTCCTGAGTCCCAGCTGTGGGAACATTACAGGCTAATTATTGTTGTTTCAGATGTACCAGAATGGCCAAGTTTTCTACACGGACGAGCCGTGGGCTGGCATGTCATGTTGGAACTGGGCGTGTAAGTGGCGCCACAACCAGAACCAACGCTCCAACGAGTTCTTTGTGAACTAAGTAGCTACAATAAAATCATGAGTTAATAGTTATGGTAGTTTCATTTAAAATCTCGCCTAGGATTTAAACTCACTCATCTGTGCCTTGATAATATCGGTGCGTATAGTCGAACTCGTATCACCCTACGGTTGAATGTCACTTGCACGTTACGAAACGACCTGAGGGGCAATTCTCGTAATTTTAAGAACGTTCACAGTCTGGGGGCCTAAAAAGGCCACTTTGGCAGAATCATAAAACAATTCTTAACACGCAATTCATTTGTTTGACAGTTTCACACCTAATATTCCTGAAGATTTAGGCAGAGGTGTACCTATAGCATTTTACGAATCTCCACACAAAACTGTCATACAGATGAAATTGCGTGGTATGAATTGTTTTATGATTCTGTCAGTGGCCTTATTAGGCCCCCAGCTCTGCCTAACCCTTCAGGGATTTATTACCGTGATATGTTATATTTATTATGTTGTTAATTTTGATTTTTAGGCCCCCTGATCTCAGTCTCAATTTGTCAAAAATACTTCTAATTTCCCTGCATTTTTTGACATTGATTGTTGCCAAGATGAGATTGCGACTAGATTTTGAACGTTTTTAATTACGGAAATTGGCCTTCAGCATAGCTATTCACAACCACTCGATACGCTTCCCCACCGTATCGAGCATCAATCAATGTCATCGTAGGAGTCCTCTAAACGATGTTCACAAATCCAAAACCAGAAACTTTCGTCAGCAGTCGATTGCGCCGTCTGACAGCTTTTGTTGTCGGGGGCAAGGCAAATCAGGTTATCACAATGAGTCAGTTTCGATACGACAGCATGGTTGTGATTGTGAATAGCTATGCACGTATATTTGTCTATAACAGTTAGATAGCTCTAGGGGCTCATGACTAAGTAATGACAGCCGCATGGATCAATCGATCAGAGGGGCAATTCTCGTAATCATCATCAATCTGTCAAAAATACCCCTAATTTTCCTACATTTCGACATGTTTTTGACATTTGTTTGTCGCTGAGATGAGATTGCGACTAGATTTTAACGTTTTAAAGTACGAGAATTGGCCATCTGGTTAAGCTTTGCATACCGAGACCGCTCCGTGTCTCGGAAAACACGTTAAGCGATTGGTCCCGGCTGTCATTCTTGGATCTTTGACAGTCGCCACGACTCGTCAGAAGCCCGAACGTCTGACAACCAGTCTTACCAAGGGTTAGGTTACTAAGTAACTGGATTGTGGAGGTCAGATAGGCAGTCGCTCCATGTAAAATACTAGTATTCAGCTGCATCCGTTTAGACTGGAAGCCGACCCCAACATAGTTGGGAAAAGTCTAGGCAGATGATGACTTCTCTATTAGTAATCTCGGTAGTCACCCCCTTTTTAACAATATCATCATTCACACAGTCCATCCATCGTTTCTTTGGTCTTCATCTACTCTGACAAAATAAAAGAATAATATTGAAAAATCTTATTTATTTTGCTAACAACGTAACAGATTAGTTTTCACAACTTTAACATCCTATAATACAAGTATATACATAAATTAATGCATTAACATTGCATCGCACCAATAATTGAAAAACTTTTACAAAAATTACATGTTTAAAAAGATTATTCCTTAAATCTGGTACACTGGTTCGGTTTCTCAGGCTTTTCAACTCTTCCATTAACATTTCACCCTAAGAACAGAGTTTATAACGTTTAGGGCCAGTCTCACCGTACTTGGTCAGTGATCTGAGGAGCAATTCACGTAATTTTAAGAACGTTCACAGTCTGATCTCAGTCTCAATCTGTCAAAAATTTTATACGTTCAAAATCTAGTCGCTGTCTCATCTCGGAGACAAACAATTGTCAAAAATGTAGGGACATTAGAGTTTAATTTCCCTAAATTTTTGACATTGATTGATTGCGACTATACTCCAACTTTTAATTAGCTGCAGTAAAATGACACTTCTTAATAACTCATTTCGGACTGCGTTTAGAGATAGGTATGCATGTTTCGTTTGTTCACTATTTCTGTACTAGAAATACAAGATTTGATTGATGGCCGCGAAAAAACAAAAAGACGCCAATTTCAGTCATTTAAGTAACACATAAGCTGTCATTTTATTGCAGCTTATTAAAAGTCCGACTATAGTTTTTGATCGTTTTTAATTACGGGAGTTGGCCTTCAGACTGTGAAGTGTGAACGTTCTTAAAATTACAAGAAATACCAGAGGTGCATCAGGTATTCGACATTAAGGTGTCAAAAAACGCTCTGTATTTGGACTGCCATTATTGCGAGACCGTTTTCCGCTTTTTTAGGAAACCAAAGCTTTGTCAGAGGAAGAATTTTAACATACTATGCAATACAGTCCGTCAAAATGCTTAAATCATGACATTTTGTCTAACAGAGTTTGTTGAAATTGGGCCTTAAGGTACGGTCAAACCAACGCGTTCAACATGCGTCCGCGATAGAGTGCACTCAGTTTAATGAACTTGTAGGTACAGTCACGAGCATAAATACTTTACAGTTACGCAAATATTCAAAAGCGTTTATCTCGTATGTTGAGGTGAGAAATGCTTGTGGTTATTAATTTATATTGAATAAATGAAACGGCACTTTGCATTATTGTAATGGCGGACACGCGCGATCGCGACATTAAACATCGTACGTGTATGCGCAAACGCTGATTCGGCCAGAATCATACAATATAATTTAATAAGCAGAAGAAGTTCAACACAATTCAATTCACCCCTCAACACTCGTAAAATAAATAGATAGATCGCGACTATCTTAATAGATCAAAAACGCAAAAAATGCAAAAACTTGACAGGTGTCAAAAACGCATTCTCTCGTCATAAGATGTTGTAATGTTGTGATGTTCGTAACACCGTGAAATATGTATCAATATTTTAGGAGAGAATAGCTTTTGAATCTTGATGTGTTGTTAAAAAAATACCAACCAAAGCTCATTTTGACAGGGTTCGCTACTGACCTTGTTCGCTCAGGCTCGTCTTGTGATCACTGCGATCACAATGAACGCATTTGCAAGCTATCGGAGACTCATATTGAACGCGTCGGTTTGGCACATAGACTTATAAAAAAAGATGGACTCCGCGCCACGCATATCGAAAGTGAATGAGTGCGTGATTGACGATTGACGCTGTCTGTCACGTAATGGCGGCCGGTCGGCATACTTTGATGTAAATGTGAGCGTGTGGCGTGTTTGTATAAGAGTCCCAGCATACTTACTGTGCTTCACTTTCGATATGCGTGGCGCGGAGCCCATCTTTTTTTATAAGTCTATGGTTTGGCAATACCTTTAGTCTTAAGCTACAGCTTCCTAGAACTGTGTCCGCCACTTAGCGTCGTCTGCAAGCTACCGGCGACTGACGTCACTGAGACGTTATTTATGAAAGAAAGATGGCGTGTTTTCCTAGAGAGCGCTTTTTGACACCGTAATGTCATACCCCGTTGCCATCATTTTCACGACAGCCGTCACTGCGACCGTTATGTAGCGGCCATCGCTCTTTTAGAAAACCTTAGTTTTAGTCGATATTGACTGGTCAATGTACAGACGCCAGCACATCAAGTTACCAAAAACTGTCAAATTTTCCCAATTAACTTTGAACCTTATGCTTTAGCGATAAAGTTGAAAATCTATTATTGAAATTTGACAGATTGTAGTAGCTTGATGTGCTGGTGTCTGCACTCATTGACCGGTGAATGTCGGTGACAGTTTTATCAACTTTGGCTTGGTTTTTACCAGAATTACAAAAATGGTAACTGGAGAGGACTGAAAAAATGTTAACAAGTATTTGTTACTTATTATTTTTAAATGGCACCCATGATGTAAAATTATCCTTATAATGAGATATTAGTATAGGTACCTACTAGTATCCTGAAGTTTAGAAATATTTAGGTTGGAGCCAGAAAAACGTGTCGACGCAAAAAAAAACTTCGCAAACGGTTTCACTTCGAATATGGTGCGTGCGCTGACACAATTCTTTGAACGTATCATACGCCGTGATTAATTTGGCTTATTTGTGTGATTTTAAATGCGTTTGAACAGATGCGCAGAAGAACCAAAGTAACCGACATAGACAGAAGAATTGCCAAACTTAAGTGGCAGTGAGCAGGGCGGACGAAGTAACTGGTAAAGTGCTAGCATGTTATATACTTATTAATCGTTGCCCGCGATTTCGTCTGCAAGTATTTTGTATTAGATCACTTTTTAACCGACTTCAAAAAAAGGAGGAGGTTCTCAGTTCGTCGGAATCTTTTTTTTTTAAATACCCTTTCAGTGGTTTAGGCGTGACAATTTAACAGACAGAGTTACTTTCGCATTTTTTGGAACGAACTTCCCCGCGAAATTAAAATTGTCTTACATTTTTATGCAAGTCAAGTTGTACGTTAATTAAAATATGATTCGCGACCGTAACAAATATGAATATGACTTTACAGAATTATAATCATTAAAATCATCAATACAACTGTCGTAACTTCATAAAATCGTATTCCTTGATCCATAGAATGACTATTTCATTAGATAGCAATCAATAGGATTATAATGAACTTATTATCTGACCTGCAAATTGCAAAAACGTAAAAAAAAAAAATATGAATTTCGCTGGCTACCCTGAAGTTTCACCAATTAATGTGGTTAGCGATAGGAGTTGACTGGTAGAAATCAACACGTTAAAAAAGCGTTATGTCCCCTCCATGCGACTTTTCTGTCTATACAAGTATGTGTGTGTCGCTGTCGTTACGGGTCGTCAGAAGCCCGAAAATCTGACAACCAGTCTTACCAAGGGGTATCGTATTACCCAGTAACTGGGTTGTGAAGGTCAGACAGGCAGTCGCTCCTTGTAAAATACTGGTATTCAGCTGCATCCGGTTAGACTGGAAGCCGACCCCAACATAGTTGGGAAAAGGCTAGGCAGATGATGACGAGTGACGTGTGTGTGAATATTGTGCATAGAACTTAGTTCCTGACAGGGGTCTCCGACCGCACACGTTTTTTTTTTCTAACCTTATCTGGCTCCGCCCTTACGTAATATTTTGTTAAATATTACTAAATAATGCATATTAAACAAATTACTTTAAAAGCACAGGTAATATATCTTTATATAATTCTAAATACACTCTAATTGCATCATAAATGTTTTTTCTGCCTAACTTAAATATTAACTAAGATATCAGTGCTGTTTCTATATGGATTTCGTTTTTTTTAACTACTTAGTAAAATAATAAATACATAAATATACATTGTTAGTTTATAAGGGTGTGTAAAACACCAGGCAGAGTCATATAACATGTATAATAGTTTTATTTCACGAAGCGACGCGCGCTTTACTTGTGGTTACGTGTGCGTGCGCGCGTGTGTGTGTGTGAAACTACTCATCTACGCATAATTTCTAGGTGTTATCATACATGAATACACACCCTTATCTAGGAACAATAAAAATCCCAAAAAAAAAAAAACACTATTTGAAATCATTTGTAAAAATACATGATACATGACATAGTCCTACAAAATATACCTACATAAAATAACTGTTTTATAAAAAATAAATAACAATATAATTATAAAACTACGTTCGGAAGACCATGGACAAAAAAAAAATTAACTTATTAATATTTATATTGCACTGTATGGAGCAATAACCACATAACTTCGTAATTTTATAGTTTTTCTAGCGAAACTACACAGACGGTGCTGGGTATCTCGTCTGCTGCGCTGCAACGGCCACTTGTACTTACTTAAAATTGAGAGTTTAGATTTTGAAGTGAAAACTTCTTGAGGCACTCTTTGCGCTGTTTCTGAACAGTGATAGAATCTGAACCATCACGCTCGGGTCAGTGATGCTGAATCGCATATACTCCGCTCATATAAGTTTTCACTTCTATTGTGTGGTCATAAACACACACCCTCTTTTGTTTGTTTTATCATTATTAGCTATCGATACCTTGCACATCTATGAAGTTTCGCTAGTCAAATTAATTTGACTTTGTACAGCAAAATTTTTCGTTTTGACGACTAAATTACTTACAGTGTCAATTCTCTATTGCAAAGTTAACAGAAAATATAGTATTGCTATCCTTTATTAAGAGACAGCGCGAGAAAAAGACAGCGATACTTCGGAGCTGTCACGCTAACTAATCCAAGAGATGTCTTTACAAAATCAATTTAAATTACCTGATAACTAAACGAACGTGAAAACGTGATGGGTACAGTCTGTGAAGTTTTGCTAATTAAAATTTGACATATGAATAAAAAAAAAAAAGTATGACCGTATGACCGTAAACGCAAATTCAACGCGTTTATTTCAATTAAACCATTTACGGACACGTTTAAATTGTCAAAGAGTCGGTCAGTTAGTCAGAAAGTTGAAGCTAGTTGCCCATACAAATCTCTACGGTGAAAGTGGGCAAGAAACTCCAAGGACACTCTATTAAATCAATATATTACAAAATCACGAATAACTAATAAATATATCATGAAAAAAAAAGTATTAGTATGACAAGCGTTATGAAACGTAAGGTAAGGACTATATTTCTTTGGTTTATTTGTGCTGCATTATGTACGAAACTTCCGAACAAAAATTCATCCCCGCTTTCAGCGCGTCTACTGAATTTAATATTTTGATAAATTTCAAAATCATATTGACTGAATAGAGGTTTTTTGAAACCTCGAAGTAAGTCTAAAATAATCTAATGTCTTCAAGACAGGATTTTTTAAACCAGCTTTTCGATACTGAAGGTTGAGACGACAATACGACAATAAATTAAACTGCGTATATCTAATAATCTAATCTTTGCCCAATAGTGGGCAAAAAAAACTTATAACATTCCCAGTTTGCATACGAAAATTTAATCAATTATCCTACTATAATAATATTATAAATGCGAAAGTTTGTGAGGATGGATGTATGGATGTTTGTTACTCTTTCACGCGAAAACTACTAAACGGATTTTGATGAAACTTTACAATAATAAAGCTTATACATTAGAATAACACATAGAATACTTTTATCTCGATATTCCCACGGGATCGACACTTATGCGGGTGAAACCGCGGGGCGCTGCTAGTCTCTATCCTCTATCCATAGTCGGGACACAACTATTAAGTTTGTTTGAAATACACTTTTTTAATTTTGATGTTAGGATTTATTTGATAGTTTATTCTTATACATTAGTATTGCCAGTGTTTTCATTTATTGTCGTATTATTGTCGCAGCCAACTGGTTAAATTAGCCGTTCAGTTAACTGCCTGGCCTTTAGAAGTAGTGCTCGCCTCGCTTCCTCCCTCGGCTCGCACGCGGTTGATCACAGTTCTAACCTAACCTAACCCACTTGGTCGGGGTGCAATGCCTTGACTACTGCAACCAATTCGGCTCGCGCGTGATTGGTTACAGACTTCCAACCTAAACTGTAATTGAATATCATTCAGGCCGTTAGTTGAACGGCCGCCGTTTAGTTGAAAGGCTAGGCGGTTAACTGAACGGCTAATTTAACCAGTTGGCTGCGACATTATCATCTCCACATTGTATTTAACATTCCAAGGACATTTTTTTATCGGTTTACAATGCACCTTTTATTACCGACTCTGGCGACTTTTCTTCCAATACTGACTATTTTATTCTTAAAATTTAATTTATTAATATTCTCTTAATATTTTACTAAAATATATTTTAGTAACTATTATTATTACCGAACGTATGCCTATATTGCCTTTATCAAACCTTAAGAGCGTTTACGACGAACGGCATTTCATACAAACTTTCAAGCCCTTGTTTTTAGAAATGAATGAACCGATTTTAATGAAACTTCGTACGCATAAGCAGGAAGGTCTAAAAAGTTAGTTAAGAACATTTTCGAAAAATAGTGTTACAGTCAAATTAGACCGATTTTAAATTTTCCATAGAAACAAAGATTTTTTTTACATTTTTTACTTTTTTTACATAAGACATTTCAAAAATGTTCTTTACCAACTTTTTAGACCTTTGTATCCTGCTTATGCGTACGAAGTTTCATTAAAATCGGTTCATGCATTTCGAAAAACAAGGACTTGAAAGTTTGTATGAAATGCCGTACGGCGTAAACGCTCTTAGCTCTTAAAAAAATCCCTTCTTTCTAGTGATTTTACTTCTTATTTAAAATATAATTATTATTTAATAGTAATTGATTACTCTGCGGCTTGGCTCGCGCGATATTTATTACTAATTTTTTATATTATTAATTTCTTACTGAGCTCCTACAATATTTTTCCTTAGGCTTATTAATTTCGCCAGTAATGTCAATATAAATGGACAAGCCTATTGCCACTAAGCTTTATTACTCTCTAAGCAGTAAATCCTTAGTATCGGCCGAAGTTACCGGTGCATCCTAGACCTTATCCACTTAGGACATAAGATTAGTTTGGGGTCCGAACTAAGAATGAATGACAACATGATTTCTCAGAAAGCTGTCCATAATTACGATGCAATAATGTCCGTCCAATAAAGAAAATTTATCGGGATTAGGGTTCATTTTGATGTAACAAACTACGAGCTATCGACTGGGCCCGTATTTTTTTTAGGAAAACAAGTTTTTAATGTTATATAACACAACTTTTAATACCCCCACAACCCCTGTACCGTTGCATGCGTCCATAAGCACAATGTTTTGCGTGCGTTACATTGAAACAGCAAATTTTCTCACCAAAAATAAAAATCGTTTCCCAGCAATTATTTTTGTGCAATGTTACATAGTTTGATGTACAGAATGCGTAAAACAGTTGATGGCTATGTGATGTGTCTTTTTACACCGAGTATTTAGCTTAATATTTCGTCTTGTGTACATTTCTTTTGTAATGACAAAATGACTTGACGTATATGAAAAAAAAAATGGCTGAACGGCCTTTACTACCTCAAATTGCTTAGCATGATCCTCCGTTATGTCGAAAATACTGCAGCATTAATTTTGAAATAAATATATGGTAAAGTTGAGGATTAATGTAAGGTACTATGTGTGACGAAAACACGATTCCATAAAATTTTCTCGATAGAAAAAAAATACAAAGTTACCTCGAAACTGAACAATAAACCGCTGGTATTAAAAAAATACTTCAAAGGATATTGTTCGGCGTCCATACATAATTTTCCTAAGAACCAACAGGGACGTAAATATACTTTTTGTGTCCTAAATAATGCATATATTCGATTGAAACTAAATTAAAATGACGGACACTTCTGAGAATTGTAAAAAATCCAAAACACTTTCGGATTTTGAGGTTATAATTAACATTTATTACAATGCCAAGTCGTCATTCTTAGTAGGTCCGTATTAGCCAATCACAGCAAGAAGTCGATATTTCAAAGAAGAAATCAGAGTCCTTTGTCCACGCCAAGTTGTTGGACAAAATCAAAACAGAATACCAAGAAAATACAATAACACAAACGAATACACACAACCAACGCAGACCGAGCCACAGATTACTAATATAATATGTAGCAAGACCGAGCACAGATTGCAGTCACACAGACTGTCATTACAATCAAATGTCAAAGTCAGTGTCGATGTTGCTCGTTTTACACAGCGCATTCAAGCGCTTTATACTGTTTGTAACTAAAACACTTATTCATAGATCAAGCGCTGAGGGTGTTGAGTTTTGTAATTACACTCCGCTGCATACAAAGTCTTGGCTGAATGAGCTTAATACCCTTTGCCTATTCAAAACGTCAAATTGATACAAAAAATAATGACGCCGGGGAATAAGACCCGACTGAATTACTTTTTAAAATGTTTTCAAAATTATGAAGTGTCCGTTCTATTCTAATAATTGTAATGTAAATTATAATAAAAACTAGTAATTATTTTAAAGGTTTCATACGTGTTGATTCATAGGCCATTTTTTACAATGTCCTTTGATCAGGAAACTTTGTATAATAACTAAACTAACTATAAAGCAGCGACCATGTTTTTTTTTTTTTTTTTAATTACAATTATTTTCGCCTTAAAAAGCAAAAACCTAAACTATTGGCGCTGCCTGCCGCCCAGCACCGCACTCTGTCTCGCTCACGCTTAGTCCGCGAGCAGTATCGTGCGAGCGAGACAAAGAGTGAATTTTAGCTGAGGTAGTATGGGCTCTTTAAGAGCCGAACGTCATTGTTACTGCTGACATTACGAGACGGTGTAACGTCGTTGTCTTAAAGAAAGTGTTATATTATTTTATTTCAAACTAGCTGAACTTTGTATGAAAAAAGCAAATCCATACAAAATGTATGAGAAAATCTTCTTTTTAGGGTTCCGTACCCAAAGGTTAAAAACGGGACCGTATTACTAAGACTCCACTGTCCGTCTGTCACCAGGCTGTATCTCATGAACCTTGATAGCTAGACAGTTGAAATTTTCACAGAATGTGTTTTTTCTGTTGCCGCTATAACAACAAATACTAAAAACAGTATAAAATAAATATTTAAGGGGGCTCCCATACAATAAACTTGATTTTTTTGCCGTTATTTTATATGTAGTGTTAAATATTGTATGGTGGTACGGAACCCTTCGTGTGCGAGTCCAACTCGCACTTCGCCGGTTCTTTTTTGTCTTTGTGAATTTTGCACATGTTTTAACAGGTATTCTGCTGTTCGGGGCGGAGACAAATCAAACATCATAAGGTCGTAATAAAGTCGATCCAGCCGTTCTTGAGTTATAATTTTATAAATGGTATAACTAACCCGACTTTATTTTATTTACACAGGGCTATTATTGGATTTATGTTCGTCAAAATGTAGGGAACAGCTGATTTTTTTTTCGCGATTTCTGGTTGGGTCCCATAGTAAAAGCTGTTCATAATGATGAGTACAATGACCTCTTAAGAGGTTGTTGGTGTTTTTCCAATAACCCTGTATAGATGTAGGTACAGCCAAAAAAAGAGATAAGAAAACAGCCAATAATCTTTATACAAGATGGAGACGATCACACGACAATTAATTAAACTAATGACTATACAGGGTCAAATTAAATTACCTAGCGAAACTCCGTGGACGTGATGGTATTGATCTCAACACGATAAAACCAAAAAGAAATTCGTTTGACGACTTTTTGTGTGGGGTCACCGACGGCAGTTAGCAGTCAGTAAAAAAAAAAGTTTTTTTTTGTGTAAACTTCACACACTTGATAGGTAAGTACATATCTATATTTCAACACGACAAAACTAAATAAAACAGAGTAACAACACAACTAGCAGTCTTTGAACACCAAAAAAACATTTTTTTTTATTTCATCGTGTATATATCGCAGCCAACTGGTTAAATTAGCCGTTTAGTTAACCGCCTGGCCTTTGGAAGTAGTGTTCGCCTCGCTTCGCTCTCTCGGTTCGCACGCGGTTGATCACAGTTCTAACCTAACCTAACCCATTTGGTCGGGGTGCCCTGGCTTAGTTACTGCGACCAATTCGGCTCGCGCGTTATGTCTGTAACCAATCGGTTACAGACTTCCAACCTAAACTGTAATTGAATATCATTCAGGCCGTTAGTTGAACGGCCGCTTTTTAGTTAAAAGGCTAGACGGTTAAATAAACGGCTAATTAAACCAGTTGGCTTCGACATATACATATCGATACCCATCACGTCTGCAGAGTTTCACTAGCTAATTTAATTTGACCCTGTATAGTTCCCTGTATAGTCTGCATACAAAAATTCAACCAAATATATCCAATAGTTTAGTAACTAAGCCGTAGTCGGCTCATGACTACTGTTTAGTTTATTTGAAAAAAGTCACTTTTTAATTTCGATGCTAGGATTAATTCGCATAATCAGCCTATAATGTTCCCACTGCTGGGACACAGGCCTCCTCTCGGTGAGAGGGAGTGGGCCGTAATCCACCACGCGGGCCCACTGCGGGTTGGTAGATGTCACATGTCTTAGAAATTTTGGTTCTAAGACATGCTGGTTTCCTTCACCGTTTTGAGAGCAGTGGTGATGAAATAATTTACGCAAAGTAAAGTGCTTGTCTGGGTTCGAAACAGAGATGTTACGGAGCTTCGGTTCCGATTCCGAAAAGTCGTTCGATTCCGATAATTTTGAATCGCAGTTATACCGAAGTTCGAAACGCAGCGATACACGTGACTAGCCGCCTACAAACAAGTGTTAACTTGTCGCCAGTAAAATGTTTGTTTATTTTATACACGGTCGCGCTCGAAGTCTCAGTTTGTTGTTTTGTTTGTGGATGTTAAAAGAAAGTAGAAGGAAGATGTGTTAAGGGATGGCCCCACATCTTCCGCCCCGGTTCCGGTTCCGATCAATCAAATTTAAAACCTCCGATTCCGGTTCCGATCAATCAAATTTAAAACCTCCGATTCCGGTTCCGATCAATCAAATTTAAAACCTCCGATTCCGGTTCCGATCAATCAAATTTAAAACCTCCGATTCCGGTTCCGATCAATCAAATTTAAAACCTCCGATTCCGGTTCCGATCAATCAAATTTAAAACCTCCGATTCCGGTTCCGATCAATCAAATTTAAAACCTCCGATTCCGGTTCCGGTTCCAGTAAAACGACTTCCGTAACATCTCTAGTCCGAACCTACGACCTACAGCTCGTAAAAGTCTGAAATCGCCAACCCGTCTTGAGCAAGCGTGGTGATCAATGCTCGTGCCTTCTCGGTATGAATAGAAGCCTTGCCCAGCTGTGGGACAATAATAGACTGGTATTGTTATAGCTAACAGCCTGATCGCTTATCTCTTTTATTGCGCTGTGACGTCATCTCACACAAAATAGTAGAAAGGGTACAGATATCTCCACCACCCACCAGTTTTAGGGTCCTCTTCATCAGCTTTGGTATCCGTTTCCGCAGAATTTCTATGTGCCTCCTGATCCTGGAAAATATTAAAGTGTAAACAGGGCCCCATTAAAATAGATTCGACAAATTTTAACACAGCCCTCAGTACTTTCTAACCAAAGAAATCCAAGCAAAAAAAAAAAACACTGATTACAGTGATTTTATTTTGACCTAAGATAATAAATTGCCGGCACATTAGTGTATTTTCGTTAGCTGATTATTTTTCTTGTAAGTTATCTATATCTAATGCGTTTTTTTTTTTTATATATATTTTTTTAATATCGTCCTTATTTTGGTGGTCTCAATGATTACTAAAACTTTGTCCACCTATTATAGTATATGTTGAGACCGCTCCTCTCAACATGTTGGCGCGCTGGCGGCAGGAATCGCGGGCCCCGCGCCAGTCAACACAGTCAGCTGCTGCACGCACGCGCGCCCGCTTTTATTAACGTCCATTTATTTTCTTGTTTACATTTTACACCGACCTATATGTAAATATAATAAACTAGCGGCCTGCCCCATTATAATAAAACTAAACAATGGAAAACGACCGTTTGTAATAATATTAACGTATTAATCTAGTGGAGCACAACTTAACGTGCTTATTTTCTGCATTTTCATTCTAAAATAAAAGAAATAACCAAACAAACGATGAGGGCGCCACTTGCGCGGTCGGCGTCGTCTTAACGTTAACTTACATTTATTGTCTCCTTAACCTCATCGGGTTCGTCGACGGTGACCTTGGAGGACAGTTGTGTGACCTTGACGTCCGGCTGCTGTGGTAAGGTCGCGATGACCTCCGTCTGCGTACTTTGTTCGCGGGTTCCATTTATGTCGGGGCCAGTTTGTGAAGACTAAGAGAAAATAAAAAGGATATAATATACAGGGTGAAATTGAATACATGCGACAAATCGAAATGGGAGATTGTACTCATTATGAACAACTTTTACTATGGGACCAAACAAGAAATCGCGAAAAAAAAATCAGCTCTTTCCTACATTTATGTTCGCATAACTCGTCAAAATGTAGGGAACAGCTGTTTTTTTTTCGCGATTTCAGGTTTGGGCTCATAGTAAAAGTTGTTCATAATGATGAGTACAATCTCCCATTTCGATTTGTCGCATGTATTCAATTTCAACCTGTATAAAATCATGAAACGTGACATAATCCTATCCTACTAATCCTACTTCCTACTAATAATATTATAAACGCGAAAGTTTGTGAGGATGGATGGATGGATGGATGTTTGTTACTCTTTCACGCAAAAACTACAGAATGGATTTGAATGAAATTTGGCACACAGATAGTTTATAACCAGGATTAACACATAGGATACTTTTTATCCCGATATTCCCACGGGATCGACACTTACGCGGGTGAAACCGCGGGGCGCAGCTAGTCAGCCTATAATGTTCCCACTGCTGGGACACAGGCCTCCTCTCTGTGAGAGGGAGTGGGCGACCCTGTATATCGACGGCGAAGTGCCAATAATTACCTAAATGACAAAGTCACAAACTTACACAAACTGAAAAAAAAAAACATTCTAAAATAGACGCGTTTGTTTAGTTGGGGAAGTATTTCCACATTTTTATTTAATGCTGATGCAACTAAAAAATACACTTAGGAGATTTCACTAAAACATGCGAATAACGCCTTTAATGTTTACATCAAAACGATAAAAAAAAATCTCGAAAAATGTCAGTTAGGAGGTATTGGCCGCCGTCGATATATGAAAATAAAGTACACTAGCTTCCGCCCGCGGCTTCGCCCGCGAGGTATGTCGATAAAAACTATCCTATGTCCTTCCCTGGAATGCAATCTATCTCTCTGCCAAATTTTATCGAAATCCGTTCAGTAGTTTTTTTTTTTTTAAAGGTAACATACATACAGACAGACAGACAGACAGAGTTACTTTCGAATTTATAATATTAGTATGGATTATATAATTTGCTTACCTCCATTTCCTCTTCGCTTTTTGCGTTGGCAACTTCTACGCAGGGCTCCCCTTCGTTCACGAATGGTATGAACTCAGGTAAATCATGCTAAAAATAAATTAATAAAACGTTTTTATAGACCGACTTCAAAAAAAAGACATAGGCCTCTCTTTTCATATGCTAATCCCTACGCTCCTGTGCCAGCCTCACGCAGGTTCTCATTTTCCATCAGGCAGAGCAGGCCTTATCGGCAATAAAAAAAAAATTGTTATTTGTGCATTATACAGAATGAATTTTTCAATTGGGCGTTGATGGCCAAATCCGAAACTATGAGGAATAGCGTAAAGTACTCAAAGGAGTCTCGGGCTCGATTTTGATGAAAACTAAAACTGCATCATTGGATTTTTGAAAAATCTATATTTCTAGCCAGGAATCGAACCTGATGATTTTGAAAAAAAAAACATCCCCTTTATGGACCATTTGATAGTGTCCCTAATAAGGATCAAATTCTGGGAAGTAATGACATACGGCAATATGCCTAAGTGTTAAGGATCCATAATAATAATATATTGTTACGAGCTTGGGGTTCGTAACAATTAAAACTGCCGATTTAATAACCAAAAAAATAGACACTTTAATTAACAACACCAATTACAACTAAAAAGCCAACACAATTGCACGATTGATCACTTAAAAGTCGCACTTGAAGATCGCTTTTGATGTATTCGCTTGTATCGCTTATCCCATACCGACCGGGACGCCATACCGGCCTTATACAGGGCCTCAGATAGTTCCAGAACTTTCTACTCTAGAAACATCTAGAATGTTCGAGTACATACCGGCCCCGACTGACCAGATGTCGATAGTTCTAGAAGGATCTTGACTCTACCAGTTCTGCTACTCCGATACTAGATGGCGCTAGTGGTAACGAATATTTTATTTATTTATTAAAACTTTATGCACAAGTAAAAAAACTGTACAAAGGCGGACTTAATGCCTTGGGCATTTTCTACCAGTCTACCTTAGGGTGAGGCAGAGACAATAAACAGCGGTGCAATAACAGAAAACTTAGTAAATATTTGTAACTAAAAGATAAGAATAAATACATACATATATACAACAAAATATCAATTGTGGCGCGTAACAATATGTTAAGACCGATATTGTACAGACGCCAGCACGTCAAGGCACCCGAAACTGTCAAGGTTTTTGCTAATCAACTTTGAACTTTATACTTTAGCGATAAAGTTGAAAATCTATTAAAGAAATCTGACAGATTGTTGTGCTGGCGTCTGTACCAACACTTATCGCAAATAAATTGGTTTGATTTGAACTTGCTATAACGACCAGCTATTAGTAGAATGAGTGGGGCGCGTCTTCGTGGGTGACACTAATACATGTACAAGCAAAGGTTCTTTTAAACAATTCAAACGTCAATAAAGACGAAAATGATCAAAATCTGATGCCGAAAATAAAGAAAACATTTCAATCCAAAATGGCAATTTCACAGTCATTATTTCAAACAAGCAGTACGCGCGTTAAAAAAATATTGATGTCACGTTAATATCTCAGAATTGAAAAATTGTTCTTATTATAGGTTACAAGAGTGGCTACCATTTTGAAAAAAAAAATGGCGGACATGTAGGTATGCCACGGACCTTCGAAGCTCTTTAGATTTTTTTTTTTCGTTGTAATTACCGTATGCACTTTCATACTTATGAATTTAGTAAAAAGCTGTTATTTTGAAATTACAAATATTTAAATTATATTTATAGCACTGTGCACTTAAGGCACGCTATTCTGTGACTTAAGTAGTCCAAACGCCGTACAGGTATCGTAATTGACTATTATACTTATAGACACAGAGAACTGTAAAAAATAATAACTCTTTTTAATCGGGCTTATCATCCCGCCCACAGCACGTATGTTAGTACCTTTTGATGTCTCGCCAGTCGCCAGGCGCGGTATTCACACGCTGCCCTGCGCATGCGCTGTAGGTAGGCAGGGGCGGCACGGCCGGTTGCCCACGCTGCCACAGTGGTGGGCATCCCGCCCACGGCCGGCTCGTCGTAATATGTTAACACGAATTCCATGCCTGTCTGAGGACATACGGAGTTTTGTGACTGACTGACTGACAAAATCTTAAATAGGTCCTCAATAACACCGTCGTGGGCGTTCAGCCGCCCATACATTTGAGTTTTGTATACATAATCAGCATGTAACGTTCACACTGCTCGGACACAGGCATCTTTTCTATAGGGGGTGGGCTGTAATCACCACGCGGGCCCAATGCGGTTTGGTAGATGTCACAAGTCTTCAAATTTTTGGTTCCAGGACATGTCGGTTTCCTCACGATGTTTTCCTTCACCGTTTTGAGAGCAGTGGTGACGAAATAAATGGAGCAGTGGTAGCGGCCCCGACTTACCGAGTCGTAGCTCGTGGTTTCGAGCCCAGACAGTGTGCGCAGACACAGGTGCACTCTTTCTTACCTCATTCTCATAGTCCGATGGGACGGCAGTCCGACACGGACGGAGAGAGATCAGGCGCAGGACCAACGGCTTAACGTGAGCACCGAGGCACGGGGGTATCACAACCCTAACTTCCAAACTCCGGGCTGTAACTAAGAAATTCGTAATGGTTTTCCCATGATCCTTACCTTCTCGGGTCCATCAAGGGTCTTCACAACCATATGACTCCAGTATTCCGACACTCGAATAGCATTTTTCGTTTCGGGAACCTTCGGGTGCTCACACGATCGTGAAATAATTACGTAAACCTTATTATCGGTCGGTTTTCCATCTTTTTCTCTGTCGTAACTCTCCATAGCTTTCCGTTTCGCTTTGGAGTGCACGCTCTGGCGTTCGGCATAGATCGGCTCAGTTCGTCTTTCGGAGGGGAGGGTTCGGAATATGCAATCTTTGTGCTGTTGGCTTTTTGTTGCGATCTCGAATTCTTTATGTCGTCTAATGTACACGTAATCTCTGTTTGCAAAAAGTCTCTGAGAAAAAAGAAAAAGTTATAAGTAGCGTATCTACACTTTATTTTTTTTTTTCAAAATCAAAATAAATTTTTCAAAAGTCATGCAAACTAGGCTGAGAATCAGCACTTTTTGAAGGTCAAAATTACATAAGACAGTCGCCCAAAGCGCCCGCCCTTCACCACTTCCTAGTGCTTTCGCTGGGCAGAAGAAGTGGAGCAACAAACTCCCCAGCAGCACAGCTGTCTGTTCAGTTAGAAGAACTTGATTCTATACAATTCATACTAAATAATAATATTATAAATGCGAAAAGTGTGTCTGTCTGTCTGTTACTGTCGTCCTTCACGCTTAAACCGCTGAACTGATTTAGATAAAGTTTAGTATAGAGATAGTTTGAGTCTCGGGAAAGGACATAGGATAGTTTTTATCCCGATATTGCGGGTGAAACCGCAGGGCGCAGCTAGTATTCCAGAAAGGACAACTATTGGCCTCACAATTCGCATGTGGAACATTGCCCCATTAGTAGATATGTCAGAATTATTTCAGGATTTTTTAAACTCAGATCTCATCAATAGTTAATCATTCGTTCAAAATTCAAGCATTCATCTAATCAAATCAAATCAGTTTTAATTTTATGCGTCAAAAACCAGGATAAGTCCTCATAGCGAGATCTTCTTTTGCGCCAAAAATCGTCTGTTTAGAGTTAAGTCAGTGTTCCATTAAGCATGCGATTTGTTTTGTCTATTTCTAGAGTGTACTTCACTTTTGTCAGCGGCCGCGTCCCACACTGTTTGGTACCGTTTGCTACACTCATCTGCCTAGCCTTTTCCCAACTATGTTGGGGTCGGCTTCCAGTCTAACCGGATGCAGCTGAATACCAGTATTTTACATGGAGCGACTGCCTATCTGACCTCCACAACCCAGTTACTGGGTAATACGATACCCCTTGGTAAGACTGGTTGTCAGACTTTCGGGCTGCTGACTACCCGTAACGACTGTCAAAGATCCACGAATGACAGCCGGGACCAACGGCTTAACGTGCTTTCCGAGGCACGGAGGGGACACGGTATGTAAAGATGGTCACCCATCCACAGACCAACCGCGGCAAGCGTAGCTTAACCTGATCGATCGACCTGTGCGGCTGTTATTATTTAGCCACGGGCCCCTCTACCGTTTGCTACACTATACTACTATATTAGAGACTCACCGGCCACAGCACCTCCCAGTGTAACACAGCCTGGTCGGCGAGGCCGTTAGCGCCGCGCTCCACGACCGCAAGCGCAGCCACGGCCGCGTCCCACACTGTCCGGTAAGCGCCATCTACTTGGACGGCAGCGAAGTCTGAAGCTCTGACGTCTGCATACCTTCCGTATACTGCGAAAGAAAGATGTTTTTGTAATATGTACTTACGATGTTACGATGAGTACAATCATGTGTTTAAGAGCGTTTACGACGTACGGCATTTCATACAAACTTTCAAGCCCTTGTTTTTCGAAATGAATGAACCGATTTTAATGAAACTTCTTACGCATAAGCAAGATAAAGAACATTTTCGAAAAATAGTGTTACAGCCAAATTAGTCCGATTTTAAAGTTTCCATAGAAACAGAAATTTCCCGTTATCTTGTTTTACATAAGACATTTCGAAAATGTTCTTAACTAACTTTTTAGACCTTTGTATCCTGCTTATGCGTATGAAGTTTCATTAAAATCGGTTCATTCATTTCGAAAAACAAGGGCTTGAAAGTTTGTATGAAATGCCGTACGGCGTAAACTAATTGCCAGTCACCCTATAGTACACAAATTGCTAAAAACATAACCCTTCCTTTTAGCTTCGCCGTAGTCGCGTAAAAATGCATTAGCATTTTATTATTCGTAACGTTATGACGATAAAGATCCGTAGTTAATGATAATGCTAATTATAATTGATGGCGACGTACGAGTATGAAGGCGGAAAATAAGTAGACCTTGGATTGTGTATCGCGGTATACGGCGCGGTTATGTAAGTGCTACTTTACTTAAGGCGCAGATATACGACTTCTAATGATTTTAAATTCAACATCACGTCTAATCGACCGGACTGATTTCTTTGAAAAAAATAAATGCTATACTAGACCATTTGCTTCGTAATTTGATATGTGAATATTTGCAATAATATTTTTTGAACATAGTGTAATTAATTTGTAAAGTAATGTCTACCGCGGACATAAAAACGATAATCACGCAAACACTATCGGGTGTATTTTCATAAAACTTTCACCATATAAAAGACAATTTAATCCCCCAAATTTTAGTATACGGTTTTTATTTGTTTGGTGTTTGATAAATCAACAATAGATGATTGTTTCATATTTTGCAATAAATTACCAGCGTTGTGTCATCGCGCTTCTCTTTCTTTTCTATGCAGTCCGATAGTGACCGCGCTTTAGGCATCAAGGCGTAGAGAAATGAAAAATAGGTATTTCTAAAATCGATTGCTGTCGCGCAGTGCCCGAACAAGCGGGCTATCAAGCGTGACAGACGACTGCAGCTTGGACTGAAAATACTTATTAAAATTACAAAAAATCATCGATTTTTAGTCCTCTGATTCCTTCTCCAAACCTTAACCGATTGAAGTACTTTATTCATTAAAAATTAACTTAGGGCTTGAGCTGTGTTTCTACATTTTCATTTTTTTTATATAATCTAGTCAAATCTGTTTTCGGGACGTTTGGACTGGCCGACACTCGCAAAGGACAGAATTGTGTGGAAAAGGGAAAGGGAGGCCTTTGCCCAGCAGTGGGACAGTACAGGCTAGTTAGATTAGATTAGTTATCCCATGTCTCGCTTAATCTGAGATATTGAACATTTAACGGATGATAAGAAAATATATCCGTGGCTGGCATGTATATGTTGACATATCTAAAATTGCAATTTGTCAGGTCGGCCATTTTAAAGGTTTGACTTCTTCTGGTAAATCGGTAAATTAGTTTAACGTATGTGTTTTAAGGGTTATTATCGACTGTTTATTCGACCTCTTAAGGTTGATGTCACTTGTACGTCATAAAACGCCAATGTCTATTTGTCTGTGTGACAGATAGTTTGAACCTTAATGAAGTTTAAATTTACTGGGAATTGCAGTCAAAAGTGACAAAGCAATTACGAGGGCAATTACAACTTTGAGAAAGAAGCTGAGGGATAGGCCAAGGTGGGTTGGGCGGCGATGGGACAACTTCGTCAAGTCCTCTCGTCACCGCAATGTTTGAAGACAAGTTCTTCAGCCAATGCGTCTTGCCCGATATGACATCTCAGACCAAATAAAAAACCAAGACAGAGCGCTGAGAACGATACAGTGAAGCATGCCAAAACTACACCTCCGCTCTGTGCATACACGCTCACACGCACACATTTACAATCAAACTACACCTCACCAAGTGCACACATGTTTACGAAACTGGCTTCACTTTACTGTTGACAGCGCTCTGTCTTGGTTTTTTATTTGACCTTAGTATATCATACGGCAGTTTCTGCCCACGACTTTGTTCGCATGAAATTTCTTGTTTTAACATAAAATATATCTTATGACAGTCGGCAATACTGTAACTTCGCATTATTTTAAGATTCCGAGTTTAGCCTACATACAAACTCACACATTTTTTTGTAAAGATTAGGTGCGCCACGCGGTTTCACCCGTATAAGTGTTGATCCAGATAATCGGAGTGAAACCCTTTGCGACTTTTTTTTTTGCGTCGACACGTTTGTCTGGCTCCAACAAAAATATTTCTAAACTTCACATAGGATACTAGTAGGTACCTATATTAATATCTCATTACAAGGATAATTTTACATCATGAGTGCCATTTAAAAATAATAAGTAACAAAATATACTTGTTAATATTTTTTTCAGTCCTCTCCAGTTACCATTTTTGTAATTCTGGTAAAAACCAAGCCAAAGTTGATAAAACTGTCACCGACATTCATCGGTCAATGAGTGCCGACGCCAGCACACCAAGCTACTACAATCTGTCAAATTTCTTTAATAGATTTTCAACTTTATCGCTAAAATTTAAGGTTCAAAGTTAATTGGGAAAATTTTACAGTTTCGGGTAGTTTGATGTGCTGGACTGCTGGCGTCTGTAAATTTTAGTATTTGCCGAATACAATTTTCATAGGTACCTTTATATGCATACAATCCCAGCCCAGGTTTGTACTCCTTCCGCCAGATGATGACGTCCTCAGCCTCCATGTAAGGAACCCAGCCATCAGAAGACTCCTCGCACCCTGATGTTTCAGATACTTTACACCTGCAGCAGGTTTCAACAATTAGGCGGTAGACCTTGCGAAATGGGCTTATTAGTCGATACGCACAAATATACTCGCCCGAAACGTGCGAATCGTCGTTTTAATAATTTTTTTCCTAATTTAATTTTGTGCAATAAAGTATAGAACAAAGGACACTAGCGAACGGAAGTGATATAAAAGTTAAAATTAATTTTATAAAACTTGTACTTTTTTCTTAACATCATTGCATGAAATTCAAATAAGCCAATTGCGTATTACATATCCCACCAAATACATTTTCACGTAAAATCTTGCCAAGACGAGACCACATATATGCCATCGCCACATGCGAACTACGCATCACACTGACGTCACGCAGAATCCTGCATCGCGCAAGCAGAGTTTACCGCGACTAGCATATAAGTATACAACGTCCCGACTTGTCTGCACTGCACCCTAATTACGAAACACACTATCGATCTCAATCTGAAACGTTTTGAAGCATATTGCTTTACCATTGCCCGAATAGCGTGCTGAAGATGATTGGCGAGAGAACCGATACTGTTTTGCTGAGTAGGTTCACTGAACTCCATGTGTTGCCAGACAGATGAGCATACTGTGCTCCTGCACAGTATGCTGCGTCTACCCCTGTAGACGAAGGTGTCTAGTTTTTTCTTTTTTACTTTTTAAATTACTAACATCCATAATCCATAATAATATTATAAATTCGAAAGTAACTCTGTCTGTCTGTCTGTATGTTACCTTTTCACGCCTAAACCACTGAACGGATTTCGATAAAATTTGGCAGAGAGATAGATTGCAACCCGGGGAAGGAAATAGGATAGTTTTTATCGACATACATCGCGGGCGCAGCCGCGGGCGGAAGCTAGATAGTTATAAGCTAAATTCTTGTTACTAACAACCTTGCCTTGCCTATGGACTTTTTGTCTGAAATAAATTATTTTTATATTTATTTTATTTTTTTATTGCTTCATATGTTCGAAAAATGTGTCTGCTCAACAACGTAAAAAACGCATTGAACGTTGTTGAACATTTGTCACGCAATCATCTTGCGCGCTGGTGCGTGGATCCTCCCTTTTCTATGGAGGATGAGTGAACTATACACCCTGTTCCTCATACAACTTATACTAGCCATCCACATTCATAGGTCCTCAAAACTTTCCATTCCCGTTTCACCCTTACACAAGCCCATACCATGACAACCGATTTCCTGCACTCAACTTTTCAGTCACCGGTGCCACTTTCAGACAGGTGATGAACAAAAATACAGTTTGGCAGGGAAATCGAAGCACAAACATTGTATTCAGTAAACGATTGTGAATCAAACATAGGTTAAAAAAAATGCTGTGCCTTTTCACCGCGTAGGTGTTGTACTTTTAAAGCTGGCTTTTAAACCTCATTCAGCTGTTTTCGGTTGGGCCGGAAGCCGACCTCAAAATCATCATCTGCCTAGCCTTTTCCCAACTATGTTGGGGTAGGCTTCCAGTCTAACCGGATGCAGCTGAATACCAGTATTTTACATGGAGCGACTGCCTATCTGACATCCACAGCAAAGTTACTTGGTAATACGATACACCTTGGTAAGACTGGTTATCAGACTTTCGGGCTGCTGACTACCCGTAAAGACTGTCAAAGATCCACGAATGACAGCCGGGACCAACGGCTTAACGTGCTTTCCGAAGCCGACCTCAACATGATTGAGAAAAGGCTAGGCAGATTAATTTGAAGTATTGCAAGTTTTTTTTTTTTATATCAATGTCCCTTACACCCAGGCCTCCTCTCGGCGAGAGGGAGCGGGCTGTAATCTACCACGCGGGCCCAGTGCGGGTTGTTCTGGGTCCATCCTGTACACTTACGCGCAATAAGGGACTCCTGGCTGCTTCTTCTCGATGACCAATCTTTTGCCGCATCCATGGCAAAACAATGTGTTTCTGGATAATTTTTCAATGCCATCCAATTCTGATAGTAGAGCCTATGGACAAATAATATTTATTAACGTATAGGAAGATAATACAGAACCCTAATTCCGTAACACATTATCAATCACAATCCGAATCATTTTGAAGTAAGTATATTGCTAATCCATTGCTGAAAACGCCAGGGTAGCCCGCGAAATTCAATTTTTTTTACGTTTTTTGCAATTTGCTGGCCAGTACTAAGTTTTACGTTGATTAAAATATGATTCGCGGCCGTAACAAACATGTATTTACAGAATTATAATCATTAAAGTCATCAACACAACTCTCTAAGACCAAGTAATCCTACCGAATGACAATTTCATGAAATCTTGACATTTTAGGATTACACTAACATATCAAGTTGCATTACTAATTGTAATGATTATAATTCTGTAAATACATATTTGTTACGGCCGCGAATCATATTTTTATCATCGTACAACTTAATACTGACCAGCAAATTGCAAAAAACTTAAGAAAATTTGGTTTTCGCGGGCTACCTTAGCGCTTCCCCCCTAAATGAAATAGACGACCGCTTCTTCCGACAGCTGTTTGATGTCAGTGGCAAGGCAAATCAGGTGATCAAAATTTGTCATTTTCGATTCAATGTTAGCCTGTCAGTGTAAATAGCTATGCTGATCTAATAACGTACCTAAAATGAAAAATTAAAAAAATCCTTATTTTGTAATCATTGAAATGCAGTAGCTATGCAGTACAGTTCAGGTACCAGCACACCAAGCTACCCGAAACTAAAATTTTCCCAATCAGCTTTGAACCTTATGCTTTAGCAATAAAGTTGAAAAACTATTAAATAAATTTGACAGATTGTAGTACCTTGATGTTCTGGCGTCTGTACCAGGGGGCTGACAGCTTTAGTTCCAACTTTGTAGTTTTGGCTCTGCTGTCGCTATAAAGTCGCCATATTGTCCTCAAACGTCATTGTGTGTCAATGTGTGTGTATGTCATTGGTCATTTGACAATTTTGTGACAGTAAGTCAGAAAATATGTAAATCCGGCCATATTGTTTTCACAGCATCGAGTCGAGCAGGTTATCTTGTGTTCATCTCCCCGTTGAGTTGAGATACTTGAGAAGCCACCCTCCTCTGTTGTACGATACAATTCCACGCTTTGTGGTACTCCGTACACTCCGTTTGTACCGTGCTCGGTGATATTTATATATTTTACTGTGCTCCATACTTTCTCGTCATGGCGCCAAATAAGTGTTGTGTTGGTGCTTGTGATTCAACAAGTAACACTCACAGACTATTTTGCATTCCCATGAACGATAATTTACGCAATTTGTGGTTGTCGTTATTAGTTCCGACAAACCCTAATCTACTCGGACTGACAAAGAACCAATTGATGACAAAACGTGTTTGTGAAAAACATTTTGATCAAACTCAATTTGACCAAGCTGGTATTAGAATCCGTTATTCCTATCCTTGCTTGTTTACGGAACTGGAAATTGCTCATGGCGTACCACTTGCTAAGGGTAAGTACAAATTTTTATGTAACTAGCTGTTGCTTATTTAATGCATAACAACAATAACATCCTAGTAAAGGAACAACTTTTAAGTATCACTTTAAAAGTTATAGCAGGTATGTCGCAGTCAACTGGTTTAATTAACCGTTTAGTTAACCGCCTAGCCTTATTTAACTAAACGGCGGCCGTTCAACTAATGGCCTGAATGATATTCAATTATAGTTTAGGTTGGAACTGTTATCAATCACGCGCGAACCGAGTTGGTCGCAGTAACTAAGCCAGGGCGCCCTGACCAAATAGATTAGGGCAGAACTGTGATGAACCGTGTGCGAGCCGAGAGAGTGAAGCGAGGCAAGCACTACTTCCAAAGGCCAGCTAATCGGCTAATTTAACCTGTCGGCTGCGACAGGTACATAAGTCTATTTCTCACACAATCATAATTAGAAAGTATTCATGGTACATTATCAAAAGTATTAAATTGGCAGTAGTTGTAATATTGTTATCATAAAGCAGTGTTTCCTATGTGTGTTTTGCCCTTCTTACTACACAAAACATCTTTATTTAATTTAAATACACAAGTTATCTCCAACTCAGTTGCATCAACTTGCATAACTAACCATTAATGTTGTGATGTTTTTTCAGGATGTAATTTTCTGGATGAACACAATTATTGTCAGAGCCGAGAACAAAATGATAATGGTTCAACAGGAGAACCAACTACCATGACAGGTATGAAAAAAATTACCTTACCTTGAAATTAATAGCTGACCCAACAGACATTGTCCTGTCCAAGTTCCATAGAAAGAAGCACTATCAGTTTATCCAACTTTCCAATTATCCTTCATTTAAAAACCTTTCTCTGCTATTACAAACATTTTTGCAGAAAAAAAAGGCTAAATCGGTCTAGCCATTTTCAAGTGATGCGCTTACTAAAGAACACCATTTCATTTTTATTTATATAAAATAGATTCTTTGGTTTATTTGAAAACAAAATGATAGAGCTATCTTTTTTAATGTCCGCTTTTCCCTTTTATGTTTCTCTAAGACAAATGTGTCAACTTGGTACCCACTTAACATGCATGGCAAAACCTGACCATTAAAATATTATTGCAGGTGACATTTCCCAGGAACATTTATATTCACTTCCTTCAACCAGCCAATCAGAAGTCTCTCTTCATTTGCAGAATGAAGGTTTGTGTTTTCATTTTAAATACGTACATATTGGGTTTTACTATGCACAGTGTGGCAATATCTAGCAGCAGTGATAGCCTAGGCCCTAGTGGTATGGTATGCTTATTGAACTGGTAAGTCAAAGGTTGCCGTGGTGTTAGAGAGCTAGTGTTAAAAGTTAAGAAGTTTTTTTTATAAAAGAGAATGTATATAGTGCCCCTCTGTCAATGTTATGCAAGTGCTAAAAGATTCTTGTAGTACTAAAGTGCAACCTTTGTTGTCATGTCATCACAAATATGGTTGGCCCAATGGTAGGGTAACTATGTATAAATGAAAATTTTTCTTTTGGTTTAGGTTGTATATTTGCTTGTTTTATTTCAGAAACTACAGAAATTGAACAAGCAGAATCAAACACACAAAACAAAGAGATTCAGAAGTGTGCAGGTATGATTGAATAATAACGAATTATCTTATTCTCTCGCCTTCTCCTTTTGAGGATTCCTGTGCCAAGAGGACATCCTTGTACTAAGGAAAGTCGGCAAAGCATTTTATTTTGATTTCTACTCATAAAATATTTTTTTATTACAGAATCGCAACCTGTTTCTGAAATGGTTGAAATTAAGAAATCCTTACAGAAACCAACACCAAGTAAGTAAATTGCTGACTAAAAATTTTCTAAGATATTATTTACTTGTGACATGCACATGCATTGAGGTAGTGACCTACTGATTTGGCGACATGTCAAAACATCGAAAAATACATTCAGTAGTTTTGAAAAACTGAGTGGCCATACAGATATATACAAAAAGCAACTTTGTTTAATACTGTTTATGGATTATGGATAACATACATTTATAGATTTCTTTTTTGTTTTGAATAATCTAAAACAATTATTTATTATTTCAGGAAAGAATGCAACTCAGTGCCATTCTAAAGTTCACAGATATATAAAGCAATGTAGAAAAATTGCTTCAAATAGTCTGGGTGACACAAATACCCAGAGTCTCCAAAATGCATCTAAAGCCGAAAACCTTGAGCTTATGCAAAATTTTGAAAAACTTAATAAGAAAGCTAAAGCTTTCTTGTTGATGCAGTTGAGACTTGCTAGAAGAAGCAAAATGGCAAGACGGTTTTCTTTAGAAGACAAATTATTCGCCCTTGCTCTGATGAAGCAAAGTCCAAAGGGATACAAGCTTCTAGAAAAATTGTTTGCTTTACCTAACAAGAGAACACTGGCTAGACTCTCAAATAAAATTGAGTTTGAATGCGGAGTAAATAAAAATATTTTTGAGCATATCAAACACACCACTAAGGACTGGGACACGTCAAAAAAGCTTTGCTCCTTAGTATTTGATGAGGTAGCACTGTCACCACATCTCACATTTAATGAAAGCAAAGACAAAATAATTGGATTTGTAGAGATAGCAGGAGAAAGAAAACCAAAACTGGCTGACCATGCTTT
Organism: Gortyna flavago; assembly: GCA_963669345.1. NCBI lineage: Eukaryota > Metazoa > Arthropoda > Insecta > Lepidoptera > Noctuidae > Gortyna > Gortyna flavago. Next base: position 4,982,292 of record OY770155.1, on the reverse strand, counting down.
GGTTTTTATGATCAGAGGCATATGTCATTCATGGAGGCAACCCATTGCATACTATTTTTGTGAGGGAACAATTTCAGCACATGAGCTCATGAGAATTTTAAAAGAAATTATTCCTCTGCTCGTGGAAACTGGTCTAAAACCGCTTACACTTGTGTGTGATCAAGGATCAACATTTAGGTCATGTTTTAGACAGCTAAAACAATCGACTGCTAGAATTCGCAGCAGTCAATGCAGAGAAAATGGTAAATTTGATCACTATTTTACACAGTTGCTATACTGTTGCTGTATTGTTTTCCCTTAATGATTTTTTTTTTTATTGTTCCAGATGTTACAATTCACATAGCTGGACAAGATCTTTTTTTATTTCACGATGCACCACATCTTTTAAAGAGTGTCCGCAACAACTTCCTTACTAAGGATATGTTGTTTAATGGGAAAAGAGCATCATGGGCAGACATTTCATATATTTACGACCTTGACAGTCAATCAGGTCACACAAGAGCGATACCGAATTTGACTGCACAACATGTGGACCCAAAACACATAAATAAAATGAAGGTTAAAACAGCCACCCAAGTGCTAAGTGCACGAACGGCTGCAATGCTTGATTATACTGATGCTCTTCGTAAGTAATATTATAATTTTAGTTATACTTAATTTAATAAATATTTGTGTGATTATGTCGCGGCCAACTGGTTAAATTAGCCGTTTAGTTAACCGCCTGGACTTTGGAAGTAGTGCTTGCCTCGCTTCGCTCTTTCGGCTTTCACGCGGTTGATCACAGTTCCAAGTTCTAACCTAACCTAACTAACCTATTTTAAATGGGGACCAGGATTAGTTACTACGACCAATTCGGCTCGCGTGTGATTGGTTATAGACTTCCAACCTAAACTATAATTGAATATAATTCAGGCCGTTAATTGAACGGCCGCCGTTTACTTAAAAGGCTAATTAAATCAGTTTGCTGCGACATATGCATGAAAATTACAACTATTTCATTAGCCACAAATGTAAAAAGCATTTGTTTACTATACTTTTAAAAAAAAACATGCTCTAAAGGGTAGGTAGTGACATCCCTGAAGAAATAAATAGCGGTAATATTTATTTAAAACAAATTAAATATTTCAGATAAGCGGCTCAATACTCCTATGGAGACAATGGAGACTACGGCAGTAGTGGTGACATTTTTTGACGACTTATTTGACAGTGTCAATGGATCGCCAGGTCAACCAAGGGGCAAACTTAGATGCGCAGTGAAACCAAATTCCCCTCATCAAGAATTTTGGCAAAAAGCAATAAAATCCTTAAAAAATAGTAAATATATTGACACCAATAGTAAATTGGCTAGGCAGACTGCAAAGCCGAGACATGTGCGTCCTCCATGCCTTGAAGGGTGGATTATCACGTTACAGAGTTTTCTGGGTCTGTCCAAATTATTATTTACAGAATTTGGAGTGAAATACTTTTACCCCAGATTAATAAATCAAGATCCTCTTGAGAACTTCTTTGGTCGCATAAGAGCGATGAATTATCGCAACGTGAATCCCGATGGAAATAGTTTTATGTACGCCTTCAAATCTTTATTAATGTCTAATATATTGAGCCCTCACTCCAAATTTTCGAATTGTGAAGAAGATGACGGCGACACATTGGTTGATTTAAATTATCTTTTTACTAGCTGTAATACAAAAGAAAATGATGAAAATATTACGCCAAATTTAAATGCACCGTCATCTTCAAAGGGTCCGACAGGGTCAGAGGGAACTCTAATTCAAAATGTAATTTCAGAAAAAGTAAGGGTCCAAACTTCGGCGTATACAGCGGGATACATCTGCAGGAAAATAACAAAAAAAATAAATTGTTATTCTTGCACAAAAACTTATGCAACAAAAGAAATCCAGGGGATACATGAATTTATAAAACATAGAGAATATAAAAGATTGAAAAATAATAATTTGGCTTACCCAATCGGGAAACTATTGTGGCTCTATAGAGAAAATTCTCAACAAATTCACGATTATTTAAATGAAAATGGTTACAAAAATAATGTAAAAAAAAATCTAATACGGCTGATTGCCAAACGCGACATGTCTTGGTTGGGCTGCAAAAAGCACAATAGAGATGTAACTAAATATTACATAACACTAGTAATTCGCCTGCAATGCCACAATTGGTGCAATATAATAAATAAAATTTTAAGGGGGAAAATTGAAGAAAAATACGTACGAAAAATGCAAAGTATGCAACAGTTAGCTTTAAGAAAATATAAAACCCATAGGCAAAAGAAAACTAATAAATGACTACAAAATAATATATTGTAATTTGTTTTATTTATATTAAATAGAATTAATGATAAAAACCCTGAACTAGCTGGATTTGTCGATATCTGGCACATCACTACACGACACTAAAAATTATCGATAACAGCCATTGAATAGCTATAGATTGAAAGCACTACTTTTTTTTTCTCTTGCAACACTATTATGTATATTATTTTCTTTGGCAACACTTGTTTTTTGTATGTGTGAAATGGGAATGTCAACATGAAGCGACAGCAGCGCCATAACTGTTTATGTAGGAACTAAGCAAATTCGACTGTCTTATCTGTAGCTTGCTACATATCAGTAATCTGTGGTCTGTACGGTGGGCTGCATCAATTGGGTACCCTACTCCAGTTGCCATAGTCGGACTTTTAATTAGCTGCAGTAAAATGACAGCTTATGTGTTACTTAAATGATTGAAATTGGCGTCTTTTTGTTTTTTCGCGGCCATCAACCAAATCTTGTTTTTCTAGTACAGAATAGTGTAACAAACGAAACTTATTTGACATGCATCTCTCTAAACGCAGTCCGAAATGACTTATTAAGAAGTGTCACTTTACTGCAGCTAATTAAGTCGGAGTATAGATGCTTTCAAGGGGGGTACCCAATTGATGCAACCCACTGTACAGACGCCAGCACATCAACCTACCCGAAACTGTCAAATTTTCCCAATCAACTTTGAACCTTATGCTTTAGCGATAAAGTTGAAAATCTATCAAAGAAATTTTTCAGATTGTAGTAGCTTGAGGTGCTGGCGTCTGTACATACTTATCAATCATTCTGGAATCAAATTACACTAGCATAAAGTTGATATTTGTTTAAGTGGGAATAGCATTAATGAGAAACAAAGATTTGAATAGTCTTTAAGTATGTCTATCAGTAATACTTGAACTGCGAAGAGTACCTTACTGCTTTAAAATAAAGATCTTTTCTCAAAGGTAAATTGTTAAAGTTTTAATTTCTGTATGTTTGCCAGGTTACTACAACGTAAATAAATAGCATAATATGTACAGGGAGGCAGGGACATCCACGCGCAAACTTAACCTTTTGAACTGCCACATGTCAAAAAATAAAAAATGTGCTTTCGGCGTCAAAGTCTGTCATGTAGTCGAACCATGGAGTGCTGGGCACATTTAGGTTCATCATCTAAGTATACATGACTGTGGCGGTCAAAAGGTTAACTATGACCTTGCTATTCATCACAAATGATTCTGGACCGCCTAGAGTAGAAATTTTTCATTGGTTATCAAAATAAATCTAGTTGTTTCATAGAAAATTAATGTATGGACCAGCAATTTTTCTTTAAATAAAAAAATTTGGAAAATCCAAAAGTGTACAACACATAATGCTCATTTGATTGTATAAAAAAAACCATAGATATAGATATTATATTAGTAAATTTATTATTAATTATATAAATAACAGAGCCATTTTCAATAGGCAATTGTATATAAATTAAGTAGGTTCTGTCTGTCAGAACTAGATAGAATACTCTTTATTATGCACACCATATAAATTACAGACAAATAGCAGGAGTATGACAATAGACAATTGCAGAAAGGATGCTAACATTTTTTTTTCAATCATAAAGCACTCCTCTAATGCTTTGTATTTTGAGTTCAAAATCATGTAATAATTCCATGGACTATGGTAACAAGTTGCGTGTCAATGTCCCCACCATCCTGTATATAAACATAGATGGGTATAAAACAAAGTCATCAAGACATTTTATAAATAAAACAGATAATAATGAACAAAGAATAACAAAAATAACATTACAAAAGTATCTTGAACTCTCTTTGTCAGTATACAAATGCTTTTATCATTTATTTTTGTAATGACCTTGAAATATCCTGTACATAAACAATGCGTTTTAGATGTTTTTTTTTTCTCCATAATAAAGCACTTGTGTTGCATCCAAAGAGAACTTTTTTTATGCTGCATTTAGAGGTAAAGGAATTAAGAAGATTGAAACAAAGAGTATTTTTTAGAGTCTATGTCAGGATAAAAACTTTTTTATGCATCCAAAACTTTCATAACTAAGTAAATACACACCAATGCCATGCCTAATTCCCTTTAGATTAACAAAAAAAAAAAACAAAGTTGGAATTGAAAAGTACAAATAGCGTAGTCATCTCAACACCTCTCTCCCTTGAATTTGTATATTATAGTTAATAGTATTGTTGTATGTGTATTCTATGTTTATTTGTGTACCTATTTTATTTATAATTTAATAGTTTTTTTAATTATTGTTCCTGTCAACCAATGCACCTGCCATCTAATATCTTCACCACCCTCGGTCTACTGGTAGAGTCCGCCCACAGAACATAATACTCAGAGGAGTCCGCCTTTGTACCTCTTTTGTGTGCAAAAAGTTTAAAATAAATACAAGTAAGTACCTGTAACTCTTCGTCAGTAATGTTTTTCTCACAGCTGACTGGCTTACTGTCGTCTTCGTCGTCCCCGCGGGCTTTATATGCTGCTGTCGCCGAGAGCAATAGAGTTCGTCTAGGCCGAAAAGTCTGTTTGAAACATTGTATCACTTCCCGCACACTGCGATCCCGTTTACACCTCTTCACCACCGTACTCACTAAGTTACTCCGTGTCCAAACACTCCATACTCGAAAATCCCGCAATATAAACCTCAGAGCAGACATATTTCCAATTTCCTTTTTACAAACATTCGCCAAGAACCCGTCGTACCACATCCATCTTTTGAACAGATATCGAGACGTTATTAAATAGCGAAACTGCAAGTTATTGTTTAAAGCCTGTTGTGGTAATACAATTTGTTTAAATTTACTACATAACATCTCTGTCGGGGTTGCGAAATTTATAACCTCAATCCATTCGACTGATTATTTCTGAATGACAGACAGAATGACATTGAATAGTGATGGGCTTAGTTTACATAATAGAAAAACATGTGGACTTCGAAAAAAGAGTTTGGTGCAGTGATTAATTCAAATACATTGGTTTCATTTTAATTTCTTGCTAAGATTTTTCCTATAAATATTGTAATATAGTCATCGGCAAATAGAGTCATGGGGTGTTCTATGATTCTGGGAATCATTTTTATACATTTAATTAAGGAATAATAACAACGGGCCAGACAGAGATGGCGGGATGAGCTGTACTCTTTTCATAAACTTACAGAAAGAGGTGGAAAGAGAGTAGGGAGGCCTTCGCCCAGCAGTGGGACATTACCGGCTAAAATAAATGAACAATAGGCCAAGTACACTCCCCTGGGGTACGCCGTAATTTATAAATCTTTTTTTCGGTTGGTTCTGTTTTAGATATAAGACATGTTATTTGTTTTGTGTTGTACGAAATGATTGTTTCACAAAACACTGAATTCAAGAAACTCATGTGAGACTATTTTTGAAGCACTGATACAGGCTACAGCTTTTGTATTCTAAGAGTACGCCCGGCGCCCCCGCCATGCCGATTATTGACAGACGTGTAAAACTGTGGACAACTGGACATAGTTCAGTGCAATAGTAGACAATAGTCATCAAACTCTCATTACATTATTAGGAATATTTTACAGTTATTTACATTTATTGATCGAAGATTAAAACTATCATAAACTATCGAAGATTAAAGCTAACTATCATAAACTTGTTACAATACTAAATACAACTTCGAGTGATTTTCCGACATGAGTTTATTTTTTTTCGACTAAAATAAGTCCACAAAAATCAAGTGGGCACATTACTTCGATATTGGTTGATTGTTGCATGTGCAAAAAAAGTTCTAAAATCCAACCGAAGAGATTTATTTCCATGACATGTTTATTTGTTGTTTCACTCATTGTTTTCCACTAAAATATAATGAATCATTTTGTATTTATTCATTTTATTTCTCGAAAACAATGGTGAGTTCAAGATTTCCTTGCGACAACAAAAATCAAAATCAATATAGTTTTTAGTGCTGGCAACAGCAAACCGCATTTTCTTTTCTTCTTTCATTTCATCGACGGACGACACAGCGTTCGTTCGATCGTTTGTTCAACGTCATCTTTTATCCCTGTAATGTCTTATTTCTACGTCCCACATGCTTAGGGGTAACCGAATAAAGAAAAAATCCAAGAATCCCCGCACTAGAAGAAAAGTACGAGCGACGACAAACGTAAATGTGAACTCAAAAGTGCGTGAATAGAGTAACGAGGTTCTTGTCCGTCCGGTTTGATCTGGATTAGAGCAGTTTGGACCGCAAGTCGGGCTCCCTTCCCCTCGTATCCCTTTAATAAGAAGTTTAGTGGTGTGATATTTAGACATTATTTTAATTATATTTGTTTATTAGTGCGTTTTTGTGGTGTATTAGTTAAATAAAACCGATCCAAAATGTCTGAAGAATCGTCAGCGGATCGCAATGTCGAAATCTGGAAGATCAAGAAGCTGATCAAGAGCTTGGAAATGGCAAGAGGGTGAGTAATTGAAAGTTTTTTTTAGTGTTTCATTAAGTTTTGTTTGGGTTATGAAGTTTTCCGTGGCATGTTTTTGGCCACATGATTGGACGAAACTGCCAACAAGGCTGCGTCACTTTTAGCACATGCGCTTTTGTTGGATGCGAGAGTCTTTGGTTTGCTGACACGCTAGCAATTTGCTAGGAAAGAAAACGGCTAAATTCGACTTTATCTATGGACTTTTAAGGGACGCGGGGGTTGCGTGGCGACTGTTGTCAGTCAGTTGTGGTTATTTTATGTTTGCAACGTGCGCGGACATAGGGCGCCGTTGTACTCGTTAGTCAAAATCTTATGTATGACTAACGAAGTCACCATACGGTTTTTCTACCCTTAAGGTGTACAATGAAGTAATAATTACTTATCTATTTTGCTACTGGGTTGCAAAGAGTTATGCAATTCGAATTTCGAAATTGGTTATGTCTGTCTTTAAATTGTCTATTGACCACCACCACCAATATTGTTATGAGATAACTCAATTTTTGAAACCATTGATCACAGTGGATACTTCAATAGAGGTCAATCTTGAGTGAACTGTTTTGAATGTTTGACCAAAACTTATGATTCAACAACAAACACATTAGATTTCAGAAACATTAGTATAAAATTATTAGTATTACAAAACAATCCAACATAAAGTCAATACACACTTCTCTTTTTATCTACCTAGTTTCCTGTTGCTGGTACAGTAAGGCATCAATGGTGCCTACTGCATACTGCACACAGCATTTTCGAAATTGTGCTTCTGGCTCACAGTCGCCACCTAACCAAAGAAGAACTGAAGAAGAAATGTGGTGTTTATACAAAGAAATACTGCTGTAATATCGTTTTGACATTGAGTAAGCACTGTGAGCGCGTTCACGAGCGTTCCGAATTGTTGACAGCTCTCAGCTGTCATAATCGTAATATCTAATACTGAACGCATGTGAGACGATTTGAGTGCTGTGAGCGATTATAGCCAATTCGGAATGCGGCCAGAGGCGACTTGTTGCGCGACATGTCGCGGTGCCTTTCCTCTTCTTCTTTGTAGCACTCCGTGAATAACGCAATGTATGTTGTTGAACTGTCAAAATGAAACCACGATACCCCAAGACATTTCCAGTTTCCAGAACGTCGTACCTTCTTCTCGATGTCACGTTGCGTCCAAGTCTCAGCAGCGTCTTTACCCCAGTAGATAAATTTTCTAAGAAACGCCCGCAATTCTATAGTTGTTGCGTTTTAGGCATCGTCCTAATAGAACGCGAATGCGCGAGTAAGCGACGCGACCATCGCGTGATCGCGCGATTGCAAAAACTGGGTGTCCTAATAGAACGCGAATACATAATCATCGCGCGAATTTACGACGCGAGCGGCCGTGGAGTATCTAGTTTGGCACTGGCATTGGCACGCCACCGCGTCGTGCGATTGTTAATTAGGACACCTATTCCAGTTGTATATATGTTTGATCGCGCGTTCGTACGAACTTAGTTTGCGCGGATAGGTTTTCAAACAATTGAGTCGCGCGACCGCGTCGTGCGATTGTGAGTTAGGACACCTATTCGAGTTCAATATGTTTGATCGCGCGTTCGTACGAGTAAAATTTGCGCGAACCTATGGGCGCGTTCCGAATTGAGGAAATAATCGATGTAATCGATTTGAGCGTGCTAAAACCCGTACCGAATTGGATTGGATGTCCCGTGAATCGTCATAGATGACGTCATGGCATGCGCCATCTTGTGATAACGCCGACCATGCCTCGTACTAATATCACCGTGAGCGCTGTCAAAAATGACTGTGTGTGTGAGGATGAGGATGTGTCAGTGTGTGTTTTGTTTTGAGCTGCATCATATCTTTTTAATAACGTGGCATTTTCAAAATTGTGCTTCTGGCTGACAGTCGCCACCTAAACAAAGAAAAGGAAGAAACGTGTGGTGTTTTTATGAAGAAATACTGCTGTGAGCGCGCTAACGAGTGTTCCGAATTGTTGACAGCTCTCAGCTGTCATAATCGTGATATCCATTATGGAACGCATGTGAGACGATTTGAGTGCTGTGAGCGATATTAGCCAATTCGGAAGGCGGCCTATGATGATCGCGTATTCGCGTTCTATTAGGACGATGTCTTTGACACTGCTCGCGCTATCAAGAAAAAGAAAATACACGCGGACGAAGTCGCGGGCAGTAGCTAGTAATTAATATTTAAACGGTCGCGTATTCGCGCGGCTTTCTTTTACGACACGGGGTTACGTGATAATAGCCATTGTGAGACTAGCCTTATAGTTTAATATTCATTGCGCCATAGGATTACGTCAACAGAAATGGCTGCTTAAGAAAACCAGAATGAGTAAAATAAAATAGTCACGTAAATGAGAAATTATACAATCATGAATTACTATGAAAAGACCTGGCGCTGGCGCTGGCGAAATCGCATCCTTGCGTAAGTAGGTACAGTACGCCGCAAGTAACACACCACAATCATTTTTAAGGCGACTAAATAACCTAAAGCGCGGTTACTATCGGACTGCATAGAAAAGAAAGAGAAGCGCTATGACACAACGCTGGTAATTTATTGCAAAATATGAAACAATCATCTATTGTTGATTTATCAAACACCAAACAAATAAAAACCGTATACTAAAATTCGGGGAATTAAATTGTCTTTTATATGGTGAAAGTTTTATGAAAATACACCCGATAGTGTTTGCGTGATTATCGTTTTTATGTCCGCGGTAGACATTACTTTACAAATTAATTACACTATGTTAAAAAAATATAATTGCAAATATACACATATCAAATTACGAAGCAAATGGTCTAGTATAACATTTTTTTTTTTTTTTATTAAATCCGGTCGATTAGACGTGATGTAGAATTTAAAATCATTAGAAGTCGTATATCTGCGCCTTAAGGATATTGCTAATCCATTGCTTCATATATTATGTACCCACTGACGTGCGGTCGACTGTACTCGCGCACATCCTTTTGTACTACTCATACCTATCCGATCTATTCGCTAAACGCGTCCACGTACAGCAGGCGTTTCCTTGTTACCGGCGATAGGGCGCAGCTGATGGGATGTCGACAGGTTTCCTTGAAGAGCACAGCGTCCGCAACTGACCGGCGAACCCGTCATAAAAAAATTATTTATGAAAGTTGTTCGGTGTGTTTTCCGGGGGCCCGGGGTCGACCCATCTGGTTAAGCTACGCTTTGCCGTGGTTGGTCTGTAGATGGGTGACCATCTTTACGTTAAGTCGTTGGTCTCGGCTGTCATTCGTGGATCTTTGACAGTCGTTACGGGTAGTCAGAAGCCCGAAAGTCTGACAACCAGTCTTACCAAGGGGTATCATATTACCCAGTAACTGGGTTGTGAGGTCAGACAGGCAGTCGCTTCATGTAAAATATTGGTATTCAGCTGCATCCGGTTAGATTGGAAGCCGACCCCAACATAGTAGGGAAAATACTAAGCAAATGATGATTCTGTGTGTTTTCAGGGTTTTTTCCTTTTTTTGAGGGTTCTAGTGCTTATAAAAATAATGTATCATCAAAAATGAAAACATAGGGACATAAAAGTAGTTAATATATTTATTATTCTGTAAAAAATCATTGCTTTATGGTCATTAACTAGAACGAAAACAGCCGAGAGCGGTGAGAAAATACCACCCGCATATCCTTTTAATACTACCACGACCAATGATAAATTATAAAGGTTGGTAAAACCTCATTGACCACGACAGATTCCTCGAGTTTTTCGCTGTCGAGTGTCGAGGCATTGCACTCTAGCTGTTTGCGTTAGGCAAACATTCGTCTAGCCGTGCCTTTGGGTTCGCCCCTTTTCACAACCCTAAACTGCCTGGGGGTATTCAACCTTTGTAGACGCAGCTAAGTAGGTAGGTACTTAGCTATGTTTTTAAACAAACACGGGGTAAATTAAAGGCAAACTTGTACTACGAATATGGTTTAAACTGAAATGAAATGTTTTTTCTGTAAATTGGATATCGGAATTACTTCTGCACGTCATATCCCACAATATTATCTTCTTATAAATAAAAATGAATTGCTGAATATGTTGCTAAGCTCAAATCTCGAGAGCAGCTGAACCGATTTCGCTAATTCTTTTTTTGTTGTGTTCGGTATTGTCAGGACAAGGTTTGTATGAAAGAAAAAAAAAAAGTTCGGAAAAAAAAATTGCACCCGTGCGAAGCTGGGGCGTGCCGCTAGTAAAATTATAAACGTGAAAGTTTGTGAGGATAGATGGATGTTTGTTACTCTTTCACGCAAAAACTACTGAATGGATTTTGATGAAACTTACTACTAACTAATATAACTTATACATCAGAATAACACATACCTACATACATTTTATCCCGATATTCGCACGGGATCGACACTTATGCGGGTGAAACCGCGGGGCGCAGCTAGTTAAAAATAATCTAGACGGAGTCGACGTTTTTAATCGGACTACTCCTGAGAAGAAATGGCGAAACAGACTCAGGGGTCAGTCTCTTTTAAAGTCCAGACAATCTTTTTCTTGGAGAAATGTGAAAGAGTGAATGATAGCGTTGACGGTTGACAGGGAGGAAGAAAACGTGTTGCGCCGAACATGAGACAAGGGGGGTAGATGATAATGATGATGATTCAGCCGAAAGACTACGGTGGTCTGAAGACTTCGAACCCAAGTCGGCTGGAGCAAAGACAATCTCCAAGTCTCCGGTGTACGGACGGCTCAGGGGACCTAAAAAGGCCACTTTGGCAGAATCATAAAACAATTCATATAACGCACAATCATCTGTATGACAGTTTTGTATGGAGATTTGTAAAATGCTATAGGCACACCTCTGCCTAACCCTTCAGGGATATATAGGTGTGAAACTGTCAAACAGAAGGATTGCGTGATATGAATTGTTTTATGATTCTGCCAAAGTGGCCTTTTTAAACTCCCAGATCTCAAGTCCGTATGCGGCACCTCCCCACAGACGATGGCCTACCTTTCACCTGCGCCGCATGCCCTGTCGCCTGTGCATTTGATGATCTTATGACAACGTCCGTAAGCGGAGTTCGCGCAGCTGAATTTCGGGCTAAAGATGTTTGAATGACATCGAAACGCTAAGTAGCTGCCGTAAGACGTTTATAACTAGACGTAAGCCTCCCGCAAGCATCGTCCAAACGACCCGTCTTGTGCTTCCCGCATCCAGCGGATTTCTGCAACTTTCCAGGTTCATCTTTGATTTATAGATCCTATTCTTTTTCTCTAAAATGAGGTTAAAAATTCTTCTTCTTTTTCAAAAGTAGCGAAACGCTATTAATTCAGTCGCAGCGTTGTATTCAGGGGCCTAATTCACTATATGACCACTCAACGATTCCTTATTTCGAAGCCACGGCAATTCCTTAGCTAATCCTGCCGGGGCAACGGGCCTGCCGGGGCAGCTGGATTGTCCGAAAGGGTTACCGCTACCCCGGAACATAAAGGGCTAAGGAAGGAACACGGATGGGTTTTAGTCAGTAAGAGTCTGACACTCCCTTCCGCTCCACCAAGAGCGGGAGGGGTCATCTGATGATTCCCGTCCTTAAAAAAAAAAAGTCTAATCCCGCCAATCACGCGTTGGTTTCGCGCGGTTCCCTTCATTGTGTCATAGAGAATTACGGCCCTGGGCTCATAAAATCTTATCTGCACGTCGCGTGTCCGCCAATCTAAACGGATTTCAAGTGCAACCCTGACCGTTCTAAGTGTTCAGTAGGTTTATAAAGAAATAAAAGAGTATAATAGTGTTTCTCAAGTACACATGGCAAATAGGTTAGCACGCAACCGTATCTGGGCTCCGCGCAGACAGGTAAGAATTAAGCACAAACTCGTCCGGGGATTCAAAAGTGGGATACAACGAAAATAAATCGTCTTTTGCGCATCAGCACGAACTCTCGGGCAGTCTCAAGACGGGGCAGATGTCGGGGCAAAAGTGCAGAGTTTGCTGGACGTACCATAAAGTCACCATTGCCACTTGTGGAGGTTTTTATCAGTACTAAAGATAAAGAACTTTCGCTAAAATCCAGAAGAATAAAAATGACGATTTTTTGTTGGTAAAAGAATACATAAGCAATGTTAGATTCCTTTCTTGTGCCTTACGACACTCAGCTCAGCCTATAGCAGTCCACTGCTGGACATTAGCCTCTCCCAGGCTGCACCACAACACCTTGTCCTCCGCCTTGCACCCAGTCTGTCCCAGCCACCTTTAACCTTTTGACCGCCACAGTCATGTAAAGGCTATAGGTACATGACTGTGGCGGTCAAAAGGTTAAAAGTCGTCGTTCCATCTAGCAGTTACATATGCGCTGAATGGCAAACTGTTCCATGAACAAAGTAATAGCGACTAGTATTCCAAAACCTTCGCACATATGTAATAGACAGACAAGAACGAAGTCTGGTCCAGCCAGCTTGCTGCTTAATATACCTACAACACGATTGCGGTATGCAACGTGGCCAATATCCGGACACGACACGTGTTTTTGAGCGGAACCCACACATGCCGCATGTTTGTGGTCGGCCGGTAATACGATCGATCCAAAAGGACGGCCGCATTGTAGTGTAGATAGATGGATGTTGGTATACGAATTTGAGAATACTACTGGTGCAAATAAACGCTCGATCTATAGATACTGATTTTCCAATAAGTATCGTTGGGAGAGGTTGACAAGAGCAGTCGTGGTCGAGTGGTAACGGCCCTCATTTACGAGTTGTAGGTCGTGGTTTAAAACGTAGCCAGGCGTTTTACTTAGTGTAAATAATTTCATCACCACTGCTCTCAAAACGTTGAAGGAAAACATCGCGAGGAAACCGGCATGTCCTATAAACAACAATTCGAAGACATGTGTGGTTACAGTCCACTCCTTCTCGAGAGAGGAGGCCTGTGTCCCAGCAGTGGGATTAGGTGTAGGCTGATTATGTATGGTTGGGAACTGTCACACAGGATACGATCGCTGTTATTGTCTCAGTCTAGCTCTTATTCATAATTTCGCAATACAAGTACAGACGCCAGCACATCAACCTACCCGAAACTGTCAAATTTTCCCAATCAACTTTGAACCTTATGCTTTAGCCATAAAGTTGAAAATCTATCAAATAAATTTGACAGATTGTAGTAGCTTGATGTGCTGGCGTCTGTACATATTGCATCAACACAAAAATAATAAGAAGGACAATCTCAGCTCTTGCCGGCTTATCATCTGCCTAGCCTTTTTCCAACCATGTTGGGGTCGGCTCCCAGTCTAACCGAAACCAGCTGAATACCTGTATAGTGCATAAATGAGCCTTAAGTAACATCGTCACACAAGCCATCCCCTTATGAATGCGCCACAAACAGAGATTGCGCCGCCATGTCTGACACACATAATCAGCCTATAATGTTTCCACTGCAGGGACACAGGTATCTGTGAGTGGGAATGGGCCGTAATCCACTACGCGGGCCCAGTGCGCGTTGGTAGATATGTCACATTTCCTGTAATTTTTTTGGTTCTAGGACATGCCGGTTTGCTCACGATGTTTTCCTTTGAGAGCAGTGGTGATGAAATAATTTACTCCAAGTAAACTGCTTGTCTGGGTTCGAACTCACGACCTAACAACTCGTAATCCACCCCATGCCACGCCGTGTTTGACGCAAACTATAATTAGACAATAATAAATTGAATAGCCTTTCAGACACTGTGGGGGATGTTTTGTATTTTTTTATATCTAGATAGTTGCTTTTAGTCTAAACTGCAGACTACAAAGAGCCACTTAATCTCATTACTGTCTAGACGAGACCCTCGCTCGGGTAGTGTCTTATGCAATGACAGTGTACACAAGCGAGCTTGTCGGAACAAAGGCTTAGCGCGCACCACGAAATTGAATCGTTGCGGCAAAAAATCGCCAGTCTGTGAACAATACCTCAAATAATCGCTTGGAAAAATCGTTCGTGATTTATTTCGCTTGAAAATGCGATTTAAAAATCCGCATAGTGCTCCCTGGTTAAATAATAACAGCCGCACAGGTCGATCCATCAGGTTAAGCTACGCTTGCCGCGGTTGTGTTGGTCTGTGGGTGGGTGACCAACTTTACATCCCGAGACCCCTCCGTACCTCGGAAAGCACGTTAAGCGGTTGGCTCTGCGCCTGATCTCTCCCCGGTCGTGTCGGATTGCCGTCCCATCGGACTATGAGAGTAGAGGAACAGAGAGTGCACCTATGTTTGCGCAGTAGTGCACTAGTTAATATCTCCAGCGTACTCGGCTAATCTCCGTTGAGATTGCCACCGTGACCGAAATCGGACGGGTAGGATATTAAGTACTTGTGTAGCTTTCACACGTACCGACAGATTTCATTCGGATTATCCCATACTTTCGCTTCTAGGTACCCTTAACGTGGGAAAACTTCTTTAGAGACTCCAAGCATAGCCCTTTTTATGGCTCGCTGAGCAGCGTTGTATGTTCATAAACTAGCTTTTGCCGCGTGAAATTTTTTGATCGTCCGACCCACCACGTCGTCGCATCACTTCATTTTCGCTTAGCATTATTTCATTCTTTCTTTTTGCTGGGCTTCCAAGAGTCTAGTGACTTCCAGAAATTAGCACGTTCAAACTGTAGCTTTATTATTAATAAGATATTACCTATTACGTCACTAGTAATGACTTAATGATCCATCATCCGCTGTCTACAACGACCCGGAATGTACCGTACAAAGGTATAGTAGGTAAGTATAGATAACAGAGCAGTTACTTCCTTGATATTCACCTTGGATGCGCGGGCGCATGTTTGGTCATGACATTGAACGGTGCTCGGTGATGAATGTTATTACCGGCCAATTGTTTTATGTAACATGTAGTTGTTTAAATTGGCTAAGTGCTGTCTGTACAGAATCCTCTAGGAGTCAGTCCGTACATGATTTTGGACCCCAGGGGGGGGTTGAAAACTTTTTTTTTTACCTGGAGTAATGCTCATGCATTCTGCACTACCACGGGTAGATAGTGCAGTTATGTGGGACTCTAACCCACTAAAACTCTGCGGTGTCCACCTCTGCCGCTTACGGCGGGAACAAGGGCACGCGTTAGCACTCATCCGGGAACCCGCCGTGGCTGTCCGTCACCGGACCCTCTGGGGAGTACTCCCCATCACCGGCGCAGGAACACATAGCACGCCGTGACCACCCCAGGGACAAAAACCAGCACATGGGTGCCAGACGACACCGTGTCTGGGCATCCTTGGTCCCCCTGCGACGGGTCAGGTCATTGGCCCCGCCGCCTGCCAATTTTAGGCCGCAGAGGATAGGGAGAGCGCCCAACGTCATACCAACACTCCTCCTCCCCTGCGGCCCCACCGCGGCCGCCATCACACGGTGGCGACCCCGTCAAGGCCGGGGAAGGTAGGGAGAACGGCGCATCGCAATACCGGCACTACTCTCCCGCCGCGGCCTCCAACCCTCAGCCGCGATGCCGCCCATACGACATCGCGGCCCGGCTCAGTTGCGATGTCGCCCAAGCGGCACCGCAACCTACTTGTTGGCCGCTACGTCGTCGGCTTACAGGCAAGAGTCCTGACGAGCGGCCCCTCCTCGGGTTCCTCTTCGCTTCACCGTGGTTGACCAATCCATGGCTACTGAGCCCCCCCCGCCTCGACAATGTGTGAACTCGCCGGGGGGGGGGGGGAGATTACCCCCCTTACATACAAACAAACACACCTCTTTATAATATTACTATAGAAAAAGCACGCAAAACATACTGCGCCTCGTCTGCTAAACCCCTTAGCAACTGCGCATACCACACCACAGCGAAAAGCAAACATAACTTTCAGTTGCTATGTAATTACGTATTCTATGTTATTATGGGCTCGACGCATGGGAGGGTTTGTTAGTCTACCTTAATTATGGCTGTAATTTACGTTGGTTAAATTTTAGGAGTTTTGGTAATAGGTCGTGTGTGTGTCGTTTAAATATTAACGCTCTATTGGAACGCTAGTCGAATGGAGTATTTGTAAATGGACATAACAGTCATGAGCTATGCCCTCTAGATAGGTTTACATACATAAAATTACGCCTTCTTTCCATGGGGATAGGCAGAAATTAGAAAACATCACCTCCTACGAATCTGCGAACCTTTTGTTTTGGGGTGGGATACTATTAAATAACTTCTCCCGCTCTGGGCGGAGCGGGAGGGCGTGTCAGACTTTTACTGACTAAAACCCACCCGTGTTCCTTCAGTTGCCTATGCCAGGGGCCACGGTATCTCTTTCGAACAACCCGCGACCCTGGCAGGCATCGGCCCTAGCGGACTCCGTCAGTTAGTGCTGACATCTCTTTGAGGCGCGCGTGGAACACAACGCGCCGTCGACCCGGGTCTGGTGCATACCTCGCCGTCCACAAGCCCGCGCCTACGGTTGCCGGGAATCGCCTGTCGATGCTATGATCCTTACATACTCCTTTTGCTTCGTTTCCGTTCATAGCCGGTTGCAAGTACTACGCACCTGACCTAGATAGGTTTATTTAAGCTAGTATTTCCAATGTCAGTGTCAAAATCACGACTAGAGCAAAGAGGCTAGTGTACTGACGGGAGAATTTTAGAAAAAACCTTGAACCAATTCCCGTGATTTTCAGAACGTTCACAGTCTGATCTCAGTCTAAATCTGTCAAAAATACCTCGTAATTTCCCTAAATTTTTGACTAGTTTTTGACATTGTCGCTGAGTTTGTAATAAAATACATTACGGGAATTGGCCTTCTGATTTAAAGTGATTCGATTATAAACCAGATTTGAGAGAATATATACCATTTGTGAGATTTATTTACAAGTGTGTGATGCAACACTGAAGATACAATTCGGAAGGCAAACCGTAGCGGTAAAGCCTAATCACAATGCCAGATCGCGGCGAAACGACTGGTGTCTAAATTCCGTGTAGGTATCCTACATAACTATGAAAGTCGGCATCTACGGAAGCAAGCAACATAAAATGTGTTTATCCATTTCTATCGATCCCATAGTCGTTGCAAAAATACTGAATCTCCATAGGTCTAATATCGAAATACAAAACTTATTTTTAAGTAGACAAGCACGTATTTGTTAAAATACTTTAAATGACGAGGGTGGGGTCGACTGACGATCGATAGGTCGTCGACTGATTTTAACCCGTCAATCCATTGTTTGATTCAACCCTTACTAGCCAAGCTGTAGGGTTGAAGTGATGCAAATATCCGGCAATTGAGGGGTCTAACTAACCAGCAAACATTTGTGCCTTGTAAGAAATTCGACAGTGAAATGCCTGTGATATCCAAAAAAAAATTTCGCGTCTACTTGAGAACATCCTCCTTTTTTTTTTCGGTTTAAAAATAGAAAGAAATGATGAAACATTATTTGAGACACGCGCAGGAAATACAAACAATAAAAAGATCATTAAAACTAACAAAATCAAGAAAACAAAAAA
Organism: Gortyna flavago; assembly: GCA_963669345.1. NCBI lineage: Eukaryota > Metazoa > Arthropoda > Insecta > Lepidoptera > Noctuidae > Gortyna > Gortyna flavago. The sequence goes on along the minus strand of OY770155.1, from coordinate 4,964,093 downwards.
AAAAAAAAAGACTTGTGCGAGGCTGAAAAGGCTCGTATCTCAGCGTAATGTTGCCATAACAAATACCGCAGCGCTGGTACTCCGATAGGGCCCGCTGTGATGCCACGGAAACACCCATGGTCACAATCACGGATATAGATACACCAAGATAACGCAAGAGCAACCACTTCGCGTGCCAAAAGTCGCACCTGCTTACGTACAAAAATCGTAAGTCGCCACTTTCGCGCTCAGTCCTGAGTACTGCTGGCTGTTTGAGCGTGAGCGCAGGCGCTAGGCCGGCCCCGGGGATGGGGCGAGACGGGTGCCGCACGCGGCGGCGTCTTTGAATCGATTTGATTTTACCATCACTAAATAGTGCTTGTGACGTCCACGTCATAGTAGCTAGTAAAAAAATGGAACGCTTAGTTTTCATGCAGATCGTGATACTTGCGTTATTAGAGGTCTATATATCTGTGGTCAAAATCAACACATAATCTGTTCATACCTTTAACGGGGTTAGTCTACTGCATTTGTTTATTTATATCACCAGAAAATACATAACAAAAAAATGCATGTATCACCGATCACAGCATAGATAACAGTAGGTGGGGACTACCTGAGGTGCTGCCAAGGGACCCAAAGCAATAACATTGAACTTGTCTGGCAATAGCATGACTGCGTGCGTGATACCTCTGGTATTACTGATGCTCAAGGGCCGGCGGTGACCACGTACCATGGAAGACCACCTGTTTAAATCAAAATAAAAGTAATTTATTCAAACTAGGCTGAGAATCAGCACTTTTTGAAGGACAAAATAACATAAGACAGTCCCACAAAACGCCCGCCCTTCACCACTTCCTAGTGCTTTCGCTGGGAAGAAGTGGCGCAACAAACTCCGCAGCAGCACAGCTGTCTGCTTATTATTATTTACCACGTAACATAAAAACTACAATAAATTCATCTTTCTTTCCAGAAACGGGACCTCAATGATATCCCTTATCATTCCGCCCAAGGATCAGATCTCGCGGGTGTCCAAGATGTTGGCCGACGAGTTCGGAACAGCTTCCAACATCAAGTCGCGAGTCAACCGACTGTCTGTGCTGGGGGCCATCACTTCTGTGCAGCATCGACTCAAGTTATACACAAAAGGTAACAAAATAATCATTAAAAAAGTTACTTGAAACATACAGCATACATTCCCGAAAAATAGCATAGCGGTAAACCGAGACAAATATTACGGTTTAAAGTATTGAAAGATCCGGATTATTCACCAGATTTTGAAGCAATGATGGCCTAATTTAAACGGCCGCGACTTGTGAGTTGAGGCAGGCACTCTGTGTAAATTATTTGATGTTTCATCACCATTGCTCTCAAAACGGTGAAAGAAAACATCGTGAGGAAACCGGCATATCCTCATATGCTACAACCTATCTCAGCATAATGCTGCGATATTTAACCTTTTAAGCGCTTGGCTAAATATCAATTGCCGTGCCTCTAGCGCGCGGCCACAAATCGATAAAATAATACCTACAATAAATAAGGAGGCGCAATCGATGTATCGATTAAAAAATTGTGAAAAAGTTTTTATCTCTATTTAAAAGCGTTTACGCCGTGCGGTATTTCATACAAACATTCAAGCCCTTGTTTTACGAAATGAATGAACCGATTTTAATGAAACTTCATATATATAAGCAGGATACAAAGGTCTAAAAAGATTTCGCTGGTGTCCGCAACTCCACGTCAATGCGCGTATTTTGCGTACTACGAACGAATACGTTATCGTTATTATTTGAAAAAACGTTATTAAAGAACATTTTCAAAATGTTTCAAAATGTCTTATTTAAAAAAATTTGGCTGTAACACTATTTTCATTTTAGAAAATGTTCTAAACTATCTTTTTAGACCTTTGTATCCTGCTTATGCGTATGAAGTTAAATTTAAATCGGTTCATTCATCTCGTAAAACAGGGGCTTGAAAGTTTGTATGAAATGCCGTTACGGCGTAAACACTCTTAATAAAGGTTTTTAGTTTTAGTTGTACCACGCAGTTTATAGGTTAAAAAATAAATAGGTCTAGCTGTGAACTAATACTCATCCCCCTATTTCTTCTACAGTACCACCAAATGGTCTCGTTATCTACTGCGGTACGATCGTTACCGAAGAAGGCAAGGAAAAAAAAGTGAACATCGATTTCGAGCCATTCAAGCCAATCAACACATCCTTGTACCTGTGCGACAACAAGTTCCATACCGAAGCCCTGACCGCGCTGCTCGCTGATGACAACAAGTTTGGTTTCATTGTCATGGACGGTAACGGAGCCCTGTTTGGTACGCTGCAGGGTAATACGAGGGAGGTATGTATTGATTTTTAAAACGTTCTTATGACCGTTTACTCCGTACGGCATTTCATACAAACTTTGAAGCCCTTGTTTTTCGAAATAAATGAACAGATTTTAATGAAACTTCGTACGCATAAGCAGGATACAAAGGTCTAAAAAGATAGTTTAAAACATTTTCTTTAATGAAAACAGTGTTACAGCCAAATTTTTTAAATAAAACGTGTTGAAAATGTTCTTTAATAACGTTTTTTCAAATAATAACGATATCGTATTCGTTCGTAGTACGCAAAATACGCGCATTGACGTGGAGTTGCGGATACCAGCGCGTTTACCTATTATTTGACGTCAAGGCTATTATTCTGTAGTTGTAATTTGAAACAACTCTGTATTTGGTTTTACGATAGTTAGCGCCATTTTGACGTATAAGCGTACGTCAAGAGAACGTGAAACAACCCTTCCTTACCAACCAGCATTCTACTTTTTCCAGGTCCTCCACAAATTCACAGTCGATCTACCGAAGAAGCACGGTCGTGGTGGTCAGTCCGCGCTGCGTTTTGCTCGTCTGCGTATGGAGAAGCGTCACAACTACGTTCGCAAGGTCGCCGAGGTGGCCACCCAGCTGTTCATCAGTGCTGACCGTCCTAATGTCGCTGGGTTGATCCTCGCCGGTTCGGCTGATTTCAAGACTGAATTATCGCAGTCTGACATGTTTGATCCGGTGAGTTTAGTTCATTTATTTCTTCTACAATTTACAATGAAATGTTTCCAATAGAAACGATGATGATTTTTTTTTAATTTTATAGGTACTCAAAATATATTTGTCTGCAAATAATACTACAAAAAATCAAAAAGCTTAAAAAACTGCCAACTATAAACGTTTTAAAACAACTGCTAGACAAAGACTGCACTACCATAGCACACTTTTATCATGTTTAGACATCGAAACCCATTACGTCTGCGGAGTTTCCCTAGCTACTCTAATTTGACCTTGTATACGATAACTGACAAAAAAAAATGTAATTAAGTTGATTTTAGAATGGCTAGTGCTATTGAAAGAGTCATAAAAAACTGAACTCAAGTGTGGGTATTCAAATTGTTATCCCAAAAACATATTTGTTTACATATTTGGAATCTAAATCGCGAACATAGTATATGGATCGCAACATTGCTGTTGACGTAGTTGAATTTTGGGTGAGTTCATAATCTTAACTTTTATTTTCTTCGACAGCGTCTCCAAGCCAAGATCATCAAGCTGGTGGACGTGTCGTACGGCGGTGAGAACGGCTTCAACCAAGCCATCGAGCTGGCGGCCGAGTCGCTCCAGAACGTCAAGTTCATACAGGAGAAGAAACTCATTGGCAGATACTTTGATGAGATCTCACAGGTAAGGATTTCATATTTCCTTGTTTAGTCTTACCAAGGGGTATCGTATTACCCAGTAACTGGGTTGTGGAGGTCAGAAAGGCAGTCGCTCCATGTAAAATACTGGTATTGAGCTGCATTTGGTTAGACTGGAAGCAGATCCCAACATAGTTGGGAAAGGCTAGACAGATGATGATGATGATGAGTCTCCGTTATACTATTGACACGAACGATGTTTCGAATTATATGGGTTGGCATGGGACGTCGAAGCGCAACCTCTTACCAGGAATTCATTCATCCAATGCGTTGAAAGTTTTCACCGTTTGTTTAGTCTGTTTATATTGGACAGTAATTAATAAAAATCATTCCCGTTACAGGACACTGGCAAGTACTGCTTCGGTGTGGACGACACGCTGCGCGCTCTCGAACTCGGCGCCGTTGAGACTCTGATCTGCTGGGAGAACCTCGACATCCAGAGGTATGTAATAGTTTTGTTTTGTTAGCGTATTCTGTCCCAATGCTGGGCAAAGGTCTCCCCCAAATCCTTCCAGGCACTCTTTTCCCGCGCCAGCCCTCGCAGTACACGTCCAAGTCACCTCGCCATCTCTGTCTAGGCCTCGGCGGCGCCGTCCATCTTCAGGCACCCATTGTGTGGAGATTTTTGTCCAGCGGTCATCGTGCATACAGCTGATGTGACCTGCCCAGTCCCATTAGCGCCTGGCAGCCTTCTTTCTTACATCCAGTATGCCCGCTTTGGAACGCAGCGTGGTGTACCGAATTCTGTCTTGTCTTGTAACACCCAGAATACTGCGTTTCATTGCGCAAACTCAAAGGCGGAACTTTGCGACTCGGTGAGTGACCTGGGTGCTTACTCTCGAATATAATTCCGATAGATCGACGTTGGTTGAGTTAAACGTCTGACATTTGACCGACAATTCCAATGTCGATCTATCGGAATTATATTCGAGAGTAAGCACCCAGGTCTGAGCACCGTAGGTTAGGACAATAATTATGGTTTTGTACTATTATTTTAATTATTTTCTGTCGTTTAAGGCAAAGGGAAAACGTCAACGAATGTAAAAAGTAGTTAAAAAAAAAAGAAGAAGAGTTCATAAGCCCCTAAGTACGAGCGAAAGTTTCAATGAATGAATTACCACTCAAACTTTTCTACCTGAGAAATAATATTGTATTAGTTTTACCCATTCTGGATATAAGCCCAATTAAATGCATTAAAAAAAAAAAAAAGTTAATTCTGCACAAAAAGAAAATACAAATAGTAGGAGATTTGGACATCATTAGTTTGCTTTCGAGCCTATTGCCAAATTTTATCCGAAAAAGTATTAAAATATAAAAGGATATTATCCTAAAACCACAAATTCACCAACCCGCACTGGGCCCGCGTGACTATAATCCACTTTCGGCCCGTTCGCTTTCACAAGGAGGCCTGTGTTCCAATTGTGGCAATAGGCCGCAAGGGCCACCTTTGCGCTTTCAAGAAAAACTCTGCTGATGTTATTTTTAACCGACTGCTGCTGAGCCCAAAAGAGGGTAATGTTTTTAATGTCACTTTCTATAATATCTTCTGCCAAATTTTCCAGGTACGTGCTAAAACTCCACGCGACCAACCAGGAAACCATCCTCCATCTGACGCCCGAACAAGAGAAGGACAAGTCTCATTTTACAGATAAGGAGGTTATTATTTCTAAGTCACATTTCACTGACAAAGAGGTGATTATTATTTGTTGCTATTTCTTCCGCTTTTTTTTTTCATTACAACTTCATAGGGTGAAATCATATTTTCTCGAAAATGTCAACTTTTTTTTGCATCTCTATAACTTTCTGCCTCTTAATTGGCGCATCCAGAGAGGTCACTTAAAAGTTTTCGTATTTAAATTTAATTATTATTGACCAGAAAACCAGTCTAAAGTGAGACATACATCTAATCCGTCATCGGCCGAACTCAACCGATTGAACCAAACCTATTTAAAAAAAGTGAGTACACTACTTCAATCGACATGTCCGATTCTTACATACACATACTTTTTGGTTCGATCGGCCGAAGACGATCGAGCATAGGGCGGACCCAGTACCAATGTTTTGAAGGTCAGATTAGGCATGTCCATGTTAAATACTGGTATTCAGCTGCATCCAGTTAGATTGGAAGCCGACCCCAACATAGTTTGGAAAGGCTACGCAGATGATGATCATTTTGGAACGTTATCACAGTGCATGCTAAGATTGTGTTGGTCAATTAACGTTAATAACAACTGAATAATTGTTAAGTGACTTCTTTGAATTAAAAAATGCGAGGTGTCTTTCGCTAGAGCGAGTAGTCCGCTCGCAAGTATTCGCATTCATTCGCATCGTAAACGAACTACGTGCGATTGGATTTCTCGCTCTAGTGAATGGCACTTCTGAGTGACAGAAAAAGATAGAGATACAGTAAAATGTTGGTATAAGCGTGCGAATGTGATTTCATCTACATACACCGTTGGCTATGCCACATCATATTTTTTGTTTGTGGTGAAAACCATATAGAAAAACCATATAGTTGTAGTTTAGAAGTAAGCCCACACACAGACACGCACATAGCGACCCTTTTTATAACACTACTTAGAGGTGGCAGCGCAGGCGCATCGCTATTGCATAGACGAAGCTAAATGTCCCATGTACCTGTAATTACACCGGCACCCATACCCTTCAAATCGGAATATTGGCGGCGGCAGAATTAAAGGTCCCCACTGCTGGCCAAAGGCCTTCTCTAAATTCTTCCAAGTACTGTTTTCATGTGCCACTTTATGTACTGAATTTGGCATAAAGTTGGGTCAATCGATTTTGAACCTTATGTAGTGGAGCTATCTCAATTTGGCAAAAAGTTGTGTCAAGCAATTTTGAACCTTATGTTTTGCAGCTATTAATATCAAATTGCCCTGCAAAATGAGAGCAGTAGTATCAGCCCCGAATTCCGAATTGTATGTAGGTCGTGGGTTCACCACCACTGCTCCTAAAACGGTGAAGGAAGGAACCATCAACTGCCGGCATGTCCTAGAACTGAAAAAAAAATTTAAGACGTCATGTGACATCTACTAACACGCACTGGGCCCGCGTGCGCCACTCCCTCTAGATGAGAGGAGGCCTGTGTCCCAGCAGTGGGAACATTATGGGCTGATTATGCTTTCTGGGTAGTCCAACTTCAGGGACCCACTGCGTGGAGACTTGGCTAGATACATGCGTGTCGCTGACAAGGCCCACGCCCTTTTTTTTTTTAAGGGTGGGAAATCATCAAACGCCCTGGCAGTCATTTTGTCGTAAGTCCCGTTTTGGAGCGCAGCATGGTGATCTTTGATCTGTTCTGTTATTTTTACGCCCAGAAGCCACGCTTTGGCTAACTCCAAAGAGGAGTTTTGGTGGAGCACGTTAAGCTATTGGTCCCGGCTGTCATTCGTGGATCTTTGGGCAATTGTTATGGGTTTTCAGAACCCGTCTTACCAAGGAGTATCGTATTCAGTCACTAGGTTGTGGATATCAGATAGGCAGTTGCTTCATGTAAAGTACTGGTATTCAGCTGCATCCGGTTAGACTGGAAGCCGACCCCAACAGATGTTGATCTCATTTTACTATGCCTTTGAAATAACATTGTTTGTTTGAAAATAATATTAGTCATCATCCATATTATGGTTACAATACAACATAATACTTCCTTTGGTCTGAACACCGTAGATTAAAACAGACAGGACACACGAGACACATACCCCGTTAGCCCAACAGTATAAATCATCCCATATTTTCTCTAATTTCCAGAGTGGCGTTGAACTCGAGCTGGTCGAGTGCCAGCCCCTGCTGGAGTGGCTTGCCAACAACTACAAATCTTTTGGAGCTACCCTCGAGATCATTACTGATAAGAGTCAGGAGGGCAGTCAGTTTGTCAGAGGCTTTGGTGGCATTGGAGGTAGGTTATATGATTTATTTTATTACGCATTATCAGATGATCTAGCTGGGTAGAGCGCTGTGATAAATACTCGCTGGAAAGGAGATTGGAGATTTTTAAATGGAGCCATTTTGATTTCTTTTTTCAAAATGCCGGCCGGTGAACGTTTAAAGTCATCAAACATCAATGCAACAAGATGTAAGCAAGTTAAAAAAAAATTGGCACTCCGGGAGTGCCGAAAGAAGTGAAAACACAAACAGAATACTTTGCCATCACTCACTGACATACGGTCATACATTAAAACCGAGTACATCCCGAGGAGAGCTGAAAACATCCGAATGTAGCACGGTGTCGGTAACAGTGTCGCCAGTTCAATGGTATTTTCCCATCCCAAAAAATACCCAACATGCCTAAAGAAGTTGATCACGTGACATCCATTTTGTTTAAAGTGAACTTAACGAAATGGATGTCACGTGATCAACTTTGAACGTTAATATCTCAGAAACGTGACACTTTACGGGGTTTGGTATTACTATGTTTTCTGTTTGCATTGATGTCAGCTATCGATTTATATAGGCTTTATGCGTGGCCGCCATTTTGAAAAAGTTCAAAATGGCGCGACACGAAGATAACATTTATTGGTACAATTAAAAAACATCATTTTTGAACTTGTTGACATTATCATGCCTGGCGCCTAAAAACGCCTATGGCAAAGGTGTTGGTCGCTTATGGCAGCAGGACGGTGGCCAAATATGAATAAAAATTCATGTAATAAAATTGGGCTGAGAATCTGTCCTTTTTGAAAATCAAATATAGCAAAGGGCAGCCCACAAGACGCCTGTCCTTCACCACTTACTTTGGTTTTAACCTTTTAACCGCCACAGTCACGTATAGATGACAAACCAAAATGTGCCCAGCACGCCACGGCTCGACTACATGACAGACTTTGACGCCGAGGGGACGTTTTTGATTTTTTTACGTGTGGCGGTCAAAAGGTTAACTGAACAAATACTAAAGAATGCAACTTGATTCTATAAAAACACAATCATTTGAAGTACCACATAACTTGTCTCTGATAGCTTTGCCCAACGCTCTACCCAGCTAGAAAAATAAATATTAAACTTTAATGACTATAATCTACAAAAAAAATTACTAACACGGTTTGGGATTCGCAAAAGAAACTGATATCTGTATATTATGTATGTATGTTTACTTTATTTATGAATATCTTGCCCCGCAAAAGACCTTTTCTTGGAAATAAAATTTCAATGAAAACTTTTATTTATGTGTATTTTTAATGTTAAGATGGAGTTTGACGCTTCAATCGGTGGTATTAAAGTTAATACGTCCGCTATTACAAAAAATACACCGGGTGTGATATGAATTCAGCACATGATTCTAGACATAAAAATTTTTCTTCGTCAGTTATCAAAAAATAAACTGTTGTTTCATAAAAAGGAAGGGTAGTAGTCATGGACTGAACCCAGACTGAACAAGTTGCGTGTGGATGCCCTGCCACCATGTACTGGGTCAGTTTTTGAGTAGCTACACACTGAATGCGAACAAACAATTGCGTGGGCATTACCTTTTTTTTTTTTTTTTTAGGATGGGAAGTCATCAAATGACCCCTCCCGCTCTGGGTGGAGCGGAAGGGAGTGTCAGACTCTTACTTACTAAAACCCATCCGTGTTCCTTCCTTAGCCCTTTATGTTCCGGGGCAGCGGTAACCCTTTCGGACAATCCCGCTGCCCCGGCAGGCTTCGGCCCTGACGGGCCCCTCCTTGTCTGCTGACATCTCTTTGAGGCGCGCGTGGAACATATACGCTTGTCCGGCACGGGCCTGGTCCTGATCGGACGGCGAGCTACCCATTACTCGCCGTCCGCAGGCCCGCGCCTACGGTGGCCGGGAGTCGTCACGCGGCTCCCGACGCCCGGGGCGTCTACCGCGGCGGCTGGGACGGGCGGCTCTCTCAGCTCTCTCCCTCGCCCATCCCGCCACCTCCTTCGCTAGCATGACTGCTTCGCAGAAGGAGGTGACTGCCTCCCACTCCCTCTCGCCCCGGACCATGGCTTGGACCAGGGCCGGGCGCGAGAGGTTGCCGATCGCCTCTACGAGGACACGGCGGTGCTCTGCCCAAGCGGGACAGACCTCCACCGTATGCTCCACCGTGTCCTCTGGGCGATCCTCGCAGTGGTGACACCCGGGCGTTTCCTCCCGCCTGATGATGTGCAGGAACCTCCCGAAACATCCGTGTCCGGTGAGGACCTGCGTCAGGCGGTAGGTGAGGGCGCCGTGACGCCTCTCTAGCCACTCCTCAAAGAGGGGCCTTACCGCCGCTATCGCGGCGTGGTGGGCATTCCCTAAAGCTATGAGAAAATTCATTAAAAAAAAACCTTGCAGCAATTCTTGTCTAATCTGCCATTCGCGATAAACAATATAGGAAGCGAGGAACAATATAGGCTGATTATGAAGCAAGCAGTAAGCATTACGTCCGCCTCTGTACATTTTTGTGCTTGAAGTAATAAATAAATAAATAAAATTCCTACACAATAAAGTTCAGTTTACACTACAACTTCAAACATTTATATAACTTTTTCTATAAATAGTGCTAGTCACTCTGAAATCAACTTGAATACCATTAAAATAAAGTTGATAGTTGTTTAACTTGAAATAACATCAATTTTAAACAAGTTAGAATAGAATTTAACCGAGTTGTCACAGAATGTAATAGGCTCCAGGAAAATGTCGTGACGGCTTCCACACTGAACTGCTTCAAGAATCGTCTGGACAAACTAAATATATCTAAGTTATATGATACACACGGCATCAGCTAACTAGCTTTGTCTAACCAAATAATAATAATAATAATCTTCATGACAAAGCCCGAAATGAGGGGCCCGTGGCTAAATAATAACAGTCGCACAGGTCGATCGATCAGGTTAAGCCACACTTGCCGCGGTTGGTCTGTGGATGGGTGACCATCTTTACATATCGAGACCCCTCCGTGCCTCGGAAAGCACGTTAAGCCGTTGGTCCCGGCTGTCATTTGTGGATCTTTGACAGTCGTTACGGGTAGTCAGAAGCCCGAAAGTCTGACAACCAGTCTTACCAAGGGGTATCGTATTACCCAGTAACTGGGTTGTGGAGGTCAGATAGGCAGTCGCTCCATGTAAAATACTGGTATTCAGCTGCATCCGGTTAGAATGGAAGCCGACCCCAAAATAGTTGGGAAAAGGCTAGGCAGATGATGGAATCTTCATGACAAAAGCTGTCAGGTAGAGCTGTTGCTGAATTGCTCAAAAGAGTCATAAAATCTATTTCAGAGTTTTTGTTTTGACTAGGGTACCGAGCCTTCTCAGATTCTCTTTTATAAAGTTACACAATCGCTTTTTTATTGCTGAATGAGTTCGCTCTTGACCTCGTTCACGGCTCACGGAAAGCGATGGATGAGGTCTATTTTATTTTTAACCGGCTTTAAAAAGGAGGAGGTTCTCAATTCGGATGTTGATACATTTTTTTTATTTTTTTAAATGTATCTTCGGGCATAACTCCGTCATAATAAATATAGACGGGTTTGCAAAAATCTTTTTTTGTTCGAAAGAGGTTTATTTCGAAATGGTCCCAGTTAAATTTCGTAAAGATCTGATGATGAATTTCGGAGACAGATAATGGAACTCTTCAATAAATGCCAGCAAATCAACCGCGATTGCTGCTATCGCATATGTATGCATTGTTTACGCAATCACACAACATAACATCACGCCTGTACCGTTTAGGGTAGGCAGATGTGTTCAATAGCTTCCTGTCACTGATGTTCATAAAGCAAGTAGTGTTTTATGAATTTGTGTGGGGTAGGTAGGTACAACTAAAAAGTGAAAAATAAATACTTTTGTACCCTGATTCGATCATTAATTACAACATTGCTGCGTCAAACTCCACCTAACCCGCTTAAAAACTAATGCCTTATACAGAATACTTACTAACTGTCTCAATTTTTTTTATCTCCTTCCCGCCGCTCGGACGCCGTGGGACACACACGTAAATATAACCTTTTTAACAGGCATCCTTCGTTATAAAGTGGATTTTCAATCTCTGCAACTCGACGAACCGCTCGACGACGTCGACTTAGACGATTATTAAAAAATATACGTTTCACTTATTTGAGAAAAAAACATAAAAAATAACACCATTTTGACTCTTTAATGTTAGAATTTTATGCTTGAATTATGATTGTGTCTGGTCGCTTTGGCGTGGACGCTGCGTTTTCTTTACGAGGGTTCTGAATGTTGGCAACGTCGCAAATGACTGTCAATTTTTTTTCTGTTCTGAAAGTTGGCAACGTCGCAAATGGCTGTCAAATGTTTTGATGCTCTGAAAGGTGGCAACCTCGCAAATGACTCAAATGTTTACCTGTTTTGAAAGTTGGCAACGTCGTTGATAGCTGTCGGAAATTTCGCTGTTTTGATTACTTAATTCATCAATATTACTAAATTAATTTATTAAATACCACTATGTGTCCTACAGAAGTATTGAAAATTACTTGCAATAACATATCGAGACACTGAATATTGCAAGTTTAAAAAAAAGCAATTGGAAATTTTCCAAATGAAATTTTTCACATAAAACTGTTAGGGGACCTAATAAGGCGTGATTTTTGCAATCTATAATCAATATTTAAGTACAACACAGCTATATTACATAATTTCATTTGAGTAGTAATATTGATTAATTTAATTAATTACCTAATAAGAGAGCAGTGGTGGCCCGGACTTAAGTCGTGAGTTCGAACCCAGACAAGCCCTTAATACTTTTTGTAACTTATTTCATCACCATTGCTCTAAAAAAACAAGTGGAGGAAATCGTGAGGAAACTGACATGTCTTAGAACAAAAAATTAGATACATCTACCAACCCGCACTGGGCCCGTGTTGTGGATTACAGCCCACTGCCTCTCACTGAGAGGAGGCCTGTGTCCCAGCAGTGGGAATTTTATACGCTGATTATGTTATTGCAATACACAATCTTGATGTTAATACCTCAAAGCATGGAGACACTCCTCGGCGGTACTAGGTCCGCCTCTAGCAGCGGCGAGGAAAATTCACTCTAGGTTTGTATGGAAAGTGTTGAATTCCGCCTATGTCAACACTTTGCATAGAAGCATCCTCAGGTGTTTTTCACGTGTTCGAAATTTTTGGTTTTAAGACATGCCTCCAGACATGTTTCCAGTGCGGCTTCACCGTTGACGGCCCGAGATAATTCTGACGATGTCTGTGACAGTCAATTGCGCACAGTTGCGCCAAATTCAGGCGAATATTAAAAGTACTGTCTGTGGTTAATTTTCATACTAAAGGGACAGTTTTCTGAAACGACAGTTCAATCTAAGATGTCTGACTTTATTATTTTCGTGCTTATTTGTTTTTTGTTATTGCATGTGTTGTTTTTGTTGTAATAAAAGTATGAAATAAATGAAGGAGTGGGGCATGTCTTAGATTGACAACCGACACGAGCCAAAAACTCAAACTAAAATAAAACGTAAAAAAAAAGACGTCGAATGCATAACTTTCTTTTTGTAAGTCGGTTTAAAAAAAATTAAGTACATTAAATTTTCATCAGGTTGTTCGTCGGGAAAGATGACCACGTGCCTAAAAAACGCAGCGTTTAAACGCCCAATGCGGCCTAAATGTTTTTCTAGCTAATATGGCCCCCACTAGTTCTAGTTAAAACCTATTTTCATTATTTCCTAACGTATTGCTTTAGTACACACCACGCGTTTTTATACATTTGCCCTCTTCCCAGTAATAAGTAGTTTGTTTTGTTGTTTGTTTGTTTTTGATGTTGAACATCGGGATTATTACGAAGTTTTACGAATGAAACCACGGAAGAAATGTAAAAAAAAAATTGAGTGAAACGGAACGCACATCGTCGGTCTAGATGTGACAGACACCTCGTAAGTACGAAAAGTCACTTTTTCAGGAGAGACAAAAACTGTTTTGTTAATTATGTATAATGCATGCTTTTCGTTATTTTATATGTCAGTTTATAAGTGAGCGTAAACCTCTTGTACACACAAGATTTCACTAGAAAGATGGAGAATTGCGTGATGGACAATTTCGCATCAAAATGTCAAATTGACCAATTTTGCAATTTTGCAGTTGCGAGGTGTCACATCTAGACCGACGACATGTAATTGAAGGATTTTTTAAATACATTTTTATTTAATGAAGCTTTTTATATTGATATTGAACAGAAATAATCATAGTACTTTTCCTATTATAAATTAGTTATTGATAGAAACTAGGTTTTCCAAATAATGCTGGTCGTGATGCGTTTATTAATATAGAACCTTGCCATGTAACGAGCCAACTAACGCCTTTTATAGCCAGCTAAGAATTAGAATGAAAACGAAATCAAGACAAAAGACGTTTGTTTGCGATAAACCTGACGCAATGACAAAAACACAAAAAAATAACAAATTGGGGGAAAAATAACAAATTGGAGGGAAAAATAACAAATTGGGGGGAAAAAATAACAAATTGGGGGGAAAAATAACAAATTGGAGGGAAAAATAACAAACTGGGGGGAAAAATAACAAATTGGGGGGGGGAAATAACAAATTGGGGGGAAAATAACAAATTGGGGGGAAAAATAACAAATTGGGGGGGGGAATAACAAATTGGGGGGAAAAATAACAAATTGGAGGGAAAAATAACAAATTGGGGAGAAAAATTATGGGTCATATTCACGCAAAATGGACATTGCCCAGTATAATGCTGTGAGCAGCGCTGGCGCTGGCTGGATTTATTGTAAAAAAAAAACAATAACTAACAACTAACCAGGTGTTGAACTCAGTACCCCACCCGCAAAATAGAGAAATCCAGATAAAACTGGCAAGAAGGAAAGAGAACTGTCAAATTAGTTCCGCGTAGATGGCGCTGTGTTTGACACTTTCATTCAGGTAAATTGTTAAGTTTCTCGCGAGATGGCTCTAGTGTCTTGTGTCTGGTCGCCGATTGGTCGATTTCATTCAAGATCGCTTTTCAAGTGTCAAATACTCAGTGCTGTCTCGCGGCGCAGCTTCAAGAAAACAACCCCAGTGATGATAAAATATAGAAATAAAATGTGAAAATGCGAGACAATTAGTGGCCTTATAAAATCAAGTCTTATATAAATTAGAAATATAATAACTGTAGAAATAATTAAAACATGCTAGTCGAAACTTAAGCAATGAGCCTCGTTAAGTACAGAGGCCAGCACATAAAGCTACCCCAATCTGTCAAATTTCTTTGATAGATTTTCAACTTTACCACAAAGGTATAAGGTTCATATTCAATTGGGAAAATTTGTCAAATTGGGGTAGGTTGATATGCTGGCCTCTGTACATAATGTAATTTAAGAATATTATTTATCTGAAACCAGTAGACACTTTGATATATTATAGAATGAAGACACATTTATACACACGGTGCAGAATTTTCCTGTATCTCTTTCTATCACTTAGAGCTGTCATTTGTTAGAGAGAGAGAAGTCGGCCCGTAAGTATTCGCACTGAAATTGCTTTTACGTGCGATTGGGCTTCTCACAACACAACGTTTGTTTTATAAGAACAAAATGGGCAAGTGGACACTTGTCTTCAATAAACCATTTACAGGCACTTTTTTTTTTTGGTTTTTCATGTTTAAATATCTGTCGCTGTGTCTGTCGGTTAAAATAGCCGTTTAGTTAACCGCCTAGCCTTGTTAACTAAACGAACTGACGGCCTGAATGATATTCAATTACAGTTTCGGTTGGAAGTCTATAACCAATTACGCCTTAACCGAATTGGTCGCAGTAACTAAGCCAGGGCACCCCGACCAAATGGGTTAGGTTAGGTTAGAACTGTAATCAACCGCGTGCGAGCCGAGAGAGCGAAGCAAGGCGAGCACTACTTCCAAAGGCCAGGCGGTTAACTAAACGGCTAATTTAACCAGTTGGCTGCGACATATCAATACCCATCACGTCTGCGAAGTTTCGCTAGCTAATTTAATTTGACCCTGGTTAGCGAAAGTGAGCAGCTAGGGAAGAATATTTGAACAATTCACTTTCTAAAGGAGTTAAATAAGGGATGAAGATTTTGTATGGAAGTTCGTTATTTCTTGACGATGGGTAATCGCTCTGGTTGAATTCGCTCTATAGTCGGACTTTTAATTAGCTGCAGTAAAATGACAGCTTATGTGTTACTTAAATGACTGAAATTGGCGTCTTTTTGTTTTTTCGCGGCCATCAACCAAATCTTGTTTTTCTAGTACAGAATAGTGTAACAAACGAAACTTATTTGACATGCATATCTCTAAACGCAGTCCGAAATGAGTCATTAAGAAGTGTCATTTTACTGCAGCTAATTAAAAGTCGTAGTATATTAATTCGTATTTTTAGAGACAAAGTGACAAAGTGTCATCAAGTGCACAGGTGACAGGGCCATGCGGCACAAGACGGAAGCTGGGCCATTGTCTGTGGGGAGGTGCCGCATACGCACTTGAGATCAGTCTGTGGAGATTGTCTCTGCTCCGGCCGACTTGGGTTCGAAGTTTATTTACAGATTTTATTTTGTTATGACTGCGTCAGTGAGCGCAGTTCGCGCAGCTGAATTTTGGGCCAAATATATAGGGATACGCTAAGATGAAGAGTGATAGAAAGGGACAGAGATACAGGCAAACAGATCTGTGCGTATAAATGTAATTGTACCCTCAAAAGCTACGTAATAATCCCGATTATAGAAAAACTCGTGAAATTTAATCTTGCCTACTCAATATGCCAATATTATAAGGTGACCACTATTTAACAGCAATAATATACATTTAAATAAATGACGACATTATTATATAAATAAATTATAGTCGATACACGTTTTGTGGTTGTTTTCTGGTACATTGTTGGAAAATCTTACTATCTATCTAATTCTAATGAGGGTGGCTAAATAATAACAGCCGCACAGGTCGATCGCTCAGGTTAAGCTACGCTCGCCGCGGTTGGTCTGTGGATGGGTGACCATCTTTACATACCGAGACCCCTCCGTGCCTCGGAAAGCACGTTAAGCCGTTGGTCCCGGCTGTGTCATTCGTGGGTACTCAGAAGCCCGAAAGTCTGACAACCAGTCTTACCAAGGGGTATCGTATTACCCAGTAACTGGGTTGTGGAGGTCAGATAGGCAGTCGCTCTGATAGAAAAACCCAATAACACTGCCCGACCTCAGAATCGAACCGAGGACCTCTTGCTCAGCAGTAGCACGACCCACTAGCGCAATGACGCAGCCCCCCCCCCCCCATTTCGCCCCCTAATGTTACCGAAATACTCACAGAATGTGTAAACGGCTATTATACGTAATATATTTAAATTATTTAATACTTGTTGTCCAGAAATATTCGCATAAGTATTTACTGCATAATAATTATATTATAATTATTTAATATCAACATAATATGATATTTGTATGTTTAGTTTTCACGTTCTCTATTTATATCTATAGTCGAATCGTTCTATGCCTGTAAGTGTTGTACAGATTTTTATATATGTTTAGTGTAGAATTCTTAATCGCTGTAAGCGTGGGCTGGGCGCGGCTCTACAAACGAATTTTATAGTTAAAATTAATTGCAAGACGGGTTGTCTTGAACAAGCGTGGTGATCAATGGTCATGCCTTCTCTGTATGGTCTGCATTTGCCTTGCAATTTGAATTAAAAAAGAAACTTGCTAAGGCTGAATTTAGTGCTCAACCGCCCGTGCGCGCTGTTTATCGGTCGTAAACGAGCGAGTGGTTAGCTGACGGCAAACTGAGTACTGACAAGAGATATCAGCGTTGCGTGTACACTTAAGGCGTATTTTTTGCAATAAATTACCAGCGTTGTGTCATCGCGCTTCTCTTTCTTTTCTATGCAGTCCGATAGTGACAGCGCTTTAGGTCATGTAGTCCCCTTAATCATCGTTGCACTAAATAAAAATCCCCGACATAGCGCTTTAGTCAGCCGACGTACGCCCTGCCAACGGTCCTCGTCAGCGTGACGTCACGTTTTTCATAAGTTTTCATTGATATAGCTAGGTTCGAACGATGTCAGTCCTGACCGTCAGTCGAGCACTATGTCCAACCTAAAACTGTAATTTTTATGGAGTTGTCATATGAAAAAGATGATTGCAAATAGCAATTGTTATAGCAGACGGCTTCGTTAAAAGTGTCAAGTTAATAAAAAAGACGTAACCCTCGTTTTAAGGTCCGCCGGAGTCGGGTAATACGGTTAATGTTTTCCTCCCCGCCCACAGCCCTACGCTTGCTTTACAGTAACTCATCACGCTTCACTTGGAACGAATATAAACTAAATGTATTGATTGATATTCATATACACTATATTTGTAATGTTTTCATGTATTTACTTCAACTTTCTTGCAATTTTATTAGTATTGTTATTTGGCGATTGCACTCCAAATTTACTTCTCTCGATTGGACTGGGTAACCGTAAAATTTGATCATAATATACAAGGTAAAGACGACAATATTACAATAAATTAAACCGCGTGTATCTAATGACGTACTCAGTCTGCATACTAAAATTTAATCAAATATATCTAATAGTTTAGTCACTGTATAGCTAGTAAAAAATTGGCATAACCCATAGTCGGGCCAGCACTACTGTAAGGATGGTTTGAAAAAAAAAATTTTTTTTAACTTCGACGCTAGGATTTATTTGATACTTCCAAAATACTCTTATGCATTAGTATTGCCACTGTTTTCATTTATTGTCGTACTAGCTGCGCCCCGCGGTTTCGCCCGCGTAAATGTCGATCCCGTGGGAATATCGGGATAAAAATTAGCTTTTAGGTTAATCCAGGGTGTCAGCTACCTCCATACAAAGTTTTATCAAAATTGGTCCAGCCGTTTTGAGTGTGATGAAGGAACAAACATATAAACACACACAAATTTTCGCCTTTATAATATTAGTTTGATTGTTGTCTCCACATCTTCTATCTTCTATATAAATAAAACAAAGTCGGGTTAGTTACACCATTTATAACTCAAGAACGGCTGGACCGATTTTTATGATGTTTGATTTGTTGGATTTGTCTCCGCCCCGAATAGCAGAATAACTGTTAAAACATTGGAAAAATTCACGTAAAAAATAAAAATGAAGATAATACATTTAGGCGGTACGAAATTCGCTGGGTCAGCTAGCTGTACATTAATACATATAAATTGCTTCTTATTGATTAATGTCTGGTTTGTAAGTTCCTCAGATTAACTTTGAATTCAACAGAGTTATCTATTTAAAGCGATGCTCTTCGTTAACAACCGGTTAACAATACCCCGGAAACCGGTAATAAGGATGACAGAATACCGTTTTTAACCATCAGATGAGCCTATCCTGGCCAATCGAGTTGCAATCTGCCGCCAGAAAGATCAAAAAAGTTTTGTGCAATCGCTAAATATTTGTTTAGTTAAAACTAGATAATATTATGTTTCTCCATTGTGTGAGCTTATTTATTTATTTATTTTACCATTTATGTACACACATATTAAACAGACAAGAAAAAACAGAACAGAAAAATAGGTACAAAGGTGATGCTTATTTCATAAGAAATCCCTTCCAGCATACCTGCGATAGGAAAGTACCTAAATAGAGAGATGTAGACAGCGCTTATGTTGATTACGTGTCTTTAATTAAGGCTGTGTTAAAGATGGCACGAAAGTCATTGGTCGTCGTGACGTTGTAGTAAAAACTTTGTCGCTAGCCATTCAGAAAAAAACGTTTATTTGTGGTGAACATGACTCACGCAAAACGGCCATCGCTCAGCATTATGTTGCGCGCCCCTATTCTGAAACGCATGAGTTGAATTTCGTCGGTTATTTAAAAAAAAAAAAAAAAGACTTCCATACATTTTGACCGCGTAGGTTTTGCACTTTTGTAATATATAAAAATCTCGTGTCACAGTGTGTGTTGTTATCGAACTCCTCCGAAAAGGCTTGACCGATTTTTATGAAATTGTTTTGTCAATTTTCTTTTTTCATAACGTGTGCGGGGTCACCTAGTAACCTATCAGGGGGCTTAAGAATCATTACTGGATCCATGGTTACAGGTTGCGCGGCGACGTCCCTGTTATCCTGTATTTTATATACTCGCCCAAGAAAGCAAAAAAAAAAAATATAAATTTTATTAGCTGTTCGAATATTTCTGGACAAGTTTTTACGACCTCCGTATTTATTCATCATATCGAAATATATAGAGAAGCATATTGTGTGAAGTTTTGAACGGGAAGGTAATTTTTTTTAAAGGGAATTTAAGTTTGTTTACGTAAAAAAATTATTAAATAAAAACTACGTGAGAGAAGGACCAAATTAATGAAAAACGGGTTAGTAAAGTAATTGATAGAATCGATTAAAAAGAAATTCAACGAAATTAAAAACCTTTGAAGTATAATTCGCTGCGTGAAAGCAGGATTCCACAATTTTGTTTTCGAAAATAGTTTTTTTTTTTTTATTAATATTAAGTGAAACAAATGATTTGACATTATAGTGCAATAAGAAACGATGAGCTGACAAAATGAGATTAAATCATGTTAGTTAAGGGTGTGTTAAAATTTAAGGTAACTGCGTTACAAGTTGGATTGTATGCTTTTCTTATATATAAAAGAGTTTGCAATGGTATTTGTTCGTTATTATTATTACTACCCACATTTAAGAGATATAAGGCTGTAAAAATAACCTTTATGAAGCCGCTTTTCTTTAAGTGGCAAGCCGGATTAAGGAACTTCGATCCAATAACATTTAAGACTTGTTTTTACTAAAAAATAAGTTACAAGAGTTGGAACTTTGACCTTCAATCTCTCCTTAACCAGAGGGTTCCCAATTCAATTGACTCTCGGCTTCGTTACGGATATTTTTACACCCGATATTCCTTTGTCTTTGTTCTGCGATGGCAACGTACAGACGCCAGCACATCAACCTACTACAATCTGTCAAATTTCTTTGATAGATTTTCAACTTTATCGCTTATGTATAAGGTTCAAAGTTGATTGGGAAATTTTGACAGTTTCGTGTAGGTTGATGTGCTGGCGTCTGTACAACGATACCCTAGGGGGGTGGGATTTTTCAAGCCATGAAAGCCTATAAAAAAAACATCGGCATGTTTTTCTCGTAAATTCAAGAATGACAAATTCTTCGAGGATAACTAAGACATTTTTTATATCTTAGTAATAAGTAATACATCTTGTATACCAAGTGAAAATACAGGTTATATAACTATATTTATGTCAACACACTGACACTTAACTTATTGTCCTGTATGTGAATTGTGTCGACAGGTATTTTATTATATTTATTGATATCAAATTTGAACTCTGTCAGTCAAAATGGGACAGTTTAAGGACTTTTTTTTTTTTGGTGGCGGTGTAAAATTGGGCTTTGGGGGATGTCCCCGAGTGTCCAAATTGTGACTACAGTTGTATTGGGTTTCCACCTGTAATAACAAAATGAATGAATGAATGATATTTATTTGCAAGAATATAGGTAGGTAACATAAGTTTTTAAGATCTCTATAGGTTTCACTATATTCGGCATTTCAGCCGTGCAAATATTTAGATTTTACAATTACAATGCAATTAATAAAATTAAATTATACAATTATATTCATTTTAAACAATAATTTATATTAAAAATAGCGATTAATAATAATAATGTCAAGAAAAATAGCAAATGTAAGTAAAGAGAACTAAAGAGTTTAGGAAAGGGGGCAATTTCTCCCCCCCTGTATCCGCGCCTGCACCCACGACGTAAAAAATTACCCTTTAATTTTAGTATTTCCTTTAAAAGTCTGGAGACTGTAAGTTGGTTTGCAAAAGTTTTACTTCACTTCATTTTTTTTAACCCTTACATGTTTTTATCATGGATATTTTTATATTTAAATCTAATTTCCTAGAAAAGCAGGAATTTAAGTCAAGAGGAGCGTAGTTCAGAGGATTTTCTTGTCATCATTGCCATAAGGCACCTGTCACCGCCAGCGATTAGCGAGAAGCGAGTAGAACTAATAACTAAAAGCGAGTTGTTTGTTAAACAGAGTTCTCGCTGTTAGTGTGAACAGTTGAAGATGACCTATTAATATACGTGGCACGGGCGGGACCTACAATCTTTTGTAAGTTTCTTGAGCGAGAAAATGGTCGATAGCTAGTCGTTTATAAACTCGTCGACGGTGAGAGAGAGGCCTAAAGCCATAAGTTGTACGAATATTGACGTATTAAAAATTTGTTTGGGAGTCTTTCCGTTTATTTTTATTATTATTATTCAAACTCATTGTACAAGTCTGCTCTGCGCAAGCCATAAGTGATGCATCAATCATAAACAGGAATTAAAAAGACAATTTCTTTTTTTCATTGACGCATTTCATAAAAATATTTATTAAATATATTTTGTTTTATTAATATGTATTTCTTTTACCAACATGCTAACTAACACTGGAGACGAGGTAATTTAAACTAATACGTTTTGTAATGTGTGTGCTATTTTAATATATATTTATGTTATTTTATGTTTTGTGCATGGTTAATACTTACAAAGTAGTGTTGGGGTAAGTTCGGCGCTGGGATAAGACCGTACCGTGTACGTCCTTGTTGTTTTTTCTTATTTTTTTGTATATAGTTTGAGCCCAGACGGTGGTCACGTTGTTGTATTAATTTTGGCTATATTTTAAAGCTGACAATATTATGTTCTACGCCATTTTATACTGGATCTCCAACATTGTTTTTTAATGTTGTTACATTAAAAAATATTGGAAAACTAGCCGGGAATTTTAAAACGTGTACTGTCTTATCGCAGCGTCTAACTTACCACGATAAAAAAAAGTCGGGCGTCGAGAAAATACGTTCCTGATACTTGTCAGTGCGACAATTCTAGTAGGTAGTAAAGATCAAATTTGCAATACAGGAATTCGTTTGTATAAAACTGACAGGTCTCAAGAAGGCCGCACAAGTAGTATTTTTTTTTTTTACGTTTGCCACTTGACATTGAATGTTTTCTGTTATGAATTGTTTTATCGATTTTCAAATTCAGCATGAGTGATTTTTTTTATCGTAGAACTAAATATTAAGTCTGCATCTGCAACAGACTAACAAATCGAAATTACCGGCTGATTTTGAAATAATTGATAGATAAGCCTTGCACATTGAATTGAATTGCGCCTCGAAGCCGCCTCGACTCTTGCTCGTGTGAGCGGCGCCCCTAAGTGTTCTTTTTTTTAACAATTTACACACACAACTTAACACAGCCTCATGCCTGTATTTCTCAAAGGGTTTGTAGAGGTGTTCCTAAAAACAATTTTTTTTTTGTTTAGCCTAATACTGTCCCGCTGCTGGGCAAAACAATTTACTCAAATAAAACATCATTTATCATAATCAAAATGTATGAAACAAGATATTTCTTTTACTATTTCAGACTTTGTAAAAGTTGTTCATATTATATTCACCTCCTAATAATAATAATAATAATGGTGTCACATTTCATTAAAATTTCCTAAAGGGCCTCTGCGAGTTGGCTTCGGCCCCTCGTACGCCTTCCAAAGGACCGGGACTCAATGGTCCCGAGATATAAAAAAGATAATAATAAAGAATAATAATATATATATATATAATTTCAAAGTCAGTCGATAGAATTCAACACTTGACTACAGCAAAGCTATCTTCAACCATTCGACAGTATATTTGCCTTACACAGACAGCATACAGCTGTCTGAAGAATAACGGTCGTTTATTTGATTTAGGGCTGATTTTTCAATAGTCAGATAACTTGTATCTGAAGCTGTCTTGAATCTTGTATCTGAAGAATATGACAGTTTGGCATATTGTCTATGCAAAATTTGTCGAACCTAAATTCCTCAGATAAAAATTATCTGACTTAGTGCGCATTCCACCAAACATTTATACCTAGAATAAGTTTTATCCTGAGAATAAATTTTGACTTTT
The DNA here is from genome assembly GCA_963669345.1 of Gortyna flavago. NCBI lineage: Eukaryota > Metazoa > Arthropoda > Insecta > Lepidoptera > Noctuidae > Gortyna > Gortyna flavago. The sequence goes on along the minus strand of OY770155.1, from coordinate 4,940,517 downwards.
AGACAGTTTTTCTATATTAGAACTGTCAGACGTCAATTTTATTCCACGAATTAAAGATTGACAGGTAATTTATATTCGGCAAAAATTCAAAATTATTCTTCCGATAAAATTATCTGGCGTTGGAAAAATCTGACCTGAATTATTATCAAAATCAGGCATGAAACTGACTAAATTTTCGGGTATTGGATTTGTGAACAGTGTCTAGAGGACTCCTTCGATATCAATGAATGATGTTCGATTTGGCACGGTAGCATATCGAATGTTTGGGAACAGCATTGCAGAACAAAAAAAAAAAATGGTTACAGAATTTTGACTGGTTTCGTTTTCGTACATAATTTCTAATATCTGTAATCATTGTTCCCAGGTCTTCTTCGTTACAAGGTGGACTTTCAATCGATGCAGCTCGACGACGAAGAAATCGACAACCTGTATGACATCGACGACTATTAATCGCGCGTCCGTCGCATCTGTCGCAACTGTGTGCCGTGTCCGCACGGCTGCGTTCGATGTGTGCCTTTACTTATACATAGAAGCTCAAATTAAATTTACTAGTGAAACTTCACATACTTGTTACAGTTATCTCATGATAATAATAAAAAAATTTTTTTTTTTAAACTCACCATTTCAATCAATCAACACTAGTTTAGATATAGATACCTGTGTCTGTGAAGTTTTGCTAGTTAATCTAATTTGACCTTGTATTATGGTGGTATACTGTCATATTTCAATGCTCAATTATAAAAATACTAGCTTTTGCTCGCGGCTTCGCCCGCGTGTTGGTCGAAAATTATCCCACGGGAACGTACTACGGGGATAAAAACTATCCTAGGCGTTAATCCAGGTTCAAAATTTCAGCCGTATTTGCGTGATTGAGAAACCATACAAACTTCACATTTACCCTCTTGCTAATAAACGTTGTATAGCGTCTGTATAGTTACACAACGCTTTGTCTTCTTCTTTCGAAAGTCAAATTACTGACGACTGAAAGAGAGAAATCGGTGTGTAACTATTCATCTGATATAATACGTTTATTAGTAAGGGGGTTATAGTATTACCAGCTGCCCGCCCCAGCTTCGTACGGGTGCAATTTTTTTCTCGAATTGCTGAAATTTTCTTTCATAATAACCTTGTCCTGGTAACACCGAACACAAAAAAAAAAAAAAGAATCGTCCAATTTGGTGCAGTCGTTCGGAAGTTATGCGCATATTTTGGCGACTTTGTTTTATTCTATGTAAGGATAGGCCGACCGCTTAACTGAGACGTTGCCTGAAGTAGCAGCGCGGTGCGGGAGGGGTGTGGTGACGTCATGCGAGAGCGAGCGTGATTCGTCAACTTGTGACAACCATCACCCCTCCCGCACCACGCAGCTACCTCAGGCAACGTCTCAGTTAAGCGGTCGGCCTATAGTGGGACACACGCCTTTTTCCCAAATTGGTAGGCAGAAATTGCAATTAATGAAGAAGTTTTCTCTTCAAAAAGTTCCATGACTGTAGAACGTCCGCTCCGTCACTTATACCTGTATCTCTTTCCAATCTTTTATGTGTCTTATGAGCTCAACTATCACTAATAAGACACAATTGCTTTATTTATTTTGTTACTGAATATAATAAGCTTGCTTGCACCTATCTGCATCTTTCTTCCTTTTTCTGTTCTTCATCTTTTTAGGGTTCCGTGCCTCAAAAGGAAAAACGGAACCCTTATAAGATCACCTTTTTGTCTGTCTGTCTGTCTGTCCGTCGGTCAAGACCCTTTTTCTCAGGAACGCGTGGAGTTATCAAGTTGAAATTAATATCAAATACTCAGGGCTGCAGTCCCTTGAAACATAGAAAAAAATCAAACTTCTAAGTCAACGCAATCAAAAGATATACGGGCGTTTATGTTCCGGAATCAAAATCTATAGAGTACTTCCCGTTGACCTAAAATCATGAAATTTGGCAAGAAGCAATGTCATGTAGAACAAGTAAACATTACAAAAAAAAATATTGTTTTTAGTATTTACATACCTACAAATTTGTAGGGAAACCCTCGGTGCGCGAGTCCGACTCGCACTTCACCGTTTTTTTTTCTCTTCTGTAAATACTGGACAGTAAGTATACCACCATATTTACTAGAAGACTGACAGTTTGCAATATAAATATATTATCTGTTGTCTGTTGCTGAATGAGTTTATAAGAACTGTTAGTCTGAAGGCGTTTTGCCAGTGGTTTATCCATAGTTAGACCCAATGATATTATAAGTAAAAATACTTAGAGAGGTTTAGCTACCCTGCGTTCGTAAAATAGTTCCCAAAAATGTAAACAACTACGTGTTTTTGGGAAAAGAACTAACGCCAACACATACAAGTTCAGTTGCGCTAATACTCCAAACAATTTCTAAATTCATCTTATTTGTACTGACATAAAGTTGATATTCGTTTCAAGTGGAAATAACAATAACAATTTGAATAGACTTTACCGAACACGCGACCGCCCAAAAACGCGCTAAAACCCTTCAAAAACGGCACAATGACAATGATACGTGGAAGTAGGACGGCATATCGAAAGAGACAAGACTATACGAGCTCAACTGTCACTGATGATATTAATAAGCTTGCCTAGCATAAGGTAATTAGCCAAGTTTTGACTTGCCTTATCCTAGTTATTTTTAATTATAATATCATTGGTTAGACCAAAATAAATAAACATTACTGAAACACTGCTTCGGTTGAGAATTAAAGCGCTGCTACACAGCCCGCGGCTAAGCTACACACGGCAGATGTTTACTTACGATTTCCTTTGCGACCCACGGATGTGTAGGTCGCAAAGAAATGAGCCGCGAAGCTAACATGGCCATCTTCTTCGTATAAATCCTACAAAGCAGTAGGCGGTCGAATTTATTCCTGTCACTGTCGCACAAGAAAGAATATGTTTTATTTGCGGTAAAAATGACGCTGAGAAAGAATAAACACAAAAAATTGGTTGTCTGTAAAGTCGGTTTACGTACTATAATTTTACGTGATAACGTCATAAGAGATGATGCGTCACAAGCCGAACGCTTAGGCCGATCGTGCCTCTCTATCTCTTGTACCGCGCTCGCTTGGCTCAGGCGGTACGTGACAATGAGTCATGCTTTTTCGTGTGTTCATCGATTTATAAGACGTTATCACGTCAAAAAAAAAAACTAGTTGGGGTAAAATATGCGTCACATCCACGCAAAACTGCCATCGCTCAGCACAAATACTAAGACCCGGTCGAGACAGTCCTGTGCTGGTTTTCAGCGACAGTGTGCGTTGATGTGATGACGTCAACCAACAGTTTGACATAAATGTCAAACTGAAAAGAGCAAGATACGAGACGCAAGAAACATATCTTTGCCAAAGCATGGGCGAAGTAACGTTTATCTGTCTGGGTATTTTAAAAGCATTTTTTCATCAAAATATTAGAGGTGCAAACAATAATAATGACAGACAATAACGTTACGTCTGTAGCCAGTCACATGACCGCCGCATGTCAATGCTATATTCGCGTGATGTTATGTATTATTATGTCATTGGATTCAGTATGAATGGGGCTATTTTTTAGGTAAATAAAAAAATATCATCATCGCTTTAGATTTTGAAATAATATTTTTTTTTTACTTTTAATTGGCGTAATGTAAATAAACATAAAGAATATTGAAAAAAGTCAAAGCCATTTAAAGTTACGAAACAAGCTGTGTAATGTACTCTGGTCTGTCCACTTGAAGAAACAGCCATTAGTTTAATAGCGGTCCATGGACATTTTTTGTGTACGAGTTCTGTATAAGCGACGAGGCACCCCCTCTGCGCGCCGAAAAAAATGTTCTGGTACATTTGAAACTGACGTCACGGGGAGGCGTGTTACACTGAGTGGGTAGACAGACATTTCACCAGTTATGTTCAAGTCCTATGTAATAGGGGGCGAGCCTATTGCCATGACCGTGTAGAAAATAATATAAAAAAATTGAATTATTGTTTTAATTTTACTAAAATATAATGTCAAGTTATTGAATAACTGGGAAAAGTCATATTGAGGTTTCTGTACTTAAAAATTACTCATAAAATACGTAACCTCTTCCTTTTTTGAAGTTGGTTAAATATAGAACCTCGGCACAAAGGTTGCTAAATGAGTTTTTATAATAAAAGTATTAATTAAATAAAATCCAAGTAGAGAAGCTATGTGAATTAGGGCAGATTTTTCAATCGTCTGATAACTTTATTTGAGGAATAATTTTGACAGTTATTTCATATAAAAATTGTCAAACGTCAATTTTATGCCTCTGATAGAAGTTATCTGGCGATGGAAAAATCAGCCTTTATTTGTTTAAATTGTTTGCATTCACTAATATCACAATATTTCCATAATATATTATCAGCCTATTATTGTCCCACTGTTGGGCAAAGGCCACTTCTTATACCGAGAAGGCACGAGCATTGATCACCCACGCTTGCTCGAGACAGTTTAGCCTAATTAAGACTGATTTTAAAAACTTGCCACAAGAAAACCACTGGTTTACACCTGAAGTATTGCTATAAGACACGGCACACATTCTCGACAACCTAGATCGTATTCGGAACTTCGTTGACGTATATTATGAACTTAATTACTACCGTGTAATTAGTCGCAAAAGATCGTCAAACAGTCCATTGCAATCATTAGAACATTACAGTATTTTGTTGACGATCGCGCGACTAATCGCAAAAACGCAATCGCGACTAATTCCGAATGCGATCCGTTTATTTAAAAACCAACCAAGACATCTGTATTTTTTTGTTCTCATTAAAGAAAATACGCGTTATATTTAATTATATTATAAAATAAAAGAATATGATTTCCTATCTATTAGCTAATAACACCTGCACAGGTTTTTAAAACGATTTTATTTGTTATATTGTATGATAATATTAATAAACTGGCGGTTGGTGGATCACGTCATTTCTTTTCGTACTTTTTTTTACCTTTATTTACCCTCTTTCAAATCCTACAGCAAGGCTAAAGCAACGACTTCCTATAAGCTGCAGCTGAATTGCGTAAGACACTCAATCACATATCAATAATTTTGAAGGATATTGCTAATCTCCTTTGCTTGATAAGTTCGAAAATATTGTCTGCTCAACAACGTAAATAATCTTGAAACACACCGGTACTAAACAAATATTTCCGTGAGTTGTCGAATGCGTTCCCGCAGCATGGAATGCACGCGAACAGAACGCCCATCTCTTCATGTTGCTGAGGAAAACGGTGGAGTACCGGAATAAAAAGAACCTGTGCTTTTGGTACCGGTTCCAAATTTTATTGCAACAACTTTCAATCTTATTCTAGTATACAATGGGGAGAATCCTTTTAAGCAATTAGTTTGCTTGTGTTAGGATTCTTCGCCCCTCCACAAGGTTAACTTATACAAAGCAAAATTAAAAAATATAAATAATATGGACAAAAAGAAAGAATAAAAATGCGCGTGGATGTGTGTGTGTAGGAGGTATGGAGGTGAGTGTGTATGCGTGGGAGTGAGGGTTGTGTACGCAATATACGAAATTAGTTAATTCCTGTAATTTGAGGTAAAATGCGCAGCTGCTGCAATGATGTACCGGCGAATGAAGCATGCCCACGAGCAACTTAGTTGCCCAACACGCGCGCACTTTCATTACAATTAAGAGACGGGTGGACAGTTGCGTAGTCGACCTGTCTCCAAACCCGCCGACAAAAACTCGCGTCGCTACATGCGCACATCATACAAACCCGGTAGACTTTGATGTGGGAGATAGATTAGTGGACGCCGCCCGTGACCGTCAAGATGGAGGGATACTCCTCGGTTGCATATGGTCCCTCCATCTTGACGGTCACCACACCGTTCCGTTAAAAACCATAGACTACAATATGTTCAAGCCTAGCCTCTTCTAAGAAATCTTAGCTTTAGTATAATCTAGTAATGTTTAATTATTATGTCAATGGTTAACGTCAGTAGAAATCCGTTTTCGGTTTTTCCCAACAGCTTCTTTGAGTGGCGTGTGGCGCCATCTAGCCGATCTTCAAGTAAATCTTGAAAGTGAAGATTGTTTCGGTGATAGTGCAGAGTTTTATTTCGTTAAAATATAGATGGCGCTATTACGTAGTTTCTAGAAATTATGAGACGACGTCATTACGATGTGTGTGCCATTTTATGGGGCGAACCTTTAAACTCCGGCCTTTGAAAACCCCAAAAACACTGCTTCTGCTTCGTCATGCGAATCAAACTCGGGAAGCAGTCAAATCAAACTTTTCGTGGATCAATGAGATGTAAGATGACAAAGCAAGTGCACGGTCATTCTCTTGTCCTCACAATGACATCTCAAGCTCCGCTAATAAGACACAAATGATTTTTATTGTATCGTACCTACTACATAGGGAACAAAATTAAACAGAAGTTCTCAACTCAAACTTCAAGTAAAACTACCAGCGGTTATTGACCCTAAAAAAATATCAAATCATTTATATATTTTATTCCATCACGTTTCTGAGGTTTATCGACACCCATCACATCTGCAGAGTTTCGCTCGATAGTCACCCCCCTCTTTCTAGCCATTCACACAGTCCATTCATCGTTTCTTTGGTCTTCATAGATGAAGAGATCTCATAGAGCCATCCAAAAATACTCAAAACTTTCCTCACGACAACTTGGCAATGACAATGCAGAAGGCAAAGACAGATTTAAAAAAAAATTGCGGGTCCAGTGACTTGCGGGTCGCACGTGTAAGTCTAAACCCGTGCAAGTAACCCGTAACTATATTGCTAAAGTAAAATGGACCGTGTCTAAACCTCATTAAGTCCAATATGGGTATTGTGCCGTAAGAAAATTAACTCTAGTACATTTTTTTGTCAAATCATCATAGGTTGTGTATTGAAGGATCAAATTGTTTCATCATCTGACTTAAATTCTTGGTTCTTCAAAGTTCTTGGGGTTTGCTTGCAAAACTCACCTAATAGAGCTCGCGTCCTAGCGAAAGCATAGCAGTGATAGCCCAGTGGTTAGCCTCGACTTACGAGTTGTAGGTCTTGGGTTCAAACCCACACAGGCGCTTTACTTTGTATAATTAATTTGATGAATTTAATTACGAAAAGTGGTGATGACCACTGCTCTCAAAATGGTGAACGAAAAAATAAATATATAGGTACTTCAAATAAAAAGTGTTTCTTTTTTTTTTCGAATTAAAGTTCGGCTTCTGAGAGAATGCGTTCCTAACACCTGTCAGATAATCAGTTTCATACAAACGAATAGGTAGGTACAGACGCCAGCACATCAACCTACTACAATCTGTCAAATTTCTTTAATAGATTTTCAACTTTATCGCTAGAGCGTAAGGTTCAAAGTTGATTGGGAAAATTTTACAGATTGTAGTAGGTTGATGTGCTGGCGTCTGTACGTCTCTCCCGTCTCTGTATCTTTCCCGAATGCTACTAGAATTGTCGCAATGACAGGTGTCAGGAACGCATTCTCTCGACGAGTCTGGATTTGTGCCCAGGTGCCATGGGACTTAAAGATAACTGGCACAAAATAAGACCTTAGCAGGCCCAGATGGAGATGGCGGGATGAGTTGGATTCCTTCAACAAGAACTGGTCATTACCAGCTTTAAACAGAGAAAGTGGCCAGAGAGTAGGGAGGCGTTTGCCCTGCAGTGGGACAACTCGTGGAACCCTCTGCCTAATGCTTCAGAAATTCCAATCCTTATATAAATTAATTTACTAATAGTAGATACTTCATTTAGAAGGAGAATCGACTAAACTGAACGTCAAATCAAAAAGTTCCACTGGCCTCTAACTGACGGAAAAATACTCAAAAGATGGCGCAAAAACTACAGTGACGCAATACCGAGAACCTGGTTCGTTTCGAAAGTTAACTTTACGTTTATTTTTAACTAACAGGCAAATAGAACTCAATGCATTTTGATGTCTACAGTCGCAACTCAAAAGAAAGTGTTACCTACTTTAGCGTTTTTGCCATTGATTGACTTACGAAAAACAACATTATTAGGATTGTCATGTATTTAAGAAAGACAGCTCCTTAACACGTTCAGTGCCGGGAGCCTTCCACGAGGGTTCACTCAAATCGCATATGGGATGCCGGGAGCCCTCGCGGAGGGCTCATTTTAAATTTACGTTTTTCTTAGCGAATATAGCATTATAAACTATGAAAATAAAATTAGTCGTATATTTTAACAAGATTTATTAGTATAATCGTTGGTTTTCAAATACCAGCATTTTTATTTTCAAAAATAATTGGGTGCTGGGATGCCCGTATTTCAGGGATGGTAAACCGTTTTACGTTTAGGTACAAATATTCACTAAAAATAAACATATTTATTTTGAGATTATAAATTAAGAGGATGAGTTTATAAATAGAAGCTTCAGCATCAAAAGGGTAAAAACGAACACCCATACCCATGGTGCAACTTCGTTTGACTGTCAGTCCGTTCGTTTGTACAGCTGCTCATTTCAGGAGCATACTTCGCTACATACAAGTCGTTTGGTTTTGTCATTAGAGTATTATATTATCTGTGGTCATGTATACAATGTGTAACATAATTAACGCAAGACCTCATACACCCCAATTAGAGTAGGTATTGAGTTGAAAGCATAATACAACGACCAAAAAAAATTTTTTTAAAGCTAACTTCTATTACTATTAAGAAAATCGTGTTGACCGTAACACTATTTTATGCATTTAAAATATAGTCTTATTGCTTTGAAATAACATTTAATTTTCTTGAGCTCAATCACCGGTCAGTATGGCAAAATCACTGACCTCTAATAAACAAGCTTGTATAATACCTGGTCAGTGGGCAAATTACATAATTTAATGTCTTCTCAAAAATGCTTGGAAATTTGAGCATTATTTTGACAACCTTTTTTGAGATAAATCGAAATTGCTGTACAGGGGACCTAAAAGGCTACTTTTGCAGAATCATGAAATAATTCATATCACGCAATTTCATCTGTATGACAGTTTTGTATGGAGATTCATAAAATGCTATAGGTACACCTCTGCCTAACCCTTCAGGGATATATAGGTGTGAAACTGTCAAACAGATGAAGTGCGTGATAAGAATTGTTGTTGTATGATTCTGCCAAAGTGGCCGTTTTAGGCCCCCTGGCCACATACATGCGAGCAGCGGCCGGCAAAAGTTGTATGAAAATCCATATCTGTCCTGGTTTAGCGGCCAAATAAACATAGTAGGTAAACTCATATATGTCGTGTTATTTAAAAATGGAACGATCTTTTACTCCAAAACATGGCAGCCAAGGAAGTAAAAAAAAAAAAAACTAATTATCACTTTAACGCGGGAAAAATTATTGTTGTGCGTTGTTCGTCATTGATTTTGAAAGTAATTGTATTTTAATTTCCGCGCATTATTTGAGAAAAGTACTATACAAGCCTTGGCCACAACTAGGCATTGATGGACGAACGTGTAAATGTGGGCCGAGGCGAAGCCGAGGCACACATACGTAAGTCGTAAGTTAATAAGCTGTTACAAAATAATAACGTTTTATTACTTAAAAAAATATTAATATTGCATAATGTTACTGTTTAAAAAAATATTACATTGAAAATTTCAGAAGAGGTTGGACACCCCTGTCACGGGATCAAAGCGAGCGATTATACTTTTTCTTCATTTTTTTATTTTTTATATTTGACGTCTTCACGCCACTAGCACATGTAAATACCCCCAGAGATACTAATTAAAGCAACAAGACGTTCTGAAAACACTAATTTACTTCTTTTTATAGTGTTTTATAATACGGTTTCAAACCTAATGCCGACGACCCTCCTCGAGGGTTCACTTTAGCGCAAACGTAATGCCGGTGACCCTCCTGGAGGGTCCATTTGCAAAATGTATGGCGGCATGGCGTATGAGCTCTATGAAAAGTGGGCGGAGTCGAAAGTGTTAAGTTCTCAGTTGAGCTGCACGATTACTGACAAATGCGTGCACTGTCTGGACTGGTCCACTCAATCTGTGTGGTTCTTTCCTCAAAGACAATTTCAGACACCAATCTAATATTGTCTTCACATGATCTGACCAAGATTGTATCTGGACTTTAAAAGAGGGAGAGTGTTTTTTTCGGCCTTTCATCTCAGAGTAGTCAGATAGGAAATGCCGACCTCATCTAGTTTAAAAAAATATGATTGCCGTGTAAAAGTGTTTGTACAAACCTACTTACAGGAATAAAATCAATTATATTTAGGTTTATTTTATTAAAGTCTCAAATCATATCATCATCTGCCGAGCGTTCTCCCAACTATGTTGGGATCGGCTTCCAGTCTAACCGGATGCAGCTGACCAGTATTTTACAAGAAACGACTGCCTATCTGACCTCCACAACCCCGTTACTGGGTAATATGATACGCCTTGGTAAGACTGGTTGTCAGATTTTCGGGCTTCTGACAACCCATAACAACTGTCAAAGATCCACGATGACAGCCAGGACCAACGATCGTCCTGTGCGGCTGTTTTTATTTAGCCACGGGCCCCTATAGTCTTAAATCATATCATAATATAAATATATAGCTAATAGCATCACGCCTGAGCGGTAGGTAAGCAGAAAGTTTTTGTAGTCCCCACCCAAATTTCGCCAGATCCACAGAGCATGTAACCTCTAGTAGATAAGTTTTAAGCCCCATGTATGAGAGCTAACAAATCCAGATTTCGAGCTACAATTTCTGAGAATCATAACGAAAAAAATCGAACCGAGGATCTAGCCCAGGACCATACGCTTAGCATCGAAGCATACATGCACTGTTTCTAAATACTAATACATACTCACTCTACATACTAATTCCATGTGCTCATCTTGACTTAAACTCTATTCTTTTTCAAACTCTTCAAGATTGAAAAACGGCGTCCATTTTGAATTCGATTTAGTTCATTTTCAAATCGTACAAAAACTGCTGACCATGGATAGCAAAATAAGTACTTAATACTTACTTTCAAAAAACGTAATATTGCGTCAACCGAGTTTGCTTTTTTTAATGACCTTTTTAAGGTTTTGGCTGAATGATTTCCATGACTTGGTTTGAAAAAAAAAAGGCAACTAATTTTGCGTTTCGTTTCGCGGTAGTTTTCCAATGATTTCAGTTCAAAACTATTGTTATTGGTAAAGTAAAACCATATAAGACAAAGGGACTATTTTAGTGTGAAAGTTACCCAACTACGGAAAAGATGAAAATAATCATTTTTCTGAACACGCTACGTTTAAGTTTTTAGGTAAGTAGGTACAGACGCCAGCACATCAAGCTAGCCGAAACTGTCAAATTTTCCCAACCAACTTTAAACCTAATGCTTTAGCGATAAAGTTGAAAATCTATTAAAGAAATTTGACAAATTGTAGTAGCTTGATGTGCTGGCGTCTGTACATAATTAAGTAATAATATAATCTCATCAGATATTTCTATAGACTACGCACTTAGACATCTTATTTTTCCCATCACCCTTCCTTTGGATTTAATAAGGCAAAACCCACGCTATCACGTATCTATATTTAAAACAAAACTAAATCAAAATCATAAAAGATCAAAGAGGCACGATGTACTTAACAAAGTTTGCCCACATAAAAAATATTGTAAAAAAGGTTCACTCTAATTCAAATGAAATAACCAATAACTTATGCCCAGAACCCTAATTGCGTTACGCACTATCAATAACAATCTGAATAATTTTGAAGGATGTTGCTAATCCATTGCTTCAGATGTTCGACAACTTTGTCTGCTCAACAACGTAAATAACGCAATGAATGTTATTGAACTGTCAAAATCAAAGCCATTCCTACTTTTAGTGTATTTTTTCGAAAATATGAAGCAATGGATTAGCAAAATCTTTCTAAAATTACCTATTCAGATTGTGATTGATAGTATGCTACGCAATTAGGGTGCTAGTATTCATTTCCATCCGGTTAGATTGGAAGCAGACCAACATATTTGAGAAAAGCCTAAGCAGATGATGATGATGACTGTATGTGCATTTTTTAAATTTCTATCGTGACAATTTATCGAGGTTAGCCCCGTCCTCGTGCATAAAATTTATAAAATTACATGCACGCTATAACACGAGTATTATGCCATCATCATCATCCACAGCCCGACTTCACTCACTGCTGAACATAGGCCTCTCCTTTCGAGTGCCAAACCCCACGCTCCGGTGCCAGCCTCATCCAGGTTCTTCCCGTGATGGTAACAATGTCGTCCGCCCATCTCGCCGCCGGACCGACAGTTCGTCTCTCAGTCCTTGAACGCCACTCGGTCACTGCCTTACTCCACCTGCATCATCACTGCGCCTTGCCACGTGTCCCAACTCACAACGACTAACAACCAACAACGAAAAAATTTTTTCCAACTCTATAGTCCTCAATACCTGAGTGTGTCATTTGGGATCGAAGATTGCAAATGAAAAATAAAAAAGCCTGATTCTGAGGCTCTCGATCAAACCTCACCTTCTGCACATAACTTGCAGCTTAACAAACGTAATAACAAAAAGAAACAGGTTTTTTTTATCAATAAGTGTTTTTGTTCACGTTTTTGGTGGCCGGTAGGTATTTTGTACAGTTCTGTGAGGTAAGCGAGCCAAAATTAGAAAGCAAGGCATTTCGTGGTGCTATTTTTAGCCCGTAGGTAAGCAATTTTTAATAAACTTAGCGTACGAACCGGTTTATTTAAATATTTTTGAAGTTGATTTTGTAATATGGCTTCTTGCTTGTGTTAATATGTTTACATGTGTGCTGTTATTTTTTTCAGAGTGGCTCGTGTCTAATTACATCCGCATTGGTCGATCGGTGGTTAAGCTAGGCTTGCCGAGGTCGGTTTGTGGATGGGTGACCATCATTACATTTCGAGACCCCTCCGCGACTCGGAAAGCACATTAAGCCCTTCGTCCCGGGTGTCATTCGTAGAACTTTGACAGTCGGTACAGGTAGTCCGAAGTCCAAAAGTTTGACTAAAAGTCTTACCAATGAGTATAGTGTTACCTTGTAACTGCAGGGTTGTGGAGGTCAGATAGGCAGTCGCTCCATGTTAAATACGGGTATTCAGTTGCATCCGGTTAGACTGGAAGCCGTTCCCAACAGACTTAATTGGGAAAGGCAGGCAGATTGATTGACTTAGGTGCAAAATTTTATAAACGCAAGTCAAGTAATTCGATTGGCTGTTGATAATTCAGTCAACCAATCACAGCTCGGCCCTAATTAACTATCACCACCATGACCACTATAATCACGACAATTCTCTATGGCACAGTGAATGAAACCGCGCAAAATGAACTCGAAGTTGGCGTGGTATAAACACTTTGAACTGTCAAAATGCCACGCTTCCGCTTCCGTACGTATGGTTTGCACGTGGTAAGGTTAAGCGGCGAATAATAAATTACCATACAGAATTGGGGATCAGGCGTGATAATCGGATAAATATTAATAAATTATTTTTAATCATTGTGTTAATTTTCGTTCCATGAACCGGCCTTTCTCAGTCTGTAATAATAATAAATCACTCCATCGCCGTATCTCTACGTTGACGTCGTGCGTGGTGGGGCTGTGCCGCATGCCGGTCGAGTTCACCTTACCGGAACAGGTTTAGGATGAGGAGCCAGACCAAGAGACATACAGAAACCAGCAGGGCAGCATGTGGCGAGCTGTTGGGCAGTAGCGACGCCACGGACCCTATCTCCCGGGAGAAGTCTTGTTCCTCACCTCTGGCTTGCCTTTATTGGCCGGCTGGAGTGAAAAATGACGAGGAACAGAGCTCCCACCTAATTCTTACCTTTATTGGCCGGCTTCAGTGGAGATTCGCAAGATCAAACGTGCTTGGAGGAAGGAAGTATTCCAGTAAGTACTCGTAGGGATCTTGACCATCTTCCGGGCTCTGGGATTGTTCTGTAAAGCCGTGGTATACCTCTCCACTCCTCAAGCACTTCAGGACATGTTGCCCCTTTGTCGCTACGTCACTATGTGCGTGCACTGACTGGACAGGTCCTCTCAATCTGTGTGGTTCTTTCCTCAAAAGACCATCTCAGACATCGATCTACATGGTCTTCATATAACCTGACCAAGATTACGTAATTACGATGTCTGGACATTAAAAGAGACTGTGACCTCTGAGTTTGTTTCGGCCTTTCTTCTCAGAGTAGTCAGATAGGAAACGCCGACCTCATCTAGTTTAAAAAAAATATGATTGACGTGTAAAAGTGTCTATGCAAACCTACTTACAAAAATAAAATCATTTATCATTTAACGGTTTCCGGGGGCCCATTATTGAATGCAAGTCAACCCCTACCATTTTATCTGTGAATATGTTATTATCATTGCTCAAGCAGGCATAGTCTTCCAAAGTTCAAGGTTACCAATCCACTATAGCTACCCAAACCCATAGACCAATATATTTTGTTTCCATGTTCTGCAATAGTCCAGCACCAACCGGGGGTTGTCCTTGGTGCACTTGCATAGTTCATCATCATCTGCCTAGCCTTTTCCCAACTATGTTGGGGTCGGCTTCTAGTCTAACCTGATGCAGCTGAAATACCAGTATTTTACATGGAGCGACTGCCTATCTGACCTCCACAACCCAGTTACTGGGTAATACGATACCCCTTGGTAAGACTGGTTGTCAGACTTTCGGGCTTCTGACTACCCGTAACGACTGTCAAAGATCCACGAGTGACAGCCGCCTAGCCGGGACCAACGGCTTAACGTGCTTTCCGAGGCACGGAGGGGTCTCGGTGTGTAAAGATTGTCACCCATCCACAGACCAACCGCGGCAAGCGTAGCTTAACCTGACCGATCGACCTGTGCGGCTGTTATTATTTAGCCACGGGCCCCTTGCATAGTGCATACAGGGATAATTGTCAGTTGGTGCCTCCTTATCATTTAAAATTGTTTAGGAGGCCTCTGCGAGTTGGCTTCGGCCCCTGGTACGCCTTCCAAAGGTCCGGGACCCCGGGATCCGTTTTGTTTCGAGTTTTCATTGTGACCCAAATAACTCAAAAAAGGCTTTATTAAAAAACGTATTCGAATGACGTAGGTAGGTACGGTTTTTTGACTACCGGCATGGCAACTCTGACTGGCATAATTAAAACTAGTTTATCTTAGTACGTCAATGCTTTGAACTTTGCATCCACTGCCAAATAGGCTGAATGCAGGCTTCTCAACTCTCCGAATTTGATTAAATATGTATTAGGTTTTTTGTTGATGTTAATAATATTTATATTAGGCATATACTTAATATATAATTTTTTTATATTCTTTATCGAATATCTTATTTGTTTCCATATCCTGCAATAGTCCTACACCAACCGCGGGTTGTCCTTGGGTGCACTTGCATTGTGAAAACAGAGATAATCCTCGCTTGGTGCCTCATTTCACTAAACTGCCTCATTGCCTATCTGACCTCCAAAACCCAGTTACTAGATGACCAGGCAGTGCCGGATTAAGACTACTTGATTGATGCCCTAAGAAATCCACGCCTGTGGCCCCCTATCCAACAACAAAGTAGTATCGGTCTTTAAATAAAAAACGTAATTATACAACGAAGTAGGTACTTAGATCATTACGCACCTTAGTATATGTGAATCCATACTTTTGTTTTTTAATTGAAATGCCGCTTTGCGACTTTTTCGGACTCAGCGTTTTTAGTATATCTGCTTCTTTTACGTAGATATCCGGGGTGTATACGTCAAATTAAAAGTCATCCTGTTGACTTGTAATTTGACTTATTCCTTCTTTGCAACAATTAACACACAATTAACACTGTGACATAAAGTCTAGGTAAAAATTCATGGTATTCGAGAAAAAAATTTTTTTAATGTATTTTTGAAAGTTTTCCAGAATTCGTCACTGAATAATCACTTTTCTATAAGCTCGCAAATCGAATGACCTTCACTGGTTTTACATTGGGTACCTAATACTTTAGCAAACCATTCGATTAAGCCAAATTATCTAAACATCAAACAAGAAGTGTTATTTATTTGCAACAATAAACTTATCGATGTAGCCTGTTCAATGATTTCAAGTAAGTAATATATAATATGTCAATGAGCCTGTTCTTTTTTTTTAAAAAGAAGTTAATTTTTTTATGAAATATCTAAGTAGGTACTTACATGAACTTTGCTACCAGTTATCTCACGATTTATTTACGATGACATGAACCGGCTTCATTTAATCAGCTATGATCTAATGACGAACAAAAATTATAAATATGATTACTGACTTGTTTTGTTTGTTTGCTTTTTTTTATCTTAAACAAGAATATTGTTTTTATTTTCTAAATATTTTTAACATTACATTAAAGAATCCCCTCACAGTCAAAGCTTAGAGTTATATATGCTGATGTTAAAACCAAAACTCTGAACCGAGGGGTCAGATTTGGCTTCGTAAGTCCGTACACTCTAGAAATCTATGTACAGAGGCCAGCACATCAACCTACCCCAATCTGTCAAATTTTCCCAATTGAATATGAACCTTATTCCTTTGTGGTAAAGTTGAAATTCTATCAAAGAAATTTGACAGATTGGGGTAGGTTGATGTGCTGGCCTCTGTACTAAGAGTTGTAACTCTCCATCGTATTTGAAAAATTATTTTTCCATTTGATAGCCCAATTCTTGAGGAAGGCTATAGGCTATTTAACATCATGCTATGATCCTTAGAAGCCCAGCAAAAAGGAAAAAAGTCAGAAAGAATGCTAAGCCAAAGTGAAGATATTCTGCGGGCAGGTGATGTGATGCGACGGGGTGGGACGAGAGAACTAGATACTTCAGAAGAAGCAAGTACAAAATAAACGAAAGATGTCGTTTGACACCCGGTTGAAATGAAGTTCCTGTGGCTTTTGCAAAGTTATGGCGAATGGGAGCTATACTCCGACTTTTAATTAGCTGCAGTAAAATGACACTTCTTAATAACTCATTTCGGACTGCGTTTAGAGAGATGCATGTCAAATAAGTTTCGTTTGTTACAGTAGAAAAACAAGATTTGGTTGATGGTCACGAAAAAAAACGAAGACGCCAATTTCAGTCATTTATGTAACACATAAGCTGTCATTTTACTGCAGCTAATTAAAAGTCCAACTATAGACAGTATGTTGATCGTCACGACAATTTTGTTACATTTGGCAAATGAGTAGACCGAAAAAGTGTATAATTTTCACCTTCACGACTCTTCTATCATTCGCAAGTGTGCAGAATACCTACCTAAAGTGAGCGAAAAGGAACTTCGTTACAAAAAAACGATCACGCAATATCTTTCATAATAAAAAAACCGGTCAAGTGCGAGTCGGACGGTACTTATACTACATGAGATTGGTTCTTGCCAAATTTCATGATTCTAGATCAACGGGAAGTATCCGAAGTACCCTATAAATTTTGAATTCCCTTGAGAGTGTCGAAATACGTTTTTTGCGGCATGAGGCCATATCTTTTTTTACTTTAACTTAGAAGTTTGATTTTTTCACAGCTTCAAGGGACTGTAGACTTAGTATAAGGTTTTAATATCAAATCTATACCTCCACGCGTTTCCGAGATAAAGGGTCTTAACAGACAGAGAGACAGACGGCCAACAAAGTGATCTTATAAGGATTCGGTTTTTTTTTCTTTTGAGATACAGAACCCTAAAAAAAGATGGTAACTACAGCTTTGAGCCGTTGGGGTCGAAAATTCGAAACGCTCGGGCCATGTGGCCCGAGTGCGCGTCTCCTTTTTAAGGAAATGTCTCGCCGGCTGGTCAACACTTCACGTGACCAGAGGGCTGGGTCGTTCTTTGGGCAAAAAATTTGCATTGCCATTCAACGTGGCAATGCTGCCAGTCTTCTGGACACGTTTCCGAATGACAGCGATGCGGATGAGTACTTCGATGCCTAAATATCCTTTTGTTTTGTATTTATTTATATAGTTAGCCCCTTACTAATAAACGTTGTATAGCGTCTGTATAGTTACACAACGCTTTGTCTTCTTCTTTCAAAAGTAAAATTACTGACGACTGAAAGAGAGAAATCGGTGTGTAACTATTCATCTGATATAATACAGTTATTAGTAAGGGGGTTACTTATAAGTCATTTAAATTAGTACCTAGTGTAAATATAGTTAGATATAAGATTATGAAAATAAAGTTCCCATGTCACTTTAACACGTGGTAGTGACCCCGATTCGTCCGGTCCCCTCATTAGAACGGCTCCTGATAACATTTTCTGGGTCTGGAGCATCTGAAGTGCTCTCCTGACCTCTGACCTGGTCACTATGTGTAGTAAAAGCGTCAGTAATCTCCAACGATACGCTCCAAATTCTTTGAACCACGATAAGACAATTTTGGCAATTATGTAATGTAATAACAGGGGCAGAATTTGGAAAGAGCGTTCATTTTGGATTGGAATTTGCCTTACGAAGATCATTCGTATGGTCCAGGGAAACCACATAACCTTGAAAAGAAAGGAAAAACATTTATTTAACTTAGAGCAGATTTTTTCAACCTTAGATAATTTAATCGGAGGAATAATTTTGAATTTTTGACAGTTCTTCCATACAAAATCTGTCGGACGTCAATTTTATTCCACGAATAAAAATTATTCTGTTAATTGAAAAATCTGCCCACAGACTAAAAGGCACTCAGAATAATGTAGACCGTACCTCAAATAAAAACAAATAAAAAGAGTGAAAAATCCGATGTAAGAGCAGGAAAATGCCGCTGGGCCAAAAAGGCCTAGTTCAGCAAAAATGGCAGACAGTTAGTGCCTGACGCTGGTTTTCATGTGAGGTGATGGGTGTAAATCAACTTTATATTGCAACGTGACTTGTGTAGGAAAGAATGAATATTACGTTTAAGTTCGGTAAACATGACGCACAAAAAGAACCATAAAAGAACACACAGAAAAAAAAAAACATGTTGGGAGAAAACATGCGTCACATCCATTCAAAACATAGTCTTTTTGGCATAGTCACAGACAAACCATTACCTTGATATCTAAACTTTTTACATGAGCTTGTCCCACTGCAGAGCCAAAGCCTCTTTCCATTATTCCAGAGGAGCAATTCTCCTACTTTTAAGAACGTTCACAGTCTGAACTCAGTCGCAATCTGTCAAAAAAACCTCGAATTTCCCTAAATTTTGGCAAATTTTTGACATTTGTTTGTCGCCGAGATGTGACTGCGACTAGATTTTGAACGTTTTAAATTACGGGAATTGGCCTTCTGATCTCAGTCTCATTCTGTCAAAAAAACCTCGAATTTTCCTCAATTTTGACAAGTTTTTAACATTTGTTTGTCGCCGAGATGAGCCTGCGACTAGATTTATTACGAGAATTGGCCTTCTGATCTTTTGCAATCCTAATTCCTAACTATCTATTCTAATAATAAAGTTGAAGACTTTGTTTGTTTGGACGCGCTTTCTGGAACTAGCGGTCAGATTTTTTTTTTTTGCATTTGATAGCCCAATTCTTGAGGAAGGCTATAGGCTATTTAACATTACGCTGCGACCCTTATGAGCCGAGCATAAAGATAAAAAGTCAAAAAGAAGAACGCTAAGTGAAAACAGAGTAATAGTGCGGGCGGGCGATGCGATGCGACGGGGGGTCTTAGCACTAACTTAAATAAAATCCTAAAGCTACATAAGTACAGAAATAATAATATCATTTAATCTTAGATATAAAAATGAATCGCTAAATGCAAATGCTAAGCGCAAATCTCGAGAGCAGCTGAACCGATTTCGATAATTCTTTTTTTTGTATTGTCAGATCAAGGTTTGTATGAAAGAAAGTTTTGGAAATTCGAAAAAAAAAAATGCACTCGTGCGAAGCAGGGGCGGGCCGCTAGTTTATCAATAAATATAAAATTGAAAAACAAAAGCTCACTGCTTTTTTCACCTCAAAGGTTCATAACAAAGGGTGATTCTCGTATTTTAAGAATGTTCTCATTATAACTTGTCTAAAATCTGTCAAAAACTCCCTAATCTACGCACATTTTTGAAAAGTTTTGACATTTATTGTCGCTGAGATATGATTTTGACTTGATTTTAACGTTTTCAAACACGGGAGACGGCCTTGTGGATAGTCCAACCCACTTCCACCTGGCACTTTTGAAAGTCTAAGTTTTTAAGCGTGCAGTCGTTTTCTGCCATTGGGGATCCACTGAGTGGTGGCTTTTTCATATTGCTGCTCCGACATGAGACAGATATGGCCAGCCCAATACCCTTGCGCCATCTCATGTAAGCACGGCGGGCTGTACTGGCGCCGCTGTTGCGTCTGCTAAGACTACAGCCTTGAGCCGTTTGGGATCGAAACGCTCGGGTTATGGGGCCCGAATGCGCGTCTCCTTTTTCAGACCAGAGGGCTGGGTCGTTCTTTGGCCAAAGAATTAGCATTGCCATTCAACGTGGCAATGCTGCCAGTCTTCTGGGCACGTTTACGGATGACAGCGATGCGGACCAGTACTTCGCCGCTTGAGTGTCCTATGAACTAGTTGGCTGCGCCTTAGGTGGGGTCGGGGGTGAAGGCGGCGGGGTTGCCTAAATTACAAAGCGCCCCCGCCCCTCCGTCCCACTGCTCACATACCTAAGGCGCGGCCAACGAGTTCCGCGCAGACTATATAATAGTTGATCATTTCATTTAGTCATCATCTAGTGTAAATAATTAGTTATCTACATACAATAAATAAGTATTAGTTACTAGTTTTTAGTTAGATTTGAAGTCGATCCAAACATAGTTGGGAAAAGATTCAATAAACCAATTTTTGTTTAAAAGCAAATTTTTCAACTGAACAGACAGCTGTGCTGCTGGGGACTTTGTTGCGCCACTTCTTCCCAGCGAAAGCACTAGGAAGTGGTGAACGGCGTTCGTTTTGGGAGACTGTCTTATGTAAATTACACGGTCGAAAAGTGCTGATTCTCAGCCTAATTTGAATTATTATGACTTCTGAATTGGTAGGCAGATTCATTGATGTATGGCACCATGAATACGACCGATAAAAGAAATTATCACATCATCTGCCTAGCCTTTTCCCAATTATGTTCGGGTCGGCTTCCAGTCTAACCAGATGCAGCTGAATACCAGTGTTTTACATGGAGCGACTGCCTATCTGACTTCCAAAACCCATTTATTAGGTACTTAGTACGATACTCTTGTCCGAGGAAATAAGTAAAAAATACTTAATCGCAAAATCTTTCGTTTTTTTAATCTAAACTTATACATTATAAAAAATATAATAAAATACTCGCCGTAACATGTCAAGTCAAGGCAAAAGAAAAAATGTATCTCGTGGTACCGAGGGCATACAAACTTGGAAAAATGGCCCTTATAGCAAAGTATTAAAGATGAGATTTGCTAAGCAAAGGGCGCTGTCCGTAAATAGTTTTGCTATTACGCGCGTTGGGCATGAGGCTATGAAATGCGCGGGGTGTGAAAAGGGCGGGCTGTTGTCAAGGCGATGTGGATCCTGCCGGGGCAGCGGGATTGTCCGAAAGGGTTACCGCTGCCTCGGAACATAAAGGGCTAAGGAAGGAACACGGATGGGTTTTAGTCAGTAAGAGTCTGACACTCCCTTCCGCTCCACCCAGATCCGAGCGGGAGGGGTCATTTGAAAATTTCCCATCCTTAAAAAAAATAAAATAAAAAGGCGATGTGGATGTGGAAGCGAATTCTAAAAGATGTTGAAAGCGACACTTTCTTATTGCGCATGTCACTATCAATCACAATCTGCCGGGTAATTTCGTAACACTGTCCGTAGCAATTAGTTTAAATTTTGACAGTTCAAAAACATTCGACGACACGGTTGGCTCAAGGGCTGAGCGATTGACTGCTGCGCAGCATGTCGCGGGTTCGATTCCCACACGAAACAAATATTTGTACGATCTACAAGTATTTGTTCCGGGTCTGGGTGTTTTATCTATAATATGTATGTGTTTACAAAAAAAAATGTATATAAGTAGTTTATCAGCCATCTCGTTACCATAGCACAAGCATTAGGTTGCTGAGCTTGGGACTAAATGGCGTTGTGTGAAATGTCCAAGGATATTATTATTATTATTTTTTTTTATTCATTGCGTAATTTACGTTGTTGAACAGACAAATTTTTCGAATATGAAGCAATGGGTTAGCTATAATATCCTTCAAAATGATTCAGATTGCAATTGAAAGTATGTGACGCAATTAAGGTGCTGAATCATTTTTAAGCTAATCCATCGCTTGATAAGTTCGAAAAATTCGATTTGTCTGCTCAACAACGTAAATTACGCAATGAATGTTGTTCAACTGTCAAAAAATGAAAACCATTGGTACTAATAGTGTGTTCGCACCAAGAAGCTTATAGATAAAAGTGGAGGCAACACTCTAAATACCTAAGTGAAGACAACTGTGGTCGGACACTCTCTTTTTAAATACATACATAGGACAAGGAAAACATATATCACTGTCTCATTCTTATGTGTGTATTTAGAAAGAGAGTATCCGACCACTTGTCTTCACTTAGGTATTTAGAGTGTTGCCTCCACTTTTATCTATAAGCTTCTTGGTTCGCACTTACCTCGCCGATAGAAAAGGTTATTGTTTCCTAGATAAGCATGAAAAAGTTGATTATCGTTTGATAGAGAATGATAATGAGAATGATAGAGCTACTTTTTTATTTTTTTAGGAAAATGAAATGAAATTGTTGATTGTTTCTTGAAGAAACATCTCGTAAATATCATGTGTATCTTGTTTAAAAGTAAATAAAATGTCAATGTAATCTAAAAAAATAAAAATAAAAAAATAACCCGCCATCTTTGTGGCCCGAAAATTACGGAAATTGACGAGCGCTGCCGAACACACCCGATCGATGTTTACAGCGCTAATCTTTGCAAAGCATACATGGAAAAAATCTATTTTTAATATTGTAAGCCATGCTTGTTTAAATAATTCTAACATTTGTCATTTACTTAGTAGGAATATTTTAATTTATTAGGGCATGGTTTCGAAAAAAAGAAAATGTTAGTCTCCCACGGTCACTGGGTCGCGTGGTAGATTACAGCCCACTTCTTCTCGAAGAGTGGACGCCTGTGTCCCAGCACTGGGAACATTAGTAAGTCTGCCACGGTTGGAGTCATTTTTTGACAGATTGAGAGTGCTATCTATGCTTGCTGCGGTGGGTTCGTGGATGGGTGACCCTTACATAGCGAGACCCGTCTGTGCCTCGGAAAGCACGTTAAGCCGTTGGTCCCGGCTGTCATTCGTGGATCTTTGACAGTCGTTACGGGTAGTCGGAAGCCCGAAAGTCGGACAAACAGTCTTACCAAGGAGTTTCGTATTACCCAGTAACTGGGTTGTGGAGGTCAGAAAGACAGTCGCTCGATGTACAATAAACCAGCTGCATCCGGTTAGACTGGAAGCTGACCACAAAATGGTTGGGAAAAGGCTAGGCAGATTGATTGTCAGTGTATTTATTTCCCGATTTTTTACTGAGAAGTTTTGTGCATCAGAGCTTTACGATTTAGAAATTAAATATTCTTGAAAGTTTTTACGAGTAACACGATGTTTAAAACAACGTAAAAAAAAGCGATAAAATTTAAAAATACATCATTTTGAAACACATGGTTTTTTGAAAGAACGAGCGCTTTGTATGTTTTTGAAAGGTTAAGTACCTATTTAATGTTTTTTTTTTTTTTGTAATTTGAAGTTTATTTTCAAACAAGATATCTAATAATATTTACATAATGTAAGCTAGCAGACTTAAAATAATAATATGTACAAGTATAAAAAAATACCTACATAAAAGGCGAAAAAATCACAGGGCATAAAAAAAATTCGTGCGCATCGCTGTCAACAGGCTGGCAGCATTGCCACGCTGTACGGCGATGCTGATTCTTTGGCCAAAAAAATAGGCCCATATCTTTTGATTGCGTTGACTTAGAAGTTCGATTTTTTCACTGCTTCAAGTTATTGCAGCTTTGAGTATTTGATATTAATATCAACTTGATAACTGCACGCGTTCCTGAAAAAAAGGGTCTCGACAGACGGACAGAGAGACGGACAACGAAGTGATCTTATAAGGGTTCAGTTTTTCCTTTTTAATTACGGAACCCTAAAAACAGCTATTTCATAGAAAAGTGGCCCCGCGTGGTAGATTACAGCCCACTCCCTCTCGAAGATAGGAGGCCCTGTGTCCCAGCAGTGGGAACATTGTAGGCTGATCATGCAATTCCCGAGTCGCTTTAGAGTTGCAAAAGCGGTCATTGATCCACCTAGATTTCTAGCATCCTTTATAATAATCAAAAACTAAACGGGTTAGCGTAACACGCTACCATTACAGTAGGTAGTAATGGCTTTAATTTTGACGTTCAACGACATTAATTGAATTAGGTATTTACGTTGTTGAATAGACAAATTTTTCTAACATATGAAGCAATGGATTAGCTATAAATATCCTTCAAAATCATTCAGATTACGCAATCACCCCGCTGATCCCTTCCTTCCACGCCAGGCCAAGTTTTTGACATTGATTGTCGCTGAGATGTGATAGCAACTAGACTTTAAACGTTTTTAATTACTTTTATGAACGTTCCAAATCTCTGTTATCAATCTTTTAAATGTACCTAACTCAAATTTTCCTACATTTTTGACAAGTTTTTGACATTTATTCCCTCCGAGACGAGATTGCGACTGAATTTTGGACGTTTCTAATTACGAGAATTGAGCTGCTTCGTTTGCAAATCTGATTAAAGAACAGATTTTTGCACATAATTTATTTGCTGTCTAGAAAGTGAGAGCTCAGTGGAGGATATGGCCCCGATTTGTGAGTTCTAAGTCCCAGTTTAGAACCCAGCACCCTAATCTGAATAATTTTTTTGTATACTCCTTATTTTATTTTGATTTAAAGTATGTCGCAGTGTCACTTAATTTCTTTTAGTATGTTTTTTTTTTATGTATGCATGTAATAATTTATTCTCATTGAATTGTGCTTTTGTGCGCACTAAATAAATGGTTTATCTATCTAGGTACCTACCACTGACGCGCACGATACTGTGCGGCCTACCCGAGTCTGCACCGTACAATTTTTAAAAAGCATAGTCATCAAAAAAAAAATGTCTATAAAACTGTACGTCATGCCGCCGGGTATCGATTCGATTTTTTTTTTTCTTGATCCACGCAGACGCAAAGATATAAAAAATTTTACAGCCACCTCTCCCCATTTCGCCTCCCTATCTCAAAAACCGGTGCCAAGGAATAGGATATTAAAACGTCTAGGGCGAGTTTCTTATGTCTATGCTCATGTGACATTTTGGAAGTAAACGGGAGAGGAATTTTGATTTTTTTGTGTTGAAATTGCCCGTTTGTTGGCATGAAATAGGCTCGTCCCTATAATATTGGCGAAATATGGGTGTACTTATAGGTAAGGAGACACGACGACATATCAAGCTTTACATTTTTAGTTTTAGATAATAAAATTAAATAAACTTTATTTGGAACAACTTAACTTTACAATTTACAAAGGAGAACGAAGATAGCCGCAAAAGTAAAATACTATGGCGCCGTTCAACTCAGAATATATACCAAGATATTGTTCCAGAGTTCCAAAAGAAAGATAAAATTAATAATTAATTGAAGGATTACAATAATTTCAAAAATGAGTAAAACGTGTGCTCTATGTGGAGGGAGGTTAATATGAGAGTGGAGGTGGGGTGAAATGTGTATGGGTGTGCGTGTTTACCGTGTTTATAATACCATAAGTTGCTCAGTTTCTTCAGAAGACAAGGGGGGGTGCTAGGTTGTTAGGGATTCACGCCCCCTATGGTTCTTCCCTCTCCCCGCCCCCATCCCGATCATGGCAGACGCGGTCATATTGGCGTTCGTTAAAGAGGTCCTCTTCAAGGACCCCTCTTTCGTCAACCAGTATGCCCAACGTCTTATAAATTTTAGACGCCCTCCCGGTTCGGTCATTGACTTTAGCGACGCGCTAGTCAGCCCCCTCTTTCCGCCAAACTCAGGCGAAATCCCCGAGGCCGCCGCCGCCTCCCCTCCCGCACCCTCCGTGCAAGCCCCCTCGCCTGCACCTTCTGTGCCAGCCGCCGCCCCCAAACCAGCACCTTCCGTGCCAGCCCCCAAACCCGCACCCTCCGTGCCAGCCCCCAAACCCGCACCCCCCGCGTCAGCCCCAAAACCCGCACCCTCCGTGCCAGCCCCAAAACCCGCACCATCCGTGCCAGCCCCTAAACCCGCACCCTCTGTGCCCGCCCCAAAACCCGCACCCTCTGTGCCAGCCCCATCACCCGCTCCCTCCGTGTCCGCCCCGAAACCCGCACCGTCCGTGCCAGTCCCCGATCCCGCACCTTCCGTGCCAGCCGCTACCGCAGCAGATACTCCAGAGAGTATGGACACGTCCGTACCCCAATCTCAATCCGACTCAGAGGAAGCCCTCTCTGACTCTTCGTCCTCCTCGGAAGACGACTATATAGTCGTCGGAAAGGGTGGCAAGAGAAAGAAGAACGCCTCCTCTCACGCCAACAAGGCCAAAAATTCGGTCGCGGTAATCCCTTCTAACCCCCGCCCCCCCACCCCAACCCCCGCCGCACCGCAGGCCAATCCCGCGTCTAGCCTCTCGGCTACCCCTCCCGCTTCGAACGCAAAGAAGCCACGACCCCCGCCCCCCATCTATGTCCAGGATAAGTCCAAATGGACAGAAATCTCCAAAGCGTGTGTTGATCAAAAGATCAACTACACGAACGCCCGCTCAACCCAACAGGGTATTAAGGTAACGGTCGCCTCGTCCTCGGACTACAGGGACCTTACCCGTCTCCTCCAGACAAGGGCTTACTCCTTCCATACGTACTCCCTTCCGGAGGAAGTCCCCACCCGCGTAATCATCAGGCGCGTCCCCAAAGAAATCCCCACCGAGGAGATCAAAGAAGACCTTGCTTCACAAGGCATCCCCGTCTCAGCAGTCCATCGCTTGCACAAAGCATGGAAGGGCCTAGTCTACGACATGGTCCTGGTCATCTGCGACCCTACTGAAGGACATCACCCCATCTTCAAGGTGAAGTCAGTCTGCTCCCTCTCGGGTATCTCTATCGAGAAACCCAGGAAGTCCAACCTCATCGGACAATGCCACAGGTGTCAACTGTATGGCCATTCCCAATCCCACTGCTACGCGACACCTAGATGCGTCAAGTGTCTAGGTGCCCACGGCACGTCAGACTGTCCCCGCCCTAAAGACCGCTCTCAGTGCACAGAGCCACCGAGCTGCGTTCTTTGCGGCCAATCCGGGCACCCGGCTAACTACCGTGGCTGCCCCAAGGCTCCCAAGTCTTCTTCTCCCAAACTGACGAAGCGCGCGAGCGACCGTCAGCAAAGGGAAAGCCCCTCTGTGAGGATCCCGATCCCTTCCTCCCAGATGCCCGATAGGCTCAGTCCCCAAAGGCCCTCCCCATGGGCGAACCTCAACCACCTCAAAGCTCCCGCAGCTTCGGTGCCCCCCCCACCCCCGACTATCCCAGCGCTGATGGCAACTGTCATCCCCGCGCCATCAGTAGGCCCCTCGGTCCCAGTAGCCCCACCGGTAGCCCTTCCCGCCGCCGCGCCCAGGGCTCCCGCTGGTCCCAGTAGGTCCCCCCCGACCCCCGCCTCCCGCCCCCAGCCTAGCAGCATGGAGGTAATAATCGGTGCTTACGCAGCTTTTATTGCCCCCGCAAATGCCATGGCAGCGGAAATCCAAGCCTGTAACGGCAATCCTCGGCGCATCGCCGAGATTTTCAATGCGTATCCTCAGATTACGCAAGTCATGCAAACCCTCAACTTCTAAAAGCTCCAATGGCTTTACAAAGAATGAGCGTTACCAAACCCCGATCCCTTAGACTAGGGTTTTTCAATGCAAACGGCATTAAAAAACAACGCGAAGAGATCGCCGCGTTCCTCCGCGATCACCAGCTCGATGTCCTCTTAGTCCAGGAAACCTTCCTGAAGCCCCATCTGCGGAACCCGAGCATTGCCAACTACAAGATAGTTCGCAATGACAGGTCTCGCTGCCACAAGGGCGGTACCCTCATCTACTATAGGAAGTCCCTCCATTGCATCCCGATAGACCCGCCTGCCCTCCTCTCTCAGCTAGAGATCTCTATCTGTCGGCTCGGCATGACCGGTCACCCCTCAATCACCATCATCTCCGCTTACATCCCGCCCACCAATGGTGCGGAGGATCCCATCTCTCTCTCTACCGATTTCACTACCCTCTTCGGTATGAGTGACTCCGTCATCATGGCGGGGGATCTCAATGCCAAACATCCCGCTTGGAATAGCAGCACGACCTCTACCAGAGGTAGGATCGTGTTCAAACTAGGCGACTCCCTCAATTTCGATATCATCGCTCCGATGTATCCCACTCATTTCCCGGGCGACCCCGCCCAACGTCCTGACGTTCTCGATGTAGCGCTTCTCAAGAATGTAAACCTCCGTTTGCAGTCTATCGAGACGGTACAAGAGCTCGACTCTGACCATCGCCCGGTCATCTTGCACCTGGCCCCCTATTCGGGCCTCCCGCACGACCCCAACCAGCCCCCCCAGACCAAAATAGTCACCGACTGGAGGAAAGTAAGCGAAAGACTGAAATCCACCACGTCTCCCCACTTAGACTCCATCCCCGAGCAAATTATCTCAGTCGCAGACACGACTGGGGCGATCGACTCGTTCACAGAGCACGTTCAATCCGTACTGACGGATTGCTCACGGGAAGTTCCAGTGATGGAAGACCATCGCTGGAAACTGCCCGATGACGTACGTGAACTGGTGACCGAGAAGAACGCTGCCATTCGTGCCTATGACTCTTTTCCCTGCGACGCGAACAAATCCCACATGCGCCATTTACAGCGTGCTGTAAAGAAACGCATAGGGGAATGGCGCTCCGAGGGATGGGATAAGATGATCGGCGAACTCGAGCCCACCCACCACGCCTTCTGGCAGCTCCAGAGGAAGCTCCGCTCCTCTGAAGAGGCCACAGTTCCTCCCCTCACACGCCCCGACAAAACGGTCGCTTTCGAAAATCTCGAAAAGGCCGAATGCCTAGCCGACAGCCTAGAGGCTCAATGCACTCCCAGCTCTCAACCAGTAGACAGAGCGCACCTCGACGAGGTGAACGCTGAAGTCGAACGGAGAGCCTCCCTCCCGCCAGTCGAAGACCCTGATGATCCTCTGCCTCCCGTCACTCCCGACGAAGTGCAAGACATCATAAAAGGGCTCGCAACCCGCAAAGCCCCCGGTTCGGACGGTATCACCAATAGGGTGTACAAACTCCTCCCCGCCCCCCTCATACTGCTCATGACCGCCATCTTCAATGGCGCCCTGAGCAACAACATCTTCCCCCAAATGTGGAAAGAAGCCACAGTCATAGGCATCCCAAAGCCAGGCAAGCCCAAGTCTGAGCCCTCCAGCTACCGCCCCATCAGTCTGCTCAATGTTTTCGGTAAAGTCTACGAGAGGCTTATTTATAAGCGCCTCAAAGACTATGCCGAAGCAAAGAGCCTCATCCCCCCCGAACAGTTCGGTTTTCGCACGAAGCATTCGTGCATCCACCAGCTCCACCGCATAGTCGAGCACATTAGCGCTGCTTTTCAGCGAGGTGCTTCGACAGGCGTCCTGTTCTTCGATATAGCGAAGGCGTTCGACAAGGTCTGGCACAATGGCTTATTATATAAGCTGTACCTGCTAGGTGTGCCAGACCGTCTCGTGCTCATCTTACGAGATTTTCTGTCGGACCGCACTTTCCGCTACCGTATCGAGGGCGCTCTCTCTCCCCCTCACCCCATCCGCGCCGGAGTCCCCCAGGGTTCCGTTCTGTCTCCCCTCATTTTCACCCTGTTCACTAGTGACATCCCGAACAGTAAAAAGGCACAGTTGGCGCTCTTCGCCGACGACACTGCCATATACTGTTCGGGTGTCAACCAGTCATCCATAGCTCGAAACCTCCAAACCTCCGCAAGCGCCTTGAGCGATTGGTTCCGGAAATGGAGAATCGAGGTCAACCCCGATAAGAGTCAGGCGGTCATCTTCTCGAAACCGCGCAAACTACCCCCCCCCCTCCCGCGCCCGATCTCTATGTATGGCAAGCCGATCCCCTGGGGAAAGCGAGCCAAATACTTAGGTGTCATCCTAGACCACAACCTCACCTTCAACGAGCACATAAAGACGGCGCGTTCGCGCGCCTCTTTCGCTCTCGGTAGGCTCCACTCCATGATAACTGCCCGCAGCAAATTGTCACTCAAGTGCAAATTGCGCCTCTACACCGCGGTCATCCGTCCCATCATGACCTATGCTTGCGTAGTCTTCGCACACGCCAAGCCGCGATTTCTGCATAAAATGCAAACCCTCCAGAACCGTTTCCTCCGAAAGGTCACGGGAGCCCCCTTCTATGTCCGAAATGTGAATCTGCATCTAGATCTCAGACTCCCCACCATCCAGCAGTTCATGAAACGCCTTTCCAAGCGCTTCTTCGACTCTGCCATAAAGCACCCCAATCCCCTGATTGCGGCGGCCTCCCGATACACTCCCTCCCGCATAAGTAGGATTCGCCGACCAAGGCATACCCTCACCATCCCCGACGACGCCACTACCCTCCTCCAGGAGAGCAGTAAGGCCACGAGTACTCTCAGTCGACAACACAAAAACAAGCTCAGACATCCGTCCTTCCGTCCTCGCCGCCGAGGCCCGTCGGGACGCCCCGCACCATCACCGTGCCCCCCCCGACCCTTGCTCGAGCCAGCCCGCGCAGCTGAGCCTGTAGTTTTAAATTCGCCCCTAAACACCAATAATAATACCGATCCAGCCTGTCCCTTGCTGTCCTCTTCCAGCGACGCCCTGAGCCGAGGTCCGAACCCCGCAGGGGGTTACCCTTAGCGCTGTCGCTTAGTTTTTAAGTTATTGTATGCCCTGGCTGGAGGCCTTAATTCGAGGCATCCACAGGAAAGTCCGGTTAAGCAGTAGCCATCCTCATAAAGGATGAACTGCGAGATGCCATAGTTAAAAAAAAAAAAAAAAAAAAGAAGACAAGGGGGCCTAAAAAGGCCACTTTGGCAGAATCATAAAACCTCATCAAATTCATCTGTATGACAGTTTTGTATGGAGGTTCGTAAAATGCTACAGGTACACCTCTGCCTAATCCTTCCTTCAGGGATATATAGGTGGGCAGCGGGATTGTCCGAAAGGGTTACCGCTGCCCCGGAACATAAAGGGCTAAGGAAGGAACACGGATGGGTTTTAGTCAGTAAGAGTCTGACACTCCCTTCCGCTCCACCCAGAGCGGGAGGAGTCATTTGATGATTAAAAAAAAAAAAAAAAAAAGGGATATATAGGTGTGAAACTGTGAAACAGATGAATTGCGTCATAAAATTGTTTTATGATTCTGCCATAGTGGCCTTTTTAGGCCCCAAGGATTTAAGCCAATCAGGGTAATTATGTCGTCGTGCGTACACCAGGGGGCCTAAAAAGGCCACTTTGGCAGAATCATAAAACAATTCATATCACGCAATTCATCTGTTTGACAGTTTCACACCTATATATCCCTGAAGGGTTAGGCAGAGGTGTACCTATAGCATTTTACGAATCTCCACACAAAACTGTCATACTGATGAAATTGCGTGATATGAATTGTTTTATGATTCTGCCAAAGTGGCATTTTTAGGCCCCCAGCTCTGCCTAACCCTTCTGGGATTTATAAGCGTGATATATGTTATGTTGTTAATTTTGGTAAGAGACCGTATTGACGTTTGTCGTTTATCCTTTTTTTCTGGCAAAGGTATTTTGCTTTTGTCGCTTATGTATTATAATTATGAAGGCTGAAGGATTTTGTTATTTAAATCGTTTGTTATTAAGCCTATAGGCGATCACATCATAGTAAATTAAGGCCTAGCTTAAAATGCTTGCTTTGCTTATTTGTGTAGGTAGGTACTTACTTGTGACTTTAAGGACATTTTTGTCAGACTAAATAAATTAATTGAATTGAATACTAGATTCGTGTAACCCGGGCTTAAGGAGAAAGCAAATTGTCTACAAACAAACTTTCAAATCGTCTTTTTCAACCAAGCAAGCTGTTGCTACAGCCAAGAGGTTAGGTCTTAACGGGCAATCGAAAGGTCGCGGATACAAATCGTGGAGCGAGTAATGGCGGTCACAATCATCCGACGACAGTCTATCGCACGGGTCTATCGTATCGAAAATGACACATTTCAATAAATCTAATTTGACAGCAAAGAGCTGTCGAAAGAATAGCTGTCGTCTATTTGATTTTAACTGTCAATATTTTCGAGTTTTGAACTTGTAAAGAAAGCATAGAGGACTCCTACTATAACATTGTTTAATGCTCGATACGTTACGGAAGCGGAAAGCAAAATAAACTAATAAATGACTCTTGTCTGTGGACTTTGATGAAGTAACATTTATGCAAAAAGATTTTAGTGAAAACTTTTTTGTGGGACACCCCGCACCCGCGTGGTTGTAACAACATTTATTGCCATTACGTTATTGAGCAGACAATTTTTAACATATTATGAAGCAATGGATTGGCAATATCCTTCAAAATGATTCTTACGTGATCGAAAGTGTGTTGAGTACTCAGGGTTCGGATAGTAAAACCGGTGTCGCTACTTGCTCAAAAATAGAAGTGTGAAGGATGGCTATTATACTATCACACTTATAGCTTGCTATCTTTCCCACTTACTAGCCAAAAAATTAGGATAGTTCTGTATACACGAGGCTAGAGTGACTTGCAAAAACGACTTTCAAACAGTGAACGAAATTTCGTTCACTGCTTTCAAAGAAAACAAACACTACTTACAGTGTAAAATAACTTTAATTTTGGAAGTAGCTCTAAGTAACTTTGATTTTATATTTTTTGTCACCGACTTCTGAAATTAAAGTTATTTATTTTGTAGTGTTTTCTTTGGAAGTCGGTTGTTTTTCTTTAGTAGGTAATAAAGCACTTTTTAGTTATGGTCCCCACACAAATTCGTTTAAGTACCTTTGCTTGCTAAGCAAATGACAGTCAGTGACAGGAAGTTATTAAAACATCATCAACTAACACTGAGCGGAAAAGCTAACTCAAAAACCACTCATAATAACTTGACCATGGAGCCACCATATTTCTAAATATACCTACCAGAATTTTCCAATCGTCCTATAAATAATGGAGTTCTGAGGTATCAAATATAAAAAATACAACCTTTTTTTGAAGTCTGTTAAAACTAGTCTCATGGAACCCGGCTATTAGTGTTCATTTAAAGGCCGCCGGCCGGGCTGTTCCATTTTACATAACTAAGTAAGTACTTACTTTGCTTTTAAAGCAATTAATTAATCCGCTGGCAACTTGTCACGTCTTAAGATAGCTATCAACGTTTCTGTTTTAGCTGTGAGTTTAATTACTTAACCCAAAAAAAAAAATGTTAATTCGACAATTTCAGTTCGTTTTCGAGTACCTAGTGTTTCTGGCAAAATCGGCCTCCTTGCAGAACGCTCGGTATCATAATATTACCATAATATAAAATGTCATCGTCGAAGCGGAATAGCTATAAAATAAAAAAATATATAAAAAAGTTGGGTCAGGCTGTAAAACGGAGCCTGATATTCAAGGAGGGAATAAAAAAAGAAAAAATAAAAATGCCGTAAAAAGGCATCGGCGGGTAATAGAAGCGCGCGGGGGTGAGGGGCGCGGGGGGAGGCTGTTCCGCGAAGTTCAGCCGCCATTTCGAAAAATCGATCACACGGCGCGTGTGTGGACCGTTTTGAATTTCGAATACTTACAAAATTGTGTAACTTTCGTGTTATTGCAAATTTTAACCCTATGCTTACGGTAATAAAGTCTATTTTCGATTGTTGTTATTGGTGTTGAGTATGTGTGCGTGCCACACGGACGGGCAAGATACCAAAATATTAATGGCGGACGTCCCGCCAAAATAGATTTTTTTGAGTGTGTTGGATATCGTACTTTAGTACGCGAGGGCCAAAACAGCTGCATATTTTTACAGTCCGCCCGTTTGTTTGTAGAGGACGAAGTTTGCTTGTGTTTCTACTTTTTTTTAGATTTGTTATCTGTAGCGGAAGTTTACTTATCTTGGAGCATTATCTGGTTGCTATGAGTCTATGGCTGACATGAAAGCATGCGTTTTTTCCTTAAATTATTTACTTGGTAAGTATAGCAATCTCTTTCCTACTTTTCCGATGATTCGAACAGTCTTATCTTTAATTATAACCAAGTAATTAACGGCACTTCCCTCGGAACTGTCCACCTCCCCGGACTTCGGACACATAATGATCCTATATAATGTTCACACTGCTGGGAGTGTTGGGACACAGGCCTCCTCTATGTAAGAAAGAGTGAGCCATAATCCACCACGCGGGCCTAGTGCATTTAGGTAGATGTCACATGACTTCGAATTTTTAGTTCTAGGACATGCCGGTTTCCTCACGTTTTCCTTCACTGTTTTTAAGAGCAATGTTGGTGAAATAATTTACATAAAGTAAAGCGACTGTCTGGGTTCGAACCTACGAGCTTGTACTGCTGGTTGAGCAAATTATCCTCGTCTTTCTTCACCTTCCTGTGTCGCCAAAAATTGCTCGCTTCCCGCATGAATTTCCAATCTTCATTCTTCATCTAGCGATAAAGAATTCTGGTCCTGCAAATGGACAAAGGCGCTTTACTTTGTGTAAATTATTTCATCACCACTGCTCTCTAAACGATGAAGGAAAACATCTTGAGGAAACCGGCATGTCCTAGAACCAAAAATTTAAAGACTTGTGACATCTACCAACCCGCACTGGGCTCGCGTGGTGAATTACGTTCCACTCCCTCTCACTGAGAGGAGGCCTGTGTCCCAGCAGTGGGAACATTATAGACTGATTATGCAGCAATAGATAAATCTCCCGAATTCACACGAACATGAATAAATAAGTAAAGCAGGGCCCGCAATGCGAAAAATTAATACAACAAATCAAATAATTTGGAAAGCTTTCACTAAAGGTTGTCTGGTTATAACGCATTAACGCATTTTCCCCGGTGCGTTATGGTTAATAATAAATAACCAAAAAGTTACAATTAAAAGCAGGGCATAGCGGTTATTGAACCACGATAGGGTTGCTGCAGCTTAGGTAACTGTAACTCTCCAACGATGAATGAACATAAAAAACAGGTTGTCATGGGGACTGCCGGTGTCGACGGAAAAGTTAAAAAATTTAAATAATGTTTTTTTTTTATTTGTATTTTCTAATGTAGGTACTTAGTACTATTATCAAAGATTAAAATATCATAATTTGTAAATTAAAATTATTTAAAAACTATTTAAAAATATTTAAAATGATTAAAAACTTATCATACAACAAACTTGATTTTTTTGCCGTTATTTTATATTAGTGTTAAATATTTTATGGTGGTACGGAATCCTTCGCGTGCAAGTCCAACTCGCACTTGGTCGAATATTATGAAGCAATAACTAAATAAAAACTTATTTAGTTATTGCTTCATAATATTCGTCGTATCGTGCAGCCCTGTCCTGTACCTCAGATACTTGACTACTCATCTAGCTGAATGAACCCTTCTGCTCCCCAGAAGATAGTTTCTCCATTTTTGATGTAGGTACCTATCTTGTATTAAGCATTGTTTTTTTATGGACTGATGGTCTAAAAAGTTATAAACCTTCTAATGATGTAGAGAGTACGCTTTTTTGAATTACTGAACCTCTTTAAACTTTTTGGGCTTGCAATCATGCACACTATTTTTAAATAAATGAGCCTGGTCACAGTTACTTGGCTATTTAGTATTTTTAGGACCCCAAAATAGTAACTACCTATTTGAGGTTCACAAAAAGAGGCGCAATCATTATATTAGAATATTTGACAGCCCTGTCCCTAAAAAAGCATCTGTGACTCAAATCGTTAACCCTTTTAATCTGGGCTGTTGACCTAAACTAAATATTGTTAAGTTTAACTACGACAGCTAACATCACGCTTGTATTCCGAATTCCGAAGGCGTTGTGCAGAGGTATACAAAGTGGAGACAACAATACGACAACAAAATGAAAACACTGGCAAAACTAATGGCTGGCTAGTACTTTACTATGGCCGTTTTACCACAAATAAACGTATTTTAATCACGTCTTCAAAAAGAGCTAGTGTATTCTTCGTAAACAGGGAATAAAATAGCTCTTTAATCCCTAGGGAGGGACTAAAACTTATTTGAATTTGGAATGTGGATATTGTTAGTAAAAGTTCCAATCACCAAAGAGATCAATCACGAACATTGTATGGACAATTAACAGGCTGTATGATAAAGTAAAACGCGCGGGAGCCAAATAAAAAAAAAAGAAGTTTGTGAAAAAATAAAAAAAACGCGCGAAAAGCATTCTGCCTTCGTTCGTAATTGTTTACTCAAAAACAAATGGTAAATGGTGGTGGTGGTGGTGGTGGTGGTGGTAAATGGTGGTTTTGGTATGTAAATAAATAAACGTACAATTCTTATTCATAAGTTGCACTTAATTATTTTTTCATAGAGAGTGATAAAAAGTAGAGTGTCCAACTCGGGAGCAACACTATTTTAAGCTCGAGTGATGAACTTTGAATCCCTCGCTGCGCTCTGGATTCAAAGAAACACTCTCGCCTTCAAAATAGTTGTTTGCTCCCTTGGCAAACAATCTACGATTTCTTTCTTTCTTATTTTTATTATTGCATAAGATTTTGAACTATCATATAAATTCTAGCATCGAAATTTAAAAAAGTTTTTTCAAAGAAACTAAAAGGTACTTATTGATGGGCCGACTATGGGTTCTGCCAATCTTCACTAGCTATAATGACTAAACTATTCGATTTAATTGATTGCATTTTCGTACAGAGGCCAGCCCATCAAGTTACCCCAATCTGTCAAATTTCTTTGATAGATTTTCAACTTTACTACAAACGAATAAGGTTCATATTCAATTGGGAAAATTTGACAGATTGGGGTAGGCTGATGTGCTGGCCTCTGTACATACACAGACGGGGAACCTCATTAGATTTATGTACTCAGTTTAATATAATCTAGTATTGTCGGCTCCACCTTGTTTAGTAGTATACTAAAAGTGACATGTCATTTTTAGGGTTCCGTACCCAAAGGGTAAAAACGGGACCCTATTACTAAGACTCCACTGTCCGTCTGACTGTCACCAGGCTACAATCTCATGAACCGTGATAGCTAGACAGTTGAAATTTTCACAGAATGTGTTTTTTCTGTTGCCGCTATAACAACAAATACTAAAAACATAATAAAATAAATATTTAAGGGGGGCTCGCATACAACAAACGTGATTTTTTTGCCGTTATTTTATACGTAGTGTTAAATATTGCATGGTGGTACGGAACCCTTCGTGTGCGAGTCCAACTAGCACTTGGCCGGTTTTTTTGCCATATCAAAGCATTTATTTCAATTAAAACAACTACAGGCACTTTTGAATTGTCAAGTAGTCGGTCAGTCAGAAAGATGAAGCATTCCAAAGCATAATAGGTACATATCTATGGAAAAAAACGGACAAGAAACTCCATGGACACTGTTTTAAATGAAAATATTGGTTACATAATTCAAGTTGAAATTATACATTGTACTAGCTTCCGCCCGCGGCTTCGCCCGCGAGGTATGTCGATAAAAACTATCCTATGTCCTTCCCCGGGATGCAATCTATCTCTGTGCCAAATTTTATCGAAATCCGTTCAGTGGTTTAGGCGTGAAAAGGTAACATACAGACAGAGTTTCGAATTTATAATATTAGTATGGATGTAAGAACGAATTGAATTGAATGACATGCGAAAAGAAAAAATAATAAAAAAAAAACAAAATAAGCCATGGCAGCAACTTTCACTCAAATTCCGCCTGAACAAAGTAGGACATACTTGTAGTATTAAAAAAGTTTTTATTTCAAATTAATCAGTATCTGCCTCTGTACTGTACGTAGCTACGTACGTACTGTAGCGGTATCTACAAATGCTACATGCGAACTACGCATCATACTGACGTCACACGAAATCCTGCATCTCGCAAGCAGAGTTTACCGCGCAACTAGCATAACAGTAGCGGACAAGTGCGTAAGCCAACCAAACCACAGTAAATCGACTTCGTATTTACGGACAGAATCAGTCAGGACTTTGAAGTTTATATAATTATAAAGACTAGTTTCTGCCCGCGACTTCGTCCACGTGAAATTGACCCCTGACGGGACAAAAAGTGGTAATTCGATTTTCAAGTGGATTTTAGTGAGTGGCTTGATACAACGGCTCGACATGAATCATCGGGCAGTTGCCCGCCAGACACAACATCCGTCTGGTCGGAAGAACCTCCCTTTTCTATAGAGGATGAGTGACTTTACACCCTGTTCCTCATTCCTCTATAATACTATTGACTACAGAAGCGACTTAACATTCCAACAAAATCTCACTTAAATTTATGCATCAGTTTGTGAGCTCCCTACGAGTATGTCGCGTGGTCGCAAGCGCGACTAGCGACTGCTGAGTCCCATGGCTCAGCAGTCGTCCTGGGTTCGATTTCCAGATCGGGCAGTGTTACTAGGTTTTCCATTAGGAATTTCCCAGCAACAGCCGGGAGTCTGGATTTTTGCCCGGGTGATAGCAGTATATGTTATGAGGCGGGTGACATGTGCAGTCTGTGGCCCGATTATACGCTGAAATCGTACAGCGTCCTTCGCGTTCAATATAATAATGTGTTCAGGATATTGATGGGATTGCCCCGCTTTAGTGTGTCAAGGATGTTTGTTGAAGCTCGACTGTTTTCATACAACGATGAGAAAACGATGAGCTTCCCTGGTGCGCCGCGTGCGGGCCAGCCCCAACCTTAATTTGCGCTGTGTGGCGAGCAGACTCGACTGTATATTATACGAGTCGCTGCTGCAAGCTGCCCACCTCGGTGTTAGGCGTGTGGCAGTGATTCAAATATATTCATGGTTTCAGGCTAAATGATTCGAATAGGAATACTAACATAGGCATAAGGAATATTGTTACTAACACAACTGATAATGTTACTTTAGGAATATAGATATTTAGGTTTGCCCCATATTGCACGCACCTTAAAAAAAATGGCGGAGTGTGGGTGTACCCTACTTACATCTCTGCCTTGCTCCTCGGGGCTTACAGGCGTGATGTTATGTTTTGTACGTACGTAAGATATGTATATGTATATTACCAGGCATCAGTTCCCACGGGATTAATCCTCACTCAACACTCTTTTTCTAACTCCTTTATGTAGCCATGGCGCCGATTCCAATTACATAATACACATCTCTTTCAACAAATATTTTTAACATCTAAGTTAATGCTTATCTGAGCTAGCCTCGTGGGAACTACCAGAAATATGTCGTCATTGTTTAGGTTATAATATATACCAATAGTTCGTAAGCCAGGACATTCCGTTTGCATCGCTCAAACTGAGCACATCTCCCAATTATTGTAATAATTGTTATTAAAGTTTATTACCGCCGTTCATAATTCTACTACCTGTTATAAAAGGTCTATTATGAAAAGGAGGGGCATGTGGTCAAGTAATAACAGCCGCACGGGTCGATCGATCAGGTTAAGCTACGCTTGCCGCGGTTGGTCCGTGGATGGATGATCATCTTCACATACCAAGACCCCTCCGTGCTTCGGAAATCACGTTAAGCCGTTGGTCCCGGCTGTCATTCGTAGATCTTTGACAGTCGTTACGGGTAGTTAGAAGCCCGAAAGTCTGACAACCAGTCTTACCAAGGGATATCGTATTACCCAGTAATTTGCTTTTGGAGGTCAGATAGGCAGTCGCTCCATGTTATGGTATTCAACTGTATCCAGTTAGACTGGAGGCCGACCCCAAAATAGTTGGGAAAATGCCATGCTAGCCAGATTGATTGATTTTGTGGTGACGAGAAGGCTTGAGGTAGTGGTGGCTGATAATTTATTATCAATTAGTCATTCAGATCGGAACAAAGTCTAGCTAGACTGTAGACAGGCTAGATAAGAGCCAGGTCATGATGGCCTGACCTTTTTACTGAAGATAATAAATAATCAGAAAGGTGTTGTCATAAACAATTTAACATGTCCCAGAATTTACTCACACCTCCAAACACCCCTATTAAAGTATCATGTTATGATCAAAATTTAAAGTATTTTTACCATCCATACTAATATTATAAATCCATACTAATATTATAAATTCGAAAGTAACTCTGTCTGTCTGTCTGTCTGTATGTTACCTTTTCACGCCTAAACCACTGAACGGATTTCGATAAAATTTGGCAGAGAGTAGATTGCATCCCGGGGAAGGACATAGGATAGTTTTTATCGACATACCCCGCGGGCGAAGCCGTGGGCGGAAGCTAGTTATATATGTCGCAGCCAACTGGTTAAATTAGCCGTTCAGTTAACTGCCTAGCCTTTCAACTGAACGGCGGCCGTTCAACTAACGGCCTGAATGATATTCAATTACAGTTTACGTTGGAAGTCTGTAACCAATCGCGCGAGCCGAATTGGTTGCAGTAATTAAGGCATTGCACCCCGACCAAGTGGGTTAGGTTAGGTTAGAACTGTGAGAGGGGTCGGAGAAGACGTCAGTATGACGGTCATCTCCGACTCCTCCCAGGTGGAGGCCAGCAGGCGACGGGTGCGGGGGCACCCTCGCTTGCATCGCACGCGCCTCCACCAGTGTCGGACGGGAATGGCCAGGTGTTCTCGGCCATTCCCGTCGCCCCCCAGCTCCCGCTCGGGGGGCACGCGGGGCCCGCCAGCTAGGCGGGCATGCGCCGGGAGGGTCGTGGAAGTAAAGGCTGAGCCGGTTTCCCATGACCCTCCCATCACGGCGACGAGGGAACACCGCTGAGTTTTAGTGGGTATACTGCCACTCTGGCAGGGAGTCCCACATACTCCGTCTCGTCCCCCGACGAGCGGAGATGCGTAATGTCATTTCTCAGCGACAAAAAAAAAAAAAAAGGTTAGAACTGTGATCAACCGCGTGCGAGCCGAGGGAGGAAGCGAGGCGAGCACTACTTCTAAAGGCCAGGCAGTTAACTGAACGGCTAATTTAACCAGTTGGCTGCGACATATATAAAACATTTTTCATTTATTAAATTGGTTTAATTGACTCTATACTTGGTTCCAAAACACAAACAGCGGACGCTGGCCGCACAGCAATGACTGCGCGGCAGGCCCAGAAAGAGGCGGCGGGATGAGCTGGACTCTTTAAAGGATTGGCCCACAATGGCAGTAGACGGGGAAAAGTGGAAAGAGGGAAGGAAGGCCTTTGCCTTACAGTGGGACAACACAGGCTTATAATAATAAAAAATAAATTGGTTAAACTAATCTGACCTGAATGATCTGACTGGGGTTTTAGAAGGATTGGGGTTTTAGGAACTCAGAAGCTTATAAGTCGAATCTGGCTACCAGTATTATCAAGGTGTATCGTATTACCCAGTAACTTGGTTAAAGAGGTTAGATAGGCAGTCGCTCCATGTAAAATAATGGGTGTTCAGATGCATCCGGCATGGAAACCGACCAGGCTAGACAGATGATGTTTGAATTAAATAAATAACTAATGTGTAATGAAATTATGGTACCTACACTGCTCCAATAATATTTTAGCGCTCGATTGACTTTGATGGTATGTACTTACAAACGTTTTGTGAAAATGTAATTACCTATTGAAAAAAACAACATGGCGGTCTTAGGTCCGATTTTGACCACACGCCAAAAAACTATCCTCCTTTCACAGCTCTATGCACTAGGAAGTTGTTCTAGAAAGATAGCTGAAGCACAGATAATAATTATAATATTCTAGGTAGAAGTAATAATCCTGGAAACCAAGAAAAAATAAAAAAACCTCAATTTATTTTACAATATTCGAAAACCTGCAATCTTTTTAAAAATTGTTGT
Organism: Gortyna flavago; assembly: GCA_963669345.1. Classification (NCBI taxonomy): domain Eukaryota; kingdom Metazoa; phylum Arthropoda; class Insecta; order Lepidoptera; family Noctuidae; genus Gortyna; species Gortyna flavago. Next base: position 4,898,657 of record OY770155.1, on the reverse strand, counting down.
TCAAAAACTCAATTTATCCAAACTCGTCAGTCGTCATAAAATAGAACGCATTCAAAAACTTGTCAGCGTGTTTTTTTTTTAAATTACATCACTTGCAGTTGCAGCACCCGTCACGTCTGCACTCTGCATACCTAACGGAAATGACGTAAGATCTCCGTGTTTCCTTATTGTCTTTTTATCTTTCGCCATCTTTTACCTACTTTCATAATAGTTCTATCATTATTTTAAATACCTAGTTAAATATTATTTTTATAAGTAAGTAATGCAATCATGTGATTTGCACTTCATGTATCTTGCAATCATGTGACTGGAAGGAACAGCCGGTCGATTCTGTTAGAATCTCACCGTGAGAAGTTAGGTGAAGTGAGCTGTCATTCCATCTGATGCTATAGGGATTTATAATAATGACAGCTCACTTCACCTGAGTTATCACGGTGAGATTTTTACAGAATAGCGCTACAGCACCTTTTTTCCCGTGATAAACTATTTACATAGGGACCTACAAGTTTGTACGGAACACTCAGTGCGCGAGTCCACCCGACTCGCACTAGACCGTTGTTTTTTATTTACCTATTGTAACAAAATTTATTTCCGCAAAATTTCTAGTATAAGTTTACCGGCGTTCATATCCTCGGTCCACGGCACTGATAAATTAATCAGGAAAATCCTAGCTTCCACACTGATTAATTCTGATGTGCCGTGTTTCACCGAGGCTATAGATGCCTGGAGACTCGCTTGCTCGAATACAGATCCACCCGACAATCCATCTTCACAGAGACGGTGGGATGAGCCGCTCTGCAGAGTAGTACAGAACAATTTACTTTACTCGTATGTTACTACTGCGGAACGTGCGCGCCTGCTGGCTGTGGGAAGGTGGGAGTCGGGTCTTTGGCTTCATGCACTACCTTCGTCGAACATAGGCACTTTGTTCGACGATACTACTTTTCGCCTCGCTGCTTCCCTGCGACTAGGCACTCCTTGCTGTTCTCCTCATCGCTGTCACTGGCGAAAGTGGCGAAGATGTCAACAGCCTCGGACACCACGGCCTGTCATGCAGCCGAAGTGCGGGTCGCTTAGCGCGACACGCGAACATTAATGACATCATCCGACGAGCTCTTGTTACCGTCGGCGTTCCAGCTGTATTGGAACCCAATGGCTTGGCACGCGACGATGGCAAGAGACCGGACGGTATGTCTTTATTTCCATGGAAGGTGGGTAGGCCTTTAGTGGGACGCAACGTGCGTCGATACTCTTGCGTCATCCCATCTCCTGGCTCGGCATGCTGTGCTGGTGCTGCTGCTGCGGCTGCGGAAAACCTCAAGCGGCGAAAATATAATAACCTTATCGGAAATTATATTTTCGAGCCGTTTGGGGTTGAAACCCTCGGGTCGTGGGGTCCGAGTGCTCATGCCCTATTTAAGGAAATTTCAAAACGGCTGGTTGACACTTCCCGTGACCCAATTGCTGGCTTTTACCTTGGCCAAAGGTTAAGCATTGCCATACAACGTGGTAATGCTGCCAGTCTCTTGGGTACAATACCAGTCGACAGCGATGCGGACGAATTTTTCGACGCAATATTTTAGTTTTTGTATAGTTTTAGTTAAGTTAGGATTTAAATTTGTTATTTTTATATGCAAAGTAATTTTAAAATAAAGAGAAAGTTGTTACCTATTGTAACTGATTAATAAAATGTAACATACCACCATAGACTTATAAAAAAAGATGGACTCCGCGCCACGCATATCGAAAGTGAAGCACCGTACCGATCTATGTGTGCGTGATTGACTATTGACTCTCTGTCGTGTCACGTAACATGGCGGCCATTCGGCATACTATGATGTAAATGTGAGCGTGAGGCGTGTTTGTACAAACGGTCTAGGTATAGTTTACTGAGCTTCACTTTCGATATGCGTGCCACGGAGTCCATCTTTTTTTATAAGTCTATGTATACCACATTAAAAACAAATCAAACTGTTTACCAAGCGGATAAAAACTAGCTTTGGTACCTAAGTTGTCAGCGAAAGGTGAGAAAAATTCCATTCAGCGCCATTCCGCTGGATTGTATTACACACACACACCCTCGAAAACATTCTTCAAACGTGTGTGTGTGTGAGTTAGCGACTTGTAGTTGTAGTGCAAGTAAAAACTGTAAGTCTTTGTACAGACGCCAGTACACCAAGCTACTACAATTTGTCAAATTTCTTTGATAGATTTTCAACTTTATCGCTAAAAATAAGGTTCAAGGTTGATTGGGAAAATTTGACAGTTTCGGGTATAGGTTGATGTGCTGGCTTCTGTAGTTACTTTTCTTACGTAGGTACATTTTATGTTAGAAACTCTAAGCTATGCAGTTTAACGAAAAATAGTTTTTTTTATTTAGCGAGGAGATACAATAATTTTATGGTCCATTGTTACATACTTAATAAATTGTTTAAATAAGTAGGTAGGTAAGTATTATCATTGTTATTTGTATGCTTTGATACTCCACTCACCATCTGCCTACACCTAGCCTTTTCCAACTATGTTGGGGTCGGCTTCCAGTCTAACCGGATGCAGTTGGACCAGTATTTTACACGAAGCGACTGCCTATCTGACTTTCACAACCCGGTAACTGGGTAATACGATACTCCTTTGTCAGACTTTCGGGCTTCTGACGACCCGTAACGACTGCCAAAGATCCACGATTGACAGCCGGGACCAACGGCTTAACGAGCTTTCCGAGGCACGGAGGGGTTTGTTATGTAAAGATGGTCACCCATCCACGGGCCAACCGTGGCAAGCGTGTTAGAAGGCCAATTTTCGTAATTTAAAATGTTCAAAATCTAGTCGCAGTCTCATCTCAGCGACAAACAATTAATGTCAAACACTTGTCAAAATGTATGGAAATTAGAGGTAGTTTTGACAGATTGAGACTGAGATCAGACTGTGAACGTTCTTAAAATTAGATACGAGAATTGCCCCTCTGATCGAAGGACCCGCGCGGCTGTTATTACTTAGCCACAAGCCCAGTTTATGCTTACAGTAACTAGGATTTAGAACAAACCTAGTTATTTGAACAATGGTCCCCAAACTAGGCAGAGCGTCTTTATCTTTAAATTTCGAAACACACTGTCAGTAGCAATCGGTTCAATTTGACAGTTCAACGACATTCATTGCGCTGCCTGTTTACGTTGTGAGCAGACTAATTTTTCGAACATAAATAAGAAATAAAGCCAAAAACACCCGACTCCCGGAAGACTGGGAGCGATACAAAGAAACCCAATACACATACAAAAAGCGAATCAGAACTGCCAGAAGGACAGCATGGCGGAAATTCTGCGAATCCATCGAAACCAATAGTAAAGCCGCAAGAATAAGGAAGATCCTATCAACAGATCAGGACCGAACCCTTGGCGCGCTGAAAAAACCCGACAACTCATACACACTAACGGACCAGGAAACCAGCAAGGTCCTTCTCGAGACTCACTTCCCAGACTGCAAACTCCTAGAGGACAGGACCTGGGAAGCTGTGCCCAATTGGACCCCAACGGAACAGGACTGGTCCAGTGCCCACAGTCTAGTAACACAGGACCGAATAAAGTGGGCTATCAACACCTTCCAGCCTTACAAGTCTGCAGGACTAGATGGCATTTTCCCAGCCCTACTACAATGGGGGGTTGACCATATCACACCATGCCTGGTAGAAATTTATCGGGCCTGCATAGCACTAAGATACGTACCTCTAGCCTGGCGCGAAGTGAAAGTCATCTTCATACCAAAACCGGGAAAAGCGGACTACACACAACCCAAGGCGTACAGACCCATAAGCCTCACATCCTTTCTACTAAAGACCCTAGAGAGACTCTGTGATCGACACATCCGAGACGGACCTCTTCGGGCAAAGCCACTCCACAAAAAACAGCATGCGTACTCCACAGGCAAATCAACAGAATCCGCACTGCATAGTGTGATATCCAAAATTGAATGCGCAGTGGACCACAAATGCTCAGCACTGGCTGCCTTCATTGACATCGAGGGCGCCTTTGACAAAACCAACTTCAAAAGCATCAGCACGGCTCTAGAAAGACACAACATAGACCCGACCCTGAGCGGCTGGATCACCAACATGCTCAAACAGAGGGCAGTACAAGTGACCGTAAACGACATCACAAGGGCCATCGTGGCGAAGGGCTGCCCCCAAGGTGGCGTCCTTTCGCCGCTTCTATGGAACCTGGTCGTGGACAGTCTAATAAAAGATCTCAATGACAAAGGTTACTTTACTGTAGGATACGCCGACGACATAACCATAATAATAAATGGCACCCACGAAAACACACTGTGCAACCTAATGCGCCAGGCCCTGAAAATAATAGAAAATTGGTGTGGTAAACACCAACTATCAGTGAACCCCACAAAAACCGAATTGGTTCTCTTCACAAAAAAGAGGAAACTGACGACACTACAACTACCACGTTTCTTTGGTACAACCCTAAGCCTATCAACTGAAACCAAATACCTCGGCATATTTTTGGACAAACAGCTGAATTGGGCAAAACACACCAACTACATTACTACGAAAGCCAGCATATCACTGTGGCAATGCAAGCGAATGCTTGGAAAAAATTGGGGGATTAGCCCCAGGGTCACTCACTGGCTATACACCACAGTTATCCGACCAATCATCACATACGGCTCACTAGTCTGGTGGCCCAGAACAGACCTGAGCACAGCCCAAAAAGACCTTGAAAAGCTGCAGCGGCTCGCGTGTGTGGCAATCACCGGCTGCATGAGAACTACACCCACTGCTGCCCTACAGACCATGCTCGGACTACCGCCTCTACACCTTGTAGTGCGGGAAGAAGCGGCCTTGGCTGCCTTCAGGCTCTCTACATCAGGAACCCTGAGCAAAGACTCTAGGGTCAAACACATACGCTTAAAAGAAAATGCGATCAAATGGCAGCCAATGATGGCATCACCCTGCGACAAAGCCCCGAAACAATACTGCTTCCAAAAGCACTACAACATAATGCTTAAAGAGGAGCAGTGCGACTACTCAGGTTCGAAGGAACTGAGAATTTACACTGACGGTTCAAAGACCGACTGCGGAACTGGAGTCGGAGTCTTCTCACACGACCTCAACATAAGAATATCCAAACCGCTGGGAAAGCGCAACACGGTCTACCAAGCGGAGTGTGTGGGCATAACACAAGCGGCTTATGCCATAGCAGCCAGAGGAGTTGCGGACACCCATATTCGCATACTCTCTGACAGCGCCTCAGTCCTCCAATCCTTAGATAAAAAATGCATCACATCGAAACTAATACTAGAATGTCACAATGCGCTTGAACAGGCAACTGTATTGAACCGCAATATAGTGACACTACAATGGATAAAAGGACACAGTGGATCGCTAGGTAACGACGCAGCTGACGAGCTGGCCAGAAGGGCATCGAGCATGCCAGTCTGTGGACCGGAACCTATCGTGCCCATCCCCTTCAACCAACTACGCAGGTGGCTACAGGAGTACACCCACACACAAGCAGAAAGCTGGTGGACGTCGTCACCAGGCTGCAGGCAGTCCAAGGAAGCTATGCCATCACTGGATGGCAAGCTAAGCAGTCGCTTACTACGATTGGACAGGAAAGGCCTGCGCCTGGTGACGGGGACCATCACGGGACACTGCTCGCTAAACAAACACTTTCACACTATAGGCATAACGGACAGCCCCCTGTGCAGAGCTTGCATGGTGGCTGATGAAACCATTGCGCATGTGCTCTTTGAGTGCACAGGCGTCACCCAGATCAGGACACAAACCCTCGGGACACCCAGATCGTACACAGATGTTCTCAAAAGACCAGGAGACCTAATCAGCTTCTGGAGGGAGGTGGGCTGGTTGGAATAACCGCCAACGGCCGCCATGGCCCACGCACAATGGTCCACTGAAGGACTAAGTGCGGAAACCAAACCCATAACATAGAACATAGAACATAAATAAGAAGCAATGGATTACTTAGCAATATCCTTCAAAATGATTCATTCAAATATTGAACGTGTGTTACACGCAATTAAGGTGCTGACCTTTTTGAAGAACATCACCATTAATGTCCAAAATAATTTAATTCCAGAAACATTTAGTCAACGAGAAATTCGAGAAGAGTGTTCAATTTCAATGAATATGGATTTCATTATTACTACGACATTGCACGATATGCCTATTATTTATTTTAGTCACCCATTCAAATGTCTTTGCTTCATGTATAAAACAAAGTGTTTATATTGTTGCTGATACTGGAGTGGATAGACTACAGAGAGCTAAGCTCAAAAATTGCAGAATTTTTTATGCGTTGCCGTCCCAAAGACAAGACTGTTTATTTATCTTCTATAGTTACAAATAAATAAAATTGAAGTGTTATTACAACGAAAATAACGCAATGAATATTGTTGAACCCATTGCTACTGATAATGCGTTACGCAATTACCTCGTTGCTCATTTAGAAAGTCTATCTACTACTTCTAAATATTTACTTTTTTCTGTAGCATAAGTTCAATACATATTTAATTAACCTTTTAACCGCCCGACTTCCCAACAGACGTCGCGCACCCAGCGCCCGAAAAAAAAACCTGCTAAAATACAGCGTAATTACCTAAATAAAAAAGCAGATTAAACGAGCGGTGATATTTTGTCGTAAATATCGTTCCTTCCTCGTGGTCAAACTTAATGGTCTAACTATACGACCCTGGCGAAATGGACCCGAAACATTTGTCGGATTAATCCTACGTAAGCGGTTAAAAGGTTAATTAATGTATAATTAAATACGGTATTTATGTGAGGGTGACTGTCGATAAACGTCTTTCCATTGGCTCAATTGGCTGGCACAGCTACGGTATGACTAAGAAAGGAGAAAAGTTGCATGCATTCTAAATACGCGTCTTTCCGCATAAAAACGAGCGGGTGACGACCTCAACTCATACATTGACTGTACAAAAGGTATCAGTCCTGTGTCAGACGGAAAGCCGGACAGCTGAGCCTTAGTCATAGGGTCCCCTTGGCAGCCTTTGGATACGGAACGCTAAAAACAAATCGTTTCAAGACAAAGCATTCTTAAAATTGTTAATTAAGTCATCATCTCCCTAGCCTTTTCCCAACTATGTTGGGGTCGGCTTCCAGTCTAACCGGATGCAGCTGAGTACCAGTATTTTACATGGAGCAACTGCCTATCTGACTTTCACAACCCAGTTACTGGGTAATACGAAACCCCTTGGTAAGACTGGTTGTCAGACTTTCGGGCTTCTGACGACCCATAACGACTGTCGAAGATCCACGAATGACAGCCGGGACCAACGGTTTAACGTGCTTTCCGAGGCACGGAGGGGTCTTGGTATGTAAAGATGGTCACCCATCCACGGACCGACCGCGGCAAGCGTAGCTTAACCTGATCGATCGACCCGTGCGGCTGTTATTACTTAGCCACAACATTAAAATTATTAAATATAATAATAATTAACTTCTTGACGCGACTCGCATTATTAGGAGGTTCCTCTCTCTAGAGCCCTGACCGAAGGTAGCCTGGACCCCTCTTCAAGAAACCGGTGGGGTACTATGTTTTATATTTTTAAATATTTATAACTTTTATTATTTAAAAATATAAGTAGGTATATACGGTCACCAAAGGAGATAAAAAAATAAAAAAATAAATTTGATAAATTAACTCGGTTTCTTACTAAACTTCAACTATATCCGACGACCCTGGATGCTTGTCTCTTTTGGTAACTGTACATAAATAATGAAATAAAGGACATTAATAAGGCTGTACTCTCACTTCACTTTCTTATATTCACACTTTACACACACATGCATAGCCAACCCAGCGCGACTAGAATGCAGTCTCTGTGCGATTATCTACTCTGTGGTTATGTTTATTACTCAGTCAGTAGGTAAATGACTATTTTCTGCGCATAAAGTCACAATCTGTAATTAGGTCACCAACTCACCATGTTAAATCTATCTAAAGGAATTCTAAATGACGTACTTAAGAAATAACTACTAGGGGAATTTAATAGGTATTAATTAATAACCAGCACTTAATGCGTAACACACTAATACACTTAACAATCTCAATTTGAATCATTTTGAAGGATATTGCTAATCCATTGTTTCATATGTTCGAAAAATTTGTCTGTCAACAAATAACGCAATGAATGTCGTCGAACTGTCATTATGAAAGCCATTGCTACTATAGTGTTTCGCAATTTCACCAGTCCTTTTGCCAAGCTTGGTGATTAGTGGGAGTTATTCCGGTCTGATTGGTACTTACTTTATAAATAATAGGGGGGTTCGGGGCTAAATTAATAACAGCCGGGTCGATCTTCAAGGTTAAGCAACGCTTGCCGGGGTCGTTCTGTGGATGGGTGACCATCCATTACCTACATAGGTAGTTAATTAGGTACCGAGACCCCATCCGTGCCTCTGGGTGTTTTGGGAAGTTGCTGGGACGCTATGTCCAGCAGTGGGCAAGGATGATCATGATATTAACGAAATAACGTCATTTACAGCCTTAAAAATTAAAAAAAAACAACCCATTTGTAAGAAGGTATCATAGATTTATAAAACCTATTGAATATTCAACAATATTGTTCAATGCATACCTACGAAACGAAACACTTACCTAACGAGGAATAAAAACGCATCTACATATAACAGTTTTGAAACCTTATATACATAAATATAAGTATGCACATAGCGCGTTCGTAAGCACTGAAATCAACCTACAAACTCCCTTCGTAGGTACCTCTGCTCGTCATGACTGTTCAAAAATATATATTTTTTTAGATTATTGATTCAGTGAGCCGTCACTGGCTATACAATTTTTATATACCTAAGTGTAATACAAAAACGCACACAGACACATTTTCATCCAACGGCAACGCCAACTACACATACGGGAAGTCACACACACTAACACAATTTTACATAGAAAAACAGCCGTTCTCCGCTCTAGCCTATCTATACGTATTATAGAAAAAAAACTTCAAAATGGTACGGCTTCACTCACTTTCACATTATATTACACCAATTTCAAACTATAATGTATGAACATCCCATGCCATAAAGATTAGTTTTGTTTGTATCAATATTATATTCCGTCTCTTTTACTCAACCGAACGCTTTCGAGTTTTCCGTTCATGATCCAACTCAAAATACGCCAAAAATGACGTCGAGCCAATGTTGTTTCGAAAACAGTGTCTCGCGTTTCTTTCTACGGATACCGCGCGCCCGCTCGCCGTTTATTATTTGGAATTTTCCAATCCACTGATTACTACTCGTCGTAAGTTTTACAAACAAATTCGAGTCCGTTTCGTATTTTTCGCGATTAGCGGCAATGTAGGAAAGTCGTAAGTGGCGATGACGATAAGGTTGATTTTCGTGCGCAGTCAACGCCTACCCAGGCGAATTGAAACGACTTGCCGGGAGCCCTTGGGCCGTGGAAACGAACGCGCCGCTGAAATAGACCGTATTGTACATAGAAAATTCTGACAGCTCAGAACCGTCACAAGAAAATAATGTCGTTTTTATTACATTTTTTGATAAATTATTATTCTAGTTTCGGTTCGGCGGCGTTCCAACGGCCTTATCGATTTTCCTATTTAGCGCGCTATCGTATTTTATACATTTTCGAAAGGTCCGCGGTGCGTCTATGCGCTTTCGAAAAATATTTTACAAGTATTTTCTCGGCGGCGAACGGACGTCGAGTGCGGTGCCGTAAATTGGTAATAATTCCGTTGATTACACAGTAATATAGTGTCCGAATATGGGTTAGTGGTGAGGAACACGGACACTGCGAGCGTTGACTTCTGTGATACGATCCTATGAAAAATGTTTGTGTTAGTGCAAGTTTTTAGTGCTTATTTGGTTGATAGTTGTGTCTGCTGCATTCCGATTGGGAAAGTGCACGGCTAGTGTTATTGTGCGTTGGATGCTGCAGCTGTGGCCACGGACCTAGGCGCACCTTGCTCACCTAAACGGCCACTAGTGTAAGTACAAGGAACCTTTCTAGAATGACCTCGTAGGGCTACAGACACCATTTAAAACTTCACCAACGATAGCTATGTACATACAGTAAGTTGACACTGTTGCACCAAGGAGTTCTTGTGAATCTATGTCTAACATAACCTTAGCAGTGCCATCATACAGCTGTAAACAATACCATAAAACAAGTGAACATCCTGCTCTAGTAATGCAAATATATTGTTTGAAAATAGAATCAAAATTAAAAGAACCAGCCAGGCTTAATATCCCAACCAAAAAGTTTAATTAAAAACTCTGTACACTATTTTATTTTTCTTCTGTGTGTAGTTAATTTTAAAATTGAAATGCTAGCTAAAGGTCACAGAAGAAGTTAAAAATGACAGCCTACTAAAAACTTTGAATGACAAGACACAGTTTTGTGTTAAATATAACTTCAGCCTACACAGAATTTTAGAAAAGATATCCACCACATTTTTATGCTATTTCTGGCATTTTAGTTTTGAAAATAATCCTAGAAGTTTGCTATAAAATCATAAGTAGGTATACCAAAATAAATTATAATTTTGCAAAAAAAATACTTAGGTAGGTATTAGTTAATCATAATGGCTAAATTGTTGAGTCATTACCTACTTAAAATTTAGAGTATGGGGACAAGCTTTGCCCTGCAGTTGGCCATAAAAATAAACCCAATGGTAGATTAACATAAATTATTTTTCTTAAGATCTATCTATCAATTATCTATCAATCTATCAATTAAATTATATTTCAAATTAGAATATCCATATCCAATTACCAATGTACATCCTAGAGTATTTTAAAAGCCAATAAATGTGATAAATGATGACATATCAGCCATTCACAAATTATACATTTTAATTCAAAGGAATTCAACATTAAAACAATGATAAAGCCACAGGTTACTATGAAAACATTTCACTTAAAATAAAAAATGATAAACTTAATAAGTTCTTACCCTATTTGAAGACAAAAGTTATAAATAACGCTTTCTATCTACTTTTTGAAGATTACATAAAGATGACAAACAATAATTTGACAAAAGACATTTTTTATAAGCTTACTAACAATTTAATTCCTTGTGACATGTACCTAAAGTGTAAGTTTTAAAAATTACACACACTTATAAAAATATTATGTAAAATAGTTTTTAATACATACTTAAATTTTTATGTAATATTTGAATATATACACAGATAGTAAGTACCTACCTATGTAAATATGTTACAAGTATCTAGTTACAAGTGCCTTGACTTTTATAAATAAAAAAAATAAAATAATGCTGGTATTCATCTGCATCCGGTTAGACTGGAACTGGACTGCCAACCCCAACATAGTTGAGAGAAAGCTAGGCAGATAAAAAAAACAGTTACAACTAACACCTAACTACAAGTAACTTTGTAACTTAGGTACAAAGTTACAAGGTATTTTATTCAAAACGATAATGTATTTGAAAAATTCGAAAGAATTAATCAATCAGCTGGTACTATACATTTCAATACAGTATAAGTTAATTTATTTTAATTAACAAAGCAATCAGTAGATTATTAGTAGAAACCATTAATAATAACATTGTTCATAATCATGGTTGTGGTTTTGATTCTTAGGTCAAAGTGTTATTGGGGTATATTCTATCTGGAATTTCACAGTAGCAGACCGGAGTCTGGATTTGTGCCCGCTTGATGGCAATAGGCTTGCCCTCTATTACATGGGACTTAAACATAACTGGCGGAATGTGGGTGCACTGCTGGGCCTGTGCCCCAGCCTTCTCTCTTTGAGAGTGAGTGGGTAGGCTAAGAGCAGGTCCAAAGGGTTATTATACTGTAATTAAGTACTTATTTGTAACTTTTTAATCTGTCAACTGTCAGATAGGCAGTCGCCCCATGTAAAATGTTTTTATCCAGCTGCATCCTGTTAGACAGGAAGCCGACCGTACGTTAGTTGGGAAAAAGCTAGGCAACCTGTCTTGCCAAGGGGTATCGTGCTAGCTAGTAACTGGGTTGTGGAGGTCAGATAGGCAGTTGCTCCCAACCCCAACATAATTGGGAAAAGGCTAGGCATAATGATGATGATGACCTACTTAACCTTTCCTAATCTCTTTGGATCCAAAAATCAAATTTTAAGTTTTATGAAACAATTATTTAGGTATACATTTAAAAACTTTTCACTAAAAACATGGTCTAACAATTACTTAATATTAAATAACATATTACTTAATGTTAAATAACATTTTTGAAATGGAAATAAAAACTGAATCATCAAGGGTAAGTAAGTTAAGCGGAGCAGGAAAGAGTCAGCAGGTGGCTTGGTTGCGGAAAGGTCCAAAATCCTGATCCGGTAGGTTTTATAATAGTCTAACTATACAACTTCTTGTATACAAACAAACGATAAACCTTCCTTCCTACCTTCTCCATTTTTTCCCAACTGTGTTGGGGTCGGTTACCAGTCTAACCGAATGCAGCTGGAAACCAGCATCTTACATGGAGCGACTGTCTATCTGACTTCCACAACCCGTAATACTCAAAAATCAAATCAAAATCAAAAGTCATTTATTCAAACTAGGCTGAGACTCAGCACTTTTCGAACGTCAAAATTACGAAAGACAGTCCCCCAAAACGCCCGCCCTTCACTACTTCCTAGTGCTTTCGCTGTGGAGAAGAAGTGGCGCAACAAACTCCCCAGCAGGACAGCTGTCTGTTCAGTTATAAAATACTCGACTGTATACAATACTAGATCTGCAAAGTATCTAATTAACATTACAGGACACAGAACATTCAATTAAATTATTTGCCATATGTTAGCTAGCCATGCCAATATACCAATACCATACTGGGTAATACGATACCTAGGTAAGGTATTTGAACCGGTTGGCTTCGAAATGCTATAAAGAAGAACTGGTGAAAAATATCTGTTTTGTGGGACAGTCATTTACATCCATCAGTCAACCTGACTCCTTGAGATTCGGACGATCATCATGGGTGTAGCTAGGGGGGCGAGGGTGTGCAATGCCTACTCTAGAAACTTCCTTCCCAACCCTAGAAAAATGGACAGTATTGAAGAATTACTGTTTAATCGCTTTTTAATGGATCTTTTATTTGAGCTGTACCTTTTGACCAAAATGCCAGATTTGTAGATTTAGGGGCTTGGCTCTATAGATCTGATAACTTTTTAACGATATTTAGGTCCAGGTAACTTATTTTACATGAAATGGTTTTGGTTTGATTATTTATTTTTATTACGAGGCGTCATTTATCATCTCTCATTAGATAACTGTGGTTAGTTCAGCTGGACGTCTGCCCCCCTTGTAAAAGTCCCTAGCTACGCCAATGACGGTCATAATAATGGATCTACTAGAGTATAAAACTTAGAATAGAAAACTTTTATTTCGGACTAGTTTCTGCCTGTATCTTCGTCCGTGTGTTTCTTGATCCCCGACCCACCCCTTTGCATCGCATCGCCTGCCCGCGCTATACCCCGTTTTCGCTTACCCTTCTTTCTGGCTATTTTTTGCTAGGCTCCTAAAAGTCCTAGCGTGATGCTAAATAGCCTATCGCCGTCCTCAAAAATTTGGCTATCAATTACAAAAAAAAAATTCAAATCGGGAAACTCTTCAGCTTTATAAACAAGAGGCCAGGTTGGTAACAAAAATTGTTAGTAGATTACAGTCACAGATATACAATTAAAATTCAGCGTGGAGCTGCATCCATCTCCGCAATATCGGGGAAACCCACAGATTTGCGAATCCACAAAAAATTTTTTAATGGCGGCAAAACCATTAATATTATTATCCACAAACATGGTTACTTGTGTTTCTCAAATAAGTAACAAACTTAATTTACAAGATTAAATGAATTGTTTTTTTTTTTAAGATAAGCTCGAAATACATTTTAGAGGTGGACTTCTTAAAATGGCGCCGAATATCGAATTTGTATTAAACAAAACAAAACGGTTAATTAGTTAATCGACAAATAAGCCAGAAAACGCTACCAAAAAAAAAACTACCTACCTCGATTGTTGATGCCGAATGAAACAGCCCTTTTCCTCATTGGAATTCTACGAAATTCGTATAAAAACACGACTTTAAAAACTTCAATCGACTAATTATTATACGCAGCTCAGATTGGTCTGTAAACATGTACTTAGATCATTCTAGATTTTGGACGGTACTGTTAATATTTTACTCGTAGCTTGTCCTGGGATTACGCAATTTAGATTGACGTCATTGACGTCGAGATAGGAAGAACATTCGGCAGATCCACCTAGAATATTAGTATCAGAATGGGTCCAGATTTAAAAGAAATCATCATCATGTTCATTCATCTTGTGGTCGGAAGTTCGAACTTCAGACCAAATAAAAAACCAAGACAGAGCGCTGAGAACGATACAGTGAAGCATGCCAAAACTACACCTCCGCTCTGTGCATACACGCTCACACGCACAAATTTACAACCATTTATCAAACTACACCTAAGTGCACACATTTTTACGAAACCGGCTTCACTTTACTGTTGACAGCCCTCTGTCTTGGTTTTTTATTTGGTCTGAGGTTCGAATGCAGACAGGCGCTTTACTTTGTGTAAATAATTTCATAACCACTGCTCTCAAAACCGTGAAGGAAAACATCGTGAGGAAACCGGCATGTCCTAGAATTCGAAGTCATGTGACATCTACCAACCCGCACTGGGCCCGCGTGGTAGATTACAGCCCACTCCCTCTTAACACAGAGGAGGCCAGCAGTGGGAAGATGGTAACATTATAGGCTGTTTATAACTTTATCTTCATGTCCTCTTCCATGTTACTTGGGTCGGCGCAACATGTTTTCTTCTTCCATTCCCCCAGTGGCGGATTTACACATTTGCCGCCAGTAGACTATTCAAAATTTGCCGCCCCTACCGACCTCTACAATAATGTGTCAGTTTCTAGATAATTGCACAAGAAATAGTTTTTGGGTACTTACCTATCTATCTTTTCTGAGCTCATGAAAGCTCGAATTCATCATTTGCCTAGCCTTTTCCCAACTATGTTGGGGTCGGCTTCCAGTCTAACCGGATGCAGCCGAATACCAGTATTTTACATGGAGCGACTGCTTATCTAACCTCCACAACCCAGTTACTGGGTAATACGACCTTGTTAAGACTAGTTGTCAGACTTTCGGGTTTCTGACTACCCGTAACGACTACCAAAGATCCACGAATGACAGTCGGGACTTCGGGAGCAACGGCTTAACGTGCTTTCCGAGGCACCGGGTGTCTTGGTATGTAAAGATGGTTACCCATCTACGGACCAACCGCGGCGAGCGAAGCTTAACCTGATCGATCCGTGCGGCTGTTATTACTTAGCCACAAGTAGTGTATGTGTATTTTATTCTATCAAGTATAAAAATTGAGACCCCTCGAAGCTTGAACTAGGGCGATTTATTAACTCGTCTCATAACTGCCGTCGAATTTCACGAGAATTTGAAACTAAACCAACAGTGTCGCAATCAAATACGTAATTAAAAACATCCTACCACTTATGGAACTCAAAAAACAGGGCTCTGCATGTAACCTGACCTTTAAACTGTCTTGTGTAAACAAAACTGCATTCTGAGAACAATGTGGATGAGACAGAGATGGAGAGATGCGATTTTCGGGTAGTCAGACAAAGATGGCGGCATTAGAAGTATGCACGGCGCTGTACTTGTCGTTCATGGGTCATATTGAGGAGTTGGATGGTCTGTTTTTATTAATTTAGTACGATGTAACTGTTGCCAAGCGTAGTTACGCCGTGCGGCATCTTTAAAGCCCTTGTTTTTCGAAATGAATGAACCAATTTTAATGAAACTTCATACACATAAGCAGGATACAAAGATCTAAAAAGTTACTTAAGAACATTTTCGAAATAGTGTTACAGCCAAATTAGACCGATTTTGAAGTTTCCATGGAAACAGAGATATCCAAATATCTTTTTTTAAATAATTTCGAAAAGTAATTTTTTAGACCTTTGTATCCTGCTTGTGCGTAAGAAGTTTCATTAAAATCGGTTCGTTCATTTCGAACAAACAAGGGCTTGAAAGTTTGTATGAAATGCCGTACGTCGTAAACGCTCTTTGCTCGATAGATGATAGGTAGAATACTCTTTATTATGTACACAACTCGTAATATGAATAAAACTACAGATGTTAAAGTATAAATTTTACACAAGGTTATGCAATGGGAGGTCTTTTGGCTAAGAGTGATCTTTTATAGACAACCTTTGGATGGATTTAAAGGAAGAAGGAGACACAAAACTGCAGTCTGTGGTGTACAATTTATATGTATAATATGTAAGGAACTGTTAACAATCCATCCTACCAGTGCTGTCCTATTAAATAATAAACGCGAAAGTTTGTGAGGAGGGACAGATGAATGGATGAATGTTTGTTACTCTTTCACGCAAAAACCACTGAACGGATTTGAATGAAAGGCACACGGATAGTTTATAATCAGGATTAACACATAGGTAGGATACTTTTTATCTCGATATTCCCACGGGATCGAAACATACATGCGGATGAACGTGAAACCGCGGGGCGCTGCTAGAACATACATACACAAATAATTTAGTTTAAGATTAGAATATAAAAACAAGTAAGTAGCGGTTTGTCTAGTAGCTGACGAGCGGGAAGACAAAAGATGAAAGAATAAATAATGGATAAAATTAAATCCATTCTAGGAATAATTATTATAGAGGTTATAATATGACAAATCGTTGTTTGATTTGCTCGTTCAGCACACTAATTGCGTAACACACTGTCAATCACAATCTGAATCATTTTGAAGGATATTGCTAATCCATTGCTTCATAATGTTCGAAAAATTTGTCTGCTCAACAACGTAAATAACGCAATGAATCTTGTCGAACTGTCAAAATGGAAACCATTACGCAATTTCCCCTTCGGTATGGAGAGCTCATAGTAGTAAGAGCTCTCACAGTATTCAGTAGGTCCTGAGCTCCGTGGGTCGTCAACCTTGTTGATTGGCTAATCGTGGCAGGTACTCTTGCTGAAAAGAGAGAAGACTAACCCTCATTATGCCTATTGTCAGGTGGAAACGGCCGCGACTGTGTGGTCCATAGAGGCCGGCTTACGAGGCCAGGCAGACAGGACAGTATCATCATCATTTCAGCCGAAAGACGTGGACTGCTGAAAGCACCTCTACTTTGATCGGTTCTGTGCTTCTCGCATCCAACGGGTTCCTGCGGCCTTCACAAGGTCGTCGGTCCAACTCCCACCTCCCACCTCCCAACGCTACGTCTTATGGTGCGCGGTCGCCAATCCAGAACCACAGGATATTACTTATACTTTTTCTAAATTATTTCATCACCACGGGGGGCCTAAAAAAGCCACTTTAGCAGAATCATCAGAAGTTTAAGTTTATTTAATAAGTTTATTTCATCTCATTTTGGCTTATATTGCATGACGAGGAGTCTCCATTTAGGCATAGAAAATGCCTGTAGTTGAAGGCTCCGCTCTTCCCTTACATCATAAACATACAACATCAATCTTACAATCATAAAACAATTCACATCACGCAATTTCATCTGTATGACAGTTTTGTATGGAGATTCGTAAAATGCTATATTATATGTACACCTCTTCTTAACCCTTCAGGGATATATAGGTGTGAAACTGTCAAACAGATGAATTGCGTGATATGAATTGCTTTATGATTCTGCCAAAGTGGCCTTTTTAGGCCCCCTGCTCTCAATACGGCGAAGGAAAACATTGTGAGGAAACCGGCATATCTTAGAACCCAAAATATCCAAGACATGTGACATGACATCCACCAACCACTACAGGGTCTACATTTCTAAAGGGCCCGCGTGAAACGAAACAAAATTGATTATTCTATAATAGTATACATATAGCTCATTTGGAGAAACATCGACGTAACTGCTACCTATTTCCTTTTTTTTTTATCCGTGCTTTCCTAACGTGAACACGCTTTCTAAGTGCTTTGTCAAAAAAAAAAACATTTACGTCGATGGGTCTCCAAATGAGCGATCTAACGGAATCACTTTTACACGTAATATTATAAAAATAAATAAGCTAAATGGAGTCGAAACCTAACTGAAAATTAAGAAATGGCAAGACAAACTCAATGATCAAAATCTCTTTTAAAGTCTAGACATGATCTTGGTCTGATCGTTGTGGATTATGGCCCACACTCTCTCACAGAGACGAGGCCTGTGTCCCAGCAGTGGGAACATAGGCTGATCATGCAGCTTGTCCTCTACCATACACATCTTTTAACTTTAGCATCACCTCATATTAACTACATACAAACTAGACTTTGCAATTAAAATGCAGTAATTTATTTTCACTCGACTCCAGCATGTAATGACGGTGATTGGCTAATGTCTGCTATCTATGTATTTCCAATTAATCGTTGTAAGCGGTCTTGTTAATTACAATATAAGCTAATGTAATGTAAATTACCTGATTAAAGAGTCCATTGAAAATAACTGTCGACATATTTTGATACAGGAATGGTTTCTGGACAAGCCATTTAATATTTACAACAGAATACTTTCTAAACTTGCCTTGTAAACCTGCTTATGTCTTTCTCCTCATTCGCACTCCGACCCCCAAGATAGAAGCCCTGCTTAGTTTGGAGGTCAACAGTCAAACTAAAAATTGTGATGTACAAAACTTAACTGTCTGTCCGACCTTATCTTCTTGCCAATAAAACTTTTTCTATTTGTAAATGACCCCCCACGAGTTATGGTACTGGGGCCCGTATTACAGACTTTAGGGTGCTTGCATAAAGAAGCGGGTTCTTGGTAAAGACAAGTTGGTACCGATCGGTACGGGTCAAATAGTTCTCACATTAACTTATTGTGTAAGCGGTCACACATAAAGAAATTTGTAACCGTTTTCTTCCGACGATCAACCTGCAGAGATCTGAAGGCCAATTCTCGTAAAAAATCTAGTCGCAGTCTCAACTCAGCGACAAAAAAATGACAAAAACTTGCCAAAATGTAGAGAAATTAGATGTTTTTTTGACAGATTGAGACAGATCAGACTGTGAACGTTCTTAAAATTACGGAATTGAAATCGAAATTGAAAACAGTACATACGGTGTACTGTACCGGGAGTCGGCCCGAAAACCCGCTCCTTTATGTAAACACCCTAAGAGCGGTTCCACACTATATCCAATCCGAATCCGAATTAAAGATCCGACTTCAATCCGAATTGGAAATGTACTAAATTCAGACGGATAGAGTTCGGATCTAGTGCGCAACCACTCATACAAATCGGACTATGCTATGGTTACTTCGGACCGGCATTTCTCGGATTCGGATCGGACGTAGTGCGAAACCATATCTCTAGACTCTAGACTAGTCAGGGTGCTTACTCTCGAATATAATTCCGATAGATCGACATTGGTCAAACGTCAGTTGGTTGAGTTAAACGTCAGGTATTGGCTAGACTCAGAGAGTCCCTTACGTTTGACTGACAATTCCAATGTCGATCCGATCTATCAGAATTATATTCAAGAGTAAGCACCCTGGTGGGGGTACTCCGATGTACGATGTGCCACAGTGCGTCTGTGGAGCCACATCACAGACGATGATTTACGAATAACTCTTCTTCTGGAAAAATCTACTCAGCTTACGTATTGTATTAAAAAGTTTTGTTTTTAAAAGGAAGTAAACGTTCTCTGACTCCTTGTTTTTACAATATTTGTGAAAGCAATGGAAATGTTTTGAGGCAATTGTTTGTTACGCTCGATTCTTTATAAACTTTTTTAAAAGAGTATCTGCATAGCTATGTACACAACGCTATAGACAGGCTATCGTATTGAAAATGATTTCGATAACCTGGAGGCCTACCATGAACTATTTAAAAACTATTCAAAAGCAAGACATTTCAGTTTAGTTTCTTAAACTGCATCGCTCACAGTCGTACCATGACGTCCATTACGCTCAGCGGCATTTGGATCGTTGAAAGTGAATGAAAGATCGCAATTCGTTGCTGAACCACGTTTGAAACGTTTCTGGTGAAAAAGAGACAACGCTATTATTATCAAATAAGTTTGTTTCGCGCACATTTTAGTGTTAGACACGTTCAGAAGCAAGTAACATTTTATTTGTTCATAACTCACTATCATTACTTTATAGTGAAACAGACACTCAACCGCTGCTGTTAAGATTCCACGTTAATACGGTAACTATTGTTAAAATAATTCTTAGTCAAAGTAGATATTTATTTACCTTTTGCTATTTACTAAACGAAAACAATATTTTTATTTCGACCTAATAAAACAATGTTTCTGTTTCGAACGTACCAGAGTGTAGTTTTGATTTCAAGGAATGTCGAAAGTATTAAACATTGTTTGTATAAGTACTGAAACTAAATAATTCTTTCGAGAAGTCTATAGATAAATCTATTATGAAAGTGAATAATGTACGACTTGCCTCGAGATTATGACAATAATTTGCAAGTGCTTTTTTTGTTGCATTCTAGTCGAAAAAGGACATCTGTTAAAGAAAAACAAATGCGGTTTAAAAGGCATGTAAAATAGGTATTTTACACTTTAAAAGAAAGATTAATGTACACTTACATTGGTTTTTGTAAATTTCCACTAAAAAACTTTATTTTCGTCAATAATTCACCAAACGTTTCAGTTTATGTTAGAGAAATTGTAACTTTTATTGAATCGCTTATTTTGACAGTCAGCGTTTCAGCTGAGCTGCTATAAGGACGTCATGGTACCAAATACAGTACAAAATGAAATGAATGAAACCAAAACTTGCGACTCAGTTTGGGATAATCGCTGTCAGATGGCACGGCCTAAATTGAATCGTTAAACTGATGTCATGGTACGAATTAGAAGAATTCAATTTAGGTCCTAAAGTGGATCGCGTTAAGAGCTCGTGGTAGGTATGCTGATTTACCTTGCCTCAGGCAGCAAACAGCTGTCGGAACAATCGACTGACAACATTTTCGGATTTTGGACTTGTGAACAGCGTTTCTCAGAGGAGGAGAGAAGTGGTGGCCTAGTGGTATCTGCTGCAACTTACGAGTTGTAGGTCGTAGGTTCGAACCCAGACAGGCCCTTTAGTTTGTGTAAATTATTTCATCACCACTGCTCTCAAAACGGTGAAGGGAAACATAGTGAGGAAACCGGCATGTCCTAAAACCAAAAATTCGAAGACATGTGACATCTACCAATCTGCACTGGGCCCGCGTGGTTAATTACGGCCCCACTCCCTCTCACAGAGAGGAGTCCTGTGTCCCAGCAGTGGGAACATTATAGGCTGATTATGAACAGGGTTTAGAGGACTCCTACGATAACATTGATTGTTGTTCGATACGTTACGGAGGCGTATCGAATAGTTGAATTTATTCTTATCATATGCATAAGAAATGCAGCTCAAATTAGTTTGACAATGTCACACGGCTTTTATCTGTGTTCTGCAGGCATATCACTGTATGCTTACCTTCAATAATACATAATATAAATGACGTACAGTCAACAAAAGAGATAAGTATGCAGGATCGTCGGATATAGTTGAAGTTTAGTAAGAAACCGATGGATGTTGTCGACTGAAATTTAATTTGATAAATGAGCTGTTTGTTTTCTATTAATAAAATAAAATTTTATTCGAGAACCTCCATCGGTTTCTTACTAAACTTCAACTAAATATATCCGACGATCCTGCAAACTTATCTCCTTTGTTGACTGTACATACCACATACTGTATACATAAACCAGTGACTGACAGATAATAATGTAGTTCTATGTTGCATTGATAAACGTGTGGATTTTGGAGCTAGAAATGAATAACAGGGCAATTGTAACACACTATCATTTTGACAGACAGACACCAATGGGTTTTTCTTTGACAGTTCAAAAACATTCATTGCGTTATTTACGTTGTTGAGCTGACACATTTTTCGAACATATGAAGCAATAGTAAAATTAAATTAATAATAATTGATTTTTTTTTTAATTTGCTATTAGCAATACAATTTCCTTTAAAATTATTCAGATTATGATAGGTAGATTAGATAGATAGTGTGTCACGCAATTAACACCCTTACTAATAAACGTTGTATAGCGTCTGTATAGTTACACAACGCTTTGTCTTCTTCTTTCGAAAGTCAAATTACTGACGACTGAAAGAGAGAAATCGGTGTGTAACTATTCATCTGATATAATATGTTTATCAGGAAGGGAGTTAGGATGCAGAACTATTTACATCGTTCTCACATGTAGATATCATTTCAACATGAGTGATGTACTTATAGTATTTTTATCTCACAAAGCGACGCGCGCTTTAATTGTGGTAACCAAGCGCGCGTCGCTTCGTGAAATAAAAATGCTTTGATTTAAAAGACTCTTGAGTGGAGTTTCATCTTTTTAACAGACAGACCCCTTGACAATTCAAAAGGGCTTGTAATTGGTTCAATTTATATAAATTCTTGAAGTTTGAGTTTTATACTCCATCAATCCTAATTGTAAAACATCAACGTCTCACTGTCTGTATGTCCGTAAGGGTCTAAGCAGACAGACTGCATTTGAACTGCATGCCAGCTGCAACATCGCAGTTTAGATGTACTACTTCGATTACTTCGAAACCTAGTTATGCAGCTGAAATGCAGTCCGTTTGTTTAGATCCTAAGAGCGCTTATAGCTCGGGAACCACTTATCCAATTTCAACATCATCATCATTCATTCATTCATTTTTCATTTTTTTTCTTTCTTTCCATTTTTCTTTTTTTTTTCGTTTTTTCATTCAAATTCGTAGCTGTGTTCTTTGACTAGGTTTTAGTTGTGAACTAGCGGTTTAGTCCACTCTCGGCCCCTCGACCCCCAATAAATAATGTGTCCACTGGACCCCTAACTATAGTTTCCTCTCGACCCTTGGGGGTCGAGAGTGCATTTTATTTTCCAGACAAGTTTTAGTTTCCTCTCGACCCCCAAAGTACAGTTACGATGATAAATCATCAGTCTACTCTACAGTTATATTTATTTATTTATATGTCGTCACTAACGAAAGTTTAGCTTTAATAAGTTACTCAGTTGATTTCTGAGTACATGTCAAATTACATAGCTTAGCTCTGATTGGTTGTTAGTTTAATACGTACAATGAACGCCGTGTGGCGCCAGTATCGTTCGATCCAAAGACTACAATAAATATAGGGACAGTTCGATCGCCGCACGTGGACGGGATCGTTGATACTTGGTAGGTAACTAGGTGTGCGAGCAGACTGGATAGAGAGCTCGAAGTGGGCGCACGCTATCATCGAACCCATCAAGTTCACAGTACCTATACCTAGTGATTACTCCTGTTTACTCTTTAGTAATAAAGTCTTACCACTGCATCATATTGTTTTGCCTGAGTAACCCACGCTATGGAACCCTTACCACAGGGTTAGAGAGACGACCCACTTATCTCTGCGCTCACGTTCCCGCCAACATATACTTATATATATATTTATTTATACAGCTATATTTATTTACCCTATAGTTATTTTTATTTTTGTTGTATTTTATTACTATATTTTTATTTATTTATCTAAACTAATATCATGAAACGTAGTACCCATTGTTGTTTCCACGACGGGTGTTATACCCAATGACCTTCACCACAGTCTTAAACAAATAGACCTAAGAGACTCAATTTATATAACACTCCAAAAAGCCGCAATTTTAAATACCTGCAGAATAGTTAGAAAGTTCATGCAAATTGACGAAAATGAAATCACTCTTCGTAACATTAATTCTTCATAAAAAAGGAAAAAAAAAACACCACATACACGCTACATTGACTTGGCTTGGGCCCGTTAATGTAGCTTAAACTAGCCAAATAGCTAAGAAACAAAAGGACCCCGCACAAAATGTATGGAGAAACCGTTCGGTGAATTAGGCTGAAATTTTGATACAATATAGCCTGTAACATGCTGATCGAAAGTTAATATGGGCGCAAAAAAAAATTATGCCTAGTTTTAGAGATATAGCCATTTTTCTGTTCAGGTCAGGAAGATGATTTTTATATAAACAAAAAGCATTCACATCAACCACAACAGGGGGCGTAAAAAGGCCACTTTGGCAGAATCATAAGACAATTCATATCACGCAATTTCATCTGTATGACAGTTTTGTATGGAGATTCGTAAAATGCTACAGGTACACCTTTGCCTAACCCTTCAAGGATATATAGGTGTGAAACTGTCAAACAGATGAATTGCGTGATATGAATTGTTTTATGAATCTGCCAAAGTGGCCTTTTTAGCCCCCAGGTTCATATTCATATGTTATAGTTTAAATGTATCTATGTCTATACACCCGAAGAGGTGAGCAGAGATGTTCAACACACATTTCGAATTATAATAATAGACAAGTGGTCCGCCTGATTTTGTTGAAACTTTGGGATCTTGTATTGAAAGTCTTTTCCATGGAGTATAAACTTGTCTTGATTTATAAATAAATAAAACTCACAACAATTCGTCAATAACGCCTTGTCGCAGGTTGCAAAAAAATCAAATAAGGCTTTCTTGTTTAGGTAGCGAAATCCACCTTGTACTAGAACAGGATCACAGTGATTATTAAAATCAACGACAACAACAACGCAACGCAGTGTTAGTTAACTACAATCGTGACAGAAATGTTCGAATGATATTAACTCAAATGGGTCCCGCCTGTTTCCAACTTTTATTTAATTTAAATGGACTTGTTTTTAGCTTTCAGTTTTTTTTTAACTTAAGTTTTTACCGCAGTTGGGATTTTAGGTTTTTTTAATTACATTTTTTTATTTCCAGCTTTTTAGTTTATTTATGTTGTAACGTTGAATATTTTTTGTTGTATTTTTTTTATTATTTTAGCATTTTTCATTCCAAATTACATGTAAACATACAAGTTGCGTAAATTTTTACAAGCTATAAATGAAATCCTTTATTTTGATACCCCATACGATAGGTTTTGAAAAAAAAAAAATTTTTGAAGACATAATATGACGCCAAAAATCTGCCATTTAATTTTTTTATATTATATTATTTATATATTTTTATTATTATTTTATTATATACCCAGTGTCACTTGAGAGTGACACTGGGTATATCATTGTAAGATTCGTCTTAATTGTGAGCATTAAGACGAATCTTACATCACGTCTCAGTCTGAAATCGATCAAGCCGTTTAGGCTACAGAGCGTGCCAAATAAATATACTATGCTTATATGTACATACACTCGAAAAACATAACCCTCCTTCTGGTGCAGTAGGGTAATAAATAATTCTATTAAGTGTTGTCTAAAATTGGTCGTTTATTTACCTTTTTGTACCTTACTGTACCAAAATATTAATTTTAGGTACTTACCGAACTAGGGGTCGAAAGTGGACGAGGTATGCCTGTCCTTTGTATGAAAATTCAGTCTCGCCCCCTAGGGGTCGAGAGTGAACTATGTTTAAGGGTTGAGAGGAAACAAATAGACAAATATTATTTTAGGGGTCGAGGGGTCGAGAGTGGACTAAACCGAACTAGCGACCCCTTCATGCTTTGCTCGGGTGCAATCTACTGATGTGGCGACACTTTTTTTTTTTGTGAATGGCATCTCGCAGTTCATCCTATGTGTACTGCTTAACCGAGCTTGCCTGTGGATGCCTCAATAAGTTAAGGCTTCCAGCCAGGGCTTAAAAAACTTACAAACTAAGCGACTACACGCTAAGGACACCCCCTGTGGGGTACGGACCTCGGCTTAGGGCGTCGCTGGGAGAGGACAGTAAGGACAGGCTGGATCGGGAATATTTTGGTAGATGTGGCGACACGTCATAACATTGAGTTTTATAGGGTGTAAAAAGATTCTTCTAGAAGC
The DNA here is from genome assembly GCA_963669345.1 of Gortyna flavago. NCBI lineage: Eukaryota > Metazoa > Arthropoda > Insecta > Lepidoptera > Noctuidae > Gortyna > Gortyna flavago. Next base: position 4,872,793 of record OY770155.1, on the reverse strand, counting down.
CGACAGACACCTACGCATTCTGCATATCAAACTAAGTAACTTTGTACAAAAATCATTGCTGGGAAATTACTTTTATTTTTAACCGACTTCAAAAAAAGGAGGAGGTTGTCAATTCGGTTGAATTTTTTTTTTGTTTCTTACCTCGGAACTCCGTTATTTATAAGCCGATTTTCAAAATTATTTTTTAATGGATAGGGGGGTATGCCTCTGGGGTGGTCCAATATAAATTTTATTAACTTTGCTTGGGTAGTTTTTGAGTTAGTTCCAATAATACGTATTCTTAGAACTTGGTTTACGATGATGTTATATTGACTTCCTGTCACTGATATTTATTTAGAATTTGTGTGGGGTAAGTACAACTTAAAAGTGAAAAACAAAAACAAAAAAAAACAACCGACTTCCAAAAAAGACACAAAGTGAAAAATACCTTTAATTTCGGAAGTCGGTGGCAAAAAACGTAAATGCGAACCCAACGACTGTACTACTATTTGTTTCACTTTGTAGGTTTTTTTTTTGGAAGTCGGTTGTTTCTTTTTTTTTTTTTTTTTTTAAATGTTTTTGGTATGAAAATTCGCTGTTCACGGTAGAGCGCAATGTAACGCACGCAAAACATGCATGCTAATCTAGTCTGTTAGGCATGCTTATTAAGTACCGTAACAATAGAAAAAGTACCTAATTGCGTCTAGTGAGAGTTGAGTTCATAAGAAGTTGGATAACAAAGAGATTAAAACACAAGAACTAGCAGGGGATCGAGGAGGGGTGAGGGGGGGGGCGTTCAGGGGATCTGAACGTAATGAATCCTTGCAGCAACGGTAAATTATACCTCTTTATAATATGAGTGTAGATAAGAAACGACCAGGGTACTGACTCTCGAATATAATTCCGATAGATCGACATTGGAATTGTCAGTCAAACGTCATTGATTGGCTGGACTCACTGAGTCTAGCCAATCCCTGACGTTTAACTCAACCAACTGACGTTTGACCAATGTCGATCTATCGGAATTATATTCGAGAGTTAGCACCCTGACTAATGTACAAATTGTTTACTGGGCTGGACTCGGGCCTCTCCCATGCTGCGCCACAACACCCTGGACGCCTTCCGCACCGAGTCTGTCCCAACCACCTTTTTGGTGTCCTTCACCACACAATCCTCACCTTTGAAAAATTCATGAAAATAAATTTTGGGAATGCCAAAAAAATTGTCAAGAAATAGTCATAAATAGTCACCAAGGTCAAAAAATTTGTTGCATTATGTTTCCGAAGTCATAGCTATAAGTTGTTGAGGATTGTGTGGTGAAGGACACCCTTTTTGAAGTCGTCTGTCCATCTAGCGGTTTGCGTCCCAGACTACGCTTGTCGATACGCGTGGTCTCCACTCCAGCCCCTGCAGTCTCGACATAGATACTCGTAGCAACGCTGTCGCAAACTACCGATCGCTAAGTAATACCGAAAATAATCGCTTGCCGTAACGATGCTTACGACAAACGCAAGTCTCTACGTCATCGGTACAGACAGACACACCTTCGAGTACGCCCATTTCGCACTATTTTTGTTTATAATTAATTGCAAACACCCCCAAAATTATAAGTTTACCATGATAACGATTCACTTTGCGGGATGTCAAAAATGCTGGCAAAATATATTCGTAAACATAAAGAAAATCGTAAAGTTTGCGACAAAGGTCGGTAAAATAACGATGACAATCGATGACTTTGAGAGTCGAGACTACCAAATATCGCTACATCCGGATCGATAGGACTATGCGACCGAATTCGGTCGTAAAGCGATCGCTATGAATGTCGAGACTGCAGCCCCTGGAGTCGTCTGCTCCACCGGCCAAAGGTCCGGTCAAATTGTTTGCAGGCCTATTCAAACCTAAACGGTATTCGCTACCGTCTGCGGTAGAGAAAACCGAGTGGGTATGCGGTAATATCACTGTTCACACCAAAGCGGATTTCGCTATCCTTGTGGATAGAATACCTAGTTCGAGTTTCGCTCAGGAAGGTGCACTTCTACCCACAGCGGCAGCAAATTTCGCTTAGGTTTGAATAGGCCTTTAGTACCTAAGTAATTTTGTTCCAAATCACATAACTTTTTAGAAGTTTTATCTAAACTTTCTCTCGCCTTACCCGCTCTCTCGTTGCTGAGAATCGTAACTAGTCGTTTCAATTGTCAACGGTTTTTCTTCATTTGTTGCGATTAGTGGCCTGGTGGAGTGCGGTGCTGATAAAGATCTGCAATTGTTCGGATATTTGATCTGACCATAAAATATGAAACGTTTATTTTCTCTTGACTGTACTTACCTGTCATAAAGAGATACGTAGATAACATTGGATAAGAAAGATTTCAAAACAGAAGAAGAACTAGCAGGGGATCGAGGAGGGGGGGGGGGTGGAGGGGGGACTCAGGGGATCAGACCGGAATAAATCATCGTTTAGGGTGTCGGCATCTAGGTATTTTGCCCTCTATTTTCATTGTCACCATCGTCCATCTGCCTAGCCTTCTCCCAACTATGTTGGGGTCGGCTTCCAGTCTAACCGGATGCAGCTGAATACCAGTATTTTGCATTCCACAACCCTGTTACTGGGTATTACGATACCCCTTGGTAAGACTGGTTGTCAGACTTTCTGGCTTGTGACGACCCGTAACGACTGTCAATGATTCACGAATGACAGCCGGGATCAACTGCTTAACGTGCTTTCCGAGGCACGGAGGGGTGTTGGTATGTAAAGATGGTCACCCATCCACGGACAAACCGCAGCAAGCGTAGCGTAGCTTTATTCTGACTGTCACCATAACAACTAAACGAAACTAGTCTAAACTTTAAACGCTAATTATAATATTGTGAGCGGCGTTCCGTTCCAAGGTTTGTTTCAAGGCGACTATATCTAAGCTAGACTTTCTCGGCTTAAGACACAAATCCTTATAGCTACCTAAGTACTATCATAATCATTACTCGCTAGCAGAAATTCATGATTATGTTCCGACCAGCGGAGTGATTGCAACAGTAATGGATTTCATTTTGACAGTTGAACAACATTCATTGCGTTATTTACGTTGCTGAGCAGACAAGTTTTTAGAACATATGGAGCAATGGATTAGAAATATCCTTTACAATGATTCAGATCGTTATTGAAAGTTTGTTACGCGATAGGGCGTTGAGCCCTGATTTTACTTGTAGCGGTGTCTACAACGCCACATGCGAACAACGCGTCATACTAACTTGACGCAAAATCCTGCATTTCGCAAGCAGAGTTTACCGCGTAACTAGCATAGATTCAACGGCCCGAAATGAATCATCGGGCAGTTACCCACCAGACGCAACACCCGTCTGGTCGGAGGATCCTCCCTTTTCTAATAGAGGATGAGTGAAATTTACACCCTGTTGCTCATACCTCTAAACTAATTTTACAAATGTTTCATGTGGTATTTTTTTCGGTTGTGAATTTCTTACATATTTTGAAAGACAAATGGGTGATGATCCACATTTTCAACGGTTCCAGTTAATAACATTCCCTGATATATGAAATGGCGACCTTTGTCAAAGCGAATCTACATCTTTATACCCATCTAAGCAGCGCACGACGCAAAAATAACATTTGCGTAAGACGTCATAAAAAATCGGTATTTAATAAAAACATTTTGGGCATGACACCAAAAGTATACAATAAGTTGCCAAAAAGTATCACAGACCTACACAAAATGAACCAATTAAAATTATGCTTGCACGAATTCTTTGTTGCAAAATGTTACAATACAATTAATGATTATTTAAATAAAAGATGAGTCGATTTTATCTGAAATGGCACCACAAATAGAATTGTTATTGAAATTTTGATCTGACTTATGTATAATAATATAACATTTTTTAATTTGACAATGTAACTCAATTTAAAATTTATTTTGTAACTAATATATTAATTTGCACACCTCAGTAGGTATAATACAATGTACCTCTTATACTTGTAACACCTTTTTAACATGTATTATGCAAATAAATGATTTGATTTGATGATCTACAGAAAGGTCAGGCGCGTGCGTACTCGCAACCGCTTAACCGGCGCGCGTGTACTGCGTGTTTATCTAATATCTATCAATCACATTCTGAATCATTTTAAATCTTAGGACTTCAGATTTCAGATTTAGATTGACTAATGCTGGTTGAATTAGTCAAACAATAAAAAGTAAAACGTCTTCCCAAATCTTCATTACGATAGAAAAAAAAGAACATGAGAACGAGTCCACGTGAAACCGTCACAATTTTTAAAGTTTCCATTTTCAGTTTGCGAATCTAAAAACAAAATGGTTCGAGTTATATTTCGAGACACCGACCGACGCCAAACAATGTCCACGGATGTTTTTCAAATAATATGAAACGAATGAAAACTACAATGAAAAGTTGCAAAATACAGGGCGAATCGAACGAATGGCATATTTTTTATTGGATTCGGATGGTGGAGTGCGAATTCAATTTCTGATTTCGTTATCAATTTAGTTCCTTGATTCAGTTAACTACGCTTACCGAGGTCGGTCTGTGGATGGGTGACCGTTCAAAACATATCGAGACCCGTCCGTGCCTCGGCAAACACGGTAAGCCGTTAGTCCCGGCCATAGATAATTATAAGAAAGAAGTGTTTTATAGAGTAATTCCGGTTTACATTTCTAAGGACCCGGCTGTCATTCCTAGATCTTTGACAGCCGTTACCGAGTCGGAAACCCAAAAGCCTGACAACCAGTCTTACCAAGGGGTACCCAGTAACTGGGTTGTGGAGGTCAGGTAGGCAGTCGCTCCATGTAAAATACTGGTACTCAGCTGCATTCGGTCAGACTGGAAGCCGGGTCTAACATATTTGGGAAAAGCCTTGGCGGGAACTCGGGGAAGTACAGACGCCAGCACATCAACCTACTACAATCTGTCAATTTTTTTTGATAGATTTTCAACTTTATCCCTAAAGCATAAGGTTTAAAGTTGATTGGGAAAATTTTACAGTTTCGGGTAGGTTGATGTGCTGGCGTCTGTACCTGTAGCTCAACTGAGTCATAAATTCATAAATATAATACTTTAAACGTTTCTATGTGTTTATTTCGTTTGAATATATTATTGTTTTCGTTCATGAATATTTATAATTAAGAGAAAATGGAAGCGCCCTAATTGTATGCATCTTCGTCGGTGTAGTGGAAAATTGTGGATTTAATTAAATATTGATGAGCTGTGGGCCAAAATAACCACCACTGTATTCTGTATTCTCTATGACATAATTAACGAAACCGCGCCATATGAACGCGAGCTTGGCGTTATTATCTAAGGAATTGACGTGGTTTACATAATCAGCCTATAAAGTTCCCATTGCTGGGACTCAGGCTTCCTCTCTATGAGAGGGAGTGGGCTGTAATCCACCACGCGGGCCCAGTGCAGGTTGGTAGATGTTACATGTCTTCGAATTTTTGGTTTTAGGACATGCCGGTTTCCTCACGATGTTTTGCTTCACTGTTTGGAGAGCAATGGTGATGAAATAATTTACACAAAGTATAGCGACTGCGGGTTCGAACCTACGACCTACAACTCGTAAGTCGCGGCCGTTATACCACTGGGCCACCACTGCTCTCACATTGACGTGGTTTCGAAGTAAGGAATCAGAAAAACACATGAACCAGAACAGCACCAACTGCTAAGACTTTTTGTTACGACTTTCACTGTACTAAGTAAGTCGATTACAGTTTTAGCGGAATCGAATGAACTTACAACAAGAAAAGTGTTCAAATTTTAACTTGGTTCGAAATAATAATTAAGATGCACTCATTTCGAAGCCCGCCATTTTGAATACCCCCCAGAGAGATATAACACTGATTTTCTAGTTCGTAACGGTGCAAGCACTTTCTTCCACAATTGCGGGATGTAATTTTGCCGTTCGTAAAGTGCTGATTCTCAGCCTTTTATCAATAAGTTATCTTTGATTTTGAGTTTCGTAATTCTTCTTAATACAAGAAGAGGCTTTTTTCCAACAGTTAAGACAGCAACCATAATCATCTGCCTACCTTTTTCCCAACTATGTTGGGGTCGGCTTCCAATCTAACCGGATGCAGCGGACTACTAGTATTTTACATGGAGCGACTGCCTATCTGACCTCCGCAACCTAGTTATAGGTAACACGATATCCCTTGGTAAGACTGGTTGTCAGAATTTCGGGCTTCTGACGACCCGTAACGACTGTCAAAGGTTGACGAATGGCAGCCGTGGCCTTTCCGAGACACGTTGAGACAACAACCAAAGTTTAAAAATAATTAGTGACCGACCGTAATACGACTTTCAGCTGAAGCCGAAACCGAACCTTCGGCTCCTCTTCTAGTTTAAAAAGAACAGTAAACATGACGCATAAAATGAATAAAAAAAAAATAACCGTAGATTCGGCCGCTTTTTGGCCGAAACCGGATGTTTTGGCCGAAACCGAGCCTTCTTCTAATATTTTTTTTTCTAGCCTATTTTGTGTCCCACTGCTGGGCAAAGCCCACCTCTTTTTTCTTCCAAACCTGCCTGTCTTGTGCGATCTCTGGCCATGTTGGTCCTGCAAATGGTATCAGATCGTCACGCCACGCGCCACCTTCGCCTTGGTCTACCTCGACGGCGATGTCCTGCCTCATGCGTCCAGTGAGTGCAATCTTTGCCCATCTCTTCGGGTGCATTCGTGTAATTATAACCTAAATTAATTTCGACGAAAAAATAACGTATTCGACCGTTACCATATTAAGTTGAATTACACATACCAAGTTATTTTTAAGTTTCGTTTCGAATTAGTTTAACGGAACATGTTTTACCGGCTATTTTTAGCCGCACGTGTCTTAAAACGTGACGGTTTTGAGTTCGTAGGTATTTTTTTCCTTCAGTTATTAGTTGATCGACCAAGGTTGAGCGCCGACTTCAATTCTTTTGTTCGTAGTGACAAACTTATTATGCAATTTTTGTGTGTAATGTATGCAGATTTTTTAATAACCGTAGTTCTTGGTGTAAATCCGGTTCCTGTTTTAAACGGTTCGGTGTTTTTCACTAATGGACTTGCTCTCGAAGAGAAACAGTATTACCAAGGGGTATCGTGACCCAGTAAATGGGTTGTGGAGGTCAGATAGGCAGTCGCTCCATGTAAAATACTGGTATTCAGCTGCATCTGGTTAGACTGGAAGCCGACCCCAACAGAGTTGGAAAAAACCTAGGCAGATGATGAGATACCATAATAAAAAGTGAAAAATAAAAAACTTTTTTATGTAAAATAGTTTTGTTTCTCCTGGACTAGACGCACGGTTCACAGCTCCACTTTCATAGCTTAAAAAATCTAGTTTTTTTTTGTTGCCAAAGACCGGTACGACCATCGATTACATTCTAAACGTGCGCAAACTATAAGAGTTGACTACAAATGAAACAGATTGGAGAAAGTGCTTCTAAACTAAATAAATAAAACAAAACTGAACGGTTTGTAACACTGACTTCGCTTTTACGCAGTGGAGGAATCACTGTTGGTTTCGGCTTTCGGCCATTTTTGCATATCATCCAATTTTGATGGATATTTCATACCCAGACCACTCCGAACCTCGAAAATCACTTTAAGCCGTTGTTCCAAACTCAAACAAACGGCCTTATAATAAAACAAGGTTTATCTTTAGACCCAGGTTTAAACCATCGAGCCATTTTTAAATTTTGAACTATAAATCCGATATACTTAGTTAAAGTTCGTATTACAAAAATTACCACCAGAGTTTTAAGTTGCTCGAAATTAAAAATTTAATATTTTCTTACGTTTTTTGAATTTTGCAGGTCAGTGTTAGATTACATGTTGAACAAAATATGATTCGGGAGCGTAACGAGTATGTATTTACAGAATTATAGTCATCAATACAACCCTCCAAGTTCAACCAAATTTTATCGAAATCCGTTCAGTGGTTTTGGCGTGAAAAGTTAACATACAGACAGACAGACAGTTACTTTCGAATTTATAATATTAGTATGGATAACACATTCTATGAAAAATTTCAAGTTACCGTTCTTAAGATACAGCCCTGTAACAGACGGACGGACGGAGACTTAGTAAAAATACAATTCTTGTGTACGATTGCTTACTTACTTATTTAACTGTTTTTGTATCTGTTTGGTCAGAAAATGTTGTAAAAACATTGCCTTAAACCAGTGCCTATCGAAATCGATAAGTCTTTATTTACAAAGTCGAATCTCTCAGAAACGTGAAATTCGATTTGTTATGTTCGTCAATTTTGTTATTACGAATGGCTTTTGAAGCCTACGAAGTAATTGAAAGTAGCACGCATAAAATGGCGACCGATCGCAATGCCTTTCATTTTGACGAACTGTCAAAATGCCACGTTCAATGCGTTATTTTGGAGCAGGCGAACTTTTCATACCTATGAAGCAACGGATTAGGAATTTCCTTCAAAACCCTCGAATTCCAGCCAGTCAATCCGGTAGAGACATAATTCATAATCAGCTTATAATGTTCCCACAGCTGGGACACAGGCCTCCTCTCTGTGAGAGGGAGTGGGCCGTGTCAAGTACTGTGTTCTAAGCGGACCCAGTGCGAGTTGATACACGCTTTATCATCATCACATCACCCATTGCTGGGTATAGCCGTACAGGGTCTCCCCATCTGCCATACCTTTCGGTTATGTGCGTCAGGGCCTGTCCACATCTCCACGTCACGACGTCGTCAACGTGGAACGGTGCGGTAACGCGGCACGGTGCGTTGACGTAACGTGCAAATTTACGTTATCGTATCGTAAAAATGCACGTCACGACGCCGCACAACCTAAAGAGGAACAAATAGTCTGCAATTTGTAAAGATTTTCACGTATTTAGCAACAATTAAAGACCTTGATTAGCCATGGGCTTGTTTTCTCAGCGCCACAAACGCTGCCGCTCCCTCGTGATGCCTCATTGGGCTTCAGTCAAGGTCAGTGATGTCATTTCGTGACCTCAATACTATTGTGTTTTGGCAGAATTCGAAATTGTTCTACCCTTTTCTGTCATTTTAAGTTTAACTTCTGTCCGCGACTTCGTCCGCGTGTCTCTTGTTCCCCCGACCCACCCCGTCGCATGAAGTAACTCCAATCAAATGTACGAACACATGTGAATGTGTGCTTGAAGACCAGTAGCGTCAGCACTTGACACAAACACACACACACACACACACGCACACTTCCGATTTCGCTCGTGTCGCGCTCGGACGGCACCGAGAGCTCCTACGCACACATTCACAGCGTGTTTCTACACACGATAACCACAAGTAAAGGGCGCGTCGCTTTAAAATACTGCAACATGGATAGGAAGTTGCCCTTACTAATTATATTGCAGGAATCCATCTTAGATTAGAACAAGTGTAGAGCTAAGTAAAAGCTTTTAATAATATTATGATTAACTAGCTTCCGCCCGCGTCTTCGCCCGCGAGGTATGTCGATAAAAACTATCCTATGTCCTTCCCCGGGATGCAATCTATCTCTCTGCCAAATTTTATCGACATCCGTTCAGTGGTTAAGGCGTGAAAAGGTAACATACAGACAGACAGAGTTACTTTCGAATTTATAATATTAGTATGGATTTCTATATCGTTAATAGGTGACCGTAATAATAATATCACAAATGAAAATATTATGGACTAGCTTATGCCCGCGAATTCGCCCGCATTAAATTCTTGTTACTGACTTTTTTCTTTTCGCTCGTCTCCTAAGGGGCCTAGCGTCATGTTAAATAGCCTGTATCCTTCCTCTAGCATTGGGCTGTCGAATGTAAAAAAAAAAAACATTTTCAAATCTGTCTGACTAGCAGTTCCAGATATTAGCAAACAAACAAACTCTTCAGCTTTATTATCAGTAGATTACGATGTAAGTACAACAAAACACGTTTCTTTTAACCTTTTGACCGCCACAGTCATGTATAGATGACAAACCAAAATGTGCCCAGCACGCCACGGTTCGACTACATGACATACTTTGACACCGAGCGAGGGCACGTTTTTGAGTTTTTGACGTGTGGCGGTCAAAGGGTTAAATGCAAATAAATAAAACAGGGGGCTTATTACGAACTTTTAAGAAACCAGGTAAGTTCCAGGCAGTTCATTTCACTGGCTGGTTTAATTTCGTATTATGACATTCCTAATTCTGACCGACTTTTCGCTGGGCAGATTGTCTATGGCTGGCTTGTAGTTCTCCGCCGTAACATTCCGAAACACAATTAAATATTTATAGGAAAGTTACGGTTATATTTAAGTAACGTATTTTATGATAAAAATTATAGAAATAAATAATAATCTAGTTGCTCTAGTATAAAAGTTGGTTTTTATGAATAAGGTCGTTGCAATCTCCGCCGTTAGAACCCACATTAATATTTCACATGAGATAAGTCCATCATGCAACGTAACGGTGATCCTAGTAATATCTATTTTAAATGCCAATCTTGTAGCGGTATCTACAACGACACATGCGAACAACGCGTCATACTGACGTCACGCAATATCCTGCATCTCGCAAGCAGTGTTTACCGCGCAACTGGCATAGATACAACGGCCCGAAATGAATCATCGGGCAATTGCCCACCAAACACACCACCCGTCTGATCGGAGGATCCTCTTACACCCTGTTCCTCATACCTCTATATTCATTGCATCATGGCATACAAAAGGCCCTAGGGATTATCCAACGACCAACGAAGTAATACTTAGAAATCAAATTAGTAGCACAATCACTGCTGGGACACAGGCCTCCTCTCAGTGAGTAGGAGTGGGCTGTAATCCACCACGCGGGCTCAGTGCGGGTTGGTAGATGTCACGTCTTCGAATTTGTGGTTCTAGGACATGCCGGTTTCCTCACTATGTTCTCCTTCACCGTTTTGAAAGGATTTATTTTCGTTGGATCCCGCTTTTGAATCCCATTTTTTAGGTATTAACGATGGGTCCTATTTGCTATTTCCATTGAATCCCATGATAAAACAACACGCAGTGGTGATACACACTACAATACCCCAATAAGTACAGAGGCCAGCACATCAAGCTACCCCAATCTGTCAAATTTCTTTGATAGATTTTCAACTTTACCACAAAGGTATAAGGTTCATATTCAATTGGGAAAATTTGACAGATTGGGGTAGGTTGATGTGCTGGCCTCTGTACATTTATGAGTAAACACTGCACTCTAATAGCGTAATACTTTATCAATCACAATCTGAATCATTTTGAAGTATATTGCTTATCCATTGCTTCATTTGTTCGAAAATGTGTCTGCTCAACAACGTAAATAACGCAATGTATGTTGTTAAACTGTCAAAATGAAAGCCATTCCTCCTGTTAGGGTGAATTTATACTAGCGCAGAGTCGAAGCGCATCGAAGCGTTAATCTCAAACATAACAGCAAATTCACCCTTATCTCCACAACGTAATGCACGCGCACCAATCAGCGTTGGTCGCGCTCAGACGCGCGAATTCCGTCGAATGCGTGCGAATTCGCGCGTCTTCTTTTTATCTCAGATAAGGTTGAATTTGCTATGTTATGTTTGAGATTAACGCTTCGATGCGCTTCGACTCTGCGCTAGTATAAATTGACCCTTAATCAGTCAATCTGCCTAGCCTTTTTCCAACTGCGTTGGGTTCGGCTTCCAGTCTAACTGGAACAGGTAATCCAGTATTTTATTAATACCATTCCTACTGTGAGTGTGTTACGCAATTCCCGCTGGTAAAGTAGAAACGAGCCATTGCTGTAGTCAATTCTCATACACTCATCAAAAGTGTCTAGGGATCAAGCATTTTTATGCGGATTTCTTGAGATTGAGATGTGGCTTTGTAATAAATTTATGATTTTATAAATTTATATGGATCCTTTTTGGTGCATTTCATAATTTGAATCAGGAACTGTGAATCAAATTCGAGTAAAAGATGAAAATCAGCTGTCACTATTTTCCCTATAAAAACATACAACGCATTGAAGACATTATTAGTGCTACTGTTTCCCTACTACTGATTAAAACCAACGTTATTATGGAGCGGCGACGTCATTTAAGCAGGGAAGAAATGCTCAGAGCCGTGGGAATGATAGAAGCTGGTTCCCGGCAACGTACTGTGGCTTTAGCTCTGAATACAAGTCAGAGTGTTATCAGTCGACTTTGGACACGTTACCGAAGCACTGGTACCGTGGCTGAGCGCCATGGAGGACGGTATCGCTGCACCACACGGAGACAAGACCGATACATTCAAATCTTAACTCGAAGAGCTCCAACAATAACCGCCATGATGTTAGCCGTGAGGCTTCATCACTCTTCAGGGAACTTAATTAGCGACCAAACAGTCAGAAACCGCTTGCATGAAGTGAACCTTCATTCCCGAAGACCGCTACGGGTACCACCTATAGCAATGCACAATCGTAGGATTCGATATCAATGGGCTCTTGAACACAGAAATTGGGCAGAAGAACAATGGCGTTTCGTGTGCTTTTCTGATGAGTCTCGTTTTGGTATGAGACCGGATACAAGACGTATACGACACTGGAGAACCCCTGGACGCCAACAGCGATTAAAATCCTGCCAGGAAGTCCATCCTTATAGTGGTGGAACCATCATGGTATGGGCGGGTATTTGGATCGGCGGAAGAACTGAGTTGATTTGGATCAGAGGCAACCTCAACGCTCAAATTTATGCTGAGACGATTGTATCAGACGTCATCGTTCCTCTACAAGTGCAAATCGGTCCCTTATTTCAGTTAATGCATGATAATGCACGACCGCACACCGCAAGAGTTGTAAGACAGACTCTCGCCGCAGCTAACATCAATGTCCTGCCCTGGCCTGCTCAGTCGCCAGACTTGAACCCGATTGAGCATGCATGGGATATGCTACAGAGAAGAGCTCTGCCGAATATGGAGGGTATCCAGTCGCAAGAAGACCTTTTTTTGTTGTTGCAACGAACATGGGCGGCCATTCCACAGCGTGATTTGGATGAACTCATTTTGAGTATGCCAAACCGATGTTCTTGTGTTGTTAGTGTTCGCGGTAGAAACACGGATTATTAATTGTTTAAGTTACCCAATAAAATTTTAAAGAAAACTGTTATTTCAGTCTTTTTTTCGAACTTTTGTGTTAGTGGTTCAAATGTCAAAAATCCCTTTATTAGGAAAATGGCAAATTTCTTTATTAATGCAAAGGTGACTTGGTTTATCGTTACTGTGACAAACGAAAACACTTTATTTGATGAATCCTTAAAGAAAATTTTAATTAATATCAATCAGGAGAAAAGTTATTGCAAAAATATATGTTGATCCCTAGACACTTTTGATGTGTGTAGTTCACTGTAAGTTCCGAGTTGTCTGTGATTGATTTACGATTAACCGAAATTCTTAGAAACAGCGTTCGAATTTGAGGCAAGTAACGATTCTTGGAACTTTTACTAGACCTTGAAATGTTACGTGATTTCACAGAAAAAAAACCCGTCCAACTGCGAGTCGGACACGACGTATTCCGTACTTTATGGCAAAAACGCCGAATGAAATACGCTTCTTGTGTTCAGAATTGGAGAACCCCTTTTAATTTTTTTTGTTATAACGCTAATAGAAATACACACTGTGAAAATTTAAACTGTCTATCTGTTACGGTTTATGAGTTACAGCCCGCTGACAGACAGACGGACGGATGGACGGACAGCGGTGGCTTAGTAAATGGTCCCGTTGCCACACAAACAGACAAATTTTTCGAATTTGGAATACTGACTTAACTCCAAACAGACAATTTTTGGGAAAGCGCAAAGAAAATCTCGTTATGAGGACTTATCCTACTTGTTGACGCATAAAATTAAAACTGATTGGATTAGATTAGATTAATTAATCATGAATGCTGAATTTTGAACGTATGATTAACTATTGATGAGATCTGAGTAAACAAAAATCCGGAAATAATTCTTACCTATCCACTAATGGGTCACTGTTCCATTAAGCATGCGATATATGAAGCAAAATGGATTAACAGTATCCTTCAAAATGATTCAGATTTTGATTGAAAATGGCTGTTACGCAATTAGCGTGCTGAACTGACCCGGTGAACTGGCCTGATTAATGATACCATTTCGATGTGGCTAAGTAATAACAGCCGCACGGGTACACTTTCCGCGGTTGGTCCTTAGATGGGAGACCATCTTTACATACCAAGACCCCTCCGTGCCTCGGAAAGCACGTTAGGTCCCGGCTGTCCTTCGTGGATCTTTGACAGTCGTTACGGGTCGTCAGAAGCCCAAAAGTCTGACAACCAGTCTTACCAAGGGGTTTCGTATTACCCAGTAACTGGGTTGTGGAGGTCAGATTGGCAGTCACTCCATGTAAAATACTGGTACTCAGCTGCATCCAGTTAGACTGGAAGCCGACCCCAACATAGTTGGGAAAAAGCAACGCAGATCATGATTTGATGTCTTTTTTTTTTTTAAGGATGGGAAGTCATCAAATGACCCCTCCCGCTCTGGGTGGAGCGGAAGGGAGTGTCAGACTCTTACTGACTAAAACCCATCCGTGTTCCTTCCTTAGCCCTTTATGTTCCGGGGTAGCGGTAACCCTTTCGGACAATCCCGCTGCCCTGGCAGGCTTCGGCCCTGACGGGCCCCTTCTTCGATGCTGACATCTCTTTTAGGCGCGCGTGGAACACATACGCGCCGTCCAGCACGGGCCTGGTCCTGATCGGACGGCGAGCTACCCATTACTCGCCGCCCGCAGGCCCGCGCCTACGGTGGCCGGGAGTCGTCACGCGGCTCCCGACGCCCGGGGCGTCTCCCGCGGCGGCTGGGACGGGCGGCTCTCTCGGCTCTCTCCCTCGCCCATCCCGCCACCTCCTTCGCTAGCATGACTGCTTCGCAGAAGGAGGTGACTGCCTCCCATCTCGCCCCGGACCAGGACCGGACATGATTTGATTTGATGTCTGACTTGAATACTTTGAAAAAGTGTACGACGTCTGTGCTTGACAAATGCACGTGTTTAAATTTTCACTACCATCCGGAACTCCTGCTTCTCTTGTATCGGTACGAATAAGCAACGGAGCTGACCGCAAGGATGCGCCAGACGCCATCGGTTTCTTACTAAACTTCAACTTTATCCGACGATCCTGCATACTTATCTCTTTTGTTGACTATACGAACATTTTAAGTAAAGTTGAGCAACTGGTGAAAGCTAATTTATAGCGCTGCACGGTGGGCTGGAAATCGGCTTTCATAGACATAGGGATTTCAATTTGCAAGTGCTTGTTTTTATGCCGG
This sequence comes from Gortyna flavago, assembly GCA_963669345.1. Taxonomy (NCBI): domain Eukaryota; kingdom Metazoa; phylum Arthropoda; class Insecta; order Lepidoptera; family Noctuidae; genus Gortyna; species Gortyna flavago. Next base: position 4,857,526 of record OY770155.1, on the reverse strand, counting down.
ATATCGCTTCTATTAGTCATTACTATGAACAAAAATGACACCCGAGTTAATTCTGCCCAAAAACGAAGGAAATATAATTTTTTTACGAAAAATTTGTATGAAGCTAGTATGAAAAATCGAATTATCTCCTAAACGGCATGTTTAACCGTAATATCCTTGGAGGTGGTCATAGTGCTAATTATTTATGATTTTTTGGTTGCTGATTTCACGAAAAATTTAATGCCGTTTTTTTATAAAAAATCGTCAAAATATTTTTATTTATTTTTACATGTAAAACGATCCCTTTTAGTGTCCAAGTTAATAAGTTCGATATGTTATTAACCCAAATATCCCTTTTAGTGTTTATGTTGAAGAACACGGACTTTTAACTACACGTTACATAAAATAGCATCACTCCTATATTTCCGAAGGAGTTGGCAGAGGTTTATAGTACACCCACACGTAGACAACTATGTTTGAGCTAGATATTTATCAACACATCATGAGTTTTAAAACTTTTCATACAACCAAATTACCAATTGTTTACTCTTCTAATGAGTCCGAAAAGAAGTGATTAAGTAACTACACTGATTAGGTCTTCTAATGAGTCTTTATAGGTGATTTAATGATTTTCAATATCTCACGACAATGCCAAGGATTATATTCAACTTTTCCTGATAAGTAAGCTAATTTGTTAATTAGCAGTGCTATGAGTTCTAAGAATAGTTAGTGACAATTATAAATTTTCATTAGCTAATGAGGAGATAACTAATGAGGGTAGTTACCTAATTATTGGCGTTTTGCAATAAAAGGGCTAAAGTTTTGTTTTATAATTTAGTTTGTTCACAACTGTGTAACTGCTAACACTAAATCTGCGACTATAAAATCTTAGAATGGAACTACGAAGTGAGAGTACTTCATTTGATCATGAAGTATTGTTCAGTGCAGTTGTATCCCGCATAGGCGATTGCCTGTCTGACGAAGATCGTGTTGTTCTCAAACAATTTTGTCGGAGATTTACGCGAGCCGCTTTACAAAGGTGGCAGAAATCCAACCGATTCCTTGATAATTTCAGGGGAAAGTACGAGAATTGGTTGGGAGCAAATATTGTTCCTAATAAAACCGCAGCTATAACCGGTTTGGATGAAGACCTCATCAAAAGATTTGCTGTAATTTTACAAGCAATTACATCTGGAGAGCAGGTCGATATAATAAAATTTAGAGATTATGCCCGCAAAACAGCAGAAAAGTACGTATTATTATACGACTGGTACTACCATGTCGTCAACCGTTCATAAATTATTAATCCATGGGGCTGACATAATCGAGAAAAATAATATTGTGCCGATTGGGACTCTCTCGGAAGAAGCCTCAGAGTTTCGAAACAAAGATTTTAGGAGGTTTCGAGAACATCATTCGCGGAAAAAAAGTAGGCAGGATTCCAATCAAGACATTTTAAATATGCTTGTTGTTTCTTCGGATCCTTTGCTAAGTGCACAAAGGCCTAAGTTAGATGCCAAGAAAAAGCAGAGCTTTTTTGCTGAAACTCTCGACTTAATTCAATTTCAGGAAACTGAGTTCGAGTTTTTGGACATATCCAATCTGGATGCTGACTCAGAATTGGAGTCTGATAACGAGAGTGATAAGGAAAATTTGTAAAAAAAATATATATGTACATATTTGTAAATTTGTATTTGAGTGTGTTTGGGTTTTTTTTTGTAATATTTAATGATATTTTGTCTTTTTTTTATTATTTTACTTTATTTTACAAATGCTTAGTATTAATTCCTTGAATTAAATTATTTTGTATATAATATAACTTTATATGTTACTTAAATAAGAGTTTGATAATCTTTTTTTATTTAAATTAATAAAAATGTGTCAAAAAACAGCAATTTTTAAATTTAATTTTTCTTGTTTTGTGTGTTCTTAATATTTGGGTTAATAACATTTCGAACTTATTAACTTGGACACTAAAAGGGATCGTTTTACATGTAAAAATAAATAAAAATATTTTGACGATTTTAAAAAAAAAAACGGCATTAAATTTTTCGTCAAATCGGCAACCAAAAAATCATAAATAATTAGCACTATGACCACCTCCAAGGATATTACGGTTAAACATGCCGTTTAGGAGATAATTCGATTTTTCATACTAGCTTCATACAAATATTTCGTAAAAAAATTATATATCCGTCGTTTTTGGGCAGAATTAACTCGGGTGTCATTTTTGTACATAGTAATGACTAATAGAAGCGATATCCGGCAAAAAATCAGGCACTTGCAAATTGAAATCCCTATGTCTATGAAAGCCGATTTCCAGCCCACCGTGCGCTGTGAGTCTGGGACGTAAACCCGCAAAATAAGTCACGCTTTTCTGTGTTTTAAGAGCGTTTACGACGTACGGCATTTCATACAAACTTTCAAGCCCTTGTTTTTCGAAATGAATGAACCGATTTTAATTAAACTTTTTGTACGCATAAGCAGGATACAAAGGTCTAAAAAGTTGGCAAAGAACATTTTCGAAATGTCTTATTTAAAAAAAAGATAACTGGAAATCTCTGTTTCTATGGAAACTTTAAAATCGGTCTAATTTCGCTGTAACAGGTGTTTTTCGAAAATGTTATTAAGTAACTTTTTAGATCATTGTATCCTGCTTATGCGTGTGAAGTTTTATCAAAATCGGTTCATTCATTTCGAAAAACATGGGCTTGAAAGTTTGATGAAATGTCGTGCGGCATAAACGCTCATAAGTAGGTAGTCCATTTTTACACAGAAAAGAGTGACTTAAATGCGGGTTTAGGCCACACGAGCTATAAAATAGTATAAGTACGTACTATTAATTGACCTTCAAAATGAGATGCAAGTTAAATTTTAATTAGCTAGCGAAACCCTGCAGACGTTATTATGGATGGGTATCTAAACACTAATAAATAAAAACAAATTAATAAGATTTGATGTTTTTTTTTTGTTCAACGACTGCTGGATGCTTTGTTACTGGAAGTATAAGTTGAAAAAACCTGTTTTCTTTAATTTTGTCGTGTTGAGACATCGATACCTGTCACGTCTGTGAAGTTTACACAATAAAAAACTGATATTTCAAGTGACTACACTAACTGCGGTCGGTGACCCCTCACAAAAAACTTTTTTTTTTTTCGTGTTTAGATATTCAATTTAAATAGAGTTTCGCTAGCTAACTTGATTTGACCCTTAAAGACTTATTAACACCTTTTCAGTACCTACGGAATGCTAAAAAGGCTATGACTTGGCAGTATGCTGCCTACCGTTGTCCAGTGTTTGCGTAGACGAAAAACAAGAAAGTGAAGATGACATAGCGTTTTCGATATCCGCGTCCATCGTTAAGGCAGGTATCACACCTCCGCGGCGAAACCATCGCAGCGAAACCGTAGTAGTTCCACCTTGATGACTTGTCTGTTGTACGAGAAGCGAACAGTAGCGAAACTGCCTATTGTAACGTACAGATTTGATCATGATTCTTTCTCTTTCCCGCGTGATTGCACCTATTTGCTCGGAAGCCGGCTTCACCTCCACGCTTATCCCGTCATTTTGTTGAGGTGCCGCGATTGTTTCGCACGTATCTGTGGCAGTCAACAAGTTTATAAAGCGAAACTCAATTTTTTTGGACAATGGATGTTGATTATACTGATAACTAATCCAAGAGGTCCGGACGAGATTTCGCTCCCTTTACTACATAATCAATTGTTATTCAATGATGTTCGTCTACTCGAAACGCGACATAATTTAGTACTGCAGTAATTATAATGTAGTACATTTTCTATTTTATTAAGTACTTGGGGGCCTAAAAAGGCCACTTTAGCAGAATCATAAAACAATTCATATCACGCAATTTCATTTGTATGACAGTTTTGTATGGAGATTCGTAAAATGCTAAGTATAGGTACACCTCTGTCTAACCCTTCAGGGATATATAGGTGTCAAACTGTCAAACAGATGAATTGCGTGATATGAATTGTTTTATGATTCTTCCAAACTGGCCTTTTTAGGCCCCTGGTACTTGTTGACAGACTTACACTCTCCTTCCATAGCACTGTAATTTTAAAATACTGTAAAAGCTAATTGTTTTTAAAAGAATAACCGTGGATTTTCTGACCGGATCTTCTCTATAGGACACGAGTGTGTACCTAGCTTCTGACGTTTCATAAGTGCCCATGTAGGTTTATGTGAAGTAAAACATTTTGATTTTCTGTTTCGCTGCGGAATTTGCTTAGCAGCTTCGCATCATTACTTTCGCGTCGGAGGTGTGCTAAAGCCCTTAAACTTTGCTTTTGAGTTTCGACACGCTTTTAAGTTCGGTTGCTTAATTTAAAATGGCAGCTGAGAAAAAAACTATCAGCCTGTCATTTACTAACTGGATGGCCTATTCTTTAACAGAGACGAAACGAGCATTGATCCTGATCACCGCGCTTGCTCAATGAGGTTGTTGACATGTGGAATGTGAGCTCGGCTGTCATTGTGCCGATTGTCGTATCGGCGAATAGCCTGATGGCCGAAAGCCTCGATCATCATCTCTCGGGGATCTCGTTAGGCGGTTGGATCAAGGGCCTGATTCAGAAGGCAGTACTCCTCGATACGGCTCTCATCGTGAGGAGGTTTCTGTCCCTGGAGCCGTTACCACCGGTAGCTCCCGATACCGGCGGACCATTATTTTTTATTAATATGTTTTCTTTTTGTGTTTTATGAGAATGTATTTAATAAGTAAGAAAATAAATAGACGAGATATTGGACGAGATAATCACACTTCACACTGTCACACTAATATTATAAAGGCGAAAGTTTATGAGTGTGTTTGTTTTGTATGTTTGTTACTTCTTCACGCACAAATGGCTGAACGGATTTGGATGAAATTTAGCATTCAGATAGTTTATAACCAGGATTAACACATACGATGCTTTATATCCCGATATTCCCACGGGATCGACACTTATGCGGGTAAAACCGCGGAGCGCTGCTAGTAAGTATTAAAAATTCGAAAAGTAACTCTGTATGTTACCTTTTCACGCCTAAACCACTGAACGGATTTTGATAAAATTTGTCAAGGAGATAGAGAGCATCCTGGGGAAGGACATAGGCTTTTTGTCCCGCTTGCACGTTCCCGTGGGATAATTTCCGCCTTCATCAACGGGACGAAGCCGCGGGCAGAAGATAGTATTGAATAGTTTTGTCAACTCAAAAGAGGACAGTTGACACTTTCGCTCAGTCATCGTGTTTTTTATTTAAACAATAACATTTAACTATTAGCACGCTTCACTCGGCTGCATTTAACTCTTTAAAACCCCATAAAGGTAGAGATGCGTCGAGTACAAGTTTGGCCGAGGAATCGAATACAGAGTATTGCTCGATATTATATTTACCAAAGCAAGTACTCTGCCGAGTAACTTTTAAGTCATCGGTCCACCCGTAGGCCTTCCAAGCTACGTTTTCCGGTACGTGGTCGCCATTCCAGAACCTTTCGGCCCCATCAACCGTTAGTTCTGCGAGCAATGTGCCCTGCCCACTGCCACTTAAGTTTGGCAATTCTTCGGGCTATGTCGGTTGCCTTGATTCTCCTGCGGATCTCCTCATTTCTGATTCGATCGTGTAGGGAAGCTCCATTGCCCTTTAGGTGACTTTTAGCCTTCTAATAAGGCCCATTGCGAGCAAAGACGTTTCAGTGCCATAGGTCATCACTGGCAGCACGCACTGGTCAAAGACTTTCGTCTTGAGACACTGCGGTATGTGGGACGAGAAGGTATCTCGTAGCTTCCCGAATGCTGCCCCGTCGAGTCGGATTTGACGATTGAGCTCGCTGGTATTGGGGACGTTTGAAACGCTTCAAATATTATAGAAGAATGCCATGCAGGGTTTTTGGCATTGCTGCGAGGTATTGGCATCTACAGCGCCGCTGCAACAGCATGAAGACCCGAACAGTGCCAATTCCATCGCTATAGAGTACCATTATCTAAGATTACCACGAGAAACTGATTATTTATTGTAAATGTTCATTTTTCACGTGATTTTTCTGACAATGACTAATCTACATTAATATTGTAATAAGGTCAGAGGAAAGAAAGCCGCTAAAGTTAAGTGGGACTGGGCCGGACATGTTTGCCGCATGTCAGATGACAATTGGGCTAAGAGAACCACCGATTGGATCCCACTAAACGCACGACGCCATCGCGTCAATTTTTGTCATTTCAAGAACGCTCACAGTCTGATCTCAGTCTCAATCTGTCAAAAATACCTCTAATTATCCGACATTATTTTTGGATAAGTTTAAATTGACATTGATTGTCGCTGAGATGAGATTGCGACTAGATTTTAAGCGTTTTTAATTACGGGAATGGGCCTTCTGGTTACAAGTTTATGAGTTTGTCAAACCGAGTTATTTGACCGATAACGAGTTTACGAGTACTACCAAAATGGCCGAGTACCGAATAATAAACGAGTACTAGGCGCATCTCTACTTGAAGGTCTAGTAATATTCATTCACTGACCCAAGCGCTCGGCGGTCGCAAGCGCGACTGCTGGTGCTGAGCCCCTGAGTTCGATTCCCAGATCGGGCAAAAAGTTATTGCGATTTTCCATTCCAGGGATTTCTCAGGGTCCTGGATTTTGGAAGTTAGCAGTGTGGTACCCCCCGTGCCTCGGAAAGCAAGCAGCGTTCACTCGAATTTATGGGGTAATTACGTAGCTCACTATCAGGAGCATGGCTTAAATTTTGACAGTTATTTACGTTATTGAGCAGACAGACTTTTTAGAACATAATTGAAGTAATGGTTTTTTGTTTTTTGAGGATCGGAAATCATCAAATGACCCCTCCAGCTGTGGGTTGAGCGAGAAGGATTGTCAGACTTTTACTGACTAAAACCCATCCATGTTCCTTCTTTGCCCTTTGCGTTCCGGGGCCACGGTAACTCTGTCGAACAATTCCGCGACCCCGGCAGGAACTTGCCCTAGTGGGCGCCGTCAACTATGCTGATGATGCTCCTGGTCCTGATCGGACGGTGAGCAACTTATTACTCACCGTCCGCTGGCGCGCTCCTATTACGGTGGATATCCTTAAAAATAATTTTAATCATAGGTACATTATAAAACCTCTTTGACATTCACACAATCAACCAGACATCTTCAAATGAAACTTAGGTAAGTATATTACATCGCATCTATTTAAAAACTCCAAAAAAAGAAAAAAAAAACGCGGTGACGTCAGACAGATCCTAAGTAATGTTTTTTTTTGTCTATGACACAATCAATTTATTTGTTGAATGGTTCAACGTTATGAATTTGAAAATGAATATGCTGTGAATCATTTTATGGATAGCACGGTTCTAGTGGGTGCGTGTGTGTATGGATTTTTTATATGAATATATGTCTGTATAGTGTGTATGATGATTGAATATTATGTAGGTACTAGATTCTGCCCGCGACTTCGTCCGCGTGTAATATATTGTTTCCCTTACCTACTCCATCGCATTGCATCGCCTGCCCGCGCTATTACTTCGGTTTCGCTTATAGTTTTTTCTTCCTTTTTAGGGTTCCGTACCCCAACTCCACTGTCCGTCTGTCTGTCTGTCACCAGGCTGTAACTCATGAACCGTGATAGCTAGACAGTTGAAATTTTCACAGAATGTGTATTTCTGTTGCCGCTATAACAACAAATACTAAAAACAAAATAAAATTAATACTTAAGGGGGGCTCCCATACAACAAACGTGATTTTTAGCCGTTATTTTACATGTAGTGTTAAATATTGCATGGTGGTACGGAACCCTTCGTGTGCGAGTCTAACTAGCACTTGGCCGGTTTTTCTTTTTGCTGGCTTTTCGCTCCTTAAGAGTCCTAGCGTGATTTTAAATAGCCTAAATGATTAAATAGCCTAAATGATTAAATAGCCTAAATGATTAAATAGCCTAAATGATTAAATAGCCTAAATGATTAAATAGCCTTAATGATTAAAAATAGAAGCCAGGGATTATCGCGTTCAATCATACAAACAAACAAACAAAATCTCTTCAATTTTATTATTAGTGTAATAAAATATGTATGAGTGTGTATGGTGATTGAATATTATTGTAGGTAGGTACCTATGTTGTCAATTTGTCGCACGCTCAATACTAAGAAGAGCAGTGGTGATAACGGCCGCGACTTACGAATTCTAAGGTCGTAGGTTCGAAATCAGTCAGGCGCTTTACTTTGTGCAAATCATTTCATCACCACTGCTCTCAAAACGGTGAAGGAAAACATCGTGGGGAAACCGGCATGACCTAGAGCCAAACGATCGAAGACAAGTGACATCTACCAACCCGCACTGGGCCCGCGTGGTTATGGCCCACTCCCTCTCACTGAGAAGGGGCCTGTGTCCCAGCAGTGGGAACATTATAGAGGCAATTTTAATTTTTTCATTAAGTAAAGTGCCTGTCTGTGTTCGAACTTACGACCTACAACTCGTAAGTCGCCATGGCGGCGCCGTTTCGAAATCACTCAATGATATTTAGCCAAGTTTTGGCAACTTCAAATAATTTTCGTGATTGTTAAAATGTATTTTTGACCCTATTGCCAAAATAACAGTGTGCTTATCACAAGAACAGACCTAGTTTTACATCCAACACCCTTAAAAAACCCTAAATTATCTGCTATCCCATAATTATATTTACATATAGAACAATGGGACCCATCGTTAATACCTAAAAAATGGAATTCAAAAGCTGGGATCCAACGAATATAAATCACCATTAACAGTAAGTCATCATCTGCCTAGCCTTTTCCCAACTATGTTGGGGTCATCTTTCAGTCTAACCGGATGCAGCAGAATACCAGTATTTTACATGGAGCGACTACCAATCTACCCTCCACAACCCACAAAGATCCACGAATGACAGCCGGGACCAACGGCTTAACGTGCTTTCCGAGGCACGGAGGGGTCTCAGTATGTAAAGATGGTCACCCATCCGCAGACCAACCACGGCAAGGGTAGCTTAACCTGACCGATCGACCTGTGCGGCTGTTATTATTTAGCCACGGGCCCCCCATTAACAGTAAGTATATTATAATTTTAATTTTAAAACGCTATCAACGCGACGTTTCGCAAGTCATGGTAACGGACTAACGGGTCTTGGGCTTTGAAAGTTACGCTGATATGGAAAAGTTTTGTAAGGAAGCTGTTGCGCTTATAGGAGATAGCGGAGCGGTTGAGTGCAGTCAAGAAAAGTCAAACGTCAAACGGGGTTTTTGACATTGAAATACACACATCAAAAGTGTCTAGGGATCAACATATATTTTTGCAATAACTTTTCTCCTGATTGATATTAATTAAAATTTTCTTTAAGGATTCATCAAATAAAGTGTTTTCGTTTGTCACAGTAACGATAAACCAAGTCACCTTTGCATTAATAAAGAAATTTCCCATTTTCCTAATAAAGGGATTTTTGACATTTGAACCACTAACACAAAAGTTCGAAAAAAAGACTGAAATAACAGTTTTCTTTAAAATTTTATTGGGTAACTTAAACAATTAATAATCCGTGTTTCTACCGCGAACACTAACAACACAAGAACATCGGTTTGGCATACTCAAAATGAGTTCATCCAAATCACGCTGTGGAATGGCCGCCCATGTTCGTTGCAACAACAAAAAAAGGTCTTCTTGCGACTGGATACCCTCCATATTCGGCAGAGCTCTTCTCTGTAGCATATCCCATGCATGCTCAATCGGGTTCAAGTCTGGCGACTGAGCAGGCCAGGGCAGGACATTGATGTTAGCTGCGGCGAGAGTCTGTCTTACAACTCTTGCGGTGTGCGGTCGTGCATTATCATGCATTAACTGAAATAAGGGACCGATTTGCACTTGTAGAGGAACGATGACGTCTGATACAATCGTCTCAGCATAAATTTGAGCGTTGAGGTTGCCTCTGATCCAAATCAACTCAGTTCTTCCGCCGATCCAAATACCCGCCCATACCATGATGGTTCCACCACTATAAGGATGGACTTCCTGGCAGGATTTTAATCGCTGTTGGCGTCCAGGGGTTCTCCAGTGTCGTATACGTCTTGTATCCGGTCTCATACCAAAACGAGACTCATCAGAAAAGCACACGAAACGCCATTGTTCTTCTGCCCAATTTCTGTGTTCAAGAGCCCATTGATATCGAATCCTACGATTGTGCATTGCTATAGGTGGTACCCGTAGCGGTCTTCGGGAATGAAGGTTCACTTCATGCAAGCGGTTTCTGACTGTTTGGTCGCTAATTAAGTTCCCTGAAGCGTGATGAAGAATCACGGCTAACATCATGGCGGTTATTGTTGGAGCTCTTCGAGTTAAGATTTGAATGTATCGGTCTTGTCTCAGTGTGGTGCAGCGATACCGTCCTCCATGGCGCTCAGCCACGGTACCAGTGCTTCGGTAACGTGTCCAAAGTCGACTGATAACACTCTGACTTGTATTCAGAGCTAAAGCCACAGTACGTTGCCGGGAACCAGCTTCTATCATTCCCACGGCTCTGAGCATTTCTTCCCTGCTTAAATGACGTCGCCGCTCCATAATAACGTCGGTTTTAATCAGTAGTAGGGAAACAGTAGCACTAATAATGTCTTCAATGCGTTGTATGTTTTTATAGGGAAAATATTGACAGCTGATTTTCATCTTTTACTCGAATTTGATTCACAGTTCCTGATTCAAATTATGAAATGCACCAAAAAGGATCCATATAAATTTATAAAATCATAAATTTATTACAAAGCCACACCTCAATCTCAAGAAATCCGCATAAAAATGCTTGATCCCTACACACTTTTGATGTGTGTAATAATTATAGTTTGTTGCCAAAAAGGGTTCGTCTGCGATCAAGACAAAAGACACGTGGCGCCATCTATTATCATAATGACGTTACTGTTGTTTTCCTCGGGATCAGAACTTTTTTTCGGGATGAAAGGTACCCTATGTCCGTTTCTGTACACTGTTTTTTTTTTTTTTTAAGTATGGGAAATCATCAAATGACCCCTCCCGCTCTGGGTGGAGCGGAAGGGAGTGTCAGACTCTTACTGACTAAAACCCATCCGTGTTCCTTCCTTAGATGTTCCGGGGTATCGGTAACCCTTTCGGACAATCCCGCTGCCCCGGCAGTTTCTGTACACCTGACAACGTATATGCAAAATTTCAGGATGATCTGTTCAGTGGTTTAGGCGTGAAAAAGTAACAAACAAACTTACTTTCGCATTTATAATATTAGTTAGGATTAGGTTGAGCAAGTGCCGTTGTTGGCAAAAAACTATATTATTTCAAATATCCATTTTAAAGTCTGGGGGTCTTTGCTTTGCTTATTTTTGACTAGCTGCGTCCCGAAGTTTCACCCGCATAAGATTCGATCCCGTGAGAATATGTAGCCTATATATGTTAATTCAGGGTGACAGCTACCTCCATACCAAATTTTATCCAAATTGGTCCAGCCGTTTGAGCGTGAAGAAGTAACAAACATATAAACACACACACACACACAAACTTTCGCCTGTTTAATATAAGTGCGATGACATGGGGGACTCTGGATGATGATTACGTCAGCAGTTTTTTTTTTTTTTTACAAAATGTAGTAAATTTTGGTTTGAACACATATGGCAACCCTACTTGTCTATGCTTGAAAACGAAACGCTTATAATTGCTGCTCATGAATCAATAAAGAAACCAGAACACATTGAAAAATGCATGTACCAATGTTTACGTAAGCATGGGAGGGGGGGTAAGAGCATTGCTTACTCTTGCTGACGGGGTGGGGGGGGGGGGGGTTGAAAATTGCATTAAAAAAATCAGCTTACGTAATACTTGAACAGCATGAAACGTCGTCCGCTCCGCTTATGACACATTCCGCTAGATAGCGGGCGAGACCATCTAAATGAAAGTTGTTGACAAGATCTTAGAAGTTTTAAATTGATATTGTGAAATAATAACTCGCATCCTGTTGTCATGGATTTCAGACATGATTCTGAAACGGCGCGTTGAAATTCTTCGTCGGTTATTAAAAAAAAATTGCTTTTCCATAAATTTTAACCGCGTAGATATTGCAGTTTTCTATGAAACAGCAGATTTTTTTTGTAAACGAAAAAAAAAACATTTCTAAGGGTTCTAAAATCATGTGTGCTACATTCATTCATGGTTACAATTTGCGTGTTGAAATCTCTGCTACTCTGTAATAATTAAATGAAAAATATAATTATGTAAGTACACCAATTTTATAAACAAATTAAATACATTTATTTACATAATTTAAAAAGCTAACAGTCTTAAAATAATAATAATAATAATTTGTAAAAGTATATATTTAAAGAGGAGGGGAAATAATTAAAATGCATCAAAAAATTCGTTCGCATCGCTAATTTTATTAGACTAGTGTCATTCATTAACCATTGAGAAAACAAAGGAATACGTTGAATGCCAAAGACCATGTGACCACGTGTCCTCTAGTAGGTAAGTTTTCTTATGAAGACGGTTGACATGACACTTCGCCGGAACAATATGGCGGACAAATTCTTTCCATTTTGAAATACGAGCTGATAAAATAATTTGAATGAATGACGTGCTGACGTCACATCCGTCTGTGGGTCGTATGAACTCGTATGCGTATGCGCAACTTCAGTTTGATGATAACTTGGGAATGAGTTGACGGAATAATTTAGTGGTGAAATTGATAAAGTAAGGGCACAGTAAATTTTTAGTTTAATTTTTTTTTGTTAGAGTAAATAATATTTTTATCATTCGTGGTTTTTTTTTATTTTGAAGCTGGGAAGTCATCAAATGACCCCTCCCGCTCTGGGTGGAGCGGAAGGGAGTGTCAGACTCTTACTAAACCCATCCGTGTTCCTTCCTTAGCCCTTTATATTCCAGGGTAGCGGTACTTAACCCTTTCGGATAATCCCACTGAAAAAATCAATTTTTGTTTTTGTCACTTCACAGACGTGATCGATATCTAAAGCTAAATACAAAAAAACTGATTTCCACAACTCATACTTTATGTAACAACACTACCAGTGGTCGTTGACCTCAAAATATCATTAATTATCATTTGTTTAAATATCGGTTCCCATCACGTCTGCTGAGTTTCGCTAGATAATTTAGTTTGACCATGAACACAAGTATCGTTACTTTTTCACATTCCTATCCATGGTGTTGAATTCTACCTTACCCACCGTTATTTCTAAACAGGCCTTAAGACTTCGCACACAGCCAGCCGACTGCAACCGCTTTTTGTCTAGCTATTGAATTGTAAATGCAACGTAGAGTGGATCGGATAAAAAAGAGTGAGCGAGCGAGGTAGCTAACAATACGCAAGTGGGGCAGTAAGTCAAGTCGACGCTGTCTTGGGAATGAGTTCTGTGGGGTAATTGCGAAACATACTAAGGGCTGATTTTACCAAAGTAATATATCTTTTATCCGTGGAATAAAATTGACGTCTGACAGTTCTAGTATGGAAAAAGCGGCCCGGGGCTAAATATTAACAGCCGCGCAGGTCGATCGAACTGGTTAAGCTACGCTTGCCGCGGTTGGTCTGTGGGTGACCATCTTTACAAACCGAGACCCCTCCGTGCCTCGGTAAGCACGTTAAGCCGTTGGTCCCGGCTGTCATTCGTGCATCTTTGACAGTCGTTACGTAGTCAGAAGCCCGAAAGTCTAACAACCAGTCTTAATAATTACCAAGGGCTATCGTATTACCCAGTAACTGGGTTGTAGAGATCAGATAGGCAGTCGCTCCATGTAAAATATGTATTCAGCTGAATCCGGTTAGACTGGAAGCCGACCCCAACATAGTTGGGAAAGGGCTAGGCAGATGATGAGTTCTAGTATGGAAAAACTGTCAAAAATTCTCAGGAAAAAACTTATTTTAGGTATAAAAAATTTGTGAAATTCGCTTTAACAATGGCAATGTCTTTGCTTTTGATAATTCGAAAACATTAATCACGTGATTTACGTTGTCAAGCAGACGAGCTTTTCAAACATACAGCAATAGATTAGCAATTTTCTTAAAAAAAGAAATTCGTTGGATTGTAATTGAAAAGGTGATACTCAATTGGATCGATGACTCAGTTCCAAGTCACTGTGCACTAACTGTTAGGCTGCTATCAGACGGACTGCATCGCAGCAACCGCGCGCACTCGATCTATTCAACTAAACAGACGGACTGCATTTGAACTGCATGGCAGCCTTCGAAGCAGTTAAGTCAACTGCATCTAAACTGCGATCTGCGTCTGTTCAGACCCTCACCCTCTTACTAACATATATATCAGATGAATAGTTACACACCGATATCTCTCTTTCATCATCTTCTGCCTAGCCCTTTTCCAACTATGTTGGGGTCGGCTTTCCGTCTAACCGGATGCAGCTGAATACCAGTATTTTACATGGAGAGACTGCCTATCTGACATCCACAACCCGGTTACTGGGTAATACGATAGCCCTTGGTAAGACTGGTTGTCAGACTTTCGGGCTTCTGACTACCCGTAACGACTACCAAAGATCCGCAAATGACAGCCGGGATTAACGGCTTAACGTGCTTTCCGAGGCACGGAGAGGTCTCGGTATACAAAGATGGTCACTCATCCACAGACCAACCGCTGCAAGCGTAGCTTAACCAGATCGATCGACCTGCGCGGCTGTTATTATTTAGCCACGGGCGCCTCGATTCCTCTCTTTCAGTCGTCAGTAATTTGACTTTCGAAAGAAGAAGACAAAGCGTTGTCTACCCAGACGCTGTACAACGTTTATTAGTAAGGGGGTTGGTGCAGAAGATCCTGCTGAAGCATTCAGAAGTACACTGGAAGCCCATGTAACGTACCCGGATGGCAATATAGCATCGAGTTTTTTGAGTTTTGTTTCTGCCACTCGTACAAAAATCTAATCAATTGAGAAGGTGGAACCGGAGCTGACTACCCCTATAAAGCATCGCCACACACCTCCTTGAGGCTGTCTTGAGGCAAGAGTTGTCAACTTCTACTGCTTTGTCGAAACCCTCTGCGTCACCTTATTTATTTATTTATTTAATGCGCAATGTACACAACCACAAATACAAGCTAGGCTTGTTACATATTCGCATAGCACCTAAACCGCTGACAAGCATTCACCTAGTTACCGCAAAACGCATCAGCCGCGGATACGAGGCGCCGACGCAGCACAACGTGATGCAGCCAACACCGGACATCGCGGCCTCTGTAAATTCGTCACTTTTGACACAGCATCGGTCAACCGTCGACTATTTTAGCTATTAATCAATATTGTAATTTTTTATAAAATAAATTAAGTTAAATTAATTTTGTATCTTTTCCAATCTTCCGGCTACAGCCTTCGTAATTGGCGCAGTCGGTAGGATACTCGCGGGCCGGTTCGCGAGAGTAAAATTAATAGGATCGCGAGTCACCCGGGTGGCCGTCGGGCACCGTACGAGTATCCTGAACCTACAAGAGCTGCAGTCCAGAGGAGTATCCAGACATTGATACGGTGGAGGTACAAAGTCATTGCAAGTAAGTACTTTAGGATCGTTCTAGAGTCGCTTCCTTTTTATCTTTAATTGTTACCCTTTATCTTTCCAAGATTTTCCATCCACGGCAATCTCGGTCACCTAGGTTAGGAAGTAATCGTAGAATTAGTACGTTAGACGCTAACAGAAATTTAGAGACAGAACAGGAGGATAGTGGTAGTTCACTTATATCGAATATGGCTGACTCAGTGGATCAAATTCACAAGGCCCTACGATTGGTTCCGGAGTTCGACGGAAACTCGAACGTATTAACTCGATTCATAAAACTATGTGATCAATTAGTACAAACGTTTATAGGAGCTGGACCGGAATTTCAACTAGCTAATTTGGCGTTATTAAACGGAATTCTAAATAAGGTAGTGGGACCCGCATCGCGTACAATTAATTCGAATGGTATCCCGGAAACCTGGGAGGGAATTAGGAGTGCTTTGGTTAACAATTTCGCCGATCAACGCGATGAGACATCCTTGTACAATGACTTAGCGCTTTTAACGCAAGGTTCGGCAACCCCGCAGGAATTTTATGAGCGGTGTCAAAATCTCTTTAGTACTATTATGACCTATATCAGCCTACATGAAACGATAGCGAGTACCATTGAATCGAAACGCATTTTGTACAAGAAACTCACGTTACAGTCTTACCTACGTGGTTTACGTGACCCGTTGGGTTCTCGCATTCGCTGCATGCGGCCTGACACGATTGAGAAAGCCTTAGAATTCGTGCATGAAGAGATGAATACGTTGTATTTACAGCAGCGCAACGATCATGCTCCTGACAGGAAGTCGCAGCCTCAGCATCAAGTCAGTCCTAAATTTTCTTATGGCCTTATGCCACCGAGTCACGCGGCACCACCTGCACCGCGTCCTTTCAATTTGCCACCCCCTAGGCCTTTTAATATGCCAGGACCCTCGCGACCGTTTATGCCTCAGGGACAACAATCTGTTCCGATCTGGAATAGTCAACCCCCTCAATATCGCGGTCCCACACGCACGCAGCAAATCTTTAGTTCGCCGCCGCCTAATTATAGACCCCAGGGTCAAGCTTTTAGAATGTCTGGTCCTAGGCCAGCTACTAATAACACTTCGCAACCCATGAGTGGCGTAAGTCACTACGTGGCTAAACCATTCGCTCCACGTGCAACCCATGACTGGTCTAAATCTGGGAATCCGCCACCCGCAAATTATTTTAGAACACGGGAATTTAATTACAACGATTTTAGCGACCAGTTGCAGTATGACTATCATAGCAATTGTTTTGTTAACGATGATTACCACTCCCAAGGATATTTTGAGTATCCCGAGTACGCGTACCCGAGTGCATATGCCTATGAACAACCACAGTGCACAGATTCCTATGTAACCGTAGAGGAAGTAGGAGATCCGACTCCGTCTGCTGAAAAGGAGGATTTTCAGAAGGACCCCAAGTCAGACAAGTCAAGATAGAGATTAATTTGCAAACGCAAAGGCAACTACCATTTATACAAATTTCGTACCCTCCGCTTAAATTATTAGTTGATACAGGTGCAAACATGTCTTTCATTAGCCCCGCAGCTGTTCAAAGGTTCTTATCCCATATACCGTGTAATTATGATCCCTTCGAGGTAACGAATATTCACGCTACCACTAGAAGTGATTACTCTATCACTTTACCGTGTTTCCAGGAATTTAATGAGCCAGGTGATATAACTCTTTTCGTTTATGCTTTTCATGATTTCTTTGATGGTTTGATTGGCTATGATTTATTAGAAAAACTAGAATCTAACATTGATCTGAAAAACAGGTTGTTGGTCACCCGTAACTCTAGCAATCCCTTGTTAATGTATGACTCACGTAATAGTAACTTATACGAGGACATAGTACCCGCTAATTCATCTAAATTAGTTAAAGTCCCTATAAACTCTGAGGATGGTGACGTTTTTATTCCTGAACAGTGTGTTTCAAATTGTTTGATAGGTGATTGCGTTACAACAGTAAAAAAAAATAGAGGTATAATAGAGGTAACAAATACGTCACGTTATGACGTAGTCTTTTCTATGAATCGTCCTGTTAGTGCAGAATTATTCAATGTTCAGTGCACGCGCACCGAACAACAGTCCAATCGCGTAAATGAAGTTTTGTCTCGTCTACGAACGAACCATTTGAACCCCGAAGAGAAAGCTAATCTGGAAGCACTTTGCGCTGGGTACGCCGATGTATTCTATATTGATGGCGAGTCGTTAACTTTCACAAACCAGGTAAAGCATGTAATTCGAACAACAGATGATGTGCCAATCTACACAAAAAGTTACCGATACCCATTCATACATAAGCAGGAAGTTCAGGGTCAAATCTCTAACATGTTAGAACAAAATATAATACGTCCCTCGCAGTCCGCGTGGAGCTCCCCCATCTGGGTAGTTCCCAAGAAGGCCGATGCCAGCGGAAAAACCAAATGGCGCTTGGTTATAGACTTCAGGAAATTAAATGAGAAAACAATAGATGACCGCTATCCTATACCCAACATCTCGGACGTCCTTGACAAGTTAGGTAACTGCCACTATTTTACCACCCTGGACCTCGCGAGTGGCTTTTATCAGGTTGAGATGAACCCAAATGACATCCATAAAACCGCGTTTACAGTCGAGCATGGACACTATGAATTTCTCCGCATGCCAATGGGTTTAAAAAATTCTCCTTCAACCTTTCAACGGGTGATGGATAATGTCTTACGGGACCTACAAAATGTTGTGTGTTTGGTGTATCTTGATGACATCATCGTTTTTTCAGTATCCCTTCAGGAACACATGGTCAATTTAGAAAAGGTATTTCAGAGACTCAGGGAGTCCAATTTCAAAATTCAAATGAACAAGTCCGAATTCTTAAAATTAGAGACTGCATATTTAGGACACATCATTAGTAAAGATGGTATCAAACCCAACCCGGATAAGATTAGCGCCATCCAAAAATTTCCGCTACCCAAAACGGCAACTGAGATTAAACGCTTCCTAGGTCTGTTAGGGTATTATAGGAAATTTATTCCAGACTTTGCTCGCATAACAAAACCTATGACACAATGTCTTAAGAAGGGTTCGAAAATTGCCATAACCGATCCAAATTATATCAATTGTTTCGAGAAATGCAAGACCCTTTTAATCAATGATCCGATTTTGCAATACCCGGACTATAGTAAAGACTTTATACTGACAACTGACGCGTCTAATCTTGCCATTGGTGCCGTTCTCTCACAAGGTCAGATAGGTACCGACAAGCCCATAGCATATGCATCCCGCACATTAAACACCAGTGAAATTAACTACAGCACAATTGAAAAAGAGCTGTTGGCAATTGTGTGGGCAACCAAATACTTCCGCCCTTACCTATTTGGTAGAAAGTTCAAAATTGTTACAGATCACAGACCCTTACAATGGGTCATGAATTTAAAAGAGCCCAATTCACGTTTAACCCGCTGGAGATTAAAGTTAAGCGAGTATAATTTCACTACTGTCTATAAGCAGGGTAAGCTAAACACTAACGCAGACGCTCTATCCCGCATCGAAATCAATAATGAAGATGGAAACTCCATAGCAGTTAATACTTCTGAGAAATCCCCTTCAGTGATTGATTCTTCAACGGCAACAGCACACACCAGTGCTGAGAGTCCCATACTAGAAATACCAATATCTGATGAACCCCTAAATAAATTCCATCGTCAAATATCCCTCGTAATCGTAGGAGATATTAAAAAACGCCCAACCGTGTCTAAACCCTTTGAAACCCACACTAAAACCACCATACAACTATCAGAGTCTAACCTCGAGGAGGACGTAATTAACGCTGTAAAGGAATATGTAAATCCCAAAGTAAGAACAGGAATTCTCATCCATCCCCCTCTAGCCATGTACAATATAATCCCAATTATGCAAGATAAGTTTAAAAGCTCCGCCTTGAATATGGTCTTAACAAAAAAAGAGGTAGAGAATGTTAAAGATTACTTAAGACAACAGGAAATCATTCGTAATTATCATGAAGGAAAAACAAATCACCGTGGTATAACTGAATGTTTCCTTACGTTATCACATCGTTATTATTGGCCTAAAATGAAAGAAAGTATATCAAAATATATCAATGAATGTAGTATTTGTGGACAAGCAAAATACGACCGAAACCCAGTTAAGCAAAAATTCTCTATAGTTCCCCCTCCAACTAAACCTTTCGAAATTGTACATCTCGACCTTTTTACAGCACAAAATGAGAAATATCTCACCTTAGTTGACGCTTTCTCGAAATATGCGCAAGCATATCATCTCAGAGATGGTACCGCGTTAAGTGTAATTCAAGCTCTTTTAACGTTTTGCACCCATCATGGCGTTCCCTATACTATAGTCACAGACCAAGGACCTGAGTTCACCAATGCATTATTTTCAGAATTTGTTCGTCTCCATAAGATACAGCATCATAAGATACTTGCACATACCCCTAACGATAATGGCATGGTAGAGCGCTTTCATTCTACTATCCTCGAACATCTCAGAATCCTGAAGTTAGAAAAGCGTAATGAACCTGCCATAAATCTCATGCCCTATGCAGTTTTAGGTTATAACAGCTCGATACACAGCTTCACTAAATGTAGACCCATAGACTTGATCACAGGACACTTCGATCCCCGTGATTCTTTGGATTTAAATTTATCTGAGCACCTATTGCAAAATTACTTACGGGACCATAGGAAACGACTAACCCAAGTCTATGAAATAATAAATGAAACCTCTCTTCACCATAGGACCGAATTAACTGAAAATAGGAATAAAGATCGCGAACCTGAGAAGGAATATAACCCTGACCAACAAGTATTTGTTCGTAATCCGCTAGCTAGCAGGCAAAAGTTAGCTCCACGTTTCACTAAAGACATAGTCCTAGCCGATCTTCCCATACATATATATACTAGAAAGAAACGAGGTCCTGTTGCAAAATCCCGTCTAAAGAGGAGCCCTAAAGATCCCGTATTGTTACAGGATGCTGCTGTTGCTGCTACTCCAAATGACGCAAGGACAAGAAGTAACGATTGATCCTTTAAGTTACGGCCCTGGAATACTTCCGTTTAATCTAGGAACGACGCGTATCGTTTCCCACTATCATTCATTTCTTAATTACGTTAATCTCGATAGTATACAATCTCACATAGATACAGTTAGTACCAAATTGACTGATTTCAGACATAAATTAAACAATAGGACATCCCTATTATTCGAGCCACACATGAATTACCTTACATCTAAATTAACCAAAGTATCTACACAGCTAGAGTCATTTGAACATAGTCGTCATAAAAGAGGACTAATCGATGGTCTCGGTTCCGTTATTAAGAGTATATCCGGTAATCTTGACCAAACTGATGCAATCAAATACAATAATGCTATAAAAATCCTCCAGGAAAATGAGTATAGGATACAGTCTCAACTCAATCAGCATGTTAGTTTATCTAAAACTTGGGTTTCACAAAACGCCAACTTGTTAACTAATATAACTAAAAACCAAGAGAGAATAGGCAGCGTTTTAAATCGGATAATTAATAGTACGGCAAACTTCGACTTCATCCACTACGCTCACATGGCCCAATACTTAACTATCCTAAGTGATAACATAGATGATCTGTTAGGAGAACTCCACAAACTAGAGTACACTTTGGCCTTTATACGTGCATCAAGCACACCGCATATGGTGGTTAGCATAACTGAGATTAGAAATATGTTAGATAAACTAAGGATTCTATACTCCAACGACGAAATCCTTGAACTAGAATTAAGAGACTACTATGATATAATTAAGCTAGGATACTTTTACATAGAAAATCAGATAGTTATAGTATTTAAGGTGCCGATTGCCTTCCCTCCAATTTATAGCCTCTATAAACTGTCCATTGTCCCTAACAAGAATAATAAAATCCTTGTTCCTACTTCACCTTTTATAGCGATTTCTGGACATGATTCTATGTACATGGAGGCTGAATGCCCGAAGGTAAATTGTCTATACCTCTGCGAAGCAAAATCAAAGTATAAGACCCAAGAAGATCCGGATTGTATCCAGCATCTGATTTCCAAGCAAGAACTTCTGCCATCTTGCAAGCTGTCTTCAGTCGCTTTGAAGAAAGAAGCTGTAGAACAACTCGACGAGAAACATTACACCATCAGTTTTCCATATCCAACCAAAGTGAAGATATCATGCAGACAGGAAACATATAAAACCCTTGAAGGAAGTTATTTGGCTATCATCCCGTACAACTGTCACATCAAAACGCCCGAATTCACTATAGCGAACTCTAACAATCACATCAAGGGATTCGCTCTGGAGATTATGCAATTGCCTACATATAGTGAAGACTTAGAAACGTCAAGCGAACCACCAATCATACTAAACTCTGCTGACCTAGAAAACCTGCACTCAATAAACACGAAGATCATGTTACAGACCCCAGTTAAACTTAATGAAACAAGCGATATATCTCTCTACCACACTACGATTCCAATCTATCTAATACTATCCGGTGCAAGTGCACTCATCATCGCACCAGTGTACCGACGACATCGAGCGAAACGTCTTCATAAAACTCAACCAAAGGAAACGGATAATGCTACGTCCTCAGGAAATTATGCTGAAATTCAAGAACAGAATAGAATCAGCCCTAGCAAGATAAGAATTGAACACAGCAACATTTCATCATCTCTCTCACACAAGATTTCGAAATGATTGCTTATCTTCGGGGGGAGGTGTTACATATTCGCATAGCACCTAAACCGCTGACAAGCATTCACCTAGTTACCGCAAAACGCATCAGCCGCGGATACGAGGCGCCGACGCAGCACAACGTGATGCAGCCAACACCGGACATCGCGGCCTCTGTAAATTCGTCACTTTTGACACAGCATCGGTCAACCGTCGACTATTTTAGCTATTAATCAATATTGTAATTTTTTATAAAATAAATTAAGTTAAATTAATTTTGTATCTTTTCCAATCTTCCGGCTACAGCCTTCGTAATTGGCTTTCACTAGTGAGTACATGACCCTATGAGGGCGCAGCAAGATAACTTAAAACTAATAATATTGTAGTGAGTATCTATTATCTAATATCACGTAGATTAGGAACTTTAACAGTTAAAAATAGGTATTATATTAATTAAACTTATATCTAGATTTATACATAAAATATTATATATTATAATTAACACACAGATATTTGAACTAAATTTGAACTCTATTCTAACATTTTATCTTCCATAAATTCTTGAATACTGTGACTTTAAACTTGTGACCAACTTAAAAAGTTGTATTACTGTTGTTTCTTCACTGTGGCTCTCGTCTAGCGTTTCTAAACCAGCTTAGGGAACGTACAAGGAAAGCCACGGGATACTACTTAGTCTCTTAAACTTGTTATACACATAAATATTACTTACATTTAATTTTTTTTATTGGATACTTTTATTAGAGCAGTGGCGGCCCAGTGGTATCGGCCGCGACTTACGGATTTAGGTCGTAGGTTCGAACCCAGACAGGCGCTTTACTTTGTGTAAATTATTTCATCACCACTGCTCTCAAAACGGTGAAGGAAAACATCGTGAGGAAACCGGCATGTCCTAGAACCAAAAATTCGAAGACATGTGACATCTACCAACCCGCACTGAGCCCGCGTGGTGGAATACGGCCCACTCCCTCTCACAGAGAGGAGGCCTGTGTCCCAGCAGTGGGAACATTATAGGCTGATTATGATAATTTGATACTTTTAGTACGAGCTCTATGAGCTATGTTGAAGTGGATTTAAGTTAACTAACTTTCATGAAGTACTAGCTGACCCCGTGACCCGGCGAACTTTGTACCGCCTGAAATCAATAAATGTTGTTTCAATTTTTTTTTTTTCGTGAACTTTTCCCATATGTATTTTATTAGTTATTCTGCTAATCAAAGATCATAAAAATCGGTCCAGCCGTTCTTGAGTTATAAATGGTGTAACTAACCCGACTTTGGCTTTATTTATATACCTAGATAGAATTAGTACATTATACAAGCTATCACTAAAATGTACGTACAAGTACATAAAAAAAGAAAAACGTGAGGTTTGCAGCATTGCCACGTCTGTAGCCCATAAATAGTATTGTTCTAGTCATATTATAATTCACACAGTCCATCCATCGTTTCTTTGGTCTTCCCCTATTCTTATAGCCATCGAAATTCATGCTCAAAACTCTCCACACGACATTTTCCCCATTCCTCCGCAACACATGCCCATACCATGACAACCGATTTCCCCACAACTTTTCAGTTACCGGTGCCACTTTCAGCCTGCCCCGAGTATTCACAAGAAATTGTAAGACAAACCTGTACAGACAATCGCAAATCAAGTGGAATGCGTACAAAAGTAAAAATTTCAAAACGCAGCAAAACATCAATCAGATAAATGCTTGTGTATTCATGCAAAACCGACGCTCGGACAGTGTAAGTCAACTGACGATACGGCGCGGCGCGGCGTTAGAATAAGTCATAATAAGTATACACGAAATAGGTATATACTAAGTGATACTAACATAGTTATTAAGTTTTATTTACTAACACAATTGTTACTATAATTATTATTATTACTAGCGGCCCGCCCCTGCTTCGCACGGGTGCAATTTTTTTTCGAACTTTTTTTTTTCTCTCCGTAAGAACCATCCTCGTACTTTAAGGAATATTATAAAAACAAATTAGGGAGATCGGTCCAGCCGTTCTCGAGATTTGCGCTTAGCAACACATTTAGCGATTCATTTTTATATATAAGAAGATGTATACTTAGGTTAAGGTATGTATTTATGGGTCTTTGTTACCTGATAATAAATGGTTTTATTATTATTATAGGGGTATAAAGGAGGTCATTTCCAACGCTTTTAACTCTTCGCATGCCGAGCGTACAACATGTGTACTGATAACAATAAAATTTCTATTGTGTCTGCTAATTAGATACGCGACGGGTTAAAGTGAGAAATAATAATTGCAACGCTTCAAATATTTTGGAAAAAAATTAAAATAATTGCTCTTGAAATTTGGTACCCAAAGCCGCTAAAGAAATTTTTATAAAAATTTATAGAAATTTTTGCTCACACATTATCTAGTAATAGGTACAACACCGTTTGTTTTATATATATATATATATATTTTAATTAGTCTCGTTGTAAAAGAACTCTGTATACAAAAATATTCATAACTTTAAAAGCAATTGCATTATGGTCATGCTGTAGAAAGATTTTTTGTTGGAAATGACCTCCTTTATCTTCCTGTATCGTTTGATCCACGACTTTTTGACCATCGGCATCGTGTATACACTTTGAATGAAATTGCATACGGTTAAACTCAGACGGTTGACCTAGCTTTTTCCCAACTATGTTGGGGTCGGCTTCTAGTCCAACCGGATGCAGCTGAATATCAGTATTTTACATGGAGCGACTGCCTATCTGACCTCCACAACCCAGTTACTGGGTAATACGATACCCCTTGGTAAGGCTGATTGTCACACTTTCGGGCTTCTGACTACCCGTAACGACTGTCAAAGATCCACGAATAACAACCGGGAGGACAACGGGTTTTGTGTGTAGGTACCTACAAACTTAACAAAGATTATTTTCAAAATACCTCGATATCTTAACTTGCTATGAATAAGTTATTTAACAGATAACAGTATATAACCTACCCCACTGTCCTTTGAAATTGAACAAAAATAAGATAAATAACCACGGTCAGAATTATAGTACATCCAAATGAAAAAGTCTGTTGTTAACAAAACGTGCTTGATAATACACGTCTTGTATCTATGTAAGTACTGTTTTTTATTTGTTTATTTTGTCGTTAATGTCCTAGTGCTCGGCAAAGGCCTCATTACGCTCTCTCCACCTCTCTCTGTCCAGAGCTGCCAAGAACCAATCTTTACACCATAGTCGAAATTTAATTGTAACGACTTTTTATGATAAAAATGAAGGTAAAATCAAAGGACTGCCTCGTCGGTCTAGTGGTCGCAAGCATTACTGCTGACCATGAGGTCCTGGCCTCGATTCCCAGGTCGGCCAAAGGTTTGAACACTTTGGTTGGTACTAAGAACATTAGCAGTCCGGAGTCTGGATTTGTGTCTGGTTGATGCGATAGGCTTGCCCCCTATTACATGGGACTTAAACGTAACTGGCGCTAGGTATGTGGGTGTACTATAGGTACACCTCTGCCTAAACCTTCGGGGCATATAAGCGTGATGATATGTTAAGAAGGTAAAGTGTGTATTATACAGGATGTTTGGTAGAAAGACCGACACAATTTTCTTAGGGACAGGAAGTTTTCACCCATAACACCCGCCTTAAGAGCGTTTACGACGTACGGCATTTCGTACAAACTTTCAAGCCCTTGTTTTTCGAAATGAATGAACCGATTTTAATGAAACTTCGTACGCACTACGCATAAGCAGGATACAAAGGTCTAAAAAGCTACTTAAGAACATTTTCGAAAAATAGTGTTACAGCCAAATTAGACCGATTTTAAAGTTTCCATAGAAACAGAGATTTCCAGTTATCTTTTTTAATTATTTATTTATTTATTTATTAAGGAAAAACAAACAGTAACATATTACAATGTTATAATAAAGCTTACATACTAAACTGAGATAAATATGCTACCCACTACGTTTTCCACAGATTACCATAAATACTTGCTTAATAACTAGAGAGACATATTATACTTGTAAACCAAAAATTACAGTTAATTATAATTTGGATGCACAATATACAAAACTCACACAAAATAAATACAAAACTCGTACGCAATATACATAAACCATGCCACAGTACATATGAACAGATATGCATACATTACAAGTTCGACTGCCGATCCTTGAGTATTGCCCGAATTCGCTGCCTAAATATATTTTTACTCAGAAAAAGTATGTCGACTACATCAAACTCATCGTTGTAAGACTCAACCAAGCGATGAAGTGGAGAGCGCGACCCAGCATTGGATTTACAACGGCTAGTAGCAAACAAACGCCGAGCGCGCACTTCACGAACATGTACTGTTCGAGGAACGAGGTAACATAAATTCTTGACTAAGTCGGGACAATCAAATTTATTGCGGCACACATTAAACAAAGTCATGACATCCAGGAGCATTCGTCTTGACTCCAAGGTTAGAAGATCGTATTTTTTAAGAAGAAGGTGATATGAGGCTTTTTTCCGAAAACATCTGTAATTTATAGCACGAAGGTACTTTCGTTGTACCAGCTCCAAAATATCCTTATATTTTTTGTACAGAGGGTTCCATATAGATACTGCAAACTCTAGCTGTGGCCTAATTATGGATTTATATAAATGCAAAAAGGTGGTAGGTCGACGAAATTCCCTGGAAGCCCTCATTACAAAACCAAACATTTGGTAAGCCCTACTAACTATCTCATCTATATGAACATCTAGATGGAGCTTCGAGTCCAGCTGGACTCCAAGATCACGGAGAGAAGTAACTTTATCTAGAAATGTATTAGCAAGGCAGTAGTGAAATTCAGTTTTATTTTTCTTTTTGGTAAACGTTATAACATGACACTTCGGAAGACTAAGATGAAGCTTATTGGAGGAACAATAGTTAGAAAAACGGTCAAGATCTTGCTGGAAATCCATGCAATCTTGTTTATTTGAGATTATTTTATAAACCTTTAAATCATCCGCATAAAGAAGAAATTTTGAATGTTGAAAACAGTTTTTAATATCATTAATAAATAAAATAAATAGTAAAGGACCCAGAATAGAGCCTTGAGGGACACCAGACGTGACCTGAATAGAGCTGGACTGGAAGCCATCAACCACTACTTTTTGAGTTCTGTTAGTCACATAAGATACAAACCATCGCAAAAGGTCACCTCTGATACCGTTATAAGCAATTTTGTCAAGTAGTAATTTATGATCAATTTTATCGAACGCTTTCTGGAAATCAGTGTAAACCGCATCAATCTGTTGCCTGTCGTCAATACTTTCAAAGAGATGAGTTGTAAAAATAAGGAGATTGCTAATACAAGATCTGTCCTTGACAAAACCATGCTGTTCATTTATTAGCACACTGTGAATAACCGGATATACCACGCTATGAACAAGCCTCTCAAAAAGTTTGGAAATTGCGGATAGTATAGAGATAGGTCCATAAGTTGCTACATCATGCTTGGGTCCACTTTTGTGAACTGGCACAATATTTGCATGTTTCCATACATCAGGAAAGACACCATGAGATAAACATTTGTTGAATATGATGAATAAAGGATAACAAATTGTATCATACGTATTTTTTAAAAAAGCTGATGGAATCCCATCCGGACCCGGACCTTTAGATGAATCAAGTGATTTTAATTCTTTACGTATATCATCAAGAGAAAGATGCAGCTTACACAAGTTGATATCATTGTCAGCGCTGTTAATGGGTGGTTTCCAAGAGTTATAGTCAAAAGTTGACGGCTCGTACACCGAGCGAAAGAATGTAGCAAATAAGTTACAGATAGTGACAGGATCATTAGATGAGATATGGTTGTAGCGAACCGTTGATGGGATTCTATTTGTAGTTTTTCGATTGGCAACATATGTCCAAAAGGTCTTAATATTGGTAGCAACACTATCCTCAACAAATTTGATATAGTTATTATAGCATTGGTCGGCCATTTTTTTAAACTTAGTTCTGTTGATGGAAAACGCCTCATAGTCGCTTAAATTCTCATACTTCTTCCACCTAACCCAAGCACGGGTTTTATTTTTAAAAATAGCTATAAGTGATCTGGAGAACCAAATTGGGTAATTCACATTCTTGGATTTGCAAACTGGCGTGTGCGATCTTATAATTTCATAAAGTTTTTCATAGAAAGTAGAAACCGATTCATTAGGCGCTAAGTTGTCAAGTAAAAAATTCCAATCAACATTACCCAAATCGGTATTTATTTCCTTATAGTTAGCTTTGTAATAATTTAATTTCTTATTAGCATTCAATTTAGAATTATTTGTAGGGTAGGAGGAAGAAATGTGTACATAAAACGCAGGATGATAAGTATCAATTGGTAAGAGGGTAGTATCAGGATTGAACGTTACGGCATGAGTGTTACAAAAAAATAAGTCCAAGATGCGACCGACAGAGTTGGATAAATGGTTATACTGTTTCAGAGATTGTTGGGAGCAGAAGTTTAATAAATTGCGAGTAACGTTTGTAATTTTGTTATTTGTAGCATATTCCATGCACGATGATTTTTTTTCCCAGTTAATTAATGGCAAGTTGAAGTCACCTGTTACAACAATATTTTCAATGTGAGGGTCATCACACAAAATTGACAGAGACTCAATAAAAGTTAAGTATGTATCATCAGCTGAGTTTGGAGGTATGTAAGTTGCACAAATCAAATGATACTTATTATTGTTGACGGGAATTTTCACTATGACATGTTCAGGTAACGTTATCGGGGGCAAAAATGATAGACAGGTCGGTTTTAGTTGTTTCAATACGGCTACAAGGACACCACCGCCATCTTTTTTATGTGTGAGTAAACGGTTACGATCGCATCTAAATACCAAATAGCGGTGATCAATAAATTCACTGTCGGCTATTTCCGGCGTCAACCAGGTCTCAGTCAAGATAATGACGTCATATGTATGCGACAATATATTTAGATATAGGGTATTTAATTTAGTCCTAGTTCCTCGACAGTTTTGATAATATATGGAAAGTTTACTATCGTTAGCCATTTTTTAAGTGCGAAGGTATAAGAAAAATAAACGGAGAAGTATATATGAGACTACCATTCTTAATTAACTCAAACCAATGCTTATAACTTTTTCGGTACTCTTCCGTTATCCTATCGAAAAGTAAGAACAATGAGTAAACATATAATCGACATAGGTAATTATAATATGCAGCAACAATATCAGGATTATTGGCAGGAATGCAGTGTATGTATGTGACATTATTGAGTAATATTTTACATTGTATAGTACAGCGCTTTAAAATTAGTGGAAAAATAATAACACCGCTGACCGCAACAAAACGAAAAACACTAAAACATGACGTCTTATTTGTAATGATAAGGTTAAACAAACAATGCAATTTAAGATTGGTTATTACCGACCATCTTATCGGGGGAAATGTTAGACCTAATATTTCTGGAAATATCATCTTCCGAGCGGATCGCAAACGTGGATGAGTCATCCGTTTCCTTGACCAAAACAGTGGCATTACGGACCCATACATATTTAAACTTGTGTGTTTTGGCAGCGTCGCGACTTTTGCGAAATAACTCTTTATTACGAAGCGTCAGGTGCTCGTTCATGTAAATACGACACTGAGTTCCAGAAAGACCAACTTGATCTGACGTAATACCCTTGGACAGTCGATAAGCGCTTAGCATGTTATCACGTAGCAACCGGGAACTCAACTTCACTATAATATTTTTCGGACGTGAATTTTGTGTGTGTGCGTGTGGAACGCGGTGAATAGCCACTATATCCCTTTGCATTAAAGGTATGTTGATTGCAGACGCAATTGACTCAAAGATCACCACTAGATTTTCACCACGTTTTTCGGGCAAATTTCCAATTTCAATATTGCATTGTCTGGCATGTTGTTCCAGCCGATCTATTTTATTTTCCAGTACTAATATGGTCTCAGACGCAGAAGATTTAATTCTTGACTCAATCTCCGTGATACGTTTCAAGTTGTCAATATTGTTCGCAGAGTTAAAGTTAACTGACGACTTCAATTCTGTCACGACTTGCGACAATTCCTGGTGTTTTGTATTTAGGGATGTTAAATCCTTTTTGGTTCCAGTAAACTCTGAACGTAATTCTTTCAAATCGTTTTGAATTTGAGTGGAGGTAGATGACAAATTAT
Source organism: Gortyna flavago (assembly GCA_963669345.1). NCBI lineage: Eukaryota > Metazoa > Arthropoda > Insecta > Lepidoptera > Noctuidae > Gortyna > Gortyna flavago. Next base: position 4,827,128 of record OY770155.1, on the reverse strand, counting down.
TAAACTCATCTCTAAGACTGCTAATGTTCGTATTTATATTTGTAAATTGGTCACGCATGTCAACATGCAGAGTATTCATAGATCTCCTAAATTCTTCTGATAATGTAGATATAGCCAAGGTCAGCTCGCAGTCGGGCTGCTTCCTCTTAAGATTTCTCTGCGTTACATTTGAGTCAGCATCTTCGCTTGGGTACAGATCTGGATCGGATTGGCATTTGCTACCTTGCGGTGAGAACATCATTGTGTATACACAGCGATTGACAGAACAAAGAATATAAGATGTTGATGAGTGTTTCTCGGACTGTGTGTGGGTAACCGCACTTACACTGCCACTCGTGATTTAAACGTTTTTAATAAGTTGAAGAAACACTTTGAGTCTTATTGTCTTAGACACTGGGTACAATTTCAAATGTCACAAAAGTATTAACTGAGCAAAAAACCGAAACACGTCTGCTCTAGCCAAAGTTCGAAAGGGTTGTGAATTAAACCATGTGTACAGGCACTTTTGAATTGTAAAAATTAAATAGTCGGTCAGTTAGTCAGAAAGTTGAAGCTAGTTGCCCATTCCAAAACGTAGATCTCTATGGAGAAGAACGGGCAAGAAACTCCATTGACACTCTTTTAAATCAAGATATCACAAAATCATGGGTACCTTATTCTTATTACTTCTATATGTGACAACTCATCATCTGCCTAGTCTTTTCCCAACTATGTTGGGGTCGGCTTCCAGTCTAACCGGATGCAGCTGAATACCAGTATTTTACATGAAGCGACTGCCTATCTGACCTCCACAACCCAGTAACTGGGTAATACGATACCCCTTGATAAGACTGTTTTTCAGACTTTCGGGCTTCTGACTACCCGTAACGACTGTCAAAGATCCATGAATGACAGCCGGGACCAACGGCTTAACGTGCTTTCCGAGGCATGGAGGGGTCTCGGTATGTAAAGATGGTCACCCATCCACAGACCAACCGCGGCAAGCGTAGCTTAACCTGATCGATCGACCTGTGCGGCTGTTATTATTTAGCCACGGGCCCCTCACTTCTATATGTGACAACTATGTAAAAAAAAAACAAATGAAAAAACAATTTAAAATACTTGATTAAAAATAAGCCTTCGATGGCGCCCGTTCACGAACATGATAAATATTAGGTCCTTACATATGAAATTGGCGTTTTGTACGGGAGGAATATAAAGTGTTTTTTATTTCTTGTAAAATATATTTGTTATCTATGCCATCATATCTATATATATCTATGTCACCGTTGTTATCTATGCCATCTCATAGGTAGTAGTCCATTGATCCCTTTACTAAAAAAACCATGGGGGCGAGCGAGAATCAATGAACTCTTTGAAGGCGGTTTGGACTGCCGCATCGGAGTAAATTTTTTTTCCTTGTAAGAAGTTGTCCAAATTCCGGAAAAAATGGTAATCTGTTGGAGCAAGGTTCGGGGAGTACGGTGGATGTCGCAGACATTCCAATTGTAGCTCATCTAATTTAGTGGTTGTTTGTTGTACAGTGTGTGGTCTTGCGTTGTCGTGAAGTAGCAGTGGCCTAGAGCGATTGACCAATCTCGGTTGTTTAGCAGCTAGTTCTTCCTTCATGGTTTGCAACTGCTGACAATAGATATCTGCCGTAATCGTTTGGCCAGATTTTAGAAAGCTGTAGTGAACGACACCGGCGCTAGTCCACCAAACACTCACAAGTAACTTTTTCTGAGTCAATTTTCGTTTAGGGCAGGATTTGGCTGGTTCTCCAGGGTTCAGCCATTGCGACGAGTACTTCCGATTATCGTACAGTATCCACTTTTCATCACAAGTAATAATTCGATTTAAAATCCCTTCATTATTGTGTCGGTTGAGCAAAGTAACACAGCAGTCGACGCGTGTTTGCAAGTTCGATTCACTCAATTCATGAGGTACTTGAAACTTGAACGATGGGTATCGTTCAAGTTTTTTTACTTTGATTTGCTCCAAGTGGATTAATACAGTTTTATCACTTACCCCGAAGCCTGCAGCTATCTCTGAAGTGCTTTCTGATGGATCCCTTTCCACAATAGCCTGTAATTCTTCATTTTCCACTTTGGTCTCCGGCCGTCCACGGGGTTGGTTCTGAAGGTCGAAATTTCCAGAACGAAAACGTTAAAACCAAAAACGTACCGTGCTTTCTTTTGCGACACCAGCGCCGTACACATCATTAATCCTTCGAGCTGTTTCTGCAGCACTGGTGCCACGGTAGAACTCGTACTCGTAAATATACCGATATTTCATGTTTTCCATTGTGCGGTAATAAGCGACGCCAAAGAAAAAAATAATGAGGAAAAAACAAATGAATGACTGTTTTCAAAACTCAAATGTACCAGCTAAATGAATTTATAAATTTGAATTTGGAATTCTTAACCAAAGAGGAGATATTTCATATCAAAGTGGTCAGTACGACAAAACGCTAATTTCATTATGTGAGGACCTAATATATACTTCAGCCTTCTGCTCTTTTAAAAAATACAGTCGACTTTTTCGCTTACGTTATCAACGCAGACAAATTCGGTGTTTTATTTTTTGATATCTGGAATATTACGCAGACCTTGAAAATCTACGTGACATCTCATCTCATTCATATCAATTTTGTATAATTGTTTTATGTCATGTGATGCGACACACTGAAACGTGTTTGATAGGTCGTTTTTTTTCGCTGATGGATGATATGGCTGGAAAGATGGTAACTACCTTTTCATGGTATGGGCATGTGATGTGGAGGAATGAGGTTTTCCTCATTCTTCTCTCATTTCTGTCATGAGGAAAGTTTGGAGTATAAATGTCGATGGCTATAAGAGTATGGGAAGACCAAAGAAACGATGGATGGACTGTTGTGAATGATGATTTGGCTAGATAGAACGGAGGTAACTACCGAGATTACGACTAATGGAGCTCCTTAAGTTTTGAGTTGCACTGCACGATTACTGACAAATGTGTGGACTGACTGATGGACAGGTCCACTCAATCTGTGTAGTTCTTTCCTCCAAAGACCACTTCAGACAGGGCAAGGTTCAAAACGAAAAATATAAAAAAAATAAACTATCAGGGCTGTCAATTTTTATTTTTTTAGATAGCCCTGATAGTTTTTTTTATGATTTATTTCTTTGAGCACTATGCAAAGTGATTGAAAAAGAAAACAAAAACTGCTCAAAACAATTGAACCGTAAAAAAATCACCGACATTCTCAGGGTTAAAAAGTTTGGAAATGACCTTGCCCACGTCTCTATTCGATTTGATCCATACTTCGAGAGACACCCTGTATATGGTGATCACATGATCTGACCAAGATTATGCCTGGACTTTAAAGGAGAATGTGACCGTTTCGGCCTTTCTCTTTAGAATAGTCAGATAGGAAACACGGACCTCATCTAGTTTTTAAAATATGATTGACGTTTGAAAGCACAGATATAGCAAACTACTTCGCGTGCCCAGCTTACGTACAAAAATCGTAAGCCACCACTTTCGCGCTCAGTCCTGTGTACTGCTGGCTGGATGAGCATGAGCGCTGGCGCTAGGCCCCGGGGGTGGGGCGAGATGGTTGCCACACGCGGCGGTCTTTGAATCGATTTAATTTTCCCATCACTAAATAGTGCTTGTGACGTCAGAGTAGGTAGTTAAAAAATGGCACGCTTGGTTTTCATACTGATCGTGAATTCATGATACTTGCGTTATCTAGGTCTATCTATTATCTATGTTTGAAAGTGTTTTTACAAACCTACTTACAGAAATAAAATCATTTATCATTTATGATTTTGGTAAGACTCCACATTTTTTGCTCAGTCCGAAACTGCGTATCTCTGCTTCCTTTTTTTGTCTCGTCCAATGTTCAAATCTGACGTCGTTTGTCAAAAACTATTTTTTTTTTTTTGTGGAACATTTAGATAGATTGTGCTATCTCCCCGTGTTTAATATGTTAGCAGACTTGTATCTATCATTATTTTCATGTTCTTATTAAAATGGTTGTGTTATTGAAGAAGGTAATCAAATAAACAAATAGACAGACAATTTGATTAGAGGAACTGCGAAAGTACCGTTTATTACAAGGGCCGACAGTTTCTGAGTCCTAATTTATTACGGAACCACGTCAATTCCTTAGCTAATCACGAAATCTGAGGATCGGGAATCGGAATCGAAACTTATGCAGGTGAAACTGCGGGCGCTGCTGGTTGGTTATAATTCATAACTCCTTTAAACATATGACTGTGTTTGGATACAACAGTAAGGCCTATTTTCCTTTGCAACATCATTACCAAGTCTCTCAAGCTAGACACATTCCATATTGAAGTTACAAGTTTTTTACGTCATTTCAAAGAAATAATGAAAGTGCAGCCGACAACTTGTAGGAAAACTGATATACTAGACAGAGACACGTTCTGCGTCTTGCGCTTGGGACACTTCTCAGTAATGTACAGACGCCAGCACATCAACCTACCCGGAACTGTCAAATTTTGCCAATCAACTTTGAACCTTATGCTTTAGCGATAAAGTTGAAAATCTATTAAATAAATTTGACAGATTGTAGTAGCTTAATGTGCTGGCGTCTGTTCGAATGCAGAGAAAAAACGCGGTTCAATGCAGAAAGTATGCCGTTGTTAGCCTAATTCAACTCCTCAGTATTCGTGGCTAGAAAAACTTTGTGGGATTTTGACCTGGTTTTAAAATGAATGGCGTTGAGACACTGGTGTATAAGTCTAGTATATTGTTACTTGTGACGATAAGTAAAGTCAAAGTCAAAACATTTATTTCAAATAGGCACATAAAAGGCACTTTTGAATAGAAACAGGGACATTAAAACATAATTTTGTTGGCAAAATATCTAAGAATCAAACTAATTAATTCAGCCTGATGTAAATAATAGTCCAATTGCATCACGATTTCCGATCTAGTGCGCACAATGAATGGCGAAAGACAGCCAATACCACTTTCAAATCAAATGTACCATTACCATATATTATCATTAAGAGCGTTTACGACGTACGGCATTTCATGCAAACTTTCAAGCCCTTGTTTTTCGTAATGAATGAGCAGGATAAGGTCTAAAAAGTTAGCAAAGAACATTTCGAAATGTCATATTAAAAAAAAAAAATAACTGGAAAACACTGGGCGGTGTGTGTCTCATATTTGCACCAAATGGGAGTCCAGCTCAGCAGCTTATTATTAAGGGCAGCGTACTCCTGTATGCTGTTTACAGTACCCTGATATGCATCATTGATCCCACTCATCCAGCTGCTACCAGCAAACCTGTGAAGATCTTCGCTCTAACGAATCTGAACCCTGAGCCTCGCTAGATAGGAAGCTACGCTTGCCGCAGTCGATTCGTGGATGGGTGATTCTGGTGATCCATTACCTAACCGGATGGCTTCAAATCTAGCTGGATGCAGTTGAATTTTTATATAGAGCTACTTCCTATCCTGTCCTTCAGAACTCAGTAACTGGGTAACATGATACCTCTTGGACCTTGGTAAGACTGGTTGTCAGACTTTTGAGAACCATAGGTAAGAATAGGACCATCGAAATCAAAATCAAAATATTTTATTTCACATAAACCTACATGGGCACTTATGAAACGTCAGAAGCTAGGTGCACGGTTCCAATTGGTCGTTTCCTATGGAGAAGAGCCGGCAAGAAACTCCACGGTTACTCTTTTAAAAATAATTGGCTTTTACAATGTTATCAAATTACAGTAGGTATGCGAGGATAGTGTAGGCCTGTCAACAAGTACCAGGTACTTCATAATATAAAAAATGGTCTACAGATCTAAAGTCTACAAGGCCTACGAAGTCGTCACATTTACAAAATGTAAAGGATTCTATGAAAAGGATAAAGAAAATATAAAAAAAAACCTAATAAAACCAAATGGTATGATTGCCATTACAAACACTAATAAAGAGTTGAAATTATAATTGTCTGTACATACATATAATGTCAAATAATAAAAAGATTAAATCAAACAAGTATGTAAAAAATTCATAAAAATCGCAATTTGGGAGCAGTTAATAGACATTTACGTTGTTATGCCGTTAATGAGGTGCCAGGGAAGCCACATGTGCAGAAGGAGTTATTGCCAGACTACATTATACCTACCTATAAAAATATTCATTAAAACCAGCCATTAACTAAACAAGAAGGCCCTTTAACTACCCTTTTTTACTTATTTGAAACCACCAGAAGCCAGAAGAGCGATAGACTAACCTCCTTACTAATAAACGTCTGTATAGTTACCCAACGCTTTGTCTTAAATTCTTCTTTCGAAAGCCAAATTACTGACGACTGAAAGACAGAAATCAGTGTGTAACTATTCATCTGATATAATACGTTTATTAGTAAAGGTATCATCTACTATACACAAAAACCCTAGAACATTCTATCCTCGATAAAAAATTAGATTCCACAGAAAAAAATATTTGTCAAATAGTTGAAAGCTAGTTGCTTTATCTGTCATAGTTGCCTCTTATCTCTCATTAGGTACGTGTTATCGGAATATTTTTAAAACTGTTTTCGAAAACCGGTTGATAAGGTATCGGTGGAATACTTATTCGGTTTTAGGGATCCGCGACCAAAAGGCTAAGGAGACGCTAATAATAATTAATCAAGTATCTTGACTTGGCTCGCGAGGTGGTCCACATGTGGGATGTGAACTCAGGGATCATTGTGCTGATAGTCGTGACAGCCAATGGGTTAATAGCCAAGAGCCTGGACCAACACCTGAGGAGGCTTTCGTTGGGCAGCTGGATCAAAAGCTTGATTTAGAAAGCGGATCAATGCGGTTCTGGACACGGCCCGCATTGTTAGGAGGTTCCTCTCTCTGGAACCCTGACGGCGACTCCCTGCTTTCGCTGAGAAGAAGTGGCGCAACAAACTCCCCAGCAGCACAGCTGTCTGTTTAGTTAGAAAAAACTTTTTTGTACGGAACCAAAAGTACGCGGTGTAACTCTTACTTGGCTGGTTTTTTCGAAACTGTGATAACAAGGTTCAGAGGGTCCAGCCCTTATCGTGCACACAAAATAAAACTATTTGTAGTTAACAGGAAAAAATAACAAATTGGTCTTATTCCAAGCATTTAATAGAGGGGGCTTGCAGCTATGTAATAACAGCCGCGGGTTGATCGTTTAGGTTAAGTTAGATGGTCACCCATCCACAAACCAACCGCGGCCAAGCCTAGCTTAACCTAATTGATCTACCTGTGCGGCTGTTATTATTTAGCCACGGGCCCCTATTTATTTATGTATAAAGTGCTTAATTCCCCCTTCTCTTGTTACAGGTAAAAACCCCTACCACCGAACGACTACATTCCAAACGAATCGAAACAAATAAACAATGTACCTAATTCTGAAATTATAGAACTAAGAATAGTATAAATTATAAACAAAAAAGAACTTTCGACCAAATTTTTCTACCAAACTTAGAATTCTTTATGACCTGCCTTTCCTATACCAAAGTGATTCAATTTATTTATTTTGTCGACGATTCTCAATGAAGATGATGCCCCAGCAGTACTGCCTGAGGTGGAAGCATCACCATTCCAATGTGCAGAACATGTTCGCCCAGCTGCTCGAAAAAGGTTGGTACTGTGTTTTTTAGGGTTCCGTACCCAAATTGTAAAACGGGACTCCGCTGTCCGTCCGTCTATATCTTATGAGCTAGACAGTTGAAATTTTCACAGAATGTGTATTTCTGTTGCTGCTATAACAACAAATACTAAAAACAGAATAAAATAAATATTTAAGGGGGGGCTCCCATACAACAAACGTGATTTTCTTGCCGTTATTTTATATGTAGTGTTAAAATATTGTATGGTGTTACGGAACGGAACCCTTCGTGTGCGAGTCCAACTTGCATTTGGCCGGTTTTTTAAACTGCCATTAATATTTATAAATTACGAACAGTATCTCGATGAGTTAACAAAGTAATTCTTCAGCACTTATATTAAAAAATATTCGCCGCTTTCAAGAGATTATGACGAGAATAGCTTAGCAACAAAAAGCTTAAATTTTTAACATCTCAAAGCATTACAAAGTGCGTCACGACAAAAATGTGACGTTCCATTTCTACACAGACTTTTTTTTTGCCGTTATTGTCCCACCGGTGGGCAAAGAACTCTTTCTTTTTTTTTCTTTTGCCCGAAGTTAATGCTTCCAAAGATTTTAAGAGCGGTCATGGCGACATCGCATATCTAGTGGTTTTTCGTGATTATTGGAACGAATTTCTATAGCTTGTGGTAGGAGTAAACTGGAAAAGTCTTCACGTAACGAAAAAGCGTTACCTATGCTCCAAGCGACTTTTTTATTACACAATATAAGAAAGACTCAGAGAGAAAGGGAGATATAGTTTTCATGGTTTTCGAGGGTGCTGAAGCCAAAAGTGAGGTCAGAATAAAAATCCAAGATGGCGGCTGCAAACATTTTTCATATTTTTCTTTATGGGTGTTGTTTTCATGGTTTTCGAGAGTGCTGAACCCGATAGTGAGGTCGAAATGAAAATCCAAGATGGCTGCGAATATTTTCAAACTTGGAAATTTTCTAACTTTCGCAGCTGCCATCATGGATTTTCATTTTAAACTTCGTTCCTGCCGGGGTCCTCCGACGACCCCTCAGGCCTGTGTGTGTCAGTCTCTGCCTGGGTTCAAACTGACGACCTACGACGAGTACGACTCGCAGTCGGGGCCGATAACACTGGGCCGTCACGTCACTGCTCACTATAAACATTTAGCGCTTAATTTTTTAATCCGCAAACTTACATTAGAAAGAGGCGGCGATGTGTTATTTATTGCTGTTGTTTTAATTTTATTATCAATCTCAACTCATTCGTTTTGTATAAATTGGCGAAATAACTTAATTCATCACCCGCCTAGCCTTTTCCCTTGGGGTCGGCTTCCAGTCTAACCGGATGCAGCTGAATACCAGTATTTTACACGGAGCGACTGCCTACCTGACCTCCACAACCCAGTTATACGCCTTATCCAATATCCCTTAGTAAGATTTTACTTACGAAATATTAATAATAACTCGACGGAATATTTGGCCGAATTATTAAGCCGAATATTATATTCGGCCACAGAATGTTCGGCCTAACAAAATACAATTCATCTCTAAAATCATGATTAAACTAAAAAAGGCATGTCATTTGGAATGTCCGGGTCTTGGCCGCGTTTTTGTAGCAATTTGAAAAGATTGAACTGTAACGAAATATAAAAAATAAACTAAGATGTTTCATTAAACAGTCTAGCCAAGTGAATGGGTGCCTCATGCCTAGCAGGCGCTACTGCTGAGCATGAGATGTTGGGTTCGATTCCCAGGTCGGGCAAAGTGTTTTTGGGTTTTTCCCTCTGGAGTTTCTCAGTCGCAGCCCGGAGCCTGGATTTGTGCCCGGTTGAAGGTAATAGGGTCGCCCCCTGTTATATGGGACTTAAACATAACTGGCTATATGTGGGCCGCCAGCGCCAGTCTCTTGGGAACATTCGACCAGTATCGAAATAAGATCTTATATGTAGCTTCGTACCTGAGGGGCCCGTGGCTAAATAATAACAGCCACAGAGGTCGATCGATCAGGTTAAGCTACTCTTGCCGCGGTTGGCCTGTGGATGGGTGACCATCTTTACATACCGAGACCACTCCGTGCCTCGGAAAGCACGTTAAGCCGTTGGTCCCGGCTGTCATTCGTGGATATTTTACAGTCGTTACGGGTAGTCAGAAGCCCGAAAGTCTGACAACCAGTCTTACTAAGGGATATCGTATAATCTAGTAACTGGGTTGTGATGGTCAGATAGGCAGTCGCTCCATGTAAAATTCAGCTGCATCCGGTTAGACTGGAAGCCGACCCCAACATAGTTGGGAAAAGGCTAGGCAGATGATGATGTGGTTTTGTACCGAAATAAAAAAAAGACAAGGAAACAGACTATGAACAGTGGGACACCAGATATTAAAAAAAAAACATTACAGGCCTTTTACTTAATATAAAAACAAGTTATGGAATTCTATGTTCATTTCCGTGGAAGCGATTTACAAAACTACTTAATTATGTTAATTTATTAAGATTATGTAGAATCATTTATATTTAGAAACAACATCTATATATCATTTAGTTTGAGACTAAAGTGTTGTTGTTGTTCTAGAATTTTTTGACAAATTATAATAATGCGTTTTTTTTTAATTATGTGACGTCAGTACCGGAAAGGCGATCTTTGAGAGCGAGTTATATTTAATTATTGATTATTATTTCAAAGGCGTTTTTTTTTGCCGTATTCGCTAGAGTGGTCGCAACTGTCGCAAGCGCTAATTGCTAAGCATGAGGTTCCGAGTTCGATATCCAGGTCCGGTTGGGCCAAGTGTTAATGGGTTTTTCTATGCGAAATGTGGATGTAGTATAGTTACATAAAACTGTTGTCATCTGAACACTAGGCAAGAATTACAATATAAAAATCCAAATTTAACCTCGTCGAAAAACTGGTTTTAGTTTAAAAAATAACAACGATTATATGTGCTGGTTTTCGAAACTCGCATGCCGTTTCACCTTCAAAAACTAGGTATGTTTAATATTTCGGAAGGTCGATAATTCGTGGCGCTGATTGGTCGGTTTCTGGCTGCCATTCTCCGCCTATAACCGCCCATTTAATGGAAGAAACACATGGTTGTAAATGCCAAAATTAATGAACACATAAAAAAAAAAATGGTTATTTCTAATCACAGACAATATGTTCAATAACTTGTTATAATGACCAAAGTCCACGCACGCAAGAACACATATAATATTCAAAGAACGGGAGGTGAAAGTCTACACAAGGAATTCTACACAAGAAATTCTAAAATTTATGCGATATAATTATGTAAGGAAAATTATATTCCCTTTGACATGTTAAAAAACCTACTGACATTTTACGCTGACATGACAAGTGACCACAGAGCACCAACGCTACATACATATACAGTATTATTTAATGTTTAGAGGAAAATCTGCAGAGTTAGGTATAAATTAAAATAAGCGTTAATTCCAGATTGACAAAATCCAATAACACTGCCCGACCCGGGAATCGAACCCAAGACCTCAGTCATGCTCAACAGTACCGCTTGCGACCACTAAACTATCACGGAACTGTTTCAATATTAAATAAGAATAAAAATTAAAAAAAAACAAGTAGGTAAATATCGTAGTATTCGGCCGGATACTAAAAAAAGTGGCCGGATACTGTAGAGTACCTAACTTTTTTTTTGTTTTCGGGGGGAAACCTTCAAAAGGCGCCCGACCTCTGGGGAAGGAGGTTGGGGAGTGTGGTACTTTTACCTCACTAAAACCACCACGGTGATCACCATCAGTACATAGGGGTGGTCCCGGTTCCTCTTAAAAGTCCAATTCCGGAACCCCCCGTGCTACGCCTGTAAGGCACATCCCTGTGGAGACTGTAAAGGACTGTAGAGTAACGTAGATATTCGTTGTATCTCTTTTTCACTTTTTATCCGTCTTTATATCCCAAAAAGAGAACGCATCCCGTCCTCTAGTCGAAATATTCGTATTATGTATATTTTGATCTTGCATCGGGGTTTTGTTAACCTATCGTATTACCCAGTAACTGGGTTGTGGCGGTCAGATAGACAGTTGCCCCATGGAACATCCTGGTCGCTGCATCCGGTTAGACTAGACGCCGACTGCAAAGTTCATATCATTCAGTACTTTAGGTAGTTGTTCCCACTGCTGGGACACAGACCTCCTCTCTGTGAGAGGGAGCGGGCCGTAATCCACCACGCGGGCCCAGTGCAGTTTGGTAGATATATTTTTGGTTCTAGGACATGCCGATTTCGTCACGATGTTTTCCTTCACCGTTTTGAGAGCAGTGGTGATGAAATTGTGTACACAAAGTAAAGCGCCTGTCAGGGTTCGAACCTACAACTCGTATGTCGAGGCTGTTACCACTTGACCACCACTGCTTTTCGTAGATAAATGATAAATGATTTTATTTTTGTAAGTAGGTTTGCACAAACTCTTTTACACGTCAATCATATTTTTTTTTAAACTAGATGAGGTCGGCGTTTCCTATCTGACTACTCTGAGAAGAAAGGCCGAAACAAACTCAGAGGTCACAGTCTCTTTTAAAGTCCAGACATAATCTTGGTCAGGTTATATGAAGACCATGTAGATCGATGTCTGAGATGGTCTTTTGGGGTAAAAACCACACAGATTGAGAGGACGTGCCAGTCGATTCTGTAAAAATCTCACCGTGAATACTTGCGTGGAGTGAGCTGTCATTCCATCTGATGCTATAGGGATTGACACTAATGACAGCTCACTCCACGCTCACTTCACCTAAGTTTTCACCGTGAGATGGTTACAGTATCGCACTGCTGTCCAGTCAGTGCACGAATTTGTCAGAAATTGTGCAGCTCAATAAGGAGCTCAACGATTCGATTTTTCAGCACAAGACCTGCCCTAAGGCCGTCCGCTGCGTTAAGCGGGTGCACGGAGCGGGCGCCCACGCGGCGTGCTGTTTTCTATTAGCCGCGTGCGACAGGAGACCCGCCTCACGCAGCGCTGCTCTATAGAAAACAGCACGACTCGCGGGCGCCCGCTCCGTGCACCCGCTTAACACAGCGGACGGCCTAAACAAACGGTATTACCCATCACTTCAATTACTTTTTTGTACTGCTATAAAAGACTTCACAATTTTTTGACGAGCTCTCGCTCATTATACCTACCTTAATAATAATTCTATATTTGAAAGAGCTTGCTAATGTTGCCATGCCAAAAAAACGTGCATAATTAGGGTTCCTTTCGTGGAAACTTATTGATATTTTTTTGAGACCTTTTTTATCTAAGTACCTATTTAGTTTTTTTGCTATTTTGGGATTGAAAAATACTGACTAGTAAAAAACTAGCAAGCCGATTAGCTTGTTTCCAGTGGTTAGGTTAGTTTAGAGATGATGATGTATATTTCGCAGCCGACTGGTTAAATTAGCAGTTAGTTAACCGCCTGGCCTTTGGAAGTAGTGCTCGCCTCGCTTCGCTCTCTCGGCTCGCACGCGGTTGATCACAGTTCTAACCTAACCTAACCCATTTGGTCGGGGTGCCCTGGCTTAGTTACTGCGGCCAATTCGGCTTGCGCGTGATTGGTTACAGACTTCCAACCTAAACTGTAATTGAATATCATTCAGGCCGTTAGTTGAACGGCCGCCGTTTAGTTAAAAGGCTAGGCGGTACTGAACGGCTAATTGACATATAAACTCTTTGAATTTTCCATCTGGAATTTCTGCCTGCACGTCAATGATATTATTTTACTTATAATAAACACATTTTGTACGTTCGTAATTTAATTCTTATTGTAACGGACATGTGTATGTTAGTATTGAGGAACAACGACTCTAGCTACTAGATGAGGTCGGCATTTCCTATCTGACTACTCCGAGAAGAAAGGCCGAAACAAACTCAGTGTCTCATTTAAAGTCCAGACATAATCTTGGTCAGATCATTCACATGCTTAATGGAACTAACTCAAAGCAGACTGTTTTTGGGAAATCGCAAAAGAAGATCTCGCTATGAGGACTTATCCTACTTGTTAACGCATACAATTAAAACTGATTTGATTTGATTATATTAATTAATCATAAATGCTTGTATTTTGAACGCATGATTAACTATTGTTGAGATATGAGTAAAAAAAATCCAGAAACAATTCTGACTGGTCTGTCTGGTGTCTGAAATGGACTGAGGGAATAACCGCACAGACTGAGTGGACCTGTCAAGTCAGTGCACGCGTTTTGTCAGTAATCATGCAACTCAACTCAGATATATTTTATACTAGCTTCCGCCCGCGGCTTCGCCCGCGAGGTATGTCGATAAAAACTATCCTATGTCCTCCTCCGGGATGCAATCTATCTCAATGCCAAATTTTATTTACTTTTCGAGTTACTTTCGAATTTATAATATTAGTATGGATTTCTATGGGTACACCTCTCCTCGGGGGTCCTTCAGGGTTTACAAGCGTGATGTTAAGCTTTTCATAATTCATTATCGTTTATGTTCGTATGCTCACGTGGCTCGTTAATTCGTATCTTCTCAAGTGTATAGTTAAAGGTTAAGTAGATATTACTTATATAAATGTTATCTACCTGTACACCTTGACCATTTGCACTTTTCATCAGTTATAATTTTAATGGTGTATGAATTTTAGTTGGACAAAAGTACTATAGACCCCGTCCCCAATTATTTTTTGATTCAACAGACTTTATTATTGACTCGTATTTTTCGTTACGGGCAACAAAATAACAAACTGTTTGTTTCAATTGTTTAATTTGTGTGATTTCCTGAAAAAAAAAGAAAATGTTTCAGTTTCATTTATCTCACGAAAATATGGATGTTTGTTTTCTATTTTTCCGTCACAATAAAAGAGACGAAACATAGGTAATAGTTGCCGACTTATTATGATATGGAACATAAAACAACATAGCATCACGCCTATGTTCCACAAAGGAGTAGATAGAAGTGTGTAAAACATTCACATTTCATTATTTTCCCTGAAGACCTCATACTTTTACAAACTTATATGTATAACTTTATGTACAGACGCCAGCACATCAACCTACTACAATCTGTCAAATTTCTTTGATAGATTTTCAACTTTATCTCTAAAGAATAAGGTTCAAAGTTGATTGGGAAAATTTGACAGTTTCGGGTAGGTTGATGTGCTGGCGTCTGTACTACAATCTTGCCTCATGTACTACAATCTTTTTTTTATTAAATAAAAAAATATTTATTATTATTATTAATACTTTTGACGGTCGTCGCAATAGCAACCTAACCTTTTACGAGATACGTCTCAAATCTGCTGACTAAGTTTCAATTTTGGGGACGCTAACTCGAATCCCATCGTCTTTTACGTTTAAAACTTGTCAAGGGGTTATGTGAGAACAGTGAAAGCCCAATGGTAACTTGGGCTGTTACTAAGAAATTTCTGAAGAAAAAACCCAATAACACTGCCCGACCCGGGAATCGAACCTAGGACCCCATGCTCAGTAGTCGCGCTTTCGAGCACAAGACCAACGTTGAAGTTAGTCCATTATATTCTGACAATCCTACTTCCTACTGATATTATATATGTAAAAGTTTGTGAAGATGTTTGGATGTTTGTTACTCAATCACACAAAAACTACTGAACGGATTTGGATGAAATTTGGTACACAGATAGTTTATAACCAGGATTAACACATGGATAACTTTTTATCCCGATATTCCCACGGGATTGATACTAACTCGGGTGAAACCGCGGGGCGATGCTAGTGATATTATAATTATATTACTTACTGACATTTTGACTGCACCGTGAATTTGTTAGCAACAGCCCGGGCGTTGGTCCTACGCTACGCCTGGGTGCTCGAATATAATTCCGATAGATCAACTCAAACTCAAAGCATTTATTTCAATTAAACCATTTACAGGCACTTTTGAATTGTCAAGAAGTCGGTCAGTCAGAAAATATGAAGCTAGTTGCCCATTCCAAAGCGTAGGTACCTATGGAGAAGAACGGGCAAGAAACTCCATGGACACTCTTTTAAATTATATTTTTACAAAAATATTAGTTACATCATTAATGTTGAATTTATAATTATATGTGAGAACGATGTAATAAAATAAAAAAGACGTACGTGTTAAGAGCGTCCAGAGTACAGCAAATAGTACTTAACAAAACAAAAATCCAAAAAAGTAAATTAAAATAAGCCGAGGCAGCCAAGTGATGACCAGTCCCAACTGACGGCGCCCGTTCACGAACATGACGCATAGATCAGCACCATTCAGCTCAACCATTTTGAAGGAAGCAACATTGGTCAAACGTCAGTTGGTCAAGTTAAACGTCAGGGATTGGCTAGACTCAGAGTCCAGCCAATCCCAGACGTTTGACTGACAATTCCAATGTCGATCTATCGGAATTATATTCGAGAGTTAGCGCCCTGATCTCTCCCCGGTCGTGGCGGATTGCCGTCCCATCTGACTATGAGTGCAAAGGAACAGAGAGTGCACCTGTGTTTGCGCACTCTTGTGCACTATAATATCTCCTGCGTACCTGGCTTAATCTCCGTTGAGATAGGCCACCGTGACCGAAATTGGTCGAGATACTATATAAAATGAACTTGGTATGTAGAAACACTATACATATAATACTTGTAATCTTGATTGACAGTGTAATTACATTAAATCCTTGGCCGAGGCTCAGAGGGCGGTGAACTGAACCTTGATTCTTTGATGATAAATAATATAATATCACGATTGTACTGACGAGGGGTAGGAAGAAGTACTTTTTATGTCTACATTAGAATAGTTATTTTATATAAAATAAAAGAAAAAGTTTTTATTGGGACTCGCACTGGCAAACGAAATTTTTTTTCATAAAATACCACACGGCCCTCACACAGGTGCACTCCATCTTCCCTCACTTTTATAGTCCGATGGGGCGGCAATCCGACAGGACCCGAGTGAGATCAGCCGCAAAATTAACAGCTGTATGCAAAGTAATTCACAATTGAAAGCAAGTAGAAAAACTAGTCGACGGTAAAAAGGAAGTATAAATATAAGCGACATTTTGTCATTTTGACGAATAAATCATTTATCATTTACTTATTCTGTTTCAGAACGTTTCTGTGATGTGACGCTGTACTGTTCTCCAAGCTTCGCCACCCAGGTTGCCGGAAAAGACACCGTCGAGCCACAGAATATACGAGGGGTTTCGATTAGAGCACACAGGTAAAGTCAACCTAAGATTTTTAATTATTGTCAAATGAGAGAGCTATTAAATGACAGCTTGGCAAACTAGAGGAGCAATTCTCGTAATTTATTTAACGAACGTTCACAGCCTGATCTCAGTCTCAATGTATCAAAAATACCTCTAATTCTCCTACATTTTTGACAAGTTTTTGAAATTGATTGTCGCTGAGATGAGACTGCAACTACATTTCGAACGTTTTTGATTACGAGAATTGGCCTTCATGTTGCCACAGAACAAACGAGGGATATCGTTAAAACCACATACGTAAGCCAACCTAAGTTTTTAGGGTTCCGAAGGAAAAAACGGAACCCTTATAGGATCACTCGTGTATCTGTCTGTCTGTCCGTCTGTCACAGCCAATTTGCTCCGAATCTTATGGACCGATTAAGTTGAAATTTGATACACATATGAATCTCTGTGACCCAAACACAGATGTGTAACGTAAATAAATGAGTTTTGAAAATGGGAGTAATTTTTGAGGGGTAAATAGACAATTTATTTAATAAAAGAGCTCACACAAGCGGCTGCTAAGCTACCGTATCTTGACCGCTGATCTCCAAAGATGATGATGATTTTGAAAGAGAAACAAGGGCGCTGTCGGTGAGACCTAATATGATCGCTCGTAGGTTTTCACGTTGTTCTAGAATAGTTAAAAAAACCCTATTTCGTGCATATTGTACCTCGTTTTACACGTGGAGCCTGTGGGTAGATTATACTCAAAAATCGCACAGCGCCCTTCGCATTCAATATAATAATGCGTTCCGTGTGTTGATGGGGCTGTTCCGCTTCTGTAGCGCTTCAGGGATGTTTGCTGAAGCTCGTGTCGATTGCTTCTACGCAAAGATGCGAAAAAGATGCGCCTCTCTTATGCGCCGGGTGCGGGCCTAATCCTGGATATTTACTCCCAAAGCCACGCACACTCGGGGTCAGTTCACACCGCGACGCCACGCGGCGTGCAGTTTTTAAGATAGCAATACATTTATAGACCTTAACTACTACACAAAAAGGCACACAATTCAGTGAGGTGGGCCGCGCGGCGCAGCTCGACGTAGTAGACACCACCTCACTGAATCGTGTACTTTTTTTTGTAGTGAAAACGGTCTATAATTGCTATCTTGAAAACTGCACGCCGCGCCGCGTCGCGTCGCGGTCTGAAGTGACCCTAATCCGTAGTTTCGACCGTAGTTGCTGCTGTTGTTTGATACTAATTTTCAGCCCATAATAATATTACTTCGGCTATGACAACAGTAAAAGTGTTTGTACAAACCTACTTACAGAAATAAAATCATTTATCATTTAGCCACGAGCCCCTCTTCTTTTACTGTCGAAATGTGGCTGTACTAATTGCACTACTGCCAACCCCTTCGCGATACAGGCATTATGATGATATTATATTCCATTCCCGTAATATTTGGCACATAAACTTCGCTGGGTATTCGCTCACGTATTGATTTTCATTGAGTCAGGTTATACGAGTAACAGTGTGACCCAGTTGCGGTATTTATTAATTTTATATCATGTTAATTATTATAATTAGATAATTTTATCCTCTTCTGATATTATGGCTGTGATTATGATAGGTGTTTTATTGGCGAGCTTATTGCCTGCGAAGCATGGGGCAATGAATATGCATGGCTACAAAGCGACAGAAAGAAAAGATGGATGAATTGCGTGAAAGATGCAGCCCAGAATTTTCATTTCATTTATTCATAAAACAATTTACATTGTGTTGAATATTTTATACACATGCAATTTAAATACAAATACAATGCACTATGAATGATTAATTAACAATCCAAGTAAAATTCAAAAGTGCCAAAACGTTTTAAAAATTATTTCAAGCAGATTTAAATATGATGTCAGTTTTCAATGTAATGTCAAAAGTTTTAAATATAATGTCAAAGATTCTAGAATATTTAATGTATAGATTAATCATTTATTATTGTGTGGCATTAGTTCCGATATATTATACAGACATTTTTCTAATAAAAAGGCTTTTAATTTTGTTTTAAACAGGTGGGTATTATAAATCAGGATCTTTAGCTCAGGAGGCAACCCATTAACAATAGAGAATCCATTAGGGGTTTATTTATAAAAGATGTTAAAAGTTCAAACGTCATAAATGTATGGTTAAAAAGACGCTAATCACTGCTTGACTTTCAGGCGGAGGTTTCTTGAAAATGGTCAAAAAGTTGGTTTTTAAAGCAGTGTATCTCTTAAACCAACCAACTTTAACCAAAAACAAAATAGTCATATTTTCAAGTCTTATTTTAAAACAGTGATGGAACTCAAATCATAATTAAACATAACATTAATGCATCAAATAAATCTTCAAATACACCTCTTACATCGCAGTCTATAAAAGCAGTTTATCCCTTCATTAACAATTTTAATTATAATTAAAAATATACCATTAAATTGCTAATGCCAAACTGCATTCAGTGATGGATTATTTATTATTAAGTAGTTTGTAAATAGATATATTTCATATTATATATATTTCATAGATATTATTTCATATTTTGCAATAAATTACCAGCGTTGTGTCATCGCGCGTCTCTTTCTTTTCTATGCAGTCCGATCGTGACCGCGCTTTAGGTCATGTAGGCAACCTTTATGAGTAAAGGGGAAAGTGAATTCTGGGCTGACGGCTAATAGTTGTTTGGCGGACTAACTTCTGCCGTGTTTGCGTGCCGTCACTTTGATGCGTAGTTCACATGTGGCGATGGAGATGCCGCCACAGGACTAACGGCTTTACGTCCTTTCCGTTCCATGGAGGGGTCTCTCTATGTAAAGATGGTCCACGAACCCGACCCGGCAAGCTTAGTTTAACCTGATCGGGCGACCCGTGCAGCTGTTATTGCTTAGCTACATCTCAAGCTCAGCAGTCGAGCTTAGCTCTCATCTTTTTTTTAAATTTAACAACTCATCATCTGCCTGCCTTTTCCCAACTATGTTGGGGTCGGCTTCCAGTCTAACCGGATGCAGCTGAATACCAGTATTTTACATGGAGCGACTGCCTATCTGACCGCCACAACCCAGTTACTGGGTAATACGATACCCCTTGGTAAGACTGGTTGTCAGACTTTCGGGCTTCTGACTACCCGTAACGACTTTCAAAGATCCACGAATGACAGCCGGGACCAACGGCTTAACGTGCTTTCCGAGGCAAGGAGGGGTCTCGATATGTAAAGATGGTCACCCATCCACAGACCAACCGCGGCAGGCATAGCTTAACCTGATCGATCGACCTGTGCGGCTGTTATTATTTAGCCAGGGGCCCCTCTTAATTTAATAACTATTGTTTTTATTTATTTTATTTTTCTGTTTGTATCATTCTCTTTACTTTGTGGTCTCCTTTAAAACCAAGCAACCCCATTTAAAGAATCGTTAAATCTCTCCACAGGGTGGTGCTAGCAGCATGTTCAGAACTCCTGGGCGCGTTGCTGGGAGCGCACGAGGCTCAGGGCGAACCCGTCCTGGTCATAGACGGCGCGGAACCTCGGCACCTGAAGGCGTTGCTAGACTATATGTATACTGGAGAGATGAATGTGCACCATGTGAGTATCTTCTTCAGCCGAAAGATGTCCACTGCTGGACATGAGCCTCTCCCAAATAGGTACCGCGACTAAGACCGACCCTGCATAGCGTTCATAAGCAAATTCGATATGCTTCAGTGCTCAATCGAACATCAATTCATTTTACCAAAGGAGTCCTATACACCGTGTTACGGACGATATACATAAACTTCGACCAGATGTTCAGACCATGGAAATTAGCATTTTTCATTATGAACACATTGATGAATTCTTATTTTTTATTTTTTGTTAATTTTCATACAAACTAAACACTTTGACGTAAATCACCCGATATGCATGCCTCTTAACCCGAATTGGCAATGACGTATTTTCATTCATAAGATTTGGCGGGCCGAAACTTGTCAAAACTAAGTTAAGAACCTTTCATACTGCATAAATCAATTAAATTTCATTAAATGAAATTACAAATATCTTTGTAACGAAGTTTTTTAAGTACTAGGTACTTCCATTGTTAGATTTAATTGGTAAAAGCTATAGAAGCGTTTGACATAGTTTATGCTTAACGTGAAGAACACGGTGTATAGATACACTGTTCATAAATCTGAAACTCGATTTTTGAAGTGAAAACTTCTTTAGCGGCGTTGTACACTTTTTTTGTAATGGGTAAAAAATGTTAAACTCGCGTCAGCACACTGACCTGAAGGCCAATTCTCGTAATTTAAAACGTTCAAAATCTAGTCGCAGTCTCATCTCAGCGACAAACAAATGTTTGACATTTGTTTGTCGCTGAGATTGTCAAAATGTAGGGAAATTAGTGGTATTTTTGACAGATTGAGACTGAGATCAGACTGTGAACGTTCTTAAAATTACGAGAATTGCCCCTCTGGTCGAAAATTCGTAAGACGGATGGAGAGTAGACAGCCGGCGCGGCGTAGGAGAGAAAGTATCCCCCTCTCTTTCTACGGCGCGGCTAAGTTGATTTTTCTGAGAGATAAACTTTTTAATGTAATATAAATTGTCATGTTTGTGTACGATAGCGCAATAAATAAATATTGTACTCTACCACATAAATGATAGTACTTTTGTACTGTTAATTAAAGCAATTCGTGCAAAATTATTCCCTAACCATTCCAAAATATCAAAAATGCACAATGTTAATATTCAAGTTTTCACTTCTGCCGGCACTCCCGGAGTCCCATTTGACGCCCGTTATTTTTCCGACAGCTATCCGCTGCTGCAGGCTAATCAGGTAGTCGAAGATGTGTCATTTTCGACACGACATCCATTCGACTGGATGTCATGTCATGCTGTGCTCCTCGCATTCAATATTGATTTCGAGTCCTCTCTCTGTTCTGCCAGCAATGTCCTCTTCCTAAATCCTACGGCCGCTTAGGTTTTGGCAATTCTTCAAGTTATTGGTTGGTAATGTGGGAACACGTAGCTCAGGGGGATCATACGCTATATTAAATTTTAAAGCAAGAATTTTACATGACCGAGATAAAATTAGCAAAGTCTGTCTATCTAAAAATATTATACTTAATAAAGTATTTGACGTTTGCTTGGATGTTCGAAAGGAATAAATTGACTATTATGACCGGCCTGTGTTATATAAGACAAGGCTACATATATAACCTCTACAGTAAACAAGCATGTTGCGACCTATAGAACCTTCCCACTACCTAACATGTGTGTAGTTGGGGGGGGGGGGGGGGTGCAAAGGTGGGCAATGCGTAACCTAGAATCTTCCTCGTCAACCATAGAAAAATCGCCAGTATTGAAAAATTACTTACTGTTAAATCGATTGTCATTAAAGCCGTACATTTTGACCAAGATGTATGGTTTGGCCTATTCAAACCTAAGCGGTATTCGCTACCGTCTGCGGTAGAGAAAACCGAGTGAGTATGCGGTAATAAGTAGGTAACAAACATACACAAACACACTCACAAACTTTCGCCTTTATAATATTAGTGTGGCTAGCTGCGCCCCGCGGTTTCACCCGCATAAGTTTTGATTCCGTTTGAATATCGGGATAAAGAGTATCCTATGTGTCAATCCGGGTTATACAATATCTGTGTGCCAAATTTCATCCAAATCCGTTCAGTAGTTTTTGCGTGAAAGAGTAACAAACATCTATCCATCCTCACAAACTTTCGTGTTTATTGATATTTCATTTGTTTTCAGTCCCAGTTAGCAAGTCTGCTGAAGACGGCAGAAGAGCTTCGAATCAAGGGCCTCACAGACATACGGTGGAATAACAAGGATGAACCGCCTGATTCTGAAGCAGGTATGTCTAATGTTCTATGTTAATTTCTGTTCAAACCTATGTTTCACAATATTATTTCGAGTCAAACAAATATCAACTTTATTTTAATTGTAATTAAGTTGATTTAAAAATTACTAGCACTATTGAAAAAGTTTTAAAAATGTTTGAAGTTGTAGCGTAAACTGAACTTTAATGTGTAGGAATTAAAGTAATTTTTCCATTAATTCATATTTGTTTACATTTTTGGCAAATAAATCGCGTGTAGTACGCAGATTACGTCAAAGATGGCGCACCGACGACGCCTCCGATTTACGTGTATTCGAAGTATGCATTCCAGTGTCGTTTTGTGGAAATAAAGTACTATAAATATTCAGTAATTTTTTCAAGTATCTATGCGTCAAGATGTTTGCAAGTTCAAAAAAATATGGATGCCACGTGATCACCTTTATACCCCTGTCTACCTCCGAGAAATATAGCCATAATTACAGCAGCGCCCCGCGGTTTCACCCGCATAAGTTTCCCGTGGGAATATCGGGATAAAAACTATCCTATGTCCTTTCCCGGGACTCAACAATCTCTACATCAAATTTTATCTAAATCGGTTCAGCGGTTTAAGCGTGAAGAGGTAACAGACAGACAGACACACTTTCGCGTTTATAGCGTCTAGCTGCGCCCCGCGGTTTCACCCGCATAAGTTTCGATCCCTTAGGAATATCGGGATAAAAAGTATACTATATGTCAATCCGGGTTATAAACTATCGGTGTACCAAATTTCATCCAAATCCATCCAAACAAACATTCATCCATCCATCCATCCTCACAAACTTTCGCATTTATAATATCAGTAGGATTAGTAGGATAGTAGGATTAGTATGGATAGCCATAGTATTAGTGTGTATGTTGTTAGTACATACCTACTTCATGTATTTAATTATTATTTGCATGCCATCATTACATGGCGAAATGTGTCTTTGCACTACAATTTTATAAATCATCTTTTGTACCGCGGCCTTTCCGCCTGATCACTTAATTTTTTTTTCGCAACTCCTGCGGCGGCGCCAAGCCACGCCCCCTTAAAGTTTTCGCCTATTAGGAAAGTGATAAACGCAATTAGTTGCAACCTGCTCTGCGCAGCTTAGTGACGCATCACGTGTACTCCTTTTGTGAATTTTACGGTCTAACTATTTGACCTTGGCGCGCTTACTAGAGAGCGCTTCTATTTTTTGAGTGCAAGCAAAAATAAACTTAGTGGTGGTCATGCGGGAGTGTCCGCCATAGTACCTCATTTTATGCAAATAAATGATTTTGATTTGAATGTTATGAAATGTTTGCTTCTAGTATCAGGAGTAGTAACCACAGCAACAGCAGCCCCGACCGAGCCGAAGCCGTTAGAGAAGCAAACCGAAGCAAAGCCAGCACCGAAGCACTCGCCGAAGCATCCGGACACTGAACCTGAACCTAGACCCGCGAAGAAAGATGACTTTAGTGATGGAGAAGCGAAGCCTGGAGAGAAGTTTAATGTTAATGGTACCTAACAATAACTTAATGGTTTTAAATAAAGATAGATCCACAGACCAAATCAAAAATCAAGACAGAGCGCTGAGTACGATACAGTGAAGCATGCCAAAACTACACCTCCGCTCTGTGCATACACGCTCACACGCACATAATTATTTACAATCATTTACAATCAAACTATACTCCGACTTTTAATTAGCTGCAGTAAAATGACACTTTTAATAACTCATTTCGGACTGCGTTTAGAGTTATGCATGTCAAATAAGTTTCGTTTGTTACACTATTTTGTACTAGAAAAACAAGATTTGGTTGATGGCCGCGAAAAACAAAAAGACGCCAATTTCAGTCATTTAAGTAACATGTATCGGTATCTACAACGCCAGATGCGAACAACGCGTCATACTGACGTCACGCAATGTCCTGCATCTCGCAAGCAGAGTTTACCGCGCAACTAGCATAAATACAACGGCCTGACATGAATCACCGGGCAGTTGCCCGCCAGACACAACACCCGTCCGGTCGGAGGATCCTCCCTTTCCTGTAGGGGGGATGAGTGAACTTTACACCCTGTTCCTCATACCTTTATACGCGTCCTACTCTTCTTCCTAATGCTTACAGTTCAAAGTGGACTTTGGATTTTCTGTAAAGAGCGTTTACGACGTACGGCATTTCATACAAACTTTCAAGCTCTTGTTTTTCGAAATGAATGAACCGATTTTTTTAAGACCTTTGTATCCTGCTTATGCGTATGAAGTTTCATTAAAATCGGTTCATTCATTTCGAAAAACAAGGGTTTGAAAGTTTGTATGAAATGCCGTAAGTATTACTGAACCACGAGCCCCCTAAATAATGTTTTTATTGACAATTTTAATTTGTTTACAGGCGGACCACCACCTCTAATAAAGCTACCGATTAAAGACAAATCAAGTCCAATCAAGAGAGAAAATTCAGATTCGTAAGTATAGTAAAGTTCATAATATTAGATTGTACAACTAGTGCATAAAAGAAGCCATTTTACTCCGAGACGTAGGCGAGGGTGGATAGTTAAGTCGAGGGGTAAAATGTCTCGTTTATGCCCGCATTTCACTTCGATTGCGAGAAAATGAAACAGGCATATTTATAGTATATAACAGTATTTTCACTGTTCAAAAATGTTAAACAGTTTTAGATATTATTATAATGTCAAACAGTAATAAATATGATGTCAAACAGGTTTAAATATAATGTCAAAAGATTCTAGAATATATTATGCATGTATAGATTATTATTCATTTATTATTGTGTGACATTAATTCCAATATATTATACAGACATTTTTCTAATAAAATGGCTTTCATTTTTTTTTTTAAACATGTGTGTATTATTAATCAGGATCTTTAGCTCAGGAGGCAACCCATGTAGCTCGCCGTCCGATCAGGACCAGGCCCGTGCCGGACGGCGCGTATGTGTTCCACGCGCGCCTCAAAGAGATGTCAGCATCGATGGAGGCCCGTCAGGGCCGAAGCCTGCCGGGGCAGCGGGATTGTCCGAAAGGGTTACCGCTACCCCGGAACATAAAGGGCTAAGGAAGGAACACGGATGGGTTTTAGTCAGTAAGAGTCTGACACTCCCTTCCGCTCCACCCAGAGCGGGAGGGGTCATTTGATGATTTCCCATCCTTAAAAAAAAAAAACAGGTTTAAATATAATGTCAAAAGATTCTAGAATATATTATGCATGTATAGATTATTATACATTTATTATTGTGTGATATTAATTCCAATATATTATACAGACATTTTTCTAATAAAATGGCTTTAATTTTTTTTTTAAACATTTGGGTATTATAAATCAGGATCTTTAGCTCAGGAGGCAACCCATTAAATATCTCTACAGCCTGCTACTTCCAAGTTCCAACAATGCTCTACTGCATCAAATTTTGGTGCTATTTGTTGCTTAAATATTTTTCTTCGCGTGCTCTTTCTAATCTCACGTTCTTCTTGTGATTCAATCTCATGTAGATACTTAGCAAAACGACTTAAGAGGACCAATATACAGGGTGAAATTGAAAACATGCGACTAATCGAAAAAAAAAAACAGCTGTTCCCTACATTTTGACGAGTTATGCGAACATAAATGTAGGAAACAGCAGATTTTTTTTTCGCGATTTCTGGTTGGTTCCCATAGTAAAAGTTGTTCATAATGATGAGTACAATCTCCCATTTCGATTTGTCGCATGTTTTCAATTTCAACCTGTAAATAAGCTAGGTACTGTTATATTCCCAATTTTTTTAAGTAATATCTGCATGAGACACGTTGCGAAATTCCGACTATTGTCCTTATGGCTCGTTTCTGTAAGATGAACGCTCTCTGCCAGTTAAAACTGTAACTATTTTCCCAGAGCACGATGCTGTATCTTATCCTAGACACAAGCAGCGCATAATATATAGCCTTTAACTGTTCTTGTCTTGTGCTTGCTTCATCCAACCGGTTCGGAACGAGTCCAAATCGTCACGCCAGCGTTTTTTAAACCTGTCTCGGTGACGACGCCCGTCTTCAGGCACCCACTGCCTGACGACTCAGTGTATTAAGTGTAATTTTTCGTTTCAGAGATAGTCCCAGTCCAAAAAGACAGCGGCTTACAAGCGGAACTGAACACACGGACGATGAATCACCAAATCCTATGCCTAGTATTATTAAATCGTAAGTGATTTTTTTTTATTATAATTCTGTTAAGCCATATTTATTAAAGTCAAAGTCAAAAAGTCAAAGTCAAAAAGTCAAATTCTTAAAGTCAAAGTCAAAAAGTCAAAGCATTTATTTCAAATAGGCACATAAAAGGCACGTTTGAACGTCAAAAATTACAATTATTAGGGTCGCGATTCATATTTTAATCAACATACAACTAAAGGGGCAATTCTCGTCATTTTAAGAACGTTCACAGTCTGATCTGCCTTAATCTGTCAAAAACACTTCTAATTTCTGTACATTTTTGACAAGTTTTTGACATTGATTGTCTCTGAGATGAGGTTGCGACTAGATTTTGAACGATTTTAATTACGAGTATTGGCCTTCTGACACTGACCTGCATGTTGCAATTTATGTAAGAAAATTTGAATTTCGCGGGCTACCTAGCGCATCCCTCTTAATAACTATTGTTATTTATATTACAGAGAAAGCATTCAAGATTGGCAACATGGGAACTTGGTAAGTAATTATTTTAAATATTTAAATAGAGATGAGCCGAATATTATTGATTGGCCGAATATTTTCTTAGAACCAAAAACCTTGGTGTAGTATACACTCACAGAGATTTTAACTTGATAATCCTATTCAACAAAAATCGATATTAAATTACTTAATATTTTTAAAATTTTGATTAAAATATCGTTTTTCTCTCTAGAAATGCTCAGAAAAAATTGAATTTATCTTTCCATAATCAATAAATCATTTCAAATTCAACCATAAAGTTGTATATGTTATTATAATTATTTTATTACTGTTAGCCTTTTTAATTATATAACAACTAATCATCATACATACAGCGCACGCGGCGCCCCACTTCACAGGACTAGACGTCACAGAGGGGCGGAGCGTGGCTCCCGCTACGCGCCGGCCGCTATATAAGCCGATCGCGCGCGCATTTGAGGCAGAGTGTGTTCGCTGCGCTCTCGGACTGCTTCAGCCTCACTGACTGGACAGCACTGAGAACTAGCGTACGCATTTTTTCCCGAGTGTACTTACAAGTTATTAAATTGTTCCGTATACCGTTACGAAATTAAAGTTAAAACCATCAATTGTGTTTTTACTTATTACAATCTGGCGCACAACGTGAGGCCGAATCCTGGGATCAAGTTAGAAAATCTACGAAGACTCCCACATCGGACTTTGAAGATGGCGATGTCCAACGAACAGTTCCAGATGTTCCTACAGACCATCATGGCTTCCAAACAGGGAACTTTTGCATCCTGCAACATCACCTACAGTGGGCAAAAGGACACGGACGCAGTCGAGGCTTTCTTAGCAGCAGCGACCACCTACAAAAATGTGGAAAAGCTGAGTGACTCGGATGCGCTTCAAGGGCTTCCACTCCTTCTTCGTGATGAAGCAGCGGTATGGTGGCAAGGCGTGAAAAGCGGTGTAGAAAAGTGGGAAGAGTTTTGTAAAAAACTGCGCCATACGTTCGCTCCCCGGAAACCAGCGTATATGATTTATCACCAGATCACACACGAGGTCCAGGAGTCTGATGTCACCACGGAAGCATTTATTGCCAAGAAGCGGGCATTATTTGCATCACTTCCTCCTCCTACACCGACTGAAACCCAACAAATAGATTTGGTGTTCGCGCTCATACGGTTGGAACTACGAAACCGCATGCCGCGAGATACGGTACCAACGTTCGAGAAACTTCTAGAAACGACACACGGTATCGAAGAAACTCTGCAAGAATACGCACAGGGAGCTATAAATACCGAAACATCTACAGCCCAGATGCGTAAAGGAAAGCAGCGATGCACTTTTTGTAAAAACCCGGGACACACGGTGGAAGTATGCCGCAAGAAGAAGCGTGTTGAAGGCACTGTCCCGGTGGTGGCGAAAGATGTTGCTGAAATACAGACGCAGGCACCATCTCCTTCTCAACCAAAATTTTCTTGTTATGGTTGCGGCGCACCCGGGGTATTTAGAAGCAATTGTACCACCTGTAAGAAATCGTCGCCCATTAAGAAGGAGGACTTGAAGTTTTGCGCCATGGACGTACATCTAGATGCACATTCACGGCCTGTTGTGTTCGTGGAGATCGACGGAATAAAAGGTACCGCCTACATTGATACTTGCGCAAAGATGAGTGTCGCATCGTACTCCTTGTACTTAGCGCTGGTCAAATGCGGATGCAAGTTCGAGGAACAACCAGCCAATTTAACGTTAGCTGACGGAATAACAAAAAGTCAAAGAGTGCTAATGTGCACAGCCGAGGTAGACTTAATAGGTCGAAAGGTGCATACGACATTCATCGTGTTACCTGGAGCAAAGGAGAACCGCACTCTTTTGGGTGTAGGTTTTCTGCGGGACGCGGGTATGGTCATTAACGTGCCACAGTACACATGGCATTTTATCGACGAACCAGGAGAACAGTACGAGCTATACTCTGAAGAATTTGCCATCTTTGAGACAACTATCATCAGTGAAATGATGGATTTGCCAAGCCCAATAACTTCGCTGACAATGACAGACAGCGAAGATAGTACAAGTATTGCGGCAATACCACCTACTCCACCGATAACACCTCCGCCGATGGAAATACGTGAACTTCCATCAACACCAAATAATCACCCAGTCGAGAACGTCGTATATAAGCTGGCACCGATAGATCTATCCAGTACGTCCCCAGCAAAGAAGAAATCACGACTGTTCGATGGCTATTCTCCCAGTTTCACGGACTTTATGCTACGAGACGCACAAATCAATGTTCACCGGGAAGACATAGAATTATCTCCACAAAGTGCCTGTCTCTTTGACGCAAACAATTGGGAAATACGAATTGACTCAATTGACGTCGAAGCACACATCACGAGTGCTCAGAGGGAGCAACTAGACAAGCTTCTACAAGAAAACGGGCATGTTTTCAATGCCAGGCGAGAACCAACAAAGTTGATTGAACACTGCATCAGAACCGTAGACGATAAACCAATTTCGGTCCCACCATACAGACTCTCGCCGCCTCGCAAAGAGTCTCTGCAGCGGGAGATCAACGCTATGCTGGCAGATGGTATTATTGAACCCTCTTCGTCCCCATGGGCCGCGCCTGTAGTTCTTGTACCGAAGCCTAACGGGAAAATCCGGCTCTGCGTGGATTATCGTCGACTAAATGCGATTACGATACCCGATTCATACCCGATTCCTCGGATTGACGACCTCTTGCATGAAGCCAAGCCAACACCATACATGTCACTACTAGATTTGAAAGCAGGCTATTGGCAAGTTGGAGTGCGCAAAGAAGACCAAGAGAAGACTGCATTTATTTCACCGTTTGGTATCTTCAATTTCACTCGCATGCCGTTCGGTTTGCGGAATGCTCCAGCCACATTTCAGCGATTGATTGATCGGATGCGAGTGGGTTTGCCTGATGTGAAGCTCCTCGCGTATTTGGATGACCTGGTAATACTATCACCGTCATTCCAAATACATCTAGAAGATTTGAAAAAAGTTTTCGATCGGCTTACAGAATATGGTCTAACAGCAAATCGAGAGAAATGCCGCTTTTGCTGTTCATTCATTAAATACCTAGGTCACTATATTACGCCGAAGGGGCTGCAAGTGGATCCTGAGAAAATAACTGCGATCACGAAGCTTCCCACACCGAAAACCTTAAAACATCTAGTGAGCTTTCTACAAATGTGTTCCTGGTATCGGCGATTTATCAAAGATTTCGCAAAGATTGCGGAACCTCTCACTCGTTTAACGAAAAAGAACGCTAAGTGGGAATGGACAGAGGACCAGCAGAATGCCTACCACGAACTGAAGAGCTGTTTGACTTCTGCCCCAATACTCAGACAGGCTGATGAAACCAAGCCCTACATAATAAAAAGTGACGCAAGTTCTTATGCGATCGGAGCAGTATTGGTCCAGGGGGAGGGAGAAGACGAGCACCCCGTCGAGTTTGCTAGTCGTCTTTTGACATCAGCCGAACGCAACTACTCTACCACAGAACGAGAGGCGCTTGCTGTCGTTTGGGCAGTAACAAAGTTCCGTGGTTATATTGAAGGTCTTCCTGTTACCACAATAACAGATCATCAAGCCTTGAAGTGGCTTATGTCATTAAAAACACCAACAGGGAGGCTTGCAAGATGGGCACTATTATTGCAAGCATTTGACATAACAATCAAATACGCTCCTGGTAGAACAAACACTGTCGCTGACTGTCTTTCTAGACCACCATGTAACGAAGATACGCATCAAGCATGTGACGTTTGTACAGTGACCGTTGACATGCCCTTACGTAGCATAGCTGAAATAAGAGAAGAACAGTTAAAAGATGAAAAGTTAAGACCGATTGTGAAAGATTTGGAAGGAATAGAAAACGATGAGAAGGCAGTATATTGGAGCAACAAGGGGTACCTACTAAATAATGGGATACTTTATCGACACAGTCCCCATTCAGACTCTGAGGAAGCACAATTGGTTGTACCAGAACACGAATGGGCTAACGTGCTGACGACATATCATGATGACCCTTTAGCAGGCCATTACGGTCAGGATAAGACTTATCGGAGAATCAGTCAGCGATATTATTGGACTGGACTAAGGAAATATATTGATAGCTATACGAAGAATTGTCTAGAGTGTCAACGATACAAATCATCAAACCAAAAACCGGCGGGACTACTTCAAACTACTGTGATGAGCCAAAGATTTGAAGTCATATCTTTTGATTTGTTTGGACCATTGCCAACATCCCCGGATGGGAAAACGTGGATTCTCATTGTGGAAGATGTGGCAACTCGTTGGGTGGAACTGTTTGCCCTACAACAGGCCACTGCAGAAACCTGCGCTGTGACGCTCATCAATGAGGTGTTCCTTCGCTTTGGACTTCCTCGACGAATGATAAGTGATAACGGGCCACAGTTCGTTAGCTCCATCATGCAACAAGTCGTTTATTCGCTAAATATTAAACATGCATTCACACCCGTATACCATCCGGAAACCAATCCCGTAGAAAGGAAGAACAGGGATCTGAAGCCCCAGTTAGCTATCCTAGTCAAAGACAAACACAGAAACTGGCCAGAATATCTTCCTAGTATTCGATTCGCAATGAACACAGCGACCAGCCTTTCGACAGGATTTACACCGGCATACCTGACTTTCGGGAGAGAACTTAGAACGCCCGATGATACATCTCATGACTTTCGGCAGATTCTGCAATCAGAGAATTTTATCCCTGAAATAACACCAAAGTTAATGCAATTGGCTACTAATCTACAAAAAGCTCGAGAAGTCCATGAACAATCTGAAGAGAGACGGAAAAAATATGTAGACCAACGCCGGCGAGAGAATTCGGGTTACAACCCTGGTGACCCTGTACTCGCCACACTGCATTCCCTGAGTAACGCCACTAAAGGTGTGAGTAGTAAATTCGCGCCGCGACGTGATGGACCTTACATAATTAAGAAACAACATGGTCCGTCATCCTACGAACTTGCCGATCCCAAGAAACCTGATGTTGTGATTGGAGTATATCACTCTTCTGCTTTGGTACCCTATGTTGGAAATTGTCCTGAGCTGCCAGTTCCCGTCCAGCCCATCAGAAAGAGAGGGCGGCCACGAAAACAACAAGCCGAGGGTCTGAATGACAAGGTGCCAGTAAGGAAGCGAGGCAGACCCAAGACTAACTCTTCCAATCCTGGATCATCGTCGGGACGACTTCAGATCCAGAGGGGGAGATTATAACAACTAATCATCATACATACAGCGCACGCGGCGCCCCACTTCACAGGACTAGACGTCACAGAGGGGCGGAGCGTGGCTCCCGCTACGCGCCGGCCGCTATATAAGCCGATCGCGCGCGCATTTGAGGCAGAGTGTGTTCGCTGCGCTCTCGGACTGCTTCAGCCTCACTGACTGGACAGCACTGAGAACTAGCGTACGCATTTTTTCCCGAGTGTACTTACAAGTTATTAAATTGTTCCGTATACCGTTACGAAATTAAAGTTAAAACCATCAATTGTGTTTTTACTTATTACAATTATGTAAATATTACCATATAATAAATAACTTTTGTACTGATACTTAAATTCAACCATTACGAATAAAATCTGCTCTCGAAACGGTAAAAGAAAACATCGTGAGGAAACCAGCATGTCCTAGTATCAAAAATTCGAACCCGCACGGTCGGCCCACTCCCTCTCACAGACAAGAGGCCTGTGTCCCAGGCAGTGGGAACATTATAGGCTGATTATGCTATGCTTATGCTAAACAAAATATCCGTCCCAACTATACCAAATATCCGGCCATACTTTAAATATCCGGCCATACTTTAAATATCCGGCCATACTTTAAATATCCGGCCAATCTGCTCTACCACTACTGAACTACATTCCATACTCTTCTATAGCGAGTGTATGAACCCCAGGACATCACGGCCGAGCGTGTCGTTGGCTGGGGCATGCGGTCAGGCTCCCGGTCTACCTCCAGGGATCCTTCTGATGATGAGTGGGCTGACGCTCCGGCCGATATTGGGTCGTTCCTGCATACGAAGTTAAGGGTAGATGGTGATAATAGTGCAGGTGAGTTTGTTATAAAATATTTAAAAAAAAAATTAAACAGTTGTCAGGTTAAACGAGGGACATACTTTAAGGCAGTGTAGAACTCATGAAAATGAACAACTTTTAATAAGGGGCGGACTCAATAATATGAAAAAATGAAGAAAAATAGCTGTTCCCTACATTTTGTACAGTTATGCGAATTTTTTTGTAGTACCCATATTCATGGGTACTACACTCCCTTTAAGTATATCCCTCGTTTAACCATACACACTGTATATATATTTTCTATCTTTTTATAAAATACAAGTAGCCCAATATACTTCTTATAACATCAGCTATCTGCCAGTGGAAGTCCCGTGAAAATCGATCCAGTCGTTTTGGAGCTTAGCCTTAACAAACAGACAAAAATTTTTAATATTGTTTTTTTTTTTGTTTATCGGTACTGTATTTACTTTCATAGTGCATTTATTAAAAAGCTGTTATTTTGACATTACAATCAGACACTTCAATTTTATTTATTTGTATTTGTATAGAAGATAATAAATTATATTCTGTTTAATTTGTTCTGTATAGACGAGGAATCAAACGAGAGCGTCCCGACGCGGCAGTCTGCGGCGGCGTCGTCGTCGTCATCTGCGGCAACGTCATCCGTGTCTGCGGCAGAGCTCCGGGTCGAGCTCGCGAAGGCACAGCTCTCGCAGATCACTCTGAGGCGTAAGTGTACATTTTAGTAAAGAAATTAATCCTAGAAACAAAAATTTAAAGATATGTGACATCAACCAGCCTGCACTGGGCCCGCGTGGTGGATTATGGCCCACGCCCTCTTACTGAGAGGAGGAATTTTCCCAACTATGTATATTGGAATCAAAATCAAAAGTCATTTATTCAAGTAGTGTAACCCGATACAGATGAATACCAGTATTTTACATAAAGCGACTGCCAATCTGACCTTCACAACCCAGTTACTGGGTAGTAGGATGCCCTTGTTAAGACTGGTCTTCAGACTTTCGGGCTTCCGCCGTTGGTCCCGGTTGTCATTCGTGGATCTTTGACAGTCGTTACTGGTTGTCAAAAGCTCGAAAGTCTGACAACTAGTCTTACCAAGGGTATCGTATTGCCCAGTAACTGGGTTGTGGATGTCGGAAAGGCAGTCGTTTCATGTAAAATACTGGTGTTCAGCTGCGTTCGGTTAGACTGGAAGCCGACCCCAACGAAGTTGGGAAAAGGCTAGGCAGATGATGATGATCTTTCTTAACTTAAAGCTATGTTTTTAAATTTCCAGCGTCAACAGGTCCAAAGTCGGGCCCCACAGACCCCAGGTTCACGGACGTGGTGAAGCTGAGCGACTACCTTCAGCACGGGAGACGGCCGCAGTTCTGGGAGGAAAATTACGTTCGACGAGTAAATATACCTACATACATGATAAAAACTCAAATCAAAAGTCATTTATTCAGGCTGAGAATCAGCACTTTTCGAACGTCAAAATTACATAAGACAGTCCCCCAAAACGCCCGCCCTTCACCACTTCCTAGTGCTTTCGCTGGGGAGAAGAAGTGGCGCAACAAACTCCCCAGCAGCACAGCTGTCTGTTCAGTTAGAAAATACTTGTTTGTATACAATACAGGACACAGTACATTAAATTAAATTATTTGCCATATGTTAGCTAGCCACGCCAATATACTAACAAATACAATAAAATATATACATACTCAAGCAAAAAAAAAATAAAAATGTGTGTCACTTGAAGACACAAATTTTATGATAAAATTCAAAGATTTTATTTCAATTAAACTATGTACCTACAGAGGTCAGCACATCAAGCTACCCCAATCTGTCAAATTTTCCCAATTGAATATGAACCTTATTCCTTTGTGGTAAAGTAAAAAATCTATCAAACAAATTTGACAGATTGGGGTAACTTGATGTGCTGGCCTCTGTACAGGCACTTTTGAATTGTCAAAATTAAATAGTCGGTCAGTTAGTCAGAAAGTTGAAGCCATGTTGGAGTTTCTTGCCCGTTCTCCTCCATAGGTACCTACGCTTTGGAATGGGCAACTAGCTTCATATTTTCTGACTGACCGACTTCTTGACAATTCAAAAGTGCCTGTAAATGGTTTAATTGAAGTAAATGCTTTGAGTTTGAGTTTCACTCTTTAAAATCAAGATATTACAAAATCATGGGTACATTATTCTTGTTGCTTCTTTAAGTTTAAGTGAGGAAAATGTAAAAAAAAAACAGTCCAAAATATATCATTATAAATAAGCTTTTAAGAGATGACCAGTCTCAACCGACGGCGCCCGTTCACGAACATGACGCTTGGTTCAGCACCATCCAACTCAACCATTTTGTAGGGATTCATGTCAGGCCTCCAATTCTGAATGGTGATTACTATTCCCCGTCTAATCTTACCACGTGCAAACCACGTTCGGTTGTCAAACTTCGTTTTTTGACAGTTCAAACCACGCCGTTCGTGAACAACTTTGCGTTCATTTCGCGCGGTTTCTACCGAATTGTCCACAATAATATGACTGTAAAAATTCAGTTGGGCACAATTGTACGTTTCCCTAAGCGCGGTGCGGTGCGGTGCGGTGCGGATTGTGTAGCGTTTCATACGCAAAGGTACAGACATAAATCGCATGCTTATTATAATACCAGACGATTTTTGTGAAAGCGCAAAGAAGATCTCGCTATGAGGACTTATCCTACTTGTTGACGCATAAAATTAATACTGGATTTGATTACATTAATTAATCATGAATGCTTGAATTTTGAACGTATGATTAACTATTGATGAGATCTGAGTAAAAAAAAAAATCCGGAAATAATTCTGACCTATCTGCTAATGGGTCAATGTTCCATTAAGCATGCGACATATTCAAAACTAAACTACACAAACCGCGCTTGGAATGTGGCTCTCTTTTAGCGTTGTTAAAGCGATGGTAAATCTCATTTCCGCTCATCCAAGCTAAACATTCTCAGGTGATGGAGTCGGTTCGTCTCAAGGAGCTGGAGATGAAACAAGCAGCTGAGATCCTGGGCGTCAGCTACGGCACGCTGTACGGGCGATATCGGGACGTTTATGGATGCATCAACAGGCCGTACCGGTGAGAGAAAGTTATATTATTAACAACTGCCGAGGGTAGTTGGCTTTCAGTCTAACCAGATGCAGCTGAATACCAGTATTTTTCACGGAGCGGCTGTCTATCTGACCTCAAAAGTCTAGAACCCAGTTACTGGGTAATACGATATACAGGAAGATTTTTTATCACCAGCCAAATTTTTACAGCGTGTTCTACCCATAAATACCAACAACTTTCACTATGTGACCAACTCTGAAATCACGAAAAGAAAATAGCTGTTTCATACAAAAGTTCAATACAGCTGCTTGACCAAAATGTATGAAACAGCTGATTTTCTTTTCGTGATTTCAGAGTTGGTCCCATAGTGAAAGTTGTTCATATTTATGGGTAGAACACCCTGTAAAAATTTGGATGGTGATAAAAAAAACTTCCTGTATAGTTTGTTTCAAAAGTGTTTGATGAAAACGTAAACAAATGTATTAAAAAAATTAATCTATGGGTGCCAATTTGTAACACTTACAAATTGGGTGCTCTGCATTCACAACCATCCGGCGCGCTATAGTATCGAAAATGACACATTTCGATAACCTGATTCGCCTTGCCCCCCGACAGCAAACAGCTGTCGGAAGAATTGCGGTCGTTCTATTTGATTTAAACTGACAACATTTTCGGGTTTTAGACTTGTGAACGGCGTTTAGAGGACTCCTACGATAACATCGATTGTTGTTCGATACGGTAGGCAAGCATATAGAGTGGTTGTGAATAGCTATGCTGATGTGATTATTTGAATATTTCAAACCCGGGATTCTAATTTGAAATCACCTTAAAAAATGTTTTTCATTTGACAATTCAGATGAGTTTTATAACCGCAGTTTTCATTGATCTGATTGATGATTGTCAAGTGCGTGTCGGGCCACGCGCAGTGTAGGGTTCCGTAGTTAAAAAGTTAGTAAACTGCCCTCAAAGAAACACACAAACGCAAAAAGAACCGTGTGTCAGGTTGCGCCTGCAAACGGAGAAGGCGGGAGATCGTTAAGCAAGCTGTGTCCGCCTGTAACACCAACACGGACGCCTCAACTTGACCACGACCGATCTACCAAGAGCGAAGCAACAAAGAATAAAACAAAACAGAAAAAACAAAATAAAATTGCATACGATTAACTTATAACAGAATAAACGCAAGTCCTGAAAGTAGTTTGTTCATAATTGACTATTGAATCGATATCAGTAACTTTAAAATAGTTATTTTTCAAAAATTATGTATTTTGCCATACTGACCGGCGATTGAGCCAAAGGAAATTAAATTTTATTTCAAAGCAATAAGACTCAATTTTAAATGCATAAAAAAGTGTTAGGGTCAACACGATTTTCTTAATAATAATAATAATTAGCTTTAAAAAAAATTGGTTTTGCTCATTGTATTATGCTTTTAATTCAATACTCTATTTGGGGTGTATGAGGTCTTGCGTTAATTATTTTACACGTTGTATAAATACAATCAATCATAACAACTTACACTGAAAACGACAGTACAGTGCCCATCGATAAATATTGCACATCGACCTTTGGAAAGAGCCAATCGGCTAATTTCGGCTTCGTAGAGCGTTATCTCTGTCGCACACTACCTATGTGACGCTTTGTCACTCGTTGTTCAAAGGCGATAGAGTGCGGTCGCGTCCAGTTCAAAATATAAATTTAGAGTTGTTAACACCCCCAAATTGAAATAATTTAAAGTTGTACTATGGCATCTTTAGGAAAAAGAAGGAAACCTTTACCACCAACCCAACCTAAAGCCATCACTTATAAAAAAATTGGTGTATTTCACACAAAGGATAAAAATAATTATCAAAAGAAGCAAATCATAATTGTTTTAACAGCACCTAATAGATACCGGACTGTTTGTATTACGTGCGACAGAGATAACGCTCTACGAAGCCGAAATTAGCCGATCGCCTCTTTCCAAAGGTCGATGTGCAATATTTATCGCCGGGTACTGTATCTCGTAGAAATAAGGTCGATTTTCGTCCAACAAGCGC
The DNA here is from genome assembly GCA_963669345.1 of Gortyna flavago. Classification (NCBI taxonomy): domain Eukaryota; kingdom Metazoa; phylum Arthropoda; class Insecta; order Lepidoptera; family Noctuidae; genus Gortyna; species Gortyna flavago. The sequence goes on along the minus strand of OY770155.1, from coordinate 4,788,673 downwards.
CCGACCCCTACCTGTTATGATTTCAGAACTGTTAACGGTAGCTCATCCACTCTTCTGACCCCCAGGGCCGTAAGAGATTTCTGGCAAGCAAAGGGACCCTCGGAGGTGCTGGACCGGCTCCAGCGGGGGGAGATGTCTTTGGACTCGGCTGCACAGGCCCTGGGCGTCAGTATCAATAACCTGGCTGCTCACTTGGCAGACTTTGGAGTACCAGAGAAAGGTATTGAATTGTTTATACAGGTGATAAAATGAAAAAAAAAAAAAAACCGAACTGCAACTAAGAAGATCAAAACAAGCTCGCTTTTTAAGTAGTGTGATGCAGTTCGTGGCAGATTGATCGCGCACTGGATTTTCAACTCTCGGTTTTAATCCGAGCGTTGAGAATCCGACGGAGTGCATCCCAGCGCGTCGAAAAACCACACTTGGATTTTGAACTCTTGGCTTTTGAAGATCCAGTGCGCGAAAAAATGCCGCTGCGATATTTGTAACCAGTAAATGATTTTATTTTCTGTAAGTAGGTTTGCACAAACACTGTTACACGACAATCATATTTTTTTTAAACTAGATGAGGTCGGTGTTTCCTATCTGACTACTCTGAGAAGAAAGGCTGAAACAAACTCAGAGGTCACAGTCTCTATTAAAGTCCAGACATAATCTTGGTCAGGTTATATCTATTGAAAACTAGGATAAAGCACTTCAAGAAAACGAGCTAAAGACTTTTATAACTAAAAGTATATTAAAGCCAATATTAAAAGTCACTAGGAAGGTTATACGTCCATCTTTTCTAAAGCGCAAACAAACAAGTGAAGAATATTATAGATGACAGTTAAAAGAGTATTTATTATTTTTTAAATAAGTAAGTATCTATAACATATCGATAATTCCAGAATCGACTAGATGGATTTTTGTAAATAAAGTAAATCAAATAATAATATCAAGGCCATGTAGATCGATGTCTGAGATGGTCTTCTGAAGAAAGAACCACACAGATTGAGAGGACCTGTCCAGTCAGTGCACGCATTTGTCAGAAATCGTGCAGCTCAACTCAAAACTTAAGGAGCTCAACGATTCGACGAACAATACCAAAGAAAGGACATTTAGGTAGGCCGCGTAAATTACTCAAACTGCCAGACCATGAAAAAACAAGAACAGAGAAAATAATAAAAATAAAATTGAATAAAATGACCCACATTGTCTTCACATTCAAAATACTTAATGAAAATAATATAATACTTTACAAAGTAAGCCATTGTTTATATTCACGAGATTTCAATTAGTGACGCCTGCTCGTTTAATTTGATCGGGTTTCACGGCCAAAGGTACAGCGGTTCAAATTGATCTTCCACTGTACCATCAAGGGTACAGCCAAGGGTACATAGGAAAAAAAGGGACGTTACCTATATAGTATGGTACAAAGGCCAGCACATCAAGCTACCCCAATTTGTCAAATTTCTTTGATAGATTTTCAACTTTACCACAAAGGAATAAGGTTTATATTGAATTGGGAAAATTTGACAAATTGGGGTAGGTTGATGTGATGGCCTCTGTACAATAGAAAATGAATTGTCTCATTAGCGGAGCTTGTCCGTGCGAACGTGGACTTCTGCTTGAAAAGTGACTTTGTTTTTTTAACTTTTTATTTGCAGTTCGGTTTGTTTTTTTTTTCAACTATTCGGTGTGTTATATTTTTGGAATTGTCTCTTCGAGCCCTTTATTTTGATATTCCAAATTATCAATTTTTTTTACTGTCTTTTTATGCCCTGTTTAGCATAGGTAGAATTACAAAGAATCAGGACCCTTCCTGCACGTTAAGCTGTCAGTCCCAACTGACATTCGTAGATTTTCGACATTGCCTAAAAGAAATATAATTAGTCTTAGGTAGCAAGGCGTATTGTGTCACCCAGTAATTGGTTTGATAGCGGGTCAAATTAAATCAGTTAGCGAAACTTCACAGACGCGACGTGTAGATATAGATACCTATCACACCTGTGAAGTTTCGCCAGCTAATTTAATTTAATCCTGTTTAACTCGTGCTTTAAGCTGTGTCCAGTAAATTTATTTTCTTTCTTCCAAATAACCAGTTATAACAATAACTTTGTTGCAGAGTTCGAGCCGATCCCTATAGAGATGGATCCTTCACTGAAGATGCGCTCGCGCACCTACAGTGCGGGCGCCGCTAAGACTGCGCGCAAGCCGGGACCCGTTACTAGTGCTACTGTGGATAAGGTATGTTTATTGCAAGACTATTGTTAGACTAAGAATAAAAGAAATGACATACATACATACATAAGTGGCCGTTTTTTCAAGTTTTGACTAATTCATTTTTTGTACTAATTCCCAGATTATTTATACCCAAAAAAATGCGTCAGGCCTCATTTTTGCGTAATAAATGTATATGTCGCAGCCAACTGGTTAAATTAGCCGTTCAGTTAACTGCCTAGCCTTTCAACTAAACGGCGGCCGTTCAACTAACGGCCTGAATGATATTCAATTACAGTTTAGGTTGGAAGTCTGTTACCAATCACGCGCGAGCCGAATTGGTCTCAGTAATTAGGGCATTGCACCCCGACCAAGTGGGTAAGGTTAGGTTAGAACTGTGATCAACCGCGTGCGAGCCGAGAGAGGAAGCGAGGCGAGCACTACTCCTAAAGGCCAGGCAGTTAACTGAACGGCTAATTTAACCAGTTGGCTGCGACATATATATGAAAACGTGTTCCTAAAGGATACACAGCGCATTTACTAAGTAGAAAGATGTGGATACACAATGTTCCAGACACTGTGTGCAACAACATGGAACATGGCGCCAAAGGTGTTAAAATAACTATTTTTTTTTATTTTAATTTACAGCCAATAAAGAAGATCCTAATAGGCACGGTGACGGACGAGGAGCCTATCCCGGCGACCATCATAGCCACCGCGCACGACAGCAAGCCGTCTGCCGCGCCCGCCACCGCCACCCGTGAGTACTGCAAAGAGCGTTTACGACGTACGGCATTTCATACAAACTTTCAAGCCCTTATTTTTCGTAATTAATGAACCGATTTTAATTAAACTTCATACGCATAAACAGGATACAAAGGTCTAAAAAGTTATTTAAGAAAATTTCAAATCAAAACCAAAACTAAAATTCTAAACTCGAACAAAAAAACAGAGTAGGTCCCAAAATGCTGCCCTGAGGTACGCCATACTGAATCGGTAGTTCATCACTCTTGTAATTCTCTATAGTCATTAATTGTGAGCAATCAGTAAGATAACTATTGAAGAGATCAAGTAAAGACCCTCTGACTCCTAAACTCTCAAGCTTGAGTAGAATAGTGTAGATGGAGACAGCGTCAAATGCTTTCGCAATGTTCAAAAATGTGGTACCTTCTTGTTAATAATATTTACGACGACGACTTTCCTATGTACACCATATAAATTACAGATCTATAGGGGTTTATTCATAAACGTTGCTTAAAGTTAAGATATGTTTAAACGTCAAAATGTATGGTTCTAACCAATGATTTTGATGATTTACTTAAAATGTTTATAAATAAAGGGGACAAATGCTCGCTAAAATTGTTAGCTAACACAGTGACAGCTTCACAAGTGGATTTGTTTCTGAGAGATGTACATACATGTTCCAGTATCAACTATATGCAATTTTGCATACTACGTTTTAAGTTGCTAGTTAGGATCCGGTTATTTTTTTCTTAAAGATGTAATTTAATTACAGCTGGCAAATGGCCGTCAATCCGCGTGGCTTCCCTGGACTCCCTGCGAGGGGGCGAGGCCCCCCCCGCGCCGCCCGCGTCCCCCTCGGCCCTCATGCGCACGCGCCCCGACCTCACCATCGTGGCGGCGCGCCGGGCGGACAGGGCAGACGATGACGTCACCACGTGATGTCAAAATGGCGGACAGAACTAGAACTGATGGACCCGTGTTCAAGTGACAAGTGATTATTTTGTATTGCTGCCTTGTTTTTCTTATATTTTTGCCTAGTTTGTTTTGTGTGTTTTTCTACACTTAGCCAAAGTCTAAGCAACGTTTATAGATCTTGGCCTTAGACAACAGTAGACTGCTATAATATCTAATATGATATTGTAATCTTTTAACAGTTTCATATTTCAAAAAATGTATTCGTTTATTTTCCTAATATATATTTCCATAAATATTGTTACTAAAACACGGGTCGAGTCCTAAATAATTTAAAGAGTTAAGCTATGACCAAACAATACTTAAAACTTAGAGAAAAAAACCTTTTTCATACACTCTGGATTTTGTTATAAAATAATTAATAATGACGGATTTATTAATCTCACAACATATTACCTATAAAAACAGAATGAACGATTACTATAGTCTATTTTTATTTAAATATCCAAATATGTATACAATATCACGAAAAAAAAAATGCTATGATAACTCGTCTACGTTGGTTCGTGAATGGTTGTTGATGTTATTGGGAATTTAAATAGAAATTGACTAGAATGTGCGTATGATAAATAAACATGTTGATTGACTATAGTTCTTGATAGATAAGTATGCGCTACTCAATCAATCAATCTAGCCTGTTCCCAACTATGTTGAGGTCAGCTTTCAGTCTAACCGGAAGCAGCTAAATGCCAGTAGTTTACATAGAACGACTGCCTATCTGGTCTCCACCCAGTTACTGGCTAATACTTACCAAAGAAAGACAGTCAGTCAGGAAAGTCCAAGGCACGGAGGAGTCTCGGTAAGTAATGGTTGTTAACCCATCCACGGACCGACCGCGGCAAGCAATGCAAGTGGAACCGTTACTACAGGGCCAAATGAAATATGATAAAACAAAAAAATAAATTAATCTGATAATTTTTATATCAGTTTAAAAATCCAGTGTTTTTTTGAGAGCTTCACCGACGTGATGGATATGGATATTTCAATACGATAAAACGAATGAGAACAGATTTTCTCAACGCATATTTCAAGTTACTAAAATACCAGAGCATGTTAAACCCCAAAAAAAAACATATTTTTTATTTTATCGTGTTTAGATATCGTTTGCATAGTTTGTCTAGCTAATTTAATTTGACCCTGTAGTTATTATATTTGACAAATGGTGCGACAATAGAGCGACTGCTTATCCGACGTCCACAACCCAGTTACTGGGTAACACGATACTCTTGTAAGACTCCAACGCACGGAGGCGTCCCGGTTTCATGTAATGTTTGCCCACCCATCCACGGACCGACCGCGGCAAGCGAGTGGAACTCTAGAAAAGGTGGAAATTTGAGAGATGGTCTGAAAGTACTATTCTTCAAGTTTAACATGCTCTTTCAAAATATTTAGAAGAACTATAGGGAGTCACATGAGTGTAATTATTATTTTCGATTTAGTATAGTATAGTGATGACTGAAGCTTGTTTCGAAGCGGGCTGTTGTTTCAAACTCCTTTCATACTCCGACGCATAATCTCTTTAAGTTTCTAACATAGATTAGTATTACACGATAAAAAAAATAGTTTTACCCAAAACGGTTCAGCCGTTCCCTAGATATAAGCACACATACATACAAACAAAATTTAAAACAACAGCCTGTATATACCGGAAGACAGATAAAACAGGATACACATTTCCATAGATTAAAAAAATAATTAAACGAGTATTATAAAAAAAAATAACTCAAATTGTAATTTAGAGTATAATATTATAGTTGTAATATATAATCATTTTTTATTAATATATTATTATAGATTTAGATATAAATTATATAGTAGAGAAGTATATTAGATAATACATAGAATATATATTTTTATCACTCGCTATTGTATAGAGGCCTTCTGAATGAAGACACTTGAGTAAAAGTAAAATAAACTAAAATGCTTATACAGAATGTTTTAAATCTAAAACAAGTGTACAAGAATATATTACATAGCTGATTTTGATTGTTAAAATATGGCTATTATTTAACTATAATTATTTGCGAAGCAGGCACTTACTTTGTTTAAATTATTTCATCACCACTGCTCTCAAAATGGTGACGAAAAACATCTTCAAAAAACCGGCATGTCCTAGAACCAAAAATTCGAAGACATGTGACATCTACCAACCCGCACTGGGCCCGCGTGGTAGATTACAGCCCACTTTCTCTCGAAGAGAGGAAGCCTGTGTCCCAGCAGTGGAAACATTAAAGGCTGATTATCATTATGCTTATGCCCAAAGCCCACTATTGCCCAAAGGCCAAGCTGGCCTTATAGCAAAGTGTAAAAGCCATAATTCTTCCCGTGCGAAATTTTTCCAATTCAGTATCTGCCTAGCCTTTCCCTACTATTTTGGGGTCGGCTTTCAGTCTAACCAGATGCAGCTGAATACCAGTATTTTTATTTTACATGGAGCGTCTGCCTATCTGACCTCCACAACCCAGTAACTGGATAATACGATACCCCTTGACTGGTTGTCAGACATTCCCGAACTTGTCAAAATATAAAATAGTTCAAAATCAGCGAACGTGTTCACGCTTGTTCTAAGTTTAATATATCTTGTATAGCAACAGCTGCGGGCATCATTATAACCTAAATCCCTCGACGGACTATCACTTTGATAATCCAAGAATTTATTGAATATATCCTCAAATATATGTACAGTTTTAATTAGTAGTGGCGCTTCTAAAGTTCTAAGGGTAAAAAATAACGGATAGAATTGTATCACGCCTTCTTCTTATGGGGCTTGGCAGAGAACGAAGAATGTCACCTGCTATGATCCTTACATACTCCTTTTACTTCCTTCACAATCATAACTGCGGAGTAATTGCGTAACGTACTAACACTTGAAATGTCTTTAATTTTGACAGTTCAACAGCATTCATGGCGTTATTTACGTTGTTGAGCAGACAATTTTTTCGAACATGTGAAGCAATGGTTTAGGAATATCCTTCAAAATGATTCAGATACAAACTCAAACTCAAAGCATTTATTTCAATTAAACCATTTACAGGCACTTTTGAATTGTCAAGAAGTCGGTCAGTCAGAAAATATGAAGCTAGTTGCCCATTCCAAAGCGTAGGTACCTATGGAGAAGAACGGGCAAGAAACTCCATGGACACTCTTTTAAATTATATTTACAAAAATATTAGTTACATCATTAATGTAATTATTATACATCATTAGTGTAATTGTGTTTGAAAGTGTGTTCCTCAATTTTAGGGTGCTGATCAGTGTATCCGATTTTGATTCTTTAGAAGCGCCAGTGTTAATCCTAGAAGCTGAAATACTAAAACAATTTTATATTTCCTCTCTAGAGCGAAAAATAAATAATGTTATACAAGAAAAAGTAATATATATTTGTATATGATAAATTAATAGCTGTCAAATCCATGAAAAACCGTCGTTTAGCGTAATTTTAAGTATGTATAAGATTAAGGTATATCGTGGATTATTAAAAAATAATATAATTGTTAACGACCTTGTTCCTCTGCAGTAGATATTATGCTAAGTTTTCATTTAGCGGGTAACAATATAATTCTGACAAATATTTGCTATATTCTATTCAGATTTTTTTAATGTGAAATACTTATTAAAAAGCATGTATTTAATGGAACCTCTAATTATTCCTGTTTTGCGCTCCTAAAAATATTATTGAATATCTAAAATAATGATGGCGCCTCTTTTTGTGATCATCGAATAATTCCTATTTTAGGGTCCTAAAAGTACTAAATAGCCGAGTAACTGCGTCCTAGCAGAAAATAGGGTATAAGTGACAAAAAATTAAATGTTCAGGAGAGCCGTTCAAAGTTTTAAATGTTAGAAAAAGGTTGGTCATAGTTCTATTCTAATCTAACCTAACCCATTTGGTCTGGGGTCATACGGGTCGCGCGTGTTTGGTCATACTTCCAAACTAACCTGTTTGATCGGGGTATCCTACCTTCGTTACTGCGAAGAACTGTGAAAAATGGCCAGAAAAAGAAAACGAGGTTCAACTATTTAAAAATTATGCATTGTTAAAAAGCGCAAAAAGTTTTTAGAGGTTCATTAATTTGAAAAAGTATCTATCATTAGAAGCTCAATAGGTTTTTAGAGGATCAGTGAAATATATTTTTCCTTTTAATTTTGACAGTTCAACAACATTCATTGAGTCATTTACGTTGTTGAGCAGACAAATTTTTCGAACATATGAAGCAATGGATTACCATTATCCTTCAAAATGATTCAAATTGTGTTTGAAAGTGTGTTACTTACGCAATTAGGATTTAGCAGTGAGCAAGCCTGGTGTGTTACGCTCATTCCTTCTCTACAGGGTCAAATTAAATTATCCAGCGAAACTCCGCAGACGTGATGGACATCGATATGTAAAAACGGTAAAACACATTTTCTCAATCCATACTTTAATTATCAACACTTAATAGTGGTCGAAGACCCCTAAGAAAAAACAACAATTAATTTTTAGTTTATCGTATTAATAGCAGCGCCTCACGGTTTCATCCGCATAAGTGTCGATCCCGTGGGAATATCGGGATAAAAAATATCCTATATGTTGTTATTGTTATAAGTTATATTACTGTAAAGTTTCATCAAAATCCGTTATGTAATTTTTGCGTGATAGAGTAACAAACATCCATACATCCTCACAAACATTCGCTTTTATAAAATTGTAGTGGGATAGGATATATCGATACCCATCACGTCTGCAGAGTTTCGCTAGTTAATTTACTTTGATTCTGTATATGAGCAGAGACTGGTCTTGCATTAGGAAAATCGAAGGCTGGATATTAAATTACAATTCTGTCTTCGATATCATTTCGTTGTTCATCAAAATAATAAATCATAATAATTGTGAAGTATTTTGCTGCCCGCTAACAAACACTTGGCAAATTATAAAAGTTATTAACAATAATTAATTATTATTATTTGTTAAGACCTGGCGGCGTAAAAAGGCCACTTTGGCAGAATCATAAAACAATTCATAACACGCAATTTCATCTGTATGACAGTTTTGTATGGAGATTCGTAAAATGCTATAGGTACACCTCTGCCTAACTCTTCAGGGATATAATAATACAGGTGAGAAACTGTCAAACAGATGAATTGCGTGATATGAATTATTCTATGATTCTGCCAAAGTGGCCTTTTTAGGCACCCTGCTCTCGCTTCATGACGTGTAATAAGAAACATTTATTAAATTACAGATTGTTGTATTATTCAAAAATATATTTTAAAGATCCAATGGCTGCATGACTACCGAGATGACGTGTCGTCTAATAGAGAGGTATGGAAGAAAAAGACATGTTGCGCCGATCCTAAAGACTCAAATACAGGGTCAAAATTAAATTAGCTAGCGAAACTCTGCAGATGTGATGGGTCGATGGATCGATATCTAAACACGATAAAATAAAATCATCATCATCATCTGTCTAGCCTTTTCCCGACTATGTTGGGATCGGCTTCCAGTCTAACCGGATGCAGCTGAATAGCAGTATTTTACATGGAGCGACTGCCTATCTGACCTCCACAACCCAGTAACTGGGTAATACGATACCCCTTGGTAAGACTAACGCTCCAGGGATTACAACCGTGATGTTATCCAAAACACCCCACTGCTGGACAAAATAGATGAATCAATATTGACCAATCTTTATTTGTTTTGTCCAGCTTGTCTCATGTTAGTATAACCTCCTCCTTTTTGGAAGTAGGTTAAAAATTAGTATATTTTTGAATAATATAAACAAATTATATACTCATTTCCTTAATGATTAAATGTATACAGTGACGAATATTGTATATTTTTTTAATTAGTTAAAAATTATTTAAAAAAATGCGAAGTCTGGCAATCCTAAAGAAAAAATAATGAAAATTGCATGAATCTTGAATTGAAAATATGTATAGATGTCACTGTATAGAATATTGCTTTTGTATGAAATGGTCAATTTTAAGTTTTTTTTTTTTGTTAATTTCAATTGGAATTTCATGATAAAGTTAAGTTTTTATAAACCAATTGAATCATTGAGTCATTCAATAAGATTATATGAACTTAGATGGTTGTATTGATGATTTTAATGATTATAATTCTGTAAAGGCATATTTGTTACGGTCGCGAATCATATTTTTATGATCATTCAATCTGACACTGACCTGCAAATTGCATATAACTTACGAAAATTTTAGTTTCTCGGGTTAGTCTAGCGCTTCTTAAGAGATTATAGTAACTACAATTTTCAGAGTTACTATTTTCAGACTTACATAGAAATTACCTTAATAGGCACGTTGGTCACCAGCTCACGGAGTGACGTTTTAGACAGGGCTTGGAATCCAAAATATTAGAAAAATAACTTCAAGGTATGTACAAATACGAAATTTGTGGTACGCGGCGGTTATCTGTGTTTGGAACCGGTATCTTCTGGAACTGCTATCCGTCTAGAACTGGTACCCGTATAGATTAACTGTCAGCTCATGTCTTTGAGATAGCCATAGTTTTTGACAGTTACTTGTAAACTGCGGGGAGCACACTATCAGTGGCAATGGCAACTGTCAAAAAAATTTACAGTTCAACAACATTCATTGGGTTATTTACGTTTTTGAGTAGAAAAAATTTTTGAACATATGAAGCAACTAGCTACCGCCCGCGGCTTCGCCCGCGAGGTATGTCGATAAAAACTATCCTATGTCCTTCCCCGGGATGCAATCTATCTCTCTGCTAAATTTTATCGAAATCCGTTCAGTGGTTTAGGCGTGAAAAGGTAACATACAGACAGACAGACAGAGTTACTATCGAATTTATAATACTAGCTTCCGCCCGCGGCTTCGCCCGCGAGGTATGTCGATAAAAACTATCCTATGTCCTTCCCCGGGATGCAATCTATCTCTCTGCCAAATTTTATCAAAATCCGTTCAGTGGTTTAGGCGTGAAAAGGTACCATACAGACAGACAGAGTTACTTTCGAATTTATGATATTAGTATGGATGGACAATAGGTTAGCAATATCCTTCAAAATGATCCAGATTGATATTGTGTACCCAATTAGGGTACAATCTAATGTAGTCAGGTAATACTACGTTTAATGAAATCGTATCGTGACACCCATTTTTTTTTTGTTGGGCTCCGGTCGAATGTAACTTTACATAAGTGAAAGAGATAAAGATAATATATTTCTGTCTCGTTTACTCTTAAAAATAAGACAATTTTCTTGTCGCGCCGGTGACCACAAGTGTCTACGAATGAAAAAAAGCAAGAGAGGGAAAACTATAGCGTACTCTTTTTAACTTATAGGATGTTTCTTAAGTAAGAAAGAGACGTATGTAAAGTTTTAATTTTTTTTTGTGTCGTATGTTATTTCTTCCTTTGAGGGTAGGTATACTGTCTTTTTAATGATTATATTTTTATATTAATTGATCATTTTATACTCAAGTACCTACTCTGACCCACCCTAAATGAAATTGTATTATAATTATGAAGAACGATCATTATTTTTTATAATTTGTCCAAACCAATTGGATGTCCTGTACCAAATTGTCATTTTACTTTTATTTATATGATTAAATAATTAAATATGATAAGATTTTGTTATCAGACTCATAGGCTAGTTTTAGTATTTATTAAGAAAAGTTTTTTTTTAATTATTATTATGTAGTGAAGTTTTTTTTTTTTTTTCAGAAATTGTTAGTATTTGCTATGGTTTAGTTTGACAACTCATTATTTTTAGAAATAAGTATATTGTTATTTTAAGTCGTTGCCACAATTGGTTCTGTGTGTTTGTTGCCGATTTGGAGTATTTGTTTGGTGTTCTGAATAATTTATATGTTATTATTAAAAATTTATTAAATTTATTAACGTGGCAATCTGCCAGCCTTTTGAGCACTGTTCCTGTTGACAGCGATGCGGACGCATTTTTTGATGCCCTATGATTCTTTTGTTTATTTTTTCATATAAATGTACATATTATTATTTTAAATGTTAGCTTAGATTATGTAAATATTTACAAAATTATTGAATTCAATTAATAAATAAAATTGGGTGGTATACTATAGGTACTACTCTGCCTTACCATTTGGGTACACAGGCGTAACGTTATGTTTATAAATTAAATTACTCTTTTATGAAAATAAATCAAGGCCTTGCAATGTTGCAATTACTCATTTTAAATGCAGCACAATCTGAGGCTGTTCAATTGTTCATGCCAGTTGATTATGAAATTTATTTTCAAATTGGTTCAGTTTAGTTTACAATGCAATTAGGAAAGTTGTCATATCTTTCTGAAATTGAGTTATTTAGCAAGTTTTTGAAGTTAATAATTGTGTGAGTAGAAGTAGCAATAATTTTAATTGGTTTAAATTTAAAAAAAGGATAATTTTTTATTTACTTTTTGAGACTTGCTTACCTATTTTTACCCGACTACGGCGATGCCAAAAGGAAGGGTTATGTTTTACCAGTCTATATAGTTTTGGTGTTGAGTTATATTTTTAAAATTATACAAGCAATATTATTTATTTTTTAGGATAATATTTAGAATTAAACAAGCAAATATTCCTAATCGGTGAAAAAAGGCGAAATACGTTGCTAGTGTGATCGTTGTTTTTTTTTTTATGAAAATTTTATTTTAGAGAAAGTTTCAATCAACCTGAAATAATGAATAAAATTTAATCAATATTTTACTTGTAATCTTGTAATCCAAAAAAATACATGTTATTTCTTGTAATTGTTAACCATATTGGTAATTAAAACGAAGTTGTTAGATCTGTTAATTTTATTTAATGAAATCTTAGACTCTGAAAAGATTTGATTGAAAAATTGTGTCCTTGAGTTTGTAACTTTGAAAATAAATATACTTTCACTGCTGGAATAATGGGCCTATAATAACATAATACAGACCATCAAGCTACCAGAAACTGTTAAATTTTCCTAATTAACTTTGAACCTTAAGCTTTAGCTATAAAATTGAAAATCTAAAGAAATTTGACAGTTTGTAGTAGCTTGATGTGCTGGCGTCTATAACTATAATAAAATTTAAATAATGAGATTTTCATGAAAATTGACGCCAGTTGGCGCCACTTTGACAAGAGGTCTTCCATTTCCACAATAATTATGTAATAATAAATGAAGACGTTTATCATTCGTTTATCAAACAGTCACGAGCAAAAAAAAAAATAGGCGCTTTGACACTTTTGACAAGTGACCGGATTTGACGTCTCAGTGCTGACATCTAGCGAACGTCATTTCAGAAATCCCTCAATAATTAAGAGGCCGGACATAATTATATGAACAGTTTCTTTTTGACGAAGATTTGCTAGTTTTGTTTTCATGTTTTCAACCTCATCGACTAACAAATATTTTGTTTTATTTTTGTATTTAATTATTATCATCAATACATTATGACGCGCTGTCCCTAACTACAACTTTTCTTTTGAAAAGACGTCTTAAATTTATTTTGATGTGTGTTTTAATACCACCTGACCGTTTTTTTAATCGAACCATCTTTAATTGCTCCATTTTTCAGCGTTATATACTTTGTATTACGTCTGTAGACCTATTTGTCAAAATACAAAAAAAAATATATTTGTGTTAAAAAAAAATGTCTCGAAACAGCGCGTACCCCAGTATATTATTTTTTTATATTTCATTTTCTCTGAATAGCCCATATTTTGTCAAAGTATCTTAAGCCCTGAATGCAATGAATTTAGTTAATAATATGTATTTTTCATAAATATAAATGTATTCGTTTTGTTATTGCGTTGCCGCCATCATAACAAAACATAACTGTTTAGGAAATTTATTAAAAATAAAAAGTTAATCAATTTTTATGGTTTTATTTTAATTATTACTACCTCGTCGGTCTAGTGGTCGCAAGCTCTAATGCTGAGAATGAGGTCCTGGGTTCGATTCCCGGGTCGGGAAAATTGTTATTTGAGTTTTTCCATGGAACTTCAGAAGCACCCCGGAATCTGGTTTTGTGCACGGTTGATGACATTAGGCTACCTCATGGGACTTCAACATTGCTCTGAGTGCACAGGCGACACCCCCAAATTAGGTCAAAATCCCTCGGGACACCCAGATCTTACACAGATGTTCTCAACAGGCCAGGAGATGTAGTCAACTTCTGGAGGGAGGTGGGCTGGTTGGAATAACCACCGACGGCCGCCATGGCACGCCCACTTGAAAGAATAAGTGAGTAAAACCCATAACATCGAACATAGTAGGTACCTAGCAGTAATTTGTCAATCGCATACAAATTAAATGTGTTTTCTCATAGCATGTGTTAGATTTATACCGATGTAATTAATACATAACAACGTATATCGTGTTGTAATTATAGTAATAAATAATTTCTAATTAAATTTAGTAAAAGTATAGAAAATATTCCAAACGGATATCCACCTTTTGTGTCGTTGATATTTTTTGAATGACGGTAGATAGAAACGTCAAAGTTGTTTGTTCACGACTATAAAGGGGGGAGCTCCGAATGCCGGAGGCCATTCTTGTTCGAGACATAGACTAATATAGTTCGAGACATCGACCAGAACGGAGCTCCGGCCTATAGATGTTCAGTTGATTAGTACTAGTGACGTTATTATGTGGAATTGATCGATGATGTCACGTAAGTTAATTGATATATTATTATTTTTATTATTGCTGACTATTATCTTTATTATTGCTGATAACTATGGTGTTCTGTATATGTTGTTTAAAATATGGCCAATATTGCTAATGTTTTAAAGTTGATAATGGAATATTCCTATGTCACTCAGGCTGGCTGGACAAATCTTCAAAATAGCTCGCATTTAACTAGGTCAATAGGGCATTTTATGTGACGGTTAAAAACCCTTATTTCAGAACTTGTGACGCTACAGAATCTTAGATAATCGATCGAAAACGTGTCCAGCCATCTTGAAAAACCACTTTTCGCTGGTCTCTCAATTTCGGTAGGTAACGGAAGTGATTTTAACGCATATCAACGGGCGTCACATAAATTTGTGACAGGCGTCGAGCTAAAAGTTTTGTGATACGTACAACGGTTTAGTAGAAAAATGCAAAAATCTGTGTCCAGCCAGCCGTATAAAACTTTTGGCTGGCACTTCCGAATCTCAATAACGGGAGCGTTTTCGAATATGTTTAGTGACTCAATTTGTGACAGTAATGACGTTTGATTTATGGTTAGCGTCAGAATGGCTGGTTGCCTATGGCAAGCGGCTCTGAAAGTATATTCAAGAATTGCTACCAAATTGCTTATATTCGCTACATTTCTTCAATAATTGCTACATATGATACATTCAGAGAAATATGTTTTTTGACCAGCCATTCTGACGTCAGGATGGCTGGTGGCCTCCGTGTTCAGCATGAAGGACGCAGAATTTCTAAAAGTTTGTTTTATCAATAATTGCTTACTAATTGCTACTTTCACGAATCATAGTTTAAACTTCGTACATGATACATTAGGTAAAAAAATATAGATTTTA
The DNA here is from genome assembly GCA_963669345.1 of Gortyna flavago. Taxonomy (NCBI): domain Eukaryota; kingdom Metazoa; phylum Arthropoda; class Insecta; order Lepidoptera; family Noctuidae; genus Gortyna; species Gortyna flavago. The sequence goes on along the minus strand of OY770155.1, from coordinate 4,773,277 downwards.
TTAATAATTGTACGAAGAAGCGCCTAATAATTTAGAAAGGCAACAGATTTTTGTACGACAGCGAGCGTCTTGATTAAATCGTGCAGGCGTTCACAATTATGGGTCACCCACCCCAGATCTGTTGACGCTGAATCGACTTAGATATTTGAAATTATTAATAAAAACAAAAAAAAGACAACATATTATTAATCAAGTAGCACAGTCTACAAAATAACGAGAAACCAAAGAAATGTATGAAAGAAAAAACCGTATTACAGACGCCAGCACATCAACCTACCCGAAACTGTCAAAACTTTCCAATCAACTTTGAACCTTACACTTTAGCGATAAAGTTGAAAATCTATCAAAGAAATTTGACAGATTGTAGTAGCTTGATGTGCTGGCGTCTGTACATCGTTAAATCTTTATTTAATAATATTTCTACGTCAACATAAAATCAGTAATTTTTTGCTCTTCAGCTATTAAACATACTGATACTAGTAAATATTGTGTTGAGGGTAGGTACGTTTTATAAATAAACTACTCGCCAAATATCATTAGAATAAGTCGTTGAACGCCTGCAAGTTTTGAACAAGACGCTCGCTGTCGTAAAAAGAACTGTTGCCTTTCTAAATTATTAGGCGCTTCTTCGAACAAATATTAGTAAAATCTATATTTTTTTTACCTAATGTATGTACGAAGCTCAAACTAAAATTCGTGAAAGTAGCAATTAGTAAGCAATTATTGATACAACAAACTTTTAGAAATTCTGCGTCCTTCATGCTGAACACGGAGGCCACCAGCCATCCTGACGTCAAAATGGCTGATCAAAAAAATATTCATATTTCTCTGAATGTATCATATGTAGCAATTATTGAAGAAATGTAGCAAACATAAGCAATTGGGTAGCAATTCTTGAATATACTTTCAGAGCCGCTTGCCATAGGCAACCAGCCATTCTGACGCTAACGATTTATGGCGTCACATGTAAGGGTTTACGAGAAATAAAGAAAAACTTAATATCCAGCCAGCCTGAGTTCAAGCTGACTGGACACATGTATCTCCGCTGCGTGATGATCTACGGCCTTCGAAATATGTTCAAATTTTTGTGACGGGGACGATAATGATTTAGGTACTGAATTTGGGACGGAGAAACTTTGAGTAGTTTCAAAGATATTGATAATTTAAGTTTTACTCTATGAACGTATAAGTGAACTCGATGGATGCGAGAAGCACAGAATCGGTCGAAATGGAGGTGTTTGGGGGAGGCCTATGTCCAGCAGTGGACGTCTTTCGGCTGAAATGATGATGGTGATGATGAAAGAACCAGCTCTGGTAAAGGTAAGTATTCAAGAAATAAAATCCACAAAAGTACAGTAAATAAAAAAATATAATGACAAATTATTAGTTGACAAAATTTCAAATATTTACAAATACCAACCATTTACACAGATATACCAATAAATTAGATTTAACACAAATAACTTTCACAGAATGGATACAAGTTTTTTACTATTTAAAACAATAATAATCATTATGTACCGTCGACCAAGTAACACTTGAAGTACAAAAATCGCTTTTACTGCTACGAGATAAGGACGCATTTGACGGTTAACTGTACATAAGAATATTACTGACAAAAACAGTAACATTTTTTTTTTTTACATATTTACGTCAGCTGTTTGGTAACGCTCACAAAATGACACATTAAAAAAAAAAACGATTCACAACTGAATTATACGCCAAAATATCGAAAAAAGTTTTTTTTTTGACAATTATGACATTGTAACTACCTTAGATTAATATATATTTTCTAACACAGGCGAAGGAATTGAATTTGCCAGTATAACGGTTTATTACGCGACCAAAATAAAAAGACAATAGAATTATTTAGCAATGATTGACATTACATGACATTTAGTAATGTAATAACATTACAAAAAAATAGGGGGAGCACTGAGCATCTATGCTAATATAATAAAGAAAAAATTGTTTATATGCAGGGGGTAATCTTTGGAACTACAAGTCGGATTTGAGAAACTATTTTTTGACCCCTAGGAGCAAAGCAAGTAAAAACAGTGTCACTCCGGGAGTGCCGACAGAAGTGAAAACAAAACACAAACAGAATTCTTTGCCGTCACTCACTGACATATCGGATATACATTAAAACAGAGTATATCCCGAGAACAGCCGAACACACCCGAATGTAGCGCGGTGTCGGTAACAGTGCCGCGAGTTCAATGGTTTTTTCCCATCTCAAAATGCCCAACGCGCCTAAAGAAGTTATCACTTCAAAAAGTTAGAAAGGACGCTAAGCTAAAATGAAGAGATAGCGCGGGCAGGTGATCAGATGCGACGGAGTAGGTCGGGGAATAAGAAACTTCACGCAGACGAAGTCGTTGGCAGAAGCTAGTATTACAATATTCTTATTTTGACCGCATAATAAATATATTTTGTTAAAGCGACCACTAAACTTAATTAAGACAACATCATTTCTAGACATTTGTGACAATTTCTAATACAACAGTGCAATATTTTAATATTAACAAGATGATAGAGCATTTCGACATCAAATCACGGTTAGGCAACGCTTGCCGAGGTCGGTTCGTGGATGGGTGATTCATTACATATCGAGAGCCCTCCGTGCCTCGGAAGTCGTTAAGACGTTGATCCCGGCTGTCATTCGTAGATTTTTGACAGTCTTTACGGACAGCCAGAAACCCAAGTCTGACAATCAGTCTTACCAAGGGGTAAAAATATAATTTAAAAGAGTGTCCATGGAGTTTCTTGCCCGTTCTCCTCCATAGGTACCTACGCTTTGGAATGGGCAACTAGCTTCATATTTTCTGACTGACCGACTTCTTTACAATTCAAAAGTGCCTGTAAATGGTTTAATTGAAATAAATGGCAGATCAGATAGGCAGTCGCTCTACGTAAAATACTCTGCACCAGGTAAGACTGGAAAGCGGCCCCAACATAGTAGGGAAAAGGCTAGGCAGATGATGATTCGCAAATGGTTAGAGGTGGATAGTACGCCCATATTTCTTCAGTTAAGTTTTTAATTTTAAATCATCTTGTTGATATTATTAGTTGTCTAACAGACGTATAACACGAATAATATTTAATATAAGTGGCCCAGTGCGCAGTCTAAGAGACAGATACAGTTGTGTAATATTTATTTTATAAAAAAAAAATTTGCAACACCATACGGTTCGACAAAATTGGTTGAAAGACGCAGCAATTTAAAATCACACACAAACATAACATCACGCGGTAAGGCAGAGGTGTACGCACGACGACATATCAAGCTATACATTTCCATCATAAGCCGACTTCTATACAATGCAAGGTCAGCTAAAACTGGAAATGTATAGCTTGATAATATGTACACTTTCATATCGTCAGTTACGTTCAAGTCCCATGTAATAGGGAGCGAGCGTATCGCTGTAAATCGGACACAAATCCAGACAAAGACATGGCCGTGAATTAATGGTTCACTTTCATGTGTACACACGGTTCAATTTGGTTTGTTACCAAGTTGAAAGGCATATGGAAAAGGCTGTTTAGAAGTCGGAAAATAAATAAATATTACACACCTAACACCCATACATGTGCAAAAATATTTTTGTTCGCTTTTTTTTTTTCTATAAATTTTTCTTAAAAATTCAACACTTACAATATGTACTTACAAACGCCTTTGCTATTAATATATTATTTATATGAGTGTATATACGAGTTTTTTTTTTTTCATTAAAATATATTTTTGAAGCGCGATCGATACATTGATCGATTGGCCTTGGAAAGCGAGTTTTTTTTTTTTTGTATAAGTACAGGACGTTTACATATTTGCGACATTAAGAGGCATATACAGGATGGTTTGGCAAGTCATTTACTGAACCTACCAAGTTTATGAAAAAAAAAAACACATTTTTAACTTGTTAAGAAATATTCACAATTTTTCAAGAAAAAAAAAAACAAATTTCTAGTGAATATTTCAAAAATTTAAGCAGTGAAATAGTTAAAAATGGCCAACCATTATAATATTCATTTGCACTTTGGAAAAAGCTTTGCCCTAGGTGTACAACAAGGTAAATGAAACATGTCAGGTCAGAACATAAGCTCCATGAAATTTCGTGCATGTTCTTTCAATCACACTACTTATGTCACCATTTATCATTATCAGGCTATACTGTTTCGATTGCTGGGACAAAGGCCTCCTCTCAGTGAGAGGGAGTGGGCCGTAATCCACCAAGCGGGCTCAGTGCGGGTTGGTAGATGTCACATGTCTTCGAAATTTTGGTTCTAGGACATGCCGGTTTCCTCACGATGTTTTCCTTCACCGTTTTGAGAGCAGTGGTGATGAAATAATTTACGAAAAGTAAAGCGCCTGTCTGGGTTCGAACCAACGACCTAAATTCGTAAGTCACCACTGCTGTCACCGCTTAGTTCCCAAAAAATGTTATTGCGCAGCCTTCTGTGCGAAGTTTGGACCAGCCATAATTCGTCAGCCATATTGAAAAGGTACACAGATACAGGTATTATTTATAAATCGTATTTTAGTATATTTTGCTAAAAATATATAATTAATTCTTCGTTGCAGTTTAATCGTAGCATAAGTTTGTCCCACTCACACATTGTCACAAACTGCGTAGGGTGGCGTACACAATTATCGTCCATGACCAAGAAATTAATATTTTTTTTTTTTTTTAAATGTAATATTTATTTAAACACAGACGATAATTGCCTACGTCATGCCTATAAGTATAATATCATAGCACTTTTAACTACAAAACAGTTTTAGCTACTTTATACCACATACAGAATATTATTATGAAAACATTTTCTACACACGGAAATCTGACAAGCGTTTTTCTGTATGCGGTTTTAAAAACATATGCTATGTAGTTTCAAAGTGCTGTATTCGTCAAATAAACTTTATTTTACTGTAAAACATTTGTATTATCAGCTTAAACACAGAGCTAACATACTTAATTTAAAGATTCAAGTACTTCAGACCTATTTTTTGAAAGAAAATTTCATTTTTCTTTAATTACCCATTTTTTTTATTATAATGAGTTTAGCATCTGAAGTACTCTAAGAAACCCTGGACATAAAAATAAATAAATGATAGATTCATGGGTGTAGCCAGATTGGGGTGACACCTTATTCTGGTAAAACAGTCTTTAACCACGTTCAAAATGACCTTATACATCCAGAATTCTGGAAACTGGCCAGAACCGGACCATTGAGAAAAAAATTGACCATCCGGAAGTTCCGGATGGGCAAAAATCCAGATCCGGAATTCCGGGCGCGATTTTTTCGAATTCTTTGACGAAAAATTAGTCTTAATAACATATTAACTCCCTCTCACAGAGAGGAGGCTTTATACGGAGTATATTGATAACATATTATTATTCAGATTTTTTCCAGTATCTCCACCAAATTCCGGATTTAGAGGGTCCATTTAAAAATAGCCGTATTTCCCCATTCTGGCAACACCCGTGGATGGAATGGAGGCGTCGGCTTTGTATTAACATTTTTACTTATTATCCCACTACATTATTTATTTATAATATTTATATTTTAAAAGTTCTTAACGCCACGGATTGGACATTAAAAAAAAAACGCGTTTTAAAATTTCCTGTCTATTCCTGGAAATTATTTCAATAAATAAATATTATGTGACAGGTTTGTAATAGCAGTTCAAAATCATCGATTATTTGCAAACCAGATTGTTATTTATTATTTGTACAATATGGCCGAAAAATCATGTCCGTTCTGAACTCTTGCGCATGTTCTCTCACTCACACTCAAAAAAATATTATAGCGCATGCGCAGCCTTCTGCGCAAAGTTCGGACCGGGCATGATACATCAACCGTACTGTGTGTAGATTATATTTTTGTTTTTAAGCAAATCTTTTTTGACAGTTTTTTTTATCAATCCAATCCAGGGTCGTAAATCACCATTTAGTTTAGCGGCGACATGTAGGTGATATCGTCCCAAGGGTGACGGTACAGAGGCTGTTTCATGCGCTTCTGGTCGAGGTAGTGGCCAACCAGACCGATCGTGCGGCCTAGCACGAATAGAGCATTGATCGAGCCCATTGAGATGTAGTTATTACCTTCCTCCCTGTTGAGAAAAAAGGTCATTTAGCTTCTTGTAATTTTTACATAATATAAGATTAGGCATTAACATCAGAGAGGCAATTCTCGTAATTTTAAGAACGTCCATAGTCGGGCTGCTTACTCTCGAATATAATTCCGATAGATCGACATTGGTCAAACGTCAGTTGGTTGAGTTAAACGTCAGGGATTGGCTAGACTCAGTGAGTCCAGCCAATCAATGACGTTTGACTGACAATTCCAATGTCGATCTATCGGAATTATATTCGAGAGTCAGTACCCTGGCTGCTACTAACACTTTGTACTTCCTGCGAGTCGAATCCGGGACCTCATGCTCACCAGTAACACTCAAGCAATCACTAGACCAGTGAGACAGCAGTCATTTTTATTGGGGCATAAAAAATATATGTCGAACACAATCTTCTTTTTGACAATGACTCTTTTTCAGATTTTTCAAATACACGATGTATTTTAAAAACACTTTACTTCCTTCAATCTTTGCTTTTCGTCGGGTAAAATAAAAAAAAAAATATAGTACTCACTCCGTGAACAGCTGACAGTGCCGGAACATGTCGACCATGGCAGCGGCGACGATGCCGTCCACGTTGAGGATGAGGTTCGGCTTCTTGCGCGTCGTGATGGCTTCCACGTCCAGCGCGTAGCGTGTCACCGGCCACGCGGGCCAGCGTGACGTCACGTACGCCTTCAGCTCGCGCACTCGCGAGTCGGGGTTGTTGATCGATTTTACTCTATGGGGAGAAAATAAGGCATGTAAACACACAATATCCAAGTACATCGTGTCTGTTAAGTTTTGCTAGTTAATTTAATTTTACCATGTATATGTCGCCGTATGATTGTGAACATCGTTAGTTTATAATCTATCTCGCGAGATTAAACGTATTCATTTTCGATAGCCAGGGTGCTTACTCTCGAATTTAATTCCGATAGATCGACATTACAATTGTCAGTAAAACGTCTGGGATTGGCTGGACTCACTGAGTATAGCCAACCCCGGACGTTTAATTCGACCAACTGACGTTTGACCAATGTCGATCTATCGGAATTATATTCGAGAGTTAGCACCCTGCACTATTGACAGGGTTCACAATTTGTCCGATTTTATCACGCGTAACATTGTGAACCGCCCCTGATTTGTCGGACTTGGCGGTAGCCGAATTGGTCGCAGTAACTAAGCCAGGGTTCCCCGACCAAATGGGTTAGAACTGCGACCAATCGCTACTTCAAGTTGGTCGCAGTAACTTGGCTATTTAGTATTAATGCAAGTTTGATACCAGTTCACAGTTTGTCGGTTTGCCGTGAACAGTTTATAAACTATCGAAAATTTGCAAATGTTTGTTGCAGGTTCAAAATTTTTCGATAGTTTAAAATCTACGGCCAAAAATAGCGTTAATTTTTATTAATATCGACATTTGTAGTGTTGCATCTGACGATGTCCACAATTATACGGTGACAACATATATATATATAGCGAATTTTGATACATATTTAGAACCAAACGATAAATAAGCGAACGCGTACCTGTGTCCGATGCCCATGATGAGCTCTCCCCGGGCGCGCTTGTCGTTGACGAACTCCTGCGGGTGCAGGCCGCGGTCGTGCGCGGCGCTGAAGTCCTGCGCCGCGCGGTCCAGCGCGCCGCCGAAGCGGTCGCCCTGGGGGGGGGGGGGTTATTAACATAACATGTCATACACTCTGTCCACTAGGGGTGCGTTCCGAGTTGGGAATATAATCGATATCGACATGTCTTCGAATTTTTACTTCTAAGACATGCCGGTTTCCTCACGATGTTTTCCTTCGCCGTTTTGAGAGCAGCGGTGATGAAATAAATTACACAAAGTAACGCGATTGGTTGGGTTTGACGCCACGACGTACAACTAGTAATTCGGAATCGTTACTACTGAGCCAACATTGCTGTCAGTTATGTTTACGTCCCATGAAATAGGGGCGACCCTATTGGCGTCAATCGGGCACAAATCCAGACTCCGGGCTGCTACTGGCAAAAATAGTGATCTAAGAATAATAAAAGTCAAGAAATGTAACTCATGCTCAAAAAAGCAAGTGCGAGTTGGACTCGCACACGAAAGATTCCGTACCACCATACCATATTTAACACTACATATAAAATAACGACAAAAAAAATCACGTTTGTTGTATGGGAGCCCCCTTAAATATTTATTTTATTCTTTTTTTAATATTTGTTGTTATAGCGGCAACAGAAATACACATTCTGTGAAAATTTCAACTGTCTAGCTATCACGGTTCATGAGATACAGTCTGGTGACAGACAGACAGTGGAGTCTTAGTTATAGGGTCCCGTTTTTACCCATTGGGTAAAAATGGCACCACACAAATGTTTACCGCTGTGGACGTTGCCGAAAAGGCTACCGTGCACCAGAACCAATGACAGCGCTTGCCGGAATACAACACTCAACGCGAGCGCAGCTGATTGGCTTATTTGCATGTGTGTTCTCTCGTTCGAATACTCGGGGTATTTTGTCAATGTATTGAAGTATGGAGCCGAAATTTCTCGTTGATTTTGTTTACAGTTACGCTTCCTGACTTTTTATTATTCGTAGATAAGAATCAAGATTGTTGAAGTTAATCGTAATATTTGCTAAGAATAACTTACAATGGTCAACAGTCCGCTGACTACAGAGGATATGAGGTCCTTGCCGGCTCTCGCGGTGACCATGGTGTTGTGTGCTCCGGAGACGGCGGGGCCGTGGTCTGCGGTCACTATCAGCACCAGCTCGAAGAACTTTGACGCCCATTCTGGGAGTTCACGTTGGAACCTATAACGAGAGAAAGATTATTAATTCATTTACTGAAGAAAAATTACGAAGAAGTGTTTGGAACTCACACATAAATATCGTTCATCTGATACAGCCCGTTGCAAAAAAAATGCCGAAAAAAAACTCCGTTTCTTTTATGAAAACCCCTTTAATTCTTTTTATCATCATTTGGCTAGCCTTTTCGACTTCCAGTCTAACCGGATGCAGCTGAATACCAGTATTTTACATAGAGCTCCTGCCTATCTGAGCTCCACAGCCCAGTTACTGGGTAATACGATACCTTTTGATATGACTGGTTGTCAGACTTTCGGGCTTCTGACGACCCGTAAAGACTGTCAAAGATGCACAAATGACAGTCGGGACCAACAGCTTAACGCGCTTTCCGAGGCACGGAAGGGTCTTGGTATGTAAAGATGGTCACCCATCCACGGACCAACCACGGCAAGCGTAGCTTAACCTGATCGATCGACCCGTGTAGCTGTTATAACTTAGCCGCAAGCTACTCTAAGAGCGGTTTCGCACTACATCCGATGCGATTCCGAATTAAAGATCCGAACAGACGGACGGGGAGATGGGTTATGATGACAATGCTTACCACAACAAGCTGATGGTGCCACCGACTCCCAGCTGTCTCTCCAGCACCTGACTGATGGGTACTCCGCAGTACGACAGCTCGTTTCCTCTCTCGTCGCAGATTGTACTGATGAAGGCAGCTGGTTTCCTGATGATGCCCAGTTTCTGGAAGATGGAGAGGATATTTAGTAGAAAGAAAAATAGGTTTATTTGTCACAGAAAAATGTGCATACAAAAAGATAATATTAATTCCATAGAGGTATGAGGAACAGGGTGTAAAGTTCACTCATCCACTATAGAAAAGGGAGGATCCTCCGACCAGACGGGTGTTGTGCCCGATGATTCATTTCAGGCCGTTGTATCTATGCTAGTTGCGCGGTAAACTCTGCTTGCGAGATGCAGGATATTGCGTGACGTCAGTATGACGCCTTGTTCGCATGTGGCCTACAATTCTTATAATAAGGAAAAATAAATAAAAACAAAATATATACTATCCATAATTACGAGCACAAAACATAAGAATGAAAACGATGGTGATAAAAAATAGAACAGCTTTTAATTATTTCGTTGAAGAACAATTCCATCTACACATTGTAAAAAAGCGACATCTTTCAGACTTTCGACGTTCTGCCGTTTATACATTTTCTTTTCTTTCTTTCAGAATTTGTAAGAAACTAACTGCCAGATAAATTTGCCGGTACTTATCGGGGGATAGTAAAAAATGAATTTATGCAAATAAATAAAATTTAAATGACTGTTTGTAGTGTCAAAAGAACAGTTTTGAAATTTTTGTCTGTCTGTCTGTTTGTTTGTTCCGGCTAATCTCCGAAACGGCTAGACCGATTTTGACTGGACTTTTACTGGCACATACCTGACGTTATAAGGAGTAACTTTTATTCTAGAAAAAGAATTAGGGCTCCGCGCAAAACAAATTAAAACCTATGAAATCCAATTTGTTTTCAGACATGCACACAGACACGAACACAGCTAATAAATATAATAAACTGGCTGCGCCCCGCGGTTTCACCCGCACAAGTTTCGATCCCGTGGAAATATCGGGATAAAAAGCATCCTATGTGTTAATCCTGGTTATAAACTATGTGTGCCAAATTTCATACAAATCCGTTCAGCCGTTTGTGCGTGAAGAAGTAACAAACATACAAACACACTCACAAACTTTCGCCTTTATAATATTATTATTAGTGTGATACTCACTCTTGCCCAATCGTAGTCCATAGGTACTTTGGGAGGATCCACCTCCTCCTTCACGATGATCTTGCCTTCCTTCACCAGTTTCAAGTACACCTGTTGGAGAAACATAATTGATTAGAAAATTTCCACCATCTTCCTAACACTGCATTACTCCATAGAAAAGGGAGGATCCTCCGACCGGACGGGTGTTGTCTGGCGGGCAACTGCCCGACGATTCATGTGGGGCCGTTGCTGCTAATTGCGCGGTAAACTCTGCTTGCGAGATGCAGGATTTTGCGTGACGTCAATAAGACGCGTAATTCGCATGTGGCCGTTGTAAACAGCTACATTTATATTATGTAAATAATAATTATCTTGTTTGAAAATATTAGAAATTTTAGATTGGACAGTGATGTATCGCCGATGTTGATATAATCACCATCATTTCAGCCGAAAGACGTCCACTGCTGGACATAGGCCTCCCCCAAGCACCTCCACTTGTTGATATAATTATATTATTATCAGTCATCATCATCTGCCTACCCTTTTCCCAACTATGTTACGGGCGGCTTCCAGTCTAACCGGATGCAGCTGAATACCAGTATTTTTACATGGAGCGACCTATCTGACTTCCACAACCCATTTACTGGGTAATACGATACCCCTTGGTAAGACTGGTTGTCAGACTTTCGGGCTTCTGACTACCCGTAACGACTGTCAAAGATCCACGAATGACAGCCGGGACCAACGGCTTAACGTGCTTTCCGTGACACGGAGGGGTTTTGGTATGTGAAGATGGTCACCCATCCACGGACCAACCGCGGCAAGCGTAGCTTAACCTGATCGATCGAGCCGTGCGGCTGTTATTACTTAGCCACAAGCCCCTCTACTACTATACTGTTATCAGTATCTCACCTTATTAACAGAATTGCCGAGCGTGTCGAAAGAATTCGGCACCTCAGCCCCATACGCTTGGAGCGCCGCGTTCTTAGCGACCGCCTTCTCCATAGCCGAGCCGGCGAGTGAGCCCGCGTGACCGAACTGTACTTCTGACGTGAACATGTCTGTGGTAGAAAAGTCAATTTTTAGTCAAATTAATGGTTATTTAGGACTGGTGAAGATATAAAGAAGAATAATTAAGTTTTAGATTCTGCTTATGCGTATGAAGTTTCATTAAAATCGGTTTATTAATTTCGAAAAACAAGGGCTTGAAAGTTTGTATGAAATGCCGTACGGCGTAAACGCTCTCGGCTACGTGCGTAAGCAGTGGACTCACCGGAGCAGGTGCCGATGCACCAGGCGACGATGGGCTTCTTGATCTTCCCGTCGCGTATCGCGCGGCACACGTGGTACTCCTCAACACCTCCCACTTCACCGAGGAGGACTAGCATTTTAACATTGGGGTCAGCTTCGTATCTGTGTACAGAAATAGTGGTTTTACAAGGTGTAATTAAAATAACTGATTGTTACTGACACTAGCTGTGCTCGCGACTTCGTTCGAAAACAACAGTGGGTCTCGTTACTAATTCTTGTTCTAAAATAAAAGTATATTACTCATTATAACATTCAGCTATCTGCCAGTGAAAGTCCCGTCAAAATTGGTCCAGCCGTTTCGGAGATTAGCCGGAAAAAACACAAAGACAGACAGACATTTTTAAAACTGTTTGGTTTTTATTATCCGTACCGTATATGCTTTGATATGCATTTAGTAAACAGCTGTTATTCTGACATTACAAACAATTTAATTTTATTTATTTGTATAAAGATTTGTCATTCATCACCATCAAACTGAACAATTTCCTTTATGATACCAACATTTCGGAAGATTTCAACATTTCGATAGACCGGTTTTTCATCCTCCTAACTAACCTAACTAAGATTATAAATGCGAAAATGAGTAGTTTGTTTGTTTGTTACGCTTTCAAGCTAAAACGGCTGAACGGATTTGGATGAAATTTTGCACATGAGTAGACCATGACCTGAAGAAGGACATAGGCTACTTACATCCTGTATCGCAGACGAAATCGCGGGCAACAGCTAGTATATTATAAAAGCATAATGTACCTGAGCAAGTGATCAATGAAGGTGGTCCCGGGGTAGCGGTCTCCTCCGATGGCGACGCCCTCGCACACGCCGTCCGCGTCCTTGGAGATGATGTTGTTGAGCTCGTTGCTCATGCCGCCCGAGCGGGACACGTAGGCCACGCTGTGGGACACGGACGTTCAATCAAATAAATACTTAAAAAAAAAAAACAGAAATGTTACTTCTACGAATAAGTAATCAGCCAGGAAATGTAACTGTGCTAAAAGAATGACCAAAAAGTCAATGAAGAAAAAATGAAAAAAAAAAAAGGATTATGATGGCTTAAAAGTCCTGTACAAGCGCGTCATCAGTCGGACATTTCTCTTGCAAGCGAGCGCACTTCGCGTACGTTTTCGTTTTTATCAGCTGTGAATCATCATGCCAGCATGTGTTGTGAAGTGGTGCAGGAGCCATACAAGATTAAAACGTCCACGCATCACGTTTCACTTGTAAATATTAGCAAACATTATAATTATATTCAAAGATGTTCAAATACGTTATCAAACCGAGATGGTCAATACTATGCAACATGAAGTCAGTCAATTTTTTACCTAATTTAGGTTTTTTTTTCTTGATGAAATATTAAAAAGTAAATCAAAAAAATTTAGATATTTTTATAACAGTAATCTATTTTGCTCAGTTTTAGATTTAATCACGTTTATGTGACGCGAGCTGAGCATACATTTCGGGGTTTATTTATAAACGTTGTTTTAAGGCGACATGACCTAAAACGCGGTCACTATCGGACTGCATAGAAAAAAAAAAAAGAAGCGCGATGACACAACGCTGGTAATTTATTGCAAAATATGAAGGAATTATCTATTTACAAAAAATCTATTGTTTGGACTAAAAAATTCAAACACTAGTGCTTTAGTATGTTGCTTGTAGAATAATCTGACAAAAAATCAGAATGATTGTATGTATATTAATATGGTTTTTATTGTAAGAAAGATTTTAGAGGTATCTTCATGATTTTTTTTCTATCGTATCAAAATTAGTTGTATTATGTTTTCGACACATTCTTTACCGAGCATATATCCTGAAGAATATTATATATTTTTCTGATTTTGTTTACTATAGTCGTTCATATACTGTTATTGTTTCTTAAACTTGCGTTTTTTTGCGTTTACTTCCTCTAAGCCCCTTAAGCTAAACGCCAGAAATTTATGACTACAGTCGCTTGTCATTACTTAACTATAAGCACCGTTTATAAATATAGGGGTTCCTGTCTACGCAACGTATCCGCGGTGTACTTAACCGTCTACGTCAGACATACAGTCGGTGTGAAAATACTCTAAATAAAGTGACTGACATACCTGCCAGGTCTGTAAAGCTTGCTGTCAATAATGTTATCAATCATGCCAGCAGTGTTGCCGATCTTGAAGCACCCTGGTTTAATACCACCCACGGTGGCTGGACCGATTATGTTTACCTGCGAGGAAAAAACGAAGATTCCATTAGCAAAATAAAATGAAAATACAAAAGGTCCTAAATAAATTTATTTTGCATTGGAATTTGAACTTTGTCATGTACGAAATTGAGTTCGTGTTTGCACAACATGAATCAAGATTCTCGTATATACAAGTTTAATTGAATTCTACTTACACCACGTGTGTCAGCAAGTTTGATGATCTTCCTCGTCATGTTCTCAGGGATACCTTCGGCGATGATGACGATGGTGTTGATCTGAGGATGCTGCATAGCCTGTAACACGATAAAAGAAAAAAGTTACTAAAAATAATTGAATGAATGCGAACACACATTTGCGTGGGCATTCCCTAAAGTAATGGAAAAATTCGTAAAAAAATCGCCCTTGAAGCAATTCATGTCTAACCGAGTTGTCACAGCATGGAATAGGATCCCGGAAAATTTTATGACGGTTTTCACACTGAACTACTTCAAGAATCGACTGGACAGATTCAATATCTCCAAGTTATATGATACACACGGCATCAGCTAACTAGCTTCTAGTGTGTCTAACCAAATAATAATAATAATAATTTACGACGGAGAAGAATTTTAACTAATTTCAATAAAGGAATAACATCACAATTTTTTTTTGACGCGATGAATTTTTTTGACTCGCGCACTGAGGGTTCAATTTGTAGTTAAGGCGACTACATGACCTAAAACGCGGTCACTATCGGACTGCATAGAAAAGAAAGAGAAGCGCGATGACACAACGCTGGTAATTTATTGCAAAATATGAAACAATCATCTATTGTTGATTTATCAAACACCAAAGAAATAAAAACCGTACACTAAAATTCGGGGAATTAAATTGTCTTTTATATGGTGAAAGTTTTATGAAAATACACCCGATAGTGTTTGCGTGATTATCGTTTTTATGTCCGCGGTAGACATTACTTTACAAATTAATTACACTATGTTAAAAAAATATAATTGCAAATATTCACATATCAAATTACGAAGCAAATGGTCTAGTATAACATTTGTTTTTTTCGAAGAAATCAGTCCGGTCGATTAGACGTGACGTTGAATTTAAAATCATTAGAAGTCGTATATCTGCGCCTTAAGTAACTACAAATTTACGGTTTTCTGATTTTTTCCTTTACTTGTGCTACATGACATTGCTTCTTGCCAAATTTCATGCAGGTTTTGATTCCGGAACATAAACGCCCGTATCTTTTGATTGCGTTGACTTAGAAATTTGATTTTTTCACAGCATCAAGGTATTGCAGCCCTGAGTATTTGATATTAATTTCAAATTGATAACTACCCGCGTTCCTGAGAAAAAGGTCTCGACAGATGGACAGACAGACGGACAACGAAGTGATTTTATAAGGGTTCCGTTTTCCCTTTTGCGGTATGGAACCCTAAAAAAGGAAACGGTAGGAGATTTTAACTGAGACTGCAATTTCTGATCTTGTCGCTTGTAATTCACACTATGTGGTGCTTTGTATCTAACCCCCAAGCCCTGTCCATCGTCAGCTTGGATTATGTACAGACGCCAGCACATGAAGCTAACCGTAACTGTCAAATTTTCCCAATCAACTTTGAACCTGATGCCTTAGCGATCAAGTTGAAAATCTATTAAAGAAATTTGACGGATTGTAGTAGCTTAATGTGCTGGCGTCTGTACTCTATTCAATAACATAGAATCACTCCTGTAGTCCAAAAAGGTTAGGTAGAGGGGTATCAGCGCCTGACATAAATTGATGTAATTTCATAGGGTGCGTTCCGTATTGGGAATATAATCGATGTAATCGATTTGAGCGTGCTTAAACCCGTACCGAATTAGCGTGAGCGCGATAACGATGTCCCGTGAATCGTCATAGATGACGTCATGACATGCGCCATCTTGCGATAACGCCGACCATGCCTTGTATACCATAATATCACGGTGAGCGCTGTCAAAAATGTGTGTTTGTGTGTGAGGATGTGTTTTGTTTTAAAATGCATCTTCATATCTTTAAATTAAATTCATTTTCGAAATTGTGCTTCTTGCTGACAGTCGCCACCTAACCAAATAAGAAGAACTGAAGAAGAAATGTGGTGTTTCAATAAAAAAATACACGTACGTTTTGACATTGAGTAAGCACTGTGACCGTGTTCACGAGCGTTCCGAATTGTTGACAGCTTCTCAGCTGTCATAATCGTAATATCTAATACGGAACGCATGTTAGACGAAGTGAGTGCTGTGAGCGATTATAGCCAATTCGGAATGCGGCCATAGTAGGCAAGTTATTAATCACGTCTAAACTTGTATGGAGTAGTGTCAGGCGCTGATCAATTAGACAGGATTAAACTAAAACTTATCTTCTGTCCTTATCTTAATGAATTAAAAAGAACAAGATGCACGGAACTAAAATTTAGTTTAGTTTGTGAACAAGGGAATCGGCACCAGTAAGGAAGATCATGGAGCTCATACCTGCATGGTGCTGTCGTAAGCTGAGCGGAGTGACGCGAAGTTGATGAGCACGGTCGCCTCTTGATGCTTACGCATTGAAACGTCCATGTCGGAGTACACTGAAATACAAACATTTTAATGTTTTAACTTAGACCAACAATTACAAACTCACTAGCTTCCGCTCCCGGCTTCGCCCGCGAGGTATGTCGATAAAAACTATCCTATGTCCTTGTCCTTCCCCGGGATGCAAACTATCTCTCTGCTAAATTTTAACGAGATCCGTTCAGTGGTTTAGGCGTGAAAAGGTAACATACAGACAGACAGGCAGACAGAGTTACTTTCATATATATATATATATATACAGGTATGAGGAGCAGGGTGTAAAGTTCACTCATCCTTTACAGAAAAGGAAGAAGGCTCCTCCGACCAGCCGGGTGTTGTGTCTGGCGGGTAACTGCCCGATGATTAATATCGGACCGTTGTATATATGATAGTTGAACGGTAAACTCTACTTGCGCGATGCAGGATTATACGTGACGTCAGTGATGCGTAGTTCGCATGTGGCGATGTAGATGCCGCCTCAGAGACAAGCATAATGAACAATATTTTCAAGTTAACAATTAGTTTGACTGCATCCACCATGTTTTGTCTCTGCATCCTTTAAAATTGAGGATTTCAGGGATGCAAACACTCATTGCATGAGCGAATTTACACCGAATTAGCATCACCATAAAGATCGAAATAGCAGGGCACAATTTTAAAAACCACAGACGTTCACGGAACTTTGATCCTTAACTACCCGTCAAATTATACACTGTGGAAAATACATAAAATATTGAATACACTATGAAAACTAATAATACAATATCTTACCCGGTATGAAAACCTCCTTGTTTCCGAAATAGTACTTCTGCTTGTGGTCGGCTGTGAAGGGGTACACGATGGCCACGACTGACGGCTCCGCGCGACGGCAGATGTAGTCGAAGTCCAACATTCCCTGTGGGTGTACAATTATTGTTAATATTCAATTTCATGGACAGTTTCGTCAAGAAATATTGTAATATCCTAGACTTGTTATCGCGCACTGGATTTTCAACTTTCGGTGTTCAGCCGAGCATTGAGAATCCAACAGACCGCATTCGAGCGCGTCAACAAAACCACGCTGTTTGATGATCAATTGTCAGCGCTATTCAGTGCGTTTAAAATTCAGTGCGCGAAAAATAATCGCCAAGGGAAAAAATCGCCCGTTTGAACCTGGGGTAAGTTTACAAAAACCGGAGATACATCCGGAGTTGCCATTCTATAACAAACCGACTACAAAAGCAATTTACTCAAAATGTCTTTATATAAACGATTATTTTTATATACCACAAATAAAAGACTTACCCGCTTACTAATAAACGTATTATATCAGATGAATAGTTACACACTTATTTCTCTCTTTCAGTCGTCCGTAATTTGACTTTCGAAAGAAGAAGACAAAGCGTTGTGTAACTATACAGACGCTATACAACGTTTATTAGTAAAGGGGTTAGATGGTTAGCTAAATAAGCATCTGTTTCATAAATTTCGGGTAAGTATTGCTTTTTAGGGTTCCGTACTCAAAGGCTGTCAACCGAACCCTATTGCTAAGCCTCCGCTGTCAGTCCGTCTGTCTGTCACCGGGCTGTATCTCATGAACCGTAGACAGTTGAAATTTATACAGAGTGTGTATTTCTATTGCTGCTATAACAAGAAATATTAAAAATATTTTTATTTCAGCGTTTTTCGCCTTGTGGTACGGAAACTTTCGTGTGCGAGTTCAACTGGCACTTGGCCGATTTTTTTTTAATAATTTGGGTCCCACAGTAAAGACAATTTTGTATTCTTATGTAGTTTCAGTAACTGGAAGTCGGCACATTAACTGTATTTAGTACTAGCTTCCGCCCGCGGCTTTGCCCGCGAGGTCATCATCAACTGCCTAGCCTTTTCCCAACTATGTTGGTGTCGGCTTCCAGTCTAACCAGATGCAGCTGAATACCAGTATTTTACATGGAGCGACTGCCTATCTGACCTCCACAACCCAGTTACTGGGTAATACGATACCCCTTGGTAAGACTGGTTGTCAGACTTTCGGGCTGCTGACTACCCGTAACGACTGTCAAAGATCCACGAATGACAGCCGGGACCAACGGCTTAACGTGCTTTCCGAGGCACGGAGGGGACACGGTATGTAAAGATGGTCACCCATCCACGGACCAACCGCGGCTTAACCTGATCGATCGAACCGTGCGGCTGTTATTATTTAGCCACGGGCCCCTCTTTGCCCGCGAGGTATGTCGATAAAAACTATCCTATGTCCTTCCCCGGGATGCAATCTATCTCTCTGCCAAATTTTATCGAAATCCGTTCAGTGGTTAAGGCGTGAAAAGGTAACATACATACATACATACATACATACATACATACAGACAGACAGACAGACAGATAGAGTTACTTTCGAATTTATAATATTAAAGTATGGATAGTCCTAGGTCTTGCCTAGTGGGCCTCTGGTATTATCATTCTAAACTAAACTCTATTTTAATAGGAATAAAGTTAACATTACCTGTATAGCCCTATTCTGCATGCCCCAAATGATAGCCTTGGTCCTATCACTGAAGAGTGACATGACGGTGGTGATGTTCTGTCCCAGGTCTTGCCTGGTGGGAGCCTGGGAACACACCAGGTCCAGCAGTTTGTGGGACAGCTCTGGTAGGTCGATCTTGGGCTTCGGCTGCGGGAGGAAAGAAAAATAATGGTTAGTTTATGAGTCAGGTGATTTGACTATATACTTATACATACATTTTGATTAAGCTGTGGAAATGGGCGACTTCTTAGTTTAGCAGTGGAAAATTTTAGATTAAAACATAGGTATTTTTTGACGATTCCACAAAAGCAAACTTTCGTTTTGGATTTGAGTTGGTTTTGCTATGAGTCTACTAATAATACCAGTCCGCAAAGGGCTTCTATTCATGGTGTCAAACACATAATCGCGACAAAAAAATCTGGTGTTACATTTTAACAGCAGATTTTTTTTCGCGACTTCAGAGGGGCAACTCTCGTAATTTTAAGAACATTCACAGTCTGATCTCAGCCTCAATCTGTCAAAAAATGCCTCTAATTTCCCTACATTTTGACAAGTTTTTGACATTTGTTTGTCGCTGAGATGAGATTGCGACTAGATTTTGAACGTTTTAAATTACGAGAATTGGCCTTCAGGTTTGGTCCCATAGTAAAAGTTGTTCATAATGATGAGTACAATGATCCTCTAGAGTTATGGGATATAAAAAAAAAACACGTTGTAGAGAAGGCACGAGCATTGATCATCACGCTTGATCAAGACGAATTGACGATTACAGACTTATATAAACTATAAGTGTGCATATGTAAGAGCGATACCCCCCCCCCCCCCATGCTTACGTAAACATTGGTACATGCATTTTTCAATGTGTTCCGGTGTCTTTATTGATTCATGAGCAGCAATTATATGCGTTTCGTTTTCAAGCGTAGACAAGTAGGGTTGCCATATGTGTTCAAACTAAAATCGACTAAATTTTGTAGAAAATCCGAAAAAGTAAAAAAATAAATACTGCTGACGTAATCACCATCCAGACCCCATGTCATCAAAAATAAGCAAAGACAAGACCCCCCAGAACTAAAATTAGCCTAATAACAGTAACTTACAGCAGCCTGAGGTTTCGGCAGCTGCTTGGGCGCGTAGTCCAGCTGGTGCTCCTTGGGGATGGGCACCTGGCCCAGCGCCAGCCCCACGATGGCCGTCATGTTGCTCTCGGGACCGAACACGTACAGCGGGATGCGGAGACGGTGGCCCACTTCGCGCATTTGTCTGGAAGTAGATGACAAAAATTAAAAATGATTTTTAACGCATAGAATTTATTTCTTAAAAGGTAAAATGACGTCTTAATACGAGGGGCTCGTGGCAAAATAATAAAAGCCGCACGTAAGCTTGCCGCGGTCGGTTTGGTTCGACGACCGAGAGCCGTTGGTCCCGGCTGTCATTCGTGGATCTTCCGATAGTCTGACAACCAGTTTTGCCGAGGGGTTTCGTATTACCCAGTAACTGGGTTGTGGAGGTCAGATAGGCAGTCGCTCGATGTTACATACTGATATTCAGCTGTATTCATCGACAAACATTTTACGTGTATTGGTAAACCATTGGTCGCTGCGACCGTCAACTTCGACCACGGTCGCAGCAACGACCTTTTTACGTTACATTAGTAAAATTTTGGTCGCAACGACCATGGTCGCGGCCTTAGTCGTCCGGTGAGCGATTCCGACACTCTTGGTCGCTATTCTTACCAAAAAACATAACAATATCTTTGCTGTGCCAAACGTTAGTCTACATGTTGGTCGCTGCGACCATGGTCACGGTCTTGGACGCCCAGTACGCGACTCGGGTTCGCTCTTGGTCGCTTTTCTTAATATTGAAATAACCAAAAAGATTTCAACACCAACCTAAGTCCCTCCTGGTAATTAGGACCTCCTCTCCTCACGAAGATGGTGATATTGTACTGGATGAGCGCGTCTTTGTACGTCTCCATCGCGGTGATGATGCCTCTGAATGTGTCGGCTACGTTCGTGAAGTTGGCGATACCTCCTCCGATGATCAGGACCTGGGGAATGGAGATTATTCAGCAAGGTGAGAAAAATAGACGCTGTTTTGCTACAAGAAGTAGTTAGAGGTGCATAGTATGTTAATTTTTTTCTAGTTATAAGTAAAAATGAGGGCCGCATTTGCCGATGGGGAAGTTCCATTGGGCCGCACGGCTCTCGGCAAAATTGCGTCATAATTAATAGGTGCTAATTTGAAATCAACTTAAAATGTTATTTCATTTGACAATTGAGTTTCATTAAACCTCAATTTTCGTCGGTGATTCTTCAATTAAAATTTTACAATTTAATAATGTTATTCAAATAATAATAATTTGTTGAAAAATGTGGTGAGAAATATAGTTGAAACCTTCTAAATCAGATGGATATATTACTAATTCCTTATGAGTTGATTGTCTTAGAATTTAACACTTATTGATTTGTTTTGTTTACACTTTCATCAGATTCTTTTGGAATAGATATTAAGTCTGGAGAGCAGTGGTGGCCCAGTGGTAACGGCCGCGACTTACGAGTTGTAGAACGTAGGTTCGAACCCTGACAGGCGCTTTACTTTGTGTAAATTATTTCATCACCACTGCTCTCCAAACGGTGAAGGAAAACATCGTGAGGAAACCGGCGTGTCCTAGAACCAAAAATTCCAAGACATGTGACATCTACCAACCCGCACTGGGTCCGCGTGGTGGATTACGGCCCACTCCCTCTCACAGAGAGGAGACCTGTGTCCTAGCAGTGGGAACATTATAGGCTGATTATGTAGACATTAAGTATGCTTGTTAGTTTGCTTACTTGCGTATGGTACTCGCCATAGATGGCAATGTGTCTGTGTGTATGTGTGTTTGTATCTCCTTACCTTCCCGTTGGGATGTTTCTCTCTGCACATGAGGCTGAAGATGGTCTTGGCATAGTCCGCGGTCTGCATCTCGGTGGGCGCGCCGGAGTACTCGCCGTAGTTGGCGAGCTCGGCCGCGCCGCCCAGCTCGCAGATCGTGTCGGTGTACACGACTGATGCTCCGCCTCCGGCTACCATCGTCCAGATGCGACCAGACTTGTTGAGGACTGTCAGCTGTAGGAAGAATGGAAATATTATTAAATGTGTGAAAAAAGTCGTAAAAACTTCAACAAAAATAAAAATAAAGAGTTTTTAGTTGAAAAACAGTTCCATTTTAGAGTATAAAGACCTTCTGCCCGCGACTTCGTCCGGGTGGAATTTCTTGTACCCCCGACCCTGTCGCATCGCATCGCCTGCCTACGCTAATAATCCGTTTTCGCTAAGCTTACTTTCTTAGTTTTTTTTAATTTCTTTACGCTTCAAAGACCATTTCAGACACCAATCTACATAGTCTTCACATGATCTGACCAAGATTATGTCTGGACTTTAAAAGAGACTGTGACCTCTGAGTTTGTTTCGGCCTTTCTTCTCAGAATAGTCAGATAGGAAACGCCGACCTAATCTAGTTTAAAAAAAATATGACTGACGTGTAAAAGTGTTTGTACAAACCTACTTACAGAAAATAAATCATTTATCATAAAGAGTCCTAGCAATATGTTAAATAGCCTATAGGCTAGGCTTCCCCAAGAATTGAGCTATCAAAACGATTTTTTTTAATTCGACTGGTAGTAATTTAGTGATGGACATTTGGGCCACTTCTCCCCTTTGTC
This sequence comes from Gortyna flavago, assembly GCA_963669345.1. Classification (NCBI taxonomy): domain Eukaryota; kingdom Metazoa; phylum Arthropoda; class Insecta; order Lepidoptera; family Noctuidae; genus Gortyna; species Gortyna flavago. The sequence goes on along the minus strand of OY770155.1, from coordinate 4,750,333 downwards.
TTTAAAAAGTTTTTGGGCAGTAATTATAAAACAAATTAGTATTCTGTTAGCCTGCATGATCCCAACGGCTGGGCAAAGGCTTCTCCTCATGACTTCCAGCTCTTCGATCCAGCGTAAAAAAAAAAAGAAATAAATTAACTGGAGTTTGTCTTAAGACCAAAAAAATTCACATACCTTCAAACTAGCCCCACTTTTAGCATCCAAATCGGCGATATGAGCCTCCTCAGGGTAAGCATCCCTTCCAAAAGGCGGCGGGAAGGTCACCTCCCCCCAGTTCTTGGCGCAGATGAAGTCCGCGGTCTGGTCGAGCTTGGCGGCCAAGTCCAGCAGGTAGATTCTCTCGTTGGTCACTACTATGGGGTTTATTTCCATATAAGTGAAGTACAGGTCCACGTAGACTTTGTATAAGGCGAGGATAAAGGTGGTCAATAATCTGTAAAGATGCGAGAAAAAGTGGTTTTTAAAGTATCTACTTAATAACAATCTTAAATTTTTTCATTCACTGACAGTCATCGTTGGGTCCAGATTTGTAGAAATGAAATTTTGCATAAGATTTCCTTACATTGACATGTAAAGGTGTTTGTACAAACCTACTTACAGAAGTATATTTATCATAAAAAAAAAAAACTTTATTTCAGTCTAGGTCCTTAGTTTTGTTAGTAACAGTAATTGGTTATGAAAAAAAAAAACAACTTTTTAATACAAAAGTTCAATACCTACTAGACGAAAATGTATGAAACAGTTGATTTTTTTTTTCGTAATTTCAGATTTGGTTCCATAATGAAAGTTGTTTATATTCATGGGTAGAACATACACGTACATGGTAGAGAAAAATCATATAGCGAAATTACGGAGCATTAAGGGGGATTTTTGAAAAGACAACCCCTTTTTTTTTTGGGGTTGGAAATCATCAAATAACTTCTCCCGCTCTGGGGAGGGCATGTCAGACTTTTACTGACTAAAACCCACCCGTGTTCCTTCAGTTGCCTGTGCCAGGGGCCACGGTAACTCTTTCTAACAACCCGCGGCCCTGGCAGAAGTCACCTCTCCACCGCGAAACCGCAGTAGATCCACCACGACTTGTCCGTTGTACGACAAGTGATACAAAAGCGCGAAACTGCCTGCGTCGGGCAGTTGCCCGCCAGACGCAACACCCGTCTGGTCGGAGGATCCTCCCTTTTTTATAGAGGATGAGTGAACTTTACACCCAGAATACCAGCGACAGGTATTGTACCTGGCATATGCTGAGCTGGACTCCCATTTGGCGCAACCATGAGACGATGAGACACACACCGCCCAGTAGTGATCGACCGTTATAGATATGACGTGTCTATGGGTCAATTTATCTTTTTAATCTTTTTTTTTTAATTTTTTTTTTCTCACCTTTCTGGTGTTTGTTTAATACTTGTATTATGTCTTTTGTGGCACTGAATAAACTTTTTATTTATCCATCTATCTATGTAAACTTTGCAGCTGTATCAAAATCGTTGTTACCTTTTCATCACAGCTGATTTGATGTTTTTGAGCAACACCCGCTCAATGTCTTCACCAGTTGGGAAAGTGTCTACTGGAACCTGACAAATAAAAAAAAACAGTTTAAAACATCATATCACACTAATATTTTAAGGCGAAAGTTTGTGAGTGTGTGTGTTTATGTTTGTCACTTCTTCACGGTGAAACGGCTGGACCAATTTTGATAAAATTCTGTATGGAGGTAGCTGAAACCCTTTTTTTTTAAGGATGGGAAATCATCAAATGACCCCTCCCGCTCTGGGTGGAGCGGAAGGGAGTGTCAGACTCTTACTGACTAAAACCCATCCGTGTTCCTTCCTTAGCCCTTTATGTTCCGGGGTAGCAGTGACCCTTTAGGACAATCCCGCTGCAAATAGCTGACACCCACCCTGGTTTAACATATAGGCTACTTTTTATCCCAATATTCCCATGGGATCTACACTTATGCGGGTCAATCCGCGGTGCGCAGCTAGTAAAGTAATAATTTTGAAACTTATCGCCAAAAGATCTTTGTAAAATTTCAGCTGGTAGTCAATTTGCTAAATAATCTTTTTCATTGACCATACAAAGCTCATAAAATGATGAGTGTTGTTTTGTATTTAGTTAGAGCTCCAAGGCGTCCACGTCTCCTACGTCCATTTACCCCTGGTGATGAACAAGATCGTGACAAGTCAAGCAACACTAGTCGAGGTCTAGAAAAGGATGGGTGTCTGACCTCAAGACGGAGAGCGAGGGCGTCCACATCTCCTACATCCACTCCTCCCTGGTGGTGGAACAGGATGGTGTCGGAGCGTCTGCCCGACATTATGTTAAGGTACATCTCTTCGCTCTGCGGAAAAAAACATAGAATATTTAGTAACCTTTCAACAGCATTAAATATTTATGATAACACTACCGGCAACACGACAATGCAACTTTTGGAAGCCAAAATCGCGACCACCTGAAAAGCGGAGAGAAATGATTCAACTGTCTTGGAACCCGCAACGAAATATAAAAACAGCTTGCATTGTCAGCTGGTCTGAAGGCCAGTTCCCGTAATTAAAAACTTTCAAAAACTTTCAAAATCTAGTCGCAATCTCATCTCAGCGACAATAAATGTCAAAAACTTGTCAAAAAATTTAGGGAAGTTAAGAGGTATTTTTGACAGATTACAACTGAGATCAGACTGTGAATGTTCTTAAAAATTACGAGAATTGTCCCTCTGACTGTGAACGTACTTAAAATTACGAGAATTGCCCCTCTGGTCTCACACACTCAAGTTATAAAGACTTTGCTTGCGCGATGCAGGATATTGCGTGATTCGTAGTTCACATGTGGCGATATAGATGGCGCTACAAGCTGGTCTAGTTTAACTCAAGTTATACTTACAGCGTCATGCTTAACAAAGGGCTCGACGATGAAATGTCTGAGCTTGCCGGTGGCCGCCCCGACCTGCTGCTCCTTGCCGATGTGTTCGCTGAGCCACTTCCTCACGTCCGTGGCTGACTTGTTCACTCCCACCAGCCCCAGCTTGCCGCGCCGTTTGATCAGCTGATCTGGTTTCACTACCAATTGCTGTCGAAGATAAATAAGATGTTTAAAATATTAATTTAATAAAAAGTTTGTTAAAAATAGAAGTATACAATACTGATAACATTGGAGTCGTGCTTCTTGGTCTCGATATGCAATAATGGTCACCCATCCACGGGGCGACCTCTGCAAACGTAGTCGTACCTTTGATCAACCCGTGCGGCGGATCCCCACTGCCCTCAACTTAAAGATAATTTAATGTAAATAGTCCTTACCTCCTTGCAGAGCCATGGATTCTTCCCGAGTTCGTCCTCCCAAACGGTGCCCTGTTCGAAGGTGGCGAAGCGACACGGCACCAACGCAGTACCGGCTGCTATGTGCCTGGAAACAGTTAAAATATGGCAATTTAAAATATGATTTTCATATTTTTCTTCTAGATTTTTGTTGAATGTCAATTATGGACCGCGTTATGCGTTTCTTGGGGTAAGCCTTCAAATCAAATCAAAAGTCATTTATCTATTTTTTTAATGTTTTAATTTTTATTTCGAAAATTCCCAAAGTTTTAAGTAAACTGCTTATTTGCGGCCAAATTGAATGATAAATGGATTCATTTTTATTTAATTTAATTATATAATGTGTAAGCAATCTAGCAAAACATGTTTTAGACCTCTGTGTCATTAGTAAATACCGGGAACAGTTACAAATTTTAGGTCTATAAGTCGTAAGAATTAATTAAGGGCCTATACTACCTCAAATTGCTTAGCATGATCCTCCGTTATGTCGAAAATACTGCAGCATTAATTTTGAAATAAATATATGGTAAAGTTGAGGATTAATGTAAGGTACTATGTTTGACGAAAACACGATTCCATAAAATTTTCTCGATAGAAAAAAAACCAAAGTTACCTCGAAACTGAACAATAAACCGCTGGTATTAAAAAAATACTTCAAATTTGATCAGGAAACTTTGTATAATAACTAAAGTAACTATAAAGCAGCGACTATGTTTTTTTTTTTTTTAATTACAATTATTTTCGCCTTAAAAAGCAAAAACCTAAACTATTGGCGCTGCCTGCCGCCCAGCACCGCACTCTGTCTCGCTCACGCTTAGTCCGCGAGCAGTATCGTGCGAGCGAGACAAAGAGTTAATTTTAGCTGAGGTAGTATGGTCCCTTAAGTACAGTATAATAAATGACACTCATTAAAAGGTGGCTGTGACCACTATCCATCAGGGGAATTTTGTCAGGATGGCTCATAAAATTAACAATAGTAGTTTTTTCGAAGATTACTACGAGTAAATAATTGTCCTTTTTAACAATTTTAATCTATTTTGGAGATTACGAACTTTTGCCACAACCACGCCACAACTAATGGCGTTGTCTTAGTATGGTACTCATATTTGGAAACAGCAGGGTTGACGCTAAGATGGTAGGGACTGGGATGGTAGGGCCAATTACCACTAGGTGGCGGTAACAACTTACTATCAGGTGGTAATTACCACTTCCCATCAGGTGGTAATTACCACTTCCTATCAGGTGGTAATTACCACTTACCATTAGGTTGTGGTAACCACTTTCCATCAAGCGGTGATGACTGTTTACCATCAGGTGGGTCTTTGTCTTGTTCACATAAAAAAAAACTTACCTATTAATAAGGTCCTTGCCGGTCGCCTCGTATATAGCTTTGGACGACATGTTTCTGTGTCTGTTTGTTTAACTGTTAATGTATCGTTGCGGCCCACGTCATAGGGATGTTAGTTTTAGCTGTGAACAAGAGAAAATTGAGGTTTAGTTTATGGTTTAAAAAGCATAGACTGCAAGGTTGGACAATGGTGATGAAATAATTTACACAAAGTAAAGCGGCTGTCAGGGTTCGACCCTACGACCTACAATTCGTAAGTCGCGGGCGTTACCACAGGGCCACCACTGCTCTATTTAGTTATATACAGGGTGCTAACTTTCGAATATAATTCCGATACATCGACATTGGAATTGTCAGTCAAAGGTCTGGGATTGGTTGGACTAACTTGACCAACTGACGTTTGACCAATGTCGATCTATCGGCATTATATTCGAGAGTTAGCACCCTGTATAGATTATCAACACCCTAATTGCGAAATACACTGTCAATCACATTCTGAATGAAGAAAAAAAGAATATACGTTTACTGGCGGTAAACATAAGGCATAACTAGCTAAAACAAACAAAAAAAAAACCAGGTGGGGGAAAACATGCGTCAAATGACACATACACGCAAAACGGCCATCGCTCAGCATAATGCTAAGCTAAGACCCTATGCGACACAGATCCCCAGTTCTGGTTTTCAGCGACAGCCGGCGTTGACGTGATGGCGTCAACCGGTGCAGCATAGGAATCATTCATGGATAATTTTGAAGGATATTGGAAATCCATTGCTTCTTAATAATTATGTTCGAAAAATTTGTCTGCCCAACAACGTGAAAAACGCAATGAATGTTGTTGATCTGTCAAAATAAAAAGCCTTTGCTACTGATAATGTGTTGCGCAATTATGTCGCTGGAATTTAAATGCAGTGTTATAAAATTACTTATAAACTATAGAGGAAGTCATTACTTTTAATCTTATATATAAAAATGAATCGCTAAATGTGTTGCTAAGCGCAAATTTCGAGAACGGCTGGACCGATTTCCCTATTTTTTTTTTTCAATAATATTCCTTGAAGTACGAGGATAGTTCTTAAGGAGAGAAAAAAAAAATGTTAAAAAAAAAAATTGCACCCGTGCGAAGCTGGGGCGGGCCGCTAGTTTAACTATAAATTACTTTGTAATATAAGAGATATAAAAATGTGCATACTTTAAAAAGCTAACAGTCTTAAAATAATAATATGTTCAAGTAAATAAAAAGGGGAGAGGAAATAATCAAAGGGCATCAAAAATTTCTTCCGCATCGCTGTCAACAGGAAACGTGCCCAAAAGGCTGGCAGCATTGCCACGTTGTATGGCAATGCTGATTCTTTGGCCAGAAAAATAGGTTAGCCCTCTGGTCACGTGAAGAGTCGACCATTAATTAATTTATTAATTATAATTGAGGAAGAACCATGAATTCATGACATAATATTTAGTTACCACAAAAAAAAAATAACAAGCACCTTAATTACATCTAAACAAAAAAAAAAAAAAAACATCAAATCATCAAAAAAAAAAAACGAATTTAGTACGCGGCGCGATCAGCTTCCGCACGCCAACAAATATTGGTCGACTGGTTCTCAAACGAGTTCTGATTGGTGGTGCCGCGTGGTACGATCGCCTGATCCGATCTTGCTTGCGCCTACGTCATCGAGTAGAATCAGCTGAGGTAGAGTAGATACGGAATTGTCGGCTGTCGGGTTTTCTTCACCGGTTTACATTACGAGTGTCGCGTAGGTGAGGACATTGCTCTTTTATATTAAGTTGTCTAGAAAAGTATGAAGACGTATATTTGTAGTAATTCCTACAAATGTTTTGCATTTTATTATGTGAAGTCTATTCATCATCTGTCCAGCCTTTTCTCAAAGGTCGGCTTCCAGTCTAACCGGAAGCAGCTGAGTACCAGTAGTTTACATGGAGCGACTGCCTCTTTGGGGTGCAATTCTCGTAATTTTAAAAAGGTTCAGTCTGATCTCAGTCTTCTCAATCTGTCAAAAATACCTCTAATTTCTTCGAATTTTTTTTTCTATATGCCGGTTTCCTCGCGATTTTTTCCTTTACCGTTTTGAGAGCAGTAGTGATTAAATTATTTACACAAAGAAAAGCACCTCTCTGGGTTCGAACCCACGACCTACAACTTCTGAGGCCGTTACCGCTGGGCCACCACCACTCTCACACTCGGCCCTACTCTTCGTTAAATTCTAGGTCAAACATAATGATGTAATATTTAGCCATCGTACGATGCTCACGCGATTATTTACTATCAAGAATATGGCATGATTTTCATTAATAAAGATAATCTGTTTATAGGTGATATGTTGAAAAACATGTGGTTTTTCTACTTCGTATAACTTGTTAAGTATGTGGAATAGGGATTTAACATTTTGGTATATGTTTTTTGACTATTTGGTCTATTATCATGTAAAAGGAATACACGATTCAATCATTTTTTTCTCTATATAAAAAAATTGCAAAGTTATATAATTTTTTTTACTGTTTTCGATATCACAGCGTAACGTTTAAGAGTTATTCAATGGAATTTACTTTAAAACATAGATAATTATCATATCAAAGCTTACTCAAAGTATTTTTCTATTTAATTAAATTATTTAGTAAAAAAAAAGAGTAAATTCGTTTTGGCACATACGTCGTTTTATTCCGAGCGCACGCACATTATAGCCATCACTCTTTTTTTGCGTTTCAAAAGTAATTGCATCACTTTCGCTGGCTTATAAGGTTTTCGAGGATTTTAGATTTTCGAGGCATCGCCTTTAAATCAAGACTTCTGTAATTACAAGAATCATACGCTGCTGCCGACTCATGCTCAGCTCAGCTCTCCTGGGTTCCATTCTCAGGTCAGGCAGTGTCGTTGAGTTTTTCTATTTGAAATAATTTTCTAATAGGAGCCCGGAGTCTGGATTTGTGCCTGGTTGATGCAATAGGCTCGCCCCCTATTACATGAGACTTAAACAAAACTGGAGAAATGTGGGTGTACTACATAGGTACTGTAGAGATTTTGATCTGCATGGTTTGTGGCATGCAACCTTTTGTTAAGATAATGGTATCACATTATAAAGTAAACGCCAATACGGATTGAGAAGGCAGAAAACGGTAGGGGTTAGATTTGGCTGACAAGCCGAGTGACAATGAATGAATTAATGAAATGCAACGACCCCAGCGTGCTTAAACCAGACTCGATTAATCGAATGAACGCAAAAATTCGCACTAGCTCCTTTAGCGTCATGTTTCATGGTGCATCAGCGACCATTGCATATCAAAGAGTACACCGGGGGGCGCGGTTATGGAAGACATACCCGTAGGATAGGGATTTAATAACCTTACCGGATATACATCCTAGAGTAACGGCTGTCAAGCCGAGTGAAAATGGAAAAAAAAAAACGTAATATGATTCCGCAATAATTATTTTATCTGAAAGATATTGTTTTCCTCTCCTGCATATGCCCATCACATTGGGAAAACAGGACGTGATGCTCTGATACGTCATGCGTTTGCGCACTGAAATAACTCTTTTAATCGTGTTCTGAGTCACTGTGTAACATTAATGTAGGGCAGCTCCGTTCAAGATCAAGGACTCAACGCAGTGACGTAAAGATACGGCGTGAAGGTTGTTCAAGAACTATTTTTATGGTTATATTGACGTTTAAATCGATTATGAGAGATTTCGGAATTGTAAATGGCGTTTAGATTGAAATGCAATGGTTTGGAATATGGAAAAAGAATATTTAAAAGAGGGAAGCGAAGAAATTCAATTTATCTTACGTCATGCGTCAGTGTCAGGCTGTCAGGTTGTATGTTGAACAAAATATGATTCGCGACCGTAACAAGTTTGTATTTACAGAATTATAATCATAAAATCATCAATACAACCCTCTAACCCCCTTACTAATAACCGTATTATATCAGATGAATAGTTACACACCGATTTCTCTCTTTCAGTCGTCAGTAATTTGACTTTCGAAAGAAGAAGACAAAGCGTTGTGTAACTATACAGACGCTATACAACGTTTATTAGTAAGACACTAAGTTCATATAACATTATCTTCAGAACCCAATTGTTTGATTTTTCATGAAAATAATAGTCATTCAATAAAATATTTTGTAAAATTACCGACGACGCGAAATAGATCGGCAGAATACGGAGATACATACTAGCATTGATTTGAATAAACACAACTTTTTTTTTATTTGAAATGTGTTTGTTCTTGACTCTAGGTCAGAGGTGACAGAGACAAAGTCGACGATGGAGTATATATATACATTTGTATCAGAAAGGCGTCTTCATATTTAAGGGTGTGGTACGGACCATCAAACTGAACAACTTTCTCCATGGCACCAAACTCATATTCGAGAAAAAGAAAAACAAAACTGTCCCATACATTTGGGTCGAGTAAGGTATTGAAGTTTTGTATAGAACGGCTGATCATGTTTTAAGGCGCTACCTCGAAAATCTAAAATCCTCGAAAACCTACTAAGCGAGCGAAAGTGATGCAATTACTTTTGAAACGCAAAAGAAGAGTGAAAGAAGGCTATAATGTGCGTGCGCTCGGAATAAAACGACGTATGTGCCAAAACGAATTTACCTACTCCTTTTTTAACAAAATAAACGAATTAAATTTAAAACTATTTTGAGTAAAATTTGATAATTATGATAATTCCCTATGTTTTAAAGTAAATTCCATTGAATAACTAAGAAAAAACTTAAAAACATATATATAAAGAAAAGAAAGAAAGAAAAAAAAAATTTATTGCGACTCGTGTAGTTTTTGATCATAAACTATTACTAAACTAAAAACTAAAACAGTAAAAAATAAAAACAAGTTATTAAAAAAAACAGTAACAAAAACAAAAAATTAAACAAAGTCCTACACGAGGCCAAAAGGCTCCTATCTCAGCATAATACTGCGACACTTAAAAAATAAATGTCGCAGCGCTGCTGGTATTCTGGGCCCGCTGTGATGTCACGGGCATTTACAGAAATAAATAAATAAATAATAAAATAGATTTAATAAGTAAAATATATTAGCCCAAAAATTAAAATATTAATTTTTAATCTGCGCCAAACGTAACCTCACTACTTGTCTATGCCTATATAACGTTGCAATTTTTTTTTGTATCGAGAAAAGTTCATTCAATCGTGTATTCCTTTTACATGATACCTAGACCAAAGTGTCAAAAGACATATACCAAAATGTTAAATCCTTAGTCCACATACTTAACAAACTTACATGAAATAGAAAAACCAAACTTTTTTCAACATATCGCCTTAACAGTAACTGCTGTCGTTCAGTTAGAAGAGAAGAACTTGATTCTATAAAAAAAATATTGAATCTTGAGTACAGATGACTTTAATCAGGCGATTACATGCAGATGAATAAGGCGATTGGCACACTGCTGCGTTTCACATAGCGGTGTGCTGGAAACGGAACCAAATTCCACGCGCGTGAGTGCGTTTTTATTGAATTTACGTATGTAAAAAAATCACGCGCGTGCAGTGCGTTATCTGCGCCCCGCTGCTTGATGCGGTGCAGTGTGGGCCTCCCCTAAGTGTTCAAGATACATTAGGAGGCAGGACTATTGTGCATGCAACTATTACACAAACAACCAGCAAACACAAATTTAAAAACTCCGCCATGTTTATGTCTGAATGAAATTTCTTTAACACTATTTTTATGTTAATCGATGCAAAGAATGTTAACAGGTAAGGCGTGTTACACGTAACCGATTTGTCGCAAGTTCACGGGAATAATTTGGTCCAAAACTAAAACGCGCGTACGTACAACCGATTCAAACGTTATGGCAGCTCGGAACGTGAGGCGAGTCCCTGCGCAGTAGCAAGTTCACCTGTCAGCGGGGATGAGGGGTGAGGTACTGCGCAGAGAGTAGCGCACTTCAGAGCCGCCATAAAATATGAGGGTCCGTTAACAGACCGGCTCGGAGAGGAGAGCAGATTTTTTATCACGTTTAAAACAGAATTTTGAGTCATTGTAATAAGGTTTATTTTTACATGTCACTTCTTTTATTATTGAGTTAAACTACTCGCGTAGTACAAAGAAAAGCGCCAGCCGATGCTCTCAGAGCTTGTCTGTGTGAACGGACCCTTAATCGTAACGTCCTCGAACGACCAAAACTAGTAGACATACTATAACGCTTAACGTGCTTTCCGAAGCACGGAGGGGTCTTGGTATGTAAAGATGGTCACCCATCCACGTCCCAATCTCAGCGAGCCTAGCTTAACCTGATCGATCGACCCGTGCGGCTGTTATTAGTTAGCCATAAGCCCCATACACTGACTGTAATCCGCAACTTAGGGTCAGTTCACACCGAGACGAGACGCGACGATACTGGGTCAGTGATCAGCGCTGCGTGGTGCAACGTATTCGGAATTCTTTACAATGAAATGTGTTTCTTTTTGTGTAGTAAATAAAGTTATATTTTGAGTAGCTCTAGTCGCGTCTTGGTGTTAGGGTCAGCGCAGACAGATGAATAATTCTCGCGCGGTCTCAGGCATTTTCTGACGGATCGAGATATCTGACGGATTGTGCGCGAGGAGCTTCCCGAGGATCGTCGAGGACGCGCAAGCATTTTTTGTCAGGTTCAACCATGTATGCACTTTATTGAAATAATTTTAAAGTTGATTTTCGAGTGCCTTAATTAAATTCTCTCAGATGCGCTCCTCTCTGTCTGCGCTGACACTTAGTCCGTGAATTGATACTCAAATGCTGCTCGAAATTTCGTGCCTTATCAAGATCTCCTCACCAAATTCCTACCCGACCTACATCCTAAACGAGGTCTTCAAGAGGTGTTCGACACTTGATTTGGTTGTTGACCGTTGGAACACCCGGCCTTGAAACACGTGCTCCTAACAATACGGGCTATCTGATAAAAGTGGTTACCAACGCGATAGCCGATACGTTAACAAAGCAATCAGATATAATTATGATTAAATTGTGGGATTAAATATTATATTATATATCTTATACGGTATACCTATTTAAAAATCAATTGCCGTTCATTAGTCTCGCAAAAACTCGAAAATGGCTCGACCGATTGTGATTAAAGTTTGGTAAATTGTTGTGTGAGTGCCGGAGAAAGTACCTTTCAAAAAAAAAATCTCCCACTGCAGGGCGAACGCCTCCCTTTACCAATTTTATACAGCAAGATTTTTTTATCACCATTCAAATTTTTACAGGGTGTTCTACGCATGAATATGAACAACTTCCACTATGGGACCAACTCTGAAATCACGAAAAAAAATCTGCTGTTGAATACAAAAGTTCAATACTTACTTGACCAAAATGTATGAGACAGCAGATTATAGTTTCGTCACGGGTAGAACACCCTGTAAAAATTTAGAGACGGTAAAAAAATCATCCAATATGAAGTTATGTTATAACAATGTATGATATGTTCGAAGAATTTGTCAGCTCAACAACGTAAATAACGCAATGAATTTTGTTGAACTACGTTCGGCAAAATGGAAGCCATTTCTGCTATTAGTGTGTAACGATATCGCTAACCTCGCATGCCTTAACGTTCCAAATGCAATACCAGCAAATGATAGTTTTCTAGGAAACACTCCATGGATTAGACAAGCCTCATCAACACTGTGCTAAAATGCTCCTCTGTCATAAATTCCGCGGTTTTGCGATGCAGTCTTGGACTACCTTTGCGATAATGATATCATCATCATCTGCCTAGCCTTTTCCCAACTATGTTGGGGTCGGCTTCCAGTCTAACCGGATGCAGCTGAATATCAGTATTTTACATGGAGCGACTGCCTATCTGACCTCCAAAACCCAGTTACTGGGTAATACGATACCGTTTGGTAAGACTGGTTGTCACTTTCGGGCTTCTGACTACCCGTAACGACTGTCAAAGATCCACGAATGACAGCCGAGACCAACGGCTTAACGTGCTTTCCGAGGCACGGACGGGTTTCGGTATGTAAAGATGACCACCCATCCACAGACCAACCGCGGCAAGCGCAGCTTAACCTGACCGATCGACTTGTGCGGCTGTTATTATTTAGCATCGGCCCCTCCTTTGAGATAATGATATCATATTTCCTACTAATCACAGCACTAAAGGTGAAAGTTTGTGAGGATGGATGGATGAATGTTTGTTATTCTTTCACACAAAAACTACTGAACGGATTTTGATGAAACTTTGCAGTATTATAGCTTACTAGCTTCCGCCCGCGGCTTCGCCCGCGAGGTATGTCGATAAAATCTATCCTATGTCTTTCCCCGGGGTGCAATCTATCTCTCTGCCAAATTTTATCCAAATCCGTTCAGTGGTTTAGGCGTGAAAAGGTAACATACAGACAGACAGACAGACAGACAAACAGAGTTACTTTCGAATTTATAATATTAGTAAGGATACATCACAGTAACACAGAGAACACTTTTTATCCAGATATTCCCGCGGGACCAACGTGAAACAGCACGGCGCTGCTAGGTATAATATATTTCAGGTTTTTCACGTGCATAATGTCGGATTGGCGCATGTAGTTTAGAGAGGGTGTGGGTTAGAGCTTCATAAATTGCCAATTCAAATGAATTTTAACAATCAATATTCTTTCCCTTCTTTGTCTACTAAGATTAGTTAGGCTGGCAACATTAAGCAAGCCCCCAGTCACGCGCAGACTTATCTTGCGCGCACTCTAAGGCGTAATATCAGTAGTATCGTCATTTTATCATAATTTTAAGACGCAAGACCGTTGCGTCATCAATACTAATATACTAATAATATATTAAATGCGAAAGTGTGTCCGTCTGTTACTTCACGCTTAAACCGCCGAATCTTGAGAAAGGTTGCTGTTGAGGAAGGTTGGTTGGTTGAGCGGCGAGTTTAACAGTTAATATAAATTTTTTACTAATCTATTAGGTACAGTTCTCAGTTTTTTTATCTTTACTTTAGTAACCTAATTATTTTATTATTTAGAATGTTTATTGTTTAAGGGCTGATTTTTCAATCGACATAATATTTTTTACTCGTGGAATAAAATTGACGTCTGACAGTTTTTTGTATGGAAGAACTGTCAACAATTCAAAATTATTCCTCGGATAAAATTATCTGGCGTTAGACAAATCAGCCCTTAGTTTTGTACTTCAAGTGCTAGAGCGGTTTAGTTAAAACCTGTCTAAAAAGTCCTTTACACTACACAATTTAGTGCATTTCGAGTGCGAAAAATTTTGAACGAGGGCCAAAAAATTTAGTGCACCCACTTAATAAATTATTACAAAATATAATTTATTAAGTGATTATGTACTTAATAGCTTTAGCCCGCGAGTTTGCCCGCGATTGTTAGGCACGGGAACGTACTTATACTAAGATAAATAAATAAATAAAAATTAAAAACACGACCGCCTTTCCAAGAAACGAACTACTTAAACATTAAAAAACAAGTTGTACGTATTCCCTGACTAAACAGATAAATAAAATTGTCATTGCAGTCGGGGGACCTTTTTAACCGACTTCTAAAACAGGAGGAGGTTCTCAATTCGGATGTTTGTATTTTTTTTTTTTTATGTTTGTTTGCGCATAAATCCGTCGCTTGCCAACCGATTTGAAAAATTCTTTTTTTGTTGGAAAGGGTGTACTTCCCAAATGGTCCCATGAATTTTTTTCGAAATTTGACAAGCGGTTTTTGAAAAATCAACAAAGATCTAAAAATTCAAAAGCAATATTTAGTAAAAGGTGATCAGCAGTTGACATTAGGCTATTGTAACTTAGATAAATTACAAACTCTCCCACTAAAAAGTACAAAATAAAAACTTTTTTAGTCGGTGTCGTTGGTTCTGCATTTTCGTTTATTGACACCGACTTCCGAAATTAAAGTTATTTAGCACTTTGTAGTGTTTTTTTTTGGAAGTCGGTTGTTTTTTTTGTAAAAAAGTTTTTATAGATTAAAAAGTGTTCCACAGAATGGTGTATTTCCACTTTTCTAAATGGAGCCATACTGCTGCCATATTGAATAAAAAAAAAAAAAAAAAAAATTGCCAGTGTCACTCGGGATGATGTAAGGATTCTAACGATACCATACCATATACCATACATCAAAATCTGTTCAGGCATTTAAAAGTTATGGTGGAATAAAGAAACTCACATATATATATAACATACAAACATACATCAACCCTGAATACATTACACTCCTTTTGGGCAGTTGTGTAAAAAGTATCCTGCGTCCTAACCCCGGTCATGTGTCGTCAGGCCATCCGTGTGCAAAATTTTACCCAAATCTGCGGGGTAAATACGTAGCTCACTATCAGTAGCAATGGCTTTTCAAATTCAACGCGTGTTGTTGAGCAGACAATTTTATCGAACATAATTATTATGAAGCAATGAATTAGCAATATCCTTTAAAATGATTCAGATTGTGGTCGAGTGTGAAACGCAATTAGGAGTGCTGTTTAGCCGTTTAGTCACAAACAGACATATTAGTAACTTTCGCATTTATAACATTCAGCATGGATTATTCAACCTGAATTTATGACAGCCAAAAAAAAAGTACCAAAAATTATTAAACATAAAAATTACCTAAAAAAAATACGTTCTACGAATCTAAAGCGAGTGGCACGCCTAATACACGCGTATAATATATTCAATTAGCCGATCGACGTGGAGTATCGCGGCAGGCAACGTCAAACACAAGTCAAAGGTTAAGAACGACGTACGCTACACCTCTCCAGACTTAGTGTGGTTTAGTTACCCGCTAACTAACATAACATACAGATAGCGCCATCCACGAAGACGCGCCCCACTCTTATTTTATTCCTAATCGCTCACAGTACAAGTGAGCAACAATCCGCTAGTGTTTTAGTTTTTTCGATACACAGTAATTACTTATTAGTGGGTAATTAGTGTGCACTGAAACACTAGCGGAATTAACTAGCGATAACCACTAGCGATTAGTAAGAAGAGTGGGACGCGTCTTCGTGGATGGCACTATCTAAAACATCAGAGGGGCAATTCTCGTAATTTTAAGAACGTTCACAGGCTGATCTCAGTCTCAATCTGTCAAAAATAACTTTAATTTCCCAAAATTTTTGATAAGTTTTTGACATTTTTCTGTCGCCAAGATGAGACTGCGACTAGAATTTGAACGTTTTAAATTACGAGAATCTGCCTTCAGGCATTTATTCTTCGAAGACATGTGACATCTACCAACCCGCACTCGGCCCGCGTGGTAGATTACGGCCCACTCCCTCTCACAGAGAGGATGCCTGTGTCCCAGCAGTGGGAACATTATAGGCTGACTATGTAAATATTATACGGTGCTACCCTTCCTTTGATGTTTTTTAATTTATACAACTTCTCACATTGAAAATACGCGGCTGATGACAAAGTCAACGCGTTTTTTGCCGTACAAATTATTTATCACCTGTCCCAATCTTACTAAAGGACACTAATCGACAAAAGATTGCCATCTTTAGCTAAAAGATAAGTTTATTATGTTATTTTAGTGATGGTATCGAGGCAGACGATGGTTTAATAGTCAGAAACACTTTGGTGTTCCTCCACTTAGGTATTTCAAAGTTTGTAGCTTCACGCCCGCGTGAAACTCAAAAACTACCGAACGGATTTTCATACGGTTTTCACCAATCGATGAATGGACGGAGCGACTCATAAGGTTTCATCATCATCATTTCAGCCGAAAGACGTCCACTGTTGGACATAGGCCTCCCCCAAGCACCTCCACTACGACCGGTTCTGTGCTTCTCGCATCCAACGGGTTCCTGCGGCCGTCACAAGGTCGTCGGTCCACCTTGTGGGAGGCCTTCCAACGCTACGTCTTCCGGTACGCGGTCGCCACTCCAGAACCTTTCGGCCCCATCGGCCATCTGTTCTGCGAGCAATGTGCCCTGCCCACTGCCACTTAATTTTAGCAATTCTTCAGGCTATGTCGGTTACCTTGGTTCTCCTGCGGATCTCTTCATTTATGATTCACAATTACGCAGGGAAACTCCAAGCATAACCCTCTCCATTGCCCTTTGGGTGACTTTTAGCCTTCTAATAAGGTGTTAGGGTAAGCTGAGGTAAGAGGAACGTTCAGGTGTAAGTATGATAATTTCCGACCTACACGCGTGAAGCCGCTGGCACGAAGTCTGTTATAATTAAAATATTTCTTATATTAATCATTCATTTATCTATTACAATCATTGGAGTATATTTTTTTCTAATATACGTTAATTTATTGAGTTTAGTTTTGGAAAAGGTTAGTTCAGGAGGCATACTCGGAGTGTAGTCAGAAGCCCAAAAGTCTGAAAATCCAGACTTACCAAGGGGTATCGTTTTACGCAGTAACTGGGTTGTGAAGGTCAGATAGGCAGTCGCTCTATGTAAAATACTGATAATCAGCTGCATCCGGTTAAACCTGAAGCAGACCCCAACGTAGTTAGGCAAAGGGTAGACCGATTGATTCATTCGAGTTTAGGAAGCATAAAACTTTTTCAAGTTGTCAGTTTTCCTAGAAATTTAATCGAAAATAGAAGTCAAACAAGTGAAATAAAGGACTTTTAGGAAGATGAATTTAATTTATTAGTTATTTTTACTTTTTTTGGTATCAAAAAGGTTGTTTTTACATTAACTTGCTATCCTTGAGTGGACCTTTATTAAAGCATGAAGCGTAACATTTATATAAGTAATTAGGTACTATGATTATTTCCTTAATTACTTTGCTAAGTGATTATTGTAGACATACGTGTGTGTGAACAATAATAATGAAGGAGTTGAAGGGGACTACATGATCTAAAGCGTGGTCACTGTCGGACTGCATAGAAAAGACAGAGAAGCGCGATGACACAACGCTGGTAATTTATTGCTAAATTTGAAGCAATTATCTATTTAAAAAAACTACTTAACAGTAAATAATCCATCACTGAATGCAGTGTGGCATTAGAAATTTAATGGTATATTTTTAATTATAATTAAAATTGTTAATGAAGGGATAAACTGCTTTTAAAGACAATTAAGAGGTGTATTTGAAGTTTTTTTGATGTATTAATGTATGTTTAATTATGTATTTCGTCACTGTACCTAATTATTAAAATAAGACTTGAAAAAAAAAATGTTTTTTTTTTTTGTCAAAATTATTTACGGTACCTAAGTATACTTAAGCATTATAAGTAAATTTAATGTCTATATCATACTTATTAAAGTGTATAATAAAAAAAAAGACAGGAGCTCATTGGGCATCAAACAATTCGTCCGCATCGCTGTCAATGGGATAAGTGTCCAAAAGGCTGGCAGCATTACTACGTTGGATGGCAGTGCTGATTCTTAGGGCTAAAAATAGGCCAGCCCTCTGGTCACGCGTAGAGTCAGCCAACCGCTTGGCGAAGTCGAGAATTATTCGATGAGCACCCGGACACCACGGCCCTAGTGTTTCAACCCAAAACATATAGCTCCCAATAAGGTTGTTATAAGAGATACACTGCTTTAAAAAACTAACTTTTTGACCGTTTTCAAGAAATCTCCGCCCGAATGGCGTGCAAGAGCAGAGGCCTATTTACAGTGTATCAGGTTAAACGAGGGACATACTTTAAGGGAGTGTTTTACCCATGAAAATGAACAACTTTTACTAAGAGACCAACACTGAAATCGAGAAAATAAAACCAGCCGCTCTGTACATTTATGTTCGCATAACTGGACAAAATGTAGGGAACAGCTGTCTTTTTATTTTCATATATTTTTGAGTCCGCCCCATATTAAAAGTTGTTAATTTTCATGAGCACTACACTCCCTTAAAGTAGACAACCCGTAACGACCCGTCAAAGATCCACGAATCACAGCCGGGAACAACGGCTTAACGTGCTTTCAAGGCACGGAGTGGTCCTGGTATGTGAAGATGGTCACCCATCCACGGACCAACCGCGGCAAGCTTAGCTTAACCTGATCGATAGACCCGTGCGGCTATTATTATTTATTAATATAAATAACATAACGGAGGGCCGTTATGTTATGTATATTAATAAATTACACACATAGATAGGTACCTATAACAAACTAGAATACAACGGTAAAAGCTTTGGAGTCGTCAAACAAGTTTTTATAATAACTTTTGGCATATTTTAAAGTTTTTGTTGCCATAGGTGCGACAAGTTTTAAAGAGAGATACGTAAACACACGCCTTTTTCACATGAGGACAAGCAGAAACTACAGAACGCCATCTGCCACGATACTATGACGACTCTGCCCTGACAAGCCGGAGTCGAACTGTCTGCCTGTACGCTATGCACCACATCGCAACCACTAGCGACAACGCAAGTACAACCACATTTTGTAGATACCACAACGCAGCCGCAAGAAACCGCAGCGACACTATTCACACGTAACTAGCTTGACCACATTTTGTTGTGCAATGGTCCATGTGAATGTGGCCCTTAGCCCCATGTAATAGGGGGCGAGCCTATTGCCATTAACGAGCCACAAATCCAAACTCCGGACTGGTACTGAGAAATTCCAGATGAAAAAACCCAATAACACTTTGCCCGACCTGTGAATCGGACCCAGGACCTCATGGCGACCAGCTAACTTTTGTTCAAGAGACTAGACACCTTGACCTCGTCTTGATAATAATCTAACAATTGACAAGTTTGGACTATCAAGGAGAACTACTTTTAAAACTACAATCGCACTTTAGGTAGGTACGATATCAACGTTTCATTCAATATGACATTACATACACTCATAGCGACGGGCTGGTCTCTAATCCATCTAACAAAATACTAACCCCCTTACTAATCAACGTATTATATCAGATGAATAGTTACACACCGATTTCTCTCTTTCAGTCGTCAGTAATTTGACTTTCGAAAGAAGACAAAGCGTTGTGTAACTATACAGACGCTATACAACGTTTATTAGTAAAGGGGTGATAATAAAGCTAGAGTTTGTTTGAACGCGCTAATCTCCCAATTTTTGAGGAAGACATATAGGCTATAATATTTATAATTATGTACAAATTTAAATATTTTTATAAAAAAAAAAAATATAAATAATAAATAGTAGCCTACTGGTATCGGGAACAGGGTCCAAGCTACCGGTGGTCAGGGCTCCATTGAGAGGCACATCCTTACAATGCGAGCCACTTCCAGAAGTAGCGCTTTCTGAATCGAGCCCTTGATCCAGCTGCCTAACGATAGCCTCCGTAAATGTTTTTATATTTCTATGGTTTTGGCTGATTGCTATATGATTTTAATTGTTACCTCTCACTTAATAATTTATGTTCTAGCTGGTCTTATTATTAAATAAATAATCATAATATTTCCTATATGACATTTCCTGACGACATTGTCATTAGTAGTTCCGGGGAATAAAACGGAACGGTGTCTAGATTTTTATAAGCTAATCTAGGCTAAGGTCGTATCTTTATATAGACAGTTTACTATTTATTTATAATGATTTTTGTATTAAACTTGTATAGAGGCGGACTTAATTCCTTAGGTATTTTTGTCCTTCGGGTCGCTTAGCGGATTATGGAGCGGGCTATGCTCGGAGTTTCTTTGAAGATAAAATCTGGAATGAAAATATCCGGAAAATAACTTGAGTTATCGACGTAGCTTGCAGAGGAAGCAAGCTGAAGTGGCAGTGGGCTGGCCATGTTTGTCGAAGGACCGATGGCTGGTGGTGTAGACGAGACCAGATGGCCAATTCTCGTAATTTAAAACGTACAAAATCTAGTCGAAGTCTCATCTCGGCGACAAACAAATGTCAAAATGTAGAGAAATTAAAGGTATTTTTGACAGATTGAGACTGAGATCAGACTGTGAACGTTCTTAAAAAATACGAGATTTGCCCATCAGGAGTTTAGACAGCGTATCGGTAAGCGTAGTGTGGGGACCCCTCCCCCGGACCCCCCCCCCCCGGACACGCCCCAGCTAGATGGACGGGACAGAAGGAGGACTGGGTGCTGTGGCGCGGCCTGGGAGAGCCCCATTTCCAGCGATGGACTGCGAAAGGCTGAGTTGGGACCTTTGGAGATGAGACATCTCTAATCTCAACATTCATTGGGTTATTTACGTTGTTGAGCAGACAAGCATTTGATATTTCTAACATATTATTGTGAAGCAATGGATTAAACAATATCTTTCAAAATTATTCAGATTGAGATTGACTGCGTGTTACGCAATTACATTTTTATGCTAAATACATCCGTATTAAAAAATATATACCCAAGGACAATATCACAACCGAATCAGCTACTTACCTACATCAATTAAAAATAAATCACACACATTTCTCTGTTTATTTCAGATTATCACCTGATTAAAAGCGATGACCCCCACGGAAGATAACAAAAATGAAACGTGTGAGTCTTTATCTATGCCTCAATAGATAATGCTTGTGGCTTTGCAAACAGCATCGTAACGTAATTACGTAACAAAATATCAATTTCAATCTGAATCATTTCGAACAATATTGCTAATCCATCACACTAATAATTATAAAGGTGAAAGTTTGTGAGTGTGCTTGTATGTTTGTTACTTCTTCACGCACAAACGGCTGAACGGATTTGGATGAAATTTGGCACGCAATGTATGTTGTTGAACTGTCAAAATAAAAGCCATTACTACTGTTAGTGTGCTACGCGATTCGATTACTTTAGAGTACCGAGACCCAATAGTGGGAACTTGTCTTACTTGTGGTAACAAAGTGAACAAACACGATGTGAATGTAGGCATGTAAGCGCGGGAGCTCTCGGTACCGTCTCGGAGACAATGGCAAAGTCGGAAGAGAGACATCGACAGCGTGTTAGTAAACTTGTTTACCACAAGTAAAGCGCGAGTCTTTCCGTGAGAAAAAAATACTGTGCAAACAGTTATTCATATTCGAGTTCAGTCCCAAGATATACAATGTTTTATGCAATATACAATAAACAGCACAAATAACCGGAAAAAATCTAGACCGAGGAAGATAAACCTCACAGATATTTCTGAAACTAGGTCACCGCGCAGGCAACCCTATGAACAATTGACATGTAAAACTCACGCATTGTTAACTATTTGCAGAGTTATTTGTATGTGATTTAAACATTCATTTAAACATCCGTTTATGCTGAGAAACTCACTGAAGACACGTTGAGTCAAGACGAAGACAAAACTTCTGTAAGAATCACACTAATATTATAAAGGCGAAAGTTTGTGTGTGTGTGTGTTTGTATGTTTGTTACTTCTTCACGCTCAAACGGCTGGACCAATTTTGATAAAATTTTGTACGGAGGTGGCTGACACCCTGGATTAACATATAGGCTTTTTATCCCGATATTCCCACGGGATCGACACTTATGCGGGTGAAACTGCGGGGCGCAGCTAGTAAATAATATTTTAATAATAAAGCTGAAGAGTTAGTATTTGAACGCGTGAGCTACCAGTTAATTTACTAGTTAATTTAAGCATGTTAAGCCGTTGGTTGCGGCTGTCATTCGTAGATCTTTGACAGTTGTTCCTAGTCAGATCAGAAGCCCATATTTGACAACAAGTCTTACCAAGGGGTACCGTGTTACCCAGTAGCTGGGTTATGGAGGGCGGATAATCAGCTGCATCCTGTTAGACTGGAGTTCGACCCCAAAATTGTTGGGAAAAGGCTAACTAGACTGATTCATGTACTACCGAGTACATGAATTTGACCTTCACATATTTGAAACTCCTTTCACCCTTCAATGGAATGGAAATACCAAGACAGTCCATTTAAGTTTCAAAAAAACCCCGGGATTTTAATTGCCATTTTGTCACCGCAAACTATGTTTACGGCAATACCTGAATAAACGTTAATAATATTAGTTTGATATGGTATAAAGATGTGGAGGGGCCCGTGCGTGACTAAATAATAACAGCCGCACAGGTCGATCGATCAGGTTAAGCTACGCTCAAGCCGATGTTGGTCTGTGGATGGGTGACCATCTTTACATACCGTGACCCCTCCGTGCCTCGGAAAGCACGTTAAGCCGTTGGTTCCGGCTGTCATTCGTGGATCTTTGACAGTCGTTACGGGTAGTCCGAAGCCCGAAAGTCTGACAACCAGTCTTACCAAGGGGTATCGTATTACCCAGTAACTGGATTATGGAGGTCAGCTGCATCCGGTTAGACTGGAAGCCGACCCCAACATACCTAGTTGGGAAAAGCCTAGGCAGATGATGATATGTTATAAAGATGTCAAAGGACAAGTAAAAAAATCCCAAGGCTTTTTTAACATTAAAAGGTATATTGAAGTCCTCCAGTCCATACTTAGTGCGGAAATGGCGGTAAATCTCAAAGGAGACTAGCCCTCGGCGCAGGAGATCAGCTTATTCACAAAAACCACTCGACACGCTTCCGTATCGTATCGAGCATCAATCAATGTCATCGTAGGAGTCCTCTAAACGCTGTTCACAAGTCCAAAACACGAAAATTTTGTCAGTTTCAAACAAATAGACGACCGCTATTTTTAAGACAGCTGTTTATTGTCGGGGGCGAGGCAAATCAGGTTATCGAAATGTGTCATTTTCAATACAATAGCCTGTTGGATGGTTGTGAATAGCTATGCAGATATTATAGTGCACAAGTTTAGTGTGTGCGCAGACACAGATGCACTCCCTCTTCCCTCACTCTCATAGTCCGATGGGACGGCAATCCGACACGGACGGAGAGAGATCAGGCGCAGGACCGTGAGCACCGAGACACGGATGCATCACACCGCAACTTCCAAACTCCGGGCTGTCACTAAGAAATTCCTGATGGAAAACAAATTTACTCTTTGCCCGACCTAGGACTCGAATGCAGGACCTCGTTCAACAGTCGTGCTTGCGGCCACGAGACCAACGGGGCAGTCGAAAGGAGAATATTCAGGTGTACTTAATGATCGTTGCGAAGGATTATTTTTTGTGTGGGTAGTTATATAAATACTCCAAATGACACGTAATTTATGGCCGTACTTGACACTAGTACGTAATTACAGACATAAACGAATATCCTTTAAGGTTAAAAGTTCGCGAGCATATTCGTAAGAAGCTGGCAGTATCATCAGTACGTTAATTTTTTCCCATTTTTTTTGTCTTATTTTTGTAGGTATATTCGTGAATTTATTTGTAATTATATTTAAGTCAGGGTTCGCTGATATATCGGATGATTTTTTGTACAGTCTCGAAATTTTTACAGTGTGTTCTACCCATGAATATGAACAACTTTCACTATGGGACCAACTCTGAAATCACGAAATTTACCCCTCCTTTTTTCTTTAATGCTTTCTTTTAACCCCTCGAGGATAGAAGCATAGTATTCTCCGGTTATAGAAACGCCTTTATCTTTATAATCGATCAACAGGATCCCTTCTGAATCAAAAAACACTGTTGCCATGATTTTTCCAGCCGATTGTGACACTTTAAACTTCTTGGGTGGTGGTATGCCTTTTTTGTGCCACTGCATAGAGTCCTGTTTCGACTCAGGTTCATAATGATGAACCCAAATTTCATCTCCAGTAACAATTCGACTTAATAGTCCATCCTTATCTTCGTTACAGAGGTCCAAAAACGTGCGAGAACACTCCACGCGGTGTTGTTTTTGAGGTGGCGTGAGCATTCTTGGCACTCATTTTGCACTGACCTTTGTCATGCCAAGATGATCGTGTAGAATTTTGAAAATTGTCGTATCCGATACTCCAACCATTTCTGCAAGCTGTTTCTTCTTTAGTCTGGCATCTTCCAATATTATTTTTTCGACTTTTTTAATGATTTCCGGAGTAGTCACCTCGATCGACCGTCCGGGCCGTGGGTCGTCTTCAAGTGAGGTCCTGCCTTGTTTAAAAAGACTGTACCACTTGTACCATGGTTTTACCCGGGCAAGAGTCCCCGTAAACGGATTCCATCTCTTCCAGTATATTTTGAACTGACTTTCCTTGCTTGGTAAGGAACTTTATTACGGCACGGTACTCGATTTTTTCCATAATTCACACTTTCTTCCCAATTGAGTTGTTTGCTTGACGATAGTTCAAAGACCCAATTTTTTTTTTTTGACGTGACCACTCGCAGCTGCAACTCGCTAAGGTTGCCTTTCTGCTTAACCGAGATAAAACATGGTATTTATACTAATATTGAGTGGCTGAAGTTGTGGCCATCCCGATAATGATTTATTGTTATCCCCTCCCCCCCATTCCGTGAACTTAAAAACGCACCCTCGTGCGTCGAATTTACAAGTAACCTTGTATATAAGTCTTCATAATTATTTATCTAAATATTTGTTCCTCTATTTTTGTAATTCACGTACCACTGTTTGTCTCTGCATCACACAAAGTTCAACTAGTACAAAAAACCTATGGCATTACGTCCGCCTCTAGGTACAGACGCCAGCACATCAAGCTACCCGAAACTATCAAATGTTCCCGATCAACTTTGAACCTTATGCTCTAGCGATTAAGTTGAAAATCTATTAAAGAAATTTGACAGATTTTACTAGCTTGATGTGCTGGCGTCTGTACATTGTGGGCTTAAAGTACTAAATAATAAATAAGTAAGAGAAAAAATCAGAGGAAAACCAAGTTATTTATAAAAACAAGATAGGCTGTCGGATAGCAAGGACATTGCAAAAGGGACTAAGTAAATCCTCATCATCTCCCTAGCCTTTTCCCAACTATGTTGGGGTCGGTTTCCAGTCTAACCGGATGCAGCTGAATACCAGTATTTTATATGGAGCGATTGCCTATCAGACCTCCACAACCCAGTTACTGGGTAATACGATACCCCTTGGTAAGACTGGTTGTCAGACTTTCGGGCTTCTGACGACCCGTAACGACTGTCAAAGATCTGCGAATGACAGCCGGGACCAACGGCTTAACGTGCTTTCCGAGGCACGGAGGGGTCTCGTTATGTAAAGATGGTCACCCATCCACAGACCAACCGCGGCAAGCGTAGCTTAACCTGATCGATCGACCTGTGCGGCTGTTATTATTTAGCCACGGGCCCCTCGGACTAAGTACAGGACTAAGTAAATCCTATCCTAACTAATATTATAAATGCGAAAGTAAGTTTGTTTGTTTGTTACCTTTTCACACCTAAACCACTGAACCGATCATCCTAAAATCCATACTAATATTATAAATTCGAAAGTATCTCTGTCTGTCTGTATGTTACCTTTTCACGCCAAAGCCACTGAACGGATTTCGATAAAATTTGGCAGAGAGATAGATTGCATCCCGGGGAAGGACATAGGATAGTTTTTATCGACATACCTCGCGGGCGAAGCCGCGGGCGGAAGCTAGTTTTGCATATACGTTGTCAGGTGTACAGAAACGGACATAGGGTACTTTTCATCCCAAAAAAGTGCTGTTCCCGAGGAAAACAACAATACACGTGGCGCCATCTATTATCATAATTTGTGGTGATTTAGAGACTTAGAACATCCTCTCTTATAGTAAAAGTCTCGAAAAATACAAGAACCTCTGTACATCAAAATAAGTAACTTATTGCAAAAATGTTTGCTGGGAATCCTTCATTTTTGGTGTGAAAATTCGCTGTTTACGGTAGTGCAAAACATGGTGCTTATCGAGTTCATGCAACGGTGCAGGGATCGTGGGAATATTTAATGTTGTAACATTTCAAACTTGTTTACCTACGTAAAAAAAACGGCCAAGTGCGAGTTGGACTCGCACACGAAGGGTTCCGCACCACCATACAATATTTAACACTTGGTACATATAAAATAACGGCAAAAAAATCAAGTTTGTTGTATGGGAGCCCCCCTTAAATATTTATTTTATTCCGTTTTAAGTATTTGTTGTTATAGCGGCAAAAGAAATACATCATCTGTGAAAATTTCAACTGTCGAACTATCACGGTTCATGAGATACAGCCTGGTGACCGACGACAGCGGAGTCTAAGTAAAAGGGTCCCGTTTTACCCTTTGGGTGCGGAACCTTAATAACATCGGAGCAGTGGTGGCCCAGTACATGCAGTGGGTATCAGCACCGACTTAAGAGTTGTAGGTCGTGAGTTCCAACCTAGACAGACACTTTACTTTGTATATTTAATTTCATCACCACTGCTCTCAAAACGGTGGAGGAGAACATCGTGAGGAAACCGGTGTACCACGACCGAAATTTTTTAACACGTTGAACGCCAAGCAACAGACACAATAGAAAATCTATTGTTCGCGGTCACCGGTGACCGCGTTGGCAGTCAACGTGTTACGTCATGTGACCAGCCAGCCCTCTCCCACACGAAGACAGCATTCCTGTGACCCAGAAGTGGGAACATTATAGGCTGCGAGGTAATTGCGAAAGACATGCACTGTCGCGGTAGTAGCAATGGGATTCTTTTTCACAGTTCAACAACGTACAGACGCCAGCACATCAACCTACCCGAAACTGTCACATTTTCCCAATCAACTTTGAACCTTATACTTTAGCGATAAAGTTGAAAATCTTTCAAAGAAATTTGACAGATTGTAGTAGGTTGATGTGCTGGCGTCTGTACGTACGTCCATTTTACGTTGTTGCGCAGACATATTTTTCGAACATAAATTAAGTAATTTATTTATCCATTTATTTCAGGCTTCAAGGCCCATATGAACACATACAATACAATATTAATATAAGTAATTTAAAAATACTATAAATACATACAACATACACTAACATACACGCAGTGTCTGCGTCGTGGTTCGCTGACTGGTGTCATGTAACTGGTGTATGAATTAGCAATATCCATAAAAATGATTCAGATTGAAATTGATAGTGTGTTTGTTACGCAATTAGGCTGCTGATTATGTTGAAGGTCAGTTTGAGAAGGTCAGAGTTGAAGTTGGAAGATAATGGGGATGAGGAAGACTGCTAGCCCCTTTACATATCATTTTACGACATTTGCAGAGGACTGGTCAATGTGGCGACGCTTATGGGAGATCTATTTCGAACAGTGGACGTCTTTCAAATAAAATGATGTATACAGGGTTACTTGTGATTCAACGTATATCCGTCAGGAGCTGATAGGGGGGGCATAATGAAACAAATTGAACCCCCACATGTTTGGCCGAAAATCAATAGTTTTCGAAATATTTGAAACTATTCTGAAGCGTAAAGTAAAAATATTGGTAAGATATTATTCTTAAATCGTTTATCATTTTAATTATTTTTCTGAATTAAGTATAGTAATTAAGTAATTTATGTTCATAACTTAATTGAAGTGCCAGCTACAATATCACTTTTTAATGGTACCTATTCAATATGTAGTATTTTTTATTTATTTGGAATTGCATCGATAAACCCTTAAAATCAAATATCTCGAAAACTATTAAATTTCGGCCATACACATAGCCTAACATAGGGGGTTCAATTTGTTGCATTTTGGCCCCTCTATCAGCTCCTGTCGAATATACATAGAATTACAAGTAACCCGGTATAATATATAGGCATAGGTTCTCAACGTGGGCGATAACACCCCCCTCGTGGGCGTTCGAGACTTTCAGGGGGGCAATAAAAGACCCAGAGAAAATTATATATCCTATCTTACAACTATTTAATATTACATGTTTAAATACAATCGTGTCAATAACTGTTTCAGATTCGCGACAGATGGTCAGTTAAAAATATCTGGAAGGACTAGAAAAAAATATATTCTCGAAGTGGGCGGTGGGCAAAATAAGGTTGAAAACCTATCTTATAAGTGATGAACGACATTTCACGGTTATTACAGAATTTCTAAACAGAACCCATCAAAAGAAGCTGTACATCATTCTGTCACACAATTGTATCCACAACTAGAACTGGTAAACACAAATATAGCAAAAAAGATATAAGAACATATTGAGAGCAAGAAAGTCACGACACGAAATATGCCATAAACATAATAAAAGATTTTTAATAGGACAGTCACGTCGAATGGCATTGTCTCCTCTTAAGAAAGGAAACGTTATACATGATTATTGTGATACTTAAACAGGGAGTCGAAACTGTCTCTCCAAAATACAGATCACTCAGTTATCTAGTTAGGAGAGCAACGATTCACCTAACAATTACTTTTACCTACACTACCATGTAATTAAAAATACACACTTTGTAAGTCCCTCATTTACTACAAAACCTGTAAATATGTACTTTAATAAATTATTATTATTATAACGTCAATTTATCAAGATCTTACGTACAAATTTTATTTTAAAAATCAGCTGCAAGTGAAAAATTTTACGACCACCGACTCAAAATTTAGTAGTCAGGGTTCAAAACACATTTATTAGTATTAAAATTCGAGGCTGACGACATTATTCAATGGCACGTCTATTTGTTGAATGGACAGATTGAACTTTGAACAGTGTTGTACAATATTTGACTAGAGACCACTTCGCAAGGCAAGTGCCGCGACCGGTTCGCAAACTATTTTGCAAAGAAAGTTCTTAATTTTTCCATTTTAAACGCTATTATTTCGTGAAAATACATTTTCTCTGGAAAAAACTTATTCTTGTCTATTCTGTTTGCGACGGCTATTTCGTAAGCATGACTTGGCTTTGTCTAGAATTATTCATTTATACCGGAAATTATGGTAAATCTTACAAAAATAAAAAAACTTCGTGCTGTAAACAGGTAACTTTTTTTTTTTTTTTTTTAAGGATGGGAAATCATCCAATGACCCCTCCCGCTCTGGGTGGAGCGGAAGGGAGTGTCAGACTCTTACTGACTAAAACCCATCCGTGTTCCTTCCTTAGCCCTATATGTTCCGGGGCAGCGGTAACCCTTTCGGACAATCCCGCTGCCCCGGCAGGCTTCGGCCCTAACGGGCCCCTCCTTTGATGCTGACATCTCTTTGAGGCGCGCGTGGAACACATACGCGCCGTCCGGCACGGGCCTGGTCCTGATCGGACGGCGAGCTACCCATTACTCGCCGTCCGCAGGCCCGCGCCTACGGTGGCCGGGAGTCGTCACGCGGCTCCCGACGCCCGGAGCGTCTACCGAGGCGGCTGGGACGGGCGGCCCTCTCGGCTCTCTCCCTCTCCCATCCCGCCACCTCCTTCGCTAGCATGACTGCTTCGCAGAAGGAGGTGACTGCCTCCCACTCCCTCTCGCCCCGGACCATGGCTTGGACCAGGGCCGGGCGCGAGAGGTCGCCGCCGCTGCCGATCGCCTCTACGAGGACACGGCGGTGCTCTGCCCAAGCGGGACAGACCTCCACCGTGTGCACCACCGTGTCCTCTGGGCGATCCTCGCAGTGGTGACACCCGGGCGTTTCCTCCCGCCTGATTATGTGCAGGAACCTCCCGAAACATCCGTGTCCGGTGAGGACCTGCGTCAGGCGGTAGGTGAGGGCGCCGTGACGCCTCTCTAGCCACTCCTCAAAGAGGGGCCTTACCGCCGCTATCGCGGCGTGCCCTGCGCTGGGTTGCGACAGTCGCGCTTTCCATGCCGCCATGAGATCGCGCCGGAGGTCCGTCCGCTCCGCAGCAATTTGCCGCGGAAGCGGGTTTTCCCCCCGGCGTAGTGCCTCCGCGCGCCACTCAAAGAGGCGCGCGAGGACTATCGCCTCCAGATCCCATGGCGGCAGTCCGGCAAGGAGGCTTGCCGCCTCAAAAAACAGGTAACTTTCATTCGATATAATTGTTTCATTTTCTGTTACAATATAACCTTTGATTTACTATGAACCACGCGTGCCTCTTAAAGTTTTTTTTTTTGTTCCGCACACACTTTCGCTCTACGCCACCTTACGACCAATTTACATATTCAATCTAAACTACAACTAATTAAAACAGAAATAAGGTATAATATAAAATTAAACACTCACTTCCAAAATCGCTGGCGTGCGATGTCAAATCCAGATAATATTCAACTAAAAATAATATTAATTATCCACGCGCGATAATCACTCGCGATATATTTTCGAATTTGGAACGACGCGTCCGCTCTGTGCGGCTTCAAGCGCGCGACTGATATGACGAAAGGCGATAGGCAAGTGGCGTGCGCTCGCGCATACATAATTAAGTGTGGTGCGTTCCGTTCCCTCGTGCGGCGACTATGACGGGTGCATGAACCGTTATCGCGAGGTTGGGACACATAATATTAAGGTGAACTGTAATCATGCTACTGATAATTTTCGACAAAATAAACGTGTCTTTACAAGTGATGAGAATGAGATTTCTGCTCTAAAAAGTAAGAGGAACTGATTTGATTTTATTTTCAGTTGAAAAAACTAACCCGACTATAGGGCAGAAAATAATGCTGAAACAAGGTGACAGTTACTACAGAGTTCAAACCCCGCTGTTCCGTACTCATCAGGTTATGTAAGTTGTCATCCGGGACCTATCCGTGACGTCACATGACCGAGAACATGACACTGACATTGCAGAACGACATCGCAAGACGTTTGACATTTTAGCGTTGAGGTCAAGTTTAAACAAGTTCGACTATTAGGTAAAAAATAGACGTTTTTCTTTGTCAATATCACCTTTTTGACATTAGGGGTCTTGCTGATGAAGAATATGGCAAATTTTATGTCTAGAGAAACTGTTATGGGGACCTGGAATATGCAGATCAGTTTCAGGTTGAAGTTGAACAAAATATGTTCCGCGACCGTAACAAGTGTGTGTTTAGCTGCGTCCCGCGGTTTCGCCCGCATAAGTTTCGATCCCGTGCGAATATCTGGATAAAAAGTAGCCTACTTATACATTAATCCAGGGTGTCAGCTACCTCCATACAAAATTTTATCAAAATTGGTGCAGCCGTTTGAGCGTCGAGAAGTAACAAATATATAATCACACACACACAAACTTTCGCCTTTATAATATTTGTGTGATTAAAATCATCAAATACAACCTTCTAAGTTCATATAGCCCTATTGATTTAAATTTCATATCAATCGTATTGAATAACAGTTTCATGTTGACATACACCCGGAAACTGAAAAAACGCAAAATAATTATGAATTTCACCGGCTAACCTGGTGCTTCCCTCTTTAAGAAAACGGTGGCTGTGTGTCATTTCTGCGGCTTTATGTTTAGGGGAAGATCAAACAAACGATGAATGGATTGTCTAGCTCTAGAAGATCACATGGCAAGAAAAGGGGTGACTTCTGAGAGGGTGGCTAATAGAGATGCATGGAGGAAGAAGAGATTCAACGCCGATCCCTTTAAACTGGGATAAGGGAAAGCGCATGAAACGAGCTGTTCACAACAAACTACCTTCAGTATTGTCCCTCATAATCAGCCTATAATGTTCCCACTGCTGGGACACAGGCCTCCTCTCTGTGAGAAGGAGTGGGCCGTAATCCACCACGCGGGCCCAGTGCGGGTTGGTAGATGTCACATGTCTTCGAATTTTTGGTTCCAGTACATGCCAGTTTCCTCACGATGTTTTCCTTCACCGTTTTGAGAGCAGTGGTGATGAAATAATTTACACAAAGTAAAGCGCCTGTCTGGGTTCGAACCTACGACCTACAACTCGTAAGTCGCGGCCGTTACCACTGGGCCACCACTGCTCATTGTCCCTCCTTTTCCTTTAATCCATCCAAAGATTGTCTTTAAAATATTTCTTTTAGCGATAAGACCACCGCCCATTGTGTTACCCCTTGTAAAGTTCCTGCATTTATATCTGTAATTTTTATGGTGTACATGATAAAGAGTTTGATAGAGAGTGAGAGCAGTGGTGGCCCAGTGGTAACGGCCGCGACTTACGAGTTGTAGGTCGTAGGTTCGAACCCAGACAGGCGCTTTACTTTGTGTAAATTATTTCATCACCACTGCTCTCAAAACGGTGAAGGAAAACATCGTGAGGAAACCGGCATGTCCTAGAACCAAAAATTCAAAGACGTGTGACATCTACCAACCCGCACTGGGCCCACGTGGTGAATTACAGCCCACTCCCTCTCACAGAGAGGAGGCCTGTGTCCCAGCAGTGGGAACATTATAGGCTGATTATGTACATGATAAAGAGTTTTGACGACATGCGCGACAGTGTCGCGGACCGCCCGTCTTTTTA
The DNA here is from genome assembly GCA_963669345.1 of Gortyna flavago. Taxonomy (NCBI): domain Eukaryota; kingdom Metazoa; phylum Arthropoda; class Insecta; order Lepidoptera; family Noctuidae; genus Gortyna; species Gortyna flavago. The sequence goes on along the minus strand of OY770155.1, from coordinate 4,717,701 downwards.
AATTTTAGCAATATTTTTTAAGTATACAGACAGTATGTATCTTATTACGTTTTTATTTAGCAACTGACTAACGAAGAAGGTAAGCAACTGGAAGTAAAATCAGATATGCTGCATAGCAGTACGGATGCAGTAAAAGAAGTCGGGAAAGTGCATTCAGATATCAGTGTACGCCCACCCCGCCCGCCGTACTAAACCGGTTAGAAGGACCAACTTTGTAGCTGCATACACGGTACATACACCAAAATAACTTTTTTTTTTACAATTTTTGTCTATTTGTTCCGGCTAATCTCTGAAACGGCTGGATCGATTTCGACGGGACTTTCATCCATACTAATATTATAAATTCGAAAGTAACTCTATCTGTCTGTCTGTATGTTACCTTTTCACGCCTGAACCACTGAACGGATTTCGATAAAATTTGGCAGAGATATAGATTGCATCCCGGGGAAGGACATAGGATAGTTTTTATCGACCTACCTTGCGGGCGAAGCCGCGGGCGGAAGCTAAAACTAAAAGTTTCGTTTTTCCATTTTCTCACCACCAACCACTACCTAGCAGCTACAAAGAGTAGTCTATGTATCTGCATAAGTATATCTGAAGGCCAATTCCCGTAATCCAAAACGTTCAAAAAGTAGTCACAATCTCATTACAGCGACAATCAAAAAATTGTCAAAAATGTAGGGATTTTAGAGGTATTTTTTACAGATTGAGACTGAGATCAACTCAACTCAAAGCATTTATTTCAATTAAACCAATTACAGGCACTTTTGAATTGTCAAGGGGTCGATCAGTCAGAAAGATGTAGCTAGTTGCCCATTCCAAAGCGTAGGTACCTATAGAGAAGAACGATCGGACTGTAAACGTTCATAAAATTACAAGAGTCGCCCTTCCGTTCACATACATGTGGCCCCGACACGAGAGCAGAGGTTTTCAGGGTTTCAAAATACTGCACCATAACTAGGTTTTAGTATAGGCGATTTGTGTTACATAGTACGTGCTTTGTTTTTTAATGTAATCAATGATACAGGGAATCCTATTGTGGTGCACAAATTATTTATTCATGAATTCGTAATTATCAAATATGTTTTATACATTTGTGTTATGGATGCTGCTGGCGTATGGGTTAAGGCCTTCGATATACACACATCAAAAGTGTCTAGGGATCAAGCATTTTTATGCGGATTTCTTGAGATTGAGATGTGGCTTTGTAATAAATTTATGATTTTATAAATTTATATGGATCCTTTTTGGTGCATTTCATAATTTGAATCAGGAACTGTGAATCAAATTCGAGTAAAAGATGAAAATCAGCTGTCAATATTTTCCCTATAAAAACATACAACGCATTGAAGACATTATTAGTGCTACTGTTTCCCTACTACTGATTAAAACCAACGTTATTATGGAGCGGCGACGTCATTTAAGCAGGGAAGAAATGCTCAGAGCCGTGGGAATGATAGAAGCTGGTTCCCGGCAACGTACTGTGGCTTTAGCTCTGAATACAAGTCAGAGTGTTATCAGTCGACTTTGGACACGTTACCGAAGCACTGGTACCGTGGCTGAGCGCCATGGAGGACGGTATCGCTGCACCACACGGAGACAAGACCGATACATTCAAATCTTAACTCGAAGAGCTCCAACAATAACCGCCATGATGTTAGCCGTGAGGCTTCATCACTCTTCAGGGAACTTAATTAGCGACCAAACAGTCAGAAACCGCTTGCATGAAGTGAACCTTCATTCCCGAAGACCGCTACGGGTACCACCTATAGCAATGCACAATCGTAGGATTCGATATCAATGGGCTCTTGAACACAGAAATTGGGCAGAAGAACAATGGCGTTTCGTGTGCTTTTCTGATGAGTCTCGTTTTGGTATGAGACCGGATACAAGACGTATACGACACTGGAGAACCCCTGGACGCCAACAGCGATTAAAATCCTGCCAGGAAGTCCATCCTTATAGTGGTGGAACCATCATGGTATGGGCGGGTATTTGGATCGGCGGAAGAACTGAGTTGATTTGGATCAGAGGCAACCTCAACGCTCAAATTTATGCTGAGACGATTGTATCAGACGTCATCGTTCCTCTACAAGTGCAAATCGGTCCCTTATTTCAGTTAATGCATGATAATGCACGACCGCACACCGCAAGAGTTGTAAGACAGACTCTCGCCGCAGCTAACATCAATGTCCTGCCCTGGCCTGCTCAGTCGCCAGACTTGAACCCGATTGAGCATGCATGGGATATGCTACAGAGAAGAGCTCTGCCGAATATGGAGGGTATCCAGTCGCAAGAAGACCTTTTTTTGTTGTTGCAACGAACATGGGCGGCCATTCCACAGCGTGATTTGGATGAACTCATTTTGAGTATGCCAAACCGATGTTCTTGTGTTGTTAGTGTTCGCGGTAGAAACACGGATTATTAATTGTTTAAGTTACCCAATAAAATTTTAAAGAAAACTGTTATTTCAGTCTTTTTTTCGAACTTTTGTGTTAGTGGTTCAAATGTCAAAAATCCCTTTATTAGGAAAATGGCAAATTTCTTTATTAATGCAAAGGTGACTTGGTTTATCGTTACTGTGACAAACGAAAACACTTTATTTGATGAATCCTTAAAGAAAATTTTAATTAATATCAATCAGGAGAAAAGTTATTGCAAAAATATATGTTGATCCCTAGACACTTTTGATGTGTGTAGATGCAGTAGTTTCATTTGCAGGAAGTGATACACCAATATGGCTTAGTTTGAATAATATGATACACTACACCTCACTAAGTGCACACATGTTCACGAAACAGGCTTCACTTTATTGTTGACAGCCCTCTGTCTTGGTTTTTTATTTTTTATAGTAATGCTTGCTAACAGATGTGGTCATCGTGTGCACGGGATTTTGTTTTAAGATTGGGCAGGTAAGTGTCCTCGATTGTAAATTCGTGACTAATTTTCAACAAATATATATTTATATCCGTTAAACCAATCATACTTGTTGCTTTCGAAAGTCCCCGTTATTGGTAGTGATATTGTAATATCCTGTGATTAAAGAATTAATTACTATTGCTTTGTAATATTATTGCACGCAAAACTTCACTAGTTACAAAACCATACGAACAATGTAATTTTGTTATTATTGGGTCAATCTATAACTTAAAACGGTGAATGAAAACGTCGTGAAACCGGCCACCTTAGAACCAAAAATCAAAAATTCTGAGACATGTGACCACTACCAACCCGCATTAGGCGGCGTTGTGGATTACAGCCCACTGAATTTCACAGAGTGGAGGCCTGTGTCCCAGCAGAAGGCCTACAAGCCTTGAGCAAGCGTGGTAATCAATGCTTGTATCTTTTCTGTATGAGATCAGGCCCTTTTCCTGCAATTGGACAATATTTAGGCTTGTAATATGAGCTGTTCTCATACTTTGATTCAACATGATAATCCTAACTCATCATCTGCCTAGCCTTTTCCCAACTATGTTGGGGTCGGCTTCCAGTCTAACCGGATGCAGCTGGATACCAGTATTTTACATGGAGCGACTGCCTATCCGACCTCAACAGCCCAGTTACTTGGTAATACGATACACCTTGGTAAGACTGGTTGTCAGACTTTCGGGCTTCTGACTACCCGTAACGACTGTCAAAGATCCACGAATGACAGCCGGGACCAACGGCTTCACGTGCTTTCCGAGGCACGGACGGGTCTCGGTACGTAAAGATGGTCACCCATCCACAGACCAACCGCGGCAAGCGAGGCTTAACCTGATCGATCGACCTTTGCTATTTCAGATTGGTCGCTATGGCCGATATTCGGTCTGGAGGACTTTATTTTTAAAAGTAAGTGACGTTTATTTTATGACGTAATAAAGTAAGTAAATGATGTAAGTACTAATAATTCTGTCGCTTTGGTGAGTAGGTACAGTAACAAATATTATGTTATTTCTTTGCTTAATATCAGTGATTAGCACCTTTTGATCGCAAAACAAGTTAGAATGTAAGACGTTTTAATAAGAGGGGCTCGTGGCAAAATAATAACAGTCCCACGATCGATTGAACGTTAAGCTACGCTTGCCGCGATCGGTTCATGGATGGGTGACCACACTTTACACATCGAGAGCTGTTGGTGCCGTTGATGAAACACATCATAAACACACTTGAGGCTTAAGGCACTCCTAAACAGGCGCGTTATTATCGGTCGATAATATCGGATGCGTTATTGCGATATCTGGGTGCTTACTCTCGAATATAATTCCGATAGATCGACATTGGTCAAACGTCAGTTGGTTGAGATAAACGTCAGGGATTGGCTAGACTCAGTGAGTCCAGCCAATCCCTGACGTTTGACTGACAATTCCAATGTCGATCTATCGGAATTATATTCGAGAGTAAGCACCCTGTTTTCAGTACATTTTTTATTTCGACGGCCACGAAGTTACACACTTGCGATAATAACGACGCGATGCTTGCGTTTCTCCGTCCTGCGATATTAAGATTTTACACACCTATGTGTGTAAAATCTTATTCTTCCTAATACAAAATGTTCTAAGACCTCATATCGCGACGCGTTACTATTAACGCGTAGTGACTTATAGACTTATTGGTTACACGCACACGTTGCAAATATCAGACGATAAAAACGCAGCTGTGTGGCAAGGATTCGGGATGCATTATCGCAATAACGGATCCGATATTATCGACCGATTAAACGCGCCTGTGGCGGAGAGCCTTAAAAACTCCGTCTGCGCAGCGCCTTAAAAACCTCACCGTCTATTTACAATTGGCTGACGTAAAGCAAATATTGCCTTAGGCCTCGAGCGTATAAGCGTTAATACTTATAACAACTCATAAGTCATGGTTCTGATCAATCAATTCTAGCTCGTGTACTTCTCAATTTCAATCATAGACAAGACATAAATCTCAACAATGAAAGGTCTTTAAAAGCGGTCAATTTAATCCGATATTAGTTGACATTAAGCTGAAATCAGACGCTCCACTTTTTGTTAATTCACGTAAAGGAAGAAGGAAAGTAAATGCGTTTTTTTGTGGTACGGCTTGACGCAAGAAAAAATAAAAATCACAAAAATGGTGTGTGTGACCACAATATGATAAAAGTGAAAGTATACACGATTCAGCGTCACCGACCGACTGACTGGAGCTGAGTAGGTATAGCCGATTTAGCGGAGTTGGACGGTTCAGTTTCATTCACTGTTCAGAAAGAGTTCAAAGCAAAGTGCGCCTAAAGAAGATTTCAATTCAAAAAGAAAAAGTTGGGGGAACTATGGGTCACATCCACGCAAAACAGACCACAAAATAAATCAAAAGCGAAAAATTCTGTAGCAATCCAACAATATTGGCATCTTTTAATGGCGCTCAAAGTGAAGTTTAATTTTAAAGAAATAAAGAAATATGCGTTTAATGGCATTACAGCAAAAAAGAAATTCGCAATAAAACTATAAAAAACAGAAAACAATGATTATAATAATAATTTTGTCGCGTGAACGTGGAATGAAACTAAAATGGACCTTCACTCGAGGGAAACGTCTGATCTCAGCTTAATGACGGCTTTAATGACGTCACTAAGCGAGAGGCACAACCGAAGGTATTCGAGACAGAATTAGATCAAGGGTGTCTGGGGAGTCTGAGCTAGTAAAATGGATCTATACTTTTGCTTCAGCTTTTCTCATTCATCACAATGCACCATCACAGTTCTGCGCTCCAAAACACAAATCGCCGCCTTCATCCAAAAAGCAGTCGAGCTTAAGTGGGACAGAGCCGGACACGTTTCCCGCATGTCGAACAAGTCATGGGCCAAAACTACCACCATGTAGGTCCCAGGAAACGTCCAGTGACATAGAGGTAGACCCAGGAGAACTGAGAAGATGGCGGGATGAGTTTGATGCCTACAGACAGGATTGGTCCACACTAGCTCAAGACAGAGAGGACCGGAAAAACATATAAGGCTAAATATAAATAAATCAACAGTAATTTATTCAACTTAGGCTGAGAATCAGTACTTTTTAAATGTTAAACTTTATAAGACAGTCCCCCAAAACGCCCGCCCTTCACCACTTCCTAGTGCTTTAGCTGAGAAGAAGTGGCGCGACGAACTCCCCAGCAGCACAGCTGTCTGTTCAATTAGAAAGCATAAAGAGATCGAAATTCTACATTATATTTTTCAAATGCCCTGTGAGTTTAGTTGGTTTTTGAAGGCTGAATATTTTTAGGAAGGAACTGCTATCTGAATTCAATTCAATTCCTATGACTTAAAGAAGCAACAAGCAACACTTGATTTAAAAAAGAGTCCTTGAAGTCTCTTACCCGTTCTAGAGATCTACGTCTTGGTCTGACTGACACAGAGCAAGGCGGCGTTGTTGGGTTTTACCATCTGGAATTTCTCAGAAGCAGCCCGGAGACTGGATTTGAGCCCGGTTGATGGCATTAGGGCCTTTAACATAACTGGCGAATTGTGGGTGTACTCTAGGCGCGCCTCTGTCCAACCCTTCATGGAATAAGCGTGAAGTAATGTGTTATTTTCAAGAGCAAGTAAGTGCACAGATGGTTAATCCATTATAGATTTACTACAGTATTTAAAACAGTACGTAACACACTATCAAGGAGACTCCGAGAGTGTAAATGTTATTCCAGCGCCATATTGTTATCAAGCAAAGAGATTTAGAGGTCAATCGGTCACAATGTAGTTCCTTAATTGGTTGAGTCTTACATAAGATCGTTGCTGATGATGCTCTGTTTAAATTTCATGTTATGATTAGTGTCATAATAGTAAGAACTGCCTCGTTGGCGTCGTGGTTTCAAGCGCGACTGCTGAGCGTGGGTTTCTGAGTTCGATTCTCGGGTCGGACAAACTGTTATCGGGTTTTCCATTAGGAATTTCTTAGTAACAATCCGGAGTTTGGAAGTTGGCGGTTTAATACCCCCGTGCCTCGGAAAGCACGTAAAGCCGTTGGTCCTGCTCCTGATCTCTCCCCAGTCGTGTCGGATTGCCATCCCATCGGACTATGAGAGTAAAGGAACAGATAGTGCATCTGTGTTTACGCACACACTTGTACACTATAAGATCTCCTGCGTACCTGGCTAAATACCGTTGAGATTGACCACCGCGACCAAAATCGAGGAGGTCATTATTATTAGTAAGAAGTTTTGTTCTCTTCTTTAAACCACTTGTTAAGAAGTTTATAGTTGTTAAAGTGGACCTAGAATTTAAGTCAATAAGATGTTATAATATTGGAAGAGACTGGTGATTGGTTGAAGGTATATGTGAGCAGCAAGGTACGAGTAACCGACATAGCCCGAAGAATTGCCAAACTTAAGTGGAAGTGGGCAGGGCACATTGCTCGCAGAACAGATGGCCGATGGGGCCGAAAGGTTCTGGAGTGGCAACCGCGTACCAGAAGACGTAGCGTTGGAAGGCCTCTCACAAGGTGGACCGACGACCTTGTGAAGGCCGCAGGAACGAGTTGGATGTGAGAAGCACAGAGCCGGTCTAAGTGGCGGTGCTTGGGGGAGGCCTATGTCCAGCAGTGGACGTCTTTCGGCTGATGATGATGATGATGATATGTGAGCAGCTGGTGTGTGCATGCTTGAGGACAGTCATGAATGTCAGAATGGCCGAATGTGGAAATGAATAATAAAGTGGCAACACACAAGTTATGAGGGATGTTAGAGATTTCATTCTGTCACCCCTTGTAAAATTTCTACATTTATATCTGTAATATTTATGGTGTACATAATAAAGAATATTCTATTAGAGGATGGGTATGACAACACTTTACGAAACGAAGTTGCAGACAAAAGCACGATGATATAGATGATGCCGCGAGTATAGGCCCATGAAGTTATGTCAAAATAAATTACATCAACAAGACGTAAGTTGATAAGTTAATATTTGGCGTGGAACACGACATTAGGTACAAAAAGAACGCAGACCTTGACACCGAGCAGCCGGCATAGAATAAAAGTTACATACATTAACGCAAGCATCCACTTAAAATATTTGTGAATGCTTGAAAAACACGTGGCGTTTAGGTACATGCTTTACCTAAAAACATCTTTAGGTGGAAGACTGGAAACGCCAGGCCGCGAAATTAAAATTATGTAAAATTTTTTGCAATTAAATACAACAGATACACACATAATAATCCTTTAAAATGACAGTCAATCAATAGGGTTATAATGAACTTAGAGGAATATATCGATGGTTTCAATTCTGTACCTAATACCGGATAATCTTTTTACCGTCTCGAATTTTTCTACCCATGAATATGAACAACTTTCAATATGGGACCAACCCTGATAACGAAAAAAAAATCTGCTGTTTAAAAAAAAAGTTCAATACCTTCTAGAAACAGCTGATTTTTTTTCGTGATTTCAGAGTTGGTCCCATAGTGAAAGTTGTTCATATTCATGGGTTTAACCCGTTAAAAATTTCGTATTCAGCTGCATCCGGTGAGATTGGAAGCCGACCCCAACATAGTTGGGAAAAGGCTAGGCAGATGATGATGATATAACAGTTTGCACGTGACAATCATCCAAATATTAATAATTCACAAAAAGACAAATCAGTAAAAATAAACAAGAAAATCAGCTAGCAACATTCTATACATCCGCGCATCACCTCCTCTCGATCACGGGCCACAATCCTGATAACCCCTGACACTTCTGCCCCAGGGTGAGCTCCCAAAGTCGTGTGAAAGACGTCGTGTCCTCTACGACACTAGGAAATGCGTGGATGATAACAATACTGATATCTAGACCTTGTAAGGTCGTTTGACACGTTAAGCAAGATGTTAATGAAAGCTAGGGTGTATTTTACCGCTTTTTGTAGTCTGAAAATAAACTAACTAGCTTATACAAAAGCAGTTTTAAAAATAGGTCTCAAAATATATCTTGTATGTGACATATCAAGTTATCAACGCTATGGTGTTTTCAAGGTGTACCACAGGGGTCCAAGTCTAAGTACAATTCTGCCTTCATTTAAAACAAGTTGTGGGATTTGCCATCGGCAAAAATGACGAACTTCTCCATACAAATTTTCATTCCTTACTTAAAACCCCTTGAGGTGATGAATTTTCAAAAATCATTCCTTCTCTTCTTTGTTCTTTGTAAAATAAACTCTTGTACAACATTTCATCTGCAGCTTCTAGACTCAGCAGCTTAGGTTGTGCGTTGTCTATCAGCGAAATTAAAAATTGAGCAGATGATTGATCAAAATACGAGGTGGGAGTGGGGAGGAAGGGCAGGAGACGTTGAGCCGAGAGCTTAATTTAAGGCACGTTATCAATGGCGTTAGTACCGTATCTATGGGTATGAGGTGTCTCACAAGGGTTTAAAATAGGCCCAAGGCAGTGTTTGAGCATTTTTGCAATAGATTGTAATTGCTGGATGTTACTAGTTGAGCAAGATCAGTTTTAAGAAAATATATTTTTTGTGACATATACCTAAGATACTCTGGTTATCGTCAAGGTGGTCCACAGGGATCTGACTGAGGCACCTCTTTGCTTTGCTCCATCAATCAATCAACTCAGCCTATCGCAGTCCACTGCTGGACATAGGCCTCTCTCTGGCTGCGTCACAACACCATGTCTTCGCCTTCAGCATCCATACTAATATTATAAGTGCGAAAGTAACAATTCTCTGAACGGATTTCAATGAAATTTAGCACTCGGGTAGTCGATGACCTGGGTTAGAAATTAGGTTGTAGGATTCTTAATATCCTGGCAGTATAAATCCACCATCAATTCCTCTTTTGTACTAACACCATCACATCAAGCTACCCCAAACTGTCAAATTTTCCCAATCAACTTTGAACCTAAAGCTTTAATGATAAAGTTGAAAACCTTTTCAACAAATTTGACAGATTGTAGTAGCTTGATGTGCTGGCGTCTGTACATAAGATCTTGGCAGCAGTGGTAGTCCAGTGGAATCAGCCGCGACATACAAGTTGTTGGTCATAGGTTCGAACCCAGACAGGCTTTACTTTGTGTAAATTATTTCATCACCACTCTGGTCTCAAAACGGTGAAGGAAAACATTGTGAGGAAATCGGCAAATGTCCTAGAATAAAAAACTTCGAAGACATGTGACATCTACCAACCTGCTCTGGGGCGTGTGGCAGATTACGGCCCACATCCGTTCACTGAGAGGTGGCCTGTACCCCAGCAGTGGGAATATTATAGGTTGATTATGCTATGAATTTTTTTGTAGTTTAAACATTATTTTTCCATTGTTATTTGTTTAGTGGCATTTTCATTTAATTGCTGGGAAAATTTATAAAAATCATAGTCATGTACAATTAGTCATGTCCATCTGGTTTTACATAAAAAACTCACGCGTTTCCTATGAGAGTAGGTAGAAACAACAGAATGCCACTTGCTACGATTCTTATATCTGGTGAGTATGTTATTATAGCTAAACTATAAAACATAAGAATCAGTTCTGTAGATGGATATGAAGAACTTTAAATTAAGGAAAATTTGAGAAAGTCCATCTATAGGTCATGTAAATGCAACAACAACGATAATATTAGTTTCAATAGCTGTCAGTTTATATTGGAAATAGTATTTGCAATAAATAAAAACAAAAATAAAATTTTATAAAAATAATAAAGGTTGACCTCAAGATGATTGTAACCTACTTTACAGTCTTCAGAATAACTGCAAGAAAGTACGTAAGACTACCATAAAGCTCGGGAATGATGGTCGGAAATAGATAAAGAACTATCTCGCTCCACTATTTATATGACAAAATAAATGCAGATGCAATTTTAGATAGAAAACCGAACAACCCAATTTCCAAAAGTATGACGGAAGTTCAACATCAAATTACTCGAATTCTAAATGACCTACTGTGTACTATCATCACGCCGCAATCAGTGATAAGTACAACCATCGTCTTACAATCGGATTATGCGACCAATTCGTATAAATCAGCATTAAAATATAGATAACGCGCTAAACGATAGCTTCAACATCTTTCATGTTCAAACAAACAAAATGAATGAAGTATTACTTACAGATATACGTCGGCGTGCGGCACACAGGTATAGGAACACAATTAATCACTGATAAGTAATCAAAAGATTAATAATTCAACGTTAAAACGACCGACCGACTAGCCGATGTCACCACGATTGACGTTCGCAGCGCGGCCATTTCCAGATACAGTTTAGAAACTTGTCTATTACTATGCCGGTATTCATTTGATAAGATTGTCTTTTCTTCGTTGTTTCTTATTTAACAGGTGGTTTAAGCGTTCGAATGATATCATATTTCAATATTACGTTTGTTTTTGTTGAATGAAAAGTTCTTAGTTAAAAATACACATAAATATTATTATTTAAAGATTATAGGGTTTCAGAACGAAGCATTGTGCAAGGTTTTACGTTTAGTTACCAAAACGGTCAAGATAAGGAAAAATAATTAATTCATCAAAAAGTTAACCTAATTATGTACTTTAATCGCTGTTTTATTGTAAAAAAAAATATTTTATAATTTTTTTTGGAATAATTTTTGTGATTATGCTTATAATTTTGAGAAAGTTGATTCTAAAGGATTTGAGTTGTTACACCGACCGATGCAGAAAATGTAGAATCAAAACGCAACAAAAATTTTCAGTGTTTAAATCAGGAATTAATGTCATTGCACAGTAAATAATTGGATTTTAAGCATTAAATCGAGATACGTTTCATAATCTAAGGGATTTTGAAATATGTGCGATAGAGATAGTAAAAGATCAGTAGCGAAAATCTAGATAAAATTTTGCTTTCCTTTTCCAATTGAATTAATGAAACAATTTTTTTCTAAATAAATAAATGTTTCAAATATTTATCAATAATCGAAATGGTTTTACGTGAGGATATAAGTGATAGTTTATTTATTAGTTTATGTACCCATTACATCTAAATAAAGTCAAATTTAGCGTAATACGATGGAAGTGGATGCAACAAGTCATGTTGATCCTAACTTTAAGTATTCCGTTGATATAACTAATCTAATGGATTCCTGTAGAGTTTGTATGGCTCAGAGCTTGAATATGATTGGTTTATTCGACGCTGAAAAAGAGAATATTCTAAAAGAGATACAATTTTGTACTGGAATTACTGTAAGTTCTTTCTGTCGCATTATTTTGTTAGAATAAAGAAAACCTTATGGATGTAAGACACTGGTTGATTCTGGGCAGTCAGCCCCGTTACTGACCTTGGTGACTGGCCTATCATTTTCTCTAAGGCATGGGCAATTATCACAAAATTACACCCTAAATATGCCTTTCTGGTCTGCATACTGTTGAAATATAGACGTTAATTTAATTAATTGTAACTATCTAAGATTTTACTTTTATCTATATTTCCAGATAAAGCAAGAAGTTGGTCTACCATCACAAATATGCGAATTATGTCTCAACAATCTCTCTGTAGCGCACAAATTCAAAACGTCCTGCCTCGTTGCAGACGAGACGTTCCGTAAGCTTGCCATTACTCCCGCTATCAAGGCTGAGGAACCGGAACTTAGTGAATATGAGTATGAAGAGATAATTGAGTGCAAAGATGAGAATGATGATGAATTTGAAGATGTTAAGGAGGAATTGATAGAGACGGTGGTGGAGGAAAATGGAGCAAGGAAGAGTGGCTGTGTTAAGTTGAAAGACAGGTATAGTAAGCATCAAACTTTATAGCAGCTACGGCACTTAGACTCCCATTCGGTCCGTTGTGACCCTATAATATAATTATATAAATCAATTGCCGTGTTAGCCTCGAAAATGGCTAGACCAATTTGTTTTTTTTTCTGTGGAGGTTGTCGTTGTGAGCAGGACCAGCATGTTTCTGAGAATTTTTATCTTGGATAAGATGTAGATATTTTTTTAAATAATATTTTCATAAATGAGGTCAGATAGGCAGCCGCTCCTTGTAAAATACTGCTATTCAGCTGCATCCGGTTAGACTGGAAGCTGACTCAAACATAGTTGGGCTAGGCAGATGATGATTTCATTCTACAACAACAGTTTGATTAATAAGTTTCAGATTTTCTCCAATCTGTATAATGACATTCATTACTTCTAACATTAGGTAATTTAAAACTTATGCATTTGTTTTCATTTAGTACCAAATTATTTACCGTAAATCAATCTTGGACCTAAAGAATAGAGTTATTCACGACGTCAAGATTTTGTGACTGTCGCTCGGTAAATATCAATGATGTCACCTGCAAATAACACCATCTTTGGTTGATTTTGAAGTAATGGGGGTAAATCATTAATGTAAACTAAAAAGAGAAATGGACCCAATATCGAACCTTGAGGAACGCCCATTGCCATTTCAGACCCAGTCTTGCTTGTGCCGCGTTCCGATGCGCACGTGTTTGCATATTATGTGTATTGACTAGCGCGGCGCAAGCAGTCGCTCGTATTTTTGTTTTCGCCATGAGTAATGAACTTGTGACGAATGAGCTGCTGGCGTTCCTGCAGCAGAAGCTGGATGTGATGGACGAGGTCTCAGCTGTCCAAATCTGCGCAACAAACTTCAGTGAGGAAGACATAGCTGCTGCCAAGCTATTGTTGTTCAGTGTGCTACATAAGCGCGACCAGATGGTGTCCCGCCGGCGCGATGGGACTAAGAGAAGCCTGCAAGATATTATCACGCTGTTCAAGGAGACCGACCCGGACGACGTGCCGACGTTTGTGGCGAAGGAGCTGCACAAGCTACCACCCGTCACCTTCGACCACGTCGATGTAACAAGCCTTCTGAAGGACATTGTCTTTCTGAAGGCCCGCCTCGCGGATGTTCTAGCGAAGTTAGATGCATCCCAAAACACCGTCGCCGATTTGCGCAAAGAAGTTAGCGAGTTGCGCAACAGTGTGGCGGTAACTAGGTCATCGGTCGATGCATCTAACGTAAACATGTGTCGCGGAGCCGGCCTCGATGTATCGTCGTCAAATTCCGCGTCAGCAGTTTCGTCGCCAACGCACCCGTCGTTTGCTGAGCTTGCAGAGCGCCCCGCCCGCGTGCCCCGCAGCCCCGCGCCCGTCATTGCGGCTCCTCCACGCAGCGCCGCCCGAGCCCCTCGCCCCGTCCCGCTGCCAGTTTCTGCAGCCCTGGCGAAGCCCTTACAAAAGGAATCCTCCAGCGTCACCGCGAGTGCCCCAGGTGCTCCAAGTACGAAGCCTATGCCAGAAAAGGCACCGAATAGGGCTGATGATGAAGGTTTCGTGACGGTGCAAAGGAGGAAGCACCGATCGCGACCGAACAAGAACCGCTGCGGCAAAGCTCCTACGGAGCCCGAAGTCAGCCTGCGTGCCGCAAAGCCGAACACACCGGTGTACATCTCCCGCCTACACTACACCACTAAGGCAGAGGACATCGTGGAGTACGTGCGCCAGAAGACGAGGTACACGCCGAGGGTGCAGTTACTGGAGTCGTACCGCAACGTCAACTTCAAGGCGTTCGTGGTGCGCGTACCAAATTGTTATCTGCCCGTCGTCATGGAAGAAGACTTCTGGCCGCAGGACGTGGTGTTCCGTCGCTTCCGCGGACAAGTACCACAGAACAGCTCAAGAGGAAGCTAGTGAAGTGCGTGCACTATACTTAGTTAGTTTTTTTATAATTAAAAAATATGTATGTTTAGGTTAAGGTATTTATCTATGGGCCTGCGTCGCCTGAAATAAATGGATTATTATTATTATTATTATTATAAGTTTACGCTGTTGACTTGAACTTTAAGCTTTCTATCTTTTAGGTATGACTTTAGTAAATCAAGAGCTAAATTCCTAATCCCATAGTGCCCAAGTTTCAGCAGAAGTGTCTCATGGTTTACCCAATCGAACGCCTTAGAGAGGTCGCAAAAGATTCCAATGGCATCTTGTGCTTCTTTCCAGGCGTTAAAAGATGTTCTTTGTTAGGGTGACACCAGCATCACGGCTTTTGTTGAAACCAAACTGTTGTTCATGAAACTTGGAAGTGACTTAACATTTGATTGATCATCAACTTTCCAAACACCTTACTGAGAGCTGTCAGAATTCACGCTGGGTCTTCTTGTATAAACTACATTATGGTTTTTTCAAGCCCGTTACCAATAAGAGGTCGCCCCAGAAAGACCGAAGCCACAATAAAGGCGCCCCGAAGACTGAAGAAGTTCAAATTTAAGCGGCTGTGCTGTGAGCCGTGCGATATGAAGTTTGACACCAAGGAGGAGAGTGATGATCACAAGAGGAAGGTCCATAAGGATAGCGAAACGTGGGTTTGTGAGGTTAGTAAGATGGAACAGGGTTATATTAAATTAGCTAGCGAAACTTCGCAGACCGGATAGGTATCGAATCTAAAATCTAAATAAGACGTTTTTTTGGGGTCAATGTACGCTGGTGTTGTTGTAACTTGAAGTGTGAGTTGACAAAATCTGTTGTATCTGTTGAGATATTAATACCCAACCCGTCTGTGAAGTTTACACAAAAAAACAGTGACAGTGTGATGATTTTAAGTGACTACACTCTATCAGTGGTTGATGATACCAACAAAAACCATCATCAAATTAATTTCTTTTGGTTTTATCATGTTTATATATTGATACCCATGCCTGAAAAGTTGCGCTAGCTAATTTAATTTGACCCTGTCATTCCATAGTTTTTTTTTTTCAACTCTTCAGATTTGCGGTAAGATGTTCATACACCGCGCGTCGCACTATACACACGTGAAGTCCCACCAGCCTCCGAAATACGCTTGCGACCAATGTGACTACAAAACATGGCATAAATATGACCTCGTCAAACATATACGGATACATACAGGTAAGTCATAGCTTACAGAATAGGCAAGCTGAAGTAGCAATGAGCCGGCTATATTTTTCAAAATCAAAATCAAAAGTCATTTATTCAAACTAGGCTGAGAATCAGCACTTTTCGAACGTCAAAATTACATAAGACAGTCCCCCAAAACGCCCGCCCTTCACCACTTCCTAGTGCTTTTGCTGGGGAGAAGAATTCGCGCAACAAACTCCCTAGCAGCACAGCTGTCTGTTCAGTTAGAAAATACTCGACTGTATACAAAACTAGATCTGCAAAGTATCTAATTAACATTACAGGACACAGAACATTCAATTAAATTATTTGCCATATGTTAGCTAGCCACGCCAATATACCAACAAATAACATAAAAATCTATACGTACTCAAGCTAAAATAAAAATACTAAATCAAAAGTAATCAAAAAATAAAATAAAAAAAAACTACCTAAATAAAAGCCTCCAGGTATAAAGGGCGTGACAACTTACATATTTATGCAATGCTGGGTTCTGTTCACATAGCTGTCACTTGAAGTCACAAATGATAAACTAGTACCATCAAAGTAAAAATTAATAAACAAGTTAGGTATTACTAATAACAACAATAAAACCATGGTCAGCAAGACGACCAGTCACCACAAGCAGCACCCGTTCACGAGCATAACGCAAAGATCAGCCATTACCCCCCTCGCCATATTTGAGGGAAGGAGGCAACCCGACCCCCGACGCTACCGCAAGCAGTGACATCTAAGGGAGCATGACGAACTTGCTGCCGGTTACTCAGGCGGTTATTAGCAGTAGAACCGATAACCGTTGGGGTAGACGTGTTCTTGAGTGGAGACCGCGAATCGGTAAACGTAAGTTGGGATGCCCTCAGGCTAGGTGGAGCGACGATCTTCGCAGGATGGCTGGTAGCAGCTGGATGAGAGTTGCCGAAAATCGAGTTGAATGGCGTGCAATAGGAGAGGCCTATGTCCAGCAGTGGACTGCCACAGGCTGATGATGATGACAGGTAAGTCAGAGGGAAAAAGAAAGAAAAATAAACGTTATTCTTTCTTAAGTAAGGCCTTTTTTTGGGGCTTTCTGTCTTAGTTTCAGGTTAAGCTACGCTTGCCGCGGTTGGTCCGTGGATGGGTGACCATCTTCACATACCAAGACCCCTCCGTGTCTCGGAAAGCACGTTAAGCCGTTGATCTCGGCTGTCATTCGTGGATCTTTGACAGTTGTTATGGGTAGTCAGAAGTCCGAAAGTCTGACAACCAGTCTTACCAAGGGGTATCGTATTACCCAGGAACTGAGTTGTGGGAGTTGGGGAAAGGCTAGGCAGATGATAATGCCTCCTTAACTGTTCCGATGGTTTTGTGGTCCCAAGCGCGACTGCTGAGCGGTCCTCGGTTCGATTCCCAGCTCGGGAAAAGTGTTATTGGGTTTATCCGTTAGGAAGTTCCTGACTACTCTGCACTGAGAAAAAAGGCCGAAATAAACTCAGAGGTCAGTCTCTTTTTTAAAGTCTAGACATAATCTTGGTCAGATTATGTGAAGACCATGTATGATGTGGTATTTTGTGGAAAGTATCACACAGATTTGAGTAGACAAGTCCAGTCAGACACCAAAGAGAGAGCAGTGGTGGCCCAGTGGTATCGGCCGCGACTTACGAGTTGTAGGTCGTAGGTTCGAATCCAGACGGGCGCTTTACTTAGTGTAAATTATTTCATCGCCACTGCTCTCAAAACGGTGAAGGAAAACATCGTGAGGAAACCGGCATGTCCTAGAACCAAAAATTCGAAGACATGAGACATCTACCAACCCGCACTGGGCCCGTGTGGTAGATTACGGCCTACTCCCTCTCACAGAGAGGATGCCTGTCTCCCAGCAGTGGGAACATTATAGGCTGGTTATGTTATGTAAGTACACACAAATAATACAACTCTTGTTACAGGTTTAAAAATGTACCAATGCGAATACTGTACAGCCTCGTACTACACTTCGTCGAATCTGACCAGCCACATCCGAAGACTGCACATGAACGAGAAGCCGCATGACTGCAATATTTGTCAGCGGACGTTCTTCGACAGAACCAAGTTAAATAGACACCTGGATTCTCATCTTGAGATTAAGAGGTATGTTTTGGCTAATATACCACAGCATAAGCATCTACAAGGTGTCGGGGTCGCGGGATTGTTTGAAAGAGTTACCGTGGCCCCGGAACGCAAAGGGCAAAGAAGGAACGTGGATGGGTTTTAGTCAGTAAAAGTCTGACACTCCCTCTCGCTCAACCCACATCGGGAGGGGTCATTTGATGATTTCCCATCCTTAAAAAAGGTCTAACAAGAATATTAGCCGTGTCTTTCACATATAGTGATAACATCTTAATGACAATATCAGTGCTTAACAATAACCTTCATTCGTTTCTACTCTATTATCCCTGATTGTGTTATCAAAACTATAATCAGTTTACAAATCTCAGCGTGTTTGAAAATTACATGGCTAGTTCTCAGGGACTTTACAAAATCTTTCACACTTTTTTCAGGTTCGAATGTGACGTATGCCATGCCTGCTTCACCCGGCGATGTTACTGGAAGAAGCACCTCCTCCGTCAGCATGACATCGTCACCCCCCCTCAAAGGCCTGGCAGGCAGAAAATCAACCTGGTCATTGGCGAGTACCTAGGCACCAGCAAACAAGACGCTATTGGAGAATACTATGCTAAAGATAGTGCGGTGAAGAAATTATAGCGATGGGGAAGCCACCTGTCAAATTAGTTCCGCGTAGAGGGCGCTAAGAGCGTTTACGACGTACGGCATTTCATACAAACTTTCAAGCCCTTGTTTTACGAAATGAATGAACCGACTTTAATGAAACTTAATACGCATAAGCAGGATACAATGGTCTAAAAAGTTAGTAACGAAAATTTTCATTAAAATCGGTTCATTAATTTCGAAAAAGAATGGCTTGAAATTTTTTATGAAATGCTGTACGTCGTAAACGCTCTTTAATTAACAGTCATCCTATAAAAAGCAGTGTGACATGTCGTATCCGATATTAAACCATTGCCCAATATCGGATACATTGCCCTTCACGTCCACTGCTGGACATGAGGAGACTCCTATTAATTGGCCGGAGATAGGATAGTCTTAAAATACGTGATCAAACGGTTGATTATACAGGGTGGCAAAAAAATATTAATAAGGGACATCGATGCGCAAACTGTAGGTAACCATGAATTCAGTACATATATAATTCTGAAACGCCTGCGTCAAAATTATTGGGCGAAAATAAAAATAAAAAATTTTGCTGTTCCATACATTTTGACCGCGAAGGTTTTGACCCTTTTGTAGGAAACAGGCTGATTTAAAAAAAAAACTAACGGAAAGAATTATAGGCATTTTTGTATGGAGCCTGCCCTGATGACCAAGAGTTCTAATGCATGTCAACTTATTACTTATAACCAGCAATTATGTAAAAATGGTCACCCATCCAGGGACCAACCGCGGCAAGCGCAGCTTAACATGATCGATCGACCCGTGCGGCTGTTATTACTTAGCCATAAGCCCCCTCAATGTTATGAGTCAATAACTAATATTATTGAGAACTGCAGTGAACATTAGCGTCATAAACTAATACGTTGACATGGTACTTGCAGGTCTGATATCTCTTTAACCCGGTATTTCAAAGCCTTCTGCTCATACTGAAAATTGATGCTTATGATATAAACTTTCATTTGATGTATTATGCGGTTTTTATTGGACATATCGGCCAAAACGCTTATCATTCTTTCAACACCGGGGGTACAGTCCAGAATCATGTACGGAATCCGTGGTAACAGGCTGCGCTTCGATGTTCCTGCCAGCCTGTAATATTGTAGGTACAGACGCCAGCACATCAAGCTACCCGAAACTGTCAAATTTTCCCAATCAACTTTGAACCTTATGCTTTAACGATAAAGTTGAAAATCTATTAAAGAAATTTGACAGATCGTAATAGCTTGATGTGCTGGCGTCTGTCCCACGATGAAACTGTCCAAATGTACCATCGTTGGCCTGCTTTACAAACTCCTGATAAGTACCGGTTAACTTATCTGACCGATAATTTCATACAGATTCTTTTTAATTTTTTATTTTTTTTTGCGGTTACTGAAAGGGGCTGTTAATGTCGAAGCACAAGTATAGATGACCTCCTAATTTCTTTACCACCCTAAGTGTTCATACAAATGAGCGACACGCGTCAATGGCAGAGACAACTGCAGCCGTCGACGCGCCGGCGGCTACCGTGAACAATGCGCCGTTTGAGCATCGTTCTCGAATACACGAGCGGCACCTTGTCGACGGCAGCAGTTAACGCGTGTCCCTCGTCTGTATGAGCACTAAGCTTGAATGTCACTGGCAAGTCATGAACCGACATGGTCAATTTTTCTCCCAATTTATTTGTGGTTGGCGCAACATGCCTTTTTCTTCCATACTTCTCTATTAGTCGTCATCTCGGTAGTCACCCCCCTTTTTAGCCATATCATCTTTCACACAGTCCATTGTGTCTATGGTTATATTTTTTTTTGTGGCTATGGTTTTGCACAGACCAAAAAGGAACGCAAAGCAGATTTCCTGATGACATTGAATAATAAACTTTGTTTTTAGGGTCGTAAAGTGCAAACAAGAATGCCTGAAAAGCAATTTGATGCCAGCGTCTGTTTCGCAATTTTGCACTTTTTGTCACTTATGATAAAGTTGGTTTTTCAATGTCACTTTAATATTTAGTCGTATGTGGGTTTTACACCGTTAATGTAAACGCAATAAATACGGTATTATGTACAACATGTATTGTGACTGTTTAGTTATTATAAAATTAGTTTAAAATAAAATATATAAATTATATGTTATATCTGTATTAATTTTCTGTTTTAATAATTCTCCTCATCCAATTAATCATATATAGAGGTATGAGGAACAGGGTGTGAAGTTCACCCATCCTCTATAGAAAAGGATCCTCCGACCAGACGGGTGTTGTCTGGCGGGCAACTGCCCGATGATTGATGTCGGGCCGTTGTATAAGCTAGTTGCGCGGTAAACTTTGCTTGCGAGATGCAGGATTTTGCGTGACGTCAGTAAGACGCGTAGTTCGCATGTGGCGTTGTAGATACCGCTACAGTATTGTCTTCTATATCTAATCACTAGCTTCTGTCCGCGACTTCGTCTGCGCGAAATTTCTTGTGCCCCCGACCCACCCCGTCGCATCGCATCGCATCCCCTGCCTGCGCTGTTACTTCTTTTTTTCATTTTGACAGTTCAACATAATTCATTGCGTTATTTTGTTGAGCAGATTTTTTTTCAAACATGAAGCAATGGATTATCAAATATCCTTCAAAATGATTCAGATTTTGATTGACAGTGTGTGTTATGCAATAAGGATGCAAGATCAACTAGTATTAAAATGTTGACCCTGAAAGTAATAATAGTTAAAAGTAATAATAGTTAAAGGCTATGGTTTCCTTGATCCTGATGAACCTCAACCTCGAACATAATCAGCCTATAATGTTCCCACCACTCTATTAAAAAGTACTCTGTGGTTCCCACTGCTGGGACACAGGCCTCCTCTCTGTGAGAGGAAGTGGCTCATAATCCACCACACGGCTCCAGTGCGGGTTGGTAGATGTCACATGTCTTCGAATTTTTGGTTCTAGGACATGCCGGTTTCCACACGATGTTTTCCTTCACCGTTTTGAGAGCAGTGGTGATGAAATAATTTACACAAAGTTGTCTGGGTTCGAAGCTACGACCTACATACTTGTAAGTCGGGGCCGTTAATACTGGGCCACGAAGCGTAGCAGACAATTAACACAAAACCATAAAGTTTTATAATAATTGCACTAACGATCAATTTGTACTAATTTTTTGAACAAAATGTAATAAACACATAGATTTCTTCAGTTGCTCTGCAACGGGTGAACCGACAGGTTTTTTTAGAAAAATGCTGGGGCAGCTTCAGTTTTTTCTGGTAAGAATTTTGGTTTGTTTTTAAGGGTTCCGAACAGAATGGGTGCTAATGGGACCCTATTAATAAGGGGACGTCTACACGAGCGAGGGAATCGCGGCGATAGTCTCGCCGTGACATCAAATTTTCGCCACGATGATATCGCCGTGTGGAGACACGTTCTAAGAGAGTGTTTATAGAAATACGTGGCACGACGATAGATAATATCGCCACGATTCTCTCGCTCGTGGAGACGGCCCCTAAGCCAAGGTACGCACGGGGGATATTTTCGCGCGGCGATTTTTTTTGCACATTGGTTTTTAAACGCTGTGCTTAGAGCCGAGAGTTGAAAATCTAACAGTGTGTTTCTTCGACTCGCTGGGATACACTCTGTTAGATTTTTAACGCTTGGCTCAATACCGAAAGTTGAAAATCCAGTGCGCGATAAAATCCCGCCGCGATGTTTTTACTTCCATGTGAACGTGGGCTAAGGCTCCGCTGTCCGTCTGTCATAGGACTGTATCTTTTTAACCGTAATAAGTAGACACTTCAAATTTTAACAGTGTGTACTGCTATTAACAACAAATAATAAAAATATACTTAGGTGAGGAAAGAAATAGCGCATCGCGGCATAATATAAGTTTCAAAACAGCGATGTACAGAGGCCAGCACATTAAGCTACCCCAATCTGTCAAATTTCTTTGATAGATTTTCAACTTTACCACAAAGGTATAAGGTTCATATTCAATTGGGAAAATTTGACAGATTGGGGTAGGTTGATGTGCTGGCCTCTGTACTTGATATTAGTTAAAAAACGACCACCGCAGTTTTTATTACATACATAAAAAAAATGCACGGCTAGCTTTCCGAGACACGGAGGGGTCCTGCTATGTGATGACGGTCGCCCATCCACGAACCAACCGCGGCAAGCGTAGTTTATTCTGATCGATCGAATCATGGGGCTGTTATTATTTAGCCACAAGCCCCTCTAATTGCTGCTGATAGTGTGTGGATTGTATTAATTAAAGTTAAATGATATTTTCAGATCACCTGCTTCTTAACATGGGTGATTTCAGACCCGCATGCCAGCCTGACGATTGATTACTCAAATGTAAGCACTACTTCCTTAAACTTATCTATAGTCGAACTTTTAATTAGCTGCAGTAAAATGACAGCGTGTTACTATGACTGAAATTGGCGTCTTTTTGTTTTTTTGCGGCCATCAACCAAATCTTGTTTTTCTAGTACAGAATAGTGTAACAAACGACACTTATTTGACATGCATATCTAAACGCAGTTCGAAATCAATTATCAAGAAGTGTCATTTTACTGCAGCTAATTAAAAGTCGGAGTTATAATTTTTTTCCCATACCTACATTTGTAGTTTTTTACGGAACTGCAGCTGACATTTTTTTCTAGAATACGATGTTGGTCCCATGGAGACATGTTCAGTTCGATGGTCTGTATATTCTGGAGTCAATCAACTAACAAGCCATTTAATCACTTTGATAAATTTACAGAGACAAGATGACATTTACGATCAGCCTGTCAACCTGATGACCAAGAAAGCACCACATGCGAAGGTAAGTTATTCTTATGATTGGGCCACACTGCTGAGAATCCTGCGCGGGACGCGGGACGTTTAGTTCGTTACCCACAGATTCAGATAGACCTAGATAACGCAAGTATCACGATCTGTATGAATACCCGCATCGCACACGCTCACCCAGCCAGCAGTACACAGGACTGAGCGTGAAAGTGGCGGCTTACGATTTTTGTAAGTAAGCTGGGCACGTGAAGTAGTTGCTCTTGCGTTATCTAAGTGTATCTTTAACTGTTAGGTTAGTTACGCGCTGGATTCGCTTCAGTTTGGCGAGATCTTTGAGGGTACCATACTCTGAAGGTAGACCTGGAGGCTTACCATGATCTATTTAAAAACGATTCAAAAGCAAGACATTTCAGTTTAGGTTCTTAAACTGGATCGCTCACGCTCGTACCATGACGTCCAATACGCTCAGCGGCATTTGGATCGTTGAAAGTGAATGAGCGTTAAGAGCTCGTGGTAGGTATCCAGATGGCACGGCCTAAATTGATTCGTTAAACTGACGTCATGGTACGAATTAGAAGAACAGTTCAGTTTAGGTCCTAAAGTGGATCGCGTTACGAGCTCGTGGTAGGTATCCAGGAGGCCTAAAAAGGCCACTTTGGCAGAATCATAATACAATTCATATCACGCAATACATACAGTACTTCCCGTTGACCTAGAATCATGAGGCAAGAAGCAAGGTAGCACAAGTAAAGGAAAAAATCCGAAAACCGTACATTTTTTGTTACTTACATAAAAAAAACCCGTGATAACCTATTAACATACCTACAAGTTTGTAAGGAACCCTCGGTGCGCGAGTCCGACTCGCACTTGACTGTTTTTTTCTTTGACATTTCTCGGATCTCTGGGGTCCCGGGAAGGCTTACGAGAGGCCAAAACCAACTCGCAGAGGCCCGTTAAACGTTTTTAATGAAATGAGGCACTATTATTAATCTTTTCAGAATGAGCCGGCAGAACTCCAGGGAGACTCTGGCCTCGACTCCTGGGCTCCGTTCGACTTCAGCAAGTTTGATCAGCTCGTGAACGACTATAATCAGGAGTCTTCGCCAGAACAGAACCGGATCAAGAGACGAGCTCGGGTTAGTACACATGTATGCACGCATGTTCTGGTTTTTTCAAACCCCACAAGGGCAAAATTCACAGTTAGCGTTTCATATTCGTATAGGCAAATTTAAGAAAGCGTTTTTAGGGTTTCGTACATACCTAAAGGGTGCCAACAGAACCCTATAACTAAGGATCTGGTGTCCGTCCGTCTGTCACAGGGTTGTATCTTTTGAACCGTAAAAGGTAGACACAGAAAGGGCTTTCAAGATCCGTGGCATACAGTACAGACATGTCCGCCATTTTGTTTATTTTTTTTCAAAATGTCCGACTCGCCTGTGGTTGGTTTTCTTACCAATATGTCGAACCATACCTAATTGAAATGAAAGTCCAAAAAAATTAAATCTGTGAATCTCGCCCTAATTCAAAATAGAAATCATAGGAATATCTTATAATAGCCTTGAATACTTACTGACAGGTGGCTTAGCGCCTAGAGCCTAGCGAGTCACTTTGCGAAGTGAAACGAACGCTCTAGAATGTTTACAACTCACCGCACTGCGCGCTTGGCGGCTTCGCTAGTCGCCTAGCGTGTATTTAAGGATGCTAGGCGCTAACCAAGCCCCCTATCAGTGCTTACGTAGCCTCAATGTAGCCGGACGTTAAGCTTAACGTTTTCCTAGAAAAGCATTTTCGTAATGTATAACGTACGTAATGAAAATCTGTCATTTTCTAGTGAAAGCAGGCGGTCTATTCTGCAAAAATCTCACCGCGATAACAGCCGTGCTATTCTGTATAAATATCACCGTGAAAACTTAGGTGAAGTGAGCTTAAAGTGAGCTGTCAATCACTATCGTAAGGTGGAATGACAGCTCACTTCACCTGCATTTTCACGGTGAGATTTTTACAGAATAGCACTACTGTAGGTGATGTGAGCAGTCATTCCAACCTGAGGGGCAATTCTCGTAATTTTAGGAACGTTCACCGTCTGATCTGTCTCAATCTGTCAAAAATGCCTCTATTTGAAATTGAATGTCGCTGGGATGAGATTGCGATTAGATTTTAAAAGTTTTTGATTACGGGAATTTTCTTGCTGATGCTAGGGACAGCTCACTTCACCTAAGTTTTCACATTGAGATTTTTGCAGACAGCCCGGCTAGTATTAAATTTTTACCGTCCTGCATAGCTGTTCACTAACATCCGACACGCTATCGTATAAAAAATGACACATTTCGAAAAGCTGATTTGCCTTGCCTCGGATTATTTATTTATTTATATATACTTTATTGTACACCAGAAAATACATAACAAAAAATACGATCTGATCGGATCTGTCGAAAGAATGGCGGTCGTCAACATTTTCGGGTTTTGGACTTGTGAACAGCGTTTACAGAACTCCTACGATGACATTGATTGATGTTCGAAACGGTACGGAAGCGTTTCGAGTGATTGTTAAATCTAATAGTATTGCTAATAATTACGTTCAGCAGTATGAACTCGGAACGTCAATAATAAAGATGGCTTTATTGGCTTTGCTTTGTGACAGGAGTAGGACAGTTGCGCGAGCGCACAGATTATTAATAATGGGCGGCGGCGCGTGAGTCGGTGCCCTGTGTTACCACCTCATATTTTTCACGTTCATAACATCATTCTTTTTGTAATTGGTTTCTTATTTTGATTGTTGTTTTTTATTTTTTATTTATACATTGTTTAATTGTATGCTGCACTGGCTGACGTCATCACGTCAACGCCGGCTGTCGCTGAAAACCAGCGCTGGGGCTCTGTCTCGTACAGGGTCATAGCATTATGCTGAGCGATGGCCGTTTTGCGTGGATGTGACGCATGTTTTCTCTCCCATATTAATTATTTTTAATTTTTTTATATATATGTTTTTCTTTTGATGCGTCATGTTTGCCGCAAATAAATGTATTTTCTTTCTTTCTTTTTCTTTCTATGCTGAACCAATATGAAGTTAATTTTAATAGTACCGACGCCATTTTAGATTTTAATTATTTATCCAATCTTATCTTCTTCTATTCTAGCCCAAGAATTCGCGAGCATTCTGGTTTTTTGAACATTTCATATCGGGATACGCGGGTTCGTTCAAAAAAGACTCTAAACCTAAATTTTTCGCCATGTTCATACAGAAATTATTCGTAATCTAATAAACTTAAGTGTTCAGTGATATTCTACGTAAACTAAAAGTGTGCTAGTGCCCAAAAAAAGAAAAAAAAACCCACATAATTTGACGCCTGAACTGACAAGACTATTTTTTGCCGCAGAACGTGAGAAAATTTAATACACTGCTCGGCCCACAACTACGGGAGCGGCCACACCACTACACGTACCCAGAGCCCGTGAAAGACAGGATCCTAGAGTTCTCGACATCGACAAGAAAACCTGGAATATTACCTGATCAAATGAATCCAGGCGTCATATTTAGAGTAAGAATGTCAGATGCAATCCTGCGAATTAAGCAGAGAATGTATGAGGATCCTGAAAGGCATATTGAAGCTGATATTATTTACACTAATCTGATTAAAAAGGTTGTAATGGATGAGATAACGAAATTTCACAATCTCCTGCTGATGTACAAGACGGACAAAAGCATAAAGGAGCATTTGGGAGAATGTGGGGGACGGATCTACAAATTTATCAGCTATATGACGATTAAAGTGCATATATACTGTTTGTTTGATGCTTTGTGGATCGATGGGAACCCTTACGTCATTGGTGATGAGTACTCCGTGACGCCTGTGGAAGTGCCGCCTATGCTGCAGTGCGACGCAGCAGAGTGTAACTCTATAGTGTTTGTTGATTCTATTACTGAACCTAAAGATATGGAAGAGTGAGGTTATGACGTTGCAATAAAATTTTGTGGTGTATTTGATTGTTTTATTTAGTGTTTTTCCCATGCATTCGTAGACAGACTATGTCGGGTCAAATTTAATTAGCTAGCAAAACTCCGCAGACGATATCTAGTAAACATGATAAAACAAAAAATATCAGTTTAAAAAATCTGTCTTTTTTTTGGAAATTTTTCAGACGTGATTGGTAAAGATATTATCTAAACACGATAAAACATATTTCTTCAACTCTTACTTCAAGTACACGTCGTATAAACGTATTTTCTTTGTCATTCTTACCAGCGGTCGGTGACCCCTAAATAAAAACATCAAATATTTTTTTTTTATCGTGCTTTGACATCGATACCCATCACGTCTGCAAAGTTTCGCTAGCCAATTAAATTTGACCCTGTATACAGATGTATACTACAAGCGATCACTGCTTTGCTTGCTTTGTCAAAAGCCACACTAATCTTGCATCTCATCATCTGCCTAGCCTTTTCCCAACTATGTTGGGGTCGGCTTCCAGTCTAACCGGATGCAGCTGAATACCAGTATTTTACATGGAGCGACTGCCTATCTGACCTCCACAACCCAGTTACTGGGTAATACGATACCCCTTGGTAAGACTGGTTGTCAGACTTTCGGGCTGCTGACTACCCGTAACGACTGTCAAAGATCCACGAATGACAGCCGGGACCAACGGCTTAACGTGCTTTCAGAGGCACGGAGGGGACACGGTATGTAAAGATGGTCACCCATCCACAGACCAACCGCGGCAAGCGTAGCTTAATTTGATCGATCGACCTGTGCGGCTGTTATTATTTAGCCACGGGCCCCTCACTAATCTTGCATCTATACTTCTACACTAATATTATAAAGAGGTATAAATTGTTTGCTTACACATAAATATATACATAATCAGCCTATAATGTTCCCACTGCTGGGACACAGGCCTCCTCTCTGTGAGAGGGAGTGGACCCGTAATCCACCACTCGGGCCCAGTGCGGGTTAGTAGATGTCACACGTCTTCGAATTTTTGGTTCTAGGACATGCCGGTTTCCTCTCGATATTTTCCTTCACCGTTTGGAGAGCAATGGTGATGAAATAATTTACACAAAGTAAAGTGCCTGTCTGGGTTCGAACCTACCCACTGGGCCACCACTGCTCTCTTTGTTTGTTTGTATTTTAGGGGGTAATCTCCGGAATTAGTCGGATAAGAAGCCGAGCAAAAGAAAAAAAGTCAGAAAGAACGCTAAGCGGAAACGAAGTATTAGCGCGGGCAGGCGATGCGATGCGACGCGGTCAGTCAGGGAACAACAAATTCACGCAGGAGAAGTTGCGGGCAGAAGCTACTTCTTAATCACAATAATATTATAAAGGCGAAAGTTTGTGAGTGTGTTTGTATGTTTGTTACTTCTTCACGCACAAACGGCTGAACGGAATTGGATGAAATTTGGCACACATTTATGGTTTACTAGCTTCCGCCCGCGGCTTCGCCCGCGAGGTATGTCGATAAAAACTATCCTATATCCTACCCCGGGATGTATCTATCTCTCTGCCAAATTTT
Source organism: Gortyna flavago (assembly GCA_963669345.1). Lineage (NCBI taxonomy): Eukaryota > Metazoa > Arthropoda > Insecta > Lepidoptera > Noctuidae > Gortyna > Gortyna flavago. The sequence continues at coordinate 4,688,903 of OY770155.1, read as the reverse complement.
ATCGAAATCCGTTCAGTGGTTTAGGCGTGAAAAGGCAACATATAGACAGACAGACAGACAGAGTTACTTTCGAATTTTTAATATTAGTATGGATAACCAAACAGACTACTGTTGGTTTCACACGATAGTGGAGCTACGCAGAATAGCGTAAAATTAAGCAAATTGCGGTCGAAACGAAATCAACCAGTCTCAATCATTTGCCGAAAATGAGGTTGCAAGATTAACACATAGGATAATTTTTAGCCCGATATTCCCACGGGATCGAGACTTATGCGGGTGAAACCGCGGGGCGCAGCTAGTATTATTAAAAATAGGAAAGTAACCCTGTCTGTCAGTCAGTCTGCTAGTTACTTTTTTTCGCCTAAACCGCTGAAACGATTGTTATAAAAGAGAGATAGGCCGGATAGCCAGGGCCATGGGCTAGTTTTATTCCTGGATATTTGAAATGACGAACATGCAGACAAAGTCGTTGACCTGGGTGCTGCTGAAAATTACTTGATGGAAAACCAAAAACCCAATAACATTTTGCCCGACCCGGGAATCGAACCCGGAGCCCCACGCTCAGCAATCGCGCTGGCAACCACGAGACCAACGAGCAGTTCACAATTACATGTCAAAGTATATAGATGATGACAGTACATTGCTTATTTACAGAGACGTCGTGGTCGCGGCGGCAAACGACGTAATCGCCAACGATCTACCACTATCCAACCTGAAGATGACGTAAAGATTGCATTTAATTTGATTTCTATCTATTTATACAGGGTCAAATTAAATTAGTTAGCGAAACTCCGCGGACGTGAATTTATTTTTTTGTTTTTATCGTGTTTAGATATAATTTAAAAGCTAACAGTCTTAAGGCGACTACATGACCTAAAGCGCGGTCACTATCGGACTGCATAGAAAAGAAAGAGAAGCGCGATGACGCAACGCTGGTAATTTATTGCAAAATATGAAACAATCATCTATTTACAAACTACTTAATAATAAATAATCCATCACTGAATGCAGTTTGGCATTAGCAATTTAATGGTATATTTTTAATTATAATTAAAATTGTTAATGAAGGGATAAACTGCTTTTAAAGAAATGTCAGAGGTGTACTTGAAGATTTTTTTTGATGCATTAATGTACGTTTAATTGTGATTTGAGTTCCATCACTGTTTTAAAATAAGAAATATGATTTTTTTTTGGTCAATATAATTTACGATTTAAGAGATACACTGCTTTAAAAACCAACTTTTTTACCATTTTCAAGAAACTTCCGCCTTAACATAATAATATGTACAAGTATATAAACAGAGGAGGGGAAAAAATCCAAGGGCATCAAAAAATTCGTCCGCATCGCTGTCAACAGGAAACGTGCCCAAAAGGCTGGCAGCATTGCCACGTTGTATGGCAATGCTGATTCTATGGCCAAAAAATAGGTTAGCCCTCTGGTCACGTGAAGAGTCGACCAACCGCTTGGCGATGTCTCGAAATATTTAGATATTGATACCCATCTCGTCTGTGGAGTTTCGCTAGTTAATTTAATTCGACCATGTATTTAGAGAATTTATTACGGACGTTTTATACGTGAGGTCTGTGTGTTTGGTTTAGGTTTGTGAGCGTTAAAGTGTGTGTGCAATAATATTTTACTTGGATTTAGCACAGAAATCTTAATTTAATTGTCCATTGCACCCGTGCGAGGCAAGAATGTTCCCACTGCTGGGACACAGGCCTCCTCTCTGTGAGAGGAAGTGGCCCATAATCCACCACGCGGGCCCAGTGCGGGTTGGTAGATGTCACATGACTTCGAATTTTTCGTTCTAATACATGCCGGTTTCCTCACGATGTTTTCCTTCACCGTTTAGAGAGCTGTGGTGATGAAAATACACAAATTAAAGTGCCTTCTTGGATTCGAACTGACGACCTACACAACTCGTCAGTCGACGTCGATACTACTGGACCTACTTTTTAAAAATAATATCTAACTTATAGACTTATGAATAAGATGGACTCCGCGCCACGCATATCGAAAGTGAAGCACCGTATGGATCTATGTGTGCGTTATTGACGATTGACGCTGTTGTGTCACGTAATGGCGGCCGGTCGGCACACTATGATGTAAATGTGAGCGTAAGGCGTGTTTGTACAAACGGTCGCATACTTACTGTGCTTCACTTTCGATATGCGTGGCGCGGAGTCCATCTTTTTTTATAAGTCTATGATCTAACTATTTGATTCATTCATTTATCAATTGCAGTTGAAGAATGGAACCACCACAGAGGTCCCGATAGCCCGAAGCGGGAAAGACAAAGGTCGAAATAGAGACAGGTCTGAGCCAAAAAACCCTCACTTTGATATCTACGATCCCGGTCAGAAGGTAAAGTATACCCTTTCATCAAATATCGGTAGGTACTAGAATTTTGAGTCGTTTGGGGTTGAAACGACAAAAGACGAAACGACCACGATAGTAACTGAATTGTGGAGGTCAGATCGGCAGCCATTCCATGTAAAATACTGGTATTCAGCTGCAACCGGTTACACTGGAAGCCGACCCCAACATAGTAGGGAAAGGGCTAGGCAGATGATGATGAAAAGCGACGTTCGAGGTTTCCATAAGCCCACTTAACTACATAAAGGGGGGCAAATGTTTCTCTTGGGGGATTTCTCAAGCCGAAAAAACACCTTTGGCAATTTACCTATTTCCCCTAAACTCAACAATGTGCTCTGATGCAGACTGCGACTCCACCATCTGCTCCCCCTCCCTGTATTTGGCCTGGATCTGTGGTCAGCTTGCTTGCTTGCCAATAAAATAAACAAAATGCGTTACTTACAGGATTGGGAGTCGGGATATGTCGAAATGCCTAAGGATCTGTACCAAGCACATTTGAGACCTGGAGTCATCTTCAGGATCCATATGTCTGAAGCTGTCCTCAAGATGCAGTACCGAAAGTAGGTGGAATTATCAGATAGCAAAGGTTTGAAGATCCGTGGCATACCTACAGTCACGACATTTTGTTTTTTTTTTTTCAAAATGGCGGTCACGTTAAAGTTGTTCACGTGACATCTGTATCAACTTTGATCAACTTGTGAACATTAATAATTTTCTCGGAAACGTGACGATTCGATTAACGGGGTTTGGTCTTATGAGGTTTTCTGTTTGCGTTGATGTCAGCTATCGATTTTAAGTGTAAGAAAATTCGCACCCTTTCACAATGGAATTCACTTATGTTTGACGAGAACTTTAATATTGCAGTTACGGTGAAGATAAGGACGAATCAGTAATAGAAGCCGATGTGGAATATCTTCGTTTAACACGGAAAGTCATCAACGATGAGATCACCAAGTTTGAGGACCTGCAGTGGCTGATCGGGTGGTTCCACAACAGATCTGAGCTCATACAGGAGCATATGTGTAATACCAGATATTATACAGTTGGTGAGTTGAAACAATTATATTATTTTCTTCATCTAAGAGCTAAGTTCCGCGACTTACGAGTTCTAGGTGCGAACTGCGAATCCAGACAGGCAATTTACTTTTGTGTAATTAATCACCACTGCTCTCAAAAAAGTCCTCTTTCAGGAACTCCCCCAACGATGTTCACCCACTCCGAAGAATACATGAAGCGCATGTGCCTCTTTGACAGCGTGTACATCGACCACATCCCGTACGTTGTCGGTGAAGACAGCTCGTTAATGGCGGCAGTGGCGCCCCCCGTGCTGCATTGTGACGCTGCTACTTGCACTTCAGTGCCGTTTATAGACAGGTAATACAATATTAAAGCGATCCGCAGGAGAACCAAGGTAGCCGACATAGCCCGAAGAATTGCCAAACTTAGCCTGGGATACACTAGGGGGCAAATGAAGAAACATGTTGCTGAACATATCCCTCAACAACTACGTGAAGTGTCCCGAGACAATTGTCGCGGAACATTTTGCCGGCCACAGTAGTCGGTGCTCATACAAATGTCGCCCGAGGAGGTTGTGGCTATTAGTGCTGCGTACATACCTAATTATATCGAGTGTGTTGAAACGTAAGAGAAAGAGAAGGTGGTATCTTATATATCTTTTCCAGGCAATTCAAGCGCCTTGGCTATATCCTCCCACGCGTCATTTTTCTTAATTTATTTCGATAATCATCCTACAACAATCCACGACTTTCGTAAAGCTCCAGAAGTGACAGCACGGTATCATTTCCCCTCACTACAGACATAATAAGGGGCACGTTGCTTACGCGACTACACTCGGTGACAAATGGCGCGACACTGGCGCGGGACACGTGCGCTCGCTCTCAAAGAAACGTGCCCCGCGTCACTTACAATGTTGCGGGGCATGTTGCGGGACAATAAGCAACGTTGCAGCGTCACGTATATTGAGTGTCGCGCGTCAGGTTGCGGGACAAAATGTTCCCTAGTGTATTCGGCGCTTTAAATAGCAGTGGGCAGGGCACATTGCTCTTGCAGAACAGATGGCCTATGGGCAGTGGCGGATTTACCAACAGACTGAGGAGGCTGAAGCCTAGGGTGGCAGATTTTAGGGGCGGCAAAGAATGTTCATTATTGTAATAGTACCTACATAATTCGAGCTTTTATGAGCTCAGAAATATAGATAGGTACCCAAAAACTATTTCTTGTGCAATCTTAACATCGTTTGGTTAGAAGGTCTAGAAAATGACACATTATTGTAGAGGTAGGTAGGGGCGGCAAAATTTGAATAGCCTACTGGCGGCAAATGTGTAAATCCGCCACTGCCTATGGGTCCAAAAGGTTCTGGAGTGGCAATCGGGAACTGGAAGGTGTAGCGTTGGAAGGCCTCCCACAAGGTGGACTGACGACCTGGTGAAGGCCGCAGGAATTTGCGAGAAGCACAGAAGTGGCGATGTTTGGTGGAGGCCTATGTCTAGGAGTGGATGTATGTCTTCCGGCTATAATGATAATGACGAAAGCTCTTGTCAAATTGAAGTGAATCCCGCGCGGGACATGGGTTGAAATTCGCTCACACCGATTGTGGCCACTTTGGTATTGGTGCCCAACTTGTAAGGAGGTGGTCAAACTGCGGGGTAATATGGCTTTAGTTCAACAACATTTATTGCGTTATTTACGTTGTTGAGCAGACAAATTTTTCGAACATATGAAGCAATGGATTAGCAGATTCTGATTAATAGCGTGTTATGCAATTAAGGTGCTGCCCTGATAGGGCGCGGCCCGATGCGACTCATGTACCTTGGCGCAATTTTGGCCCGCCGCGGCTGTAATACGCGCTTAGCTTTAGGACACTGCTTAATGCATGAGCACGAGCGGCACTTGTCAACGGCAGAGCCAGCTGCAGTTGCATCTACCGTTGACGCTTGCCGCTCGTGTAATATAAGCACTTAGACTTTTGGCACTTTTAAATCTTCCAAAACAAATCATATCCTTTTCACCCACAGCGTGATGTTCGACGAGCGCTTCGCGCGTACGAATGTGCGCACTCTCACACGGTGTCAGGCCTCGTGTCGTGCGCACTGTCGCAACGACCCAGATTGCCTCAAGCGCTGCTCCGACAGATGTCTGCGCTCTGACTAAAGCTGTGGTTTTCTAAGAAAGAGGTGAACAGTCGCACAATAACGGCTGTCGAAATACAGAGCGTTGCTTCACACATTTATTATTTACTAGCTGACACGGCGAACTTCATACCGCCTCAGAATAAATAAAAGCTGTTCCATACAAAATAATATAATGTATGATAAAATGAATCATCTTCATCATTTTTTTTTTCGTGTATTTTTTCCATGTTTTATTAGTTATTCGGGACAAAGACAATAAAAATCGGTCCAGCCGTTCTTGAGTTATAAATGGTGTAACTTACCCTTTTATTTTATAAACAGGTTGTTATTGTACTTAATTTATTCAAACTAGGCTGAGAATCAGCACTTTTCGAACGTCAAAATTACAAAAGACAGTCCTCCAAAACGCCCGCCCTTTACCACTTCCTAGTGCTTTCGCTGGGGAGAAGAAGTGGCGCAACAAACTCCCCAGCAGCACAGCTGTCTGTTCAGTTATAAAAGACTCGACTGTATACAAAACTAGATCTCCAAAGTATCTAATTAACATTACAGGACACAGAACATTCAATTAAATTATTTGCCATATGTTAGCTAGCCACGCCAATATACCAACAAATACAATAAAATCTATACGTACTACTCAAGCTAAAAAAAAAAAAACTTACTATCTAAATAAAAGCCTCCTGGTTTAGAGGGCGTGACAACTTACATATTTATGCAATGCTGGGTTCTGTTCACATACATATAGCTGTCACTTGAAGTCACAAATGATAAACTTTAAAGGACCATCATCAAAGTAAAATTAATAAACAAGTTATTACTAATAACAACAATAAAACCATGGTCAGCAAGACGACCACTCACCACAAGCAGCACCCGTTCACGAGCATAACGCAAAGATCAGCCATTATTAAGGGACGAAACCTAAAATCGCGAAAAAGAATCAGCTATATGTAGGGAACAGCTGTTTTTTTTTTCACGATTTCATTGTCCGCCCTCCGCCGACGCCCGGTGCGCCTGGCCCGCAGCCTCCGAAACTAAACAGTCGTCTCGCAGAAGGAAACCACCCGTCCCAGAAATTCGCTGCAAACCATCGACTCGATTACGGTCACTGCCTACTTCTGAGATAAGGGCACGGCGCGGCTTCTCCCGAGCGGCACACTCTGCCAGCGTAGGCCACGCCGTGTCTTCCCGGCAGTCGACGCAGTACTGACAGGCCTCCGGCTCCCTGTTTATGCAACACAGGTACTTACCTAGGCAACCATGCCCTGAGAGCACCTGCGTCACCCGAAATGACAGGGAGCCATGCCTCCTCTCGAGTCAGCGCGAGCATCGGCCGGACCGCCTCGATGGTGAAGAGGTAGGGCGTGAAAGCCTGTCCCGCCATTCCGCCACCAGAACCTCGCGAAGCTGAGACCGATGCAGCTCCATGTGTCGCTGCATTGGTCGCTCGTCCCGCGCCCTCGTTTCCTCGGGCCACCGATACAATGACGCGAGTATTTTCTCATGCTCAGCCATAGACTTATAAAAAAAAGATGGACTCCGCGCCACGCCGAATGGTTAGAGAGAGGGGTACCTATAGTAAACCTACATTAATTTCGCCAATTATACTTAAGTCCCACGTAATGGGGGCGAGCCTATTACCATCAACCGGTCACAAATCCAGACTCCTGGCTGCTACTATTTACGTATCTCTTAAGTCGCTGTTCTCGCGTATATGTTAATGTTACTCACATTAATTGTTAGTGGGTGCTTGTCATCTGTTACAAATTGTACTAGATATTAAAATGCTGTAAGTTTTCCTAAAATTAATAAAACAAAATGTTTCTGCTATCTTTCATTCATTCAATCATTTAATAGCAGGTGGGCCGAATAAACGCTGCCTTTTAAATATTTGATAAAGGTAAATCACTTTTCTTCTGAAAAGTACACAATGACATGTTGTTATAACATGGGATTCAATGGACATAGCAAATGGGACACATCGTTAATACCTAAAAAATGGAAATCAAAAATGGGATCCAACGAATATATATCAGAAATTCCAGATGGGAAAAAACCCAATAAAACTCATTTAAAAACCAGCGTCAGGCACTAGTTGTCTGGCATTTTTGGTGAACTGGGCCTTTTTGGCGCAGCCGTGAGCCTGCTAATTTCTTACATCGGACTTTACACTTTTTATTTTTATCTGATGTATGAGTATATGTATCTGGTGTATTGTGTGTGTATCACTGCCCGACCCGGAAATCGAACCCAGGACCTCATGCTCAACATTAGCGCTTGCGACTACAACACTAAAGAGAATATTAATTTAGAAAGGTAAGTATGCCGGGACCGTTTGTACAAACACGCCTCACGCTCACATTTACATCATAGTATGCCGACCGGCTGCCATTACGTGACACGACAGCGTCAATCGTCAATCACACACACATAGATCGGTACGGTGCTTCACTTTCGATATGCGTGGCGCGAAGTCCATCTTTTTTATAAGTCTATGTGCTCAGCAGTACCTACCTCTACTAGACATGGCAGCAATCTAAAAATGGTGTAGAACTTACAAAGAAAAACATTGTTTAATGTTATAATATGTTTATTCTTAATCCAAATCTTTCCTTCAAAAATCACATAAAAAATTTACTATGTACCCAATTTCAATACATAATATTATTTTACGACTAATCCTAAGGTATATTATATTTGAATTTGAGCAAGTTTTATTTCACAAAGCAAAATATGACAATTTGGAGATATCCATCGGACGAGTTGGGAATGAGTCGAAATACAACATGAAACGAGTTAAGAAACTGACCAGGTGCACAAGGTGACGTATTAGTAATTGTGACCTATTAGGGATAGCGACGAAATAGCTAATGTGACGAACGGTCATCAGGTCCTGAGGATCAGGGGGTAAAGTTCTTCATCCTCCATAGAACAGGGAGGATCCTCCGACCAGACGGGTGTTGTCTGGTCTACTGCTTGACGATTGATGTTGGGACGTTGTATTATGCTTGTCGGCGCGGATGACCTTGTGAAGGACGCAAAATCCGCTGGATGCAGGAAGCAGAGAACCAGTCGAAGTGGAGGTGCTTGGGGGAGGCCTATGTCCAGTAGTGGACATCTTTCAGCTGGTGCTTGGGGGAGGCCTATGTCCAGCAGTGGACATCTTTCAGCTGAGATGATGAGTCGCGCAGCGAACATTGCTTGCGCGATGCAGGATTTTCCGTGACGTCAGAAGTTCGCATGTGGCGTTGTAGATGTCGCCCCAGCATCAATGTTGGAAAAATTTAAAAGACTGCAATGGTATACTGTCTCATCGGGCCGCAGCACATCGCTCGTGGCTATTAAGTAAGTTAAGCTACGCTTACCGCTGTCGGTTCATGGATGGGCGGTTATCCATTTACATATGGGGTTAGTATGAAGCCCAAAAGTCTGACAACCAGTCTTACTAAAATGTATCGACTTACCCAGTAACTGGGTTATGGAGTTAGGCAGTCGCTCCATGTAAAACACTGGTATTCAGCAGCTGGTTAGACAGGAAGCCGAACCCCAACATAGTTGGGGAGAAGGCTAGACCGATTGATTGGCGCAAGTGGGCCTTTTCACTGCACGTAATAAATATCGCAATGTCGCATAAACTCGAATCATCATCAATTCACTGGAGTAAACTGACAGGCGCTACTGTCACTTTGAAAATCAAATGCTCATAATTATTAGTAATATTATTTATTTTATTGTACTAGTGATAGTTTAGAAGTATGATGATAATTAATGTTTTAAGTGTAAAATAAATGTAGATATAATAGTTTAAAGTCGGAAACAAAATACAATAAGTATGACCACATTATTTTAAAAAGTGACAGCACCTGTCAGATTCCCCAACGTAGGCTGCTAGCTTTTGGTGCACGCTAGTAAAGTCAAAGAAATTCATATTGTGGATCCAATTCTCTACTAACCACTCACCTGACTCGGGTTTCCCGTCTAAAATTCAGAATGTCCCAGAACACTTTTTTTCTGCGCACCGCGGGTGGTCTCGCCACTTATACACGACTCGTAGGTATACAAAAAAATTCTATGGACCGCTATTAGACTAATGATTGTATCGTCAAGGGGACAAAACAGGCAAAAATACACACCTTGTTTCGTAACTTTAAATGACTTTGATTTTTTTCAATAAATATTAATTTTTGTGTTTGATTACATACGCCAATTAAAAATTCAAAAAATATTATTGACCTATACCACAGATAATATAATACTTACTTACTGTCTTTCTTTTGACAGTTGTATGAAGTGGCTATAACGCGGCAAATTGACGTAGTGCGTCAATTTACTTATCACATAATTTCGCTGACAGTAAAAATCAGATTAGCGCGGCGCGAGTTATGATTTTAGACGCTGTGGCAAAGAAACTTTAGAAAGGGGGCACGTGGCTAAATAATAACAGCCGCACGGAACTATTGAAGGTTAAGTAAACTATGTTTGTCGCAATGCCGCTTCGTGGATTGGTGATCATCCATTACATATCTAGACCCCTCCGTGCCTCGGCAGCCGTTGGTCCCGGCTGTCATTGGTCGACCTTTGACAGTCGTTACGGGTAGTCAGAAGCCCAAAAGTCTGACAACCAGTCTTACCAAATCGTATGGCGTTAACAGTGACTGGGTTGTGGAGGTCAGATAGGCAGTCGCAAGCCGATACCAACATAGTTGAGAAAAAGGCAGGCAGACTGATTGGGAAGAAAGCTCAAGGTTGGTTCGAATTCGCCATTAGATATCCAGCGAAAACCAACATCAGGGACTTGTGAAAGGACGTTTCATTCAAGCTGGAAGTCAATGAAAAAGCGTGGTTGAGGCAAAGGCGTTGTTATTACCATTATGATATTTAACGAACCGATTCCCTTGTTTAGAAAGCTTTGGTTTTCTAGGATAGCGGTTTCGTCATATTATAACGGCCGTCAAGAAAATCTGGCATTTACACCAGTATTTTACATTGAGCCAAACCCCACTGCCCAAAGATTTAAATCGCTAGATGCTCTCACCGTACTTAGTCCACACTGAGAAGACTCACACATTATTATATAATTTCCATGAGAATCAAGTCAAGTCACTGCGTCATTGTGTGTCAACAAGAGGTATCAAAACGAAACAGAAACTAGACTATCTTTCGGACGCGGTAGGGTGAATCTAACGGTATAAATCTTTGCCGCTGCCATTAACATGACAGCCGTAACTACGACCATTTAGTGCGGCCACCGCCCTAGAAAACTGTAGCTTAACTAAATTGTACGATAAAACTTTCCATTTCAACTTTTCTGTTGAAATCTGGCGACCACTATGAGTCTACCCCTTAAGAAGTCGTATTTTGAAGTAGTGAAGGTCGTGGGATACGGCGATGCTTGGGGGCTATGCCCAGCAATTTGATGTCTTTCAGCAGCATGATTATCTTACCCCCATCCAACTATCGTCACGGTATGATCTTAGTTTTATAACCTTTGATGCGGTTGGCCCAATGGGGGTTTCGCGAGAAAGGATAAGATTTTTTTTGGAATATGAAAAAACAGGGTGGACAGTGGACGATGTAACTCCAACCTGGGGCTACCTCGACGGAACGGCAGCAGGGTGAGGACGTGGAGCTGTATCGCAATCTACGCTCCACCTTCTTTCGTGACCTCTCGTGGCCCAAAACATGGAATCAAAGTGACCTCTGCGCAGCCACCGACGATGCCGTGGAAGTGGCGAAGTTTTAGGCAAACAAGATCTGAAGTCGTGCCAGCGACACGAAGAAGAAAAAGGGTGGACAGGTTCTTCATTTAAAAGTGGTCCTTCTTCTGACTAGATGGGTGTGGTGTCTTGTGAGCCAGCGCCCGTTAGAGTAAACTTTACTTGCGCTATGTATGATTTGTGTGACATCAGCATAACTGCCATCAGTCGACAGGTTGTCGGACACATTTTAAATCACTAATTAGCCTTGCCCTAGATAGCAAATAGCTGTTAGAAGAATGGCGGTAATCTATTTGATTTAAAGTGACGAAATTTTATGGGTTTAGGATTTATGAATAGCCAGAAGACTCCATTGATAGATGTTGCATTAGGCGCGGAAGTGTATCGAACGGTTTTTTACAGGTATGCGATGTCTTGCGTAGTTCCTACAAGGCGATATAGATGTCGCTACAAAGAATCAGTTTTACAAGTCCTGCTCAAATTCAAATATAAGACATATTTTAACAAAAATTTTGCGTTTTCGCGTCTCTGTTTCAGTTGTCAGACCATGGAGACCTTATGTCCCATGAAACTTTTCGTCTTTTTGTCCGGATGGTTCGACTTTTGGATCGCTACAGCTAGTCACGACTGGTGCGTTTACTCCTGGGTCTGTGGAAAGTTACATTTATCATTAATTGGTAACCAAAGGTAAAAGGACTTTGAAGATCTGTGGCATACCTACCTGTCGGACATTTAGTTTTTTTTTTCAAAATGGCGGCCGAACAATATCAGACCGAAACAGCCGCGGTCGATTCATGCCTCTTAAAGTACGTTAAGCCGTTGGTTCCAGTACTTCCGGTCGTCATTCGTTGATCTTTGACACGACGTCGTTACGGCCGATTATTCAGCTTATCCACCCCAAGAAATCCACCCTAAGGTGCATACGCGGAAACGCATATCCGGGAATCTACCCTAGGCCTAGTTGGGTAAACAAATTAAATTAGCTAGCGAAACTCCGCAGACGAGATGGGAGTACCGATAAAAGTACTTATATAATGATGCAGAGGTGCTCAGTTCGTGGTTACAGTTTGAGCATCGATGTCTGTGTGAAGTTTAGAAAATCTGCTTTTTAGTTTAGATATCTATACCCATCGCGTCTGCGGAGTTTCTCTAGCTAATTTAATTTGACCCTGACTATACAGTAATGATTGACGAAGACATTTGACATCCACCAACCCGCCCTTGGCCCGCGGGGTAGAGAGGAGGCTCCCCAGCAGTGGGAACAAGGTTATGTATTTTATAAATAATAATTATGGTTTTCATACCCGTTCGACTCGGAGCATCAATCGCGGGTGTGTTCTGACTGGGCACTTTTTTTACATCTTTTTGTTTTCTTATTTTTGGAGCTCGCGGTAAGTGTAACGGGCCCCCACACTCTTCGCAAATTCCGGAACCGTCTCCTAACAGACATATCAATTATTAAATTAAGGTTAAAACGAAGGCCCTAAGGTAGCCCATGAAGTTACCTTTTTTTGTACAATTTGTAGATCAATATTAGGTTGTATTTTGATCAAAATATTATTCACGATCGTAACAAAATAAGTGTTTTTTATAATAATGTTCAGGTAATTTTAAATTTATCCCATTAAATTCGTGGGCTTGAATCCAAGTAGGTACTTTACTTTGTGTAAATAATTTCATCACCATTCCTCTCAAAACGGTGAAGGAAAACATCGTGAGGAAACCGACATGTCCTAGAACCAAAAATTCGAAGACGTAACATCTACGAACCCGCACTGGACCCAGGTGGTAGATTATAGCCTCTCGAATAGAGGAGGCCTGTGTCCCAGCAGTGGGAACATTATAGGTTGACTATGCTTGACTGCAAATAGCATTCTAAATTCGCGGGCTACCTTAGGAAATTTTAAAATTAAATTCATGGGAAAAATAAAATTTTCAAAACCAAACCAGTATCGCATCTCACATTAGTGCGGGTTAGTCCAACTTCCAACTGAATCTACACTTAATTTTACGAAAACATTTAATTGGACAAACGAAAATACATTTTCTACTCAAAAATAACTAAATCTTCTAAAAAAAACTTTAAGCAATCCATATCATTAACCGACTTCTTTTATGAACAATATCAATGCATGACCGTTACAAAACAATAATGATGGAGTCGCCTTGTGAAATCTTCATAGCAAATGTTTGCTTGTAAATATTTCAGGCGTCAAATTTCTTTGTTATATTTTATTTGAATTTTTTTTCCCTAGATAAAACTTATCTGCAGATTGTAAAATCGGCCCTAAGGCGCTATTTGTGTTGATGCCGCCTTAGGGTCAAAGTTAGCAAAGCGTTAATCTAAAATATAACATAGCAAATTTTTCGTTACCTCTACAACGTAATGCACATATTCCTATCGAGACAATAAAAAAATAAGAAATGACTTATATGAAATACGCGCGTCTGCGAGCGACCAGGGGGCCTAAAAAGGCCACTTTGGATTATTTCATTTTACTAGGTTACTTTCTAAAGGCGCGGTTATACCACAGATTATAATCTGTGGTTATACACGGTGCTCGTATCTGGAGAATGTAAAGGCTGGGCTACATGCGCAGGGGTCTTGCACGTTAAGCCGTTGGCCCCGGCTGTCATTCGTAGATCCTTGATAGTCGTTACGGGTAGCCAGAAGCCCAAAAGCCCGACAACCAGACTTACCAGGGGGTATCGCGTTAACCAGTAACTGGGTTGTGGAGGTCACATAGGCAGTCGCTCCATGTGAAATTCTGATATTCAGCTGCATCCGTTTAAGACTGGTAGCCGACCCCAACATAGTATAACAAAGCTAAGACAGATTTGAAGAAAGAAATCATTTTATATTAATATATTTCATAAAACATAGTAAAACAAGAGTCTTTTGGCGCGTGGTAAACATCAGAACTAATGCGGCCATCTTGTTTTTCAATACAATTTCACAAAACATTATAGCTGCGTACGCACTGACGCGTGACGGGTGGCTTGTTCCTCAAGGAAGAGTTCTGGCCGAAGGGTGTTGTGTACAGCCGGTTTCGTGGCCGGCTACATGACACCAGTCAGCGAAACACGACGACGACGCAGACACTTCGTGTATGTTGTATGTATTTATAAATTACTTATATTAATATTGTATTGTATGTGTTTTTATGGGCCTTGATGCCTGAAATAAATGGATAAATAAATAAAATGAATAAATTAGCGCTTAGAGCTAGTGTGGCTGGTTGCGAAAATTCACAATTCGTTTCACTTCGCTACTCGCAAGGTGACTCACTAGTAGTCGCTAGGCTCTAAGCCTCCCGTATTATTATTTATACTCTATGCTCTAAGCGATAAGCAAGCCATCTGTCAGTGCGTACGTAGCCTTACAAAATATGAACCAACAGCGCCCTCTATTAACGTCATCCAAGCATCAAAAGATTCTTGTACCTCTTTAGTTTGTACACACAGTTAGATGTTTTTTATTTTAATGTTTTATGTCCAATGGGTTCTCGTAGAACTAATTGCAGACAAGTTGGACTAACCCTGCTTAGTATTCACACGTTCGTTGCGGCTGAGGTCCACGACACTGCTCTCGAACACCCGTAGACGCGACGGACTCCGACCGCTGGCGATCGACTTCTTCGAATGGCGTCGCCGACGGCCTCGGCCTCGTCGAGTACTTTGAGCGGACGTGAAGACGGCGTGTGCTGCTGTGATTCTCGCGAACCGTGCTGTTGAGCGAGAGAAGCCGGTAGAGAGCGCGAGGACGAGCACGGATGCGCGAGCACACGCTTCTAAACGTCAAATCACTGGGATACGCGCGTTAAGGCGACTGCGACACGCTTCAATGCGCTCCGTCAAGTGTGAGACTTGCATTAGACTTTCAAATGAATAATAATCTTTATTACTTAAGAGACAGGATTGGTCCACACTAGCATATACTAATATATATAAAATGAAACACACTAGCTCAAGACAGAGAGGAGTGGAAAGGCGACAAGAAGGCCTTCGCCCTGCAGTGGGACATTACAAAATGGTGGATTTTTGAGATGGGGCAGTAAGGTAGCTACAGGAAATCGGTGCTAGGAGACTTCTTAAATTTTTGAGTAAAGTAAGTTGTAGTACTCTCACTTCCTACGAAATGTAGGTACACACGGCTACTCATCAAGCTATACATTTCCAGTTTTAGCTGACCTCGCATTGTATAGGTTTTTCGTATAATCAGAACTCAGCTTATACTGGTTATGTATAGCTTGATGTGTAGCCGTGTGTACATAAGGGATATTTTTTGTAATTTCTGAATTTTCTAGTACTCAAATCTCAGTTGGTCCGATAGAGGTTTTTGATCCTTATAGGAAACAGGATCGACTGGCATAAAAAAGTTTTGCCCAGTGAATACGAAGCTAAACATTATATTATGAAAAAAAGTTGGTGTATTTCCAGCGTTTTTCTAGGCAACTGCACCTTAAATAGGTTGACCTGCGAGATGCAATACCTAAATAAAAACATAGCATGACTTACTTAAATTTTGCAAACGTTCTGTGTCTATCTTCTGCCACTCCTTCGCATCGTCGCTTATTCGACGCGTAATGGTTCTGCGTTTTGAGTGCGGCACCGCGGGTAGCGAAAACTGACGAGGGTCACAGGCCGCGCCATACAGATTGCTCAGAACTTTTACCTGTTTCGTCATAAATAGCAAATAGCATTGTTTAAAATTTAAAAAACTACTTCCAACAAAAAACGGGAACCATAGAAGAAAACGAGAATTATTAAAAACTTTGACACTGAATTGTACGAAATCTTTGAAAGACAAGGGGGCCAAAAAAGGCCACTTTGACAGAATCATAAAAAATCTGTATGACAGTTTTTTATGGAGATTCCCCAAGTTCTGTGTTCTCTTCTACAGCCAGTTTTTCATGTACATACTTAAAACTTCTTGTTGTTTATGGTTTGTTTTAAAACTCTATTAACTCACCTGTTGCAAGTAAGGTGGTAGCCGATACATCTTCACAACGTTTTTGCATTAAAAGCCAATGATTGAGTTTGCATATTATTTTTGAGAGGGGGGCCCACGATATTTCATGCTCGTAAACAGGAGTTTTATCTAGGCGAGAACTTCTCGTACTGACAGAAATAATTTACAGCTGTTCGAATATCAAACTTCAAATTTGATTGTGATAGCCAGTGACAGTATTTTTTTTTATTAATAAATAGTTTTTATGTCGTTTTTTTTTGCAGCAGCAGTTAAAACCAGGAGTCGACAGGGACTCCTGGTTTTAACTAGAATAACAGAGTGCTGCAGTCCATTCACAGTTATTTTATCTCTGATTTTGCATCACTACCCAAATCACAGTGCTCTTTTTCCCATTCTAATAAGGTTGCTGCTCTGGGTAACTGCTACTGACAAGTAGTATATAGCATAAGTATATAGCACACATATCAACTTGGAAAGGGGGATCCTCAGCGTATCGCCTTTCGCCTCGCCGTCAAACCGGCGTCAACCTAACGTAAGCACGTAACTAAAGCGGATCTGCAGCTCCGATATGTCGACTCGGCTACGGCTAGGCGACGACGACGCCGCGCTTACGGCTCGCCGACCGCTGGTTGATGGTACTGGAGGGGTGGAGGGACAAGTGTGGGCGAAGAGACGTAAGCTCGGGTACGGAGAGACGTAACCGCGGGGACGACGAGCCGTTAGCGCGGGAACTGCAGGTTGACCACGCCACACAGCGCACCGCGGTTCGTGAGCTTGTCCCGAGGCGAGGCGATTACGTTACGATTCCGATAAACTAAGTGTGCGTTGCAGTAGGGAGTTTCATTCAAAGAATACTGAATGGCAAAATCAAAATCAAAAGTCATTTATTCAAACTAGGCTGAGAATCAGCACTTTTCGAACGTCAAAATTACATAAGACAGTCCCCCAAAACGCCCGCCCTTCACCACTTCCTAGTGCTTTCGCTGGGGAGAAGAAGTGGCGCAACAAACTCCCCAGCAGGCTCGAGTTGATACGGTGACTATCCCTTTCCGACTTCATGTTCTTCACAATAAGTTACTGTTTATTTGCTGCTGTCAGAGGTAAAATAAGTGTGGACCATGGACGTTTTATAGACGAACTGTACAAGGATATTTTGACGCCTGAATAACATCAGGTGTTATTGGTAAACATTTGTCAAATTGTGTCACAGAAAATGCACAGAAATTTTATTGACAAGACAAGATGGCGACGTTAGTTCCGATTTTGGGCACACGCCACTTATAGCGTTGTAAAAGGGACAGGGGTCCAGACATCAATCGTTGTGCAGTTGCAGTTGCCCACCAGACACACACCCGTCTGGTCGGAGGATCCTCCCTTTTCTGTAGAGGATGAGTGAACTTTACACCCTTGTCCTCATACCTCTATACCTACGAACAATAAAAGAGGGACATTAAAAACAAAATAATGGAATATATTACCCATGCGGGACCAAAAAGTCTCGGCATAATAATTTGTGTTTGGCGATTGGTGTTATATAACACGAAAAAAAATTTTTTTTTAATGAAAACTTCTTTAGGCGCATTGGGCATTTTTTGAGATCTGAGAAAAAGCTATTGAACTCGCGCCACTGTTACTGAAACCGATACCGCTTCGGATGTGTTCGGCTGTCCTCGGGATGATGACAAAGTATTCTGTTTGTGTTTTGTTTTTCACATCTGTCGGCACTCCCGGAGTGCCATTGTTTTTTTTATTTTTATGATTAGATATTACTCGGGATTTTGTGTTCCCGGAGCTTTGGATGGCTTACCAACTAGCAGAGGTCCGTTACACATTTTGAATGAAATGAGGCACCAACCGACGATTATCCACAGGGATGCACTATGCAAATGCACCCAAAGACAACCCCCGATTGATGCAGAACTATTCCAGGTTATGAAAACAAAGTTATTGTAATATGTGTTTGTACTCCTATAGTTAAAGTGTGAGGGGCCCGTGGCTAAATAAACAGCCGCACAGGTCGATTGATCAGGTTAAGCTACGCTTGCCGCGGTTGGTCTGTGGATGGGTGACCATCTTTACATATCGAGACCCCTCCGTGCCTCGGAAAGCACGTTAAGCCGTTGCTCCCGGCTGTCATTTGTGGATCTTTGACAGTCGTTACGGGTAGTCAGAAGCCCGAAAGCCTGACAACCATCAGTCTTACCAAGGGGTATCGTATTACCCAGTAACTGGGTTGTGGAGGTCAGATAGGCAGTCACTCCATGTAAAATACTGGTATTCAGCTGCATCCGGTTAGACTGGAAGCCGACCCCAACATAGTTGGGAAAAGGCTAGTGAAATGGTTATCTAGAACTATAGAAGGACTATGAATATGGCCCCTGCGCACTGACCTGTATTATACAAGTACTTATTTAATAGAGGTCTTGTGCCCCTGCCTGATCAATGTTTTATTGAACACGGAAAAAATGGCAGGCGGTGACTTGCACACTCAATAATGTCACTCACTAGTACAGAGGCCAGCACATCAACCTACCCCAATCTGTCAAATTTTCCCAATTGAATAAGAACCTCATTTCTTTGTGGTAAAGTTGAAAATCTATCAAAGAAAGACATATTGGGGTAGCCTGATGTGCTGGCCTCTGTACATTAGTGTCGTAGCGACAAGGGGGACAATTTATTGTAGTGAGGTGCTTAAGGAGTGGCGAGGCATTCCACGGCTATCAGAACTGAGACTGGAAGATGGTAAAGATCCCTAACAGCAATTACTGGACTTCCGTCTGACCTGATCATGTATAATAAACGTTCAAAAATAAAGAAAAACCGATTTGTTTACAGCTAGCTCGTCATAATTATTTTAATAAGCATGTTAGCCTTTCCTCAATATAGGGACAGTACCCTACATGACTAAGTACCTACGTCAACATCTGAGAAATTGAGCATGAGCCACAATCGCAAATATTTATTTAAGTACTAGCGGCCCGCTCCAGCTTCGCACGGGTGCAATTTTTTTTTTCTTTCATACAAACCTTGTCCTGACAATACCGAACACAACAAAAAAGAATTAGCGAAATCGGTTCAGCTGCTCTCGAGATTTGAGCTTAGCAACACATTTAGTGATTCATTTTTATATTAAACAGCCTAGATAATGTTCCCACTGCTGGGACACAGGCCTCCTTTCTGTGAGGGGCCGTAATTCACCACGTGGGCCACAGTGCGGGTTGGTAGATATCACATGTCTTCGAATTTTTTATTCTAGGACATGTCGGTTTCCCCACGATGTTTTCCTTTACTGTTGTGAGAGCAGTGGTGATGAAATTATTTACACAAAGTAAGAAAGACTGGGTTCGACCCCAAGTCAGAAGTCGGGGATGATACCAGTGGGCTACCATAAAAAAAAAAAAAAATGTAGTGCCGGCGACTTCGTCTGTGGTCGAGTCAAAAGACACGTGGCGCCATCTATTATCATAATAACGTCCTTGTTGTTTTCCTCTGGAACAGATCTTTTTTTCGGGATGATAGGTGCCCTATGTCCGTTTCTCTACACCTGACAACGTATACGCAAAATTTCAGGATGATCGGTTCAGTGGTTTAAGCGTGAAACAAACAAACAAACTTACTTCCGCATTATAATGCATCCATACTTAATATTATAAATTCGAAAGTAACTCTGTCTGTCTGTCTGTATGTTACCTTTTCACGCCTAAACCACAGAACGGATTTCGATGAGGCAGAGAGATATATTGCATCCCGGGGAAGGACATAGGATAGTTTTTATCTAGTATTATTATATATTAATATAGGATATGCAAATAGTCCTAAACATGATGTCAGGTTAGAGATAATTCATATTGACTAAATGAAAAACGGTATCAAACCACTGAGATAAAGTACTACGCTATTAATAATAGTTCTATGTAAATGATAAATGATAAATGATTTTATTTTGTAAGTAGGTTTGTACAAACACTTTTACACGTCAATCATATTTTTTATAAAAAAAACTAGATGAGGTCGGCGTTTCCTATCTGACTACTCTGAGAAGAAAGGCCGAAACAAACTCAGAGGTCACAGTCTCTTTTAAAGTCCAGACATCATAATCTTGGTCAGGTTATATGAAGACCATGTAGATCGATGTCTGAGATGGTCTTTTGAGGAAAGAACCACACAGATTGAGAGGACCTGTCCAGTCAGTGCACGCATTTGTCAGAAATCGTGTAGCTCAACTTAAAACTTAAGGAGCTCAACGATTCGACGAACAATACCAAAGAAAGGACATTTGGGTAGGCCACATAAATTACTCAAACTGCCAGACCTAGACAAAAACTAACACAACAGAGAGAATAATAAAAATTAAAAAAATGTGACCCACATTGTCTTCACATGCACAATAATTAAAATAATATAATACTTTACAAAGTAAGCAAATGTCATTGTTTAAATAAAATTCATTAATGTCAATGTGTACATAGAAACAAAAAAAAATAATTAAAACATTAAAATGTTAAAAAAAAAAAAAAATTGGAAGCAGCTCAATCCCAAGCCTTTTTGTCCTCAATATAATCTTTAACGGTATAAAAAGCTTTCTGGCACAACTTACGTTTAATGAATGATTTGAATTTATTAAGGCTTAGATCTTGAACGTGGCTTGGTAGTTTATTATAAAAGCGTATACATTGGCATCTGAACGAGCTACCTATTTTCTTGAGCCTTGTTGTAGGGATAACAAATTTGTGTTTGTTCCTAGTATTTATATTATGGACATCACTGTATTTTTTAAACAATTTTATATTTTTATGGGCATATAAAAGATTTTCATAAATATACTGAGAAGGCACAGTCATTACATTAATCTCTTTAAATTTGTCTCTGAGAGAGTGTCTCGGACTTAATTTATAAATTGATCGAACAGCTCGCTTCTGCAAAACAAAGATGGTCTGAATATCGGCGGCATTTCCCCACAATAAAATACCGTACGACATTACACTATGAAAATAGCTAAAGTACACTAAACGGGCAGTCTCTATATCAGTTAAATTACGAATTTTTCTAACCGCGTATGCTGCGGAACTTAGCTTTTTTGACAATTTATCTACATGTGGTCCCCACTGAAGCTTAGCATCCAAAGTTATGCCCAAGAATACTGTGCTGTCTACAGGATTCAATTCCTCGCCCTTTATCAACACATTAGTTTTCACCTGCCTAACGTGAGGTAGCTTTGGTTTTTTTCTCGTTTAGAAGCAAATTATTGACATTGAACCAATGGACTACTTTCGAAATCGCGCTATTTACATCGTCAGTAACCAACTGCTGACGTTTAAGTTTAAACAAAAGTGAAGTGTCATCTGCAAACAACACTACATCATGATTATCCTTTATAAGGTACGGCAAGTCATTAATATAAATAAGAAACAAGAAAGGGCCAAGAATTGAACCCTGTGGGACTCCCATTGTTACTATAGATCCGGGTGATCTTTTCCCGTTAACGTCAACTCTCTGAATCCTTTTACTCAAGTATGAAGTAAGAAGATCCAGAGCAGAATTCCGGATCCCGTAGTGGCGGAGTTTCCTGATTAACGTTTCATGAAGAACGCAATCAAATGCCTTGGACAAATCACAAAAGATGCCCAAGGCATCGCATTTATCTTCCCATGCATTATAAATATGTCCTAAAAGTTCAACACGGCATCAGTAGTTGAACGACCCCTTGTAAAACCATCAACCACCATGTATTAAAATAAAAAGCCAGCGTCATCATCTGCCTAGCCTTTTCCCATCTATGTTGGGGTCGGCTTCCAATCTAACCGAATGCAGTTGAATACCAGTATTTTACATGGAGCGACTGCCTATCAGACCTCCAAAACCCAGTTATTGGGTAATACGATAACCCAAGACTCCACTGTCCGTCTGTCTGTCTTTCTGTCACCAGGCTGTATCTCATGAACCGTGATAGCTAAACAGTTGAAGTTTTCACAGAATGTGTATTTCTGGTGCCGCTTTAACAACAAATACTATATAAAATCAGAATAACATAAATATTTAAGGGGGCTCCAAAAAAAAAACGTTAAAACAAATTTTTTGCCGTTATTTTATATGCGTTAAATATTGTATAGCGGTAGGTACGGAACCCTTCGTGTGCGAATCCAACTCGCACTTCTATCTATCTAACTAGCCTGTACTGTCCCACTGCTGGGCAAAGGCCTCCCTTTTCCTTTTCCACACAATCCTGTCTTTTGGACACAACTCGCACTTGGCCGGTTTTTATTTATTCACGAGCCCGTCAGTTTGATACCCAGTTTACTACAGCAGCCTCTTAAATAACCATCAAAATAATTATCAAGAGTTTCATCTGTCAGCCATTTCACAGAAAACTTGGAGTAATTTGATGAAGTTTTTCCCTAACATTAATATTCAGCGCACATCTTTATCAACATTCTTGTAAGGCTGTATATTCACAAGGCAACTAACGTTGGGCAACAACAGTCTTGCCTGACCTTTTTTATTTGGTTTTTGGGAGAAAACCTCTAAAAGGCGCCCGGTCTTTCGCGATAAGACCAGAGAGGGTTAAACACTGAAGCCACCCCGGTGGTCACCATCTGCTGCACATGGAAGCGGCACCGTTACCTCTCAAAAGACCAATCCGGAGCCTCAGACCAAATAAATAAACCGGCCAAGTGCGAGTTGGACTCGCACACGAAGGGTTCCGCACCACCTTACAATATTTAACACTACATATAAAATAACGGCAAAAAAATCACGTTTGTTGTATGGGAGCCCCCCTTAAATATTTATTTTATTCTGTTTTTAGTATTTGTTGTTATAACGGCAACAGAAATACACATTCTGTGAAAATTTCAACTGTCTAGCTATCACGGTTCATGAGATTACAGCCTGGTGACAGACAGACAGACAGAGGGACGTAATAGGGTCCGGTTTGCATGCATGCATTGCAACATTGCACATGCATTGCAACATGCATTCATTGCATTCAGTTATTTGGTGCTTTGAATCATCTTTGAATGCTTTTTATTTTGAAATGAAAAGCATTTAGAATCAAAGTCAAAGTAATTTATTCATCAGCACTTTTCGAACGTCAAAATTACTATGGTTGCCACCAGATAACAAAAAAATTTAAGTCGTTGATTTACTTCACTTCTACTAAAAAGTCCAAACTTATTCTATATAGATCGCTCGTCATACAAAACTGTCGAAAATACTGCTTCGGTCGAGTTTCATACGTCAAGGACGCCCCTTACCGCGATACGTTTGTGTTGATCGTGTTAGCGACACTGCTTTTACATTTTTATCGTATCGTTTTAAAATATTGAAAAACATTGGTAGACTTGTGTTAACGACTTTTATTTTTTTGTTATCTGGCGGCAACCATAACAGTAGTGCTACTCGTATTCTGTAAAAATCTCACCGTGATAACTTGGGTGAAGTGAGTACGTACCAGTATTATAAAAGTCCTCCGTGGAAGTGAGCTTAAAGTGAGCTGTCATTAATGTCAATCTCTAGCTGTCCCCCAAAACGCCCGCCCTTCACCACTTCCAGTGCTTTAGCTAGGAAGAACCAAGAATTGCCACTGTCCAAAGCCGTGCAGTTGCTCATATTCCAGAGAAATTCTGTTCCACAGTGAATACGCAGCCTTTTAAACTTCTTTTTCGATAGAATCTTAATTACGTATCAAGAGTAAAGTTTTAAATGAGTCTTTCAGTAATTTTATCAGACAGAAGGATAACATCGTGAATCGTGAGGAAACGGTCTTACCTAAATACCACTTATTCTCAAACAAACTTCTGAAAACCTTAACCCTGCAGTAGCCCAAAATATAGACTGGTAAATTAATAATTTTCTCCAGCCTTATAAATAAGAGGGTACCTATCGTCTAAAGCCACAGTTTCATAGAAGACTGCATGGTGGCCGTCGCATAGCGTCCGCTATTTACTTTTGAAAACTTTGCGACTAGCTAATCTCTGCTACAAGACGTAGGTGCAAGCGACAACTCTGTGTCTTGTTGCGCGACTAGGCGCACATTTCACGCTCACACTTATACCTTGCGGCGTGGGGGGAAATCTTTTCTTTCTAAAGCATGACGCGTAGGTAAACTGAGTGGCTTTTTCATCTTCCGGAGAACCCCAAAACCTCTTTCCTTAGCTGAGACATTAATTGGACTATCCTTTTTAAGTTTACTTAGACGCCTGTTACATTTTTTTCCTTATTTTTTTCTATAATTGAAACGGTTTAACTAATTACAGAAATTAAAGACACAGTTTGTTTAAAGGTGTAACTACGCAAAAGATAAAATATAAACTCATCAAGTAAAAAGTTAACAATAAACACAGTACTTCTGACATGCCGTCAAAATGTTCGTCCATTCGTCCGCACAGATCGTTAGTTGGATTAGAGTCCAAAAGATCATTCAGTGCTGCTAGAGTACGTGGTACTGAGAACTTAGCACGCGCAACTGTGCGACATGGGGGCACAGCAAACAGCCTGTGCTTTCTGCCGCCGCGCTGCAGTAATTATCTGGGACAAAGAAGCGAGCCAGCACAGAATGTATCAGATGGGCAGTCGCTCCATTTATAATTCTGGTATTCAGCTACATTCGGTTAGACTGGAAGCCGATCCCAATAAAGTTGGGAAAAGGTTTGGCAGAACGATGGTAAGAACCGTCTTTGGCAATGGACGGAGTGATTCATAGGTAGGTCAGAAATCTGACGATGATTGTTGGAGATGTCGAAAAAAATCATGCCGACTTTGAGCTTTATTGGCGTGCGCTGCGAAAACCAATACAGAGTCAAATTGAATTAGCTCGTAGACGTGACGGGAATCGATTATTTGGAAAACTACTTAGGTAGGTACTTCATTTGCTGTAATTTGTTTTTTTTTTCTTCAAAAGTGCTATCAAATTGCTATTATTTATTATTATTTAGCAATTTTTTTTTGTATTTTTTTTTTGCTAACTACTTTTTTGTACCTATGGAGATTCGTAAAATGCTATAAGTAGGTACACACGACTACATATCAAGCTACCCAAATAACTAGTATAAGCTGACTTCTGGTTGTACGAAAAACCTATACAATACGAGGTCAGCGAAAACTGGAAATGTATAGCTTGATGTGTAGCCGTGTGTACACAGAGGTGTACACACGGCTACACATCAAGCTATACAGGGGCTACTATACAGGCTTCAGGGATATATTATAGGTGTGACCGTGTGAAACTGTCAAACAGTTGAATTGCGTGACATGAATTGTTTAATGATTCTGCCAAAGTGGCCTTTTTAGGCCCTCAGGTCTCTGAATCTGAGTTCCTGATCAGGAAACCGTACGTATGCGGCCGGCCATAGGGGTTTAAGGCTCCGCTCTCCGTTAGTAATAGGGTCCCGTTGGCATTGGCACCTAATGGGTACGGAACTCTAAAAAAAATTACATTCAATCGTCACAAATGGTCAGCCAATAATGACATGTACCTAAGTATTAAAATTAAAATGGTGGCCACATATAATAAACATCTGCGGTGATCCGCGTCCAGTTCGCGCCGAGCGCTCGCCAAACGACCTTGTCATACGAGGAAAATAAGCTGAGAAATACAAAAAACCGGCTTCCGAGAACTCATAAGTGATTTGTAAAATATTATGTTATAATAGTGCAACGTTTGGTGTTGAACATCGTTCGTGGACGCAAAGGTGGGTGACATTTTGATTTTTTCCGGGACGTCTTTTCTAGGCAAAGGTCAATATTTTTTGTGCCAGAAACATTTTTATTAGCGTTTTTTTTAGCCCTTTTTGGTAAAAGATGTGTGATTTTTTTATTTGTGATGGCCACTTAATTATTATTTTGAGCTTTGTAATCATAAGCAATGCATAAAAACCGTCTAAATTCTAGAATTTGCAGTAATTTTCGAGATTGTCCCAAACAGAGACAGGGTAACAGGTTTTTAATGATAGGACTTTATAAACTTTATAGAAAAGTGCCAGTCTCTATACATGTAGATAAACTAGACTAGAAACTTAATAATTTGAAGAAAAACTCTTTGTTTAGGTGCAGGTACAGTCAAACCCCTTAAAATCTAAATAAAGTTCAATTGATTTAGATAAAAATGAACCTGTCTTTAGTCAAATGAACGTGTGATTTCCGTAGCTGTTTAAAAATGCTACTCGTGTATTTATTAAGGAAAAACATTGCCTTGTAAATGTTTTAATAAATCGTTTAGCGATAAACTATAATCACGATTCCATGGTCCAATAGGTTATCGTTATTAAAATAAATAAAAAAAAACTTTCCACCATTCTGTTGAATAGCTTAAATTATCACAAATATTTTTAGGTAGGTAGGTAAAGTAAATTTTGATTATTTTAATAACATAACGAGGAGACGAGCATAAAGAAAAAAACATCAAAAAGAACGCGAAGTGAAAACGAAGTGATAATGAGGGCGATTATGATCATTCACTTTATAGGGGTTTAAGGGGTGTTGGAATTTGTAGGAGAAAGTCGAAATTCACGCAAACGAATTCATGGAGGAATTGCTAGTTTTAGACAAGACTAGCTTCTGCCCGCGGCTTCGCCTCGCGCCTGCGAGGTATGTCGATAAAAACTATGTTATGTCCTTCCCAAGGATGCAATCTATCTCTCTGCTAAATTTTATCGAAATCCGTTCAGTTTTTTAGGCGTGAAAAGGTAACATACAGACAGAGAAGACAGAGTTACTTTCGAATTTATAATATTAGTATGGATACATCTACTAGCTGACCCGACAGACATTGTCCTCTTAAAGGCACGTGGCGCCATCTATTATCATAATAACGTTATTGTAGTTTTCCTCTGGAACAGCACTTTTTTTTCGGGATAAAAGGTATCCTATGTCCGTTTCTCTACACCTGACAACGTATATGTAAAATTTCAGGATGATCAGATCAGAGGGATAAGCGTGAAAAGGTAACAAACAAACATACATTCACATTTATAATATTAGTTAGGATACATGCAATACAAACAAATATAAAATTGGAGTGTTTGTTTGTAATATTAAAATAACGGCTTTTTACTAAATGCATATACTCGTAATGTATATGGTACATAATACCAAAATTACATTTTTTTCAATTTTTGTCTGTCTGTCTGTTTGTTCCGTATTATCTGTGGTTCTGGCTAATCTCTGAAACGGCTGGACTGATTTTGACGGGACTTTCACTGGCAGATAGCTGATATAATAAGGATCAGTAACTTAGGCTACTAAAATATTAGAAAAAAAAAAAAAAAACCTCCCGGCTGAAGTCGCAGGTAACAGCTGGTTGTAAATAAAAAACAAAAATGACTGTTGCTTTTTACTTGATTAACTTGAATTTGTAGCGAAATACCAGTTTAATAAGCTGTTGACCTCTACAACCTCTGATGGCATGATATTCGCTAGGATTAAAATAATAAAGAGGTATCGACGTAAAAGGTATTTCTTTAACGAATTATCTTAAAACATTTACATGATTTAAAAACTAATGGTACAGGTATTTAAAATAGGAAAGAATCAACAATTTCGTCCGCATCGTTGTCAACAGGAAAAGTGTCCAAATAGGGCAGCCCTTTGGTCACGTGAAGGGTTGACCAAACGCTTGCAATTGTCTCGAAAAATTTAGTAGGCACTGTGACCCAGACTGTGACTCTGGTCCTAGAGTTTCAACCCCAAACGGCTTGAAAATACAGGATTTAACCATCAATTTGAACCGCATAGCTGGTCACTTTTCTGAAATTTTTCATGAAACAGCTGATTTTATTTTTTAAAGTCGGCGATAAATTTCTGCGCTAGGTGGGCGAAAATCGAGGTACTCGCAACCGGCGTGTAGGTTTGTATGATTAGAGGGGCAATTCTCGTAATTTTAAGAACGTTCACAGTCTGATCTCAATCTGTCAAAAATACCTCTATTTCCCAAAATTTTTGCAAGTTATTTGACATTGATTGTCGCTGAGATGAGATTGCGACTAGATTTTGAACGTTTTTAATTACGAGAATTATAATTCAGATGTATGAATCAAAAGGAGTATGTAAGGATCGAAGCAGGTGGTGGCGTTCTGTGGTTTCTCCCACATCGGAATAAGACGTGAGTTTATGCATACATGTGTATGTCTACATACTGTGACCTTTAGTGACTAAATAATAAGCTTCAATATCACAATTTATCATAAGCCTTACGCTTGCCGTGGTAGCTTCGTGGATGGGTGATCATGCATAACATATCGAGAGCCCTCCGTGCCTCTGAAAGCACGTTGAGCCGTTAGTGCCTGCTGTCAGAAGCCCATAAGTCTGACAACCAGTCTTACCAAGGGGTATCGTGTTACCCAGTATGATAACTGGGGTGGTGGAGGTCAGATAGACAGTCGCTCCATGTAAAATATTGGTATTCAGCTGCATCCGGTTCGACTGGAAGCCGACCCCAAAACATTTGGGAAAAAGCTAGGCAGCTGATTGCAATTCATCATAGAGCCGGGGTTTCACCAGTTTCACAATGCAGAAATTGTCCTAGGCAATCATTTTTATGGCGTCATAGGAAATTCATTATGGAAGGTACCTACCTATTATAAATGAACGGTGAATGGTCACACAATAATGGCTGTCCAAATACAGAGCGTTTTTTTACAATTTTATGTCAAATACTGGTAAAAATTACAGATTTTCTTGACAGCCTTTCTTTAGAACAATGATGAAACCGCTTTCCTAGGAACCTCTAGCTTTAGATACCTAAGAATTTATTTCATCATCATCAGCTGTTTAGCCTTTTCCCAACTACATGCAGCTGAATACCAATATTGGTAAAGACTGATTGCAGAAGCTAGTTCTAGATAAATTAATAAATGAATATGAATGAAAATACACCCAACGCTCAGTACTGAGTTTTTTCCAAACAAGAACGTTTTTTTTTGCTTCCTCGAATTCTGAATGCAATTAGTTTTTTGTACCGACAACAGACGTAGTGGTTGAGCAAAAAGATTTGTCTGCGATGACTCCATTATATATTCATTTGTTTATTTACATAATAATCCTGTATACCACTAAATTACAGACAGAGCTGTACCTATAGTAATATCGCGGACACTCCCGCCTGACCACCACTAAGTTCATTTTTGCTTGCACTCAAAAAATAGAAGCGCTCTCACCTAACAGAGACCCTCCGTGCCTCAGAAAGCACGTTAAGCCGTTGGTCCCGGCTGTCATTCGCGGATCTTTGGCAGTCGTTACGGGTAGTCAGAAGCCCGAAAGTCTGACAACCAGTTTTACCAAGGGGTATCGTATTACCCAGTAACTAGGTTGTGAAGGTCAGATAAGCAGTCGCTCCATGTAAAATACTGGTATTTAGCTGCATTCGGTAAGACTGGAAGCCGTCCCCAACATAGTCGGGAAAAGGCTAGACAGATGATGAGCTGTTTCATACATTTTGATTGCGTAGGTATTATTGCACTTTTCTATAAAACAGCAGATTTTTTTTGATAACTGACGTAAAATTTCGACGTAGGAAATCTGGAATAATTCCTACAGTTTGCTCGTCGACTTCCCCTGCCATAATGTAATAGACAAAACACAGGAATTATAGTTAACATTATGATTTTTAAATTAAAACTTTTTGAGTTAATCCTACGACATTTGCATTGTTCTAATCGAATTTGTAAAAATATAACCTTCGACTTAGCAGCACTAATAGCGAATGTAAAATAATGCAAAAAAACATCGAAAAATTACTGTAAAAATTTATACGATTATTGTCAACAGTAATCGGTTAATCAATTTGATTACTTGTCTGACATTAATTGTTTGTAGGTTTACATTTTTTTGGATTTTTGATTCTTGTTTGGTGCAAGCGACTGAACTGGTTGGTAGGACTTAGGACTGTGGGATGGATATTAATGTAAGTTTAACATTTTTGTAATCTAAATAATTAATTATATTTTCTTTTTAACCGACTTCAAAAAAAGGAGGAGGTTCTCAATTCGGTTGTATGTTTTTTTTTTTTTTTTTTTTTTTATTTTTTATGTTTGTTACCTCAGTACGCCGTCATTTATGAACCGATTTAAAAAAATATTTTTTTATTTGAAAGGACATACGTCCAGATTGGTCCCATTTTTGTCAAACTCCAGTTCTGATGATGGGATCCATGAGGAATTGAGGGAACTCCTCAAATATTATAGGCATACATATAGCAATTTTGGTATTTTCATTAACAACTCAAGCATTTGCATTCAGAAAGTATAATTTGGGGAAGTGGAACTGATGATGAAGACCACAGATGGCCATCGAAACTACTCAATGAAAAATATTTCACGGGTAGCGATTCGATTGCTTTAATATAGTTGCTAAGCAATTTATGATCGTCACAATGCGTATGGTAAAGTGGAGCTGATGGTGACTTCACCATCAGCTCAAGTTCTCCTGGTTCTTACCAAGAGAACTCCTCAACAATTAACGTCCCAGCATCGGGAAAAGCAATATTTTGTAACAGGTGATGAGCAGTTGACATTAGGGTTTGAAACGGTATGCTCTTGAGGTGGTCCCATTGTCACCAAGTCAGAGTCTGATGAAGGGATCCCATGAAAGTCGAGGAAAATCCTCTTTGGTAGGCATGTACAGTGTGTTAGTTGAACTCTCTCAAATCAAATGAAACCTATTGATGATTCAAGTGTTTGAGTCCGAGAGTCATCACTTACCTATACTCCGACTTTTAATTAGCTGCAGTAAAATAACACTACTTAATAACTCATTTCGGACTGCATTTAGAGATATGCATGTCAAATTAGTTTTATTTGTTACACTACTCTGTACTAGAAAAACAAGGTTTGGTTGATGGCTGCGAAAAAACAACAAGACGACAATTTCAGATGATGTTACAAAACCGATTTTGAATTTTTTTTTTTTTATTTAAAAGGGTATACTTCCAGATTGGTCCCATTTTTGTCAAAATCCAGTTCTGATGATGGGATCCATAAGGAATTAAGGGAACTCCTCAAATATTATAGGCATACATATAGCAATTCTGGTATTTTCATCGACAACTCAAGCATTATCATTCAGAAAGTATAATTTGGTGAAGTGGAACTGATGAAGGAGACTACAGATAGCCACAGGAACTCTTCAATGATTATAAGTATTTCATGGGTGGAGATAAGATATCTCGATTAAGATAGTTAAGCGACTATGACGAAGCAAATTTAAATAAATAGTTCTGACGAAACTGGTACCATCAAACCGATCTTATGAAGCTGGAAGGTAGGTACCGGAGCATCGTAATAAAACAATGTATTCTAGCCGTGTTTGGGCTTATCGAGTAAATGCGAACCACATGATACAGGAGATGTGATACGAGAAGCTATTTCGAAGGCTACTGCTCGAAAATGAAACCGCTGAAGACTGTTTTATAAGACGCCAAAGAGATCTTCGCCCTTGAGTCGTAGGTACATTAAGTGTGGCTTTGATTGTCAGAAGACAGATTTCGTAGCCTCATTATTTCCGTCAATGATCTGTCGTCGTGTGGTCGCTTTAATAATTTGTTGGCATCCAAATCTGACAAAACGATACCTTCCAAACTTCTGACACGACTTAGCGCGACGTATATTTGCCCTTTTGCAAAGTTTTTTTTACCAAGGTCGATCACAGCTCATTCTGTACAACTTCCTGTCACTGTTATATATTTAGCAAGTAGTGGTATACGAATTGGTGTGGGGTAGGTACCACAACTCAAAAGTGAAAAATAAAAACTTTTTAACAAAAAAAACAACCGACTTCCAACAAAACACTACAAAGTGAAAAATAACTTTAATTTCAGAAGTCGGTGTCAAAAAACGAAAATGCAGAACCAACGACACCGACTTCTGAAATTAAAGTTATTTTTCACTTTGTAGTGTTTTGTTGGAAGTCGGTTGTTTTTTTTGTTAAAAAGTTTTTATAAAATATAGAGGGGCCCGTGGCTAAATAATAACAGCCGCACAGGTCGATCGATCAGGTTAAGCTACGCTTGCCGCGGTTGGTCTGTGGATGGGTGACCATCTTTACATATCGAGACCCCTCCGTGCCTCGGAAAGCACGTTAAGCCGTTGGTCCCGGCTGTCATTCGTGGATCTTTGACAGTCGTTACGGGTAGTCAGAAGCCCGAAAGTCTGACAACCAGTCTTACCAAGGGGTATCGTATTACCCAGTAACTGGGTTGTGGAGGTCAGATAGGCAGTCGCTCCATGTAAAATACTGGTATTCAGCTGCATCCGGTTAGACTGGAAGCCGACCCCAACATAGTTGGGAAAAGGCTAGGCAGATGATGATTTTCTTTTAAAATATGGAACTTTGGATTGTTTTTCTCTTTTTTTTTTAATTCCCTATTTCTGTTCTTGCTTGGCTGATCTGAAATACTCTGGTTTTCTAAATGTTTTCAAAGATTTATTAAAATATAAGAAGTAAAAAAAAAAAAACAATATTCATAAAAATCTGTAAGTAAGTAAATTAAATAAAAATAAATACGATAACGTAACATAATTAAAACTAATATCAAATAAAAATAGTTAGTAATTTAATTTTGTGCTTACTTTAAATAGATAGTGAAGATAAACAATAAATAATCTAGATCGTAAAAGTTTTAATAAACATTCTGAGGCCATAAACTAATTTCGTTTTTGGTTGGCTGATCCAAAATTCTTTGGCTATCTAAAAGTTTTCTAAGACTGTAGCAAACCTACTTTTAACCCATCAACGCCACCTATCTTATTAGAGAGACACTATAACATGCCGCTGCTCGACAATAGATGGCGCTGTCGCAATACGTCACTTTCCTGAATCGCGGTGTTGAGATTCTCCGAGGGTTAATGACCTCCGCTATTATATTTAGTTTTTCGAAGACTGAACTAGTGGTGCATTCGTGGGCTACGTCCTACTTGGAATAGTCACATGAGACTCCGCTACTAAGTGAACAGAAACCTGTGACGTAATCCTTGTGTCACCCTTTTTTGGTTTAGAGGACACCCTACCCCCACTTTCGTCCCTTCTGGGAAAAGGTGGCGTGGATTCGTCCTATATACATATTATTGGTAATTGTGTACATCGTGAATAATAAACCCTCGTTCTGACAACTGGACTTCTTTGTGCCGGCAACGGTGACGACATCCTCTACAAGACTTAATTTTTTTTTAAACCACAGGAATGGAATAGAAATAGAATCTACCATATTTTATGCAAAATAATTACATAAAGTATTGTAAGCACATAAAATGGTCTTTATCTAACCCAATAATTTAAAATTATCAGAAAAGGAACTAATCACTCACTAATAATTATTTTAAAATAATCCTAAGAAAAACTAAAAAAAAATTGGGAAAATATACTTAATGCAAATAAATCCAGCTACAATATTTCAACGCCGACTGTACCTACCCGGCCAAACTAAAGCATAATCAGCCTATAATGTTCCCACTGCTGGGACATATGCCTCCTCTCTGTGAGAGGGAGTGGGCCGTAATCCACCACACGGGCCCAGTGCGGGTTGGTAGATGTCACATGTCTTCCGTTCTAGGTACCGGTTTCCTCACGATGTTTTCCTTCACCGTTTTGAGAGCAGTGGTGATGAAATAATTTACACAAAGTAAAGCGCCAGTCTGGGTTCGAACCTACTAACTACAACCAACGGGCCACCACTGCACTTACCCGCATCCTATAGCATAAAACACGTTGGACTTTCAATTACAAAATGATTTTGAAGTATATTGCTAATCCATTGCTTTTTAAGATCGACAACGTAAATAATGCAATGAATATTGTTGAACTGGTGGCGCCACTATCGCTAGACCTCGTTGCTAAGGACCATAAAAGGTCAAACAGAGTTGATAACACGTATTTATTATTTTTATAAGTATGTTTACAAACGGGCTCAGACGAACAGTAAAAAAACAACCTCTAGGGGAATTCCATTTGATTTTCATGTTACGCTTTAATGAGGTGTGAGCGTTGGGCATGACCGTTGACATTAGCTGACTCGATGGCCATTGTGTAAGTTTTTTTCACACTTTATGGGGGATTTTGTACGTTATCGATTTTTGCCGTGCGGTTGGTCACTTACCGAATCGCTTCACAAGCCAAATCGTCAACCCATTTACACGGAAAACGTTCAGCAAAACAATAATGATCTAGCAATTCTAGCACATAGTTGATTCAGTATCCGTGTAAAAAAAAAACTCCCGGATGTCGGTACGTCACACAATAAAAAGTAAAATTTTCCGCTGTATTAAAAGATAACAAAGTAGTAGAGATGCCAAAAGGATATTCGGCTATTATTCGGTATTCGGCCTGTGCGGCAACTTTTTTTTTAATATTCGGTATGATTCGGCCTATTCGACAAAATTTTTTTAATTAAAAAAATTTATTTGAAATCCTTTTTTTAGTGCACCTTTATGATCTTGACACTACATTTCACCCATTCATAACCGATCGCGCCGATCTATTTCACTTTCACACTCAGGTGAATGCCAATAGTGTCAATTTCTGGCAAAATCATCAAGTAGAATGACAGCTCACTTCACGTTTTCAAGGTGATGTTTAAAGGCAGTAATAAAGTATGTTAACAATATATATCCTTTAAACAAACCGTTCTTTACTTGCTCTTGGCAATTAGAAACAAGTTTCTAACAAGTTTGATGATGTCATATTTAACACTAGACATTTTATTAAACCGATTAGTATGTAGGTAGTCTTTAGTCGTCATGTCAGGTTAATATAACTGTTACTGTAAGCCTGCATCATCCCACTGCTGGACAAAGGCCTCTCCCCATGACATCCAGCTCTTTCAATCCAGGGCTAAAGTGGACCACTAGTCTTTTGTTAAGACTCTTTCAGCACAGTCTGTTCAGTTATTTTACCTCTGATTTTGCATCATTGTCTACATCACAGTAATCTTTATTATCATTTTTATAAGATTGCAGCTGTCGGGTTGCTGCCACTGACAAGTCTGTCAAAATCATTGTGTTCTATTCTCGTTACAATAAGATTGCTGCTGTTAGAAGTAAAATAACTGCGAACTGCCATGCGATGTATTCTGTAAAAATCTCACCGTGAAAACTTAGGTGAAGTGAGCTGTCAATAGTGTCAATCCGGTGGAATGACAGCTCACTTCAAGCTCACCTCACAGATGGTGAAGTTTTTACAGAATAGACCGGTAAAGTTCTCTTCGACTATCATTAACAAAGACCTGACAATTCGAAATAGAACTCATTTGTTTTAAAATCGTCCCGGATTCCAGTGCTAATTAAAATATTGTTTAATTTCTCTTCCAGATGTACAAAATAATACCCATCCTAGTGCTGGTGGCCGCTGTCCACGGCCAGGCAGGCCAGGGCAATGGGGACCTGGATTCAGTGCTCACCCAAATCTTCGGCCCTGCACCTGGTAGTGGTGGCAATAAAAATCAGTTGTCTACTGCACAGCCAATCCAGGACAAGACTCAGGCTTCGACCATCGTGCCACCATTCCAGCCAAACCAAGGTAAACATAAATTGGATAGTTCATCATATCATCATACCCAGTCCGACTTTCCACTGGGGCGGGCGGCGGACATCCATGAGGATAATATGTAATGGGGTCTGTTAGACTCTTACTGACTAAAAACCACCCCGATGTTCCATCTCACACCTACGCCGGGGGTCGCGGGAACGTACGATCCTTCCGCAACCCCTGACTGGTGGCGCCCGCCGCTGCGGGCCTCCTCGGGTCAGGGGGGGGGGGGTGAGGTGTTTGACTCCTCCCTCGACGTCTAAGAGGGGCGCGCGTGGAACACTACGCGCCGCCCGCGCCACGTCGGGTCCTGATGTGTGGGGGGCGACGGACTTATTCCCCACGCCCCTGTGCCAGCCTCATCCAGGTTCTAACAGCAATGGTAACACTGACGTCCGGGCGGACGTCAACAGGTGGGCACCTCGCTGCCGGACGACCGACATCTCGTGTTCCAGTTCTTGAACGCCACTCGGTTACTGCCTTACTTACTCCACTTGTCATCACTGCGCGTTGCCAGTCTGCCCAATTCCATTTAGGTTTAAAGAATTTTTGTTTCTCAGAAGAACACGATACAGTTTACTTTTATGAGATTTAATTTTTAACATAAATAATCGTCGTATAATGACGAATCATGCAGATAACGTATGAGATCAACAGCAAACAAAGTAAAAGTGTAGGTTACATTAAAACAAGTTAGGGCGAGGCCACAACGCTGCGTTGCGGGCGTCGCAGCGTAAAAATTTACGACACATTGTGTTGCTGTGCGACGTCGTTTTTGCGATACGACTCCGCAACGCAGTGTTGTGGCCTCGCCCTTAGTATAGCTGGCCAATTTGACACCAAAGTACGAAGGTACCCTTAGCCCTTTAGTACTTATTTCTGGCCAATTTGACACCAAGGTACCCTCTACTGATTATTCACTTTGTGAGGAACACAAACAACGATTAAGAAGCGGACTACTGTGTGAATGTGTTTGTGTGTGCTAGCGTAGTGCGTCCACGCATTTGTTTGGTTGTGTGCGACAAGTATAGTCTCGGAGTCAGCTGATCATTTTTAATTTTGATTATTACGACTATTTGAGTTCCGTAACTCCTTTCCGATATCGAAAACCTTCGTGCGTCTACGTAATTAGATAGGTGGAAACATCGCTATCAATCAGCTTCAAAACGACAATAATGTTTAAATTAGCCACAAGCACAGTGCACGGAGACGCCTCTGCTGCCGCTGCTAAAAACGGCACAGTTTTTTTCTTCTTTTGCTTTTTTTTTGCGGTTAAAAGGGCGTACACGCGCGTCTACGTCGCGTACAAAAACGCCGTGTGCTCTTATTGTTAACTCTCCTGAAAACTTCAAGCCTTTTTAATATTTTCCCTAGCTTTTTTGAAGAATGGCCACCTAACTCTTCTTGAAGAACAGCTGTCTGATTCTGATTATGACTCCGATCTCTATTACCAGTGTACTAATAGAAATAAACGCCTTGTTGCACCACTACAGTGCCCTTTTGGGTTCGCCACGCGTCCTAACCAAAGCGATCGGTCGCGCGTCTACATAATATGTTACTCATTTGTTCGGGAAACCGGAAGGTACCGCTGTCATTCAAAATGAACGCAACGGTCGCGTGTTCGAGTGGAGTGACAATCGCGCGGCGTAATTGCGTAACACCCAAGAAACGGCAATTGATCGCAATTTAATGCTTTTCCATTTCATTGCATTATTTACGTTGTTGAGCTGACGAATCAATCAGTGCAATGAAGCAATGGTTTAGGAATTTCCTCCAAAACCCACGGGTTGTGATTGAAAGTGTGTTTCGCAATTAGAATGCTGGTGTCCTTTTTTTTTAAGGATGGTATATCATCGAATGGCCCCTCCCGCTCTGGGTGGAGCGGAAGGGAGTGTCAGACTCTTACTGACTAAAACCCATCCGTGTTCCTTCCTTAGCCCTTTACGTTCCGGGGTAGTGGTAACCCTTTCGGACAATCCCGCTGCCCCGGCAGGCTTCGGCGCTGACGCAACACTGAAATCACGAAAAAAAAATCTGCTGTTTCATACATTTTGGTCAAATAGGTATTGAACTTTTGTATGAAACAGCAGTTTTTTTTTTCTTGATTTAAGAATTGGTCCCATTGTGAAAGTTGTTCATAATCATGGGTAGAACACCCTGTAAAAATTTGGATGGTGATTAAAAAATCTTCCTGTATTTATACAGACGCCAGCACATCAGGCTAATACAATCTGTCAATGTCAAATTTCATTCATAGATTTTTAACTTTACCGCTAAAGCATAAGGTTCAAAGTTGATCGGGAAAATTTGACAGTTTCGGGTAGCTTGATGTGCTGGCGTCTGTACATTTGTTTCACACTGCTACTGCCGCTCGTCATCTGCACCCTAATTGCATAATACACTTTCAATCACAATCTGAATCTGTCTTGTAAAGCCATTGCTACTGTTAGGGGATAGCAATTATAGACCTTATCTGCTACTCAAAAAAGTACACAATTCAGTGAGGTGGTGTCTACTACGTCGAGCTACGTACGCCGCGCGGTGCCGCTCGGCCCACCTCACTGAATTGTGTGCCTTTTTGTGTAGTAGATAAGGTCTATAAATGTATTGCTATCTTGAAAACTGCGCGTCGCGTCGCGTCGCGGTGTGAACTGACCCTTAGTGTGTTACGGAATTACCCCGTTTTTTCAATCGCGTGGGTTACACTAATAACTTAATAAGCGCCCAGCCGTCCCTCTGCAAGTCTCCTGTCACGCTCTAAGCGACTTCTTTAATTTTTTTCTCCGCAGTTGCAAGACGCATGTCGCTTAAGAGTGTAGGTCGTACCCGTAAACAAGAGTTAACAGGCCTACATTGTCCAGAGTTCACAAACTATCCAACAATACATACAAAGACAGGTAGGAACTTGTTAAACGAGGGCGTATTACTCCAGAGTGTTTCCTGTATTCTTTTTAATGTGAAAACTTCTATTATCCGCTTAACTGTCATCCGCCGAAAATAGACACGGAACGAACATGGCCGATTGTCCCACTGCCATGCCAGAAGAAATGCACACGTTTTTTTCGCGCGTCCTGGTCACACTGTATTTTTATTTTTAGTAATTTTGTCTATGGGAGTATCGCTGTCATTCTATTTTCTTTAGTCGAGGGATGACGTCCATTTATGCCAAAAAAAAAAGAATCCAATAAGAGTCTAATATGTTATCTGTAGTTGAAAATAAACAAATGGTCACTTTGCACCCTTTTTGAGCGGTGTACGAAACTGAACCTTCACGCTCGGGTTGGTGAATCTGAATGGGGTATATTCGGCGCTGAATCGGGCATACTCGGCGCTGAATCGCGTATACTTGCTCCAGTCGTAATTTTTCACTTCTATCGCCTCCTTTTTTATCCAAATACTAAACAGAATAGTCCAGATTTATGGGGGGAAACTATGGTGAAGTGATCTTGACTTGAAGTGTGCTGTCATTTCACCTCCTGTCGGTCTATCTCACCGTGTAGTTAGCTGTCAATAGTGTCAATCCCCAGCATCAGCCGGTCGATTCTGTTAGAATCTCACCGTGAGAAGTTAGATGAAGTGAGCTGTCATTCCATCTGATACTATAGGGATCGACACTAATGCCAGCTCACTTTAAGCTCACTTCACTAAAATTATCACGGTGAGTTTTTTACAGAATAGCACTACTGGTGGACTGACAACTTACTTCACCTATGTTACTTCGTGTGTTTGTGTGTAAAGTGTGCGTTTTGACGTTCAAAAGTGCCTTATAATATGTGCCTATTTGAAATAATTACTTTGATTTTGTTAACCCTTAGGTTGACACTGTTGACAGCTCATTTCACCAAAGTTTTCACGGTGAGAGAGTGCCACCTACATGCTGCAGTGCTATTCTGTAAAAATCTCAGCTTGAAAATGTAGGTGAAGTGAGCTGGCATATCCTGACGCTAGGGCTAGCTGGGGATTGACAGGTCACTTCACCTAAGTTTTCACTTGGAGATTTTTACAGAATAACCTTTATTTTTTACTGTTTATGCGCATTACCTTGTGTTCTGTATTCAATCTCATTATTTCTATAAATTATGTCATTAGGTAATTATTTTGGTTCATAATAAAAACATTTCGTTCATTTGACGTCCTTAAATCATTGTGAACTTTTCATTTGTTTTTATTGTCTATTGGTTTTTTCTGTTGTGTGTATTTTAAATAGGTATTGTTATTTTCTGTTTTTACAGTACGATGATTTTTGAGGTTACTGATTTCACTTCTGACCTCAAATTTTTATCGAAATTAAATGATTTTTTCAAACAAACTTAGATTTGAAAAACCCATAGCCGACTATGGATTTTGCCAATTTTTTACTAGCCATAGTGACTAATCTAATGGATGATATTTGAATGAATTTTCAAATGCAGACTGGGATTGTCGTATCTTGTATATATGAACGTTTGTATGGAAGTTTGTAATTTTTCGAAGCCCCAACAGGCACACGGCTTGTATGTTGTAATAACTGTTCTTGTCAATAGCAACTGAAGAGGACCTGTCATGCAAGACGCCTGACGGTCAGGAGGGCGAGTGCGTCAGCTACTATCTCTGCAACGTCAACAATAACACTGTCATAACTGACGGTATTGGCGTCATTGATATTCGGTAAGTAATCAAGTGTATTTTAGTCTTTCTAATTCTTTTAAGAGCCAACTCTTGGCACAAGAACAGAGAGTCCTAGATGTCTAGATGTTATGGATGATGGATGATGATGAAGGAGCTCTTGTATACAAAGTGTTAAAAAATTTACGCGACAAACTGTAAGAGGTGCTTTAGACCATCGAACTGAAAAACTTTCACTATGGGACCAAAATTGAAATCGCGAAAAAAAAATCAGCCGTTCCCTAAATTAATGTTCGTATAGCTGGTCAAAATATAGGGAACAGCAGATTTTTTTCGATTTCAGGTTTGGTCCCATAGTAAAAGTTGTTCATAATGATGAGTACAATGACCTCTTAAGAGGTTGTTGGTGTTTTTCCAATAACCCCGTAACTAAGCGCCAATTTCACTAATGAAACTGATCGCGATCAGCTCAACTAATCCGCGTTCAAGAGCTGTCAGCGACATCACTGTTGTTGAATATTGACTTAATTCGGATTGGCGCAAAAACGGCTGAACGGATTTGCATGAAATTCTGCACACAGCTAGATATATATACCTTGAACACATAGGGTACTTTTAATTCCAGTAGTAAATTCCCGTGGGATATCTTCCGACACCCACGCGGGCAAGCCAAAAATCAATCAAAATCAAAAGTCATTTTTATTCAAATTAGGCTGTGAACCAGCACTTTTCTAACGTCAAAATTACTTAAGACAGTCTCCCGGCACGCCCGCTCTTCACCACTTAAAGGAAGGAAAAGTGCCGTAATAAACTCCTCAGCACAGTAGCAGGAGCTGCGGGCAAAGGTAGTTCTAATATGCTCATAACTCTTCAGAGTCCGTGACGGTCCCTGCGCGTCATACATCGATACCTGCTGCCTGGTACCTGACAAGAGGCCCTCAGACCAGCCCGTGAAACCTCAGCCCAAACCTGATGAGCCACAGGTATGAAAACCATTTTATACTTTTTGGTCATGCCTCGGTTGGTCCCGGCTGTCATTCGTGGGATCTTTGACAGTCGTTATGGGTCGAAAATCTGACAACCAGTTTTGCTAAGGGGTACCGTGTTACCCAGTAACTGGGTTGTGGAGGTCAGATAGGCAGTTGCTTCATGTAAAATGCTGGTATTCAGCGGCAACCCGTTAGACTGGAAGCTGGCCCAAACATAGTTGATAAAAGCAGGCAGATGACATGACGCCGAGTTGGCTTGCAACCGCAAACCGACGCGCGAAGTGCTGCTAACATCTTTCGAAAAACTGACAAATAACTGTCTGCCGAGGTGTTAATTTTTGTTCATTGCTTTATAATAGGAGTACAACAACAAGACGGGAACTTGGGAGCCGGCGGAAGTACGTCATTTTTTTATTATTTAACTGTGTGTCTTTATCGAGTGTGTTTTGTTTTTATTTTTCTCTGATTGAATCATAGAATCTGCGAATTTTCTGTACCCTTTTTTTTACTTGTTGAAATCTTCTCAATTCTTTCCTGTGGAGGTCAGAAGGGTCTGTCAGACCTTAGTGTTCTCAACTAAAGTTCGTCAACAATGTTATAATTACATAAGATCTTTATTAAAGGTTCCATTTGGATTGCTGCCAGCGATAAGTCAGTCACACTTACAGTGATCTTTATTGTCGTTATTATAAGGTTGCTTTTGGCTTTCTGCTGTCACTATTCGCTGGCAGTGGATGTTCACCCCCTCAAAATAATGGTCCGCCAGATGTAAGGCGAGCCAGCAAGAATAATTTC
Source organism: Gortyna flavago (assembly GCA_963669345.1). Classification (NCBI taxonomy): domain Eukaryota; kingdom Metazoa; phylum Arthropoda; class Insecta; order Lepidoptera; family Noctuidae; genus Gortyna; species Gortyna flavago. The sequence continues at coordinate 4,646,784 of OY770155.1, read as the reverse complement.
GACATTACAGCAGCTGTTAAATGCATTTTTTCTTGTTTGCTTTGAGGATGAGGAGGAACTCCATAAGCACAAAATCCGTAGTTTTGGTCGAAGTTACAATACTGTGATATGATGAGACTTTATTATTTCGTAATAAATATTGTTACGATAAAACCCTGTACACATTATGGGTAACTATTTCGTACACGAATTACCTGCGCAAGCTCACCACTACTGCATGAGCTTGTCACGTCTCATTTTTCGTGGCGCGTATTATACAAATATGCGTGTGATTATTCCGTATCGTACAGACATAAGATTAGTTTGGGGCCCGCACTAAGAATGAATGACACCACGATTAACAGTTGTTAACAGTTGTTGTTGTTGTGTTGGGTGTTGTTGTCGGTGTTGATGTGAAGTCGGATGTAGCTGGGGTTCACTTCGAAGTTACGTACTACTTTCGGACGGCCCGTATATTCGTTGACAGACTTAGGGTAATTACCTGAAGATGCCTCACTGTACCTGGAAAATATATTACACAAAAATATATATATAAATTTCCTTGTAGTTAACCAACAAATAAAATAAAACAATGCATTTATTATTTACGTTATAGCAGTATATTTACCTAATATCCATTGTTATATCAAGATCAAATGACTGTGTCTAAATGTTTATATGTATTTATTATAATATTTAAGATCATTACAATGCCTTATTACGATGCACGGAGCGTAATCTAAAAGCCCATAGAATTGAAGGCGTATCATTTGCTTTGTAATTGTACAAGTACACACGGCTAAACATCAAGCTATACATGCCAGTTTTAGTTGACCTCGAATTGTTTATGTTTTTTGTACAATCAGAAGTCAGGTTATGCTGGTTATGTACCTATAGCTTGATGTGGTTCCGTGTGTACCTACTCTGCGGGGTAATCGCGTAACACACTAACAGTTAGGAATGGCTTTCATTTTGACAGTTCATCAAGTTTCATTGCGTTGTTTACGTTGTTGAGCAGACAACTTTTTCGAACTTAAGAAGCAATGGATTATGAATATCCTTCAAAATGATTCAGATTCTGGTTGATAGTGCGTTACGCGATTTGGGTGCTGTGCTGTTATCAAATGGCCTCGTAAGGCCTCGTTGGTGCAGTGTTCGCAAGAGCGCCACTGCTGAGCATGAGGTCGTCCTCTCATAAAGAGGAGGCCAGTGTCCCAGCAGTGGGATCATTATAGGCTGATTACGGTATTATTGCCAAGCTGTCCATCGTAATATTTTTATGTATATTTATGCTTGTGACCACATACGCGTGGAAACTGTTAGGTAAACCAATTTGCGGTTAGTTCACGGTCAACTTAACTAAACATACTTGAAATGCATAACCTTACACTAACCACATTATTCGTTTTAAAATCACTTTAAATGACCTTTCAACCACATTTATAATTATCATTTAATACTATAGGAACATAATTATGTTATAAATTAAAGTCTCATTTCGTCTCTAACCATGTGACCGCATTTGTTCTTTTAAACATTTTGATTTTGCACTATCATAATAAAGAATTTATTCCGGAAGGTTTGTACACGCATCAAAAGTGGATCAAGTAAGAAGTGAGGGATCAAGTAAGTTTTTGCTAGTATAATATTACTAGTTAGTCTAATAGACATTTTATTTAATTTCAATTGCAATAATTTCTTTTTTTTAATTCCTTGATCCATAAAAACTTTTGAAATCATAAGAAATCTCGCATGTTTTGTCAAGTTGTCAGTAAAACCGGGAGTCTATTCGATTTATAATGACATTGCAAAACCTTTCGACCTTATACCTAAGTTCCCAATATACTTGCTTTTTAAGACGTTTTTTTGCATTGGCCATAACAACAGATTCTTATTCGAGTGCTGAGACCATGAATAGTGATTACGTAATACATTATGTACCCACTTACATGTCAACCGGTCAGGGGGGGTCCTACATAGGTTGATACAGATGGGTTGTTTCATACAAAAAGTGACGATCACACGATAGTTCCGAAAACTTACGACTGGAGCCGAGTCTACGCGATTCACCGCAAAGTATACGCGATTTAGCGTCACCGACCGACTGGATCCAAGTATACCCAATTCTGCCGAGCCAAGCGTGACGATCCAGTTTCGTTCAGAAATCTTTCGTCAAAATCGCGGAACTAACGCCGCCATATTGATTTTTCAATACCTACATTTCAAATGACAATTTCACACAACAATAATCTAAGTAATAACAGCTGCACGGTTCGATCGACCAAGTTAAGTTACGCTTGCCGCGATTGGTCCGTGGATGGGTGACCATCTTACTAAGACCCCTCCGTGCTTCGGAAAGCACGTTAAGTCGTTGGTCCCGGCTGTCATTCGTCGATCTTTGACAGTCGTTACGGGTCAACAGAAGTCCGAAAGTTCAGTCTTACAAAGGGGTATCGTATTATCCAGTAACTTTGTTGTGGAAGTCAGATAGGCAGTCGCTCCATGTAAAATACTGGTATTCCGCTGCATCCGGTTAGACTGGAAGCCGACCCCAACATAGTTGGGAGGAGGCTAGGCAGATGATGAATTGCACAAATGTTAACCAACATCAACAGCCAGCCAGGAGGACGGCAACGTCATGCGAGCGCCAAAAAATTCGGCAAAATATCCTTTTAGCATTGGCAAAGTTTTGTCTGCTCGTAAAGATTACCTTCTGCGATATTTCACCCATTCGTTATTTTGTGACCCTTTGTCGCCAAACCGGTTTTTAAAATTGATTTTCGAAGAAAAGGAAATCGTTTTTGTCCTCATGGTAACCATTTTGTTCTAAAAATTTTTTGTTACCCTTTTGTTTCTTTAAAACTAAGTCTCGCTAGCATTGATGCTCGCTAGTCAAGAGATCGAAATCAAAATATTTTATTTCACACAAACCTACATGGGCAGTAATGAAACGTCAGAAGACGGAAGCACGGTTCCAATTGGTCGTTTCCTATGGAGAAGAACCGGCAAGAAACTTCACGGTTACTCTTTTAAAAATAATTGGCTTTTAAAATGTTAATAGGGTTCCGTAGTTTTAATTCCTAAATTCACGGAAACCTTTTTTTAATAAATACTTGGCTGTCTATAGAAACATAAGTCAAATTCAATCTTAAAGCATAATATTTCAATTAAACCATTAACAGGCACTTTTGAATTGTCAAGAAGTCGGTCAGTCAGAAAATATGAAGCTAGTTGCCCATTCCAAAGCGTAGGTACCTAGGGAGAAGAACGGGCAAGAAACTCCATGGACTCTCTTTTAAAATATATTTTACAAAAATATTAGTTAACATCAATAATGTTAAATTTATAATGTATTTATATGTGAGAATGATGTAAAAAAAAAAAGACGTACGCGTTAAAAGTCTTACCAAGAAGTATTATCGTGTTATCCAGTAACTGGGTTGTGGAGCGGTTGTGGATATTTTACATAAGCAGTCGCTCCATGTAAAATACTGGTATTTATCTGCATTGGTTAGGCTGTAAGCTGGCTCGAACATAGAAACAGGCAAGGCAGGTGAGATGCGTCTATGGAAACTTCGCCTCACTTCATTCTATAATCTATACTCCGGACTGACAAATGTACTTTTTCTAATGTCTGTGTGTACTCCTTCGACAGGTTGGCTGCCGTACGGATAGCTGTGTAGAGGTTTCGACTTTTTATTTTATACTTTTCTTCTCGAATATTGGGTGTAATTACTAAAGCTTAGTGTTTTTTTTTTTGTAAGTATTTGAAATCATTAAATGAACCCTCCCGCTCTGGATGGAGCGGAAGGGAGTGTCAGACTCTTACTGACTAAAATCCATCCGTGTTCCTTCATATTCGGGATAGCGGTAATCCTTTCGGACAACCCCGCTGCCCCGGCAGGTTTCGGCCCTGACGGGCCCCTTCTCTGATGCTGACATCTCTTTGAGGTGCGCCTGGAACACATACGCGCCGTCCGGCAAAAGCTTTGTACCCTAAGCGGTGAACGCTCACACTGCAACGGCTGTCCAATAACAGAGCGTTTTTGATACTGGTGAAAATGTCAGATTTTCACGACAGCCGGTACATAATGACAGAACAGCTTTCCTAGGAAACCGTAGCATCATTGCTGTTTCTTTTATTTTGATTCTTTGTTCGTCCGTTTTTGCTATTCCTACGCCGCTATGTTTTTTGACGCCTCCTTTGATGTTTCTCTTGGATTCTTCTGAAGCCTTGTCATTGGAAATTTTTGTTTCTTTGTGTGTACTCTGTTTATTATTTATTTATTTATTTCTGTTTATCTTTACTGTCTCCGTGTATTGTTTTGATGTTAAACCTAATGATAGTGCATTAGACGGTATAACTGTCACACGCAGTTGGTCCATGTAAAATACTGGTATTCAGATCATACGGTTAGACTGGAAGCCGACCCCAAGATAGTTGGGAAAACGCTAGGCAGATGATGAACTGCTCACACGCCTGTTTTTATGATACGGCGTAATTATACAATTTTGTAGTGTTTACAACCTTTGTTAACCAGAAATTTTATGTATAGGTAATTGAATTTTAACTTTGTGCTGAATAAAAAAATAATAATATACACGTCGACTTGAGAACCACCTCCATTTTTTCGACGGTAAAAAAATTTAACTTTATGCTGTGTTTATGATTAGGTACGGTACTGTGACCGAAAATATAGGTCCTTCCAGAAGGACTGTCTTGCTGGCAAGACTCCAGGCGATCTATGGTTAACCCTCGCTTGACCCGTGTGGCGGTTATTATTTAGCCACGAGCCCCTCCGTCTTTGTAAACATATTAATGTTATTTTAACAGCCTTGCTATACCGGTTACACGCATGGCCATACGACCGCACAATAAACCTGTCTTGTAGACCTAGCTATTTCATTATTTGACAATATGTTAATGTGTTGTGGATTAACCACTTTAAGATATGGCGTGATGTGGTCGTTATTAAATTATATTATAATTGTTTCTTATAGTATATTGTAACTAGCTGATCCAGCTTCTACCGCCTCAGAACCAATAAATGCTGTGCCACAGATGTTGTGCTAACTTGGAAACTTATCCAAACTAAAGCCGTTGCTACCAGCCACGATGTCCGTAAATCGTCTTCCTGAGGGAGGCCTGAGGGGGCTTGGGGACCTCGATGTAAACAAATATTGTAGGTGTAAATTGTCTCCTAAGCTCTTGTTTTTATCTTTCAGCGAGAGGGATGCGGTTGGGCCAACCCTAAGGGTGCTGATCTGCGAACCACTGGTGAAGTCAACGGAGAGACCAAATTCGGAGAGTTCCCGTGGATGGTCGCTATTCTCAAGTTAGTATACTTATATTTAAATTAAGTTGAGGTATAGCCGACTTCACGTCTGTGGCAGCACCTTGACCTTGAGCTGACCTAGCGTAGCTCGTTTTACCTTCTACCTACGGAGGATCAATAGAATAACTGGCTAGCTTATAGGCTGTATTTGTTACCACTAACGTTGCGGTTTACTAGGCCCCTAAAAAGACGTATTTTAACCAGGGTCCCCTGATAGTAGGACCCCAGGAAATAGTAGGATAAGAAAAAAAAAAAGATGAATGTGATGATGGAATGGGGTTGACATCTGGCAACATTTTGTATTGCCTTATATCTTATGCACTAAGGCTTAGTGCATGTCTAGAAAAAGCATTTCACGTGTGTAGAAAAAAAACTATAGTCGGACTTTTAATTAGCTGCAGTAAAATGACAGCTTATGTGTTACTTAAATGACTGAAATTGGCGTCTTTTTGTTTTTCGCGGCCATCAACCAAACCTTGTTTTTCTATTACAGAATAGAGTAACAAACGTAACTTATTTAGCATGCATATCTCTAAATGCAGTCCGAAATGAGTTATTAAGAAGTGTCATTTTACTGCAGCTAATTAAAAGTCGGAGTATAGAAACGATAACATTCCGTCCACATAACCACACGGTTTTTAGGTACGCGCAAATTCAGAAATGAGAGGCACCTAGCTTCTATGCGTCCAATAGGAGTATTATGACGCGCCATGATACGCGGGAATTACCCGCAGACTGAAGGCCAATTCCCGTCATTAAAAACGTTAAAAATCTAGTCGCAATCTCATCTCAGCTAAGTAGGAACAATCAATGTCAAAAACTTGTCAAAAATGTAGAAATTTTAGAGGTATTTTTGACAGATGAGACAGATTAGAATGAAATATGGGAATTGCTCCTCTGAATATGCACTGTGTCTCTCTGTGCCATCGTAGCTCCCAAACAAATGGTCCGATTCAACGCGGTTTTTTTATTGACATTGTATTACAGCGTACCTGTGGATGGCGGTGAAATATCCTCATTGTAAGTACATAATAGTTAGGTGAAGTAAGTATGGAGGGCGCTAATGCACTACGAGTGAAATTGAATTTCTCTTTCTTTTCAAGTCTGGTTATCTGAACTGCTGATCCTAGATTCGGTCGTCTTCTGTTTTTTTTAAGACCTTGCTGGTAGATTAGCATATATCTTAATGAGACATTGATAATCTATATCACTGATTTGTAAACTGTTACGCACTATACATTTTCACCTATCCACCAGCTGACTTCTCATTGCCTGAAAAGCCAAATGCAATGCAATGCGAGGTCAACTAAAACTGGAAATGTATAGCTTGATATGTACCTACTACAAAATGTAGTCAGGAAACAGTTTTTGAAGAAATCTTACAGTGACAGCCGTTTCGTTATGCCCCAGTTATAGGCTAACAACTGGGGTCAGACAGTAACTTTTGCGCCAAGGAGATAGAGAAAATATATTTTTGTCTCATTTACTCTCACTGCTAGATCTTTTACGTGTATCCTTGTGTCATTATTATTTAGTGACTTGTCTATTGCTATGATCTGTCTACGCTTGCTGTAGTTTAAACATTAGATTCGCGTTTGGCCACTATCTGAGCTGAAGGTGCACGCTTAGCATAATCAGCCTCTACTTTTCGAGAGGGAGTGAGCTGTAATCCACCACGCGGGCCCAGTACGGGCTGGTAGACGTCCCATGTCTTGGAGTTTTTGGTTCTAGGACATGCCGGTTTCCACACGATGTTTTCCTTCAGCGTTTTGAGAGCAGTGGTGATTTTTCTGAATTTGTCTGCTCCACGATGTAAATAACGCAATGAATAAAGCAAATGTAATTATAGCAATCTGTGGGGTTGGAACGTTTGAATGTTGTAGACCTTTGCTTAAGAAATTAGGATTAACTACTAACTCTACAGGAGCGTTTACGACGTACGGTATTTCATACAAACTTTCAAGCCCTTGTATTTTCGAAATGAATGAACCGATTTTAATGAAACTTAATACGCATAAGCAGGATATAAAGGTCTAAAAAGTTAGTAAAGAACATTTTCGAAAAATAGTGTTAAGTACAGCCAAATTAGACCGATTTTATTTTCCAAGAGATTACCAGTTATCTTTTTTTTAAATTAGACATTTCGATTTTCGACCTTTGTATCCTCTTAGGCGCACGAAGTTTAAAAAAAAAACTTACTTAGGTAGTACCTACTTAATAGTTGAAGTGATTTTGTTTAAAACTTTATTTTAAGGTATTTTTTCCATGGTGAAACTCGTAGGTAAGCAAAATACGTGAAATTATTTACATTTAAGACCTTATAGGCACCATATTTTGTGCAAAATAAAGTTATTCTATTCTGTAGTCATATTTCGATTTGTGAATCTCGTCGTAAGACTTCCAGGCTATCGGGAAATAAACTAGGCAATAAATAACATTATTACAAAAAAAAAAAACTACCAAGTGAAAAATTACTTTAATTTCGGTTGTCTTTGGTTTTGTATTTACGGTTTTTGCCACCGAGTTCCGAAATTAAAGTTATTGTTCACTTTGTAGTTTTTTTTCTTTTTTTGAAGTCAGTATCTTTTTTATATTTTTTTTAATTTTCACATTTAATTTGTGGTACCTGCTCCACACAAATTCATATACCTTTTTTTTTTTTTTTAAGGATGGGAAATCATCCAATGACCCCTCCCGCTCTGGGTGGAGCGGAAGGGAGTGTCAGACTCTTACTGACTAAAACCCATCCGTGTTCCTTCCTTAGCCCTTTATGTTCCGGGGCAGCGGTAACCCTTTCGGACAATCCCGCTGCCCAAATTCATATACCTTCACTTGCAAAGTAAATAACAGGAAGTTACATCATCAACATACACCAATTACAAAAAAATCGTATTATTGAAGCTAACTCTGAAACCACTCATCAGAATTTGAACTTAATAGGACTTCGATCAATAACTATTATTGATCGAAGTTAAAGGATCATCTTTTAACTATAGATACCCTTTCAAACAAAAGAACAATTTTTCAAATCGCTTTATTTATGACGGAGTTCTGACAAACATAAAAAAAAGAAAAACCTTAATCCGAATTGAGAAATCCTAAGTCTGGTAAAAAAGTTTCATGCGAGGATCGAACCCAATTTTTTATCAAAATGTCGAGTAATTAACCCATAACGTGGGTACGTTATCGGTTCATTATCGCTACTGAGACACATAGCCTAGGCCTCCTCTGTCTGAGACGCAAGCCCAGTGCGGGGCGTGAATGTCACAGTCACAAGTCTTCGATTTTTTCGTTCTAGTGCATACCGCCGGTTGCTTCACAATGTTTTCCTTCACTGTTTTGAGAGCAATGGTGGTGCAATAAATAACACAAAATAAAATGCCTGCCTAATTTTGAAACCACGACCACGTAATCGAGCCCGTCACCATAGGCCACCACTGCTCTCTGAAACTTAACAGGCACTGCACCAACCTTGCTAAAACGTTGATTCTAAATGTCTCACCCTTTTGCTGTTTAAACTCCTTCGACTGCCATTTATCCCTTTTTCCATCATATAGTGGAATATATCCTAACGAGTCCCTCTTCTTTTCAGGATCGAACCAGTCAACGAGAATGAACCGGACGGCATGAAACTCAACGTTTACGTCGGAGGAGGTTCTCTGATCCACCCAAGCGTGGTCCTCACAGCTGCCCATTACGTCGCCAGTGCCAAAGCTCTGAGGATCAGAGCAGGAGAATGGGATACGCAGAACACTAAGGAGATCTATCCGTTCCAAGACAGGGATGTGGCAGAAGTTGAGACGCATAAGGACTTTAATAAAGGTAAGTTAATAGGCCGAAAGGTTCTGGAGTGGCGACCGCGTACCGGACGACGTAACGCTGGAAGGCCTCCCACAAGGTGGACCGCCGACCTTGTGAAGGCCGCAGGAATCCACTGGATGCGGGTATCCTAGAACCGATCGAAGTGGAGGTGCTTGGGGGAGGCCTATGTCCGGCAGTGGACGTCTTTCGGCTGAAATGATGATGATGAAGTCAATAGGAACAGCCAAATGAAAAATTTTATGTCAAACCTTCAAACCTGGATTCTTCGTAAAGGTTTTGAAATTTTTTTGCATATCATAGCCCAAATATTTGAGGAACGTTATTATACATATAGGCTATATTTAACTTCATCATATCATATCAGAATCAGCATATATAATGTTCCCACTGCTGGGACACAGGCCTCCTCTCGATGAGAGGGAGTGGGCCGTACGGTAATCCACCACGCGGGCCCAGTGCGGGTTGGTAGATGTCACTTAACTTCGAATTTTTTATAGTTCTAGGACATGCCCGGTATCCTCACGATGTTTCCTTCACCGTTTTTGAGAGCAGTGGTGATGAAATAATTTACACAAAGTAAAGCGCCTGTCTGGGTTCGAACCTACGACCTACAACTTGTAAGTCGCGGCCGATACCACTAGGCCACCACTGCTCTTTTTAACATCACGCTATATAACCCTTCAGGAGTCGAGCAAAAAGCCATTCAGAACTCTAAGCGAAAACGAAGTGAAATCGCGGGCGGGCGATGCGATGCGTTGTGATGGGTCGGGGGAACAAGAGATTTCACGCGGATGAATTCGCGGGCTGAAGTTTGTAGTGGATAAAACCCGGGAACCAAACGCTTAGCCCGCACTTGCGACCATAAAACCAAGGAGTCAGTCACAATAACATTACGCTTGTCTGTCTGTATGCGGAGGGTTATACAGTGATGTACATATATATTGTATGTAATGTTCGAACACCCGAATTTCGCCAGTTATGTGCATAGAATTATAAAAAAAGATGGACTATGTACGCGCCATGCATGTTGAAAGTGAAGCACCGTACCGATCTATGTGTGGTGCGTGATTGACGATTGACGCTGTCGTGTCACGTAATGGCGGCCGGTCGGCATACTATGATCATGATGTAAATGTGAGCGTGAGGCGTGTTTGTACAAGCGGTTCCGGCATACATACTGTGCTTCACTTTCGATATGCGTGGCGCGGACTCCATCTTTTTTTATAAGTCTATGGTTATGTGGAACGCAAAGCAGGAAATCTTAATATAAATGCGAAAGTGTGTTTGTTGATTTGTCTAGTCCTTTTTTCACGGAGCAAAAGAGATTTCCCGAACAAAGCCGCAGGCAATTGCTAGTAGGAGCCCAAGACCTAACTGATAACCGTGTTAACCAAATTCTACTTCTCTTTCAGGCAACCTGTTCTACGATATCGCCGTCCTCTTCCTAGCTGCGCCAGTAGACTTAGCTCCTAATGTGCGCGTGGCTTGTCTACCACAGCCTAGAGTTAAACAAGCAGACGGCACCCGGTGCTTCGCGACCGGATGGGGTAAAGACGTGTTCGGAAAGGAGGGACGGTATCAAGTTATTTTGAAGAAGGTTGGTGACATTCAGAACCTATTTTTCAAGTGAAAACGGCCATAATTTAGCAGTATGGACTCAGCCCACAAAAAAAATTTAGTTATCGAGATTTTAAGTTTAGATGTGCATTGGTTATTGGGTTATGTGGGTTGGTTCCCTTCATTAAAAAGTCAACCTTATCTTTGTATGATGTCACAAAGATAAGGTTGATCTTTTTTGCTGAGAGAAACAACCAACAGTTAGGACCTCTTTGGTATACAGGGTGTCCCAAAAGGTTACGTAGCTGGGAAGGGAGGTGATAAGGGTGGTCACAAGGGTCACCAGAAAAAAAAAAAACCCCTCTGGGTAGGTATTTAAAAAAATAAATGGCATTTATTTTTAAAACTAAATATTTTACACCTGTCCCACAAGGTGTAAAATTATTATTATGCTAACTGTACTTTTTTTTTCTGGTGAACCTTGTGACAACCCCTATCAACCCTTCCCAGCTACGTAACCTTTTGGGACACCCTGTATATAACTCATTTTTGACCATGGTGTGGGTTGAGTCCTTTCTGCTAAACTACGTCCAAAATTCAGGCGGCGCTTTGCGTTCTTAATTAACAATAAACGAAATTCAACCACCCTCGAATCGGCACCCTAATTTCGTAACACACTAGATATCAATCGCAATCTGAATAGAAAAAATTGTCTGCTCAACAACGTAAATAACGCAATGAAGTTGTTGAAAGTCATTCCTATATTCCATTAGTGGTTGTAATGTCAATCATATCACTTGGTTTTAGTAGGTTTTTATAAATTTTATTATTTACTTTATCCTTTTCATGGATTCTAATTTTGTAAATGTGAGGACTTTGTAGGCCTTTTAGACTTTAGATCTGTATATGGTTTTTTATATTATCAAGTACCTGGTACTTGTTGACAGGCCTATGCACTCCTCCCATACCTATTGTAACTTGAAAACATTGTAAAAACGCAAATATTTTTAAAAGAGTAACCGTGGAGTTTCTTGCCGGTTCTTCTCCATAGGAAACGACCAATTGGAACCGTGCACCTAGCTTCTGACGTTTCATAAGTGCCCATGTAGGTTTATGTGAAATAAAATATTTTGATTTTGATTTCCTACGCAGTTACCCGACCCGAGGGTTAAACTCGGCTCCAGTCGTAAGTTTTCACTTCTATCGTGTATTCTAAAGCACGCTCTTTTTTATTATGTTGAATTAGTTTTAGTTCGTCAATGTAGTTAGCCTAATCTACAAACTACCGTCGCACCGGCGGCGGCACCAATCGCCCAGCTTTTATTTTGACAAACGATCGCCGTCACCGTGACGTCACGTTCGTCAATATTCTCGCGTGACATCCCGGTAACGGCTGCGGTGGATAAACGCCCTTAGAAGGTTCAAATCCCGTTCAAATTGACAGGCAGTTGTTATAACCTAATTCATCTTCACTTCCAGATCGAGTTACCAGTAGTCAAGCACGATAAATGCCAGGCAGCACTTCGTAAGACCCGTCTAGGCAGGTTCTTCGAGCTGCACTCCAGTTTCATGTGCGCTGGTGGTGAGCCTGGCAAGGATACCTGCAAGGGAGACGGTGGATCACCGCTGTCCTGTCCTATTGAGGTAAAATAAAATATTTTTTTTGTCATGTATTTAATCGAACCGAAATAGTTTGTATTTTGCCCCTTTATTTATATGTATGTATATACGTTACTACATAAAAAAACTTTAAAACGTCAAAAATGTAGATATGGTTAAATAGTCGCTAATCATAAACCTCTCATTAATGTGCTTTTTTTTTGTGATCGTCAAATATATCATTCTCATTCGATCAAATGGTTACAGTTAGAACTGTGACTAACCTATTTGGTCGAGGTGCCCTAGCTTACTAGTGCTCAGACCTCAGTATCGTTACATACATCGACGCGCAAACGGCCATGATTTAGTACATGATTTTGATTTGGACTGCCAATATCCTGTATTTTTGGGAACTTTTGGGTAAAATTTCATACCTCTAGATCCCAGTGGTTAGGCTGTGTTGTCTGTAACTGTCAATGAATTAATGAATTTAATTAAGTAGAAGATCAGTATTTGGAGTCGCTGTACCCCCAATAAACATTCCTAATTCATTTTCTTTTCTTCCGCAGTACGAAAAGGACCGTTACGTTCAAAGCGGCATCGTTGCGTGGGGCATAGGATGTGGTGAAGACGGAACCCCTGGCGTGTACGTCGATGTTTCCGTCCTGAGAGATTGGATCGACGACAAGGTCGCAGGAAAGGGCTACGATCCCAAGACATATACTTATTAAGAGACGATTGTTGAAGACAGTGGTTTGAAAATCGTGCAACCAGCCATCCTGCGAAAATCGTCGAAGGATAACATGACGTAGGGATTTTTGTCTTTTTAAACTGTAGGTACCTTACATTTGTTCAGTAATGTTAATTATAAAAGCATATTACCTAGATCTTGTGCACTCTATGCAATTAGTAATATATATGTCAATAACTGTATGATATTTTTCGAATTCCAAGTGACAGCGAATGTCAAACCTTAGCATGCGGCCCAGCAAGCTAAGTGCGGCCCGATTTAGTCAATACGGCCCGTCTTAGCGCTTCCGAACTTGTCACAAAACTTTATTTTTAAACCACTGTCTAGTAAAAACTATAGAATATGCTCAATTTTACTTCTAGCACTGATTTTTGACAATAATAAATTGATAGTTAATATGTATTGTACCTATTCATAAATTAAATTGTGATTTTTTAATTCTGAATTTTTTTTAAACACGTTTTTATTATTACGTTTTATAAAAATGTATGAGGTGTTTCTAAGTTTGGATTCAAATAATTGTTAAATCAAACTAAACTTAAACATCAATTTACAATTACCTTATGAGATTTTACTTTGCGTCTAATGTCTACTCAATGATTTTAAGAAAAAAAAAAAAACTTTTAACAATACAATGTCGTTTTATTTAAGTTCAGGTTTTGCCATGCCAAACAACTTTCAAGCAGGTCGCTCAGCGCGCTATGGAATATAGTTGAATTCAGACATGAGTCACAATACATTGTTTGCAGGGTGAGCAAACTAAGTGCTTGAACACGTTGACTCGCGGGCGTGGTCACGAAATAACAAACACACAGCATAGTATGCAAGTGTTAAAGTACAAAACGAAGGTGCGGCGAACCAAGACCACCGCGCCCGCACCCGTCACCGCGCCCGCGCGTTCCTACGTCTACAAGGTGGGACTTGCGATGTTTGTCGATGGACCAATGGCTGGTGGAGCAGATGACTCCTGGAGTGGAGACCGCGTATCGGCAAGCGACCTTAAAAGATAACTGGAATAGACTGTGTAGAATCCTGTTGATTCCATATTTATGTTGAACATATCACTTCACTGGCTCACTATCACACCAAGCGCCATCGTTTATAGTATAGCCTATTAGCCTGCCTCACTTTGTCTGTTTCCCGTGGTTTCCCGCTATTCCTCGTGACTGACAGATGACAAGTGACAGCAGTGTGAATGAGACAGTGTTTACATATCTATTTAATGAAGGCAGAGGACAGTGTTGCGCAGCCTGGGAGAGGCCTAATGTCCAGTGGACTGCGACAGGCTGAGTTGATTGATTGACATCCCCTATGTTGGTAGATATGTAAGCGTGCTTGTCCTACGGTCGGTCGCCCAAAAAGTGTATAATAGACTGGTATGTCATGAAAATTCATGAACACTCAGTACTTGGCAACTCAGTAAAAGATACCCGATTTGTTCTAAAGGAGGTATTGTTATATAGAAAATAAATAAAATAGTAATTTGACTCAGTTCAAGCTGTCATAGCTGTTCTTGATGCTACGGCTACATTTTCGCGTTAAGAGCGTTTACGCCGTACGGCATTTCATACAAACTTTCAAGCCGTTGTTTTTCGAAATGAATGAACCGATTTTAATGCAGCTTCATACGCATAAGCAGGATACAAAGGTCTAAAAAGTTAGCAGAGAACATTTTCAAAATGTCTTATTTAAAAAAAGATAACTGGAAATCTCTGTTTCTATGGAAACTTTAAAATCGGTCTAATTTGGCTGCAACACAATTTTTTGAAAATGTTCTCTGCTAACTTTTTAGACCTTTGTATCCTGCTTATGCGTATGAATTTTCATTAAAATCGGTTCATTCATTTCGAAAAACAACGGCTTGAAAGTTTGTATGAAATGCCGTACGGCGTAAACGCTCAAAGTCAAAGCATTCATTTCAAATAGTCACTTTAGAACGTCAAAATTTTTTATGAAATAGAATTGATTCTAGTCGCCCATTCCAAAAGGTAGTGGGTTACCCATAATTGTGAACGCCTGCAAGATTTGAACAAGACGCTCGCTGTCATAAAAAGAACTGTTGCCTTTCTAAATTATTAGGAGCTTCTTCGAACAAATATTAGTAAAATCCATATTTTTTTACCTAATGTATGTACGAAGCTCGAAACTAAAATTCGTGAAAGTAGCAATTAGTAAGCAATTATTGATACAACAAACTTTTAGAAATTCTGCGTCCTTCATGCTGAACACGGAGGCCACCAGCCATTCTGATGTCACTCAGGCTGGCTGGACAAATCTTCAAAATAACTCGCATTTAACTAGGTCAATAGGGCATTTTATGTGACGGCTAAACACCCTTATATCAGAATTTGTGACGCCACAGAATCTCAGATAATCGATCGAAAACGTGTCCAGCCATCTTGAAAAACCACTTTTCGCTGGTCTCTCAATCTCGGTAACGAAAGTGATTTTGACGACATTTTGCTTATCAACGGGCGTCACATAAATTTGTGACAAGCATCGAGCTAAAAGTTTTGTGATACGTACAGCGGTTTAGTGGAAAAATGCAAAAATCTGTGTCCAGCCATCTTGATTTTACGTATAAAACTTTTGGCTGGCACTTCCGAATCTCAATAACGGGAGCGTTTTCGAATATGGTTCCTTTACTAACATTTAGTGACGCAATTTGTGACAGTAATAACGTTTGATTTATGGCGTCACATATAAGGGTTTACGAGAAATCAATAAAAAGTTAATGTCCAGCCAGCCTGAGATCAAGCTGGCTGGACACATGTATCTCCGCTGCGTGATGATCTACGGTCTTCGAAATATGTTCAAATTTTTGTGACGGGGACGATAATGATTTACTGAATTTGTGACGGAGAAACTTTGAGTAGTTTCAAAGATATTGATCATTTAAATCTTCCCATACAAACACTGCAGTAGGGTTACCAATAATGTAGGTTTTATGTAGGACTAAGTATATTTTAAGGAGTTTTCTTTAATGGATGAAAATCCGTGTTTTGGTGATATTAATACGAACAACTGTAGGTATTTAAGGAGGAAGCGCTAAAGTAGCCCGCGAAATTCAAATTTTCTTACGTTTTTTGCAATTTGCTGGTCAGTATTAAGTGGTACGTTGATTAAAATATGATTCGCGGTCGTAACAAATATGTATTTACAGAATTATAATCATTACAATCAGTAATACAACTTGTTAACTTAGTATAATCCCCAAATGTGAAGATTTCATGAAATAGTCATTCTTGGGGATTACTTGGTCTTAGAGAGTTGTGTTGATGAATTATAGATTATAATTCTGTAAATACATTTTGTTACGGCCGCGAATCATATTTTAATCATCGTGCAACTTAATACTGACCAGCAAATTGCAAAAAACGTAAGAAAATTTGAATTTCGCGGGCTACTTTAGCGCTTCCTCCTTAAATCGATAGAAGACAAAAGTGTAGAAGTGAGGAAGGGGGGAGGGGTAATTTTTTGATGTTGTTGCTTATTTACGTGCAGATACCTACTCTTTTTAGTAGGTAGGTATTGGTGTTTTTCATGGTAAGTACATAAGTAGATATTGTGTCAGGATAACTAATGCTCGAAGGTATTTAAATGAAAAAATAATGTTTGCTGTAAATAAAATCACATTTATTGATTTGTACTTTTTATTGAGCGTTTCAAATGATGAAAATGACGACAATCAACTCCACTTGCGCTTCAGTAACCCCCGCCTTGTACCACAACGTTGTTTTTACCGCCGCCCTAAGTGTTTGAAGCGCAAATGAAGTCGGTGGTCGTCATTTTAATCAAATATATAAACGGTGACAACGAGCGCGGTACGGTCCGCACAATTTTATTTTTAGTAATTTTGTCTATGGGAGTATCGCTGTCATTCTATTTTCTTTAGTAGAGTAATTGGCTGTGGTATTTTTATGCCAAAAAACCAATAAGAATCCACGATTCTAATAAGTTATCTGTAGTTGAAATTAAATAAATGTCCGCATCGATGTATCGTTCATAAACATCGATGTTGAAACTGGTAACATCGATGAAACATTGTTCAGAAGAACGATGTTTTCTCAGCGCCATCTATGAAAATCAAATATAAAGCAGGCGTGGCTGCTACCGGCCGATTAGTCGATAAAAAAAATCCTTTATTTATGTAAAAATTATGGTCACCTCACAATATTAATGGATGTTTGTATGGGAAAACTTATATGATCAATATCTTTGAAACTACTCAAAGTTTCTCCGTCACAAATTCAGTAAATCATTATCGTCCCCGTCACAAAAATTTGAACATATCTCGAAGGCCGTAGATCATCACGCAGCGGAGATACATGTGTCCAGCCAGCTTGAGCTCAGGCTGGCTGGATATTAAGTTTTTATTGATTTCTCGTAAACCCTTACATGTGACGCCATAAATCAAACGTTATTACTGTCACAAATTGCGTCACTAAATGTTAGTAAAGGAACCATATTCGAAAACGCTCCCGTTATTGAGATTCGGAAGTGCCAGCCAAAAGTTTTATACGTAAAATCAAGATGGCTGGACACAGATTTTTGCATTTTTCTACTAAACCGCTGTACGTATCACAAAACTTTTAGCTCGATGCCTGTCACAAATTTATGTGACGCCCGTTGATATGCAAAAAGTCGTCAAAATCACTTCCGTTACCGAGATTGAGAGACCAGCGAAAAGTGGTTTATCAAGATGGCTGGACACGTTTTCGATCGATTATCTAAGATTCTGTTGCGTCACAAATTCTGAAATAAGGGTGTTTAGCCGTCACATAAAATGCCCTATTGACCTAGTTAAATGCGAGTTATTTTGAAGATTTGTCCAGCCAGCCTGAGTGACATGCCATTCTGACGTCAGAATGGCTGGTCAAAAAAAAATTCATATTTCTCTGAATGTATCATATGTAGCAATTATTGAAGAAATGTACCAAATATAAGCAATTGGGTAGCAATTCTTGAATATACTTTCAGAGTCGCTTGCCATAGGCAACCAGCCATTCTGACGTTAACGAGCGAGCGAAGCAAACTTGGGCATTTGCTCACCCCGCTCGTACGTAAGGTTCGAGAGTCTAAGGTAAAGGCCAGTTAACTGTTGTAAAACGAGTTTAAACTTTTGGTCATCACTCGACAAAGTTCTTTTTCTCGCTTCACTCGCTCTTAAATTCTACATTCTCTTGATTCTTGAGCTTTTCTTCATAAGGCAAACAAAAAAACAAAACAAGTATTTCCCCTAGTTCTTTTGGAATTATCAAAAGAAAATCTAGTCGAAGACTGTGCAAATGAAAATTTTCAAGGTCGCTTCGCTCGCTCTTGCATTCTACATTCTCATAGTTGCCTAAGCTTCCTGCATAAGTTGACAATGTAACTCCTATTTCTGTTTGAAAATATAAAACAAAACCTAACATAACGGAGCCGGGTTGGTAAAAAATTTCGAGCTCGTTCCGCTCGCTCTTCTCACCCAACAAAGCTACGGTTAACCACCTACTATTTGTCTAAAAATGCTGCGACCAGTTTAGCAGCATTATTAAGTAACTGCCTATCTGACCACCACAACCAAGTTATTGGGTAACACGATACCCCTTGGTAGGACTGGTTGTGAGACTAGCCTCTGACTACCCGTAAATACTGTCAAAGATCTAGGAATGACAGTCGGGACCAACAACAAGACTATGTAGTTTCCAGGGATGATTAAAACTAAAGCTCATTATAATATTTTAAGCTTTATTATCTATATCAATAACCAACATTTCAACTAGGTATATCATTAGTACATTAGGAACGCACGTTCAAAAATTCAACAAAAATAAAAGAAAAATATTTTGGTCTCACGATTTAATACTTCGAAAAAACAATAAAATAATTCCGAAAACAACTATTTACAAATGAAAGATAAAGAAAAAGTGTAATTATGCTTAGAGCTAAGAAAACTATGGTTTAAAAATATGACAAACGAGTTTCACGTCATATTTGGCCAACACTTTTTCCACAAGCCAATGTTGGTACAAACTATTGCTTTAAATGTTGCCATGTCAAAAAAATATCGCCAAATATTACGAAAAACTAACTACAAAAAATTGAAATACTTGAACATCACTTATAAAGAAGATGCAACTCTTATAAATACTTTGTTTATTATAATTTCTATATATTTACCAACTTTCTGGAATGGACTATAACACAATTCAAATTGGCACTAGTATGGAGGGATCTTTTTTCTTTATTACTCTTGTTCACACCCTTGGTTAACTGCGAAATTACTATATATTGTAATCCATTATTAGAAGACCACGTGGATTACGGCCCACTCCCTCACCGAGAGAAGGCCAGAGTAGCAGCAGTGGGAACATTATGGGCTGTTTATTGCGTATGTATATTGCATGAAATGGATTGCAAATATATGTAAACTAGTAGTAGACTTTTATTCTTTGACGAGTACTTTTTGTTTTAGGCAATGCGGCCCGCTGGTCAGATTTATGCAGCCCATTATTGACCTTTTTCGTGCGGCCCGGCCGACAGTAGTCTTTTCAAAGACACTGGTAATTTTAAGGTAATTTGAATAAGTAAACTTATTAAACGTGTGTTTCATTTACTTTCTGTGTTTGGGCCCAAAGATGATGATAATAATAAGATGATGGCAAAATACTCGTCAAATACAGGGCAATTATTTCTCTAATACTATGCGTTTAATACAAGCTCAGAACAATATCGATGTAGTTTTCATACTGGAAGTTAACTCGCGTTTTATTTAAAAGTTAAGGCCATAGTTTCTATAATAGGCTATTTTGTAAGAATGACAATGCATATTGAGTTAAAAAAATTTAGGTTTTATCGGTTATTTTAATAGATTTATAGGCAGTTTCACATTTACTTATATACGTAATTAATACTCTTAGGGCCCGTCGAGTATGCCCGTGCAGCCTGCTTGACTTTTGCGGCCCGATAGTCAGACGGGAAATTTTTACACTCAATATGCATAGTCTATTTATAAATATATTATTCACACCCACATTTTAATAGTTTTTTGTATCCGTAGGCACATTATCGGTTCTCAAACATTCTTAACATCTACATAATTAGTATACATAAGCAATTTTTATATAAGTAAGCAAATACGCAGAAAGAGTATATAGTTGCGTTTTCAACATCGAATAAAAACTAGACGAGTTTTTTTAAATTTAGTGTCAAATGAAAAATCGATGTCAAAAATCGAATTTAGAATTGATCGATTTAGTCTTTATCTATTGTCTATGCATAGAGGCACCGTTTTTCTAATCGTATTAAATATATCGAAAACATTTCTTAGTTTAATCGACTATTATTAACAACAATAAATAGTTTTGGAATCAATTTGAGCTCAGAAGACGAACTATAGCGTTTTTACTACGGCACCAGTTTTTGACGTTTGCAAAACGTCAATTGTTTATAAAAATACGATGTTTTAGTTAAGATCACATAACTGTTTAGTGAGAGAAAGAGAGAAGAAACGACCTCTCACAAAAAAAGTCTTCGAAAAAATGCAATAACAATAAAAATATATTAAAAAAAAAAACATTCCCACAAAATAAATACTCAGAAAAATATTGCGCTCACTCAAATGATTCTAATTACAATATTGCGCAGAATATAATATTACGACATACAAAAAAATATATCCTATAAAAATAGGCATGCAGGAAATACAAAAAAAAAAATAAAATACCAAAGACAGATTTCTCTCTCACTAACCGCTAAAACATCGAATCCTTTTTCAAACTTACTCCCCAGCATTGATCGTAATAGTCTTGCCTTTAGGATCATCGAAACGGTCCATTGTTCTAATGTCCAGCATCATCATGATCCCGTAGAAGGTGATGGCCAGGAGGATGAAGACCACCATGAGTCCTGCCCAGATGGGTGCGGAGAAGAATCCGATGCAGTAGAAGGAGTCACCGAACTCTTGAGTCGTGTTGGTCTCGAAGAATGGCTGGATCTGTGAATGATGATATTAATATTTTTAGATTTTTTAAGGGAGATATCTATAATATAAAAATGAATCGCTGAATGTGTTGCTAAGCGCAAATCTCGAGAGCAGCTGAACCGATTTCGCCAATTCTTTTTCTATAATATTCCTTGAAGTACGAGGATGGTTCTAAAGGAGAGAAAAAATTAAAAAATTGCCTGCGGTTTAAAAAAAAATACGGGTAAAATTGCTTATGCGGGTGAAACCGCGGGGCGCAGCTAGTTATAAATAAATATATAATAAAAAAATATGATTTAAGGGAAATATATAGAGGGGCCCGTGGCTAAATAATAACAGCCGCACAGGTCGATCGATCAGATCGATTTAATTTGACCCCATAGATGTCCTTAGTTAGTTATGTTTAAGTCCCATGTGTTAGGGAGCGAGCCAATGGCAGCAAATCCAGACTAGGCTGCTACCGAGAACTTCATTATAAAAAAATCCAAAAACATATTATTCGAATCAGTGTTAAAAAAACTAGCCTCCCGGCCGATTTCGGTCATGGTGACCAATCTCAACGGAGATTAGTCAGGTACGCAGGAGATATTATCCATACTAATATACTAATTATACTAATACTAATCCATACTATATTATAAATTCGAAAGTAACTCTGTCTGTCTGTATGTTACCTTTTCACGCCTAAACCACTGAACGGATTTCGATGAAATTTGGCAGAGAGATAGATTGCATCCCGGAGAAGGACATAGGATAGTTTTTATCGACATACCTCGCGGACGAAGCCGCGGACGAAGCCGCGGGCGGAAGCTAGTAGTGCATAATGCAGATGGGAAACCAGCTAAGCAAATACGCAGCCTAGAAGCAGTTGCACTGCTGTAATCGTAACGTCAAAATTACCGACACAAAACCCTGCACTAAAACTCTCGCATTCAATATTTACTACCAAAATTTTAGAGGAATGAAATCCAAATTAAACAACATTATGCTGAACGCGCAAAACAACATCTACGACGTTATTATAGGGACAGAAACATGGTTAGATGACAGCGTTAACGACGGGGAAATATTCGACTGCAGGTACAATATCTATCGCAGAGACAGAGCCTCGACAAACGCAAGGAAGAGGAAGGTGGAGGTGTGCTTATAGCTGTCCTTAAGTCTATCGGGTCCGTTCGCATGTCACAATTTGAGACGGACTTTGAAGACTTATGGGTAAGTCTAAAAATCACAAATGGGAAAAAGATCCAACGCCTGAACATCTGTGCTGTTTACCTACCACCACCTGTACAGCAATCGACACTTGACTCGTTTTTGGACAAAGTTACGTCAGTTATCGACACAACTGGATATCAAACTTTAATAGCTGGCGACTTCAATCTTGGGTCCATTAAATGGTATCTGGACGAAAGCGAAAATGAATCACATCCATGTCACCAAGTAATTACAATACCCCACTGGGTTACTCATTAATAGATTGTTTGTCCCTAAATAATATTGAGCAATTAAACCCTGTAAAAAATCAACTAGGCAAATCCCTTGATCTAATTCTGTCTAACTTTCCTGGCGGATTTGTTCATGAATGTAGTACCCCCTTGTCAGTTGTAGACTCTCATCACCCACCATTAGAAATTGTTATAAAAAATATGTCACATACTACCCTTAAATGTAGACGCTCCATAAAATACAATTACCGAAATGCAAACTATAGTTTGTTGAATGTGCGAATAAAGCAGGTCAATTGGTCTGCATGCTTGTCTGAGTGCGCAGATGTCAATGCAATGGTGGAAGTATTATACAAACATCTCCACAATATAACTGACGAGATCGTGCCGAAAACGAAAGTATCACAAAATAGGTACCCTCCTTGGTTTCCAAAGGCCCTTATTAAACTTTTAAACGAAAAGGAAAAGCTTAGGATGCGGTTTAAAAAATATAATAACCCCCGCGACAAGTACGAATACCGGTTGTTAGGCGAAAGAGCTAATATTATGATCAAAAGTAACTACAAAGACTACGTGAGAAGAATCGAGAAGGGCATATCACAAAACCCCAAAGTCTTTTGGTCGTTTGTACAAGCAAAAAAATCAAAGTCTAACGACATTCCGTCTGAGATGAAATTAAATAATCGGCTAGCCACCTCCGGGGACGACGTCTGCAAGCTCTTTGCTGCCCATTTCTCATCAACTTTCACCCCATCAGATGAAACAATACATGCTTCATTACAGACGAATCACAACTATCCCCAAAACAGCTTGAGTCGGGTCACATTCTCCGAAAGAGATGTGATCAAAGTCCTCAAAAAACGTAATGTATGCAAGGGTCCGGGACCGGATGGTTTTCCACCATTGTTTGTTAAAAACTGTGCGAGTAGCTTGGCCCTACCGCTGAAAATCATTCTGAACCAGTCAATCGAAACAGCAACATTTCCTTCTGAATGGAAAAATGCCAATGTAGTGCCCATCTATAAAAAAGGTGAACCAACCAACATACAAAATTATCGGCCAATATCAATTTTATCTGTGTTTTCGAAGGTCTTTGAATCCCTCATGTGTCCTATTCTAACGTCTTATTTCAAAATAGAGCTAGCTTCCCAACAGCATGGATTCTGTATGCAAAGATCCACCACGACGAACCTGACTCTTTATGTCAATGACCTAAGCAAACTTATCGACTCTCGCTCGCAGGTTGACTCCATTTATACAGACTTCAGTAGTGCCTTTGACAAGGTCGACCACCAGATTCTACTGCAGAAACTTTCAAACCTCGGCATATTCGGACAGCTTCTCCAATGGTTCGAGTCTTATCTGACTGACAGAAAACAAAGGGTCGTAGTAAAGGGGCATCAGTCTTCGTTCTATTATTCCACCTCTGGAGTTCCTCAAGGCTCCCACATGGGTCCGATATTGTTCCTTGTATTCGTCAACGATATAGTGAACTGCATCAAGCACAGTGAATGTTCACTCTTTGCTGACGATGTCAAGTTCTATAGAGAAATAAATTCAGTCAGAGATATATCCTTGCTGCAAGAGGACCTAATCTCAGTGCAAAACTGGTGTTTAGAGAACAGGATGACTCTTAACGCCGAAAAGTGTAAACAAATGACTTTCACAAAAAAACTAAATTCCCTTCCATCCTCATATTCCTTGAATGCTGAAACACTGCAGAAGGTTAACTCAATTCGCGATCTGGGAGTCTGCCTCGACAGTCAGCTTACTTTCATACCACATATAGACAATACTGTCAAAAAGGCACATAAAATGTTAGGATTTCTGAAGCGTGTCTGCCATGACTTTACGTCTATTCGCTCGCACTAGGGCTTTCATCCCGGGAATCTCGGTCTCGAAAATTTCGAGAGTCTCGACGATTTTTTGATATTTTCGAGACTCGATACTGATGTTTTTGGTCTCGGGAATAACGAGACTTTTGAGACTAAGTCACAAAATAAAAAGTACCTATAAAAAATAAAATAAACTACTAAACCAACTTTATTTTTTTACTTTGCTTAAATGGCAACACTGTATTAGTGTTCTGTGGTGGAGATTGAATAACCTTGTTGAAAAACGACACAGATTTTGATATTTCTTTGTGAAATTGCGAAGTTATTAGCTACGATGTGTTCATTAGCAGATAAATTTAAAGGTATGTATCATAGTTACGTTAGAAGCTTAAGTTTCACCTAAATTATAGTCATTATTGACTTGTAATATTTTACATGCATTTTATGTTTTACCTACTTAAGTTTGTTACTCGATTGCATGACAACGCAGAATATTATGCTTTACTATATTTCTTAATTCTTAATTTACTAACTCTCGATTTAACATGCTATTTTACACAATATTGTTTTTTGCTAGTTTGAGGTTATATTATAGTCGTATTCTGAATAGGGCGGTATTCTGGTATTTTATACAATCGTTTTTGTGTGTGGTCATGGGCTTTTTTTTTCATTGTTTTAGACAACAGCATGCTTTATTGCGATGTACCTGCTAAAATGCATGATAAGTCTTCGGTATGGTGCTATTTTTTGCGAGCCAATGATAATGCTTCTGCCAAATGCAAAACATGCCACAAAATATTAAAGACTTTAGGAGGAAATACAAGTGGTCTTCATAAACATCTTAAGAGTACGCATAACATGATATTGTCAAAGCAAGAAGTACGACTTGCTTCATCATCTGATAATATCGCTTGCACAACTTCAACAAGCAAATGCAAGAGTCAAGATGAAACTTATAAACCACCCGAAAAAAAAGCTAAGATGACGGATTTCTTTCAGAGAGTTGACGGAATTGAAGTTAAAGTTTCGAGAATGGCTGCTCTGGATGGAATACCATTTCGAACCTTTATCGAATCTAAAGATTTACGCGAGCTGTTCAAAAAATCTCAATACACACTACCATCATCTGTAGCTACCATATCAAGCATGGTCAAAAAACAGGCCGACTATGTCAAGTCTCTGATAGTAAATGAGATAAAAAAATTGAAAGAGAGCGGAGTTAGATTTAGCCGTACCTTAGACGATTGGACCTCAACTCAAAACAAGAGGTACCTACATGAATGTAAACATACACTCACCATTTTTTGAAGGTGATAAATACAAAAACTTAGGTCTCGTTAAGATATCTGGTACCATGCCTGCTGCTGTTTGTGTAGATTTGATAAAAGAACGTTTGTCGGAGTTTGATATTCATTTAGACACTGACGTTATTAGTCTGACTACAGATGGTTGTAGTGTAATGAAAAAAATGGGAAAGTCAGTCAATGCTTATCACCAAAAGTGTCTGGCACATGGTGTGCAGTTGGCGATACTAGATGTATTGTATAAAAAAACAAAAGTCGGTGAAATACAGAATGACTTACCACAGAATATAAAGGATGACGACGATGAAAATGAGGATGATGATGAAAAAGACGAAAGTGGAAGTTTTGAAATAATTGAGAGCAGCAAGCCGCGAAAAAATGAAGAAATAATTTATGAACATGTGATTAATAAAGTCCGAAAAGTTGCAAAGTTGTTCAGAAAATCACCAACGAAACAAACAGTATTAAGGAAATACGTAGAGGAAGAGTTCCACAGAGAACTAAAATTAATAATTGATTGCAAGACGAGATGGTCCAGTTTAGCGGAAATGCTTGAACGATTTCTAAAAATAAAGATATGCGTTCGAAAAGCTCTAATTGATGTAGGATCCGGAATAGAGTTCACTGAATCAGAGTATACTACACTGGAAACAATCTCAAATTCACTTGGTATCATGAAAGTGACCTTAGAAGCACTGTGTAGGCGAGACGCTACTCTTTTAACAGCGGATACTGCCCTCAATTTCTGTCTAAAGAAATTAGACGTACAACAAAATTCTTTAAACATTAGTCTCGCCAATTCACTGCGTATTCGTATTAAAGAAAATAGACTGATTGAGGCAAGTATCTTACAATACTTGCGCAGTCCTTCTCAGTTTTTTGAAAAGAAGTTGGATGCAAGAGCATTCCAAACGTTAAGCAACGATGAAATGACAGTGTCGTTGAAAGAATTGTACGAAAGGCTAAATAAATCCACAACCACAACTGAAGAAGCAACTGACAATTATCCCGGAAATACCAGTGATTCAAATGATGCGACGATTGCGGAGCTCACAAGTCTAACGACAGGAGAACAGTTGGAATGTGAGCTTAATAATTTGCTTAACCCCCAAGAAGACAAAGTTCAGAATATAACTTCCATGTCTATCCATGACTTGCAAACAACCCTGCACGTGGAAAAAGCTCTCTTTGAAAATGGAGGCGACAGGGGGAAGTACCTAAACCATTGCTACAATTACTTAATATCTATCCCCCCCACTAGCGTAGAAGCAGAGAGAGCTTTTTCTAACGCGGGTTACTTTTGTAATAAAATCAGGTCCTCTCTATCTGAAACTACATTAAACGCCCTTTGTTTTTTAAGTGCCCACTATAAAAATGAAAAAAACTCTCTTAAATAATTTTTATTCTATAATTTGAGTATGTTGTTGTATGTTTATTAAAGTATTTGATTGAAATATCTTGTTTTGACTACATAAATGCCTAGCCTATAATTTTGAGAGTTACTTTTGAAATAGTCTCGAAAGTCTCGTTTTTCCCGGGAATTTCGAGACCGCATCGAGTCTCGATTTTTTTTTCCCGGGACTCAAAAATGCAGCGAGACTGAAAGCCCTAATTCGCACCCTCAAACTCCTCTACTTCACCCTCATCAGAAGTATACTCGATTATGCATCGCAGGTGTGGAATCCTATCTACCAGGTTCATATCGATCGACTCGAACGCGTCCAAAAAGGCTTCACTAGATACCTGCGATACAAATCTGTCAGCTGCCCCAACACATCTAATTACCCTGAAAGACTGACTCACTTCAACCTTACATCACTCGTAAACCGCAGGAAACTGATGGATCAAATTATGCTCTTCAAAATTATTAATGGTCTGATACATGTCCCAAAACTCCTAGAAGACATAAATGTGTCTGTTCCCCGTAGTAGTCAACCCAGGACTAACCGTAAATTAGATGTGTTTACACCATCTACAGTTCGAACAAACCTCGGTCGGTCAGCGCCAATGAACCGTTTGATGAGGACGTATAATGAAAGCCACTCTTGCACCGATACCATTGACATCTTCTCCAACACCCTGGCACAATTTCGCAATCAACTTTTACGACAACTTACAGACAACTGGCTCTAGTTTGAATTCCGTCGCTCATGTTATTGTTTTTGTTCTGTATTCATTTTTTTTTTTTATAATTTTAACTTTTGTTTGAATTCCGTCGCTCATGTTTTGTTCCGTACTTATTCATTTTTTATTCATTTTTTTTTTACAATTCTATCTTTTTAATTAATGTAATTATTTTATTTTACTTAATCTGATTAATTTGATTTTATTATTAATAACATAGGAAAACCTTGTAAGTGCTGTGCACACCTTTAAGTGATTGGTTCACTGTAATATTTTATACAATAAGGCTAAGCTATCAGTAAATGTATTTGTGAACTACTTGTTGGAGTGCCATAATAAATAAATAAATAAATAAGTGTGTGCGCAAACACAGGTGCACTCTCTGTTCCTTTACTAGTCCGATGGGACGGCCATTCGACACGACCGGGGAGAGAGATCAGGCACAGAACCAACGGCTTAACGTGCTTTCCGAGGCACGGAGGGGTCTCAGTATGTAAAGATGGTCACCAATCCACAGACCAACCGCGGCAAGCGTAGCTTTACCTGATCGATCGACCTGTGCTGCTGTTATTATTTCAGCCACGGGCCCCTCGGGCTGATGTTATAAATAATCAGTAATTGCCCTTTTAAGTCTCTCTTGGGTATCGTAGAAACGCGATTATGAAATTATTTATTTTATACCTTGTATAATACAAATTATTTAATTTTGAAAGAGCTACCCATCCCTGCTGTAATCCCTGAGGACACCTCTGCCAACGGGCAGAGGTGTATAGCTGTATAGTAAACCCATTTATCTACACCCATGCTATAAATCCTCTATAAAAGTTTCTGAAACAGTTGGCTTATTGCCAACATTAAAACAACCAGTGTCATAGTAAGTTAACCTTAATATCATCCAAACGAGTGTTATAATGTTGTACTAATTTCATTAGGAAACTCCTTTTCAAAAAAAGAACATTTGTCATGCACGCGCGTTTCACTAACACAGCGCCGTAATTTAAAAAAATAACTTAAAGGTTATTCGAATTCACGTGGTATCCCGCCGGTCGCCATTTTTTTTTTGATATTGTTATTGCAAAAAAATGTTTCAGAACCTTTTATAGAGGATTCATATTATGGGTGTATGCAACTGTACATAATTAGGTATTAAAACACTCATGTGATAATGTTATCACACGAGGCGGTGTTTTAATACCCCTTGTTATACGACAGTTGCATAAATAACTATTTTGCGCTAGTTATGTTTGCACGACTTTTTATATGCCATTGTATAGTTAATTTAATGGAGAATTTAAAAAAAAAAAATGTAATAACGAAAAAGCATAAAATATTTCAAAAAAAAAATCTAGTCAATCAAGTGAGAAACCTGAAAACATTGTAACTCGCGAAAAAATCAATTAATTGAGACATTTTTTGTTTTTTTTTTGAAAATGGCTGTTTTATTCAAAGTATGTAGTTTAATTATAATTAATAAAAAACTAACAAACATTATTATCTATGGTTTTTTAAACGTTCAAATGAGCATTATGAGTATCTATGAGTCTTGCACTTTTGGATCCAGATTTTGCGCTGGGCCATGGAAGATTAAAGCCCACTCCCTCTCACAGAGACGAGGCCTGTATCCCAGCAGTGGGAACATTATGGAATAGAATACTCTTTATTATGTAAGTACACCATAAATTACAGACTGATTATGTAATTTTTTTATTACAAAAAAAAAATATCCACCATACCTTCAGATCCTCAAAGCTGATGTAGTAGTTCTTGGGATCGGTGTCATTACCGAAAGTAACGTGCTGTGCGCACCGGTAGGAGAAGCCCACGAGAGCAAATACTTCTTCGGACGGGTACAAGACGTCAGTCGCAGCTCCCATTGTTACGACGACATTTTCTGTGGGAGAGAGGGAGAGACGGGTATTAAGTCTTGTATTCATGGTTTCGGCATACCCCCGACCAGGGACATGAAAACGAAATTAAATAAAGACATCAATAACGTTACAACAACACAAACAACAACGTTAAAGAATATCATTTACGGAAATACGCGTAACGTTATTTTGAGTAACGTTTCAAGTCCCTGCCCCCGACGCTTCTTCAGTAAATTATGTCAATTAACGTGTCAAAGTACTTTGGCGCACAGAGATGTTTACTCTATGGCCCCAATTATACTAACTATCCTTCCTAACTATTGTCCCAAAATTCAACATTAAGCGGGCGCCAGAGGCGCCACCTGATAAGACAACTCAAGAAAAATTATGAAAAAAAAAATCTTTTGTCTTTTTTAATTTGTAATGTGCGTTTTGTTTGTGCAGAATAAACAATTTTTCTTTCTTTCTTTTATCCAAAAAACAAAAATTAAAAAAGAATTCAAAATTAATTATTATTAATTTATATTTTAAATTTCATCCAAATCCGTTCAGCCGATTTAGTGTGAACAAATAAACTTACTGTCGCCCATTAAATTTGGCACATGGGCAGACCATGACCTGGAGAAGGACATAGGCTACTTTTCATATTGTATCGCAGACGAAGTCGGGGGCAACAGTTAGTTTACAATAAATTACCAAGTTGGAAAGACTTGACATCAGTGCTGTTTAAGAGTAGAGTATGTGAGTTTTTGATAGATAAAACGTGCTACAGTGTGACTGAGTTTTTATCAGAGACAAGAATTGCCTGAATTGCTCTGGATTGATGGCCTACTGGCTTTTGGCTAAACTTAAGTTAATGTTAATAATATAAATGTTGAACGCCGCCGAATGGAGAAATATGGCTGAGCTTTTTTGTGTTTCAACACCTATTATGTATTGCCCACAGATATACCTAGATAATGCAAAAGCAACTACTAAGTACAACAAGTAAAACAATGATACGAGTAGCTGCAAAAGTATAAACTGTAGAGCAGCTAACAATACCCTTCTCCATATACAGAATGGAATGATGTTCCATGCAAAATGTAGTTAAAAGGTAATTAAGTTAATTTAGATTTAGTTAATTAATAATAAAAACAAAAATAAACAGTAAAGGACATTATAATTTGGGATGTATTTTAATGTTGAGTAAATGTGGTGAGTGTAAGGTGAATCTGTGTGGGGGAGTGTTAATGAGGTGTGCAAGGGTTGTTTTTGTTTTGTAATAAACATTTAAATATGTAATAACAAAGGGGTTTATTTATAAACTATTATTAAAGTGACATTTAACTCTTCGTATGCTGGAACGTAGATCACAAGTCACAATAGCTTTTTAATTGTGTGTGTTATTACGACATTCAACCGGTTAAACATCAAAAATGTGAGGTTAAACAGTTGCTAATCACTACTTAACACGTTGAATGCCAAACAATAGAAAATGTATTGTTTGCGGACACCGTGTGACCGCGGTGGCAGTCAACGTGTTAACTTTAAGCAAAATTTATGAATAAAGGGGAAGATGTTTTATAGCATATAAAATAAAACATCCATTTATAATAAACCCAATATTACTTTACCTGACCTCGGACTCAAACCCGGTACATCACGCTTAGCAGTCATGTTTGTGACTAGTAGACCAACAGCAGTAATAAATTGAGAGGAAACGAAATATTTATGTAATCAATATGACATAAATATTTCTTTTAGTTTTTCCATGTCCATGACACTTACACATGATAAAGTAAGAGTTTACCATTAAAAACTACTCAATAAGTTTATCATGATTCTCTTGTCGTTATCCTAATTTATTAGGGGTTTTTGCAAGATGTCATTTTCTTTCATACATCTCTAGTATTTCCTCCGTGATACGGTAACATCTAGGCAGTACTGGCCTTCCTCGAGGAGCTCAGGTAGATTGAATAATTGATTTTTCCACCTGTACACGTAATACACGCATTGACGTGGAGTTGCGGACACCAGCACATAATTACCTATCTCTATTTATTAGTCATCATCTCAGTAATTACCCCTCCTTTCTCTTTGCATATTATCTTTCAGACAGTCCGTTCATTGTTTTTTGTTCTTCTTCTACTTCGCTTTCAGCACATATCATGTATCATGGGTTTTGTTGACAGAAGAATAGACAAAATGACAGATTCCTTTAGAAATCTGTTTAAAATCTGTCATTTTGTCTATTTCCCATTGACAAAAACCTGTTTCTATGTTGATCATACTACGCGCGGGAGTCTTCAAACATTACAAAACAATATAACTTACCAAAAAACCAGTAGCCAGCCTCTGAGTTGAAGTTTAGGGTGAGCGTAGTGTTGTCAAAAGTCATTGTAGCATTCACGAATGTGTCGTTGATCACAGAAGTCTGGGATGTAACATCTGCCAATGCCCTCGAGAAGTTCCCAGTTGTGACCACAATTTTTGATGTGACCATACGGAGACCATCCAGAGTGTACATGCTAGTGTTTCGAGCACCTTCCACAGCGCGACGCACTCGAGATTTGGTAACCGGGATGGTCCATGATGGGTAGTTGGCCGTGTACACAGCTATGACGTTCAAGTCTTGTGGCATCTTCGCGATCGTTTCCTGCATAAAGGAGTCATGGCGACGCAGCATGTCAGCCCTAGATTCTCCTTCCCGGGCGTCATTTAGGTTGATAAACACAAATCTGGCTCCAATAGGGACGAAATCGTCAGAAAATATATTCAAGGCGTCAGGGCCAGCAGTGCGGTTCAGGGTGGGCAGCGCATCGTTCACAGTGGGCAAGTAAACAGCTTCATCAAGACTCTCGTGCAAGTACGGGAAGGACGTCTCACCATCTTCGTTTTTCAGTGAAAAATCTTCAACTGACAGCGTTTCTTCGATGAAAATAAGCGTCACGGGGTCTTCTACCAACACCTGCTTGATGATTGCCGCAAATTCGTCGCTGGCATACGTCGTAAGAGGATTTGATTTTATGGAACTTTTGAGCGAGTCGCCCCATAGAAACACTGGGACTTTTGATGCATAACAGCTAAATACACTTAGAACTAATAAAGGAAACACCACACGGCAAAACGCCATTTTTAAGGTTAATTCTATTGGACGCAAAACGGACTAAAAGATAGTATTTTAGCCCAAATTTGTCATAAAAAGACAGCGTTCAGGCGATGACGACTGACCATGGGTCATGTGAAAAGTGATCATATGATAAGTTTGACGCCTTGTCTATGGTTTGCTATTGTTGCCATTATTCGTTTTCTATACTGCCAAAATTGAAAAAAGTCATTCAAATCAATATGGTTATAAGTAGCTTCAATTTATTATGAATATTTAACACGGTAAATGTAACAATAAAACTTGTAAAATAATGCGACTGTTTAATTTTTTAAAGAAACTCCTCGCCATTTTATTCTGAAACAAACAACTTCCATGAACTGTTTATTTTCCCAATTTTAAGGGTACGCTTTGAAAATTTATGTAATTGTCTATAGATAGATTTCCCAAAAAGCAAAAGCCCTTTACTTTATTATATTTTTACGATATTTCTTGTCAATTTATGTTGTATGTATGTATGTCTTTCTTACATAGAGTAATTATGTTCCTTGCATAGTCCATAGTGCCACAAACTTATCTGTACCTGTTAAAGGCACTGACCCACTGACTTCTATTAAACAAACTTGTATAATACAGGCATGATTACAGGTCAATGATTATAGGTAGAGTCTGACCATGGGTGAAAACGCCAGGTTAGCCCGCGAAATTCAATTTATTTACGTTTTTTGCAATCTGCTGGCCAGTACTAAGTTTTACGTTGATTTAAATATGATTCGCGGCCGTAACAAATATGTATTTACAGAATTATAATCATTAAATTAATCAACACAACTCTCTAAGACCAAGTAATCCTACCGAATGACTTTTTCATGAAATCTTGACAGTTTAGGATTATATTATTGTTACGAGCTTGGGGTTCGTGACAATTCAAAACTGCCGATTTAATAACCAAAAATAGACACTTAGAACACTAATTACAATTTTAACACACTAATTACAAAACACAATTGCACTACTGATCTCTTCTAAGTCGCACTTGAAGATCGCTTCCGATGTTTTCGCTTGTATCGCTTATCCAAGACTGTGTCGGCTCGCGGGGCATTCCCGCCTTGTATAGGTCTCACATTGTTCTAGAACCTTCTACCGTAGAAACATCTAGAATGTTCGAGTACATTCCGACCCCAACTGACCAGATGTCGATAGTTCTAGAAAGTTCCATCATCGAAACTTCTAGGTTCTTTACACTAGTTCTTCTACTCGATACTAGATGGCGCTAGTGGTAACGAATATCAATTGTGGCGCGCAACATTATCCAAGTTGTATTACTAATTGTAAGGCATCGTCCTAATAGAACGCGAATGCGCGATCACCGCGTGTTCAATATGTTTGATCGCGCGTTCGTACGAGTAAAATTCGCGCGAACCTACGATGATCGCGCATTCGCGTTCTATTAGGACGATGCCTAAATTATAATTCTGTAAGCGAAAAATGTTAGATGTAATTCTAAGTTATTAAGTTGTCTCAATTGTATAAAAATGTTATTTAAATGTTAACGTAGCAATTAAGCAATGATTAAATTAATTAAGTAAATAATGTTGCATGCCGTAAGGCAAAATGTATCGGGACTCTCCATAAATTAACACCATATTTGTTACCTACATTATTGGCAAACAAATGATTTCTATTTCTATTTACGGCCGCGAATCATATTTTAATCAACGTACAACTTAATACTGACCAGCAAATTGCAAAAAACGTAAGAAAATTTTAATTTCGCGGGCTACCTTAGCGCTTCCCCTTTAAGCTAATTTAATACGTAACTATTACCTAATAAACAATACAAATTTCTTAGAACAAAAACCAACTGTAAAAAATGCGAGTTGACGTATTTTCATTTGAGAAAATCCCTAAACTAATAGTACAATTTTAACAATTCAAACGGTATAAGTAGGTACCTAATTAGTTTTATGACTACCTATCCTTTAAAACAAAAATTATCGAAATCTATCCTTATCGAATCACTTGCACTTAGGTATAATAAATCCTTTGAAAAAACTTTTCAACAAAAAAAAAATTAAACCGCCGAAAAAACCGAAAAGCAAAAAATAATAAATCTTTTTATTTAACCATAATAATAACGTTCATAAACTAATGTAAGTATACCTAAGTAATTTTGAGTCGGCGCTAACAATCAATGAACAAAGATTGGTTCCGCATTTTCGTTTTTTGACATGCGGAAAATGCGAAACCAACGACACAGACTTCCGAAATTAAAGTTATTTTTTACTCTGTAGTGGTTTTTTTGGAAGTCGGTTTTTTTTGTTAAAAAGGTTTTTCTTTAAATTTAAGACGGCTTCGACCAAACGCCGACCGCGCCTTAATATATAATAATAATAATTCATTTATTTCAGACAAATACAGTCCATATTCTTACATTTATAACCACACATATTAAAATTATAAAACTATTAAATTAAGTAAATTATAAAATTCTTGTAAAAACTAAATTTAAATTTAAAAATTCATTATAAAGATTAATTAAAATTGTGAACAAAAGAGAAAATAACATTAAAAAATCATTATAAACAATAATAAAAATTGCCAACAAAGAGAAAAATAACATAAAAATTCATTGTAAATAATAATAAAAATTGACAAAAATAAAAAAATAAAAAGTCAGGATCGAATTAAAATTTACATTAGGTAAGTACTTACTAATTTATTGATTTAACAAAAAATAAAAATTATTAAAATTTATCTGCCCCAGTCCCTATAAACGGGTGTATGTAAGAAGGCCAGCCAGTGCTGCATGAAAGGCCCGTGTTGGCAACAACGGCAAGAAGACTGTTATTATACCGCTGCTCCGCACTCTACTCACAATCGAGGTCGCCCTCTTGCGCATGCTGGCATAAAAAAAAACAGTCAACGCGGACGCTCGCGAACATTCCCGTGGCGCCCTCATCGTTTGTTTGGTTATTTCTTTTATTTTAGAATGAATAAGCACGCTCCACAAGATTATTCGGTAATATTACTATAAACTACTAGCTGACCCGGCCACGCGTTGCTGTGGCTAACGTTTTTGTATTTTTTTTTTTTTTTCTATCCTATCGTTCAATTTGGATCAAACTGCACACGGTGTACTTTGATTAAAATCGGTTAAGTAGTTTAGGAGTCCCTCGCGGACAAACATCGTGACACGTAATTTATATATATTAAGATAGTTTTACATTGTTTAGTTGCATTTTAATCATAAAAACGGAAAATAGTGGCCACTATTACGACTTTTTTCTTTTTCACCCTCTCATTATCTTGTAATCATAGATAATATTACCAAATGTACACAACTTGTAATCTTTGGAATAACTGATAGTCATGGAATTAATATGTACTTACGTACAACGTAAGTACATATTAATTCCATGCTGATAGTCCACTGACAAGTAGGTATGTACAGACGCCAGCACATCAAGTTACTACAATCTGTCAAATTTCTTTGATAGATTTACAACTTTATTGCTAAAGTGTAAGGTTCAAAGTTGATTGGGAAAATTTGACAGTTTCGGGTAGGTTGATGTGCTGGCGTCGTCTGTACCTAGTAATTTTCTTCATCCTCTATGTTTTCTTCTCTATCAAAAAGTACTCTGTGGCCTTAGCCCTACGAGGTCCTACCTACTTAGTGTTTATGTCAAAAACAAGAATAATTATAATGAATTCGATCGTTTTCTTAACATTTATTTATCTTATGCAAGCAAGTTCTGGTGTATCTGCTGCAAATACTGTACCTGTGTTTATGTTAGATTACGAGCAAGTTATGACTCATGTGCAGCTAGACCCAAATCCCTTTGCCAAGTTGAAGTCTCCTGCTTTCACAGACATAATCCACGACTCCGCTAAACGCAGTGCAGGCATCATCATTTTTGTTGAAGAAACTTTCAGCGCGGAACACATAAGCACAAAAGATAGCGAATATGGCACTCCCTATAAGAATTTACGCGCGTCCCTCCTTGCCAGCAAGAACAAAGTGAAATATTTCCCATCAGTTATCGAACCCTATAAACTGCTCACAAATGCATTTCCACCGAAAAAAAGCAACGTTTTTCTTCTGTCACAGCACTCGAAACTGCAACTCCAGGATAATTTTAAGTATATTTACATTTTTTTCCAAGACGGAGCCGCTGAGTCGCAGGCAGATGTGTTACAACGGCATGATGCTATTATAAAGAAAGTCGTGGACGCGGTACGTCAGTTGAAACCTGGCCCCGTCGTAGCGTACTATACGGGGAAATCGAACCCAATAGTTGTGAAAAAGGTAGAATTTGTAAAGAGTGCGCCAATAACAGCTGCGAGGAAATTAGGAATTTACGTCGCTTCGCCGAAGGCTCTTTTCCGGCTCTATGGTTAGTAAGTTAATTAATCGTATTTTAGGGTTTTCTTGGTAGTCGGTATCATATGAACTTAGTAATTACTGGGACAACATCGACGCGGAAACTGTAGAGTTTACTGGTGCAACTACGATAGTATTCCGTTGGATGATAATTTCTACCAAATACAGCGGATTTTTTTTTATTGGCAACATTTGTTAGACGCCATTAGCCCGCCGTCCCTTTCGCTTTTACTCTAAATAAATGCCACTGCGTTTGGTAGAAATTATCCGCCCGACCTTTGCTCGAGCCAGCCCGCGCCGCTGAGCCTGTAGTTTTAAATTCGTCCCTAAATAATTCCGATCCAGCCTGTCCCTTGCTGCCCTCTCCCAGCGACGCCCTAAGCCGAGGTCCGTACCCCAAAGGGGTTGTCCTTAGCGTTTAGTCGCTTAGTTTTTTAAGCCCTGGCTGGAGGCCTTAATTTATATTGAGGCAAGCACGCTTAAGCAGACGAAAACCTCATGGCACAGCTCATAGGTTGAACTTCGAGATACCATTCACAAAAAAAAAAAGTTTGTATCTAATTAAGTATCATCCAACGGAATAAACCCACTATCGTAATTGCATCAGTAAACCTTACGTTTTTTTCCATAATAGATTATCAGTTATTATTTACACAGGAGTTAAGATGGCAACGCCGACACGTCGCACCGAAATCGACCTACCCCCGACTATCTCTGAGGAGACATTCACTCCGCAAGATTTGACTACGAAGATTGCATTCACGGAGTTCGAACTCGAGTGGCACTTTAAGTTCATGTACCACGACTGGTTGCTATGTGGGTTATACTTTTGTGTCAATAGTTCTCGAATCATAAAAAAACATTACTTTGACAGCTGTCAGATTACGACAAAGTTATGTACGCACGGCTACACATCAAGCGATACATTACCAGCCAGTCGATTCTGTAAAAATCTCACCGTGAAAACTTGCGTGGAGTGAGCTGTCATTCCATCTGATGCTATAGGGATTGACACTAATGACAGCTCACTCCACGCTCACTTCACCTAAGTTTTCACGCTGAGATGGTTACAGAATCGCACTGCAGTATAAAGTGACTTCTGATTCTACGGAAAATCTATACCTACAATGCGAGGTTAACTAAAACTGGAAATGTATAGCTTGATGTGTCGCCGGGTGTAGGTACTACATTCAAAAGATGTATTACATCGACAAGAACTCCTTTTTCTACAATTTGTGTTCCTTATTATTGCGCGTGCCGTTTCCCAGAGTAGAAAGCCGCTCAAACACTAAAATAAACATATGTTGGAAAAACTAAAATTTCATCAGCCTAGGGTAACAGAACGTACCCTAATTGCTTAATTCACTATCAATCACATTGTTCACAGTTTCACACACATTTGAATCATTTTGAAAGATATTGATAATCTATTGCTTCATAAATTATGTTCGAAAAATATGTCTGCCCAACAACGTAAATCACCTGCCTAGCCTTTTCCCAACTATGTTGGGGTCGGCTTCCAGACTAACCTGTAAAGGTACCACAACATAAATAACGCAATGACGCTCGTTGAACTGTCAAAATTAAAGCCATGCCTACTGGTAGTGTGTTAAGCGGTCACATGTAGGCTATTAAATGAATTCCTGTCGATGAATATGTATTTTTGGATTGACTGTCCATAAGCGCTGAATAGGTACACACGGCTACACATCAAGCTGCACATTTTTACACATTTCCAATTTTAGCTGACCTCGCATTATATAGGTTTTTCCTACAATCAGAAGTCAGCTTATAGTGGTTATGTATAGCTTGATGTGTAGCCGTGTGTACAGACTGACAGCACATGAAGTTACTACAACCTGTCAAATTTCTTTAATAGATTTTCAGCTGTATTGCTAAAACATAAGGTTCAACGTTGATTGGGAAAATTTGACAGTTCCGGGTAGTGTGATGTGCTGGCGTCCGTATTTAGTTGAGTAGGTGGCAACCGCATTATGTACCCACATGTAAAATATCTGAGATTGTGTATTCAAGTAGGTACCTACTCATCTGCCTAGCCTTGTCCCAACTATAATGGGGTCGGCTTCCAGTCTAACCGGATGCAGCTGTATTTTACAAGAAGCGACTGCCTATCTGACTTCCACAACCCAGTTACTGGGTAACACGACATCCCTTGGTAAGACTGGTTGTCAGAATTTCGGGCTTCTGACTATCCGTAACGACTGCCAAAGATCCACGAATGACAACCGGGACCAACGCCTTAGCGTGCTTTCCGAGGCACGGAGGGGTCATGATAAACGATGGTCACCCATCCATGGACCAACCGCGGCAAGCGTGGCTCAACCTGATCGATGGACCCGTGCGGATTGTATTACTTAGCCAAAACCACAAACCCCTCAATTCAAGTACAGACGCCAGCACATCAAGCTACCCGAAACTATAAAATTTTCCCAATCAACTTTGCGAACTCCATAATTTAGCGATATCTAAAGTTGAAAATTTATTAAAGAAATTTGACAGATTGTAGTAGCCTGATGTGCTGGCGTCTACAGACCTTGTAGACAAGGTATCATAATGCCATAGACTTATAAAAAAAGATGGACTCCGCGCCACGCATATCGTAAGTGAAGCACCGTACCGTACCGATCTATGTGTCGTGCGTGATTGACGATTGACGCTGTCGTGTCACGTAATGGCGGCCGGTCGGCATACTACGATGTAAATTTGACGGCACGGTTGGCGCAGTGGTTGAGCGATTGACTGCTGCGTAGCATGTCGCGGGTTCGATTCCCGCACGGAGCAAATATTTGTACGACCTACAAGTATTGGTTCCTAGTCTGGATGTTTTATCTATAATATGTAAGAATTTACAAAAAATAAAATGAAAAAATTAATAAAGTAGTTTATCAGCCATCTCGTTACCATAACACAAGCATTAGGTTGCTTAGCTTGGGACTTTATGGCGTTGTGTGAAACTTGCAAGGATATAATAAAAAAAAAAAAAAATGAGCGTGAGGCGTGTTTGTACTTACAAACGGTCTATGTTCACTTTCGATGCGTAGCGCTGAGTCCATCTTTTGTAAGTCTTTATATAATGCTACAATTTCCTTCTCTCCTTTAGATAAAGTTTCTATAATTGAGGGTAAAAATGAAGAAGTTGGTTACACTATACTGAACGTAGGAGCTCCATACAACTTCTCTTATTTTTGTCCAGATCGTATCAGTATTTTTAATACCAGAGATCATAGTACGGTCACCATAAGTCAAATCCACGTGAGTTCTTCCTTTCCTTAACATACCTATATATATACTCCGACTTTTATTTAGCCACAGTAAAATGACACTTCTTATTAACTCAGTTCGGACTGCGTTTAGAGATATGCATGTCAAATAAGTTTCGTTTGTTACACTATTAATTTTGTATTAAAAAAAACAATATTTGGTTGATGGCCGCTAAAAAACAAAAAGAAGCCAATTTCGTAACACATAAGCTGTAATTTTACTGCAGCTAATTAAAAGTCCGACTGTAGTATTATAAATCAACAAAGTCGCCAAAATGTCTGTACGCGCATATAGTTAAGGCACAGTATTACAATATTTTTAAGGAATATTGTAATACTGTGGTTAAGCCATCCACGAAGACGCGCCCCACTCTTTTTACAATCACTCGAGTCGTGGGTATCGCTAGTTAATTATTATTCCGCTAGTGCGCTAGTGTTTTAGTTTTTTGAAACACACTAATTACCCACGAACAAGAACAAATCTCATGGAAAAGTGCTTATGAAACAAACCTTACTTAGAGAGATAATAAATATTAATTATTCTAATGACTATAATTCTGTAAATACATATCTTTTATAGTCGCGAATCATTAATTTTTGATCAAGATACAACATGACACTGACCTGCAAATTGCAAAAAACGTAAGAAAATTTGAGTTTCGCGGTCTATCACTGCGCATTTCAATGATTATGATTATTGATAGTGTGTTATCTACGTAATTAGGGCGCTGGTTGCTAGAATCTCGGGCTTGCTGACTAGTGTAAAGTAAATATAGTTCTTAACTTTTTTCTCCATCAGATTGAACCGAGAAGGAATGGAAGCATAACTGCGTTCAGTCCCAGCCGCCACTGCGCGCCGTACTTCAGCGTGAGCATATTAGCGTCGTTGATGGTCACTTTTTTGTGCTTATCCATCACGACGTATGGAATTGTATCTATATTTGATATCTCAGGTAACGACCGCTTCGATGATCCGAATGGCCAGCCGTTGACTCATGAAGCAGGACATATAGAAGTATAAAAAGGATAGGTACCTACATTGAGAAGTCTCTAGCTGTTCAAGGAACTTTTGGCCAAAATTGGTACTTAACCTAACGTGAATCCACCCGAGCTTTAATAGCTTTTTAACCTTTTAACCGCTTACGTCGGATTAATCCGATAATTATTTTCGTGTTCATTTCGCCAGGGTCGCTTTTTCATTTAGGTAATTACGCCTGTATTCTATGAGGTGTTTTTCTCGTTTTTTTTTTCTTTTTCGGCACGGCAGCTGTTAAGAGGTCGG
Source organism: Gortyna flavago (assembly GCA_963669345.1). Lineage (NCBI taxonomy): Eukaryota > Metazoa > Arthropoda > Insecta > Lepidoptera > Noctuidae > Gortyna > Gortyna flavago. The sequence goes on along the minus strand of OY770155.1, from coordinate 4,605,163 downwards.
GCAATTTTAGGTTAATTGTTTCTGTAATTACGGCATTCAACCGACTAAAGCTAAGGTTTCCTATACTCAGACTTTTAATTAGCTGCAGTAAAATGACACGTCTTATTATCTCATTTCGGACTGCGTTTAGAGATATGCATGTCAAATAAGATTCGTTTGTTACACTAATAGCCTGTACTAGAAAAGCAAGCTTTGGTTGATGGCCGTTATGACGGAATCGCTTTCCTAACCAAGCACCACCTTGTTTTTTAAATATATTTCAATTAAAAATATTGCACAAATGTTTATCGACAGCGCTCTCCGTCATCCGAGCGCCAAAATATCTTGTTGCAGTTTATGTAGGTTACGTTTTAAAGATACGGTACAGGCCAACGCGTTTTCAACATGGGTTCGTGATAGCCACAGACCATCATCTACATCACCACTTGCGAACTACGAATCACACTGACTGACGTCACGCAACAAAATCCTGTATCGCGCAAGCAGAGTTTACCGTATTTTAGCTAACATCAACGTTCCGAAGTCAATCGTCGTCCGTCGAGCAGTTGCCCGTTGCATAGATTTTCAACTTTATCACTAAAGTGCAAGGTTCAAACTTCAAAGTTGATTGGGAAAATTTGACAGTTTCGGGTAGGTTGATGTGCTGGCGTCTGTACGTCAGTTGTTACATTTGACCTTGAGCTGGGCCTTAGGGAGGGCTACGAGCAACTTTTGTCTCCGCACTTATGCCTCTATGGTTGAAACAAACGGTATGAAAGTGCGCGCATGTAGCGACGCGACAACTGGGAGACTTTTTTGTCCGCGTGTTTGGTGACATATGGGCGATACAACTGTCGCCCGTCTATTGGTTGCAAACTTGCAATTTGCAATGCAAGAGCACATACGGTGACAAAAAAGTTGCCGGCCAACCAAAAATTTTACGAAAACGTTGCTGTCGCTCCCGAGTGGTCATCGTCCAAATCTCAGCGAGGAGACAGCGACAGAGACAAAAAGTGGCTGAGCAACTAAGTTGCTCGTGGGCACCCCTCCCTAGTGATCTAGCGCAGTAGTTTCAATAGAATATATTATGAGGCTAGCTTTTACTGGTTACGGCGGAGTCGCAGAGTGTCGCAGACGCATGCTGAGCGCATTGATTTGGATTAAGAGAAATAGGATTCCATATATTAAGTACATCTTGCCTGGTTTATTTTAATTACTAAATAAAAATACTTTTCAAGGAAATGTTGTATGTTTATTTTTAGTTCTGCAATTTGACATTTTCTAATTTTGGTACAGTCAGATGTTCGAAATTCGAAAACACTACGGTCCTTTCACCATGAACTTATGGCCCTACCTCGAAAATCTATTAATAGAGCGAAAGTGATGCAGTTACTTTTGAAACGCAAAAGGCGAGCAAACTTTGATAATTCTCTGTTTTAACCCACACACCGTGATGTAAAAAAAGTAAAGAAATAGATATGAATCGTGTATAAACGATACTAGACCAAAGAGTCAAAACATTATACCAAAATGTTAAATCCCTATTCCACATAGGTACTCAAAAAGTTACACGAAATTGCCGATCACTCCTTTTATCCCCAAAATATCCCACTCTAAGGTGGATACGCAGAAACGCATGTCCGAGAGCGAGAAGCGAGCCACATAGGGAGCTAGTTGAATAAACATGCAGCAGAATTTATAGGCTTAGAGGCCGTACCCACGAGCGAGAGAATCGCGGTGATATTATCGTCGCCGCGACGGCCATTATACAGACACGGCGTAAGGTGAAGGCGCGGCGCAGGCATGATGGGCATGATGCCGCTTCAAAACGTTTTCATACAAAACTATTATTGATCGAAGCAAAATGTGCAAAAGGCGGCGCTCACTGACAGCGTGGCACGCACAGAACATAATACTCTCTAACGAGAGGTAAAGGTGGCACGGCTGGTTGTGCCGCGGCATCCTGCTGAAAGCCCAGTCCCCCGGGCGTCGGGAGCCGCGTGACGACTCCCGGCCACCGTAGGCGCGGGCCTGCGGACAGCGAGTAATGGGTAGCTCGCCGTCCGATCAGGACCAGGCCCGTGCTGGACGGCGCGTATGTGTTCCACGCGCGCCTCAAAGAGATGTCAGCATCGAAGGAGGGGCCCGTCAGGGCCGAAGCCTGCCGGGGCAGCGGGATTGTCCGAAAGGATTACCGCTACCCCGGAACATAAAGGGCTAAGGAAGGAACACGGATGGGTTTTAGTCAGTAAGAGTCTGACACTCCCTTCCGCTCCACCCAGAGCGGGAGGAGTCATTTGATGATTTCCGATCCTAAAAAAAAAAAGCCCAGCCACTCTGGCATCAATCAGCTTTGATCCGCGCGGATTCGAAGTAGGTTGTGTCGTTATGGTTGACTGGGATTTAGTATTAAATAGATAGCACTTCTAGCTGAAGATCAAGAGAGACAAATAAGAACCTTATTTCAACTAGTTTAGCAATCATAATTCCTCGACACTAAGTGACCCATGCGTCTCGCGGGATGCAATGGCGCGCCGCGGCAACCCGTGGAATGAAACGCAGCATCCCGCGGCGCGTTGCGACATGCCGCAGCACCCCGCGGCGCGTGCGACATGCCGCAGCATCCCGCGGCGCGTGCGACATGCCGCACATTCCGCGGCGCGTTGCGACATGCCGCATCATCCCGCGGCGCGTTGCGACATGCCGCATCATCCCGCGGCGCGTTGCGACATGCCGCAGCATCCCGCGGCGCGTGCGACATGCCGCAGCATCCCGCGGCGCGTTGCGACATGCCGCAGCATCCCGCGGCGCGTGCGACATGCCGCAGCATCCCGCGGCGCGTTGCGACATGCCGCAGCATCCCGCGGCGCGTGCGACATGCCGCAGCATCCCGCGGCACGTCGCGCCGTCGTAATAAGAAGTAATTCTAAACTCATAATAAAATCCTTTGCCATGACGTGCCGTGCCGTGCCGTGAGCGCCGGCCCCCAAAAGCGGCGCGACGCGGCGCGCGGCGGCGCGGGCGAGCGGCGCTTTCACCTTACGGCGGTCGTGTACCTATAATTCACGCCAGGTGGATTGTTGGACATGCGTTTCAGCGTATCCACCTTTGGATTTTTTGGGCTGGATAAACGGAATAACCTGACCTAGGTCTCGAACACAAGACCGGCTCAGTAATAGTGGTTGCGACCACTAGACAAACGAGTCAGTCCCTAAAAATGGTTATTATTTAATAATAATTTCAGAAAAAAAAAAATGTTTGAAACTTAGAAATAAAACACCATAAATAATTCTTAGCAGTGTATTTGGTAAAGCTAAACTACCTACGTATCAGTAAACTATGTAGAAATTAAAAAATAATAATTAATAAGAACAAAATTGGCCCGATATATAACAGCTCTGTCGAACGACCAAGTTAAAAATATACAATGCTACAGATACAGATGTAAAACGATCTTTTGCCGCGTGGCCAAACACTAACCTAACGCCGTTTGTTTTTTCAATATCTTTCACAAAACAAAACAAACAACGCCATTCAAGCGCCAAAAAATCTTTGTAGCACTTTATTTACTCGAGATAAATATTCGAATAAATAACAGAAAAACATCGTCAATTTTCGTTTATTTTCGGGCAATGTCGGGGGCACATTTCTTTTATTGTAATACTAAACTTAAATGCATTAGTCCTGATGTGTTGTTTTCACCACAAAATGTGCACTGGACATTGAAAAAATTGTATATTTCAGCGTTTTTTTTTAAACAAGTAATATTTTGCATACGCTACAAATGCTAACATAAGTGTCATAACGATCAGCATGAAATTAATACAGCCGGTCCGAACTTTGCGCAAAGGCTGCGCATGCGCAATAAAAATTTTTAGGAACCAAAATGATGACATGAGACTAGTGAGAGGATCGGAGCCTATGTTCAGACAGGAAGGTCGTGCTTCATCAGCCATATTGTAGATGTATCTGCTAGTCTGGTGGAAAATCTTTTGGAGAGTGATTGTCTGCAATCTCTGCCCGATGGCTGTTTTAAGTTAAAAGTAAATAATTACTACACTAGCGGGCCAAACAATACATACTGTGCATTCAATCTGAAATGCTTTGTTGCAAAAGCAGGTAGCGTATGCAAAATATAGCTTAGTACATTTTACCAAGCGTTAATATCACACATCGGGTTTCAGAAAGAGACAGGTATGAGTGACTGAGACAACGCTATACAAAGCCAAACGTTTTGTAAACACGGGCGTATTTTTTTCAACTGCGTGTATTCTTGATGCGCTGTTGGATTATCACTCAATGCTCGGCTCAATAGAGTTAAAAATCTAGTGCACGCAAAAAATCGCCCGTTCAAACCTGGGCTAAAACACGATTTGTTATATTTACGACCAGGCACCGTAATTCAGTCCTTATCGATTATGTAGTACTGAAATAACAGTCTAAATTCAATGATGAGACTTGCGGTCATTAATTTATAGTAATATTGGTGAAAAACAATTTCTGAATTAAAAACCATTGAGATGGGTTTGGCGGAAAATGACGTGCTGTGTTCTTTTTGAATTAAGCAGTAGGATGAAATAGGCGGAGTTTCTAGGTCTAAACGCGATGTTCTCACGACAAATATCAATTTGATGACCATCATATTTACATGGGGCGAATTGACTAGCTGTGGCATACAATAAAAGTCGCAGTCAGTGTTTGGCAATGCAAGTCATTTGTTGCTTCGTTTTGTCGTGTAAATGGAGTCTGAAGGATTCATTCCTCTGCAAATAATGTATTACAGTGATCTGCTGTTAAACTGCTTACTAATAAACGTTGTATATCGTCTGTATAGTTACACAACGCTTTGTCTTCTTCTTTCGAAAGTCAAATTACTGACGACTGAAAGAGAGAAATCGGTGTGTAACTTCATCTGATATAATACGTTTATTAGTAAGGGGGTAAAGGTATAATTAATAACAAGGGATTACGACAAAGGACTTCGGGGGATAATAATTCAAAAAAAATTAAAGTTAAATTATATATAATTTAATAAAAATAATGGCTACAAGTCTCATATTACACTACTGGGAAACCATGAGCCCATTTACACTAAATAACAATTTAATATTTAATTCTAATGTCTAAATTTAAAATGGCGTCTACATGTGATAGGAAAATGTGAAATATTGAACTACTGGAAACTTTGTAGATACAATATTATGCATTTTCTGTGATAGGTATGTTTTGCTGCACAGTGGTATGATAATATAATATATTTTATTATACCAATGTGTGGCAATTTGACTCGTCGCACAGGACTTATTTTGATAACATTTTTGGTCAAAACAAACTCTTCAAAAAAAAAAGTTTTGTACTATGAGCCTACAATAGAAGTGAAAACTTGCGACTGGACCCGAGTATACCCGATTCATTGCAGAGTATACGTGATTCAGCATCACGGACCGACTGGAGTCGAGTTCGTAAAATCAAAATTTTATGTTTGACAATAAGAAAAAGTAATTGCATCTCATTAGTCACAGTTGAGCTTGTATACACGATTTTGCGCCAAGTAGACGCGATTTAGCGTCACCAACCGACTGGAGCCGAGTGTATACCAGCTTCAGTGTAACTGACCCGAGCGTGACGGTCCAGTTTCGTTCACTGTTCAGAAAGAGTGCAAAGTACGCTTAAAGAAGTTTTCAATTCAAAACTCGCTTAGTTTTTCATGTTATGTTATGGCAAACAAACAGGACGCTTACCTGATGGGTAGGTCGTCACCGCCGCCTTGTATATGCAATACCAGAGGCATTGTAGGTGCGTTGCCGTGCTTGGGTTCAAACCCACAACCTACAACTCTCAAGTCGCGGCCGTTCCCACTGGACCCACGACTGTTGCACAGTGAGACTACAACACAAGTTGTGTTTCTTGTACATATTTGTGACAATTTTTGTGATTTGAAGAGTTTTGACAATAAAATGTTACCATTATGGGCCACTGTGTATCGAGTCGTTATCGATGAAACACTAGTGTATGAGTAGACAACAATTTGTGCCTACCCTCAAATGAAATGAACGGATGAATCGATCATACATACTTCTTAATTTAATAACAATTTCAGCTAAAATTGGTAGGTTGATGAACGAGAAAAAAGGGTCAGTCAGAGGCCTTTAAAATAATAAAAAAAAAAAAAACTAATAATAAAATACAATAGTGATCTATGAATTCGTGCCTCGTAAAGCACGTCAAGCTGTCGGTCTTGGCTGTCATTCGTAGATCTTTGACAGTCGTTACAGGTAACCAGTCTTACCAAGGGGTATCGTATTACCAAGTAACTGGGTTGTGGAGGTCAGATAGGCAGTCGCTCCATGTAAAATACTGGTATACAGCTGTATTCTGTTCGACTAGATACCGACTCCAACACAATTCCAGTTAATCATCATTGATTGAGTTGTTTGAAACTCGTAATGAATAATATATTTGCCCACAACGTGGACCGAGGATCTAGTGAACGTCGGCGGAATCTGTTTGATACGAGAACCACAACATTAGCTGTCGTGACGCTACTTAAGGGAGCATCCGACCCTTTAGATCTAGTTCAAAATCTTACCAACTTGTAACTGGAATTTCTACCAAAAAATTATCTGTAAAGTCCGATAAAAAATTTATGACGACTCTGAACATGAGGCGAGTCGCTGCGCAGTAACCAATTTAAGAGTCAGCGGGGGTGAGGGGTGAGGTACTGCGCAGCGAGTAGCGCACTTCAGAGCCGCCATAAACTTTGTATCAGGCTGCATCAAGCACACCGTAAAGTATTAGTATGGAGTGATAACGACCAATCAGAAGTAAGCTTTATAACGCAACGTTGGCGCTCGACCAATGAAAGACGTTCTTCTTTATACGTCACTCTATACAAAATACTTAACACATACATTACAAGGGTGTTATATTATTAGGCTTGAGAATACTTTTATTTGGGTAGATAATTTACGTCATATTAATATTTAGTTAGATTTTGAAAACATCTGCGTACTTAGATAAAAAAAAAAAATATTGAAAAAGCAACCCTGCTTTCTTAGCCACATGTAAATTAAATATTAATGTATACAATACACATAAACCCGCCACAATAAATTCATAAAAAGATGGCGAATACCCGTAGGAAAATTCAAGGTGTAGTTTACTGACAGACACGAAAAACGACTTTGTATTATACCCATTTATAAATTGTGGCGTCAAATTACCCCTTTAAAGTGTCCCCTAATAATATATCACGGTATTTGAAAACGGCTATCATTCCTGTACACAAATGCGAGCATACCACGCTAGTCGAGTACTGAGAGTACAACACAACTAAGAGGCACTTAGTCGAGTACAACTCAACTGAGTGTGAGTTATTTAGTTCTTCTCTTCTTTTTTCTCTTGGTTCTGTTGATCGGTTGATTGGGTTGTCTGCTGCTGCTGGCCTTCGCGTTCGGCTGCCATCTGGACAAGAAAGGTTTTTGTTTTAATTTTTATAAACTCTGATGAAGATGGCGCCGCCGAGGCCGGCCCAGAAAGAGGTGACGAGATGACGCGTACCGCGAGGGTTGGTCCGAGGTGGCGCGGGAAAAGAGTTCCTAGAGGGATTTGGGGGGGTCTGCCCAGCTTTGAGACAGTATAGGCAAAAAAAAATTGGTCCCACAAGATGGACCGATGACCAGAGGGGCAATTCTCGTAATTTTAAGAACGTTAACTTTAAAGTGTTTGTACAAACCTACTTACAGAAAATAAATAATTTATCATTTATCGTTCACAGTCTGATCTCAATCTCAATCTGTCAAAAAAACCTTCCAAGTGCGAGTTGGACTCGCACACGAAGGGTTCCGTACCACCATACGATATTTAACAGTACATATTTATAAAATAACGGCAAAAAAAATCACGTTTGTTGGTATGGGAGCCCCCTTAAATATTTATTTTATTCTGTTTTTAGTATTTGTTGTTATAGCGGCAACAGAAATACACATTAAAGTAAACTTCAACTATATCCGACGAACCTGCATACTTCTCTCTTTCGTTGACTGTACCTAGGGATTTTGTAATATCTTGATTTAATTATTGCCCGTTCTCCTCCATAGAGATCTTCGTTTTGGATTGGGCAACTAGCTTCAACTTTCTGACCGATTTTAATAAAAGAAACTTCGTACGCATAAGCAGGATACAAAGGTCTAAAAATTGAGTAAAGAACATTTTCGAAATGTCTTCTTTAAAAAATAAGATAACTGGAGATCTGTTTCTATGTAAAATTTAATATCGGTCTAATTTGGCTGTACTTAATTAACACTATTTTTCGAAAATGTTCTTTACAACTTTTTAGACCTTTGTATCCTGCTTATGCGTACGAAGTTTCATTAAAATCGGTTCATTTATTTCGAAAAACAAGGCCTTGAAAGTTTGTATGAAATGCCGTACGTCGTAAACGCTGTTAACTCTAATACCAAAATCAGTCATGGTGATGCTGATACACCATGGATTTGGGGTATACATGTGACTTGGGTGGGTTATTAATAACTCTATTCAAATTTATCCTAATTCTATGTAATTTTGTTTTAAATTAATCTAATTTTTTATCTAATTTTGACCAATTTTTTTTTCATTTTATTTGTGATTTAACCTAATTTAATGATTGTTATTTACTAATATTGACTAATAACCTGTATGTGTGGTGCAAACTGTTAATACAAGTTGATTATTAATAAATAAATAAATAAATTTCGCTGTCGAAGCATTCGATCGGCATACAGTTTGTTCGTATCGATTTCTGGGTCAATTGTGATTGTCCTTTGGATTTATGCAGAAGGATGATGATAAGTTAGATGTGTAATAGTCACAAATCGTTCAGCTCGCTTCGTCGAGCTAAGCTGTTTGATATAGCGACTACTTTGATTTAGCACACGTGCTTGACCAACCAGCTTTTAAGAAGGCAAGATGGCTCAAATGTGTGCATATTGTTAATGATTTTTCTCGGGAACGAGTGAAATAAATCAAGGGATTTGTGATGTTTTAAAAATGAAGTACAGCCGATTAAAACTTTATGACAGCTCGGAACATGATTCGCTGCGCGCAGTTACAAATTCACGAGTCAGCGGGGGTGAGGGGGTGAGGTACTGCGCAGCGAGTAGCGCACTTCAGAGCCGCCATAAACTTTGCATAAGGCTGCATCAAGCACACCGTAAAGTATTAGTATGGAGTGATAACGACCAATCAGAAGTAAGCTTTATGACGCAACGTCGGCGCTCGACCAATGAAAGACGTTCTTCTATATACATCACTCTACTAAATATTTAGGCCATAAATTGTAAGGGTGTTACATTATTAGGCTTGCGAATACTTTTTTTAGAGTAGATGTTTTACGCCATTTTTAGAGCAGGCTTTGTCATGACGTGCACATGACATTATGTTTGAAGGAATTTACAGAAAAGATGAAAATATTGTGTCGAAGATCATAGTTGTTTAGATAGGCGGGTACAATGAGATGATGGCTGATAGAGATTTGATTTGGAAACAACATGGTAATCGCAAAAAAAAATTATCAACTGTCACATTTTACACACTTCAATACGACACATTTTCGCTTGAGCCCCGCTAATGAGACAATGAGGGTTTTTGAAAAATGACGTTTACTAGATGGCAGCACTGAGACGTCAGGTCCGGCCACCTGTCACAAGTGTCAAAGCGCCTATAATTTCTTTAGACGTGACTGAATGATGAACGAACGAATGAAACGAATGGTGATTGACATCATATATTTTATATTGGAAGACCTCTTGTCAATGTGGCGCCAACTGGTGTCGTGAATTTTCATGAAAACCCTCATTGATTTTCTATTGTATCGTACTAAATAGGATACGCGTAAGGCTTGACCGGACCCAAATGTATGGGACGGCTGATTATTTTTTCTCGATTCTCCATGAAGAAAATCGTTCAGTTTGATACTCTGTACCACACCCTTAAATTTGACCACACCTTTCTTCAGCTGTATACCCGGTGTTTTTTTTTACCGTCTAGAAATTTTTACAGGGTGTTCTACCCATGAAGAGGAATAACTTTCATTATGGAATCAACTGTGAAATCACAAAAAAAAAAAAAAACAGCTGTTTCATACATTTTGGTCTAGTAGGTATTTGAACTTTTGTATTAAACAGCAGATATTTTTTTTTTCGTGATTTCAGAGTTGGTCCCATAGTGACAGTTGTTCATATTCATGGGTAGAACACGCTGTAAAAATTTCGAGACGGTAAAAAAAATCATCCATTATACCCAGCGAATGGAGTCGTTTTTCTTGGAACATTTTTGTCTTTTGCTGTGCAGCAACCAACTCGCACTGAGCCCGCGTGGTCATAGTCAACTCAAAGCATTTACTTCAAATAAACCAATTCCCTTTCAAATTGTCTAAGTCATCAGTCAGAAAGATGAAGTTAATTGTCCATTCCAAAGCGGGCAAGAAAAACCACAGACACTCTTTGAAATCAAAATATTATTACAAACTTGGTAACATCATTCATGTTGAAATGATGTAAGTAAGAACGATCTTGAAAGACGTGAACGTTAACAGCGTCTAATAAAAAAAAAAAATATATAAGCCGTGGCAGCTAAGAGATGACCAGTGCCTAATGACGGCGCCCGTCCACGAACATAACGTATGTATGATGGACGGAACAGTCTCTAGAGAGACTCAGAGAGTAGCCCCAAGTCCTAGCTGTGGGAACATAATGCTGTGTTTACCTTCTTGTATGTCGTGGTTAAGACCTGGCCATGCACGAGGTTGTGAAATAAAATCCGGGCAAGTACTACCAATGTGACTTTGTCAATTCATATTATTATGTATTTTCTAAGTTTATCGTCGTAAAAATATTTATTATGAGGTAGCTTAGATTTATAGTCAATATATTAGTCTGAAATCGCCAATCCGTATTGGGCAAGCAAAACTTAAATTCAAAGCATTTATTTCAATTAAACCATTTACAAGCACTTTTGAATTGTCAAGAAGTCGGTCAGTCAGAAAATATGAAGCTAGTTGCCCATTCCAAAACGTAGGTACCTATGGAGAAGAACAGGCAAGAAACTCCATGGACACTCTTTTAAATTATATTTTACAAAAATATCAGTTACATCATTAATGTTGAATTTATAATTATATGTGAGAACGATGTAAAAAAAAAAAGAAAACGTACGCGTTGAAAGTGTCCAGAGTACAGCAAATAGTACCAAAACAATATTCCAAAAATAAAATAATTAAAAATAAGCAGAGGCAGCTAAGTGATGACCAGCCCCAACTGATGTGTGATCAATGCTCGTGCCTTCTCAGTGTGAGAAGAGCCCTTTGGACAATAGCAGGCTGGTATAATTTACCTTCTTGTAGGCTTGCTCGAACAGCTTGAGACTGGCCTGCTGCAGTGTGCTGGTGGCGGTGCGGATCTCCTCAGGGTCAGCGGTTTCCTTCTTCGCGAGCAGCTCACGGAGTTTCACGATGTCTTCACGGAGTTTGTCGCACTGTTGGTACAAGACATACATTAACATATATATTTAACTGCTTTATTGGTCAACTGGTGTGCTTAATAAAGAGTATAGATCTATTAACTTCGGTCGAGTTACTAGTCACAAAAAGTGTTTTGGATAGAAAATTCAATAATCCTCTGATGGACATTGAATGCTTATTTTGTTGAAAGCAGAGTCGTTTTTAAAAATATTGGATGTCCTAGGCACTTTAGGATACCCTATGAAGACTCTAGGATACAAGAGCGAGCGAAGTGAGCTCGAAATTTGTAACACCTCGCCCCTAGCTACGATACTGAGCTGGTCGACGCCTGTCGGGGGAGCGGCGAATGCTTACGCGAATCAGGCAGAGGTGGAGCACCGCAGTGGTTATAGCCGATAAGAGTAAGGCATGCCCCTCTGTCACCCCCACGATGGAGGGAGTCCATGAGGATTTCCAAAGCGCACCAAAAAAAAAAACTTACGACGCTGGCAGGAAATAGAAGGCCCCATGAACCGAGGGGCCCTGGGCACTTGCCCAGAGTGGCCAATGGCAAAGGCCCTGGTTGCAAATGTACGAGTATTGTTGCAGTGATCACCCTCACGGTTTTATTTGCACTTATGGGACATTTTATAGGACCGTCACTACCACAAAATAGTAAAGTAGTGAAAATGTAATGTGCCACGGTTTCTAGGAAAGCAGCGCGCAAGAGGCACGCGACTAGCTGGTACCGCGACTACTCTCGCACCGCTGCAAAAGTGTACCGCGCACTGGCGCGGACACCGATCGGCGGTGCTTATGTTATTTTATTAATTAAAGAATGATGGGCGTTTTGGCCGGTATGTCCAATAAAAGCCACATATACATCAAATGAAAGTTTATATCATAAGCATCAATTTTCATGAGCAGAAGGCTGTGAAGTACCGGGATAAATCGATTAATAATTGCAAGAAATCTGCTTACGTAATACTTGAACGGCCCCTTAGCGACGACTTTGACGCTCTGGGATGCAGTCTGTTGCATTTTCAATGCTCGGTTCAATACCGAAGGTCAAAAATCCAGTGCACGATAAAATCCCACCGCGAATTTGGGTTAATACTATTGCAAATAATCCACTCACCTCTTCCTGTGGCAGCTGGCTCTTGTACTCGTCCATCTTGGTCTCAGTGTCGTGTAGAACGCCCTCGGCCTGGTTGGACACTTCCACTCGCTCGCGCCTCTGCTTGTCTGTGGCAGCGAACTGTTCGGCGGCTTTCACCATGTTCTCAATCTCGTCTTTGGATAGACCGCCCGATGACTGGATCACGACTGTTGGGGAGGAACGAGGAACGATAAGTCACAAATTCATAACGGGATTCCGAAAAAAGTCATTAAAAAAGACACATCGACGTAAATGTATTTTTTTTCCCAAAAATAAGTAAAATATGACAAAGCACTTTTTACGTTATGAGAAACAAAGACGTAAAAAAAAGTAAAGTAGCAGTTACATCGATGTGATATGAAATGAGCGATTTATAAAATTCAAAGTCCTGACTGATATATCAACGCACAGCCTAACTAAACCGCTGCTGGTCCTAGAGACATGAAATTTGGAGGGTGAGTTCATTGTGAAAATTAGGTATCCACTAAGAAAGGGTTTTTCGAAATTCCACTCCTAAGAGGGTGAATGGGGGGAGGGTGAAATTTCACGCGGACGATGTCGCGGGCAGAAGCTAGTTGATTAATATACCAAAACAACAATCTTCTAAAAAGAAGCGACCACATAGTGAAAAATAATTTTAGTTTCCGAGGTCGATGGCAATAGACTAGCTGACAGGAAGAATTGAATACCTTTCTGCTCCTGGCTGGTCCCCATAACCCAGTAAAATTACCACTTTTCAGTTATTAAAAGCATGAATTTATCAAACTCAAACCATTCACGGACACTTTTGATTTGTCAGACAGAAAGATGAAGCTAGTTGCCCATTCCAAACCATAGTACGGCCCGTGGCTAAATAACACAGCCGCACAGGTCGATCGATCAGGTTAAGCTATGCTTGGTCTGTGGATGGGTGACCATCTTTACATACCAAGACCTCTCCGTGCCTCGGAAAGCACGTTAAGCCGTTGGTCCCGGCTGTCATTCGTGGATCTTTGACAGTCGTTACGGGTAGTCAGAAGCCCGAAAGTCTGACAACCAGTCTTACCAAGGGGTATTGTATTACCCAGTAACTAGGTTGTGGCTGTTGTGGTCAGATAGGCAGTCGCTCCATGTAAAATACTGGTATTCAGCTGCATCCGGTTAAGACTGGAAGCCGACCCTAACATAGTTGGGAAAACGCTAGGCAGATGATGAAGAGTAGATTCCTATGTAGAAGAAATGGCAAGACAGTCCACAGACACTCCGGACCCCAGTGATATAAGTTAGTGTACTCACTCTGCTGCTCCTTGCCGGTGCCCTTGTCCCGAGCCGACACGTGCACGATGCCGTTGGCGTCGATGTCGAAGGTGACCTCGACCTGCGGCACGCCGCGCGGCGCGGGCGGGATGCCCACCAGCGAGAACTGCCCCAGCAGCTTGTTGTCGGCCGCCATCTCGCGCTCGCCTTGGTGGACTTTGATCTCCACTTGGGTTTGGCCATCGGCAGCTGTGGGGAATTTGGGTCGGTTATTTTTATGGCACATACATTGAAACGAAGGTTTAAAAAAAAAATCGAATTGGGTATAATAAATATTGATATAGATCATAAGTCTTATAATTAACAATATTAAGAAAAAAGTTAAAAAACGGGCTAGCCAACCAACAACAACAAGCCCCTAGCAACGGGGTTGCCAGATCTGTCGCCAACAGCTTACATTATGGCAATGTTGCCAGACTGTTGGGACCTTTTCCTGTTGACAGTGATGCGGTGAAATTCTATGCTCTATGATGATATTTCAGCTAGATAATCAGCTAATTGATATATCAGTTGGATATATCAATTAGCTGATTTTGCATAAATGGTTGAGATTTTTTAGAATACGAGTCGATAAAATTTTATAATTCTTTTACATTTTATTTACTTTTCTCAAATAAACGTAATTACGCGTGATGTTATGAGTATGCGTTTTAAAAACTCACCGGTAGAGAAAACTTGACTCTTCTTGGTCGGTATGGTGGTGTTTCTGGTGATCAGCTTGGTGAAGACTCCTCCTAGAGTCTCGATACCCAGGGACAGAGGTGTGACGTCGAGTAGCAGGATGTCAGTGACGTCACCGGCTAGAACTCCGCCTTGCACGGCAGCGCCGACGGCGACGGCCTCGTCAGGGTTGACGGCGCGCGAGGGGGCGCGGCCGAAGATTTCTTGGACTGTCGTTTGTACCTGTGGGGTACAAAATGGGTGATTTATTTTGTGCAATTGTTTGGTATTACACAATGGCGTAGTTGTGGAAACTCGCGGGGGGTAATTGCGTAACTCAACTAACAATTTAGGGGGTTATCTGGAAAAACAGCCAATGTTATTTTATAAAAAAATTACAGTAGACATAAAAAACTGTTTTAAATACAGAATCTGTATTCTGAGCCTTGACTTTTTTCCTTGAACATCTTCGGGCTTAGGTTGTTTTGTCTAGAACAAGATTCTGGATCTTGGAAGGAAAGTATAATATAATATCCTTGGACATTTCACACAACGCCATATAGTCCCAAGCTAAGCAACTTACCTAATGCTTGTGTTATGGTAACGAGATGGCTGATAAACTACTTATATACATTTTTTTTTTTTGCTAATACATACATATTATAGATAAAACACCCAGACCCGGATTAAATACTTGTAGGTCGTACAAATATTTGTCCCGTGCGGGAATCGCGACATGCTAAATTGCTAACCATAGACATCAAAATCTCAATCTGATATTTTTTTGACGTGACGAATTTTCCTCGCCAGTCACCTCCGCCATAACTTTTCTGGCTGGTTAATATGTAAATTAATAAGAAAGAAAGAAAGAAAAAACGTTTATATGCGGTGAACATGACGCAAAAAAAGAACTAACACAAAAAATACAGTGAAGCAACCTAATTTATTTACTTTCCTTGTCTATTTTAGATTGATATGTATAAATAAATGTGTGTGAGCGTATAACCCGACCCTGTACAGACACGGCCGGGGAATATAACCCCAGTTCAATCTGGCACCCGTCTGATAGACTGCCTAGACAGCCATGAGCGACTGACATCGGCTTGTGCTGTTAAGGTGCTTAGTATGTATAATTCTCATATTTCCTTCATTGTGCGCTGACTTTCACCAAACTTTTATACCTAAAATAAGTCTTATCCTAAGAATAAATTTGGAATTTTTGTCAGTTTTTCCATAATTGTCACACGTCAATTTTATTCAACAGATAAAATATATCTGACTTTGGTAAAATCAGTTTCAAGTCAAACACAGCAGGGTCAGATGTTGTGCTTACCTTCGGCATGCGGGTCATGCCACCCACTAGCAGCACTTCGCCGATGTCAGCTCGCTGCACCTCGGCGTCCTGCAGGGCGCGCTGGCACGGAGTTACAGTACGCTTGATCAGGTCGCCGACTAACGATTCCAGTTTTGAGCGGGTCATCTGTTGAAAAAATTAGTGATATTAGTAAATCTTTATTTTTATCATTACCTATATTATCCCAATTTATATATGGTCGGTTTATGTTTTCTAAGTGACGGCATCACTTAGATAACCTAAACCAACTATATTTAAGAGTTACAGACTCAAAATGTCTGTTGGATGTTTGACTCGACTGTGTCAAAAGATGCTCGCTTTACGGACGGCTGTCATTTTGGGTCGTTATATTATGACGTTTATTAGGAAACTCGGGCTTTGACCGTATTAGAAGACACTTTTCTAGACTTTCATATTCAACTAGCTGCGCCCCGCGGTTTCACCAGCATAAGTGTCGATCCCGTGGGAATATCGCAATAAAAAGTAGCCTATATGTTAATCCTGGTCATCGTATTACCCAGTAACTGGGTTGTGGAGGTCAGATAGGCAGTCGCTCCATGTAAAATACTGGTATTCAGCTGCATCCGGTTAGACTGGAAGCCGACCCCAACTTAGTAGGGAAAAGACTAGGCAGATGATGATGTTTGTATGAACTGCGCATGCTCCGCCGGCCCCTTAAAGAGGTTGTTGGTGTTTTGCCAATAACCCTGTATATTGCCACCACCTCTGTTTTAGGAAACCTAATCTTTTAACCAAGCAGGAATCCAGACTCCAGGCTTGCTACAGAGAAATATCGCGGTCTACTACACTTAATGAGTTCTCCTTACCTTAAGGTTCATGTGTTTAGGTCCCGAAGCGTCCATGGTCAGGTACGGAAGGTTGATGTCGGTCTGCAGGGAGCCGGACAGCTCGATCTTGGCCTTTTCAGCGGCCTCCTTCAGACGCTGCATGGCCATCGCGTCCTTACGGATGTCCAGGCCTTGCTGTGAAAGGGAAATATCATGGTTAGATAAAGGAAGCGTTTAGTTAAAAACATTACCCTCCTTTTCGGCTTCGCCGCGGTCGAGCAAAATTAAACAATATTTTGTAAAGAAGCGCCAACTTGCGGGATAATTACTTAACATACTCGCAATCTTTATAAAACATGAAGCAATGGAAAACGCATTTCCTTCAAAATTCTTCGAATTGCGACTGAAAAGTGTGTTTTCTGGACGTATCATAGAAATTATGCTTTTTCATACAATTGGATTTCTTATTCCAAGTTTTAAAAGTAGATCTAGAAACGAGATACACAATAAGGCCAATTCTCGTAATTTAAAACGTTCAAAATCTAGTCGCAGTCTCATCTCAGCGACAAACAAATGTCAAAAACTTGTCAAAATGTAGAGAAATTAGAAGTATTTTTTGACAGATTGAGACTGAGATCAGACTGTGACGTTCTTAAAATTACGGGAATTGCCCCTCAGCTCTCTTTCAAATTTGATTCTATCGTCAGAAAAGCGCGAATAAGCAAGAGTAATGATTTTTAGATCAACATTTTAAATGATTGTGACTTTAGTCAATCATAGAAAATTTTAATTTTGTTATGGTTTTATGTTGATAAATACAAGGGATCTCATTCCATGATCAGCTTAAAAATGTAATGTGCCACGGTTTCTAGGAAAGCGGCGCGCAAGGGGCACGCGACTAGCTGGTACCGCGACTACTCTCGCACCGCTGCAAAAGTGTACCGCGCACTGGCGCGGACACCGATCGGCAGTGCTTAAACTAAGACTATGTTTGATTTTGGGCATATTTCAACTTTTTGACCGCCATTGGCTATACAAAAGAACGAAAAATTACTCCGCATTGACAAAATAACTCCTACAAAAAGTACTGTTTCTTATTAAAGGTACTACAGGACCTAAACGCAAAAAAAAAGTTTTATAATGCCTTAAATTATATGATCGACTACAGTACACAAAATCAGAAAAATATATGATATTCTTCAGGATATATTTTATGCTAGTTAGATAGTGTGTTGAAAACATAATACAACAAATTTGATACGATAGAAAAAAATCATGACGATACCTCTAAAAACTTTCCTTTCACAATAAAAACCATACTAATATACATACAATCATTCAGTTTTTTTGGCAGATTATTCTACAAGCAACATACTAAAACACTACTGTTATATTTTTTTAATCCAAACAATAGATTTTTATAAATAGATGATTGCTTCATATCTTGCAATAAATTACCAGCGTTGTGTCATCGTGCTTCTCATTCTATTCTATGCAGTTCGACAGTGACCGCGCTTTAGGTCATGTAGTCCCCCATTAAGGTCAAATGGTAATAGCTATATGGTCATTAGTTCTACTTATAAGCGTGTGACCATGAGCGCAATAAGTGAACAGTCACTGTACCACCATAATTCACTTGGTTATGTGGATACTTATTCATAGATACTTTCAGAACTTTTATTATTTACTAGCTTCCGCCCGCGGCTTCGCCCACGAGGTATGTCGATAAAAAACTATCCTATGTCCTTCCCCGGGATGCAATCTATCTCTCTACCAAATTTTATCGAAATCCGTTTAGTGGTTTAGGCGTGAAAAGGTAACATACAGACAGACAGACAGAGTTACTTTCGAATTTATATTATTTATAGTATACTAGCTGACCCGGCCACGCGTTGCTGTGGCTAGCGTTTTTTTTTCTATCCTATCTTTCAAGTTGGATCAAACTGCACACGGTGTACAAATTTGATTAAAATCGGTTAAGTAGTTTAGGAGTCTATCGCGGACAAACATCGTGACACGTAATTTATATATATTAAGAAAGATAGTATGGAGTGTGGAAGTATGGATTGTCAGAGACCCTAATTAAAAGTATTTTTTAAGTATTCTCAAAACAATAGTCCGACCTTCGAGAGAAAGCGTCCATGACACCTGTCAGTTTCATACAAACGAATACGTGTTTTGCGAATTTGATCTTTATTAACTACTAGAATTGTCGCACTGAAATGTGTCCGGACAGCATATCTCTCGACGGGCGGACTGTAAATGATTTCTATTCCTTCAATAATTTACAAACAAGAAATGATTATCAAGTTGTCATTATCATCTGGCGCAGAGAGCAAAACGCTCGAGCATTTTGTCGTTGTTAAATTGATTACGACCTAAATCACAACTAAAATGGAGTTCAAAATAGCGTGCAAGAGATCGTTCCCTGTGGCGAGTGTTAAAGCATGCTCGCGCATATAATCACTCATAACTGCGTGTAGTAAAGAACATTTTCGAAATGTCTTATTTAAAAAAAAGATAACTGGAAATCTGTTTCAACAGAAAATTGTATCCTGCTTATGCGTAAGAAGTTTCATTAAAATCGGTTCATTCATTTCGAAAAACAAGGGCTTGAAAGTTTGTATGAAATGCCGTACATCGAAACGGTCTTAAGATATAAATAAAGCTGAAAAAATTACGATAAAACCATGTTTTACTCACGTCACGTTTAAACTCGTCCACCAAGAAGTTCACGATGACATTGTCGAAGTCCTCTCCGCCGAGCAAGGTGTCTCCGTTGGTGCTCTTCACTTCGAACACTCCCTTCTGAATCTCAAGCACGGAGATATCGAAGGTACCACCTCCCAAGTCGTATACGGCGATGCTGGAGAGAAATGATGGGGTAAATTTTTTGTTTGAAGTTTTTCTGAATAGCTTTGAAAGATCAAAATGGGTTTTCTGAAAAATGACGTTCACTAGGTGGCAGCACTGAGACGACAGGTCCGGGCACCTATCAAAAATCGTAAGCGGCTATATTTTCTATAGTCGTGACTGAATGTCGAACGAATTAAATTAATTAAAAAAACTATCAGCGCCCCGCGATTTCACCCCCATAAGTCTCGATCTCGTGGGAATATCGGGATAAAAAGTATCCTATGTCCTTTCCCGGAACTCAAACTATGTCTACACCAAACATCTAAATCGGTTCAGCGGTTTAAGCGTGAAGAGGTAACAGACAGACAGACACACTTTCGCATTTATAATATTAGTCCATATGGATTAGTAAATTGTCGAAATGGAAGACCTTGTCAAAGTGGCGCCAACTGGTGGCGTGCAATTTCACTGACGAAACTTCACTATGACATTGCTGATGAAACTAAAAAAAATGATCGTCAACCATTATTTGAAAAATGGTGACAGACAAGAAGTGGCACCATAAGGATTCTTCAATTTTAATTACATCTTGTATATGAGTTATATTATTAAGAAGAACACTCGATTATAAATAGAAAGAAAATGTAATGTGCCACGGTTTCTAGGAAAGCCGCGTGCAAGGGGCACGCGACTAGCTGGTACCGCGACTGCTCTCGCACCGCTGCAAAAGTGTACCGCGCACCGGCGCGGACACCGATCGGCAGTGCAAAAATGTCAGCCATTTTGGTACGGAACCCTATTTATAAGTTGGCGTCCCAAGACCTTGGACCCCGAGCAGCAATATATACTTAAAATTATTGGTCAAGTACC
Organism: Gortyna flavago; assembly: GCA_963669345.1. Classification (NCBI taxonomy): domain Eukaryota; kingdom Metazoa; phylum Arthropoda; class Insecta; order Lepidoptera; family Noctuidae; genus Gortyna; species Gortyna flavago. The sequence continues at coordinate 4,584,722 of OY770155.1, read as the reverse complement.
TATTGCTGTTAAACTAAAAACATTTTTTTTTTTCGTTTTATATGTTTTCAAACTTAAACCATTTTATAGGCACTTTTGAATTGTCAGTCTGTGAGTTAGCCAAAAAATTTCCAATTCCAAAATATGGATCTCCATGGAGAAGAACGGACAAGAAACTCCAACGACATTTAAATCAAGATAAATTTCGTTTTAACATATCAGCCATCCCTGTGAAGTTTTGCCAGATAATTTAACTTGACCCTAAATAAATGATGTTATGTGGTTGTTACAAACAAACTTACATCAGCACTCTCAGGATTATATCGCACTAGGATACCACGATGGAGCAAATATGGTCGTGCGACCAGCAAAATAATTATGCACAGCTTTATGGTGGGTATTTCACCAGGCGTCCGATCGGTTGCGCAACTAACCATACATTTTCTGGCATTGCGACCATGGCTACGTCACCATGGTGTTCTAGATAGGGCCCTAACGATAAAGGATACATCACTGTTCGTGCACCACACTGATTGAGATGTCTTGAAGCGACACAAGCAAGCGAACTCGCACCGCGACCATTCATTCGTCCTTACGTTATGTTATATATTAATTCTTTCGTAACGTAAATCATCTATCATAGCATTAGCTTATGGAACCATCTCTTGTAAAGAAAAATTTATAATAAGCCCATTTAAAGTTGTCAGATTTTATTATTCATCGAACCCTGGGTCGAAACAATCACTAACCCATTGCTTCATCTGTTCAATGAATGTTGTCAAAATGAACGCCATTGTTACTGTTAGGCCCGTACTCCACTGAAGCGGAGCGGAGACGTGCAGGAATCGACCAATCACAGTGGTTGAAATTCTCATCGCGTCACTCGTCTTGTCTGTGATTGGACGACTCCTGCACTTCTCCGCTCCGCTTCAGTGGAGTCCGGGCCTTGCTCAACGACCCTGCAGGTTCAGGAGTAAAGATATCATGATAACTTACATTTTATCGTCAGTCTTGTCCATGCCGTAAGCGAGGGCGGCCGCGGTCGGTTCGTTGATCACTCTCAACACGTTCAAACCAGAGATTTGACCTGTTGACAACATGTTAATGTTAAAAAGATTGCCGTCTCATTACAAAGCAAGTTGTAACTTTAGCTCAAGGTTAAACCCTCAAGGCATTTCGAACCTTATTCTTACTGTGGTAAAATCCCTTACGGAACCCTCGGTGCGCGAGTCCGACTCACACTTGACCGGTTTTTTTTAATGTTTTTAACAATTTTTGTGGTGATCTTTTGCAACACATATCTAATGCTTCCTGCATGTAACTCTACCTTTCTTCACCATACATACATTATCAGCCTATAATGTTCCCACTGCTGGGACACAGGCCTCCTCTCTGTGAGAGGGAGTGGGCCGTAATCCACCACGCGGGCCCAGTGCGGGTTGGTATATGTCACATGTCTTCGAATTTTCGGTCTTAGGACATGCCGGTTTCCTCACGATGTTTTCCTTCACCGTTTTGAGAGCAGTGGCGATGAAATAATTTACACAAAGTAAAGCGATTGTCTGGGTTCGAACCTACGACCTACAACTCGTAAGTCGCGGCCTTTACCAATGTAAATAACTTAGTTTTAATTAAAGATGTCAACACATACCTGCATCCTTAGTAGCTTGTCTCTGTGAATCGTTGAAGTAAGCCGGCACGGTGATAACAGCGTTCTTGACGGTAGTGTTCAGGTAGGCTTCAGCAGTCTCCTTCATTTTGACCAGAACAAACGCTCCGATTTGAGACGGGGAGTACACTTTACCGTCACTGCCTATAGGAGAAAATGATGGACTTTATGGGTTAAAATGATGGGTTTCGGTTTGTTCAAAAAAAGCCGTCGGTTCCTGCTGTCACTCGTAGATCTTTGACAGTCGTTACGGGTCGTCAGAAGCCCCGAAAGTCTGACAGTCTTACTATGGGGTATTGTGCTGTCTAGCAACTGGGCTGTGGAGGCAGTCTCGCTCCATGTATCATAATGGTATTCAGCTGCATTGCATGCAGCTGCAGTCGACCACAATATCAAAATGCTGGGCAGATGTTGACGACAAATAAACAGGTGGAGTGGCTGATGGTATTAACTCGGCAGAGACTCAAATGGACATCTGCAATACCAGAGGCAATATAAGGGTGTTGCCATCCCAAAAACGAAGCAGAACCCCACCTGCACTCTTCAAACTGACATAGGTATTTTGGTAGTATTTCTCTGGACGAGCTTTTTCACAAAGTTTTTTTGTTTGTTGGTAAGTATGGAATAGCATAAAAAGTAATGTGCCACGGTTTCTAGGAAAGCGGCGCGCAAGTGGCACGCGACTAGCTGGTACCGCGACTACTCTCGCACCGCTGCAAAAGTGTACCGCGCACTGGCGCGGACACCGATCGGCGGTGCTTATCAAAAGGCCAAAAAACAAGAATCAGTAACATTTGGCTGACCGGATACATGAGTTAAACCAAGAGTTCAACCAAGAGTGAAGCCAGACGAGCGCAATTTATTGAGTTGTGAGTCGCGTAATTTCTGCTACATTCTGTTTCATAGAAAAAATCCTGTTTAGTTCACACGGCGACGCAAAATGAGTTGTTGAAATTACGCGACTCACAACTCAAAAAATTACTCTCGTCTGGCTTCACCCCAAATGGTCACTCTTGAAATCTAAAGGTTTCCAAGAGGTGAGGCGAAACGAGAAAGTATGGTGTTGGTGATAGCCTTTTCATGGAAATTATAACAGGCAAAATGTAGTTGCACTATTACACCTCTGCCAATCCCTTCCGAGGAAACAAACATTATGTTAATCTAAATGATAACTTACCCTGCACCCAAGCATCTCCATTCGAAGCCCGAACAACCTTGTAGGAAAGATTCTTCATATCCTTCTGAACTTCGGGGTCGTCGAACCGTCTGCCGATAAGTCGCTTGGTGGCATAGAAAGTGTTGCCGCTGTTGGTGACAGCTTGACGTTTGGCTGGCATGCCCACAAGACGCTCGCCGTCCTTGCTGAAGGCAACGTGGGAGGGGGTGGTGCGGGAGCCTTCGCTGTTCTCCACGACCTGTACGAAAGGATGGCTTTGTTGAAATTTGCTAGTGTTTGACAAATGGTCATTGTCAGTAAATTCTGGCAGTTTTCCTAATAAAAAAAAAAAATAAAAAAGTGGCACTCCGGGAGTGCCGACAGAGTGAAAACAAAACACAAACAGAATACTTTGCCGTCACTCACTGACATATCGGTTATACATTAAAACCGAGTACATCCCGAGGACAGCCGAACACATGCGAAGCGGGTATTTAATGAATCGTCATATAAACAAAACACGCGCGTTGTTGCTTACGGTAACAGTGCCGCGAGTTCAATGTTTTTTTTTCCCCCCATCTCAAAAATGCCCAACGCGGCTAAAGAAGTTTTCACTTCAATAATGTACAGAACGTGACCGACAGCCATTTATGAGGCAAATGGAGTTTTTGACAGAGTGCAACCATCAATATGAGTGGAAGAGACGACGATGTACAGACGCCATCACATCAAGTTACCCGAAACTGTAAAATTTTCCCAATCAACTTTGAACCTTATAACTTTAGCGATAAAGTTGCAATCTATTAAAGAATTTTGACAGATTGCAGTAGCTTGATGTGCTGTCGTCTGTACAAAGCCGATTTTTTTTTGTAAAAATCTGTGTGTATCAACTCCCTAGAAATTTAAAAGCTACTTAAGAGCGTTTACGCCATACGGCATTTCATACAAACTTTCAAGCCCTTGTTTTTCGAAATGAATGAACAGATTTTAATGAACCTTCATACTCATAAGCAGGATAAAAAGGTCTAAAAAGTTACTTAAGAACATTTTCGAAAAATAGTGTTACAGCCAAATTAGACCGATTTTAAAGTTTCCATCGAAACAGAGATTTCCAGTTATCTTTTTTCAATAAAATAGTTTTGTATCATATCATCATATGGCCATAAATTATCTCCCCACTAGTTTCAATAAAGGAATTAAGTGACTCAAGTACAATCTCATGTCAAGTTGCCAATATTCTACAATAATATACAAAGTTATACGAGTACAAAGTTAAACAATACTATATCTGCCATAATCTGTGTCAACTATTAATAGAATGAATGAACTAAGAAAACTATTGGAAAACACATTTGTCATGCAAATGAGAAGGAAAGGAATTTCATTTATTTTTAGGGTTCCGTACCTCAAAAGGAAAAAACGGAACCTTTATAGGATCACTCGTGTGTCTGTCTGTCTGTCTGTCTGTCCGTCTGTCACAGCCAATTTGCTACGAATCTTATGGACCGATTAAGTTGAAATTTGGTACACATATGAATCTCTGTGACCCAAACACAGACGTGTAACGTAAATAAATGAGTTTTGAAAATGGGAGTCATTTTTGAGGGGTAAATAGACAATTAAAAAAAAAAAATCGCAATCTGTACCGTGTGACATATGAAATGAAAGGGCTTATCGTGAGGATCTCAAATATATTTTTTTCATAATTTTAAAATAAACTGTATTAAAGTTATTTAAGACAATAGACGGAAATTTACCATTCCCCCCCCCCCTTATCTCCGAAACTACTGAGCCTAAAATTTTGAAAAAAATACAGAAAATAGTTCTATACCTATAGATTACAGGAAAATTAATAAGAAGTCTATGATCTTGAAACAACATGGTAAATCTCTCAATATTGTGCGTACAAACTTACATTTTCAGTTGGAATGTATGGGAGAACATGTTTTTCAACTACAATGTTAAGTTTGTTCTTGGGATAAATTCATTCCAACTACGGAACCCTTCATTGTGCGTGGTCCGACACGTACTTGGCCGGTTTTTTTTTAACTTATCATCTAACTCGACATCGCTTCTGGCCGAGCACGGGGCGACCCGAATACTCGCGTTTCTATGAAGACAAAGACATAATATTTTTCCTTCCACAGCAACGGGGAGCAAATTTTAACATCAATATAGATTCTTATTTAAGTCCAATGTGATGTCATGTAGACTATTTGACGGTTGGTGAAAGGAAACGTTTTAGTAGAGAAAAATTGGTCGATAATGCATGACATTGTAGACTTTAATAGAAACATTTCATCTCTTCATCGCCTTGCTTATGACGGGTAAATCTTTCTAAAATCTGTCATTTTGTCTAAGTATTCTTCTGTCGACAAAACCCGTTTTTAAGGTGTTCATACTACGCCTGCTGGCTACACAGATATTCTTTAAAGTGACGCCTTACTGACGTACTCTAACATTGTCTGTGAAAGCGATAACCGAAACATCAAATAGAAGATTCGAGATAAAAATTACGTAACACAAAAATGTGCCGCGGTTTCTAGGAAAGCCGCGTGCAAGGGGCACGCGACTAGCTGGTACCGCGACTACTCTTGCATCGCTGCAAAAGTGTGCCACGCACTGGCGCGGACGCCGATCGGCGGTGCTTATATGCTCAGTTAACCCTAGGTTTTTGATGGCCTATTGCAACTTGCTTAGATGATTGTATCGTGGTCAAAAAAACACAAAGGCCAAGGTTTGCAACACACTTTGCATGCTTAATGGAACAGTGACCCATTAGTAGATAGGTCAGAATTATTTCCAGATTTTTTTTTTTACTCAGATCTCATCATATTTAATCATACGGTCAAAATTCAAGCATTCATGATTAATTAATCTAATCAAGTCCAATCAGTTTTAATTTTATGCGTCAAAAAGTAGGATAAGTCCTCATAGCGAGATCTTCTTTGCGCTTTCCCAAAAATCGTCTGTTTTGAGTTAAGTCAGTATTCCATTAAGCATGCGTGATGCGATGTGTATTACACAATCACCCCGCAGGAGGAGTGGGTCGTTGTAGAATGATAAATGATGTGTTTTTTTGTATAACTGCATAGAATTTAGAACTTTGTCTTCTTGCATACAAATCAGTTCAAATCTTCTAGACATGTTTAATGTGCTTACCTTAGGTGTCTTGCCCTCCATGACGGCGACGCAAGAGTTGGTGGTACCCAAGTCGATACCGATGACAGCGCCGCGAACGCCCTCCGACCTAAGCACATAAGAAATCGTTGATAACTTACTTTTGTAATTATCCATCCTGTCTCATTAGTAAATACAGGTTGGCCGGGATATCGATGCGCAACCTGTTATCATGGATTCAGGACATGATTCTGAAGCGGTAAAATTATCCAGAGGTTATTAAAAAAAAAAACAGTGGCACTCCGGGAGTGCAGACAGAAGTGAAAACAAAATATCGGATATACATTAAAACCGAGTACATCCCGAGGACAGCCGAACACATCCGAATGTAGCGCGGTGTCGGTAGCAGTGTCGCGAGTTCAATGGTGGTTTTCCCATCTCAAAAAATGCCCAACGCGCCTAAAGGAGTTTTCATGCTGTTCCATACATATTGACCTGACAGGTATTGCGCTTTCCCAGGAACCAGCACATTTTCTACACGGGGGGGGGGGGGGGGGGGGGTCTAGAATCATGTGTAAATTCATGGTTTCAGTTTTCGATGCCAGCCTGTATAAGTTGATTAAAAGCAATGTGCCACGGTTTCTAGGAAAGCAGCGCGCAAGTGGCACGCGACTAGCTGGTACCGCGACTACTCTCGCACCGCTGCAAAAGTGTACCGCGCACTGGCGCGGACACCGATCGGCGGTGCTTCATTTAAATCTTATAAGTTCTGAAAACCTGGAATCTAAATTTTGACCAGTTTAAGGTCAACAGACTCACAAGACTTACACAATAATGACGTATACACAATTCTGCTACTTTTACTATTTATTATACCCAATTGCATCTTACCTGCCTTTAATGTGGTGGTTAACAGCTTGGATAAGGCTGGTTGTCTGACTATCAGGTATCTTGCTTCACACAACAACATGAATAATTTGAAGAGGACAAGAAAGATGTTGTTTAATTTAATGACCCTCGGGTATATCAGGTTTAGTGTCTCTTTTATAATGAGAATACATAATAGGACCATTCTCAAACTAGGAATGTTACCAAGAAGGTCAATGAACCAAGTCTCCCAAGACGTTGAGAAACTAAGCCAGTGATAATTTACAGTCTTGGAGCATGGAGGTCAAGCCCTATCGACGAAACTCCTTAATTTATGATGCATTCAAAGGTCAACCTGAGATATGCAATAAATTAGGTTATGATGAAATATTTGAAAAAAAAAAAGATTATTTAACACTTACTTGTTCCTGTATTGGACAGCATGTTGCTGGTAAATGGGCACTGTGGGGGCTGCAGTCTGAAATCCACGATAATAAGACGGAATGTTAACCTATACATTTTAGAAGTCGGCTCCATGTGTCCGCAGAACCGGCGCGAATAATCAAGAGAACACAAAGAAATAACACAAATTGCTACAGGGAAGGAGAAATTAATAAGTTTTTGACATTTTCTAACAATGTGACATACGATTTTCATTCGTTTTCAGAAATAAAATGGTCACTCACGTTTCTGATAATTGACGAGAAATTCCTTTGTGTGTATAGGTCTGAACTTAAGCCGGAGCACTCCAAAGCCTTACGGCCGATCACCCGCGTAGCGGTCAACATTTTTCCGACAAAATTATCAACTATTTAATTTATTTGCTAGCTTTATTTCACTTCAAACAGAACATGTGGGTGACGCAACTTCATGAAAGAACGATCTATACTTTTTTTTCTAGCACACCTCGAAGAACAAAACTTGCCAACACAAAAAAATTACTCCAGAGCGCCCTAGAATGTTCTCCTTTTATATTTACGGATGGAACGTTTTCATTGGCATAAAATTTCATTAATTAATTTTGGTTGGTTCAACTCTAATGACGTCATAGGGTGAGCCAATGGAATTTACGTAATTGTTTGCTTTACTGAGTTGCTGACAGTGAAAACTGGCTCATTACGTAATGATCATAAAAAGTGTTTCATTTATATTTTAGGTAGAAATATGATCGCATTGACTATAAAAATATCAGTGGCATACATGTTGACATTTTTAAATAAATAACGTAAGCTTGGAGTTGTCAACCTTAACTTTTATGTACCATCTACTGCCATCTAGTGACGACGACTAACATTATATTTTACATACTGTGTTGCAAGATGGCGCTTGACCCTTTCGATAACGGTGAATTTTTTTACAAAATACATTTTTCCGTACGTTTTTGCCTCGGTCAGGACCAAAGAGTACTTTGTATATACGGAAAGTCAGGACTCAGGACAGGATTGATTGGTCGACGATTTTTTTTTTTTTTGAATTGGAAATCATCAAATGACCCCTCCCGCTCTGGGTGGAGCGGAAGGGAGTGTCAGACTCTTACTGACTAAAACCCCGTGTTCCTTCCTTAGCCCTTTATGTTCCGGGGTAGCGGTAACCCTTTCGGACAATCCCGCTGCCCCGGCAGGCTTCGGCCCTGACGGGCCTCCTTCGATGCTGACATCTCTTTGAGGCGCGCGTAGAACATATACGCGCCGTCCGGCAATTGGTCGACGCTGTGGAGCAAAAAATGAAATAAAACTTCAAAAAATAATGTCAATTTATTGATGTAGAATGTATTTAATAGCACTTACCAGTAGTTACATGTCTCACCTAATTTAACTTACATAATATTAAAAAGCTTAAATAAATATTTAATTATTTATGTGATATGTGCATTTATACGCTGACATAATTATGTACAGACGCCATATCGCCAGCACATCAAGCTACTACAATCTGTCAAATTTCTTGAATAGATTTTCAACTTTATCGCTAAAACATAAGGTTCAAAGTTGGTTGAGAAAATTTTACAGTTTCGGGTAGCTTGATGTGCTGGCGTCTTTACTTTCATATTCAGTACTTACCATACCTACTCGGTAAGTATGTACTTACTACCTATAGTATTTTTATCTCACGATGTGACGCGCGCTTTACTTATGTTTACTAAGTGTGCAAACACGGTGTAATGGTGTGTAAGCGGGTCTTGCACACATTCACGGAGCCAGAGTGCAAACACAGAATAAATAGTACAAATACCTAAACTCCGACTTAATTAGCTGCAGTAAAATGACACTTATTAATAACTCATTTCGGACTGCATTTAGAGATATGCATGTCAAATAAGTTTCGTTTATTACACTATTCTGTACTAGAAAAACAAGATTTGGTTGATGGCCACGAAAAAACAATAAGACCCCAATTTCTGTCATTTAACTAACACATAAGCTGTCATTTTACTGCAGCTAATTAAAAGTCCCACTTAAAACTTCGTTGCGACAAGTAAGTGTGCATACACACAAGCGGCACTCGTCAACGGCAAGCAAGAGGCAGTTCTGCGACAACGCAAAGTTTTTTATCTTTTTTATCTTTTGAATGGCATCTCGCAGTTTAACTTATGAGGTTGTCGTCTGCTTAACCGGGCTTGCCTGTGGATTCCTCAATAAATTAAGGCCTCCAGCCAGGGCTTAAAAGACTTAAAAACTAAGCGACTACACGCTAAGGACACCCCCTGTAGGGTACGGACCTCGGCTTAGGGCGTCGCTGGGGGAGGGCAGCAAAGGACAACGCAACGTGTCGCTCACGTATTTATTATAGAACGGTCACAGATAATATAATACTCTAGGTACGCGGTGCTCAAATACTCGAGCGACATAGCGACATGTTACCGACGCGCGAAGGTTGCTTGCAGTTGCCTGAGCCTTGACACGTGTCGTGTATGAGCACAGCATTTATATTTGTTTTCTACAATTATTATTACTAACCAAGGGCGAATTCCACCAAACTTTCATAACTAGAATAATAAACCATATCCTGAAAATAAATCTAGATTTTTCGACAGATTTTCCATACCTACTAAAACTGTGAAACGTTAATTTTATTCCACGGTTAAAATAAATCGGATTTTCTTTTAAAAAAAAAAAATAAAAAGAGTACCTACGCCTACGGTTTATCTTATAGAACTTAGGTATAATGATGAGGTAACAAATATAATTTACACTAAAATTAGACAATTGCACTTCTTTAAAGAGATCGCGTTCATATGAACTAGGTATCTTAACAATAATTTCAATTATTTAATAATTACAATCACAAAATGGACGGATTCATTCATTGCGATATAAGGTACTTAGGTATATTGTATTTTCACACTGTGTCTGTGTACTTAGGCACTTAGGTATTTCACTAGGGTTAGAAATATTATTCACAAAGTTTTTTTTATAACGCATTATCGCACAGCAGCCTTCTATTCTGTAAGAATTTCTCACCGTGAAAATTAGGTGAAGTAAGCTGTCAATAGTGTCAAATCCTGCACCCTAATTGCGCAATACACTGTCAACCACAATCAACGATAGTTATTGCTATACATTGCTTCATAAGCTCCAAAAATTTGTCTGCTCAACATTGTAAATAACGCAATGAATTTTGTTGAACTGTCACTGTTTTACGTAGACCGTAATTATCCCGCAGGTGGAATGACAGCTCACTTCACCAAGTTTTCACAGTAACAGAAGACAAGCCGATAATATCGTAGTTGTCTAGTCAGGAGTGGTAGAAGACGGTGCAGGAGCTGGTGGTTCATCTCTAGCAGCCAGGAGTGAGCGGAGTGCTAGGGCCTCCTGACGAAGAGCGGCAACGTGTGCTCGGAGAGACGCGTTCTCTTGTTCCAGGAGACAGGCGCGCCAGGCTATCTGGTACAAGGAAACAGATCTTCGTTTTAGCAAAATATGGAAGTTAATATCTCTGCCAAGGGCTGCTATCCATTTACGATTTACCTTTGACCTATGGCCCGTCAGCCATCAAAGCATGGCAAGAGTGAACAAACATCTTTTGGCCACGCTCGTTCCATCGTAGTCATAGACCAAGCAAGAACAAGCACTTTCGACAATAAAAAAATAAGAAGAATACGTGCATCTACCCGTTTACCGTGCAACTAGCGTAATAAACAACGTTCCGACATCAATCGAGGAGCAGTTGCCGACCAGAGACAAAACAGTCGGAGGATCCTCACTTTTTCATGGAGAATGAATAAACTTTACACCCTGAGGATCCTCACTTTTTCTTTACACCCTTCAAACTCAATGCATTTATTTAATAAAACCCTAAACAAAACAAAGTCAGAAAATATGAAGCTAGTTGCCCATTCCAAAGCGTAGTAGGTACCTATGGAGAAGAACCCTGTTCCTCATATCTCTAAACAAGTTTTTAAAGACCAGCCTTTAAGGGTGTGGCACCAACATCGTTGGTAATCGCGAAAAAATATCAGTCCAGTCAGACCATACATTTGGGTCGAGTAGACCTTGATTTGTCTATTGAAGTTTCGTATTGGACGACTGAATAAACAGTGTGTCAGGTTAAACGAGGGACATACTTTAAGGAATTCGAGTGTAGTAGTACTCATGAAAATGAACAATTTTTAATATGGGGTGGACTCAAAATTAGGAAAAAAACAGCTTTTCCTACATTTTGTCCAGTTATGCGAACATTAATTTATAGAGCTGGTTTTATTTTCTCGATTTCAGTGTTGGTCTCTTAGTAAAAATTTTATCATTTTCATGAGTACTACACTCCCTTAAAGTATGTCCCTTGTTTAACCTCACACACTGTATTTAAACACTTCTGCGTAACCCTTCGGACAAACAGGCGTAACCATATTTTACCTGGTCTTCTCTAATACGTCTCGCGTCTCTGGACTTCTTGGCAGCTTGGTTGTTCCTTCGCCGTCTTTCGAAGTACTTCTCATCCTTCAGCTCTGGTGGGATCGGTCGCTTTTCTCCGCGGCGACGGATGTCCAGGTCGCTGTTCGGTGATGGGAGCACTGCAGACCAGTTTTCAGAGTTATAGAGTTTGTGGATAAGCGCTAGGTGTAAACCGGAAAAATCTACTGAACAGGCATCCCCATGCATCGCCACAACGACCGATACTGGGGGTCTGGGGATGTTGTCTAAGAATTTTATATGCTTTAAGCAGGACAAGGGCGAACGGGATATGTTGGCTAAAGCAATTGTTTCCAAGAAGAGCGATGGCCGCGCGCAAGGTTATCATGAAAATGATGACAGCGGCAAAGATTTAAATCGTTAGATTCTGCGCCAAAAGATAGTCGCGTTTCTGTTTCATTTTCTCACCTCTAGCATACAATGACGCAGTGAAATGACTTTATTGTCATTGGAACGCTATTTAATCATGTGTGAGCTCATTCTTTCCAGTGTGGACACTTTTTCGCGTTACTGACTACGGTATGAGCAAATCTAGCGATTTAAATATTTGGGCAGCGGAGTTTGACTTTGACTTATGTCAAATACCTAGTGGTGTAAATGACGGATTTTTATGACGGCCTTCTGTCATACGGCCTTTATAATGTGACGGAATCGCTTTTTTGGGAAACTAACTGGTAAGTTAATTAAGAAAACTAGCTAGTAAGGATAAGGAGCCACCCGAATTGATTTAGCGAAGATTTTGTCGGCATGTCAGAAGTACTAAGAGGGATCTTTGAGAGTGTTGTTAACTTTTTACTTGGTGATTTTATATTTTCTTTTATGTGTATACAAACTGTGTCTTTAATTTCTGTATTTTTTTTAAACCTAATCAATGAAATAAATAAATAAAAAAACAGTGGCACTCCGGGAGTGCCGACAGAAGTGAAAACAAAACACAAACAGAATACTTTGTCATCACTCAATGACATATCGGATATACCTACATTAAAACCAAGTACATCCCGAGGACAGCCGAACACATCCGAAGCGGTGTCGGTTACGGTAACAGTGACGCGAGTTCAATGGTTTTTTCCCATCTCATAAAATGCCTAACGCGCCTAACGAAGTTTTCACTTCAATAAATACATAGCATGGCTTTAAAAACTAGTGCTCCAAATTTGTTTTTGAGACCAAAAAGACATTTATCAATTTAATATTTAATACAGACGAAGATTTACGTACGCGTGGTATTCCTCGGTGGTATATGATGACAATAAGGTGGGATGCAGTGCAGCTGCGGCGGCAATGCTGCCAGCAATGGGTTCACCACGTTGTGCACATCTGGAAATAAGTAAGGGATATAGTTTCATTCAACGTGTCTTGACGTACGTTAACAGTTTTTAGGTCTATAGATTACGATGGACCAAACTATGTACAGACGCCAGCACATCAACCTACCCCAATCTGTCAAATTTTCCCAATTGAATATGAACCTTATTCGTTTGTAGTAAAGTTGAAAATCTATCAAAGAAATTTGACAGATTGGGGTAACTTGATGTGCTGGCCTCTGTACCTACGAATAATTCTGATTGTCTTTATTCTACACTGGTGGCACAACTCACTATGCAAGTCTTAAAGACCCGCGGAGCAAATACCTACATAACACATTATCAATCGGAATCCGTTTCCGTTTGACAGTTCAACAACATTAAATGCATTATTTACGTGTTAAGCTGTCAAATTTTTCGAAGTTATGAAGTAAAGATTCAGACTCCGTTGGTGCCGGTTACATCGTGCACAGAGCTGATCAGCATCATTGCATGTAGGCCTACAGAGTGGCTGGATCGCCGCGCAAACTGCAACCATGAATTCAGCTCATAATTCTAGGCGCTGATTAACTTGACAGGACTAAACTAAAATTTATCTTCTGTCCTTTTCTTAATGAAATAGAAAGAAAAAGATGCAATGAACTTAAATAGGTATAAGTAGTTTAGTTTGTGAACAACTGTTTTCTCACTATTATTTTAAAATACATACCAAAGGCGTGGCAGATCTTGCGTTGTCAGTCCTGAGATGAAGCTGGAATGTCTCGAATGTGCCTGTAGCTAAGTACCTACTAACACACTGGCCCTGAGCAGCCATACTCTTCAAATCGGAACACAGAAATGCTGCGTGGCAGTAGAAATAGGTATGTAGATAAGATGTGGTACCTATTATCTAAGTACTATCCATGTATTAACCCGCATGAGGTCCTACACAAAAAGTTTCGATACCACGTAGCATTATTGGAATACTGACTTATCTCAAAACAGACGATTTTTGGGAAAGCGCAAAGAAAATATCGCTATGAGGACTTATCCTACTTGTTGACGCATAAAATTAAAACTGATTAGATTTGATTAGAATAATTAATCAGGAATGCTTGAATTTTGAACGTATGATTAACTAGGTATTGATGAGATCTGAGTAAAAAAAAATCCGGAAATAATTCTGACCTATCTACTAATGGGTCAATGTTCCATTAAGAATGCGAGGGGCCCGTGACTAAATAATAACAGCCGCACAGGTCGATCGATCAGGTTAAGCTACGCTTGCCGCGGTTGGTCTGTGGATGGGTGACCATCTTTACATATCGAGACCCCTCCGTGCCTCGGAAAGCACGTTAAGCCGTTGGTCCCGGCTGTCATTCGTAGATCTTTGACAGTCGTTACGGGTAGTCAGAAGCCCGAAAGTCTGACAACCAGTCTTACCAAGGGGTATCGTATTACCCAGTAACTGGGTTGTGGAGGTCAGATAGGCAGTCGCTCCATGTAAAATACTGGTATTCAGCTGCATCCGGTTAGACTGGAAGCCGACCCCACAGGCCTCCTCTCCTCGAGAGGTAAGTGGACTAATAACTAATAAGTAACTAAGTAGATGTCACAGTCATGTGTATTCGAATTTTTAGTTCTAGGACTTCCTTACCTATCTACGATTATTTCCTTCACCGTTTTAAGAGATGAAAAGTTGTGTACAGAAAGTATAGCGTCTGGCTGTGTTCAAACCCACGACCTACAACTCGTAAGGAAAATATTTGTCGTGCATTTAGCCTCTGATCCTCCTGTCAATATAGTCCCCTCTGCTAAATTATCGACACTCATTATTATTCATGCATGGCCCCCGGCTACCCTTGTTCAACTCTCATAATGACGTGTTGCATTTGATCGACGCCACGCGACTCCTTAACGGTCACTTTGCACCGATTATTGGTCAAATAGTTTGGTCAAATATTGGCTTGTTTTGTTTGTAGATTTTTTGCTATTGTTTACCTAACTGATGGCATAGGCTCGCTCCTTCTTACATGGGAGTTCCACTTATCCGGCGAAATGTGAATGTAGGTATAAAGTTACCTACATATCTGCCTAATTCTTCGGGATAAGAGGCGTGATGTTATGTTTTTTAAAAACGGAACCCTTATAAGATCACTTCTGTTTTTGTCTGTCTCTCCGTCTGTCATGACCCTTTTTCTCAGGAACGCGTGGAGCTATCAAGTTGAAATTAATATCAAATACTCAGGGCTGCAATCCCTTGAAGCTGTGTAAAAATTAAACTTTTAAGTCAACGCAATCAAAAGATACGGGCGTTTATGTTCCGGAATCAAAACCTTTTAAGGTACTTCCCGTTGACCAAGAATCATGGCAAGAAGCAATGTCATGTAGCACAAGTAAAACAAAAAAATCAGAAAACCGTTTGTAGTCATACTAAAAAAAAAAAAATTTACATATTACCTACAAAATTGTACGGAGCCTTCGGTGCACGAGTCCGACTCTCACTTGACCGCTTTTTTTTTATCTATCCACAAAATTATGATTGTACAAATGTCTAGGTTTTGTAAAACTCTCATTAATATCAACTCTAACTATCCTAACTAACATTATAAATGCGAAAGTATGTTTGTTTGTTTGTTACCTTATTACGCCTAAACCACTGAACCAATCATCTTGAAATTTTGGCACATGGTTAGACCATGACCTGGAGAAGGACATAGGTTACTTTTCATCTTGGATCGCAGACGAAATCGCGGGCAACAGCTAGTATTCTCATATAAGTGAATTTTTGGATTCTTATGAGAATAAAGTTATCTCAAACCTCATATCACAGGCCGTGACGTTAAATTAGTTAAGCATACACTTGCACCTGCGGCCGTGGGGAGCAACACACCTGTGCGCCCCCCTGTGCCGCTGTCGTAATGATCGGCGCTAATTATTGAAGGGTTTTGTAGCAGACGATACGATATCGATGATGCAGCTAAGTTTGTGTGGAAAGTGATCGTTGTTAAATACCTAAATAAAAAAAACAGTGGCACTCCGGGAGTGCCGACAGAAGTGAAAACAAAACACAAACAGAATACTTTGCAATCACTCACTGACATATCGGTTGTTATACATTAAAACGAGTACATCCCGAGGACGGCCGAACATATCCGAATGTAGCGCGGTGTCAGTAACAGTGTCGCGAGTTCAATGGTTTTTTCCCATCTCAAAAAATGCCCAACGCGCCTAAAGAAGTTTTCACTACAAAAAAAGCTTTGCCAAAGAGGTGAATGACAGACGGACAGATCGATAAACATACAGACAAATTTACTTTCGCAAAATTTATAATACGTAACATAACATAAATGGTGCCACTGCTGGGACACAGGGGGCCTAAAAAGGCCACTTTGGCAGAATCATAAAACAATTCATATATCACGAAATTTCATCTTTATGACAGTTTTGTATGGAGATTCGTAAACCTCTGCCTAACCCTTCAGGGATATAAAGGTGTGAAACTGTCAAACAGAGGAATTGCGTGATATGAATTGTTTTAAGATTCTGCCAAAGTGGCCTTTTCAGGCTGTCCTGTCCTCCTCTCGGTGAGAGGAAGTCGGTCGTAATCGACCGCGCGGGCCCAGTGCGGTTTAGTAGAGATGTCATGTCATGTCTATTGAATGTGTCTTTGTTTTTATTAATGGGGATATATCTTCTTAGCGTTTCGTTGACAAACTATGTAGATACTATGCTTATATCTATATTGTTGCGGCCTAGAACTTGACCACTTTGACTTTGTAAGTTTATTTTAATATTTCTACACCTGTTTAATAATAAGATCATAATGTACCTACCTAAAACTCTGAAATAAAAATCTAATCTAATCTAATGTTTGGTTCTAGGATTCCTCACGATGTTTTCCTTTACCGTTTTAATCAGTCCGACAGCTGTTTGTTGTCGGAGGCAAGGCAAATCTGCATAATTTTGAAGGATATTGCATTATATAATCCATTGCTTCATATGTTCGAAATTTGTCTGCTCAACAACGTAAATAAAGCAAAAAATTGTAAGTGTGTTACACAATTACCCAGCATGTTGTCGAAATGTGTCATTTGCGATACGTTTACTTGTCGGATTCTACGTCGAAGATAGGTAATCATGTTCCAAAAGTTATTATTACAGGCTACAATCCTATTTATCTATTTAATAACGCGAACCGCAATCAAAATTAACCCCAAAATGAACACCGGGGTTAAACTCGTGCAGTTCGCAAGAGGGGAGTGTTCAGATAATTAAGTGTTATTATTGGTGTGTAGGGTTGCATGGCTTTCGGGTTATTTAGTATTGAATGGCAAACAAGCAGACAACATAATCAGCCTATAATGTTCCCACTGCTGGGACACAGGCTTCATCTCTGTGAGAGCAATGATGGGTCTCTTACACCGGGATCAGGATTGGTTAGGCCTGAATTCCTGTTACGCTGACGTCGGTCGCGTACGGTCAGTCCCAACATACGCGCCCTTGACGTCAGCGTCGCAGTATGGTGCTAGAACACAATGTATATTCACACGCGCGACCGACGACGTACGCGACCGACGCGCGACGTCAGCGTAACAGGAATTCAGGCCTAACCAATTCTGATCCTGGTGTAAGAGATCCATCTTTGCTCTCACAGAGATGAAGCCTTTGTCCCAGCAGTGGGAACATTATAGGCTGATTATTCTGTCTGCTTGTTTACTATTACAAAATAAACAAGAGTTTTTTAAGTGTTTTTATAATCTTAACGTCCACAGTCCGTCTTGACCCACTGCTCGCCATAAAGCTTCCCTTTTCTTGTGCTATATCCCACGCTCCTGGGTATTGATAGCTTTTAGCAGTGATTTATTTTATTTTATGCGCCACCCCTGTTATTAATTTCCCCATCCGGTGCCATCACACGGGCTCATTACATGATCGTGTGATATTTAATGCTAAATGTTTGCCTACCTAATTATAATGGGGTGAACGAGTAATAATTACGCGGTTTTTCAAACGATGTGGCGTGGCTGACGACACCATGTTTTGTTTTTGTGTGCATCGACAGGTTTTAATACGACTTCAGGCGAATTTTAACAATGTAGCTGATCGTGTTCAGCACATCTAAACAGCGTTCAAGAAGTGGCAGTGTCCAATGATGACACTGCCACCTCTTGAACGTTTCTGTGAACGATCTTGTGTTGTGCACACTGACGGCTCTTGAACGCGGCTTATGAAAGTTTTTATTGTTAACTTTTTACCTGGACTTTGTGATTTTATGGTTTTTCTTTAACAGATCGGCGGTCAAGATACGCTTGCAAGAACGTTAAGCCGTTGGTCCCAGCTATCATTTGTAGACCTTTGACAGTCGTTGTCAGAAGCCCAAAAGTCTGACAACCAGTCTTACCGAGGGGTTTCGTGTTACCCAGTAAATGGGTTGTGGAGGTCAGATAGGCAGTCGCTCCATTTAAAGTAGGACTGGTATTCAGCTGCATCCTGTTAGACGGCTGACCCTAACATAGAACTTAGGATAAAGCTAGATTGCTTGATCACATATTATTTTATTATATAATTAATGTATGCAAAATATTGTAAAACATTTTAAAAGAGTAACGGTGGAGTTTCTTGCCCATTCTTCTCCATACGAAAACTACCTTTTGGAAGGGGCGACTAGAATCAATTCTATTTCATTGTAATTTTTGACGTTCAAAAGTGCCTTTTATGTGCCTATTTGAAATAAATGCTTTGACTTTGACTTTGATTGGTGTCTTTATTTTTAGTATGGAAATAAATAAATAAATAATAATCATCATTCAAGAGTTTTCTCAAGAGTGCCGTTGACCGGTTTGCCAACAAATCACGAACAAAACCAACCAAAATGTTGACACAGAAGCAAATATTGATTTATAAAAGTAATTAGCCTCCGACCTTACGACCCTTCACACCTGCCTGATCACATAACCCATAGATAATCTACACACAGTTGAAATACCATTTTATTTTCAACCGGGTAAAGTAGGAATTGACTTGAAGTTTTTCTGCTGATGACACCACCAAAGTGTAAGTGAAAAATTTATTATTTAACAATGAGTAGGTATGTTGGGTGTTATTTGAATGTGTACTTTTTATTATAGGGGGCTTTGATTGTTTTGTAAGTGCCTATCAGTCTATGTGTTTGTATGAAAGATTTTGGGGTTTTTGAAAGGTTCGTGGCTAAAAAAAATAAAATCGAAGGTTAAGCTGCACTTGCCGCGGTTGGTTCGTGGATGGGTAACCTTCCATTACATATCGAGACCCCTTCGTGTTTCAGGGTCCCTGCTGTCATTTGCAGAACTTTGACAGTCGTTACGGCTAGTTAGAAGCCCAAAAGTCTGACAACCTGTCTTACCAAAACGGGTATCGTGTTACCCCGTAACTGTTCTGGGTTGTGGAAAAATCCACACCATGCTGCTGAATAGAATTATTTTACTTAATATGGATCGGCATAATCTATATGTATAAAATACTACTACAGCACAGCTTCTACTATAACAGATACGTATTTACATAATTATAATCATTAGAATCATTAATAGGTACCTACATCTTTCTAAGTTAGAAACCAAACCATCACCATTTATAAACAAATCTCTTATGGAAAAGTGCTTAAGGTACAAATCTAACTTAACGATATATTTTAATGACTAGTATAATTCTGTAAATACATATTTATATCTATTATAGTCGCGAATCATATTTTGATCAAGATACAACCTGACACTGACCTGCAAATTGTAAAAAAAACGTAAATAAATAGCAACACATTAAATTCGCTTCCGCTTTTGGAAACCGGGGTAAGTGAGGTCGCCCAGAACGGTGACTTTTTTGGCGAAAGTGATGCAATTACTTTTGAAACGCAAAAGAAGAAAGATGGCTATAATGAGCGTGCGCTCGGAATAAAACAACGTATGTGCCAAAACGAATATACTCATTTTTAACAAAAATTATGAATTAAATTTAAAAATACTTTGAGTAAACTTTAATATGACAATTCTCTGTATTTTAAAGTAAATTCCATTGAATATCTCTTAAGCGTTGCGCCGCCCAAGTAGCACAAAATAGCTTTATAATTGATGGATAACAGAATTAGCATATTATTAAAGCTTTGTAAGAAGTCTAAAATTGGGCATTATAAACCGCTATACAGCTCTTGTAATGCTAATTTGGGCCCCAAATTATACAGACTTAAGTATTAGAATGGCATTTTAGCAGCATTATATTGGTTGTCTACTGGAATGATAAACGCATTATAATGGGCTGTGAAAACAGGTTAAAGCAGTGCGCATATCTTAAATGCGGCTCTTATACAGCTTATTCCATTACAAAGGAAACATAAAAACATTTTCAAATGTTATTTTAAATTTCTGGTAAGTAGTATTAATAAATCTTGTGTGTAAAAAAGAATATGGCGTTTGATACTTTCAACAAAAAATATAAGTGCTACGAGAGTAATTAAACTCTTGTTTTTTGTTCTGTATGAGTGAATTAAGGTTGCGAGTATCAGTTTACTGTGAAAGTATGTATATATTTGTATCAAATATTTCATGCGCCTTCGAATTAAAGAGCTATTTATTACAAAAACACTATAAAAACATGCGGAATTCTAAAAAAAATATGCTCTTCCGAAGAAATCTTTAGTTTTAGTCATTTTGATCCTGTCTTGTACCGGCTGTGATCATTACCATAGGTTGAAATCCTTTCTAAGCATTGTTTACCATAAAATTAAATTTTATATATTAACGAAATAGAAAGCAAAATGGCGTAAGCATAATTAAAAACTTTAGGCATTTTCTACATTCCTTGTAATTCTTTTGGCTTGGTAAAAGCATTAAAAAGGATTTAAAAATATGTTCAGGCTGTAGCAGAGCTTGATTAGAGCAGCGTTCATAGATTTTTTAATGTACACATTTTAGGGTTCGTTATAAACGTTTTAAGATTTGGTAAAACCTGTACCAACATAGGTAAGTAGAGAACGACAAAACATAGAAGTTACACGGGCTAATTTCGCTAAATCAATTCCCGCTTTAGTGTGACTTGATACAGTATCGTATTTATTTTTACGAACTATTTATAGGTAAGTAGGTATATAATTACATATTACTTAAATTCCTATCCACTTGACAATGTAGGCAAGTATGGGCAACGCGAGTTTTACATAACCAAGCGCGTATATATACCTACCTACTGACTCCTAAGCTATGCTGCCGTATATAAAAAAATACAAGAGTACACGAATTGTTAAAAGCTGGTTATTGGCTGGATTTGATGCCGGTATAAGACTTATTGCTTGTTAAAATTCTTATTATACGTTTGTATAGATAAAGGCTATAAAATATTACTATGAAATACTTTTAAACAGCTGGCATTAAAACAACAGCAATGTACACCGTTAAACAGTTTTGACCCATGCGAAAGGTCGTTATAAACCATGGAG
Source organism: Gortyna flavago (assembly GCA_963669345.1). NCBI lineage: Eukaryota > Metazoa > Arthropoda > Insecta > Lepidoptera > Noctuidae > Gortyna > Gortyna flavago. The sequence continues at coordinate 4,563,265 of OY770155.1, read as the reverse complement.
CAGTTTTAAAGAATTTTATATGCTTTTTAATAGCCTAAGCCTTAATGTATGCTTACATTCGGCTTACACTTTTGTAAAATGCTTACAGCTGTATTAGAAGCTGTACAGGGGCATAAATTATATCTAAAATAAAACCTTTAGCTACACAAAAGATTGAAAAAGAGTATTATTTAGCTTTAGGAACTACAAAGTTAATAACATGCTGCTATACAGAAGCAAGATATTGCTAAAACCCTTCAAATTCTCTAATGCAGCTAGAAGAAAAATTCTGGTCATCACTCTTTCCAATTGATGTCAAAAAAAGTTAAAAAATAGATATAACTTTGCAATTTTTTTGTATCGAGAAAAATTCATTGAATCGTGTATTCCTTTTATACGGTACTAGATCAAAGAGTCAAAAAACATATATTACCAAAATGTTAAATCCCTATTCCACATACTTAACAAGTTACCTAACAAGTTACTTACACGAAATAAGAAAAACAATTTTTTTTTCAATTTAGCCCTCTAATGCGCTACCAAACCGCGCTTTCGCGCTTCAATCCACAAAGCAACCGAGTGCTTTAAAAAGATCGTCTTGAGGACAAGAAGCTCCAAACATGCAAAAGTCGCCCAAAGCGTTCATAGAGCTGGCACTATTGACTTGCAAACTGTAACCATGACTTCAGCACATGATTCAAGACCCTTGGCGTAGAATATTTCTGCTGGTTATCAAATCACCCATCATATACTTACTTAGCTGTCAACTATGCATTCTGCACATCTATAGAGGATGAGGAACAGGGTGTAAAGCTCACTCCACTCATCCTCTATAGAAAAGGGAGGATCCTCCGACCAGACGGGTGTTGTGTCTGGCGGGCAACTGTCCAACAATTCATGACGGGCCGTTGTATATTTATTTGTGCTAGTTGCGCGATAAGCTCTGCTTGCGAGATGCAGGATTTTGCGTGACGTCAGTTTGACGCGTTGATCAAAGTACGTAACACTGCACAAAGTAATTTCTGGGGAACAAATGAATTATTTTTTGTCTAAATAACGGCTGTTTTCTGTAGCGCTCAGTGTAACGCACGCAAAACATTGTGCTTACAGGTGCATGCAACGGTACGTGGTCGTGGGGGTATTTAAAGTTAAGTTAAATAACATTTAGAACTAAATTTGGTAAAAAACGTCACAAAAATTTGGAACTTTGACCTTCAAAACTCCATAACCAGAAGGTTCCCAGGTATCTTTCAGTATAATCACAATATAGTTATAAATCTGGGACAAAAATGCAAAAGTGTCCAACCGGCTGATTGCGCTTGAGAGCGAAATACCGACGGGCGGCGGGCTGCGGTCCGGTCGGTCTTCAAACGTTTCAGCTGGGTTTCAACTTTTAAATCGAAATTAAACTTTCGGCTGCACACAACAAAAACGCCAATAGTAATGACTGCATCATTTATTTGCAATCATAATATCGCTCACCTAGTAATATATCGGCACATCTACAAAAAATAATATAAGTGTTCAAAAGTGCATAATTTAGTGCAAAAGTGGTAAAACGGCACAACGCTATACTAGTAATCAAACCCATAAAATCAGTAAAAAAACGTAATATAAACCCATAAATCAATTTTTAACATTTTATAAAATCTTTGATCCTCGTTTCAGTAAAATGTGAAAAACGTAGATGTGCCAATATATTACTAGGTGAGCGATATTATCTATCTCCACATTATCTAAAACTAATCCTAAAAAGCGTACATCCATCCTATTACAACGGCCGATATTATTTTGTAATTTTTACCAGTATTTAACATTGGTGCCGATTCCCTTGTTCACAAACTAAACTAAAAAGTTCTGTGCATCTTTTTCTTTCTATTTCATTACGAAAAGGACAGAAGATAAATTTTAGTTTAGTCCTGTCAAATTAATCAGCGCCTGACACTACCCCACACAAGTTTAGACGTGATTAAAAGTTGTCGATGGCAGCTGTCCACGCAACGAGGAGTGTCGACGACTGCAGTTGCCTCTGCAGTTGACTCATCAAGCTCGTGTGTACTTAATGCTCATTTTTAGCGGAGATCAAAATATGTCCACAAAAGCACAAAATAAATGAAACTCCTGGAAGCTGTGATGGTCTTTTAGGGACCCACTTAGTAAACAAAATGGCAGCGCTTCCCCGACCACCGTACGCGATGCGTCACAGTCCTCACTGGCGTAACGAATTCTTTGATCCTTTAGCTATCCAATGGTGTAATTGAATTTAGGATGGAGATGATAGATATGAAGCTGCAACACCAAACTGTATCCCCTGATTTTGTTATCATTGGTTTCTTTGACTTGCCTCCCAATGGAAGCAATTTTAAAGACGTATTCACGCCAAAAAGCAATGTTCTTGGTCGTAATGAGTCTTTAGACTTACCAGGAGCTGGAGCGGGCGCGGTTGGTGCCAGCAAGTGGTTGTAACTTCGCAGTAGGCATGCGACTGACTCCAGAGAATACAGCGGCACTCCTGGCTCCATGGTTAGAGGATGCACTTGTCTCTGGTCCTTTTATTTTTAAATCGCCTCTTTAGAAAAGATTGGTGGTGTTTGCATTGTTTTTGGACTTGCCTTGTCCACACTTTTAATTCGCACTTTTTTCACAAAAAATCTTTAATCTTTGTGGTCTTCTACCTCGTTATGGTTCACAAAGTTTATTTGGTTTTTAGTTGCGGTTGGTGAGGAACAGCTATATTCAGTAACGAATGACAATATATAGGTTTCCTTCTGTGCAGTTCTTTGCAAATCTTGAAGTTTTTATTTAGGCAGACAGGCCTAGATTTTGCATGACTTCTGCTTATTTAATTGTCCAAGTACCGTTTGTCCAATTGTACAAGTACTGAAAAAAGGACTTTCCACTTTTTAAGAAGTTAAGCTACACTGACTTTTTCAGGCCAGCGGTGGATATTATTATTTTATTTTATTCAGACACACTGATCCATATTTTTATGTTACTCGTAGTATACTTAAAAATTACTATACCTATTACTTTTTATTTTATTCGCTTATTTTAGGCAGGTAAAGCAGCTAAAAGGCAGCAAAAAAATATGCACTTTAAAACTTTTCGACATGAAATCGAAGTCCGATAGCTAGGTAGGTAGTATAAAAATAATGGTTGGTAAATATTATTTTATTTCGTGTTTGGTGGTTCTTTTTGTTTTATTCGTGTTTATTTGCTAATACTCCATCTGGTTTGTAAATACTGTCTTTTGGAGTTATAAAAAATACTTTTTATTTGTTCGAACACTATTCCACCACCATTCCTAAATCAAACAAACCGTTCGACTAAATAAATACAACATAAGATTACACCACTCTGGAAAATGCTACATCACTTCGATAATTTCGCGCGCTTTCTTCTATTGGAGGCAACACTAATTGTACAGCAACATCCTTGGCCGCTATTGGTTGAATGAGTAATTATCGGATGGTTTGGCGGCGCCTGATTGGTTGTGAGGGAGGTCACGCCCCCTATTTTCCCGCGGTAACCCGGCTTAGCTTATGACACCGCGTGTAACGTTCTACGATGAATAGTTGATGAAGTGGCATTAAGTTTTCAGGTGGTCGGAAAGGTTCTTTAGGAGGTCGCGTTTGTTTATTTGTTTAGGTAATTTATTTGCTTATTTTAAACACAATTATTGTAAAAACAAGAGATGAGATGAGAAGATGGCGGTATTAGTTCCGATTTTGGCCACGCGCCAAAAGATCCATGTAACGTTGTACCTATTTTTTTGGACCTTCATGTCAAAACCTTTAACTTTAAACTTTTCCCACACAGTCCTGGGTGTAGGCGCTTTCGACTCCAGACCGACTTGACCAGATCAGTGTTTCCTTACGTCAACTAAGAGCATGCTCCGGAACACCGAGATTCCATCAGTCTAGCCGAGCAAGTTCGAAATGTCTGCAGGCGATCTTTGCCCGTCCCTGCCAAGTGACAGGACATTGTGCCCCGACAGGTTGAAAGTCCGCAAGGTCCAATCCTTAGCGGGCCAGGGTTAGATACATAGTTAACTTCTGTGTGCCGTTCGAGGGCAAAATGTAACTAACATATTGTATGAGGGGGGAAGTTAAGCTACGCTTGCCGAAGTCGGTCCGTTGATGGGTGACCATGCATTAGTACATTTGAGAATCCGCCGTGGCTTGGAAAGCACGTTGAGTCGTTGGTCCCGGCTGTCATTCATTCGTCATGGGTACTCAAAAGCCCTAAAGTCTGACAAGCAGTACCTATCGTGTTACCCAGTAACTGTGTTGTGGAGGTCAGATAGGCAGTCGCACCTTAAAAAATACTTGTATTTTTTATTCATCCATTTATTTCAGGCATCAACGCCCATATAAACACATACAATACAATATTGATATAACTTAAAAATGCTATGAATACATGCTACATTAATTATGTACCTATACTAAAAACTAACGCACAGAAGTGTCTGCGTCGTGTTTCGCTGACTGGTGTCATGTAGCCGGCCACGAAACCGGCTGTACACAACACCCTTCGGCCAGAACTCTTCCTTGAGGAACTTCTCGAGATGATGTGTCGGAACACGCACCACGAACGACATGAAGTTCATGTTGTGACGCGACTCCAACTTCTCGACCCTCAAAGTCCAGTTGGTCTTCACACGCATGTACTCCACGATCTCCTCAACCTTCGTGGAGTGGTGCAGTCTGGACACGACAGCTGCGTCGTCGGGATTGCTTGACGCAACAGCATGTTGGGTCCTGCCAGCGCGGTGCCGGACTGATTCCGACAAGGAGGCTTCTTCTTCTTCACCACCTTGATGAAACCACGTGTCCTTCTTTAGACCCTGCCTTTTTAAAACCTTTTTAAGCCGACCCCAACATAGTTGGGAAAAGGTCAAGCAGATCAGATGATGATCGTGACTTTTTTTTTCAATAACTAATCATTCCTTCTTCTCCCCAGTGAAAGCACTAGGAAGTGGTGAAGGGCGGGCGTTTTGGGGACTGTCTTTTGTAATTTTGACGCTCGAAAAGTGCTGATTCTCAGCCTAGTTTGAATAAATGACTTTTGATTTTGATTATTATGAAACTAAAAGTAGTAAAATTAACTAATACCTCTAGGTGCTACTAAAAAGAGCCTTCTGAAAGCAACATGGCGTCGCGTGGCGTTATAATTGGCGCTTACGGCGTCGCCACCGTACGCGTTATGAGCGACCGAGTAACTTGAACAGAGGCGGCTGTGGAGAGGACATTTTTTTTTTTTAAATTAGTTCTGAAAGTATTGCTTCAATAATTCATGGTTTCTGGAATCTTGAACCTTCTCAAATTTTACAATTTATCATCATCAGCCTCCGCAATCTAGTCCATTGCTGGAGGAAGGCCTTTGTAAACGCAGCTATTCAATTTGATCCTCGCTGATGATCAAGTTAAATGGCTGCATTTGCCTCTGCAAATAAAAATGCTAAAACCACAGGTTCTTCTGACAGATTTGCTGTCGGGGGCACTGCAAATTAATAATTGAAAACGTGCCATTTCGATTCGACAACCTGTCGAATGGTTGCGAATAGATAGCTATTCACAACCATTCGCCACTATACTGATCCGTAGACAGATTTAACTATAATAGATACCTACCAATTGCAATAATATTTTAAACTTGTCATATGAATCGCAAATCGCAATTGATAGCAAATTATCCCTATAAATTAAAAAATCTAATCCTCAGGTAAGTAAACCCATAGTAAATCCTTATTTCTTACTAGCTTCTGGCCACGACTTCGACCTCGTGGTTCCCTCGACCCACCCCGTCGCATCGCATCGCTTGCCCGCGCTATTACCTACTATCGGTTTCGCTTTGCGTCCTTTCTTATTTTTTATTTCTTTTTGCTCTAAGAGTCCTAGCGTTTTGTGTTAAGAAGTAGCCTATAGCCTTCCTTAAGAATTGGGCTATCAAATAAATTTTCCAATCCGACTGGAAGTTCCAGAGATTAGCACGTTCATACAAACAAACAAACTGTTCAGCTTTATTGTTAGTATACAGGGAGATTTTTTAATCACCATCCAGATTTTTACAGTGTGTTCTACCCATGATTATAAAAAACTTCGAAAAAAAACTGCTGTTTCAATTCTATTGAATTGAAAAAAATCAGCAAAATGATGAATGAATGATGATGATGAATGATGAATGTATGAAAAGCTGATTTTCTTTTCGTGATTTCAGAGTTGGTCCCATAGTGAAAGTTGTTCGTATTCATGGGTAGAAAACAGCCTATAAAAATTTGGATGGTGATAAAAAAAAAAAACATTTAATTTCATTTAATTTATTCATAAAACAATTTAACTACATTGTGTTGAATATTTTATACACATGCAATTTAAATACAAATACAAAATTTTATTCTAAACTTGCAGTAACGGTCAAAAGGTTATACAGTGACCCTTTCCGTAGTTTTCTCTGTCCGTTGAAGGTCTAACATCAAATAACCGACTAATAATTATTGGAACGCAGGTGATGTTACTCTATCGCTTCGAATCGAGCACTATGGATATTCATTATTTTTCAAAGAACATTAATTTCGCTTTTATTCCCCCAAAGAATAGGCAAAGGTATCCATCTATCAGTCTGTCTAGTCTTGTCCCAAATATGTTGGGGTCGGCTTCCAGTCTAACCCGCTGGCTATCGCAATCTCAGTGCAATATCAGTGTTGGCGCCATGTCACATGTCTTCGAATTATTGGTTCTAGGACATGCCGGTTTCCTCACGATGTTTTCCTTCACCGTTTTGAGAGCAGTGGTGATGAAATAAGTTATAAAAAGTAAAGTGCCTGTATGGGTGCGAAATAACAGACTGTGGAAACTCTAAAAACTCCATTAAAAACTTGCCTCACATTGCACAAGTAAAGTTATACCACCGCGTTAATGATCGCTGTGGGAACGCGCGCGTTGTGTCGACAATTAACCCTTTCACCCTACTCTTTACATAAACGCGCTGTCAGCGGACATAGATGAATAGGTAATATAGCATCAAACTACGACGCTATGAGGGTAGGCAGACATGGTAATTCAGCTTTATTCACAAGCTTTGCTTAAAGTCACAGAGCATGTAACCACTTAAAGTTCGACTGTATAACCATAGATTTATCACGTTTAAACGTCACTTAGCATCAATAGTCCTTAAGTACATACATAGTAAGTATAAAACAAAGTCGCATTAACTGAATGGCTGCACCAAAATAATTCTTTTTTTGTTGTGTTTGGTATTGCCAGGACAAGGTTTGTATGAAAGAAAACTTCAAAAGTAAAAAAAAAAATCACGATTTGTAAATAAACCCTGTTTTTTAAATTTCTATGAATAAACCTCTTTGTTGCTAGGGAAATTCTTTATCGATGGTACGCAATCCATCTAGTAATATTATAAATGCGAAAGTGTCTGTCTGTCTATGTCTGTTACCTCCGTTGAACCGATTTTGATGGATAGTTTGAGTGCCGGGAAAGGACATAGGATAGTTTATATCCCAGAAATAATCCTTTAAGGGGGTGAAAAGGGGGGTGGAAGTCTGTATGGGGAATTAATAACCGTTGAACCGATTTAGATGGGTATGGAGATAGTTTGAGTTGTGGGGAAGGATATAGAATAGTTTTTATCCCCGAAATGATCCCTTAAGACTGTAAAAAGGGGGTGGAAATTTGTAAAAGAAATCAACAAAAAAGGACTAAGTAGGTAAAAGACTTTTTATCGCGGATGAAACCGCGGGTTACAGCTTGTTTTAAATAAAACCCAGCATAGAACCTCCTTATACGTTCGTTTGCACACACTATTATCGAAAACAAAATCATTTGATGTTTTGAATTTCTGACGGCACGGCATGCTGACGTTTTTAAATGTCAGTATAGTGCAAGAATTTCTCTACAATAAAGTACGCTAGTAATATTAATTCGATGCAATAAAGTCGCTAATGACCACCATGGATAATAAAATAGTGTTAAAAATGAAAGCGTTTACTAAAATCCCTTTAGAGTTCAGCCGGTTTTACGGCAATACATGTAAATACCTATCATAATTACCTATTGTCGTATCGACCTCCACAACCCAGTTACTGGGTATCACGATACCCTTGGTGAGACTGGTTGTTAGACGTTCTGGCTTCTGTTGAACCTTATTCAACATTTTCTCGCCCTTGTTTTAATTCATTACTTATTCGAAGATCAGCGCAACATGTCATCTCCTTTCCATACTTCTCTTTTAGTCGTCATCTTGGTAGTCAGTACCTTTCTAACGATATCATCATTCACACAGTCCATCCATTGTTTCTTTGGTCTTCCCCTACAGGCATCCACATTCGTACTAAAAACATTCCTCACGACATTTTGTTAACCAATAAAAATTGCAGTAAACTCCAAGCTATCAGCATCGAGTCTACCTATAGAGTTCCTCAGGAATCCATCATCTCGAACGATGGAAGAGGAAGCTCTGCCGAGAGGAAAAGCCTTGTCAGTCCTGAGACGCCCCTCAGCTAGGCTTCGAGGCGAAGAGCGGGGAATTTATGTGAATCTATGGATGAACAAATCCAGGTTGTTACCACAGCCTATGTTCAAATACGGTGTCAGTCTTTATCCACGAGGTGGTGCTAAATATGTAAGTTTGTTTTCACACTAATATAGACGAAAGTTTGTGAGTCTCGTGTGATAGCGGGGCGCAGATAGTTAGTGTTCATATATACACATGAAGGCAAGCTTCAACTGCAGCCGTCAACAACGTGTCGCTCGTGTATTGAAATAAGGTACTAAAATACAAGAACAGGGGGCCTAAAAAGGCCACTTTGGCAGAATCATAAAACAATTATTCATGCTTAATGGAATACTGACTTAACTCAAAACACACGATTTTTGGGTAAGCGCAAAGAAGATCTCGCTATGAGGACTTATCCTACTTGTTGACGCATAAAATTAAAACTGATTGGAGTTGATTAGATTAATTAATCATGAATGCTTGAATTTTGAAAGTATGATTAACTACTGATGAGATCTGAGTTAAAAAAAAATCCGGAAATAATTCTTACCTATCTACTAATGGGTCACTGTTCCATTAAGCATGCGAATTATCACGCAATTTCATCTGTATTTTAGTTTTGTATGGAGATTTGTAAAATGCTATACATTATGTACACCTCTGCCTAACCCTTTAGGGATATATAGGTGTGAAACTGTCAAACAGATGAATTGCGTGAAATGAATTATTTTATGATTTTGCCAAAGTGGCCTTTTTAAGCCCCCAGCACGTTGCGGACAGTTGCAGTTCATACGTGACACACGAGCGGCACGCGTTTATCGGCAGAGGCAACTGCAGTCGTCGACACGCCGCCGTCGGTGCTTACTCGTAAAAGCATTGCAAGTTGTTGTGTTTTGTATTTTTAAAAGAGTAACCGTAGAGTTTCTTGCCGGATTTTCCCCATAAGAAAGGACCAATTGGAACCGTGCACATAGCTTCTCACGTAGGATTATGGGCTGTTATGAAACGTGAGAAGCTATGTGCGATATTTATAAAATGTTTTGATTTTGTTTTTTTTTATTTTTTTGACTCTTGTAGGAGGCGTAGTCCAGGAAGTGACCGTCTTTCGGCTGAATGATGATGACGATGAATGTATATTCCCCAAAAAAACTAACTTTTACCTTTATTTTCTCAGTTTTCTACTACAGCGATTAGCTATGATGCAGACAAGAAGGCTCCACCAGCACCGCCAGCAGCGGCAGCACCGCCAGCAGCGGCAGCACCGCCAGCAGCGCCAGCACCGCCAGCAAAACGTGCTCCTCCTAAAGCAAGACCTGAGAAAAAAAAGACAGCTCCAGCGCCACTTCCAGCGTCAGGTGGTGGTGCTAAAGGCCAAATTATTGCTGGTCAGTCTACTGACAGGTAGCTTGCATAGCCCCTAGAGCCTAGTGGCTTAACATCCTTCTATGAACGCTAGGCGACTAGCGAAGGCTCCAAGAGCTCACTGCGGCCGGTCGCGAAAATTCTAGAGCGTTCGTTTCACTTCGCTACCGATGTCTGCCAGGGTCGCGGGTTGTTCGAAAGAGCCACCGCGGCACAGGCAACTGAAGGAACACGGGTGGGTTTTAATCAGTAAAAGTCTGACACGCCCATTGGCCAGAGCGGGAGAAGTTATTCGATAATTTCCCAACAAAAAAAAAGAGACTCGCTAGGCTAGAAGCCAGTGGGTACTCAACTTAAAAAATGTCCTGTTTTCATAGTGATCGGCGCCGTCGTGGATGTACAGTTCGAGAAAAACCTGCCTCCGATCTTGAACGCTCTGGAGGTACCTGGCAGAAGTGAGTAGTTATTACCATTTTAGTCAATGTGGCTGATCTTGTGGGTCAATACTGTAAAAAAACTTAAGTCAAAGTCAAAGTCAAAGCATTTATGTCAAATAGGCACATAAAAGGCACTTTTGAACGTCAAAAATTACAATGAAATAGAATTGATTCTAGTCGCCCCTTCCAAAAGGTAGTTTTCGTATGGAGAAGAATGGGCAAGAAACTCCACCGTTACTCTTTTAAAATGTTTTACAATATTTTGCATACATTAATTATATAATAAAATAATATGTGAAGACGATGCACCTAAAATAAAATTACTATACCACAATAGGTAAAGGAATTAAAAATGAAACCATGACATATAAATTAATAATCTGATAGATACATGGTGCTCACATATTTACAAAAATGGAAAAAGTAAACGATTTTGATAAAAAAAAAATATATATATAACGTAAACGCACCCATTACCGCCAGTTTAAGCGGAGTTCAGATTGATATCCAAAAAATAAGCACATTCTTAATATGTGGCTTCAATAAAAATAATTTTTCAAGTACTGTAATTATCGATTTTTTTAGTTATGTATAAGAACAGATAATCAAAGAATTACTAAAAAATTAAAAATTAAATAAAAGGAAAAAGGGTCATGTCCCTATTACCGACTCAAAATATCGGGTGTGTGCCTAATACCGTTTATGTGACACCTAATACCGACCACTAAATAAATGGAACCGTTAAAGTTAAATAAAAATGCTCGTGTATATTGAACTGTTTATATAAATGCTCCAACACAGTACAGAATGCTATCAACACTTAACAATTATATGTATTCTTATAATAGTATATTCTTACCAGCGGTAAATCAATAAAAAATATCATATTTATATGAATTATGTATAACAAATTACCAAAGGCCAGCATTGATTATAACTACTATAATATATAACCAATGGGGGCATTTGGTATTATACAAGAGTAAACTCCGCACCTGGGCCCCCCCGATGACGCAGTCTCCGCCCCCAGCTGGTGGAGGAGGTAGTGAGCGCTCTGTTCCCTTCACGGGGAGAGCATACTCCCCCGCCCATGGCTCCGCCAATTGCGGTGCCCGAAGCGGACCACGCGGACGACGACGACGACGAAGGGCCCGACGATTTGCCAGGTAAAGCCTGGGCCCTGGCCTCGAGGGCTCTCGGACCCCGACTGGAGGCGCTCTTAAGCGCATGTATGGAGAGAGGCCAGTTTCCACTCCGTTGGAAGAAGGTCCTCATTCGGAAGCCAGGGAGCCCTGCGGACTCTCCGTCCGCATACCGGCCCATCATGCTGCTCGACGAGGTCGGCAAGCTCTTTGAAACAGTGATTGCGGGCCGCCTCGTCGGGCACCTGGTGAGGACGGGGCCGGATCTTGCGGATAGCCAGTTTGGCTTCCGCAAGGGGCGCTCGACGGTGGACGCCATGGAGCGTCTGGAGCTGCATTGGGGAGGCACTCCGGTATCACCGAGTGCCGACCTACCTCCGTCGAGTAGTCGGGGCGTATCTGACGGACAGAGCCATCATCTAACCCGGTCGCGATGGGGAGTGGAACCGGCGAGAGATGTCGTGGGGTGTCCCACTGGGATCGGTTCTGCAGGGGAGGTCGCATCAGGCGGCAGCCGACGCGATGACACGCGGGGTTGCGATAGTCGTGGAGAGGATCCTGCAAGTCCGAAGCCATGTCCTTTCATAGGCTTCGGAACGGGCCACCATCGGGATCCCAAGTAACGGCAGGAGGGGTTCACATCGGCGTCGAGACAACGATGAAATACCTGGGTCTCGTCCTCGACAGCCGGTGGAACTTCACTCTAACTTCACTCCACCGTAGGCGCGGGCCTGCGGACGGCGAGTAATGGGTAGCTCGCCGTCCGCTCAGGACCAGGCCCGTGCCGGACGGCGCGTATGTGTTCCACGCGCGCCTCGGGGCCCGTCAGGGCCGAAGCCTGCCGGGGCAGCGGGATTGTCCGAAAGGGTTACCGCTACCCCGGAATATAAAGGGCTAAGGAAGGAACACGGATGGGTTTTAGTCAGTAAGAGTCTGACACTCCCTTCCGCTCCACCCAGAGCGGGAGGGGTCATTTGATGATTTCCCATCCTTAAAAAAAAAAAGGAGTCCGTCGTAAATGTACAAGTAGATCGGTAATAGGTTTTCTTAAAGGAAATCGTATAACCTATTACCGACCCAAGGGAATGTGTATGAATTGTGTAAATACATGTGATTTTTGTACATGTATATGATTTTATTTGGTGCGGTTGCTTAAAATATTTAATAATAATGATATTTCAACTATGAAAATACACTATTTAAAAATTATACCTCCTTTATTCATCAAAATATTTACATAAGATCAAAGTTAGTGTATACGGCTACTAAAGCTCTTGAATATATGGCGTTAATAGCTCAAATATAAGTTAACATACTAAGGAACTGAGTTAGTATAGCCTCCTGCCTATTAATTTAAGCATTTTAACAAAAATCATGGCACACAAAAGATACGACAAGTACTTATCAGCGACATGGGTCGACAATAGGAAGAAAATTGAGATTTTTGTTCCTATTACCGCCTATTTTTAATATTGAAAGTTAAGCAAAATAAAATAGTATCTCATTAAAATGAATCATTACTTGTGTTCCTGAAAGTATCAAAAATGCATCAAAATAACTAGAAGTTACATTAAAATGCTTGACGATATATTCTTCTGCTAAAAAAGAAACAAGAGTACTTACGCCATCGGGAATGCCACAGTATGGAAAATGCACTAAGTTCGGCGTCCACGGACGAACTGAGCAATTATTATTTAAATCGTCGAGTTACGCACACAAATAAGAGATGAACATTTGCAATACAAATACATCTACATTTTTTTTTAAAGCAACCAATTGTGTAGCTTTGATACATGACATAAAAATGATACTTTTGTGAATAGGGCGGTAATGAGCGCGGATTTTAACGGGTCGTTATTAGGTGCGTTTACGTTATATACTGTCACGGTTTACTTACCTACTTAATTTATAAAAAATTAAAACTATTTATTATTCTATTTATCTAATTATGTATGATGCAAATAAAATTTAATTGTGAACAAACGGACACATGTGGCGCGCGGTTTTATATATATCTTGGAAACCCCTACCTCTCACCTACATGAAGCGCGAGCGCATTCATTCCGCGGCGGCGACCGGCAGTGGCACTCAACCGGCTATCGAGGAACCACGCGTACTTAATTTTCTAAACAGTACCTATATCTGCACCCTCGTACTCGACATTAGTGTAATACTATTAACTAGACAAAATCCCTGGAAACTTATACAAATCATAAATATACTTGGTTGTTCAAAGAATTAATAAGTGTCTAGTGTTCTTCCCGTACTGGGTAAGTTGTACAAATTAAATCACTGTATATTTCAATAAGCTTGTTATGAATGTGTAGGTATGGCCGCTACTGCTTTCAGTGCTTTGTGTTTAAAGATGTTTATTTTAAACTTGTTACTTCCTTGTAAGCTTCCTTTATCTGGGCCGTTTATAACGGCTAATTTAAACCTCATTATTATGATACCTACATCTTTAAAAATAATTTATAATGATGTACACTATCGCTAACACCAATTATTTTTTCCTTCGTTATACTTTCTTTCTATCATTGCCTACAATCAATAATAATTAGTCGCTCAATTAGTATTTCTATCTTATTGCCTACTGGACCTAGACTTGCCTTCTAGCAGACGCCAACCGCTTCTGTAGGGTGAAGGCATGCAACTGAGGCTTATTGATATAAAAGAGCTGATACCATTTTGGAACGGGGTTCCAGGAATTTCTACACGGCTGAAGATCAGCGTAGCTGGATAATTGGACGGCACCCTGGCCCTGCGCCGAGGAACGATATCCTGCTGGACTGACTACGAGGCCTCACCGACGCCACCGACTGGCACCAAGCAGGAGAGTGCGGTATTGACGGCCACCTACGCAGTCCGACCTTTGACCGGGCCTTACCCCCTTCTACCCACCTCATCTTTATTTGTTTTAACTTTAAAAATATAGTTGTTTTTTTGTTACATTATCGTTTTATTTAAAAACTCAAACGAATAAATTAAAATAGAACGTGACAATATATATATAAAAGCTATTTTAACAAGTAATAAGTCAGGGCGTGATTTTACTAGTCAAATTGCACTAAATCTTGCAGCGCCACGACTGATCCTGGAGGTAGCCCAGCATCTAGGAGAGAGCGCATGCCGCACTATAGCCATGGATGGTACGGAAGGCCTGGTACGAGGCCAGCCCGTTGTGGACACGGGAGCCCCTATTACCATTCCTGTGGGCGAACCGACCTTGGGCAGGATTATTAATGTCATTGGGGAGCCCATTGGTAAGAAATTTCGTGCATGATCATCCAAAGCCCGACATCACTCAATGCTGGTCAAAGGCTTTTCTTTTCTTGTGTCCTACGTGCCTGGTCTAGCCTCATCCAGGTTTGCTTTTTGATTTCGTGTAATCGAAGTATGAGATACAGGATGTAAAGTTCACTCATCCTCCATAGAAAAGGGAGGATCATTCTCGTAATTTAAAACGTTTAAAATCTAGTCGCAGTCTCATCTCGGCGACAAACAAATGTCAAAAACTTGTCAAAATGTGGGGAAATTATAGGTATTTTTGACAGATTGAGACTGAGATCAGACTGTGAACGTTCTTAAAATTACGAGAATTTCCCCTCAGGTGTCTGGTGGGCTACTGCACGATGATTGATGTCGGGACGTATAATATTGTTGTAGTTGCGTGGTAAACTTCGCTTGCGCGATGTAGGATTTTGCGTGACGTCAGTGTGTAGTTCGCATGTGGCGATGTAGATTCACGTGTATTGAGTTATCGCGTCATGCCATCGTCATCATTTGATTGTCATGAAAAACAGAAAGGTCAAGAAGAACCTTAAAAAATTACTATTCAATCAGTATTTGGAGAGTAACTCTGTTTTTGTTGTCCTGGTAGACTGGCGATTTTTTAACGCGACAGTTTTTTTTTGGCGCACTGGATTCTCAACTCTCTGTGCTGAGTCGAACATTGAGAATCCAACAGAGTACAAGCCCGAAATGCGTCAAAAAATACACAACGTTGAATTTGCAACTCTGGGCGCTAAGCAGTGTGCTGAAAATCCAGTGCAGAATCATACACCAGTATGAGCGTTAAGTCACCTTCTAATGTAACAGATGAGCGTGGCCCCATCAATACGGATGAATTTGCCGCGATCCACGCGGACGCACCTCCCTTTGTTGAGATGTCAGTAGAACAGGAGATTCTGGCGACAGGAATAAAGGTGGTGGATCTTCTCGCGCCGTATGTCAAAGGTATGATAATTATAATTATGGTTAACAAGGGGTTTAATGAATAGCGACCCACCCCTGCTTCGACTTATATATCGTTATGAACTACTGATGTGGCATCATGTCAAAATATCGAGATTTCTTTAATTGTATTGTAATCAAATACATAAACCTTCCGGAATACATTTTCTAAAGTTTAGAAAATTATTAAACTGTGTGAACGCACAGGTTCACACAGTTTAATAATTTATACTTTAGTAGGAACTAGCAGTTGCACAGACATGCTTTGTATGTGCAATGTGCTTATTTATGATACGTCAAAACATTGAAATAAACTATTTAAATTATGATCTCATACCATCATGGTATTCAGGTGGCAAGATTGGCCTGTTTGGCGGCGCAGGAGTTGGCAAGACTGTATTAATCATGGAACTTATTAACAACGTTGCCAAGGCGCACGGAGGATTCTCCGTAAGTAATAATAATAACCTCTTGACCGAATGGCGGTGACGGCGACAAATCTCAACGGAAATTATCGGAGTAAGGAGGCGCAGGAGGCAGGAGGCAGGGGGCCTCCACTTAAAGCCGTCAACGTAGTACAGGCCGACCCTAAAGTAGTTCTCATTTTCGGAGTAAACCCTTCTCTCACGGATGATTAAAACATATCGGAAGTAGCGACAACAGTAAAATTATGATGTCTCTCATTCTTAGGTCGGGCCCCTACTAATCTTATGTCCGTAGGTGATGAGAAGTAGGGCTGGCCCGTAATTTCGGCAGTAGTAAGGGAGTTATCGACCTCCAGGGACTAACAGCTTTACGTACGTCTCACAACAATCATTCTAATAATATACTTTTATTACAATCAAAGCTATATTGAAATTGCTTAAGTACTATTGGTGTATTTTGATCAGGTTTTTGCCGGCGTCGGAGAACGGACGCGCGAAGGCAACGATTTGTACAATGAGATGAAAGTGGGCGGAGTTATCACAGACGATTACAAGACTTCTAAGGTAAGTACCTACAATATATTGCCAGCTCAGGTAGCTAATCGAGCTTTGCAAGGATACAACTAGGAAGTATTAAAACTTTCCTTGTCCCTCATCAGGTGGCTCTCGTATATGGTCAAATGAACGAGCCCCCCGGCGCGCGAGCCCGCGTGGCTCTGACCGGGCTCACGGTGGCTGAGCACTTCCGTGACAAGGAGGGCCAAGATGTGCTGCTGTTCATTGATAACATCTTCAGATTCACGCAGGCTGGCTCTGAGGCAGGTCACCATTATTTTACCCATGTTTAAGGGGTCGGCGTAATAATGTAATTTTCTTCCATACATATTTCTCTATTAGTCGCGAACTCAGCAGTCATGGCCCTTTACGGGCTGTCTCCACGAGCGAGAGGATCGCGGCGATATTGTCGTCGTGCCACGTATTTCTCTTTTAGAACGTGTCTCCACGTGGCGATTTCATCACGGCGAAAATTTGATGGCACGGCGCGAGACTATCGCCGCGATTCTCTCGCTCGTGGAGACTGCCCATGACTGCTGAGATACGATGACCCTAATTGACCCTAATCTAAATAATTTTGAATGATATTGCTAATCCATTTGCTTTTTATGTTCGAAAAATTTGTCTGATAAACAACGTCCTAAATAACGCAATGAATATTGTTGAACTGTCAAAACTAAAGCCATTGTTACTGATAGTGTGTTACGGAATTACCCCACTGTTCTTACTGTACCATCCGTCGCCTCTTTGGTTCCCTACTCTACTAGCTCTGAGGTAAGAGATCGGAATGAAAGCAGGTCATTTGAAAAAATATACAATTGTAGGACATTGGGTAAGATATTGTCTTTTTGGTGGTACCGTAAGGGGGAGTCCATAAATTACGTGAGGTGTTTTTTTTTTATTTTCTGTCCCTCCCTCCCCCCCTGGTGAGATGTTGTGAGATTTTAATCAACCCCCTCCCCCATCCCCACGTGAGATTTTTCAAAATGTGGGTTTCTTACGTAAACGCGTTGGATTGAAATTGTAAAAAGAAAAAAGAAATTTGCTTCGTGCTTAGAAGGAATTAGTGAATGATCTTAATCGTATTACGATATACGCTTAAGATTAAATCTTAAGCATGTACAATCGGGATTAAATAGACCAAAACAGTTTTTTTTGTTTCAATGAGAAAAAAAAATGCGTGATATTTGCCGAGACCCCGCCTCTCTCCAACGTAAGATTAGATGAGATTTGAGTCGACCCCCTCCCCCCCCCCTTAAACATCTCACGTAATTTATGGACGCGCCCTAAGGTCGACAGGCCGTACGTCAGTGGTACCAGAACCAGTACACTCTAATTTTATTGAAACTCCGAACTGCGCTAGGCCAGCTTAAAATCAAAGTGTTACCACTGTTTAGCAGCCTCTTGTATCTATGAAGTTTGACTCTACTAACTGACGCCTTTTAGATAGATAGATAGATAGAATACTCTTTATCATGCACACCATATAAGCTACAGACCTAAATATAGAAACTGTACAAAGGGTGACACACCCCATGACCCAGATATGTCCGAAGTTCCGTGTCCGTCTTTTTAGAACACCGTCCGGATTTGCCCGGCCCTGTCCAGACTTTAAAAACATGCCTACTTAAAAAAAAGACAAAATTAAAATATCAAGTTGTTCTGTTTATCCAAGGTGGATACGCGGAAACGTATGTCAAAGAATCCGCCCTAGGCATAGTTGGATAAACGGAATTTATAAGCTTGGGGTGGATTCTCGGACATGAGTTTCCGCGTATCCATCGTAAGGTGGATTTTTTGGGGAACGGAATAACCGAAAATATCGGGTCTTTTACTCCCTATTTTCATAACCGTTAAAAAAAAACTGGTCAAACGTCGGGATGCTACCCGTTCGACCCCTTTACCTTGTGCCTACCCTTTCGGGCAACATGTTTCGTTATTGTCAAGACAAATCCTCAGGTGTCGGCGTTGCTAGGCCGTATTCCATCCGCTGTGGGTTACCAGCCAACCTTGGCGACTGACATGGGGACCATGCAGGAACGGATCACCACCACGAAGACTGGTTCCATCACCAGCGTGCAGGTACAATGATGATAGTTGGTCAATATTTTAAAACTAAATGGCGCCGGCATTTTCTGGCTGATTGATTCCTGAGAAGAAATTATAAAAGTCGTGTACAGACGCCAGCACATCAAGCTATCCGAAACTGTTATATTTCCCAATCAACTTTGAACCCTATGTTTTTAACGATAAAGTTGAAAATATAAAAAAGAAATTTGACAGATTTTAGTAGCTTGATGTGCTGGCGTCAGTACCTGTTTTATCTAGCCTACATGGTACAGAGGCCAGCACATCAACCTACCCCATTCTGTAAAATTTTCCCAATTGAATATGAACCTTATTACCTTTGCAGTAAAGTTGAAATTCTATCAAAGAAATTTGACAGATTGGGGTAGGTTGATGTGCTGGCCTCTGTACTCACAATCAGCAGTTCAACACTCTAATTACACACTATCAATATCAATCTGAACCATTTTGAAGGATATTGCTTATCCATTGTTTCTTAGGTTCGAACAATTTGTCTGCTTATCAACGTAAATAACGCAATGAATGTCGACGGTAATTTTGGTCAAAAATGAGTTATTTATATGCCATCCTACGTAAAATTTTCCGCTCTTTCGAATGCGCTTACTCCCATGACTCTACGATGACTTTTAAGGCGTTTATAAAAAAACATAAATGACAAAATACATCAGTTTTTCTAAAATTTAAAACTTTGAACGGCTCTCCTGAACATTTAATTTTTTGTAACTTATACCCTATTTCTTCTTAACCGTCGATGTTGTTGAAATGTCAAAATGGAAGCCATTAAATTGCTACTGATAGTTACCCAATTACCCAGCTGGACTCACTTTAAATGTTATAAAAAGATATAATTCTGTTCTGGCAATCCCAGGCCGTGTACGTCCCCGCAGACGATCTAACGGACCCTGCTCCAGCGACGACCTTCGCCCATTTAGACGCGACCACGGTACTGTCGCGAGCGATCGCAGAGCTCGGCGTGTACCCTGCGGTAGACCCTCTGGACTCCACCTCCAGGGTCATGGACCCTAATATCATTGGAGCTGAGCATTACGGAGTTGCTAGAGGCGTGCAGAAGATTTTGCAGGTGGGTTTTTGATTTCTGGGAAGAGTAGGTATTATTTGAATGCGGGGGATATATTGGGTGTTAGGGACATCGTTGCGCAAACTGTTACCATGATAATAAATTAATACCTTAGTTGCTTAAAGTTGAATAATTTACCCAGAATTTTGTAATATCTTGATTTAAAAGAGTGTCCATCATGGAGTTTCTTGCCCGTTCTTCTCCATAGAGATCTACGTTTTGGAATGGTCAACTGGCTTCAACTTTTTCACTAACTGACCGACTATTTAATTTTGACAAATTAAAAGTACCTTACATGGTTTCAAATAAATGCTTTGAGTTTTGAGTTATATGATTCTGTGCTGAATTCATTACTATTTGCGCGTCGATTTCCCTGGCACCCTGTATGTGTATAGTATTCCTACTTGGTTAGGTTTTCTTATATTTTTGGTGTATTAAGCGGAATTGGTCTGCTATGAATCTGTATCCGACTTGTATATCACAGTTTCAATCACAATCCAAAGGATTTTGTTTGAAGGTAATTCCTAAAATTTAGTATTTCAAATAGGACAACTGTTTCGTATCCTCTTATACTATCTGACCGCCTAGGATGGCGGATGGCCATCAGCATTGTCGAAGATAGATATTATACCTAATAACATTCCCAAATGCATCAGCTCAGGGAAGCGTGGTGGCAATGCTCTTTGTGTGTAGATTAAAAGACCTTTAGTAGCTAGAGACTCACAAGTTCAAGTAATGGACGCTGACGTCTTCATAATTACTTCCGTACATCCAGGACTACAAGTCTCTGCAAGACATCATCGCTATCCTGGGAATGGACGAGTTATCAGAAGATGATAAGATGACAGTGGCGCGCGCTCGCAAGATACAACGATTCCTATCACAGCCATTCCAGGTATAATGGCGTTCATTATCTAGGAGTTATTATCAAAAACTGAAGACTCTGGTCAGCAGATGAAACAGCCTATTATGTTAATAAAGATCTTGCACACGGTTTTTGAAAGCCTGACCAAGTGTAGGTACATATATAAAAAAAAAACATGCCCAAAAAGCGTCGCCTCGAGAAGTTCTTCCTTTTTTCGTCTATTGAAAATGTTGCTGTTGTGATTATTCGTTGAGCGAAAGGATAACACTCAATCATGAGATAAAGATAGTTAAAAACTTATCAGAACATAAAATATAATGACGCTTGTATGCCCCGAAGGGTTAGGTTACAAATCCGGGTACATATCCAGACTCCGTGCTGTTATCATGTTACTAAGAAATCCCTAATGGAAAAACCAAATGACACTGCTTGACCAGGGAATCGAACCCCAGTACCCCACGCTCAGCAACCGCGACAGCAGTGATAGACTGACTTAGGCGCGGGACAAATACAAGAGGCGTGGCGCGGGCGCGGCGCGGTTGCGGCGCCGCTTCTTTGATATTTCATGCAAAATATATACTTACCCGTCTCGCGCCTCACCTCTTCTATATAAATTTTTTGTGTGAAATATCAGAGAAGTGGCGCCGCGCCCGCGCCACACCTCTTGTGTTTGTCCCGCGCCTAATATACATTTTATTAAAGAGGTATGAGGAACAGGGTGCAGATTTCACTCAACCTCCATAGAAAAGGGAGGATCCTCAGACCAGACGGGTGTTGTGTCTGGCGGGCAACTGCCCAATGATTCATGTCGGGCCGTTGTATAACTACCTATAAGCTTTATTGCGAGATTCAGGATTTTGCGTGACGTCAGTATGACGCGTTGTTAGCATGTGACGTTGTAGATATCGCTACAATAACATAGTGTTGTGATCATTTTGCAGGTGGCTGAAGTATTTACGGGGCACATCGGCAAGCTGGTCAAATTGGAAGAGACCATCAAAGGATTCAAGAGGGTAAGCTGGATTGGCGATACCTATTTGAGTTCATGGGGCTCACTCAGTCAGGCACACAAAGTGACGCGGCTTAGCGGTAGAATTGGATAAAGCGCCATGATACAGCCCGATTCAAACTTTATTGCGGCTCGGAAGATGAGGCGAGTCGCTGCGCAGTAACAAGTTCGCGTGTCAGCGGAGGTGAGGGGTGAGTTATTGCGCAGCGAGTAGCGCACTTCAGAGTCGCTATCAAGTTTGAATCGGACTACAGCGACTGCCTATTTGATATCCACAACTCATTTAGATAAAAATACGGGGTAATACAATACCTCCTTGGTAACACTGGTTGTCAGACTATCGGGCTTCTGACGAACCATAACGACTGTCAAAGATCCACGAATGCCAGCCGAGACCGTATTAAATTGCTTTCCGAGGCATGGAAGGATTTCGGTATGTAAAGATGGTACCCAACCATGCTAGCGTTTCCACGACAATCAAGTCAAGTCACTTCATCATTGTGTCAGAAGTGACAAAACGAAACATAAATGTGACTATGTATTGACGTGTCGCGTCGTTATCTAACGATTTAAATCTTTGCCGCTGTCATAATTTTTTTGACAGCCACAACTGTGGCCGTTATGTGCGGTCACAGTTTTTCTAGGAAACTATAGCTTTATTAATTACACTGTGGCACTATTATTACAATGGGCCTTATTAGAAGGCTAAAAGTCACCCAAAGGCAATGGAGAGGGCTATGCTTGGAGTTTCCCTACGTGATCGAATCAGAAATGAGGAGATCCGCAGGAGAATCAAGGTAACCGACATAGCCCGAAGAATTGCCAAACTTAAGTGGCAGTGGGCAGGGCATATTGCTCGCAGAATATGATGGCAGATGGGGCCGAAAGGTTCTGGAGTGGCGACCGCGTACCAGAAGGCGTAGCGTAGCAAGGCCTCCCACTAGGTGGACCGACGACCTTGTGAAGGCCGCAGACACCCGTTGGATGCCAGAAGCACAGAACCGGTCGAAGTGGAGGTGCTTGGGGGAGGCCTATGTCCAGCAGTGGACGCCGTCTTTCGGCTGAAATGATGACTATTATGTTACTCTGTGCCTATAAAAAATGTGCGCTAATCCAAACATTTTCGCTGACAGATCCTCCAAGGTGAACTGGACCATATCCCCGAAGCTGCCTTCTACATGGTAGGGACCATTGAAGACGTGATCGTCAAGTCGCAGGAACTTGCCAAGAGCGTGTAGACATCCCAGTCTTGTAGATATCGTGCTCCAACGATAGAAGATCGTGAGATCTGCGGGTATTGTGCTCAGATCTTTGAATATCTTGCACAGACCGGTGCTAAAACTTATGCATATCGTGCCTAGAACAACGCTTATCGTGCTTGTGAATGTCATGTCATACCAAAGTTCAAACAATTTCATGCCTAAGGCAGTTGGCCCACCGCCGGCGCCGCCGCGCCGGTGAGGAAGCGACTAACTATCGGCTATTTTCTCGCTCATGAAACTAGCCGATAGTTAGTCGTTGTTGAGAAATAAGACTTGTAATTTTTTTGTTTGCCATCACTTTATTGTTTATGATAGAATAAAGATAAGTTTTCAATAATCGTTGTGTTTAATTTTACTTAGGAGAAGTTGTAGACCGCGAAATTCAATTATTCTTATGTTTACGTATTTACGGAATTATAATCATTAATTTCCAAGTTAGATTTGTACCCTTTTTTATGGATGGGAAATCATCAAATGACCCCTCCCGCTCTGGGTGGAGCGGGAGTGTCAGACTCTTACTGACTAAAACCCAACCGTGTTCCTTCCTTAGCCCTTTATGTTCCGGGGTAGCGGTAACCCTTAAATTTCGGACAATCCCGCTGCCCCGGCAGGCTTCGGCCCTGGCAGGCCCCTTCTCTTATGCTGACATCTCTTTGAGGCGCGCGTGGAACACATACGCGCCGTCCGGTACGGGCCTGGTCCTGATCAGACGTCAGCTACCCATTACTCTCCGTCCGCAGGCCCGCGCCTATGGTGGCCGGGAGACGTCACGCGGCTCCCGACGCCCGGAGCGTCTGGGACGTGAGGCTCTGTCCCACAACCATCCCGCCACCTCTTTCGCTAGCATGACTGCTTCGCAAAAAGAGGTGACTGCCTCCGACTCCCTCTCGCCCCGGACCATGGCTTGAACCAGGGCCGGATGCGAGAGGTCGCCGCCGCTGCCGATCGCCTCTACGAGGACACGGCGGTACTCCACCCAAGCGGGGCAGACCTCCACCGTATCCTCGCAGTGGTGACACCCGGGCGTTTCCTCCCTGATGATGTGCAGGAACTCCCGAAACATCCGTGTCCGGTGAGGACCTGCGTCAGGCGGTGGGTGAGGACGCCGTGACGCCTCTCTATCCACTCCTCAACGAGGGGTCTTATCGCCACTAACATGGCGTGCCCTGCGCTGGGTTGCGACAGTCGCTCTTTCCATGCCACCATGAGATCGCGCCGGAGGTCCGTCCGCTGCGCCGCGATTTGCCTCGGAAGCGGGTTTTCCCCCCGGCGTATTGCCTCCGCGCGCCACTCATACAGGCAAGCGAGGACTATCGGCTCCAGATCCCATGGCGGCAGTCCGGCAAGGAGACTTGCCGCCTCGCCCGAAATCGTGCGGTACCCCCGGATCAGCCTTAAATTACGGCCACCACCTTTTGGGGCGCGTTCAAATAGTGGGCGGCTCGCCTCCGCAGTGAACGCGCCCATACCGGGGCCCCATATAGGGCCATGGACCGCTCGACCCCCGCGTAAAGCCGGCAGGAGGCG
Organism: Gortyna flavago; assembly: GCA_963669345.1. Taxonomy (NCBI): domain Eukaryota; kingdom Metazoa; phylum Arthropoda; class Insecta; order Lepidoptera; family Noctuidae; genus Gortyna; species Gortyna flavago. The sequence continues at coordinate 4,538,792 of OY770155.1, read as the reverse complement.
CAATGTGTAATGACACTTGCTTGTCATAAAACGACAAGTTCTATTTTTGCGTGCACTGACTGGACAGGTCCTCTCAATCTGTGTGGTTCTTTCCTCAAAAGACCATCTCAGACATCGATCTACATGGTCTTCATATAACCTGACCAAGATTATGTCTGGACTTTAAAAGAGACTGTGACCTCTGAGTTTGTTTCGGCCTTTCTTCTCAGAGTAGTCAGATAGGAAACGCCGACCTCATCTAGTTTTATAAAAATATGATTGACGCGTAAAAGTGTTTGTGCAAACCTACTTACAAAATAAAAATCATTTATCATTTGTCTAAACAGTTAGGTCATTACAACCCTACTGAAAAAAAATGGGGCTCAAACATTGTGTTTCGACATAGCCAAGTGGTTGAACAGCTCTTCACGAAATTATGGCAGGGGGCCATCATTTCATGACGTCACTGTGGTCATTCTGTATCTTAATAGTAGCGTGGGATTGTACCAGCGCGGTCACAATTATTTCAAAGCAAAAAAAAATAAATATATAAAAGGTGTTCTCTCATCAGGTAACACTGTACTGTCATTTCGTTTAAAGCTAGTTATTGTAAACAACCCTATATATGGGAAAACTTCAGTAGGGATGGGTAGGGAGACCTGTCTCGGAGAAGGAGCTTCGTATAATTATGATAGAACTTCACTTAAGGTAAGTTCGTTTAATCACATAATTATACTTACTCCTTCTCCGAGACATATTAAGTGTAGATGTTTGAAGTCAGAAAGGGTTGTTTATGGGTAGAAACCAAAACTTAAAAGAAGGATAAATTAGGTATTTAATAATAATTAAAACCACACAAATCGCTTTGTACAAATCACAATTTATTGTATTTACAAGCGCATCGCGCACTGCGTACAAACTTAATACAGTCTAACTATATAAATATATTTCGACTTCACGACTACAATCAAAACGTGGTCGGCAGGGCTAAGGTATGTCATGTAGAGGTATACAGGCTGTCTTTGTTTTAATTGTCAATCTTTTAGGAAGTGGAAGTAATCATGAACATGAACAACCTTTTGTATGAGACCAACTCCGAAATATTGAAAAAAAATGCATTTTTACAGGGTACTAAGTATTACGAAACAGTGATGTCTTTATGCTGTAATTTTTCGAGTATTAGTAAAATAATAAAATGATGGTTGAACGTTTTAAAACAATAATAAACAACATTAAACAGAATACACAATTTTTATCAGAAAATAACTCAACATTACTTCAAAGCATTACATTACAGTTTCACAGTAACTATTTACCAGATAACACAGTATTATCTGGCAAATAAGTCAGTAGTTATCCGGAGACAAAAGAAACAGGCATATAGGTCTTGAAAAATGGCAAGAACGGATAGAATTTTAAAATTGTAAATTTGTTGACGTTGATTTGTTTGTTGTTTGTTTTGTTTGACGAAAAATTAGACATAAATTTGAGTAACCATTTTTGTGTTAGATGGCATGGCATCTACTAGTGCCAGTATGATTTGTTTGTTTTGTTTGACGAAAAATTAGACATAAATTTGAGTAACCATTTTTGTGTTAGATGGCATGGCATCTACTAGTGCCAGTATGTATGTGGAGCAGAGTAAGGAGAGGGACAATGAGATAAACGGTGTTGATGTCAGCATTCAAACCATTGTTGACAAAGTAAAACATTCAAACATTAAGCTGAATTTATGATTTCTACCCCCATCGTAGAATTGATGACCCTTTCCAAGGGAATGTTCGATGAAGTTAGGACTGGGGTGACCCGTCAGTTCTAAAAAAAGTCAAACGCGACGCATCTGGGAGGCCTGTAGGCAGAGATTTGTCTGAGAAAGAAGCAACTCAAAATATATCTCAATATGGATTAGAGAATCACCATATACCATTACTTCAGCTAAGCTACCTAATGCTTGTTTTATGGTAACGAGATGGCTGATAAGTGCGGAATTTCCGTCAAGTGTGCCAAATCCCTTCAGGGAACTTTCTCTCAATGGAGTTTTTCGTGTTCACCCATGCTAAAATTCTATTCCAATATTGCAATGAGCATAAAATTCAAGATTAGGTCGGGGGCATCTCCTCTTCTAACTTCCGAGGCTATATTCCGTGCATGTTTTGGCACCTATCTCGAAGATTTGACAGTGTTGCAGCACACCAGAAGTTCCACCAAAGAAAGGACATGAATAGCATCTTCATCAAGAGGGGAGATAAAGTTAAAATATATGTTACTCCGATACAGTTTAAATATGTGTCCAAGATGGCGCAGGCCCTTCTTACAAGCCTCGGAAATATTGACTCCGTATCTACGAGTAGGCCTTAATTTTCAGGGTTCAGGAAGAGGACCTTTACACAAGAATTTTTATCATACCTTTTTACAAGCAAGAGAGAGCGCTATCAATTATAGCTCGGATCCTATGCAATTACAATATGCGTTAAATAAAATAAAGGATGCTTTTATTGAGGACAAAGGTTCTGACAAGGTACTAAATGCAGGGACAAAGAAATGGGAGTTATTTAATGGCAACGATTGGGAACAATCAGATTTTGTTCCTGTGGAAGAAAACATTAAGTTTTTCGGAATCAACGCATAGATTTTAATTTGAATATGGTTTTTTTATTGTGTTTTGTTATATATTAATTTTGGCTTTAATTTAGGTTTATATATAATTTAAATTAGACAGCATTTTAAAACAATAATCCGTCCCATACATTTCAGTCGAGTATGTATTAAAGTTTTGCATGTATGGGACAGTTGATAATTTTCCGCAATTACGATGTTGGTCCCATAGAGAAACTTGTTCAGTTAGATGGTCTGTACCACGCCCTTTTTAATATGACCACACTTTTTTTTTAAAACACACTGTATACACCACATAAAAATACCGGAATTTACCACCGACGCTTGTATAGGAAACATTACTGTGAACTTATTTAATTACGATATTAAAACTAATAAGTAAGTGAGGACAATAAATAGTAAACAACGTCGTTTATTTAACATAGCCGCTCTATAAGAATACATTATAACTGAACTTTACTTATAACACGAGTGTCCGTGGAGTTGCTTGCCCGTTCTTCTCCAAAGGAACTTATTGCGCTTTGGAATTGGCAACTGGCTTCATCTTTCTGACTTGCCGACACCTTGAAAATTCTAAAGTGCGTGTAATTGATTTATCCATACTAATATTTTGAATTCAAAAGTAATTCTGTATGTTAACTTTTCACGCCTAAACCACTGAACGGATTTCGATAAAATTTTGCAAGGAGATAGATGTCATCCTGGGGAAGGACGGTCGTTGCTCGTTGACCTCCAAAAATCTCCATTTTTTTTTTGTTTTATCATCTTTAGACATCAATACCCTACACGTTTGAAAAGTAGCGCTAGCTAATTTAATTTGACCCTGTTTACAATTAAAGAGGAGATAAAAATAAAAAAGATACTAGCGATACCTTACATATATGACGGGTACTGTCGCGTTTGTGGAGTTTCGTCAGGTAATTTAATTTGATATTGAAGAAATGTGGGTGTGTTTTAAGCCTCTGCCTGTCCTTTTGGGGTATAGGCGTGATGTTATGTTACATCTTCCTAAATGATACTGAAAACCGCATTACAATCCATCAAGTATTTCAGTAGTACTAAGCTAAAACATAGTCAAACCACTTTATTTTTTAATACTATTTCAAGTTAAGCCGCCTTGCCCCGGCGCATCGAATTGCAATCTGTTCTTGAAATTTTCTATATTGATACACTAGGTTTTAAACACGCATTTATATTTTATATAACAGATTTTCGGGTTTTAGGAGACCGACTATATCCGGTTAAATCCAGTATTACTATTAGGGCGACCGGACGTTTATAAGAAAAGTCCTTTTATAAGTTTAATAGTCATGTTATGCCAGATCCCGCACTTGTCTAATTTGTTTGCTATTAATAACATGCTTTAAGTCTGGGTGTTGTTCAAAACATTACATAAATATTGGTTGTTTGCACAAAACTTGGACAGATTTGGGAAAAATTAATGTGACATGGGTATTTTACAGATGTAAAGTATTGCGCAGTTTTAAGCAATCCTAGCGCAGTTTCACCCAATACTAGCGCAGTTTCACCCAATACTAGCGCAGTTTCACCCAATATTAGCGCAATTTGATCCAATAATAGCGCATTTTGATCCAATAATAGCGCATTTTCACTCAGTCCGGGATCGGCACAACAAGAAACCACAACCGGTCAACAGTCACCCTCGTGGACATTCTAACTTACGTCACACAACATGGAATGTCACCACTTAGACATTTAAACATTCATTTTTAACAAATTCTTGCAGAAAATGTAAAAACTTAAACTAGACAAATATCTCGAACTATCATCAGCTTCGCCCGCCTGTGAATTTCCTACACCATAAAAAATTGGGGGTTTTTTAATTTCAATATTTTTTTTTTCTTATGTGACGATATTATCGTGTTAGTAACGGGCATCACGATAACACGGAAATACGATGTATGGTAAATATAAGAAGACGGTGTAAAATTTCCGTCCACGATACGAATTAGTATGGGGTAGTTACCACAACAAGAAAAGTGAAAAATGAATATAATTTTTGAAAAAAAAAAAAAAAAAACGACCGTCTTCCTAAAAAAAAATATAGGTATTACTTTAATTTAGGAAATCGGTGGTAAAAAATGAAAATTCAACATTTGTATTTCTGAATGATTCTTCATACCTACCTCAATAGTAAAAAAAAGGGTAAGTAGAAGGGTGGATGTTGCCTTAGTTCCTACATTTTCTGCATTAAACTGTATTATTGCTATTATTTTATCAGAGACACGAGGGACGCTACATTTTGAATAAAAACGATAAACAAATATTATGTCTAGCTGGGTCCTGCGCCTGATCTCTCTCCGGTCGTGTCGTATTGCCGTCCCATCGGACTATGAGAGTGAGTGCACCTGTGTCTGCGCACACACGCATGCGCTATAAATATCTCCCGCGCCGACGGCTAGTTTCCGTTTGAGATGGTCGCCATGGCCGAATTTTGTGCCCGGCTATTGGCAATAAACTCGTCCCCATTGCCTGGTGCTTTTAACAAGCGAAATATTGCCTTCGCTTACCCTTCAGGGATTACGTGGCGTGATGTTATTTTACATACTTTACAAAGCAACGGATATCGGTACAGCTAGACATAATACTAGTTTATATTTAACATTATTTCAATAGAATGCACTCAACACACTAATACAATACAAACTTTGCGGTCATACGGAGAACATTTCATGTGCCTACATTTATTTGCTGTTATTTGTCGATCCTTACACTCGTATAAGACAAGTTTGTTTATCTATCGCGATTTATTGTAATCGACGCCTTCTCGCGTCCACATCAGTCTTGTCTAGGTAGAGATGCTCCATCATCGAAGCCAAATAACTTGGCTATTGGTTTAAATTTATGCCTTGTGTCACGAATGCAAATGCTATTCTAGCTATGCTATTCCAGCGGTCAGCGATTGCAGCTACAAGATGATTTACGAAGGTAGACATTTGTGGGGCGAAGACTTCGTCAACAGATGCAACAAGAGGGGTGAATGTCGCATGTCGCATTTCACAAGCGTTTCAATAGTTCTTTATTTTGTCTTAAAATAAAAAAAAGTTAAAAATATGAGCTTATGAAAAAAATACTTTAATTCCTACACAATAAAGTTCACTTTACGCTACAAATTCAATTTTTTTTTATAACTTTTTCATAAGTGCTAGTCGGTCTGAAATCAACTTAATTACCATTAAATTAAAGTTGATATTTGTTTAACTTGAATTAACATCAATTGTACACATAAATATGAATAGACCTTATTTATATTTTATCGACAAATAAACAAGCAAATAATGTAGAACCCACATGATCAACAAAATAATCATACAGCAAGGAACATTATTGTTTGTAACAACACATTAACAGTATACACGAATACATTGTGACGTCACATGGCATACGTCACTACTGTGACGTCGACAGGCTTCATTTAAACCTGTACTAGCCATTGCTGGGTTGAAATATATCTTTATGAGAAAAGTTGTTGAGTAGTGATGCGATTGAATATTGATGTTTTATCGATAACCAGTCTCACCAAGGGGGTTAAGCTACGCTTGCCGTGGTCGGTTCGTGGATGGGTCACCATACATTTCATACTGTGACTCCTCTGTACCTCGCAAAGCACGTTAAGCCGTTAATTATAATTCGTAGATTTTTGACAGTCGTTACGGGTAAACGGAACCCTCGAAGAAAGTATCGTATTACCCAGTAACTGGGTTGTGGAGGTCAGATAGGCAGTCGTTCCATATAAAATACTGGTACTCAGCTGCATCCGGTTAGACTGGAAGTTTACCTTATATAGAGACGGCGCAAGGTGAAGGCGCGGCGCAGGCATGATGCCGCTTCAAAACGTTTTCATACAAACTACGAAGGCTTGTCGTGAATTACACTCAAGCGGCCGGCGCATTCGTACATTTTGTATACGGCGTCTGTGTATAATTCATGCCTATCAGTTAGGTTAGTTAGCGTGTTTTATATACAACATTTTAACGGTGAACTAAGACGATTTTTTATGCTCAGCAATGGCTTTGACTCCAAGTAGTGTTACACCATATGACACCAAGATAAATCATAAAAAACCTAAACAACAAATGCTTAAAAAAAATCACGAAGAACCTAACACAACTGTAAGATTACATTTTATACTATAAAAACGGAAAAAAAATGATATAATAATAATAAAAAATACTATGAATGAAGTTTCAATTGTGATATTACTAAAATTGTAGACGAACTCTCTGAACTAACAGTTTTTTCCTTAACTGTAATTATTATTTTAATAATATAATTATAACTTTAGATTTTAGACTTCTTTGTGTACTATGAATTTTGGAAAGACAATATTTATAACAGCTTTATTTGTTAGTTTCGAGTTTTTTTTTTGTATGTTAGACTGTTACGCCAAAACGGCTGAACAGATTTTGATGAAATTTTGTATGTATATTTCAATGGGTTCCTGGATGGTTTGAAAACACAATTGAACCCGGTAGGTGGCGCTGTACGGGTAGAACAACCGTCTGCAAGGAAGGTCCGCTAGTATTAGTATAGATATTGTGGTCTTCCACGCGAACAAAGCCACGGTCAGAAGCTAGTTGTGAATGAAAAAGGTCGTAAAATTATAATGCTATGTCAATTTTTACTCTGTTTTATCGCATATAAAATAGGGAAAACGAGTAAAAAAAAAAATTGTAGAGGGGCCCATGGCTAAATAAGAACAGCCGCACAGGTCGATCGGTCAGGTTAAGCTACGCTTGCCGCGGTTGGTCTGTGGATGGGTGACCATCTTTACATACCGAGACCCCTCCGTGCCTTGGAAAGCACGTTAAGCCGTTGGTCTCGGCTGTCATTCGTGGATCTTTGACAGTCGTTACGGGTAGTCAGAAGCCCGAAAGTCTGACAACCAGTCTTACCAAGGGGTATCGTATTACCCAGTAACTGGGTTGTGGAGGTCAGATAGGCAGTCGCTCCATGTAAAATACTGGTATTCAGCTGCATCCGGTTAGACTGGAAGCCGACCCCAACGTAGTTGGGAAAAGGCTAGGCAGATGATGATGACGTGTAAAATATTGTCTTTTAATTCACAGTACACATAAAAAGTAATAAAATGTCGACAAGAAAGTAGCGATAGAGTTGGGGGGAGGGTAGGGGGGGGGGGTCTAATAATTAACTGTTAAGTTATGACATAGGAAATAAAGGCATATGATACGCCCTAGAACTGTAGGATAGTACACATACGTACGACATAAACACGTTCGTAGCGTATGATACGAAGCCAGGTTTTGAAAGTGTCTTGTAGAGGGCGCTAATGTAGCCCGCAGATTTTTTTTTGCAATTTTCAGGTCAGTGTCAGATTGTATTTTGATCTAATAACGATTTCCGATCGTAAAAAATGTCTTTACAAAATTATAATCATTAGAATCAGCAACTCCCTGAGGTTAGAATTGACCTCAATTTTCATGATTTCATGTCATAGTCATTCAATAGAGTAATATGAACTTAGAAAGATGTATTGATGATTTTTATGAATATAATTTTACCACACAAGTATTATAAAGGTGAAGTTTGTGAGTGTGTGTGTGTTTATAAAATTTTTACTTCTTCACACTCAAAACGGCTGGACCAATTTTGATAAAATTTTGTATGGAGGTAGCTGACACCCTGGATTAACATATAGGCTACTTTTTATTAAGATATTCCCACGGGATCGTAACTTATGCGGGTGAAACCGCGGGGCGCAGCTAGTAATTGTATAAATAAATCGTTTTTACAGCCGCGAATCATATTTAGATCAAGATACAACCTGATGCTGACCAACAAATTGCAAAAAACGTGACAAAATAGTTGCTTAGAGGTGACCTGTTGGATTCTCAACGCTCGGCTGGACACCGAGAGTTGAAAATCCAGTGCGCGTCAAAATTCCGCAGCGATATTTTTGCGTCATTACATTAACGCTGCCGACAAAAATCACTGTGTAATATATCGCTCTGTTACTTTCAATAGTTTGAAGATGAACGCAGGTACAGAGGCCAGCAGCTGCTGCACATCAACCTACCCCAATCTGGCAAATTTTCCCAATTGAATATGAACCTTATTCCTTTGCGGTAAAGTTGAAAGTCTATAAAATAAATTTGACAGATTGGGGTAGCTTGATGTGCTGGCCTCTGTGCCTTCAGAGATTTGCGTCTTCATTTGATTTGTGATTCAGGACCGTTAGTCATGCGAGCGACGGTATGGGCCTTAGTTATCAACAACACAGATCCGACCCTCAACTCCAGCGCTACATGCCGCACCGTGCTACTACACGCAGTTATGACGTCATCATGTCGCTGGGGTTGCCGCCGCAGACGCCGGCCGCGCCCTTCAGCAGGTCGTTGATGTCGCGCCGGAACATCGATAGGTTTTGAGTGAATCTGTAAGAGAGATGGCAGTGTTAGTTCATTATTATTGCTCTTGCATTGAGCTTGGGAGCTCGGGATTGAGTTGCTCGCTCTGCTAAGCCTTGTGATCATCATCTGCCTAGCCTTTTCCTAACTATGTTGGGGTCGGCTTCCAGTCTAACCGGATGCAGCTGAATACCAGTATTTTACATGGAGCGACTGCCTATCTGACCACAACCCAGTTACTGGGTAATACGGTACCCCTTGGTTAGACTGGTTGTCAGATTTTAGGGCTTCTGACTACCCGTAACGACTGTCAAAAATCTGTAAATGACAGCCGGGACCAACAGCTTTACGTGCTTTCCGAGGCACGGAGGGGTCTCGTTATGTAAAGATGGTCACCCATCCACAGACCAACCGCGGCAAGCATAGCTTAACCTGACCGATCGACCTGTGCGGCTGTTATTATTTAGCCACGAGCCCCCCTGGTAAGCCTTGTGATAAAACCATAAAACTTTATAGTTTTGATGCGAGAAGCACAGAACCGGCCGAAGTGGCGAGTCTTAGGGGAGGCCTATGTCCAGCAGTGAACGTAGATGATGATGATGAAATTTCAAAACGGCTGGTTGACACTTCCCGTAACCCAAGGGCTGGCTTTTACCTTGGCCAAAGGTTAAGCATTGCCATACAACGTGGTAATGCTACCAGTCTTTTGGGTACATTACCAGCCGACAGCGATGCGGATGAATTTTTCGACGCTATATTTTAGTTTTTGTGTAGTTTTAGTTAAGTTAGGATTGAAATTTGTTATTTTTATATCATAGACTAATTACAAGATCCATAATAATAAAAAAAAAATTGATGATGATGATGACTGTCGCTATTAAGACCTACCTGTCCCTATTCTTGGTGAGCAGGTTGGGCTCGATGCCGGCCATGAGCCCGTTGAACCAGTGCGCGAGCTGCGCTTGCTTGTCGCGCGGCTGCTGTGCGATCATGTCCTGTCTGATGCGCGCGAACTGCTCCTCGTTGAGGAGGATGAGGCCGAGCAGGGGGCGCGACATCGACCACTGGTTGCAGCAGTCTTCGAACATTATTACGTTCAGTACCTGGAGAAAATGTCTTATTGTCAGTTGCCGTGCGTCTGATGCGATTTCCCATTGCCTAAATGTTGATGAACTAACCTACAATGTGCTCTATAACTGAATTTTTAAAAATCCTTCCTATGCCTCACTTTCATTATAAAATGAACCCTTATGCAAACGGCTATAAAGGTCCGTGGCACACCTACCTATCGCGCCATTTTGTGTTTTTTTTTTTCGAAATGGCGCCCACGCGAATCACCTATTTACAAATCGATACCTGACATCAATGCAAACGGAAAATAGTAAAGCGTCACGTTTCCGAAATATTAACGTTCGCAGTTCACGCGACATCCATTTTTTTTTTACATCTTGATGCATAGATGCATTGGCGGATTTACACATTTGCCGCCAGTAGACTATTCAAAATTTGCCGCCCCTACCGACCTCTACAATAATTGTGTCAGTTTCTAGATAATATTTATAACCCAACGGTGATAAGATTGCACAAGAAAAAAAATACAAATAGTTTTTGGGTACCTATCAATATTTCTGAGCTCTTAAAAGCTCGAATTATGTAGGTACTACTACAATAATGAACATTATTTGCCGCCCTAGGCTCCAGCCTCCTCAGCCTGTTGGTAAATCCGTCCGATGTTTGATTACTTTAAACTTTCAGAGTGACAATTTCAAACAGCTAAGCAACAATATGTACGTACAAGTTCATCAGTCAAGTCGTTAGTGGACTTATAGATTATCATACACATATAATATGTACAGTCAACAAAAGAGATAAGTATGCAGGATCGTAGGATATAGTTGAAGTTTAATAAGAAACCGATGGATGTCGTCGACTGAAATTTAATTTGATAAATGACCTGTTTGATTTCTATTAAAAATATAAAAATATATTCGAGAACATCCATCGGTTTCTTACAAAACTTCAACTATATCGGACGATCCTGCATACTTATCTCTTTTGTTGAATCCACATACTAAAACTCAGGCAAAGCTTTCTATTGGGATCAACATCCACTATTTAAAGGAAGAAAGACGAGACAATAGAAGTATTTGAAGTTTACAAGTAAGGGCCGGTTGTTTCGAACGGTTGGTTAGGGGCCATTCAAGTATTACGTAAGCACTACGGGGGGGCGGGGGGGTCTTTGCTTTGCTTATTTTTGATGACATGGGAGATGGAGGGGTCTGGATGGTGATTATGTCAGCAGTATTAATTTTATTACTTTTTCGGATTTTCTACAAAATTTAGTCGATTTTGGTTTGAACACATATGGCAACCCTACTTGTCTACGCTTGAAAACGAAACGCATATAATTGCTGCTCATGAATCAATAAAGAAACCGGAACACATTGAAAAATGCACGTACCAATGTTTACGTAAGCATGGGGGAGGGGGGGGTAAAGCTTTGCTTAATTTTTCTGACGAGGGGAATGGGGGGAGGGGGTTAATAATTGCAAAAAATCTGTTTACGTAATACTTGAACGGTCCTTTAACGTACGACAAATAATAACGAATACGTACTCGTTATTATTTGACATACAACAAAGCTGTAATTTTATATTGTCATTTGAAACAACGCTTTTTTTTGTTTTTGGTTTGACGATAGTTAGCGCCATTTTTGACGTATACGCGTGCGTCAAGTGGACGTGAAACAATCCGCCGTTAGTTCGTACCGTTGCTAGTAACTGTTGCATGATCTCCGGTCGTCGCTGTAACACTTCTATGAACATGTTACTTGTTTCCGGCGGCGGCTGGCGCGGGTTTGACACTTTGTTGCTAGCTGAAAACATCACAATTTTATTAACCACTCAACACATACAATATTTAACACTACATATAAAATAACGACAAAAAAATCACGTTTGTTGTATGGGAGCCTCCCTTAAATATTTATTTTGACAGACGGGCAGTGGAGTCTTAGTAATAGGGTCCCGTTGTTACCCTTTGGGTACAGAACTCTTAAAAATCAATCTCTCCGGGAGTGCCGGCAGAAGTGAAAACAAACCACAAACAGAATACTTTGTCATCACTCACTGATATCGGATATACATTAAAACCGAGTACATCCCGAAAACAGCCTAACACATCCGAAGCGGTAACGGTAACAGTGTCGCGAGTTCAATGGTTTTCTTCCATCTCAAAAATGCCCAACGCGCCTTTAAAAGTTTTCACTTAAAAAAAAGGCATTGCATTGATAAGATGTTAAAATAATAGTGCTGTAATACTTACATTTCTGCACTAACTGTTTAAATAGAAATGTGACTATGTGATCGAGGGTCGCGCAGCATCCCGTACACACGCTCGTATCTGAAAACAAGTAATATGAAGAGTATTTATCTAAATCTTCTATGTTGCTAGTTGCGCGGTAAACACCGCTTGCGAGATGCAGGATTTTGCGTGACGTCAGTATGACGCGTTGTTCGCATGTGGCGTTGTAGATACCGCTACAAAGGTCAGAAAGGCTGTCGCTCTATGTAAAGTATTACCCCCTTACTAATAAACATTGTATAGCGTCTGTATAGTTACACAACACTTTGACTATTTACAAGTTTTTGTCTTCTATGTTTGTTCGGGTGAACTCTTGCAACTCAATTTTGAAGCTGATATCTTCAACCGATTGAGCTGAAATTTTGTATACATATTTAGTTTGGATGACAATGCACGGTTAGCTATGTGACGTCATTCTAAATCGAACATGGTGGAACACCCAAGATGGCGGACTAGTTATTTTTAATGCACTCCTACAACATGGGTATCAATTAAAAGGACTTGCTGAGAATAACTCGAAAAATAAAGTGACGTCATTCTAATCCAACATGGCGGAATACCCAAAATGGCGGACTAGTTATTCTTTCGAAAGTCAAATTGTCTGAATTCGTTGAAGAATGAAAGAGAGAAATCGGTGTGTAACTATTCATCTGATATAATACGTTTATTAGTAAGGGGGTTAGTATTCAGCTGCATCCGGTTAGACTGGAAGCCGACCTGAACAGGCTAGGCAGATATCGACGACAATGAGTCTGACCTAGCAGGAGTATTATGTACAGTCAACAAAAGAGATACGTATGCAGGACCGTCGGATATAGTTGAAGTTTAGTAAGAAACCGATGGATGTTCTGGAATAAAATTTAATTTTATTAATTAAGAAAACAAAGAGTTCATTTACCAAATTAAATTTCAGTCGAAAATATCTATCGGTTTCTGACTAAACTTCAACTGTATCCGACGATCCTGCATACTTATCTCTTTTGTTGACTGTACGTACACTTACCGAGAGCCGTGAGTCCTTCGGAGATGGAGCACAGTATGTAGAGTGTCGCGTCCGGCTGTAAGTTCGCTAGGAACGGCATGTGGTCCTGTGCAAGCCGCTCTAGGAGAACGTAGTACGTTTGGGACAGTTTGGGGTAGTCCTGAAATGCAGTAACGAGGATTTTCATGAAAATTCACGACACCAGTTGGCGCCACTTTGACTAGAGGTCTTCCAATATAAAATATATGATGTCGATCATCATTCGTTTCATTCGTTCGTTCATCATTCAGTCGCGACTGAAGAAAATACAGGCGCTTTGACACTTGTGACAGGTGCCCGGACCTGACGTCTCAGTGCTGCCATCTAGTAAACGTCATTTTTTCAAAAACCCTCATTGAGATAGAAGAGGTTACATAAGCAGGTGACTGACAGTAATCGGTCCGGTAAGGCTGGTTTTCCAGCAGAGATGAGCGAGGATGCGTTGCGAGGGATGTTTGTAAAACTAAGCAATAATAATAAAATTTACATTTTATTTATTCTGGTAATCAGCTGCATCCGGTAAGACTGGAAGCCGACCCCAACATAGTTGGGAATGGGCTAGGGCTATAAATGTATTCAAAAATATAAGGAATAACGTTAAATACTTACAGTTTTTCTTAAATCTATGTGTCAAGTTCACCATGGTTTGTGCCTGAACTCAACTGATCATTTTCGAAATGTCTTATTTAAAAAAAGATAACTGGAAATCTCTGTTTCTATGGAACAATAAAAAATCGGTCTAATTTGGCTGTAACAGTATTTTTCGAAAATGTTCCTAAATAACTTTTTAGAACTTTGTATCCTGCTTAAGCGTATGAAGTTTCATGAAAACCGGTTCATACATTTCGATAAACAAGTGCTTGAAAGTTTGTTTGAAATGCCGTACGTCGTAAACGCTCTTAAATAAATACGTTAATATTTTAAAAGGTAACTTACAAGTAGATCGCTCTGTGGTATACTCAGCAGTAATTTGACGAACATATTTAGCGCGTTATCGAGAGCCTCATCGCCGTATAGCCTGAAAATACATTATAATTATGATTACAATCTGATGTCACCCGTAGCTCTTTTACAGTCGTTAGTAGACGCGGGTGCTGCTAATATTACAAACGCAAAAGTTTGGAGGATAGATGGATATTTGTTACTCTTTCACGCAAAAACTACTGAACGGATTTGGATGAAATTTGGCACACAGATAGTTTATAACCAGGATTAACACATAGGATACTTTTTTTCCCGATATTCCTACGGGATCGACAGTTATGCGGGTGAAACCGCGGCGCAGCTAGTACTCTTGGGGACCGTTCAAGTATTACGTAAGCAGATTTTTTGCAACTATTAACCCCCCCATCCCCCTCGTTAGCAAAAGTAAGCAAAGCTTTACCCCGCCCCCCCCATGCTTACGTAAACATTGGTACATGCATTTTTCAATGTGTTCCGGTGTCTTTATTGATTCATGAGCAGCAATTATATGCGTTTCGTTTTCAAGCATAGACAAGTAGGGTTGCCACATGTGTTCAAACCAAAATCGAAAAATTTTTGTAGAAAATCCGAAATAGTAAAAAAAAAAATACTTCTGACGTAATCACTATCCAGACCCCTCCATCCCCTATGTCATCAAAAATAAGCAAAGCGCCCCCCTGTATAATAGTGCTTAATGAGTGAGAGAATGAGTAATACTTGAATGTCCCCTTAGTATTAGTTACCTGAACACTCCGAAGTTGGCGTAATTGCCGCACAGCGCACACTTGAGTATGGAGAAGCACAGAGAGATGCCCTTTAGTTTCATCGCGTACATCTGTTTCTTGTTCACGTCTATCGTTAGTATTCTGCTGCCTGTAATGTAGAAATTTCATACATTAGTACTGGGTATTCGCTGATTAAAACAGTACCCTGCATTACATGAGTCCGTAAGCTAACCAATATTGTAAATGCGAAAGTAAGTTTGTTACCTTTTCACGCCTAAACAACTAACCGATCATCCTGAAATTTTGCATATACGTTGTCAGGTGTACAGAAACGGAAATAGGGTACCTTACATCCCGAAAAAAAATGCTGTTCTCGAAGAAAACAACAATAACAATAATAGATGGCGCCACGTGGTTTTTTGTTTTCTTCGGGAAGAAAGGTGCCATGTGCCAAATTTCATCCAAATCCGTTCAGCCGATTTAGCGTGAAAGCGTAACAAACAAACAAACAAACTTACTTCCGCACATAAAATTTGGCACATGGGTTGACCATGACCTGCAAAAGGACAAAAGCTACTTTTCATCCTGGATCGCAGACGAAGTCGCGGCCAACAGCTAGTTATGAAATATGAATGCACAATCATGATTCCAGTCTGAAAAAGGGATGGTGCTATTGGTCATGTATAGCTAGCTCCTCTCTCATACTGAAATGATGGCATTACAATCAGGGACTTGAAAACAAAATGAATGAATAAAATTTAAATTAAATTAATGAAGCCTATGTCCAGCAGTGGACTGCTGAAGGCTAATGGAACCTACCATAAGCACATATGATATTGGACAGCTCTCTGAACAGCAGGATGCCGTTGGGCGACGACACGTCGAAGTGTAGTCGCTGGTTCCTGTTCTGTGCTAACTCTGCAGTTAGTTTCAGGACTGGTGTCGTGAGGGCTGGCTCCGAGAACCAGACCTCTATGCCGCGGAGGAGGACTTTCATGTAGACTGGATAGCTGTGAGAGAGATAGATATAAATATAATAATTATTTGATTATATAATATCAGCCGCACAGGTCGATCGATCAGGTTGAGCTACGCTTGCCGCGGTTGGTCTGTGGATGGGTGACCATCTTTCATCCCTCCGTGCCTCGGAAAGCACATTAAGCCGTTGGTCCCGGCTGTCATTTGTGGATCTTTGACAGTCGTTACGGGTAGTCGGAAGCCCGAAAGTCTGACAACCAGTCTTACCAAGGGGTATCGTATTACCCAGTAACTGGGTTGTGGAGGTCAGATAGGCAGTCGCTCCATGTAAAATACTGGTATCCAGGCACATCTGGTTAGACTGGAAGCCGACCCGAACATAGTTGGAAAAGGGATAGACATTTTTTATAATGTTGGTTCAGGTAATGGGGATCCGTGGGTTCCAGCAGTAGTGGCCCAGTGGTCACGGCCGCGATTTACGAGTTGTAGGTCATAGGCTCGAACCCAGACAGGCGCGTCTTAAAACCGTGTAGAAAAACATCGTGAGGAAACCGCCATGTCCTAGAACAAAAGTTCGAAGACATGTGACATCTACCAACCCGCACTGGGCCCGCGTGGTGGATTACTGCCCACTACCTCTCACTGAGAGGAGGCCTGTGTCAGCCAGCAGTGGGAACATTATAGGCTGATTATGACATACAGGAACTTTTCAAGTGGGCGTGGATGGCCAAATCCGAAACTACGAGGAATAGCAAAAAGTACTCAAAGAAGTCTCGTGCTCGATTTTGATGAATACTAAAATTGCACCATTACATTTTTGAAAAATCAATATTTTCAGCCAGGAATCGAACCCGGAAAAAATAAATAAAAACACTGTATTATTACACCATTCGATAGTGTCGCTAATAAGGATCAAATTCTGGGAAGTAATAACATATAAGTAATAAAATAATTGTAAAATCTTCAAAACAGAGTCCGTATCGACAAAGCTCACTTATCGAAAAGTTCAATAAACTTTATTTATAATTGATGTATGCGGTGGTTTTTTCATAAAACTCGATTTTCCAAAGTACTTTTCCAATTTTTTTACGTGCCTATCAGTCGAGAACGGTGTTTCTGTGCGTGAGAACTAGACGTTGCGCATGTAGACTAGCGTCTGACTGCTCATCACTGATACTAGTTATGTTGGACACGAAGCCAGGTGAGACAGCGTGCTTTTTGAGACCACCAGTGAGTCCGAGCCAGCGACTAGTTTCACCTTTAATGGCAATAGGCTTGCCTCCTATTACATGGGGCTCACAACTGTTTTTAAAGTAGATTTACTACAACTCTGCCTTCAAAAAAGAAATTCAAGCATTATGTTATACTCACATCCAATCAAACAGCATCATGTAGGTGGTCTTAGTGTTGAACGCGAAGGCTAGGCCGCGCAGGTCTCGCGCGAGGCCTATTAGCGTCTTCTTGGCATCTTCTGAACTGAACATCGGGGATTCTGGGCCGGATAGGAGGCCTATAATACTTTCAAAGGCAGCTGTGGAAAGAGTTTGGGAGTTATTAGTTAAGAATTTTACATTAAAATGCAACAAGTAACTTAATATAAGTGCCTTAGGCATCTTCTGGGCACGCTCGTTCCATCATAGACCTCATCCATCGCTTTCCATCAGGCGTGATCGAGGTCAAGAGCTACACGGGTCGATCGATCAGGTTAAGCTACGCTTGCCGCGGTTGGTCCGTGGATAGGTGACCATCTTTACATACCGCGACCCCTCCGTGCCTTGGAAAGCACGTTAAGCCGTTGGTCCCGGCTGTCATTCGTGGTTCTTTGACAGTCGTTACAAGTAGTCAGAAGCCCGAAAGTCTGACAACCAGTCTTACCAAGGGGTATCGTATTACCCAAGAACTGGGTTGTGGAGGTCAGATAGGCAGTCGCTCCATGTAAAATACTGGTATTTAGCTGCATCCGGTTAGACTGGAAGCCGACCCCAGCATAGTTGGGAAAAGGCTAGGCAGATGATGATGATGATTAATGTACTAGCTGTGTCCCGCGGTTTCACTCGCATAAGCTTCGGTCCCATGGGAATATCGGTATAAGAAGTGGGTTAATCATGACTATAAACTATCAGTGAGCCAAATTTCATACAAATCCATTCAGTAGTTTTTGCGTGAAAGAGTAACAAACATCCATCCATCCTCACAAACATTCGCGTTTATAATATTATATATACTAGCTGCTGCCCGCGACTTCGTCTGCGATCAAGACAAAAGACATGTAGCGCCATCTACTATCATAATAATGTTATTGTTGTTTTCCTCGGGAACAGCACTTTTTTTCGGGATGAAAGGTGCCCTATGTCAGTTTCTGTACACATGACAACGTAAATGTAAAATTTCAGGATGATCGGTTCAGTGGTTTAGGCGTAAAAAGGTAACAAACAAACAAACAGACTTTCGCGTGAGGATAGTAGGATGTTTCTGTTATCTCCCTTACCAGTAAGCGGCATCATGAAGGCCAGGAAGCGGTCCTCGTCCTCGCCCAGGTCCACCATGAGCAGCCGGCCCAGCGCAGTGTACAGCATGCTGCGGCAGCGCATCTCTGCGGCCCCGACGCCGGCGATGCCGAGGAACGGGAAGTGTTCTGCCTGTACCAGTGCAATGAGACATTAACGCTCGCTACTTCACACGCATAAGCAGGATACAAAGGTCTAAAAAGTTACTAAAAACATTTTAAAAAAATAGTGTTACCTACAGCCAAATTAGACCGATTTTGAATTTTCCATAGATACAGAGATTTCCAGTTATCTTTTTTTTTTTAAATAAGACAATTCGAAAATGTTCTCAAGTAACTTTTTAGACCTTTGTATCCTGCTTATGCGTATGAAGTTTCATTAAAATCGGTTCATTCATTTCGAAAAACAAGGGCTTGAAAGTTTTTATTATATGCTGTACGTCGTAAACGCTCTTAAGTCCTATGCAATAGGGGACGGACCTATTGCCATCAACCAGGGTAGGAATCCAGACACCGGGCCGAAATTTTTGCAAGAGCGTTAGCGAGTTTTTATCTGACGACTTCAGAAACTGGGCAACTGACATGTGTAAATGTCTTACCGTGTGATGCGTCAACATGAACTGCACTTCGTCTAATTTGACCAGTTTACGCACGCACGAGTAACCTCCGCTCAGATCGCTCAGTAGACCAAGCGTTTTTGAAATTATCTGTTCGGAACTGCCCCAGTATTTCAGGTTTGTTATGCTGTGAACAAAATATTATTTCATTAGTAATACTAATGTCTATAAAGCAGTGGTTGGTGAGTTCTTGAACATTTTTTTTTTCAATCTTAGTGCAGAAGTTAATGTTTCAGCCACTGCTCTCTGCGTCAACCAAAGCTTTAAAAAAAAATCCCTCGTTCTCCCTTCGTAATATGTAGTTGCGGAGTGAATCCACAAAGATTTGATTTAAACAAAACTCCGAGTTTATTTTTGTTTAGTCTTGATGCCTTGATGATAGTCACTGTATATTATTTTATGTTTCGAACGTTGTATAGCGTCTGTATAGTTACACAACGCTTTGTCTTCTTCTTTCGAAAGTCAAATTACGGACGACTGAAAGAGAGAAATCGGTGTGTAACTATTCATCTGATATAATACGTTTATTAGATAGAATAGCAGTTTAGAAACTGTCAAAGGAATCAACAAAACGCGCTAATAACGTAATGCGGTGTTACAGTTGCGATATGTTCTTGCTGTATTTTTGTTAGGTTCAGCAGCATACTCACATTTTCCTCATGAGCACACTGAGCAGCTGGCTCTCATCAGCAAGTCCCAGTACATCGCTGAGTCGTCGGTACACCTTGCTGTTCTTCTGTACTTGTTCCCCCACGTAGATCTTACGGAACTGCTCGAAGAACGACATCATTGCGAGCTCCAGCTTCTCGCATCCACCCTGTTGGAGATCACAATCTAATGTAATTTATTAAATTCTCGTGTCATAATGTTAGTTACCATACTTCTCCGAAACGGCTTGACCGATTTTTATGAAATTTTATATGCATATTCAGTAGGTCTGAGAATCGGCTACTATCTATTTTTCAGATTTTTTTTGGAATCGAAACTTACGCAGGTGAAACCGCGGGGCGCAGCTAGTAATATTATAAAGGCGAATGTTTGTGAGTGTGTTTGTATGTTTGTTACTTCTTCACGCACAAACGGCTGGACCAATTCTGATAAAATTTTTGGTAAGGAGGTAGTCGACACCCTGGATTAACACATAGGTTATTTTATCCGGATATTCTCACGGGATCGAAAGTTACTTGGGTGACACGTTGGGCGCGGCTAGCTGAGTAAGGTCCCACCTGAGCCAGCCTGGAGTCCGTGAGGTCCATGAGCTGCAGCACGCGACAGACGAGCTCGCCGTCCATGGCGTCGTTCTCGTCGCACGTGTTGACGGACGCGCGCCCGCCTATCGCCGCGCCGATTATGTACACCAGCCAGGTTAGTTGACCTGTGGGGAAAGAGCTAATGAGAATAACTGTGTAATAAACTATACCTGCTTATAATTTCTAAATAACTTCTCTGTTCTGTCTGCAGTGAATCAGGAGCAGTCAAAGCACACTCATCCATAACCAATGTTTACAACATTATTTTTAGTTTATGCGAAACCCGAAACACGTGTCTATTATTTTTATGTAAAGAATCTATGTACAAAATTTCAAAACTGTATCATGAGAAATCACAAAGTTATAAGCTTGTTATGTTACCTGGTTGTCCGTTTGATCATAGTTTGGCAGTAGGTACCTAACTGTACGGCGATTTTATTGTAATTAACTAGTGATTAAATATTTTTGAGACAAAATATAACATGGTGTAAAAATTATTGAAATCGATTCAGTTACTTATTCTGAACAAACTATATTCAGGTTTCGCATATATTAAAAATAATGTTGTATACATACTACCACAAACACAAATGCGCGCAACCGTACTCTCACTCATCACATACACAACACACACACACACGTACACACACGAACATACTCACAACACACACGCACTCACACAAACACACACAATATATAATAATTACACCTCTAGTTAACATTCATGAATAAATTGAACCAACTTACTCGCCGCGGGAGCAAGACCTGGAGTCCTGAAATACAGAGCTGCCCTAGTTTAGGCTCTAGTCCACTCCATTTATTATAATAATGTCTGTACTGTGTTTTGATTAGTGTGGAAAAAAAATTAATTTTTACTTTTTACTTTACCCGTGTGACAGTATCATTTTAAACTCTTCGTGCCATTTTGACGCCCGGGTGGAGGCCAAGAATTTACAAAACGCGCTACGACCCAAAGAAGAGGTCTCTTTACACACGACACGATACACGGTACACGGTTCGGTAATTTTCGTGTTTCCGAAATATTGCGAAAAACGCACCACAGAGACACAATGGTTAAGTTTTGCACTGCCGCGCTTTGTATGAAATTTTCTCTCTCGGTCGGATTACCTACTGCGGTCGCAGATCGTCATTTGTCATTAGAAAAGTTTTTGAAACATTTTTTGGAATATTATAGAGTTGTTAATCTATAATTTTGCAATAGTGATAATACAAAATAAGCAAATACTTCCATGGATGTTACAGCTCTATATCAGATATTATCATCGCACGTTCGTATTTCCGAGGACAGACGATGATTCCCGAGCGCATAGTACCCACGGCGGTACCTTGCAACACGGGTATCTGCTGCGGCTGCGGTACCTTGCAACACGGGTATCTGCTGCGGCTGCGGTACCTTGCAACACGGGTATCTGCTGCGGCTGCGGTACCTTGCAACACGGGTATCTGCTGCGGCTGCGGTACCTTGCAACACGGGTATCTGCTGCGGCTGCGGTACCTTGCAACACGGGTATCTGCTGCGGCTGCGGTACCTTGCAACACGGGTATCTGCTGCGGCTGCGGTACCTTGCAACACGGGTATCTGCTGCGGCTGCGGTACCTTGCAACACGGGTATCTGCTGCGGCTGCGGTACCTTGCAACACGGGTATCTGCTGCGGCTGCGGTACCTTGCAACACGGGTATCTGCTGCGGCTGCGGTACCTTGCAACACGGGTATCTGCTGCGGCTGCGGTACCTTGCAACACGGGTATCTGCTGCGGCTGCGGTACCTTGCAACACGGGTATCTGCTGCGGCTGCGGTACCTTGCTACACGGGTATCTGCTGCGGCTGCGGTACCTTGCAACACGGGTATCTGCTGCGGCTGCGGTACCTTGCAACACGGGTATCTGCTGCGGCTGCGGTACCTTGCAACACGGGTATCTGCTGCGGCTGCGGTACCTTGCTACACGGGTATCTGCTGCGGCTGCGGTACCTTGCAACACGGGTATCTGCTGCGGCTGCGGTACCTTGCAACACGGGTATCTGCTGCGGCTGCGGTACCTTGCAACACGGGTATCTGCTGCGGCTGCGGTACCTTGCAACACGGGTATCTGCTGCGGCTGCGGTACCTTGCAACACGGGTATCTGCTGCGGCTGCGGTACCTTGCAACACGGGTATCTGCTGCGGCTGCGGTACCTTGCAACACGGGTATCTGCTGCGGCTGCGGTACCTTGCAACACGGGTATCTGCTGCGGCTGCGGCGCGCTGTAGGCGGCGGCTGCGCGGTCGAAGTGTGCCACCAGCAGCTGGCACGTCTTGCCGTACTCGCAGCGCCCCACCACCGACAGCTGCTCCAGCTGCTGCTGCACCGTGCCCACGTCGTCCAGCGGGTCTTCGAGGCCGTCCCTGGGGAGAACGACGTTATGAGTTAAGAAAAAGAGGGGCTTGTGGCTGAGTTATAACAGCCACACGAGTCCGTCGATCACGTTAAGGCTACGCTTGCCATGGTTAGTCTTTGAATGAGTGATCATCATTACATACCAAGAACCCTTCGTGCCTAGGAAAGCACCTTAAGAGCGTTTACGCCGTACGGCATTTCATACAAACTTTCAAGCGATTGTTTTTCGAAATGAATGAACGGATTTTAATTAAACTTTATACGCATAAGCAGGATACAAAGGTCTAAAAAGTTAGGTGAGAACATTTTCAAAAATTTGTGTTACAGCCAAATTAGACAGATTTTTAAGTTTCCATAGAAACAGAGATTTCCAGTTGTCTTTTTTTAAATAAGACATTTCATCATTCATTAATTTTTTTTTTCATTTCTTTTTTTTTTTTTTTTTCATGAATTTCAGCTTCAATAAAATCTATTATTACGTATTCTTGCGTATCACTCAACTACCATCATTAAAGGGTGTAAAGATCCTATATCTTTTTGGTCCTTCGAGCCGGATTTGAACCAGTTACCTATGGATACGGATTAAGAAAAACGGGATGAAACGTACTAATACAAACACGTTTTTGTGTTCAATATCTTTGGTCTGTTTATAAGAAATGTGGACGTCTATAAGAGATGTATCTTTACATAGAATAAAACAAAGTCGCTCCCGCTGTAAGCTTAGATCTTGTAAACTACGCAACGGATTTTAATTAATCCAGCTTTCAGCAATAAATATAGTGATTCAAGAGGAAGGTTTATATGTATAATACATGCATATTATAGTATAGAAATGCCGAGAAATTCAAAGATTTGTAATGTGATTGTGAATGTGTCGTAACAAACATATTTTTGTGCGCTTACATTGCAAACGCTGGCTAAACCTTACGAGATAGATCAAATTAATATACTATGGAATTGTATATCTTAAAAATATCGATACAAAACTCCGCGCATTTATCTCCTAAGGATAACCCACAGTAACAATTTTTATCTTTTACATATAAAAAAAAAATATATGGGTTATAAATACCAAGCTATTTTAAACAATACAGTATTTTTCCTTATCCAATTGTAATACATTACTGCAGCGGCCAGCATTGGTGGACGAACTTTTCGCCTCGGCCCACATACGTAAGTCCATCAATGCCTAGTTGTGACCAAGGCTTGTATAGTACTTTACTCAAATAATGCGCAGAAATTAAAATACCTACAATAACTTTTCAAAATCAACAATATTTTTTTCCAAGTTAAAGTGTTCATTTGTTTTTTATTTTTTTTTCAATAAATAGCCTTTATATTTCCAAGCCAGTTCGAAATTTAAATAAAACCTTTGATAAGTTGCTTCCTTGTTTCGGAGTTTTAGTTATTTATGCAACTGTTGTATAATAAGGGGTTTACACGAATGTGTATGTGTGTGTAGTATCACACGAGTGTTTTAATAGAAGAACCAGTAGGTTATCTATTAAAGTGAAGGCACGTGAACATATACGTCAAAAGTTGGCCGTAACATCCTAGCGCTGATTTTCTGGATTCGTTTTCTCCTGTACCGATAATTGTTTTCTCCTCGCAGTTCATTTTGTTTATATGTATGTATCTATCTATGTATTAGCATTTATTCTTTTATTTTATAGTCATTTCCTAGCTATTTGTCTCGTATGTTGCACCTGCCATGTTTTGTCTCTGCATCACCCTAAGGTTGACTGGTAGAAAATGCCTCAGGCATCAAGTCCGCCTTTGTACACCCATGATATGAATCCTCTATAAAAAGTTCTGAAACAGTTTCTTGCAATACTAATTTCGAACAAAAATGGTGGCCACGAATGGTGGATACGACGTGAATTCGAATAACCTGTAAGTTCTTTTTTAAATTACGGTGCTGTGGTAGAGAAACTCGCGTGCATGACGAATGTTATTTTTTTGAAAAGGAGTTGCATAATGAAATTTAGTACAACATTATAACATTCGTTTGGATGATATTATGGTTACTATGTCACTGATTGTATTAATGATGGCAATAAGCTAACTGTTTCAGAAATTTTTATCAACGATTTATAGCATGTGTGTAGATAAAATACATTAGATACGTTGTGCATTTCATGTAGATCAAAATTGCCCTTTACAGCATATAATCAAAAATGAATATCTTGGAAGATATCAGAGATTTAAAAAGCGAGGGCAGAGCGGCTGGCGGGGCGGTACGGCCAGCTAGTGACAAGCACAAACCTCAGCACGCAGGACACAGAGTCGAGCCTCGAGCCGATGTAGGCGGCGGTGACCCCGGGCGCGTAGGTCTCCAGCAGGTGCGGCTCCGACGCCTTCACGTACGGCACGGACGCGACCATGCGCTGCCACAGCGACAGCAGGTAGTGCACGGAGTTGGGAGCGAACTGCCACATCTGGAACGACACGAAACATCTACTAGCTGTTGGGAGCGACACGTGGCGCCATCTATTATCATAATAACGTTATTGTTGTTTCCTCAGGAACAGCACTTTTTTTTCGGGATGATAGGTACGTGCACCTGATGATCTTATGACTACGTCAGTGAGCAGAGTTCGCGCAGCTGAATTTTGTCTTACCGCGTGGTATCATGTTACCCCGAAAACTGTTTCGTGAAACAAAGGTCAGATAGGCAGTCGCTCAATATAAAATACTGGTATTCAGCTGCATCCGGTTAGTTAAGACTGAAAGCCGACGCCAACATAGTTGCGACAAGCTTATGCAGATGTACACGACAATTATTTCTTTGTTTAATTTATTTCAATTAAACCAATTCTAGGACTGTCTCAGTCAGTTAGTGTCAGTTCACACCGCGACGCCACGCGGCGCGGCGTGCAGTTTTCAAAATAGCAATTATAGACCTTATCTACTACACAAAAAAGTACACAATTCAGTGAGGTGGTGTCTACTACGTCGAGCTAGGCCGCGCGGCCCACCTCACTGAATTGTGTGCCTTTTTGTGTAGTAAATAAGGTCTATAAACGTATTGCTATCTTGAAAACTGCGCGCCGCGTCGCGTCGCGGTGTGAACTGACCCTTAGAAAAAAGTTAGTTTTCAATTCCAAAGCACAGTAGGTTCCCATGGAGAAGAACGGGCAAGAAACTCCACGGACACACTTCTGACCTGTAAGCTCTGCACAGTGAACTTGGCGATGAGCTCGATGAGTCTTGGGTAGCTGTCCACCATGACCAGCTCGCCCAGCTGATAGTTGGACTTCAGACGCGCCAGGAGACGGCAGAACTCGTGGTAGTTGGTCGGGTCTGACAGGGCCTGAAACAAGTAACATGGTGTAGTATTACTATAAGAACAGGATTATTTTTTGTTTTCACAATGAAATTTTTACAGAAGAGCATTACAGTACACATCAAGCTCATTTCACCTTAGTTTTTGTTGTATTATATGTCGCAGCCAACTGGTTAAATTAGCCGCTCAGTTAACTGCCTGGCCTTTAGAAGTAGTGCTCGCCTCGCTTCGCTGTCTCGGCTCGCACGCGGTTGATCACAGTTCTAACCTAACCTAACCCACTTGGTCGGGGTGCAATGCCTTAATTACTGCAACCAATTCGGCTCGCGCGTGATTGGTTACAGACTTCCAACCTAAACTGTAATTGAATATCATTCAGGCCGTTAGTTGAACGGCCGCCGTTTAGTTAAAAGGCTAGGGGGTTAACTGAACGGCTAATTTAACCAGTTGGCTGCGACATATAGATCGAGTATTATATTTGTTAAGTAGGTCCCATGGTGGTTTACTGCTAGAAGATATTCGAAGAGCTTTTATTTACCTGCGTATTATCCAGTATCCTCAGCACCCCGGCAGCCAGTCTGTTCAGGAACTTGGCTCGCTCGTTGGAACTGAACAGCGAGCGCCGCACTGACGCCAGTTGCACCAGGCAGGCCAGAGCTAGGCTGGCCAGGGAACCTCCTAGCAGGTGGTACAGCTCGAAGAACAGGTCTAGAGTGCCTGATTCTAGGAATGTTGGACGCCATGATGTTGGTATCTGAGGAGAAAAATGGATTATACAAAGTGTAACAGAATAAACGCAAGTGCTAAAAGTAGTTTGTTCATAATTGACTACTGAATCAGTAACTTTTAATATAGGTATTCTTATATTTTGCCATACTGACCGGTGATTGAGCCAAAGAAAACTAAATCTTATTTCAAAGCAATAAGACTCAATTTTAAATGCATAAAATAATGTTAGGGTACTAATGTAGCATTTTTATAACTTTTTAAATAGTGCTAGTCACTCTGAAATCAACTTAATTCCCATTAAAATAAAGTTGATATTTGTTTATCTTGAAATAATATTAATTTGAAACATAAGTTTGAATAGACTTTGTTATACAGGAAGATTTTTTTATCAACATCCAAATATTTACAGGATGTTCTACCCATGAATATAAACAACTTTCACTATGGGACCAACTCTGAAATCACGAAAAAAGAATCTGCTGTTTAATACAAAAGTTCAATACCTATTTGACCAAAATGTATGAAACAGCTGTTTTTTTTTGTGATTTCAGAGTTGGTCCCATAGTGAAAGTTGTTTATATTCATGGGTAGAACTCCATTAAATTATGGTGGTAGTGGTGGTGGTGTGTGTGGTGGTGGGGGTACCTGTGGATGGTGATAAAAAAAAACTTCCTGTATATCTATTATGATGTACCTGCACGGTACACAGATCATCACTCGACTCGTCGCTGGTGGTCCCTATGAAGTCGAACGTGAGACAGTTGTGTGCCAGCCTCAGCAACGCAGCTACTAGCGCATGCTGCCTTTCATCTGACAGCTCTAAAGGCTTGCCGCGCATCGTGCCGAGGAGAGAGCAGGACAGACGGAACATCTCGAAGAGTTGGGTATCCCTGGGAAGAAACAGTTTTGATTAAGAATATAGAAAAGGAATCGGTACGTAATATGGACGAGAAATATTGTTTAAAAAAAAAATGGTACAGAC
The DNA here is from genome assembly GCA_963669345.1 of Gortyna flavago. Classification (NCBI taxonomy): domain Eukaryota; kingdom Metazoa; phylum Arthropoda; class Insecta; order Lepidoptera; family Noctuidae; genus Gortyna; species Gortyna flavago. The sequence goes on along the minus strand of OY770155.1, from coordinate 4,510,990 downwards.
GTCAGCACACCAAGCTATCCGAAACTGTCAAATTTTCCCAATCAACTTTGAACCTTATGTTTTAGCTATAAAGTAGAAAATCTATTAAAGAAATTTGACAGATTGTTGTAGCTTGATGTGCTGGCGTCTATTTAATAGGAACGATGATTAATATTAGAAATAATGTAATTTCAACAATCCATTGATTGCAGAGTTGGATTGCTTTTCTGGAAATTTTAAGAAATGACAATTTATAATGAACTAGCTGTTGCCTGTGACTTCGTCTGCGATCCAGGATGAAAAGTAGCTTTTGTCCTTCTGCAGGTCATGGTCAACCCATGCGCCAAATTTAATGTGCGGAAGTAAGTTTGTTTGTTACGCTTTCACGCTAAATCGGCTGAACGGATTTGGGTGAAATTTGGCACATGGGTTGATCACAGCGCTACAGTTTTTTTAAGTACAGGTTGCTTCGGGATGCTATTTTAGAAAATTGAAAATAAATCATCATCTGTCTAGCCTTTTCCCAACTATGTTGGGGTCGGCTTCCAGTCTAAACGGATGCAGCTGGATACCAGTATTTTACATGGAGCGACTGTATATCTGACCTCCACAATCCAGTTACTGGGTAATACGATACCCCTTGGTAAAACTGGTTGTCAGACTTTCGGGCTTCTGACTACCCGAAGCGACTGTCAAAGATCCACGAATTGCAGCCGGGACCATAACGTGCTTTCCGAGACACGGAGAGGTCTCGGTATACAAAGACGGTCACCCATCCACAGACCAACCGCGGCAAGCGTAGCTTAACCTAACAGATCGACCTGTGCGGCTGTTACGATTTAGCCACAAAATAAATTGTAGATAAATAATGATGTTTAATGAAATTAAAATCCATATCCATACTAATATTATAAATGCGAAAGTTTGTCTGTCTGTTACGTCTGCACGCTTAAACCGCTGAACCGATTTAGATGAAATTTGGTATAGAGATAGTTTGAGTCTCGGGAAAGGACATAGGATAGACATTTTTGTCCCGGTATTCCCACGGGATCGAAACTTATGCGGGTGAAACCGCGGGGCGCTGCTAATTGTAAATAAATAATGATGTTTAGTGAAATTCATGTTCAATTAATGTCGTCATTGTAGCGGCACGTTGTATGTACAAGGGGAGGCCCACACTGCACCGCATCACGCAGCAGGGTGCGTGAAACGAAGCCAAATACCACGCGCGTGAATGCGTTTTTATTGAACTTGTATGTAAAAAATCACACGCGCGGGTGTGTTATCTGCGCCCCGCTGCCATATGCGGTGCCGTGTGCGAATCGCCTAATGAACGCTTGTGCAAAATTCATGCTTCTAGATACAGCGGTTTAGGGCACGCGTGGTGTCTCAAAGAATGAATTATTATTATTATTATTTGTTTTTAAATTTTATTTTCTCAGGTTCCTAGAACCTGGTATTTTTATTAAATCTCACGGGTGTAAACCAAGGTGAGATTTAAAGTTTGAGTAGATTAGGTATTTTGTACTGCATTGAAATTATTGTCTAGATCTAATTGTAAGAATTTCCGAACTATGAGACATGTGTTTAATATAGCTGCTTTCTGTAGTGTAAGGTATGTATATTTGGGAAGATTGATTGCATTTAAACTAATAAATAGTTGTTTATTTATTATTAGCCTGTGATGTCCCACTGCAGGGCAAAGGCCTCCCTACTCTCTGCTCAAAGCTGCTGAGGACCAGTTCTTGTTGAAGGAGTCCAGCTCATCCCGCCATCTCCGTCTGGGCCTGCCACGATGTCGCTTGCCATTAAGAGGGACCCATTGGGTCGTAAGTTTGGCCCATTGTTCGTCTGACATGCGGCAGATGTGTCCAGCCCAGTTCCATTTAAGCGTGGCAGCTTTCCAAGTGACATCAGTTATGAAATCAGAATGAATAAATTTTATTTATTAAGCAGATATGTTCTATTTACCTGAAAGACGAGGCGATCTTCCTGTGTTTGGCGAGTGAACGGTTGGCGTCCGCTTCGGACACCTGGTTCATCTCTACCACCAACTGTGACAGTAGCTGTACACCTATCGTGCACAAATCCTGACTCTGTGAACAAAAATTATGTGATAAAAAATACAAACATAAAAATTCTGTCTTCATATAAATTCTGTCTAGCCTTTTCCCAACTATGTTGGGGTCGGCTTCCAGTCTAACCGGATGCAGCTGAATACCAGTATTTTACATGAAGCGACTGCCTATCTGACCTCCACAATCCAGTTACTGGGTAATACAATACCCCTTGGTGAGACTGGTTGTCAGGCTTTCGGGCTTCTGACTACCCGTAACGACTGTCAAAGATCCACGAATGACAGCCGGGACCAACGGCTTAACGTGCTTTCCGAGGCACGGAAGGGCTTGGTATGTGAAGATGGTCACCCATCCACGGATCAACCGCGGCAAGCGTAGCCTAACCTTGCTTACTTGCTTGCATGCATGCTTGCTTACTTTTGCTTAATAAAGGCGGAGAGGAGGGTTCATAATTGCAAAAAAATCTGCTTACATAACACTTGTATGGTCCCTAAGTACAGACGCCAGCACATCAACCTACCCGAAACTGTAAAATTTTCCCAATCAACTTTGAACCTTATACTTTAGCGAAAAAGTTGAAAATCTATCAAAGAAATTTGACAGATTGTAGTAGGTTGATGTGCTGGCGCCTGTACTTTTTTAATGGGATTTCTTTTTTTTTTTTTCATAGGTAAATAAGGATTTTAATATTGTATTCTGTGCTTACCCTGAGGAAGTTGGTGATGTCGTTGATAACGTTGTGGAAGACGTACTCCTCCTTGATCATGTCGAACCAGCTCAGCTTGGTGATGCGCGCGAACAGCGACACCAGTGACTGTGGACAATACATAGTATTAGGTGACCTGTTTCGTTGGTTTTCGTCATATATAGATAACCGAACGCAAGCTGTAGTCCTACGTGGATACACGTCCGGGTGGAAAACGGTTCCATCTGGAGTGCCTCAAGGCTCGATCTTAGGGCCGTTATTGTTTACAATATTTATTTCGGACATAAAGAACTGCTTTACTAATTCAAATATTTTATTATACGCAGATGATATGAAAGTTCTTAAGTCTGTACGTACATTATCTGATACCGAGCTACTTCAGTCAGACCTTGACAGATTCGTTTCATATTGCAAAACTAATAAGTTACAACTTAACGTGTCCAAATGCTTTCACGTAGTATACACGCGCCGGATAACTACTATCGGTTCAGGATATACACTAGATGGTACGTACATAAGCAAGACAAGCAGTATCAGAGATCTTGGTGTAGTACATGACAGTAAGTTACTTTTTGACGATCACATAGAAACCATTGTCAAGAAAGCTCTCAAGACCCTGGGCTTTATTACTAGAGCTTGCTCTAGCTTTCGGTCTCTAAAACCAGTAAAAGTCCTCTACTGTTCCCTTGTGCGTAGCCACCTCGAGTACGTTTCCCAAGTCTGGAACCCTCAATACGAGATTTACATATCTCGTATTGAATCCGTTCAGAAGAAATTTTTACGTTACTTGGATTTTAAGGCGAAGCAATTCTCAGTGGACTATGAACACCGTTGCAAGCGATACCATTACTTACCGTTAAACATGAGACGTAATATTAGTGACATATGTTATTTAGTAGGCATAGCAAATGGCTCGATTGATTGTCCGGAACTACTCAGCAAAATACTTCTTCGCACTAATCAAAATAACCTACGCAGACGACCTCTGCTGCAGGCACCTTGCGCATCGACTAATTATAGGCGCAACGCCTTTCTCATTCGTAGTGTAAAAGCCTTCAATACTTTACCACCGCACCTGGAGATCGACCTATTTTGCACCAACGCACACAGTATTAGAAAGATCCTAAACAAGGAATATTTCGGAGATAGTCATGATAAATAATTCGAAATAATGATATCTATCGTATTGTAAAATTGTAATGTGGTTGCTCATATATTATGTGATTCACTGTTTTGATTTTGCACGACTCGACTAATTTACCTTTGTTACACTTATAACCTTTTAACTTATTTTTAATTTTTTTTTCTTTTGGTTTGTAAATTGCTGTTGACAAACATAGTCAACGCATAGTATTTGTAACTAGATGTTTATATGTGGAAGTTTGTAATTAGCAAATTTTCCTGTTTACGAATGATTTTTAATTGTGTTATTAGTCTGTAAGCTTTCTGTAAAATATATTAAATTAAATAAATAAATTAGATACTTGTTATTTGAACTGCTCCGTTTTTCTCAACAAGGTACGCACGGGTACACCTCATGCCATACAAAACCAATATTAGCTGACTTCTGATTGTGCGAAAAACCTATACAATGCGAGGACAGCTAAAACTGGAAATTTATAGCTTGATGTGTAGCCGTGTGTACCATCGCGAACACTGGCGGTCAACCACTGTTCACCCTTATGCCCTTGGTAATAATGTTGAAAAGTGGTCCACCGCCAGGGTTCGCGATGGTACCTATTACTCCCCAGGGATGTGCCTTGCAGGCGTTGCACGGGGGGGTTTAAGGAATTGGTATTTTAAGAGGATCCAGGACCACCCCTGTGTGCTGATGGTGATCACCGGGGTGGTTTTAGTGAGTTAAAAATCCCACACTCCCCGAAGTCCCTCCCCGGAGGTCGGGTGCCTTTTGAAGGGTTCCCTACCAAAAAAATAAATTAAAAAAATGTCCTTCACTACCTTTTTAGACCTTTGTATCCTGCTTAGGCGTATGAAGTTTCATTAAAATCGGTTCGTTGATTTCGAAAAACAAGGGCTTGAAAGTTTGTATGAAATGCCGTACGTCGTAAACGCTCTCATAAAATAAATCATGTCCAATGTTGGATATTTTTGATTGATTGTTTTTTATGCAACCTGGGAACGTCATTAGGTATATGAAGTTTAATTTATTGTTGTATTGTCATCTCCACTTCGTATAAATAAAAATGAATCGCCGAATTACTTTCGAATGACTGCACCAAATTGGATAATTATTTTTTTGTTGTGTTCGGTATTGCCAGGACGTTTGTATGAAACAAAACTTCGGAAATTCGAAAAAAAAAAAACACCCGTGCGAAGCTGGGGCGGGCCACTAGTCCATCCATACTATAATATTATAAATTCGAAAGTAACTCTGTCTGTCTGTATGTTACCTTTTCACGCCTAAACCACTGAACGGATTTCGATTAAATTTGGCAGAGTGATAGATTGCATCCCGGGGAAGGACATAGGATAGTTTTTTATCGACATACCTCGCGGGCGAAGCCGCGGGCGGAAGCTAGTTTAGTATAATTATTACCTGTACGACAAAATTGGACAGCTTAGGTCTAGTTGCCAAGTAATTGAGGACATAGTTCCTGATGTCCAGGCGTTGCTGCGTCGACAGACTCGCAGTGGACCTGGAAAATTGAAAAAATATTGTTACTTCTTCATAACTTTTTAAGTTATAGAGGTTTGAGGAACAGGGTGTAAAGTCTCATCCTCCATAGAAATCAGAGGCATGGAAAAAAAAAAGTATTAAAAAAAACAAAAACCCGACTGCAACCTTACACTAAACTGACTGAAAAGCTACAAACAAAGTTGGAAGCAGGCAGGACCCATTTGAGTTTGAAAATATAATAATGGTACGGGTTTTGGTACGGGAATTTATTTATTTATAAATAAATAAATTATTATTATTAATTATTATAATAATCCAAAAATCTGCCTTTTATTTCAATTTTGATATAACTAGTGTCACTTTCACAATAAAAACGAATCTAACAGCACCTCTCAAGCTGAAATCGATCAAGCCGTTTAGGCTACAGAGCGTGCCATAGAAATATACATACAATTCATACATACAAACATACTTAAGTACATTCGAAAAACATAACCCTCCTTCTGGTGTAGTGGGGTAAAAATTGCCCTTATTTACAATCGGGTGAAAGAGTACAGAGAGTGCACCTGTGTTTGCGCACACTCTTGTGCACTATAATATCTCCTGCGTACCTGGCTAATCTCCGTTGAGATAGGCCACCGTGACCGAAATCGGTCAGGAGGCTATTATCATTAAGAAATACAAACTCATTTTTACGGTCATCAAAATCAATACTGTGCACGAGTCAATATTCATTCCAACTACGGAACCCTTGGCCGGTTATCTATGTATCGTGCGCGGCATAAAAAGTCAGTTTTTTGGCAGTTGATTTTTTTATTGTTTTTATTTCTGAATGGGCCTGCTCATGACGTCAATCATGCTTGATGGAAAGTGATGGATTAACAGTTACCTGCTAATAAGCTTAGCCAGCGTCGTGGCAGCGAGCAGCTGTGAATAGCTGGAGTCCGCACGTTCGAGCAGCGCCTGGCATTTGCTGAGAGTATCCGGCGACTCCTGCAATGAGACGTACAATGTTATAAATTATAATACAAATCTGACGAATCCAGGTGAATTCAAAAAGTTCATGTCAATCACAGTAAGCTAAGCTTGCTGCGGTCGGTCCGTGGATGGGTGACCATCCATTTCATACCGAGACCACTCTGTATCTCGCAAAGCACGTTAAGCTGTCGGTACCGGCTGTCATTCGTAGATCTTTGACAGCCGTTACGGATAATCTGAAGCCTGAAAGTCTGACAACTTGACAGCCATGAAGTATCGTGTTACCCAGTAACTGGGTTTTGTAGGTCAGATAGGCAGTCACTCCATGTAAGATACTGGTATTCAGCTGCGTCCGGTGAGACTGGAAGTCGACCCCAACCATAGACTTATAAAAAAAGATGGACTCCGCGCCACGCATATCGAAAGTGAAGCACAGTAAGTATGCCGGACCGTTTGTACAAACACGCCGCACGCTCGCATTTACATCATAGTATGCCGACCGGCCGCCATTACGTGACACGACAGCGTCAATAGTCAATCACGCACACATAGATCGGTATGGTGCTTCACTTTCGATATGCGTGGCGCGGAGTGGATCTTTTTTTATAAGTTTATGACCCCAACATAGTTGGGGAAAAGCAGATGATGATGCCTCAAAGACAAGTCCCCACGATACAGGGAAACTTAGCATGGGGTCCAGGCATTTGTAAAAATCTAACACCTTAGAGTCCTCTGTAATATGTGAAGTTTTTTTTTAATATTGTATCTACCGTATTTTTTCTGAACTGAATAAAGTTTTTGAAGTGAAAACTTCTTTAGACGCGTTAGGCATTTTTTGAGATGGGAAAAATCATTGAACTCGCTACACTGTTACCGACACCGCGCTATATTCGGATGTGTTCGGCTGTCCTCGGGATTTACTCGGTTTTAATCTATTTCCGATATGTCAGTGAGTGATGGCAAAGTATTCTGTTTGTGTTTTGTTTATATGACGATTCAAAAATACACACGTCGTTGTTCAAGTTTTCACTTCTGTCGGCACTACCGGAGTGCCACAGTTTTTTTTTTAAATTTATTTAAGTAATATACCTGAAAGCCGAGGACCGCCTTCTCTGCCTGCTCCCTCACGAGCGGGTCCTGGGATTCATACAGCTGTTTACACAGCAGCTCTATTTGTATCACCTCCTGTAAGCAAACATACACATTCATGTGGGGTTGATAGTACTGTGTGAGCGAGAGCGAGATTGTGTGAGAGTAAAAGAGAAAGTAGGAAAATGGCGGTGCGCTCGTTGCTGTGTAAAGACTTTTCAGTTCTTTTTTTTTTTTTATTTGTACAAGGTAAGCCTATATATTCCACAGCTGCGTCACAGGACTCCTCTCTTTTAGAGGGAGTGGGCTGTAATCTACCATGCAGGTTGGTAGATGTCACATGTCTTACCATAGGCTAAACAACAAAATAGTGAAAAAAAATCAGCTGTTCCCTTCAAGTTATGCAAACGTAAATGTAGGGAGCAGCTGATTTTCTGTTTACTCGCCCAGTGTATGGAATAGGTATTAAACTTAGGTACAGCTCTGCCTAACCCGGAGAGGAATACAACCATGAGGTTATGAAATCCTATGAACAACATGGATAAAACTCTGTGGAAGTTAAATAATTTTTGAGGGTTCCATACCAAAATGGTAAAAAGGAACCCGGTGCGACTCAGTCTGTCTGCCTGTTCGACTGTCACAGCTGGATATCTCAAGAACTACTAATGCTATCAACTTGAGAATAGTTTTAGATGACGTTTGCCCAACTATTTTGCAAATAAGAAAAATATTTTTTTTTGCAACAGGGACTGAAAGGGGGTCTGAGAAATTCGAAGTGGGAGAAACTAGGGCATGTGGGGTACTCGCCTATGAAAATTTAAAAACATGATGGTACGGAACCCTCGGTGCGCGAGTCAGACTCGCTCTTGCCCGGTTTTTTTATGACGAGAAAATATTTAAGAAACATTTAAGTGACCTTATTGGTGATGTTCTTCAGGTAAGGTGCATAGTACTTTCAACCAGCGTGCGTATATAGCCAGATGAATGAACGTAAACAAGGCAAAAGGTAAGGATTGTAGCGGATGGTGTTCTACAGTTTTTGCATACCCCCATGTGAAGGTGTAAATTTATGTATGTATTGTCTATTCAAACTCATGTTTCAAATTAGTATTATTTCAGGTTAAGCAAATATCAACTTTATTTTAATGGTTGTTAAGTTGTATTCAGAGTGACCAGCACTATTGAAAAAGTTATAAAAATGTTTGAAGTTGTAAACTGAACTTTATTGTGTAGGATTTTAAGTAATTTTTCCATAAACTCATATTAGTTTACATTTTTTGCAAATAAATCGCGAATGCAGATTATTTATAAATGTTTTTATCAGTCTAAAACCAAAGTTACTTAACACGTTGGCTGCCAGACAACAGACACATTAGAAAATCTATTGTTTGCGGTCACCGGTGGCCGCACTGGCAGTCAATGCCTTCAGAACATTTTCGAAATGTCTTATTAAAAAAAAGATAACTGGAAATCTCTGTTTCTATGGAAACTTTAAACTCGGTCTAATTTGGCTGTAACATAACACACACAGCTATTTTTCGAAAATGTTCATAAGTAACTTTTTAGACTTTTGTATCCTGCTTATGCATATGAAGTTTCATTAAAATCGGTTCATTCATTTGGAAAAACAAAGGCTTCAAAGTTTGTATGAAATGCCGTACGGCGTAAAGGCTCTTAATAGTTATTCTGGTATTCGGGGCAGAGACAAATAAAACAATCAAACATCATAAAAATCGGTTTTAATTTACTACCTTCTGCCCGCGGCTTCGTCCGCGTGAAATTTCACCCTCCCCCGTTCACCCTCTTAGGGGCGGAATTTAAAATTTCATGTCTCTAGGACCAGCAGTTTAGGCTGTGCGTTGATATATCAGTCAGTCAGGACTTTGAATTTTATTTACATAAGCAGATCTTTTTGATAGATTCTTTTAATTTTTGAGAATGTGAGAATGTTGTAGGCCTTTTAGACTGCAGATTTGTACTCGACTGACTAATATATCAACACACAGCCTGAACCGCTGGTAGTAGAGACATGAAATTTGGAGGGTGCATTCTTTGTGAAGAGGTATCCACTAAGAAAGAGATTTTCGAAATTCCACCCCTTACAGGGTGATAGCGGAGGGCGAAATGAAAGAAGTGAGCTGTCAATAGTACTTGCACCAGGTGGAATGACAGCTCACTTCAACAAAGTTATCACAAATACTTTTTTACAGAAAAGACCGCTTGGAAAGTACCTACAGAATTTTGTGCGCTAAATTCTTTAACATCTCATTATTTTAAGGTTCCTTGTTCAATGAAACAGAATGCAGTGTTATTGGCAAATAGTGCAAAACTAGTAGTGAAATTGTAGCAGTTAATGTGGAATGTCGAATTTTGGACATTATCAACTTATCTCTATGACTTATTTAACCTCCCTTCTTAAAATTTTGGTTGATAAACAATTGTAACAAAAGAAATTGTAGTTCTTATGAAACTGGGATATGTAGGGCTGAAACTAACTTGGTTATAGCAACAAGAAGTGTTATTTTAGACCCCGAGCCCGACATGTTGTAACTTATTTGGCATTGACAAAATTTGTGTCCTTCAAAATATTTAAAACATGAACTAAATATGTTGAAATACTACGCAAAAAAATACAAAAGTAATGATTGAGACCATCATCATCCTAACAACATAGAAATTTGAAAGAAGAACATCACAAATCGTAAAACGCACTTGGGGGCAGAAAGTAGCTAGTTCACCATTATAGGTTTTGATTACATTTCAAGGATATGATGTGTAAACATCGCATTATAACCAAAGTGCCGGCACTATCATACAATGAGTTACTATTAGACGTTGAACATATATTTTTATAATTGATAAATTGTTAAAATAACGACTGCTATGAGAATCTAACGCACAGATTATCACTTCACGGACCAAACAAGAAATAACAGAGACAAATTTAATGAAATTAGCGGCGGCATTTAAAAAAAAATATCACTATATTTATTTGTGTGATTTTGAAGAAGTGTTACATGCAATATTTACAGTAAATTCATTTAAAATCATTTATAAATCATAATATTTTGGTTCTCACCTGTTCTTCAGCCATCTTTGTTATTTTCTTGCATTTGAAATGACGTTTCGTTTCATCTAAATTGTCTAATCAGAATACATTTTTGATTTGTTTAATAAAAAATGTAAAAAAATAGCATGGCTTTTAAAATGTAAAAAACTGTTTCTGTGTATCAAAGATTTGCCAGTTCTGAGAAATATAATCTAGATACGTCTAAACATGTATTCTTTCTGCTTAAAACATAAGTAACGCTATACAAATTATACAATTTTGTTTTATATAATGTTGCAACGAAACGTTGCGCAAGAAGAAAGTCTCGTTCACATAAATTAAATGCGTTCATTTTTGCATGTTTTTAAATTGAAACTGATTTTGTTTGGTATCATGCATGAAGCATATTCATTCAATATATTCGTAAAACTTTTTTTTTATATGTTTCTTACTTCATTTTTTTGTTAACATTAAAATGATTATTACAATATATAACGCAAATTACTATTATACGTAATAAATTAAATGAGTAACAAATGTACAGAGGCCAGCACATCAACCTACCCCAATCTGTCAAATTTCTTTGATAGAATTTCAACTTTACTACAAAGGAATAAGGTTCATAATGAATTGGGAAAATTTGACCAATTGGGGTAGGTTGATGTGCTGGCCTCTGTACATACAAACTACAATATATAATCCGTTATATATTAATATTATAAATGCGTCTGTCTGTTATCTCTTCACGCTTAAACCGCTAAACCGATTTAGATAAAATTTGATATAGAGATAGTTTGAGTCCCGGGAAAGGACATAGTTTTTATCCTGATATTCCCCCGGGATCGAAACTTATGCGGGTGAAACCGCGGGGCGCTTCTAGTGTACAAATAAATGCAAAAAACAAAAGGACAGGTCTCAGGCGTCAAAGTACTCGACCGCATCGCTGTCATCTGGAAACGTGCCCAGAAAACTGGCAGCATTGCCACATTGAATGGTAATGCTAATTCTTTGGCCAAAGAACGACCCAGCCCCGTTAATATATATGTATATTACTAGCGCCCAGCCGGTCACGTGAAGTGTTAATCACACGGCGAGAAATTTTCTTAAAAAGGAAACGCGCACTCGGGCCCCATGACCCGAGCGTTTCCACCCCAAACGGCTCAAAGCTCTAGTTACCAGGTTTCTGTATTTGCGCCGCTTGAGGCTCTCAGCAGCCGCAGCAGCGGCGCCAGCACAGCCCGCCGTGCTAGGAAAATGAGATGGCGCAAGGGTATCGACACAGGTTGCGTCCCATACTAGAGATATATCAACTTTTCAAGACAACAACGTCATGCCGTCTGGTCTCTTCCCATAGTCACGTACCAAGCAGTTTGGTTCTAATACCACTGACCGCTGGCTGCCGACAATTGCTCGAGGAATAATATTGTTGATGCTGGCGTGGCGTGCTATGTGACCTGCGCTCCTGCAGCAGAACAGGCCATGGTGCTCGAGACTTCACCGCAGTAAAACCGATGCGGAGCAACACAAGGTGCGCTCAAGCGGAGACACGTAGCTAAACGAAACGATAAGTCCATTATAGTGCCTATGCTGGATGACGGAAGCGCCTGAAGCCACAAGCCGGACTCCCATTCTCCCACAACCAGCAAACGGTATGCTCAACAGTATTACGTGACGTGTTGACAAGGGTATTCCGTATAATACTGCAGAGCAGCACGTACCACCGTCTGTTTAAAATGTTATAATAAAATACCTCCCCACATTCTTCAACTGAATGAGACAAAATTCAAGTCTAGTATAAAACGCACACTATGCAGGCAGGCATATTATAAGTTAGGGGATTACATCGTTGATATAGATGCCTGGCTCAATGCTGGTCCTGCTCCACAACCACAACTAATTGATTAACTCTTGAAAATACTGTTGGAGCTGTTGAAGATTGTAAGACTATCTTTGCATTGTATAAATTCAATTTCCTTATTATTGTATAATTGCATAGCACAAATGTGAGTTCTATGTACTGTAGTGCTACCATTTACCGGGTAATGATAATAATGTCTTTCATTGACTTGAATGTGCCCTGGCGGCTGATAGTATGTCATGCTCACTAAAATGTCTCGCTAACGGTGGCGTGTGTGTTGGATCATTTAGCTCCCTTCAAAATGGTTGAGCTGAATGGTGCTGATCTATGCGTCATGTTCGTGAACGGGCGCCGTCAGTTGGGACTGGTCATCACTTGGCTGCCTCGGCTTATTTTTAATTATTTTACTTTTGGATTATTGTTTTGTTAAGTACTATTTGCTGTACTCTGGACACTTTAACGCGTACGTATTTTTTTTTACATCGTTCTCACATATAATTATAAATTCAACATTAATGATGTAACTAATATTTTTGTAAAATATAATTTAAAAGAGTGTCCATGGAGTTTCTTGCCCGTTCTTCTCCATAGGTACCTACGCTTTGGAATGGGCAACTAGCTTCATATTTTCTGACTGACCTATTGACAGTTCAAAAGTGCCTGTAAATGGTTTAATTGAAATAAATGCTTTGAGTTTGAGTTTCTCTGTGATAACGGGTTGTTGGGCAATACCGTATTGGGTCAAGCCATTTTCTAAGCGTTCAACGCCCGATGCGTTAAACACGGAAAATCGAAAAGTGCGAAATATAAAATGTTCCTGGTTCTGAGATATGAGACAGCCCAGGCGAATGGGTAGTGTGGCTTGCTGCCACGCTCGGTCGTCCAGGGCCACATCTAGGATGGAAGTTAATGTGTTTATATTGTATTTTGTTTGACAAAAATCTATCCAGTTTTTCAGTTTAAAAAAGTATTTATTTTTCTGGCAAAGACTTTCCAGTAGTTTCTCGAGGTTGCCTAGAATTTCTTGCGAAAAATCTGACTGCGGTGGATGTGTTGCGGACAGTTAAACGTTCACCTATAAGGTCCGTTTCTACCAATAGGATTACTTATATTTCTTTGACTCGCTGCGACTTAGCGGAGGCCTCACCTCAGCTAAGTCCTTTCCACTGGTGTCGCAGCTCTGTGCGAGGCGAGGAAAATTAAGTTAAGGATCCTATTGATGTGTATCGCACATATCCCACCCAACCACTGACCTCTATTAAACAGTACTTGTATAATACAGGTCAGTGCACCCAACGCATCATCGCACAATCATGGGCTTACCCGGGGGGGTCTGGAAATCTCGCAGAACATGTATTAACTCGCCTAATTACTAATCAAAGTGTAAATAAACCGCGCAGTAGACACTGGCAAAATCCACGGTGCAATTGCCGAAAAACCGCGCGCAACGATGGCGGCCGAAGATTATTTATTTATTTATTTAACTAACTTTATAGCAGGATCATTTGCGGCTGTTTGCCCTACACACTACACTACATATACCTAATGTTTCATGTAGGTGTGTTTGTGTAGTGTGTATGACATTCAATATTGGCGTCCACACAAGGTGGACAAGGGAGACCTCGCCCGTAAAGGCATACTCCAACCAAAACTATCTACTCCCATATTTTATCAAACGAAAACATGACATGACCAATGGGCCCTCGTCATATTGGCGTTTCCCAGGAACACACCTGGGGCCAACTCACAAACCCCCGCGAGTCCAACACCAAGTGAGTCTACCACACACCGTTAGGTGAGTGTGGACTGTAGACTCCCCGCGGTACCCATTCTGTGTATGAGTTGACGTAGTGTGTATGACAAAGCCGCGGACGATCCGACCAAAAAAATTTACTCGTAAATCTCTTTTGGAAAAGCACCTTTATATTTAGAGATACAACTGTACGATCTTTTGCCGCGTGGCTGAAATCACAACTTACGCCACAATCTTGGCGTTTTTTTTTTTTTTTTGCTCTGTGGTTTTCAATATAATTTTACAAAATGTTTATCATCAGCGCCCCCATGTCAATGTCATTCAAGCATGAAAAGATCCTTATAAAGCTTATGGCTGTTTACCACTAATTGAATGTTGCTGGCAGCATGAACTCAGAAGACAAAACCGTAATAGGCGAATGACGAATGATAATGATAGGTAATGGAATTATACGAAATTTGAACAAAAGCAGCAAGTGTCAAATTTTTTAGTAACTTTGCCATCAATGCAGAAAAATGTAAGAAATTATTTTCGCTGATTATCAAAATTGAAGAACTTAATACTGAACTAAATTAATGTGGCTTCCATAACGATGTTACGCACAACTATTTTAAGAATAAGGAAGGTCTGTTCAGTCGCCTTTTTACCCCGGATCCTGCGGGGTGACCAATGCAGTGCAGGCAAGTTTGAAATTATTATGGTATCAGTAAGCCCTCTTAGCAGTGGTGGTCCTTCGTAACGGCTGGGACTTATTTACGAGTTGTAGGTCGTAGGTTCGAACCCTGACAGGAGTGACAGGTATATTATTTCATCACCACTGCTCTCAAAACGGTGAAGCCGGCATATCCTAGAGCCAAAAATTTGAAGACATGTGACATCTACCAACCCGCACTGGGCCTGCGTGGTGGATTACGACCCACTCCCTCTCGGAGAGAGGAGGCCTATGTCCCAGCAGTGGGAAACTTATAGGCTGATTATGTTATATAAGCCCTAACGCACCAACAGTCGTCCACCCAGGCAGATTTACACTCGGTTCATCTAAGCGGTTTGTAATTTTGAATTCCCTGGAATTTCCGACTGTTTTATCGGGCCTGAAAATGATGATGATGAAAAAAAACCAGCCTAGAATGAGTCGGCTCGCACAATTTTAGGGTACCTACCAAAGTACACTGTGATGTCTGCCGATAGCGTGATCCCACTGCAGTCACGGGGTCCCCCCTCCCTTTAATGATTCAAGATGTCGAGAGGCTGTATGGTTTACTTCATTTATTCAACTAAAAGATAACCTTAAGTGTCTGAGGCAGCGTGCTAACATTCTCGAGTTAGCTAAATAGAGTTATAGATTTCAGTCAACGAGACGTCAACGATAAACGAGATTATTCGAACCAAACTTGTCGTGTCGGTGACGGCGATCGTGTGTCTACTGCGACTGAACTCGGCGGTTCAGTATGTTATCTATAATAAATCAAAATCAAAATCAAAATCAAAATATTTTATTTCACATAAACCTACATGGGCACTTATGAAACGTCAGAAGCTAGGTGCACGGTTCCAATTGGTCGTTTCCTATGGAGAAGAACCGGCAAGAAACTCCACGGTTACTCTTTTAAAAATATTTGCGTTTTTACAATGTTTTCAAGTTACAATAGCTATGGGAGGACTGCATAGGCCTGTCAACAAGTACCAGGTACTTGATAATATAAAAAACCATATACAGATCTAAAGTCTAAAAGGCCTACAAAGTCCTCACATTTACAAAATTAGAATCCATGAAAAGGATAAAGTAAATTATAAAATTTATAAAAACCTACTAAAACCAAGTGATATGATTGACATTACAACCACTAATAAAGTGGTGAAAAATTAGAAATGTCTATACAATGTCAAATAATAAAATTTTATGTCAAAGAAGTATATAAAAAAATAAACATCTTGATTTGAGAGCAATTAATAGACATTTAAGCAGTTATGCCGTTAATGAGATGCCAGGGAAGCCACATGTGCAGAAGGAATTATTGCCAGACTACCTTGTCTTCAACGTAGTCTTTAATCTTATAATATGCTTTTTTGATAAGGACACGTTTGATGAGGGTTTTGAACTTTCCATCGCTAAGTTCTGTAACCGGCTTTGGCAGCTTGTTATAAAAACGGATGCTGTTTACAAGAAATGACTTGCTAGTTTTAGTTAATCTAAATTTAGGTATCACAATTTCATGTTTACTACGTGTATTTATATTATGGAAATCGCTTCTTGTTTTGAAAAGTCCTAAGTTTTTGCGAACATACAAAATACTTTCTAAAATATAAAGAGAAGGCAGAGTTAGTATATCGATTTCTTTGAATTTGTTTCTAAGAGACTCGCGAGGACCCATTTTATAGATTGCGCGGATCGCCCTCTTTTGTAAAATGAAAATTGAATCTACGTCAGCTGCCGATCCCCACAGCAGAACACCATAAGACATAATACTGTGGAAATAAGCAAAGTATACTAACCTAGCTGTGGCTGTATCTGTCAACTGCCTTATTTTTCTTACTGCATATGCAGCTGAACTTAATCTACCTGAAAGAGCTCTAATGTGTGCGCCCCATTGTAATCTTGAATCTAAAGTAATTCCCAGAAATACAGTTTCCGTAACAGCGTCTAGTGTTTTTCCATCGAGTTTTAAATTCAGACCCACTTGAGGTACATTTGGTAATGAGAATTTAAGACATTTAGTTTTGTTTGCATTAAGTAAAAGATTATTAGCTGCAAACCATTTCGAAAGAATAGCCAGACTCTCGTTGACATGCAACACATCCGTATCTTTTCTATCTATTTTAAAAATAAGGGAAGTGTCATCGGCGAATAAAATGATGTCCGATAAGTTATCCATCATGTATGGAAGGTCATTTATATATACAAGGAATAGGAAAGGGCCAAGAATTGAGCCTTGAGGCACGCCCATCTTAACTAGAGACCCTGATGACGTCGCCCCGTTAACGTTCACTCAAATCAAAGTCAATCAATCAATCGTTCAATAAACAAAACAAAGCCGGGCGAATGGCGCCGTTGCGTCTGCAGTGTGTGGACAGGATCACAGGGAATCACACCGTATTTTATATTGCTGGCAAATCAGCCCGTCACAATCTCAACTAGAGTTCTTTTAGCCGTCGCACCGTACTACTTACTCACAAATTCGGGATCGGGTACCCCGGCGCTCGGCTGACGGCCGTGCGGTGGACACTGGACACGCGGCGATGTTAAATGTATGTATGGGTAGTTTCACCGACAGCGTTTTTAGAGGTTCTTCGCGTGAAATCACTGTGTAAAATGTTTTTATAAGTCCATTTTATATTTTTTCGTGTAATAAGAAAACTAGCTTATACGAAGGCACTAGTATAAATAAAAATCACTTCAATATAAATAAAAAAAAAAATGAAATATGTCTGTTTCTCAATTACGGTGGTGTGTCCGTGATTAACTTTTAAGCGCATTTAGCTCTTTAAATACGTTGTCATGGAAATTTAGTACCTAAATTGAACATTATTATGTTGGTCTACGCATAAAGCAACCATATTTATTACTTCCTTTACTACTGTTATCATGCAGGCATCAGGACCGTTGTGATAAGGAATGTCCACGCCAAAAGTGCAATATCGGTGTGTTTTGTTGAAATCGTTCTATAACGTAAACAAGTCTATTCTAACGAACTATCTCCTTACACACACGGAGGCCCAGTCGTGCTCTTGCGTTCTCGCAGTAGTGACGTGACCGATCCTGTCGAGGTTTCGCGCCAATCCGTAAGTACTTTTTGAATCTAAGAGGGAATACGAAATTATGCAATCTCGGTGGGTTACTGTACGAATGAATGTTATTTTTTTACTGTACGGTACGCGAGTATGTTATGTGTTATTGGGTACCCTTAGCGACCATACATTTTAAATGACTAAAGTATAAATAGTTTTGTTTTTATTTATTTTTTTCTTCATGTTTCTAATTTCGGTGGTGCAATATCGGTGGTTTCGGTGGTAAGTTTATTGCCACCGATATTGCATCTACTAAAGTGGCTGTGCACTCTTCGGTCGGCGGCATATCGTTAAAGTTATCCTCTATCAAAAAGTACTCTGTGAAGTTATCCGTGTCACGGGTGGTGTAAAATATTATTTTTTTGTTAACCGGGCCTGCATTGAACCTATGCAATATATGTATAAACTCTTTATACTTAACCTACTCAATTTTGTCTTATTTTAGGATGGGAAAGCGAAAGGAAAAACAATCAAGAGAAGAGTCTTTAGATAAAAAAAAGAGCCTGAATTACTAAGAAAGAAAAGAATAAAAGATGATTCAGTACTAGGCGAAGAACTAAGAAGAAAAGATATAGAACGATATAGAAAGAAAAAAGCGGAAGGTAAAATTTTATCGATTACTGAAATGACTCCACGTGCCCGAAGATTGAAGCAAAAAATAAACAGAGCTAACTTTAAAGCATTTTATGAAAGACGAAAAAGAAACACAAAATTAACAACAGAAAAACTGAGTATTGAAAATGTTGATTTGGATATCATCCCCTCCACGTCGTTTTTTGAAAACGTTGACAGCGCAATGTGTTTGGAATTTGAAAATTCAATACCTGAAACTGATAGGAAGAATGATGGCAAAACTGAAAAGAACAAGGAATCAAGATTAGCTGAATCGTCTACAGTACAAAACCACGCCCCGAAAAAACGGTCGCTTTCGATAACCCCGAAAAGGTCAAATGCCTAGCCGACAGCCTAGAGGCTCAATACACTCCCAGCTCTCAACCAGTAGACAGAGCGCACCTCGACGAGGTGAACGCTGAAGTCGAACGTAGACCCTCCCTCCCGCCAGTCTAAGACCCTGATGATCCTCTGCCTCACGTCACTCCCGACGAAGTGCAAGACATCATAAAAGAGCTCACAACTCGCAAAGCCCCCGGTTCGGACGGTATCACCAATAGGGTGTACAAACTCCTCAGCTCTCAACCAGTAGACAGAGCGCACCTCGACGAGGTGAACGCTGAAGTCGAACGTAGACCCTCCCTCCCGCCAGTCTAAGACCCTGATGATCCTCTGCCTCACGTCACTCCCGACGAAGTGCAAGACATCATAAAAGAGCTCACAACTCGCAAAGCCCCCGGTTCGGACGGTATCACCAATAGGGTGTACAAACTCCTCCCCGCCCCCTAATACTGCTCAGTGCTCATGACCGCCATCTTCAATGGTGCTCTGAGCAACAACATCTTTCCCCAAGTGTGGAAAGAAGCCACAGTCATAGGTATCCCAAAGCCAGGCAAGCCCAAGTCTAAGCCCTCTAGCTACCGCCCCATCAGTCTGCTCAATGTTTTCGGTAAAGTCTACGAGAGCCTTATTCATAAGCGCCTCAAGGACTATGCCGAAGCAAAGAGCCTCATCCCCCACGAGCAGTTTGGTTTTTGCACTAAACACTCGTGCATCCATCAGGTCCACCGCATAGTCTAGCACATTAGCGCTGCTTTACATCGAGGTGCGTCGACAGCCGTCCTATTTTTCGATATAGCGAAAGCGTTCGACAAGGTCTGGCACAATGGCTTATTATATAAGCTGTACATCCCGAACAGTAAAAAGGCACAATTGGTGCTTTTCGCCGACAACACTGCCATTTACTGTTCGGGACTCAAACAGGCATATATCGCTTGAAACATGGAGAAAAATGGAGAATCGAGGTCAACCCCGATAAGAGTCAGGCGGTTATCTTCTCAAAACCGCGCAAACTTAAACCCGATCTCTATGTATGGCAAGCCGATCCCCTGGCGAAAGCGAGCCAAATACTTAGGTGTCATCCTAGATCGCAACTTCGCCTGCAATGAGCACATAAAGACGGCGCGTTCGCGCGCCTCTTTCGCTCTCGGTAGGATTCACTCCCTAATAACTGCCCGCAGCAATTTGTCACTCAAGTGCAAATTGCGCCTCTACACCGCGGTCATCCGTCCCATCATGACTTATGCTTGCGTAGTCTTCGCACACGCCAAGCCTCGCCATCTGCATAAAATGCGAACCCTCCAAAACAGTTTCCTCAGGAAGGTCACGGGAGCCCCCTTTTATGTCCGAAATGTGAATCTAGATTTAGATCTCAAAATCCCCACAGTCCAGCAGTTCATGAAACGCCTCTCCAAGCGCTTCTTTGACTCTGTCATAAAGCACCCCAATTACCTGATTGCGGCGGCCTCCCGATACACTCAAGGCATACTCTCACCACCCCCCACGACGCCACTACCCTCTTACAGGAGAACAGTAAGGCCACCAGTACTCTCAGACAGTACAAGTCCCGACAGCCGTCCTTCCGTCCTCGCCGTCGACGCCCGTCGCGACGCCCTGTACCACCGTGTCCACCCCGACCCTCGCTCGAGCCAGCCCGCGCCGCTGTGCCTGTAGTTTTAAATTCGCCCCTAATGAATACCGATCCAGCCTGTCCCTTGCTGTCCTTTTCCAGCGACGCCCTAAGCCGAGGTCCGAACCCCGTGGGGGGTGCCCTTAGCGCAGTCGCTTAGTTTTTAAGTTTATTGTTAGCCCTGGCTAGAGGCCTTAATTAAGGCATCCACAGGAAGTCCGAGTAGGACGACCTGCGAGATGCCATAAAAAAAAAAAAAAACAGCACAGAACTATATTGAAAATGACTGACAGTGATTTGAATATTTTTTGATTTTTGTATTGTTCATTTTAGTTGTTTGAGAGTTTATTATTTTATGTTTGTTTACCACAGCACAAATTAAGACCTATATTGAAAATGACTGACAGTGATTTTAATATTTTTTTATTTTTGTTTTGTTCACTTTAGTTTTTTGAGATTTTATTATTTTATGTTTGTTTACGAGTTGAAGAATTTTTATAAAAAAACCCTAATTATTTGTTCAAGTGTTAATTAAATGAAGATCTATCATAACTTCATTTTATTTAGTATTACCCTCAACATATCACATTTAGCAGAACTAAAGTTAATTTAGTAAATCTGCTAAATGTGGTCTATGATCCATGTCAAAAGATGCAGTATCGAATATAGACAATTAAACGTATTTTACTCCTGCTATACCCGCCTGTGCAGCCGCCACATAATGTTGCCAACGGCTAAGTTGTTCTTTGTTTAATAACTGTCATGGTACAATACAATGATTCCATTTTGGTGTGATGTTGCAATTTCGGTGTAAGGTTTGCAATTTCCGTGTATAATTTTCAATTTCGGTGGGTTGGCAATTTCGGTGGTCGTCATATTTTCAAAACAACTACAGTTGTTTGTTTCCTACTAAAATATCTAGAATACTAATGTGTTCTAGAATAAGACAAGTTTATTTTTTCATCCGAAAACCTACAAATAAAAAATTCCACCGAAATTAGTAAAAAATTGAGCCTGCGTGAAATGACCCGTATGGAGGTATGAGGAACAGGGTGTAATGTTCACTCTTCCACCATAGAAAAGGGAGTGCCCTCCGACCAGACGGGTGTTGTGTCTGGTGTGCTACTGCCCGACGATTGATGTCGGGACGTTGCAAGTATATATGCGAGTCGCGCGGAAAACTCTTCTTGCGCTATGTAGGATTTTTGTGTGACGACAGTGTGATGCGTAGTTCGCATGTGGCGATGTAGATGCCGCCACGTATATATCGCTACTTAGGCACCGTCATCTTGTTCTCGTAGACGTCCCTTTGACGGTGGTGTTGGAACAACGGCCTTACGTCATATTTTTATCATTGACAGACGACGCATAGTTACAATTATAGGTACTAATAAGTTAAACATACGGATCTTAATCCTGTAATGTAATTTTTATTTGGCGCGGAGTTTGAGTTGCATCCATCATTTAGATTAAATACAGTGCCGTTTTTAGTTAGATCATAATCAACAGTGTGTACCTATTGTGAATTTCATAATGGACAAAAACATCGAACAGTTTGTATAAAATTTTGCATCGCCAATGGAATTTCGTGTTCGAAGTCACTGAAAATGTTACAGAAGGCTTAGTTACGGTGAATTGACTTTATCAAAAACACGTGTTTATGAGTGATACAAAGCGTTTAAAAGCGGTCGAGATAGGTATGCTGGAAGATTTGCCTGGCCCTGGTAGGCCATCAACGTCTTCAACTGAAGTTAACATCCCAAAAATGAAGGAAATAGTGGCTGAAAAGCCTCATTCAAGTTTGAGAGAGATAGCCGCTGAACCTTCTGTGTCTCACGAGTCGATCCGTATCATTAAACAATCATTTGGGCATGAAACACATTAGGTAGTCCCATAATACCTGAATTTTCTCCAAAAACTCAATCACATGAGAGTCGCTGAAAACATACTAGAACGAGTCAATTCCGACCCAACATTCATGAAACATATTGTTGCTGGTGACGAGACGTGTGTTTAACAGTTTCGACATGCAAACTAGTCAACAAACTTCGGAGTGTGGCGCCTTCCAACTGAACCGAAACCGAAAAAACCACGCCGAAGTCGATCAAAAGTCCGTTTATTTGACTATCGCGGTGTTGTGCACTCGGAACTACCAGAAGTTCAAACAGTAATAGGTATTATTTGAGCGTTATGCGGCGTTTAAGAGAGCAGAAAAAGGCCAGATTTGTGGAAAGAAATTTGTTGGATTTTGCACCACGATAATGCGCCTTCGCACAAGGCCATCATGGTGAACGAATTTTTTTACCAAAAACTACAAATACCTTATTCACCAGATATGGCTCCAGCCGTCTCTTTATTTTTCCTAAACTTAAATTACCACTTCGTGGCACACGTTTTATTTATTTATTTATTTATTTAATACTTCAAGCACAAAAATGTACAGAGGCGGACTTAATGCCATAGGCATTTTCTACCAGTCAACCTTTAGGTGATGCAGAGACAAACAATGGTAGTATGGTATGTAATGGTAGGAATGGTAGTATGGTCGTTTTCATTCAGTAGAAGACATTTAAAGGAGAATTCGCGGCGAGAACTAAACTCATTTCCGGAAAAAGCGTTTCAAAATGTTTAGATGATTTAATTATTCGTCGGCTTAAGTGTATCGTTTCCGTAGGAGCATTTACTTTTTTTTTTTTTTTTAGGATGGGAAATCATCCAATGACTCCTCCCGCTCTGGGTGGAGCGGAAGGGAGTGTCAGACTCTTACTGACTAAAACCCATCCGTGTTCCTTCCTTAGCCCTTCATGTTCCGGGGTAGCGGTAACCCTTTCGGACAATCCCGCTGCCCCGGCAGGCTTCGGCCCTAACGGGCCCCTCCTTTGATGCTGACATGCCTTTGAGGCGCGCGTGGAACACATACGCGCCGTCCGGCACGGGCCTGGTCCTGATCGGACGGCGAGCTACCCATTACTCGCCGTCCGCAGGCCCGCGCCTACGGTGGCCGGGAGTCGTCACGCGGCTCCCGACGCCCGGAGCGTCTACCGCGGCGGCTGGGACGGGCGGCTCTCTCCGCTCTCTCCCTCGCCCATCCCGCCACCTCCTTCGCTAGCATGACTGCTTCGCAGAAGGAGGTGACTGCCTCCCACTCCCTCTCGCCCCGGACCATGGCTTGGACCAGGGCCGGGCGCGAGAGGTTGCCGATCGCCTCTACGAGGACACGGCGGTGCTCTGCCCAAGCGGGACAGACCTCCACCGTGTGCACCACCGTGTCCTCTGGGCGATCCTCGCAGTGGTGACACCCGGGCGTTTCCTCCCGCCTGATGATGTGCAGGAACCTCCCGAAACATCCGTGTCCGGTGAGGACCTGCGTCAGGCGGTAGGTGAGGGCGCCGTGACGCCTCTCTAGCCACTCCTCAAAGAGGGGCCTTACCGCCGCTATCGCGGCGTGCCCTAGAAGCATTTACTTTAAAGGCGATAAAATAAATTTGGATGAATTTGTGTATTATTGATCTTTTCCCGGTACTTTTTTTCACAGATTAGTAAATTCTCAATGTTCCGAGAATGTTGTATTGTATGTATAGTTGTATTCTCTGTCGAAAACAATATTGTAGAATATTCTCGAACCATCACCAATTGTGTGTAGCTTTAAATAACTGACGGCGAATCCAATTTAAGGCCAATTCCCGTTATAAAAACGTTCAAAATCTAGTCACAATCTTATCTCAATGACAATCAGTGTTAAAAATGTAGGGAAATTATAGGTATTTTTTACAGATTGAGACTGAGATCAGACTGTGAACGTGCTTAAAATTACGAGAATTGCCCTTCTCTTTCAGAGGGGAGAAAAAGTTTCTCGCCATCTTTCAGTTTGCTTTTCAAGTTTCAAGTAATCACCCAAAAGAAAACGCTTCCTCACAATGTTTATGAACTTATAATTGTTATATTTCTTGTATGTATCACTGGGCCTTGTTCAATTTAGCTGTTATATCAAACTTTTTTGAAAAAATGGCGGAAAAAGCCGGCGATAATACGTAAAATTTGACATTTAAGCTCAAATAATTTTTAACCCACTTATTTAATGAATTTTTACAGGCATACTCATGGCTTTTTTCGCTATTTTTCAGTTTCATCTGCTGTGATAAGGAAAGCTCACAAAACTACAAAATCTACAGGCGATGGCGAAAAAGCCTCAAAGGATAAAAGCAACGATGTAGTACCCGATTATAAGTTTTCATCTGCGGCAGAGCTCAAGATAGATAATGACTTTAGAAGAAAAATCGATGAAGCAGCAGGTTTGACTGATAAAACAGCCAATGAAAATAAACTAGCAATGTTATCAACTAGGTTACCTCTCACACATCGCGAAAGATGCCAAAAAATAATAGATGAAGCGTTTGGGAAAGCAAACGATACGCAACACGATCAGAGTGAACAATATTTTTCCCATACCGTCAACCTTGAAGATACAAGGCGTAAGATATACGAGTCCGAGAAAGCCAAATTGCAATTACAAGAACAGACACTAGACAGCCCTTTGATTGCTGATACTAGATCACAGTATAGCATTTTCAAAATGTCTCATGAGCTTAACGAGAAGGACGATAATCGTGATGAAATCATAGTTACGGATTCCGCTCCCGCTAGAGACCCTGACTTGTCTAATATTTTGGAAAACGTCAAGGGAACCGCAGAAGAAACTCCACTAGTCGAAGAACCTAACTTATCTCAAGCGAAAGAAGACTTTGATAAGTGTGTTAACAATCCACAAACTATAGAAAGAAAGGCACTTTGTGATGATGATGCCGAGACAATCGAAGTGATTAAGGATGAAAGGGAACCTTATCTGTATCAGAAAGCAGCACCAGCTTACCAACTCCCTTGGTTTCTTAATGCTACAACTGCAAAAGAACGGAACTTATCTCACGCTAAAGAAGACGTCAATGATAATCAAGAAAGTGTAGAAAAAAAACCGCTTTTTAATGACGATGCCGAGGCATTAAAATTGATTAAAGATGAAAGAACACATTTGCTGCATCAGGAAACCACACTGAGCGACCAGCCTCATACATCTCACGTTCTTAATACTACTACTGCAAAAGAGGAAGAGGAACTTTTAACTCAAAAACTGGAAACCATAGAAGAAACCCCTCTTGTTGAAGCGCAAAAGCCTAAACTTGAAGGGTTTAATGTGACTCCGAGGGTTTTGGGAAACGAACCTATATTAAATTGTAAGATTATAGAAACCAATCAAGAAAAATCTTCTAGACTGGATCTTCCTGAGGCCTTAGACGAAGTATCCAAACGCTGCCTGAACTGCCCACTTGGTCAGATAGATGAAATGTTGCTAAATGAAATGGAAAAGCTTGGCATGACTTGTAGAAGTGCGCATAAAGCTCCCTCTACTCCTATGGAAGACGACATAGTCCAAATGGACGTATTACATAAGCAACCAATCAGTACCATTGAGGATCAGGAAATGCGTGCTGAGAGCACCGAACTTGAGGAGAAAGAGAAAGAAAGAGCTACTGACTCCTGGATAATCGAAGAAAATGAACAAACTGAGGCTCTAAGAAAATCTGAAGCAGTTATCAAACCAACTAAAGAAGATTCTAAAAATATTTTATATCCAGAACATATTCGCATACAAATAGAGCCACTATCTTGCAAGTCGGAAGAATACAATTCCGCTGACGATTATAATAGTCCTACAAAGTTTGCATGCTATTATTTACCTCCAACTATTCGAGCAGCAGAAATAAAACGAGACATAGAGGAGATATTACCAAACAGCCATGTACCTATAATGTATAATCAAATTGAAGGATCATTAGATGGGCCCACACATAAAGTAACTCTATCAGAGACAACAAACAATCATGCTTTTATAAATAATCAAAATGCAAAGCCATTCTCAGTACAATCAGTTGAAGGAGATGTCTTAGGTGAAACTGCGCAGAATGTACAAACCCAGTCAGCTGCTGCAGAGGAGGAAACGATGCACGCTGAAGACATTAACACAACCATAGTATCAATCGACCCGCTACATGATGCATCTGATAATATTAGACAGGAAAGGCTCCTAAAACCAGAATACACTACTTGCTTTACAGGAGTTAATAGACCGTCTTATTACGCAACAATGAATGCATCAAAGTCTGTCGAGGATGAGAACCGATCACAAGCAGAGAGACAATTTGACGAATACTCATTTTGTCCTGCCGCCCACGTGTGGGGCCACGATCATAGAGCTTCCTCTTTAAAATATGAAAAGGTGCATCAAACTTTCCCTAAAGAAACGGATGAAGTTGAACATTATGGCCAAACACCAACACAAGAGTCCACAACGGAAATGCAGGGCGATCTTCAAGAGAACCAATCAACTGCGAATAGATTATTTGTAAAAGTACCACATAGCAATTTCCGTTTGCCTGGCGAAAACTTTAATAATAAAAGTGAATATTCACCTACCGCAGACAACATAACTCAACAATGCTCGAAACCAGAGGGGAACCCTGAAAAAGCCAGTTTACCAGAAGAGATACTCAAGGAACATACATTAGACCCTTACTACGTGTTGACATGCAACGAAACCTGTCCGATATCACCAGGATCTTCTATTTCCCGTAACCACAATAGTGATTTTGTTGATACCACCGAGACTTTATATATGAAGAAAAATATTTGCGAGTCTATACGACCTAAGCCGCAACCGATAATGAAATCTGCGAACATTTCGTCAGACACACATGCACACCCCAACGTACTAAGGTTAGAAAACCAGCCCGAGATCCGATGTACAAGCATGCCGGACGCAATAGAAAGTGTGCCTACCGTGAACATTTCGTCAGACACACACGCACACCCCAACGTACTAAGGTTAGAAAACCAGCCCGAGATCCGATGTACAAGCATGCCGGACGCAATAGAAAGTGTGCCTAAAGTCGATGAGCAGATGGCCTTGTCAGCCCTCCTAAAGAAAGTGAGGGAAAGGAGCAAATTCTCGTACAGTGAAGCCCAGTCAGGGCTTGACGTGCAAGCTGTTGGGAAATGCGGCAGTAAGTCTCCTCGCTGCCAGCCCACTGGACCTAGGTCGCCACCTACGGACCCAATCCCTCTGCCCACCTTTGGGCTGCCTAAGCTGAAGCGGGGTCCACCCGTCTGTAAGCCGGTTAAGAAGCCAAAAAACAAATGTTCTTCATGTACCACGATTGATGGAGGAATTTATCCAGTAATGCCGAATGTGTTGGACGAAGCTGAAGTATGCGCTGTAATATCAAAGGTACATTTGACTGACGAGGTTATTGATCGCCTTCAGAATTTGGGTAAGATTTTGGGCGGAGTTTTGCGACAGGCGAAGTCCAATATCGAGATGTTGTTGGCTAAAGATTATGAGCCATGGACACCGATTCCGTCTTGGAAGATTCCACTGAAACCTGAAAAGAAGGAGTGGCGACCGGGCATGCATGGTGTACCGCCATGCGTCGATGGTTGTCCGGTCTTTCCGAAGGCCCGTGCAAGTATGAACCCTGAACCACCCTGCAATCTCAAGCCATGTGAGGGATTTCCTAAAAGAAGATCATTCAGTATGCTGGATTCTTTCACAGTATCCCTGGGAGAGAATAAAGTATACGATCTTGGGGAGTTCTAATGTAATAACTTGTTTCGGTAACCAGCGAAAATAAATTGACATCACCAATTACTGTTTTATTTTTTACTGAACTGACTTATGACACTGCCAACACAGGGATGCGCTAGGTAACCCGCGAATAAACTCAAAAATTGCGGGTTATTCCGTTTATCCACCCCAAAAAAATCCACCATAAGGTGGATACGCTGAAACGCATATCCGCGGATCCACACCCTAGGTCTAGTTGGATATGTCGCAGGCAATAATTTGTATGATACCGCGTTTTACAAACTGCGTCGTCCGTTTAAAAACGCTCGTCCGTTTAAAACGCTCGTCCTTTTAAAACGCTCGTCCGTTTAAAAACGCTCGCTGTTTTATTAAATAGGTATTACGGCTAATAGCCAAAGTGCGGCTACACCTAGTTTTACCCGGAACGTCGACGGAGCCCCGCCTAGCGGGGCTCCTATTTCTGTATGAAGGGTAAAGTAACCTATCCAAACCTAACATCGGGTCGCTTGCCTTCTAGCCTTTGCGGCATATTTTAAAACAGCGAGCGTTTTTAAACGGACGACGCCGTTTGTAAAACGCGGAATCATACAAATTGCCTGCGATAGATAAACGGAATTTGTTTTTTGACACCACAATGCAGGTGTGACGGATTTTCTTGACAACTCGGACCATGCGTTTCCACGTATCCACCTTAGGGTGGTTAAACGGAATAACCGGTACTTTGACTTTACTTTACGAAGTAGTGTCTTATTCGAATTTGAACTTTAGCATAAAGTTAATGTGTCAAAACTACCTTACGGGTTCCACGCGAACTCAATCGCAGGCAGAAGTTAGGTACTTTATATATAACTAAGCCTTTACGATGTTTATAAACATTATTTTCTAAATGAGTACTAGATAACCCTTCATTTGTTATCAACTTGAGTGGAATGTCTGAAAACAGGAAAATGGTAACAAAATACTATTTTGTGACTAACAAAAACCCGCATGAGGATCTACTTACTATTAGTTTACAAAGATAACATTAAACATAATCAGCCTAAAACCACTGCTGGACCCACAGGCCTCCTCTCTGTGAGAGGGCTATCTACCACGCGGGTCCACATGGGTAGATATGTCACATGTCTTCTAATTTTTGGTTGTAGGACATGCCGGTTTTCTCACGATGTTTTCCTTCACCGTTTTGAGAGCAGTGGTGATGAATTTATCTATAGGCATACACAAAGTAAAGTGCTTGTCTGGGTTCGAACCCACGACGTAAGATTCCTTAATTCGGAGCCGCACTACTGCTCCACTTATAGATAACAGCCGATCGATTGTGTAAAAAAAATTCATCATGAAAAGTTAGATGAAGAGAGCTGTCATTTCACCTGGTGCTGACACTAACAGCTCACTTCACCTAAGTTTTCATGGTAAGCCTGTGGTGAGACATCAGATTCTGATTGATATTAGACTTCATTACGTGTGC
The DNA here is from genome assembly GCA_963669345.1 of Gortyna flavago. Classification (NCBI taxonomy): domain Eukaryota; kingdom Metazoa; phylum Arthropoda; class Insecta; order Lepidoptera; family Noctuidae; genus Gortyna; species Gortyna flavago. The sequence goes on along the minus strand of OY770155.1, from coordinate 4,481,391 downwards.
GAAAGTTTGAATGGATTAAGTAATAAAATTTTCTTTTACAAAAAGTTTTACTTTTTTTCAATAGTGCTGGTCACTCTGAAATCAACTTAATTGACACAGAAATAAAGTTGATATTTGTTTAACTTGAGATAGGGTGGGGGTGTGCACTGCGCACTTTTACTAGTTTGGCAGATACCATCACGCCAGCTTTCGCCGAAGGGCTCAGCAGGGGTGTGCATAGTCCACCCAAATTTCGCCAGAATAGCTGGCGAGCCGATTGCCATCAACCGGGCTGCTTACTGTGGGATATTTCCTCGTTCCTGATGGGGCAGTTCCTGTGGGCTCGTGGTCGCAAGCGCGACTCAACTGCTGAGCGTGGGGTCCTGGCTTCGATTCCTAGGTCGGGCAAAATGTCTGACTTTAACCGATTCCAAAAAGGAGGAGGTTTAGTGGTCCATTTTTTTTTTTAATGTATTTCTCCGTCAATTTTGGATCTATATACTCTCGAGGTGGTCCCATTGTCATCAAGTTGGAATCTGATGAGAGGATCCCATGGAAATCGAAAACCCTCAAATTTTATAGGCAAACCTATAGCGATTTGGGTATTTTTTAAAGTAACTTTTTTTGCATTTGCATTTGCCTTCGGAAATCATCATTTACTAAAGTGGAGCTGATGATGAAGACCACAGATGGCCATCGGAACTACTCAATGATAAATATTTCACGGGTTGCGATCCGATTACTATAATATGGTTGTTATGCAATTTATAAGTTAATGCGTATGGTGTGTGGTTGTTGAGGAGTTCTCCTGGTTCTTACCACGTTACGTCCCAGCATCGGGAAAAGTCATATTTTGTAAAAGGTGATGAGCAGTTGACATTAGGCTACAGTAGCCTAATGTCAACTGCTCATCACCTTTAATTCATCAACTTAGATAAATTACAAACTCTCCCACTAAAAAGTTAAAAAAGAGAATTCCAAAAAAAAAAACAAAAGCGAAAAATAACTTTAATTTCGGAATTCGGTATCAATAAACGAAAATGCGGAACCAACGACACCGACTTCCGAAATTAAAGTTATTTTTCGCTTCGTAGTTTTTTTTTGGGAGTCGTTTGTTTTTTTTTTAAGTTTTTATGGTTCCGTACCTCAAAAGGAAAAACGGAACCCTTAAACGCTTACTTTGTTGTCCGTTAAAACCGTTTACTCAGGTCTGCGGTCCCTTGAAGCTGACACTTTTCCGCCATAGTTAAATGAAAGAAGTTTTTGGTACTAGAACATACTGGTTTCCTTCAGCGAGGGTTTAAGCTGCACTGGGCCAACACGACATGCTTTTACAATACATCTTTTTTCTTTTCCAGTGCTAAAGAAAGTCTCGCCAATGCTTAGCAGAGGTTTCTTCAAAACTGAATGGACCAAGCCGAAGTTTGTGAACAAGCCATACACGACGGCAAGAGACAATACTGCTGCCATCGCAGGCTTTGATAACATAGAAAATGTAGAACAAGCTTCCAATAAGAAGGCCGAAGTTTCGAACCTGTCGGTGAAATTCCCAAAACCCCTTTGCCTCGATGTCCAAATCCCAAATTGTTGCCATATGAATAAACGCGTGCCGGCAAGCGCCGGCCCTTCGAATTTAGATCGCCGTTTGATCCCCCAAATGTCGTCTCTGGCACACGTTTTCGTCAGATACTACGCTATCGACAATAAAAAAGACGTGTTTTGGAGACCGAAAGCAAGAATTCCCGATGAGAACGAAATAATAAACAAATTGAGAAATCCTGTCACGAGGAAAACAGCAGAGATGGAGGTCAAGTATTTATTTTTGAACTATGGCAACACTGAGTATTTGAAAAAAAAAAACAGCAATCCGAACCAGAACGACCAAAGCAATGTGCCTCCACCACAGCAGTCGGCGATTTCCGAGGTCTGATTAAGTCATTTATTAGGATTTTCTAATTCGCAATGTATCGATGTTAATAGGTGAAATAAACTGCCTATTTTTTAAGCCTTTTGGGTCTTATTTTCAATCCATACTAATATTATAAATGCGAAAGTGTGTCTGTTTGTCTGTTAGCTCTTCACGCTTAAACCGCCACGCATATCGAATGTGAAGCGTGATTGACCATTGACGCTGTCGTGTCACGTAATGGCGGGCGGTCGGCATACTATGATGTAGATAAATGTGAGCGTGAGGCGTGTTTGTACAAGCGCGGTCCCGGCATACTTACTGTGCTTCACTTTCGATATGCATGGCGAAGTCTATGATCTATAATTTATATTTTGCCAGAAACAGTTGGAATCAAGTAGCATATTATGTACCTTTGCAGTTGCACGCTGGTCCCACACATTTGTGATGTGACAAGGAGTCGAGCACACTAACAGTTGCCTGTGAGTAGCGAAGCCGCAGGCTAAAGAGCTAGTTCATACGTATAACCTGACGCCTTCTCCCCATGAGGGTAGGCAGAAACTACAGAACGCCACCTGCGGGGTAGGTAATGCGTAATCCACTATTAGTAGCAACATAATGGCTCTCATTTTGACAATTGAACAACATTCATTGCGTTATTTAAGTTGTTGAGCAGACAAATTTTTCAAACATAAGAAGCAATGAATTAGCGATATCGTTCAAAATTATTAAATTTGTGAAAAGTGTGAACGCTGTTATTAAGGCGACGTACCTATACTCCGACTTTTAATTAGCTGCAGTAAAATTACACTTTAAATTCGGACTGCGTTCAGAGATATGCATGTCAAATAAGTTTCGTTTGTTACACTATTCTGTACTAGAAAAATAAGATTTGGTTGATGGCCGCGAAAAAACAAAAAGACGCCAATTTCAGTCATCTACGTAACACATAAACTGTAATTTTACTGTAACTAATTAAAAGTCGGACTATAGACCAACTCTGAAATCTCGAAAAAAAAATCAGCTGTTTCATACAAAAGTTCAATACCTACTTGACCAAAATGTATGAAACAGCAGATTTCTTTTTTTCGTGATTTCAGAGTTGGTCCCATAGTGAAAGTCGTTCATATTCATGGGTAGAACACCCTGTAAAAATTTGGATGGTGATTAAAAAATCTGCCTGTATATAAAACTGCAGACAATCATTATCATTACACCGCGACAGCGACGTGCTACCGACTCCGCATCTGACACACCGACACTGACCTTCTATTATGCCAGAATCATCACAACAAGAGGAAAATGATTAGATACAAACAGCAGCTGCTTCCTTGTCATCTGGTCCCGGTGAATCCCATGCGTAATGAAGTGCAATGAATTAATGAATATGTAAACTAGTTGAGTTGTACCGTTTATGACGAATGTCAACCCGCACGATTGGCTAGTTAGGGTTGCCAGCGTGCAACTCGTAGGTACAACCTACTACAAAATAAAACCCGACCACTGAAAAGGATGAAACAAGAAAGTACCTTCCCGTGGTCGCATGCTACCATAGCTTATTGTTAGTACAGCGGCATGCGACCACGGGAAGGTACTTTCTTGTTTCATCCTTTTCAGTAGTCGGGTTTTAGTTTTTAAACTTATTTTTTGTTTCAGTAATAATTATATTTTTGAAATGTGCTAATTAAGCCCTTTCATTTGATACCACAACACGGCATGAAAAAAAATCTTTTAGGTTATGACTTTATGTCCGCTAGAGGGAGCCATATTCAATTTATTCTGACGTCATATAGCCTATTACCAGCGGAAGATCAAGACGCTTCTAACGATACCTCATTTGTCCAATTATGACAAACATTTTAGAAGTTATGACGTAACAGATGAACATACATACATACATATACCGGTCAAAATCATAACCCTCCTTTTTGCTTCGCCGTAGTCGGGTAATATATTACCCGACATATACTTAATAGTCCTCTAGGCCGTATTTTAGCCATTGCGGCCAATATCAACATAGACTAGCCTTCGGCGCAGGAGATAAAGGTGGACTCTCTCTTCCTTCACTCTCATAGATCAGTCACGACCGGGGAGAGACCAGGCGCAGGATCAACGACTTACTTTCCGAGGCACGGGTGCATCACACCGCCAACTTCCAAACTCCGGGCAGGTACTAAGAAATTCCTAATGGAACTACCCAATAACGCTTTTCCCGTCCAGGAAAATGAACCCAGAAACCCACACAACTGCTGAGCTGAGCGTGGCATCCTGTTTTGTTGGCCTGATAAGCGGTATTAACGACGACATATTAAGATTCTAGCTACACATTTCCAGTATATGCTGACTTCACATTGTATAACAATAAATGATAAATTATTTATTTCTGTAAGTAGGTTTGTACAAACACTTTTACACGTCAATCACATTTTTTTAAACTAGATGAGGTCGGCGTTTCCTATCTGACTATTCTGAGAAGAAAGGCCGAAACAAACTCAGAGGTCACAGTCTCTTTTAAAGTCCAGACAAAATCTTGGTCACATCAAGTGAAAACCATGTAGATTGGTAGAATAGCCTATACCTACAATGGTCAGCTAAAACTGGAAATATATAGTTTGACTAGCTCTGCCCCACGGTTTCACCCGCGTAAATGTCGATCCCATGGGAATATCGGGATAAAAAGTAGCCTTTATGTTAATCCAGGGTGTCAGCTAACTCCATACAAAATGTAACATAATGTAAACATATAAACACACACACACACTCACAAACTTTCGCCTATTTATTATTAGTGTAATGTGTAGTCGTGTGTACATACGACAGCATATGAAGCTACTACACTTTATTGATTTTCATCTTTATCGCTAGAGTTTAAGGTACAAAGTTGATCGAGAAAATTTGACAGTTTCGGATAGAATGATGTGCTGGCGTCTCGTCTGTAGGTACATGTGCAAGTCTTATTTTAAATTGCGCACCCCTACACACACATTTTACTTTTGTTTTATCATTCGGCCCGCCCCAGCTTCGCACGGGTGCAATATTTTTTTCCGACAATTTATTTTTTCTTTCTTAAAAGCCTTGTCCTGACAATACCGAACACAACAAAAAAAGAATTAGCGAAATCGGTTCAGCTGCTCTTGAGATTTGGGCTTTAGCAACGGCAACACATTTAGCGATTCATTTTTAAGAGGCAACCCTAGATTCATCTGAGGTCATAGACTCATTAGCAATTAAAACTTGATTATATCGTTTATATAATAACAGGTCTTGCAGAGTTATGTGAGATAATCCTTGCGTCAATATCAGTTATTGATAAGAAAGCCATCAAGTACAGACGCCAGCACATCAAGCTACTACAATCTGTCAAATTTCTTTGATAGATTTTCAACTTTATCGCTAAAGCACAAGGTTCAAAGTTGATTGGGAAAATCTGACAGTGTCGGGTAGGTTGATGTGCTGGCTTCTGTACATTGTATGTATTTTCCTGTTTCAAATTGGTGATTTTACTTATTCAATTTTTACAAGCATTTTGGCCTTGTTAGTTAGTTCATCATCCATAGTCCGACTTCACCCTGCCCACTTGGGCATGAGACCTCTCTTTTCTTGTGCCAATCCCCACGCTCCTGTGCCAGCTTCATCCTGGTTTTGGCCGCGATGGCAATAATGTCGTCTCCCCATCTCGCTGCCAGACGACCGACATCTTGTCTTCCAGCCCTTGGACGCCACTCTGTCACAGCCTTACTCCACCTGTCATCACTGCGCTGCTGCTCAAATGGAGTTGGCCAGGTGTCCTGCCCAACTCCATTTGAGTTCCATAATACTATTTCCGATATCGAAGACTAAAATATTCTTTACTAACTTTTTAGACCTTTAAATCCTGCTTAAGAGCGTTTACGCCGTACGGCATTTCATATAAAATCGGTTCAACGGCTTCAAGCCGTTGTTTTTCGAAACGAATGAACCGATTTTAATGAAACTTCGTACGCATAAGCAGGTCAAAGGTCTAAAAAGTTAGCAGAGAACATTTTCGAAAAATTGTGTTACAGCCAAATTAGACCGATTTTTAATTGTTCCATAGAAACAAAGATTTCCAGTTATCTTTTTTTAAATAAGACATTTCGAAAATGTTCTCTGATAACTTATTAGACCTTTGTATCCTGCTTATGCGTATGAAGTTTCATTAAAATCGGTTCATTCTTTTCGAAAAACAAGGGCTTGAAAGTTTGTATGAAATGCCGTACGTCGTAGTTTATGTATTGGTCCAATCTTGCAAGCTGAATTAAAGAAAACCACTTCCCCTTATCAGAGTCAAATTAAATTAGCTAGCGAAACTACGCAGACGTGACGGTTATTGATAAACACGATATACCTAACAAAAAAAAAGAATGAGTCGATGAATTTTATTTTTGGGGTCAACGATCGCTGGTAGTTATATTATTTGAAGTAAGAATTAGGATAAACAGACATTTTTATTTGATCGTGTATATTGATGCAAATCCCGTCTGTGCAGTTTACACAAAAAACCAGTTATAAATACTTATCTAAAATAAAAACGGTCATCGACTCCAAAAAAAAAAACGGGGCTTGCATGTGGCTATGTAATAACAGCCGCACGGGTCGATCGATCTGGTTAGGCTACGCTTGCCGCGGTTGATCCGTGGATGGGTGACCATCTTCATATAGCAAGACCCCTCCGTGCCTGGGAAAGCACGTTAAGCCGTTGGTTCTAGCTGTCATTCCTGTATCTTTGACAGTTGTTACGGGTCGTTAGAAGCACCAATACAAACCATTTCTGGTTTAATGGTACAAAACAAACATAAAACTGTAATATATATGCATAAAAACAAAAAAAAAAAAAAAAAAAGCCCGAAAGTCTGATAACCAAGGGGTGTCGTATTACCCAGTAACTGGGTTGTGGAGGTCAGATAGGCAGTCGCTCCATATAAAATACTAGTATTCAGCTGCATCTAGACTGGAAGCCGACCCTAACATAGTTGGAAATAGGCTAGGCAGATGATGAATCCAAAAAAAAAACACCTTTTTTTTTTTTTTTGGATTCATCATCTGCCTGGATACCTACATAGGTACTAATTTTTTATCCCAGTTGAAGGTACAGAGGCCAGCACATCAAGTTACCCCAATCTGTCAAATTTCTTTGATAGATTTTCAACTTTACTGCAAAGGAATAAGGTTCATATTCAATTGGGAAAATTTTACAGATTGGGGTAGGTTGATGAGCTGGCCTCTGTACGTTCCCTTGGGAAATTTCCAACCTCCACGCGGGCGAAGCCGCAGGCTAAAGCTGGTTCATACATAACCTGACGCCTTCTCCCCATGAGGGTAGGCAGAAACTACAGATCAATTATCACTAGGTAATTGCGTATCGCACTATTAGTAGCAACATAATGGCTCTCATTTTGACAGAACATTCAATAACATTCATTGCGTTATTTTCGTGGTAAAGCGGTAAATTTTATTAAATGGATTAGCAATAGCAAAATGATCCGGAAAATGGAACCCAGGACCTCGTGCTCAGTATAGCGCTTGCGACCGCTACACCAATGAGGCAGACCTTACATAGGTACTCGTTTTGAGGAATGGAATTTATACAGCGTCAAATTAAATTTGTTAGCGAAACTCCGCAGGCGTGTTGGGCACAGATAATATCTAAACATGATGAAACAAAAATAAATAAAATTGATGATTTTTTTTGGGTCATCAAGTGCAGTTAGTGTGGTCACTTGAAATATCAGTTTAGTAGTAACGTGAGGGGTAAACACTATAAAACAAAAAAATAACGGATTTTTTAACTCATACTTTCTCCAAGCTATTTATATTATCAGAGCTTTTTTTTTTTTTTTTTTAAGGATGGGAAATCATCAAATGACCCCTCCCGCTCTGGGTGGAGCGGAAGGGAGTGTCAGACTCTTACTGACTAAAACCCATCCGTGTTCCTTCCTTAGCCCTTTATATTCCGGGGCAGCGGTAACCCTTTCGGACAATCCCGCTGCCCCGGCAGGCTTCGGCCCTGACGGGCCCCTCCTTTCAATGCTGACATCTCTTTGAGGCGCGCGTGGAACACATACGCGCCGTCCGGCACGGGCCTGGTCCTGATCGGACGGCGAGCTACCCATTACTCGCCGTCCGCAGGCCCGCGCCTACGGTGGCCGGGAGTCGTCACGCGGCTCCCGACGCCCGGAGCGTCTACCGCGGCGGCTGGGACGGGCGGCTCTCTCAGCTCTCTCCCTCGCCCATCCCGCCACCTCCTTCGTTAGCATGACTGCTTCGCAGAAGGAGGTGACTGCCTCCCACTCCCTCTCGCCCCGGACCATGGCTTGGACCAGGGCGGGGCGCGAGAGGTCGCCGCCGCTGCGGATCGCCTCTACGAGGACACGGCGGTGCTCTGCCCAAGCGGGGCAGGCCTCCACCGTATGCTCCACCGTGTCCTCAGGGCGATCCTCGCAGTGGTGACACCCGGGCGTTTCCTTCCGCCTGATGATGTGCAGGAACCTCCCGAAACATCCGTGTCCGGTGAGGACCTGCGTCAGGCGGTAGGTGAGGGCGCCGTGACGCCTCTCTAGCCACTCCTCAAAGAGGGGCTTTACCGCCGCTATCGCGGCGTGCCCTATATTATCAGTGCTTTAAGTAACAACAAGGCGAAGGTGGTGTGATGATCTAATGTCATTGCAAGGCCAATATCATCGAGATCAGAGATCGCACAAGACATTATAGATCTGAAAGGAGAAAGGGGAGGCCTTTGTCCAGCAGTGGGACACAACATAAGATAACAAAAAAAAAACTTCAAATAACAACGCTGAAAGCGGTCGTTGACCTCAAATATTTTTTTGTCAAATCTTGTTTAGGTACCCATCACGTCTGCAGAGTTTCGCTAGCTAATTTAATTTGACCGTATAGTTTAAAATATTTAGGTACTAGCTTCCGCCCGCGGCTTCGCCCGCGAGGTATGTCGATAAAAACTATCCTATGTCCTTCCCCGGGATGCAATCTATGTCTCTGCCAAATTTTATCGAAATCCGTTCAGTTATTTAGGCGTGAAAAGGTAACATACAGACAGACAAACAAAGTTACTTTCGAATTTATAATATTAGTATGGATTCTAGGGATCCACAATACACGGTGTTATTCACTATACACTCACATCAACCAAGCATTTAATTTCAATGCAAACAGCATTGAAATCGCAAATTTCTCGCTCCGTTCTCAAAGTAAACACTCTTAAAAGGACTCTCAGGTAACCCCCGCTACTTAATTTTAAAACCTTGAACTCAAGACAGGTTTGCACTCTCACAGTTCAAGTTACTGAGTTCATTTATTCAGCTGCATATGTACTCACACCGCCGCCGCGCCGTGACCCCGCTTATTATCCTTGCTCTTGAAAAGTCAGGGGAATTACGATGACCTAAAGCGCGTCTTTGTCGGACAGCATAGAAAAGAAAGAGAAGCGCGATGACACAACGCTGGTAATTTATTGCAATATATGAAGCAATAAAAATCTATTGTTTGGACTAAAAAATTAATTAAAACACTAGTGTTTTAGTATGTTGCTTGTAAAATAATCTGACAAAAAATCAGAATGATTGTATGATATCAGTTTGGTTTTTATTGTAAAAAAAAAAAAGTTTTTAGAGGTATCTTCATGATTTTTTTCTATCGTATCAATTTAGTTGTATTATGTTTTCAACACACTATCTACCTAGCCTATATCCTGAAGAATATCATATATTTTTCTGATTTCATTTACTGTAGTCGATCATATACTTAATGTTTCTAAAACTAGCGTTTTTTGCATTTAGGTCTAGACTACCAATTTAGATTGTTCGTATATTTTATTACTAGCTCTATCCGCAACTTTGTCCACGTGAAATTTCGGTCAACGACCCACCCCGTCACATGGCATCAGCAGAATAATTCATGCCAACTGGTTATTATAACACAGTATTTATTATACTAGAGAATGATCCTAGATTGTAGCTACTATTAAATATAGATCTACAGGAACTGTATAATAGTAAGACTAGTCTGTTCACCTCTTTTAATACAGAGAAGGCATGAGCTTTGATCACCACGCTTGCTCAAGACGGGTTGACGATTTCAGACTTATAATTATTAGAGGTGCTTCTTCTTCATAGGGTGTCGATAGCAATCTAAATGGACTCGGCCCAGAATTCGGCTACTTGTTTGGCGCCATCGGATCATCAGCTTCCATCAGTTCCTGTAACGTGCAGCTGACAGGACACGCAGGACACGATATTAAGTGTCCCATCGTTTGTGGAACAGCACCACATTTACACTCCAAGGCGGAGTCGTCTATGAATATCCACCTGAACTCCGGACCCAGGTTGGCCAAAGCAAGGCAAACCTGCCTTGCATTGGCCAACCTGGGTCCGGAGTCTGAGCCTCCCCGAGCGACGTATCTACAGAACCACTATACGTCCGGCGCACCCTGGGCAATCAGCGAGCTATCCACGCTGATTAGCTAATCCTTTCACCACGGTGGCAATCCAAAGTCCACTTATAAATTAGAGGTGCTTTTGGCTAAGTAATAACAGCCGATCAGGGTGCTTACTCTCGAATATAATTCCGATAGATTGACATTGGTCAAACGTCAGTTGGTTGAGTTTTAAACGTCAGGGATTGGCTAGACTCAGTGAGTCCAGCCAATCCCGGACGTTTGACTGACAAATCCAAAGTCGATCTATCGGAATTAAATTCGAGAGTAAGCACCCAGGTTAGGCTACGCAATTGCCGCGGTTGGTCCGTTTATGGTTGACCATCTTCACAGACTCCTCCGTGCCTCGGAAAGCACGTTAAGCCGTTGGTCCCGGCTGTCATTCGTGGATATTTGACAGTCGTTACGGGTCATCAGTAGCCCGAAAGTCTGACAACCAGTCTTACCAAGGGGTATCGACGTATCGTATTACTTAGTAACTGGGTTGCGGAGGTCAGACAGGCAGTCGTTCCATGTAAAATACTGGTATTCAGCTGCATCCGGTTAGACTGGAAACTGACCCCAACATAGTTGGGAAAAGGTCCACCTGATGATTAACTAAGTACTAGCTTTTGCCCGCGATTTCGTCCACGTGGAATTTGTTATTCCCCCAAGCCACCGCATCGCATCGCATTGCCTGCCCGCACTATCACTTCGTTTTCGCTTATCGTTCTTTCTGACTTCTTTTTGCTCGGTTTCTAAGGGTCACAGCGTGATGTAAAACAGCATACAGCCTTCCTCAAGAATTGGGCTATCAAATTCAAAACAATTTTTTTTAACTATAGGTACACCTCCATCCAGTGGCGTAACTATAGGGTGGCATTGGGGCAAAATGCTACGGGCCCCCAGCCTAACCAGCGGGCCATGAGCACACGTCCTAACATCCATACTAATATTATAAATTCAAAAGTAACTCTGTCTGTCTTCACGCCTAAACCACTGAACGGATTTCGATAAAATTTGGCAGAGAGATAGATTGCATTCCGGGGAAGGACACAGGATACTTTTTATCGACATACCTCGCGGGCGAAGCCGCGGGAGGAAGCTAGTAAGTTTAAAAATGCAAACTTTTTTTGAAAATGTGCAACAAAGGACATCATTCAGGTTTCGAACATTTTGTAGCTTTTTCCCATTGTTTCTTAAATTTTTTGGACAGGACCTCATGCTCAGCAGTAGCGCTTGCGACCATTAAGACCAACGAAACAGTCAGGTGTTAAATTTTGTAGGGGAATATATGAAATCTACGCGGAAGAAGTCGCGGGAGAAAAGCTAGTAAAAAAAAAGAACTATAACGTTGGTTGAGCTTCTTTACATTGAGGGAGGGCTCCATCCCTTGAATTTGCCACGGGACCCAAACGGTATAGTTACGCGACTGCCTCTATCTAACCCTACAGGATATATAGGAGTGATGATGATTACTCTGAAATCTCGAAAAAACTCAAAATTCATCCAAAAATTCAATTAACTAATTGTACAGACGCCAGCACATCAACCTACTACAATCTGTCAAATTTTACCAATCAACTTTGAACCTTACGTTTTAGCGATAAAGTTGAAAATCTATTAAAGAAATTTGACAGATTGTAGTAGGTTGATGTGCTGGCGTCTGTACCTCCCAATCTAAATGAAAGAAACAGCGGCACAATTGGTTATTTGAAGGTCAATTTCTACGTAAAATTGAGGAAAATCTTCCATAAAAAACTCTGAACTATGATTCAAAATACATATTAGCACTAATTGTTATTCCCAACACGTTTGCAACAGATTTTTCCTCTTCGATTTGCCCTCTACTATTGCGCGTGACGAGTTAACGTAGGTACAGAGGCCAGCACATCAACCTACCCCACTCTGTCAAATTTTCCCAATTGAATATGAACCTTATACCTTTGTGGTAAAGTTGAAAATCTATCAAAGAAATTTGACAGATTGGGGTAGCTTGATGTGCTGGCCTCTGTACATCAATGCCATAAGCACGAAAATAATTTGATGCATCTACCGTCATAACGTCATACTAAACATGATGTGACTAAAGAGTGATGAGTCCCGGAATTAAAAAAAAAAAACACCACGTGTCAGTGTGGTGCCGGAGTTGTCCGTGTGGTGCCGGACTTGTCCGTGTGATGCAGGACTTGTCCGGCCGTGTGGTGCCGGAATTGTCCGTGTGGTGCAGGACTTGTCCGCCCGTGTGGTGCCGGAATTGTCCGTGTGGTGCCGGACTTAAAGAATAGCAACACCCTACTTCTCCTAGGTGTTGTAAAAGGCGACCAAGAGTCATCCGAAGAATGGACAGCAGTGTTCCCTATGCATTTTACCACTATACTGTGAACGCCAACCCGCCTGCCAAGCGTGGCGATTATGGCCAAGCGATTCGTCATTTTGGGTTTGTTTTGACAGGAACTGAACCCAGGACCTTATGCTCAACAGTAGCGCTAGCGGCGGCCACGAGACCATCGTGGCAGCCGACACGAACAAAAATACCAGTCTATTATTGTCCAACTGTAGAACAATGTCCTCTTGTCATTCAGAGAAGGCACGAGGCATTAATCACCACGCTTGCTCAAGATGGGTTGGCGATTTCAGACTTATATTAACTAACTAGCAGCGCCCCGCGGTTTCACCCGCATAAATTTTGATCCCGTGGGAATATCGGTATAAAAATCCTATGCCCTTTCCCGGGACTCAAACTATCTCTATACCAAATTTCATCTAAATCGGTTCAGCGGCTTAAGCGTGACGAGGTAACAGACAGACAGACAGACACAACTTTTCGCATTTATAATATTAAAAAGCTGTGCTCCGCGGTTTCAGCCGCCTTTCTAAATTACTTCGTTTTCGTTTAGCGTTCTTTCAGGACTTTATTTCTGTTTGCTCGGCTCCTTAATGTCATAGCGCGATTTTAAAGCCTTTTCTCAAGAATTGGGCTACCAAATGCAAAAAGGAACTGTTCAAATCGGACTCGTTTCCAAAGATTTAGCGCGTCCAAACAAACTCTTTAGCTTTATTATTTGTATAGATTTATTATAGGTATGTCTGTTGTTGTTGTGTGTATGTCTGTGTGTTTATTATGTGTATAGATATTGTATGTTTTAAAAGCGTGTCCATGGAGTTTCTTGACCGTTCTTCTCTGTAGCTACTTATAACGCTTTGGAATGGGCAACTAGCTTCATATTTTCTGACTGACCAACTTCTTGACAATTCAAAAGTGCCTGTAAATGGTTTAATTGAAATAAATGCTTTGAGTTTGAGTATGTGTAATAGATAGATTATCTAAAGATAAGTCCAAGTTGCCTCATAATGTTTTCCTTCACCGATGTCAGTATCTAATGACAAAGATATACCTACTCGGAAAGTAGGTACACATTAGTACTTGCCCGGGTTTGAACCCACAACCTTATCCATGAAAGACGAGGCCATAAGCACATTACCCAGGTAAGAATCCAGACTCGCTTCAAAACTAAACATTTTTCCCGACCAGCGGTGTCATCATCTGCCTAGCTTTTTCCCAACTATGTTGGGTCGGCTTCCAGTCTAACCGGATGCAGCTGAATACCAGTATTTTACATGGAGCGACTGCCTATCTGACCTCCACAACCCAGTTACTGGGTAATACGATACCCCTTGGTAAGACTGGTTGTCAGACTTTCGGGCTTCTGAATACCCGTAACGACTGTCAAAGATCCACAAATGACAGCCGGGACCAACGGCTTAACGTGCTTTCCGAGGTACGGGGGTATCACAAAACTTCCAAACTCCGAGCTGTTACTAAGAATTACCTAAAAAAACACAATAGCATTTTGCCCGGCCTGGGAGTCGAACCCAGAACACCACGCTCAACAGTCACGGCTGCTAGACCAACGCGGCAGTCCCTCATTTGTGTAAATATTATGATGGCATACTTGGAATTCTGCCGGTGACACTAAGTAAAGTCCCTAAGCTGTAGGTACTTATGACACAGGTTATCAGCTGAGTATGCGTCGCACTTTGCATCAACATACCACGTTGCAATAAAGAACAGAAAACCAACTATTTAAAATACTTAACTACCGGATGATTTATTAACCGGTTCCAAAATTTTACAGGCTGTTCTACCCATAAATCACGAGAAAAAAAACTTCTTGACCAAAATGTGTGAAACAGCAGATTTTTTTTTTCGTGATTTCGTAGTTGGTCCCATAGTGAAAGTTGTTCATATTCATGGGTAGAACATCCTGTAAAAATTTGGAACCGGTAAAATATGTGAAGGGAATTGAAATGGGCTGGGCGGCTCACGTCAGCCGAATGCACAGTGACCGCTAGGTAACGTGTCCCACTCAGTGGGTGCTTGAAAATGGACGGCACCGCCGCCGCCTGGCCGCCTGGGCCGGCCAGAAAGAGATGGCGAGATGACCTGGACGCGTATCGCAAGGGTTGGATCGAGATGGCTCTAGAAAAGGATGCTGGAAGGATTTTGGGGAGGCCTTTGCTTATCATTGGGACAGTATAGGCTACCTTCCCGTGGTACTAACATAGAAAGCTATGGTAGCATGCGACCACGGGAAAGTACTTTCTTGTTTCATCCTTTTCAGTACCCAGTCGGGTTTTCGTTTTTAAACTTATTTTTTATTTAATTATTTTGAGGGTTATTTCATTTTTTTTTTTTAAATGTGCTATTTTAATTAAGCCCTTTCATTTGATACCAAAAACGGCAAAAAAAAAAATTTTTTTTGGTCATGACTTTATGTACGCTAGAGGGCGCCGTATTCAATTTATTGTAACGTCACATAGGCTATAACCAGCGGATGATCAAGACGCTTCCAACGATACCTCACTTGTCCAATTATGAAAAGTAGTTTAGAAGTTATGAGGGAACAGATGAACATAATACATACATACCGGTCAAAATGATAACCCTCCTTTTTCCTTCGCCATAGTCGGGTAAAAAAATATGTGAAGGTGGACGGCGCCGCCTAGGTGGGCCAAGAAAAAGGTGACGTAACGACCTGAGGGCTTATACAAGTGGCAATCCCTTTCAAAGCGTTTCCTATTTCTACAATGACAGGGCTTTTCGGTACGAGTAACTTATACGTTTTTGACATTTTCATCACCGTTATCGCTGATAGAAATGTCACTTTGTCTAGACCCTCTGGCCACGTACCAGGAGGGCTGGTTCAAGGTAGTGCGGGAAGAGACCTGGAAGAACTTGAGGGTAGCCTTTGCCCAGAAATGGGACAGCATGAGATAAAGAAAAAAAATTGGTTGTCTGTAAAGTCGGTTCACGGACTATAATTTTACGTGATAACGTCATAAGAGATGATGCGTCACAAGCCGAACGCTTAGGCCGATCGCGCCTCTCTATCGCTTGTACCGCGCTCTCGCTTGCACGCTCGGCTCAGGCGGAACGTGACAATGAGTCAGGCTTTTTCGTGCGTGCAGGTGGCGTTCATCGATTATAATACGTTCTCACGTCTAAAAATTGGTGGGAAAAATCGACCCATCTGTTGGAAGGTGTTATGTATTATGTTATGTGATTGCATATCCAATTTTTAAATTGACCTGCAACTTTGTTATCGAATAAGTACAAAATAATTGAATTGACTTTTATGCATGATTAATGCATTGAATAAATAACAATTTCACAATTTTATTAAATTGTGAGAAGGAGCGACACGAGTTTTTGACACAGAAATTCAAGAGGAAAACCGATAAGTTGATGAACATCTAGAAAACTGATTAAAGACAATTTATAAACTTCGGTCTTATGTAATGAGGTTAAAAATAGATAACTGGGTAAACTTCTTATAAACTAAACAAACTAACAAACTAACTATTAAAATAAAAATATAATATCCTAACATATCCAAAACAATTATATTAAACTAAAATGTGACATCGAAAAAATCCTCCGCATCGCTGTCGACTGGTAATGTACCCAAGAGACTGGCGGCATTGCCACATCGTATGGCAATGCTTAGCCTCTGGCCAAGGTAAAAGACAAATATCCTAATAGAAATAACTATATCTAGAAAAAATTAGTTCATGAGTTTATGCAAAGTGGATCTTCTGATAAAAAAAAGTTGTATGCAAATAACTGAATCATTTTTGTCTGATATATAAACTGGCACAGCGACTTGTCGTAGTGTAGTTCGAGACAACGTTCTGCGGAAGAGGTACGTACTTGGCAAATAATATATCATCTTTTTATTTCATTACCTATAATTCAATTATTTTAAAAATCTTTAATGTTATTTTTATACACTAATTGCATCATTATATCACATGTTAATAAATTTAATATATATTTATTATTATTATATAAATAATATAGAAATTACTTATAATAAATATAAAAATAATATAAATCATAAAAGTCTCAATTTAACATTTTGAAAAATACCGAACCCTAAAAAAATTTGAAAATCATAAAGTGCACGACTTATAATGCTCATTTGATAGTATAAAAACCATACATATAGAATATTAAATTAATTAGTTTTTTATTAAGTAAAATTAAACTACTTTGAATAAAAGAGTAATTTTCAATAGGGTTTTCGTATCTACTGCATTAAATCAACTTTTGAATCAAGTACAGAATTAATCCCCATTAAATTATCGATACAATGTTATATATAGGTAAATTAAGTGGGTTCTGTGTACTAGCAGGAGTATTTAAACAATAGAAATTGAAAGGACGCAAAAAAAAATTTCGATCGTAAAGCACTCTAATGCTTCGTAATGAGTCGTACAATTTATTTATTTTTTGTTTAGCCTATACTTTCAAACTGCTGGACAAAGGCCTCCCTCAAGTCCTTCCAGGAACTCTTTTCCCGCTTTTAATATTACAAACAGACACTCCAATTTATTTGTTTATATGTAAATGTATAATTATGTATGTGTGTTTATTTAGCCCACCGGTATTAGGTACAGAGTCCAAGCTAGCGGTACACTGGTCAGGGCTCCTGAGAGAGGAACCTCCTAATGACACGCGCCGTGTTCAGAAGTACCGTTTTCTGGATCAAGTCTTGATTATTTTAATTATTTATTATTTTCCTAAACGAAAATCTGCGTCTGTAAAGTTTGAAAGCACATAAATGCGCGTTGTGGTTGCGTTACGACTGCTGCAATTACAAGTCTAGGGAGAAAGCGAAGGCGTAGTTAGACACTACGCACCTATACTACGCAGCTACGGCGTAGTTCATAATGCTACGACTCGTAGCCTACGAAATAGCTCCCAAAACGCATACTCTGCTACGCCTACGTTCGCGTGTTTTCCCGCCCGGCGCGGGCGGCGGGCGGTGTCCGGCGTTAGAATATTTCATTGTTTTCTTTGTTACTTTTTAATTACATTACATTATAAATAATAATAAAAAAAAACTAAGTATGTACTTAAAAAAAAAAACCGGCCAAGTACGTGTCGGACCACGCACAATGAAGGGTTCCGTAGTTGGAATGAATTTATCCCAGGAACAAACTTAACATTGTAGTTGAAAAACATGTTCATAGATTCCAACTGAAAATGTAAGTGAGAGATTTACCATGTTGTTTCAAGATCATAGACTTCTTATTAATTTTCCTGTAATCTACAGGTATAGAACTATTTTCTGTATTTTTTTCAAAATTTTAGGCTCAGTAGTTTCGGAGATAAGGGGGGGGAATGGTAAATTTTCGTCTA
Organism: Gortyna flavago; assembly: GCA_963669345.1. Classification (NCBI taxonomy): domain Eukaryota; kingdom Metazoa; phylum Arthropoda; class Insecta; order Lepidoptera; family Noctuidae; genus Gortyna; species Gortyna flavago. The sequence continues at coordinate 4,463,352 of OY770155.1, read as the reverse complement.
GTGTCTTAAATAACTTTAATACAATTTATTTTAAAATTATGAAAAAAAAATATTTGAGATCCTCACGATAAGCCCTTTCATTTGATATGTCACACGGTACAGATTGCGAATCTTCTTTTTTAAATTGTCTATTTACCCCTCAAAAATGACTCCCATTTTCAAAACTCATTTATTTACGTTGCACGTCTGTGTTTGGGTCACAGAGATTCACATGTGTACCAAATTTCAACTTAATCGGTCCATAAGATTCGGAGCAAATTGGCTGTGACAGACGGACAGACAGACAGACAGACAGACAGACAGACAGACAGACAGACACACGAGTGATCCTATAAGGGTTCCGTTTTTCCTTTTGAGGTACGGAACCCTAAAAAAACAAGTCAACAATATTACTTATCTATTACTTACTTAAAATGTTATTTTTTGTTAATAAGTAAAAGTTGTTATTTGCATATGGCATTTAAAATGTACATTGTTAAAATAAAGTTATCAGGGGGCCTAAAAAGGCCACTTTGGCAGAATCGTATTTAAAACGATTCATATCACGCAATTCATCTGACAGTTTCATACCTACATATCCCTGAAGGGTTAGGCAGAGGTGTACCTATAGCATTTTACGAATCTCCATACAAAACTGTCATATAGATGAAATTGCGTGATATGAATTGTTTAACGATTCTGCCAAAGTGGCCTTTTTAGGCCCCCAGTAAGTGTGTCCATGCTTTTATGGGCCTGAGTTAATTGATAGAAATTCTTCTACCTAAAGAAAATATCTTATTCCCCCCCCCCTGCCCCACCTTGCCTCTTTCAAAGTAAATATACAAGTGTTTAAATACCTAATAATATTGTTTATTTTCAGAAATCATGGCTCGCGTTTTGAAGACTACTTTCTTGGTGGTGGCAGCATGCCTAGTTATATGTAAGTACCTAACGTTTCCTTACTATCTAATCTGAAAGCTAAAAGTCTTAAGTACTTAACAATAATAATTATGTTCAAGTATATAAAAAGGAAATAATCATTGGGCATCAAAAAATTCGTCTGCATCGTTGTCAACAGGTACACCACGTTTGGCACGTTTATGGCAATAGGTACTGATTCTTTGGCCAAATAAAAACTTTTTTACAAAAAAATAACAAACGACATAAAAAAAAAAAACACTGCATAGTGAAAAATAACTTCACAAATAATGCAATGAATGTTTTTGAACTGTCAAAATTAAAGCCAATACTACTGACAGTGTGCTACGCGATTACCCAGCAGGTGTTTGTAAGCTGACATGAGCGTTTTTCTACTATGAATTCATAAAAAATTCCAAATGAGAGATGATCATTGTGGTGATGATTTTAATAACTTATGATAAAATAATCACATAAATTGGGCTTAAAACCACATAAAAACTAGTTAAGTGCGAGTGGGACTGGCACATGAAGAGTCCCGTAGGTACCAAAAGGCAAAAAACGCAAAGAAAAAAACACATTTCTTTTAACTTTATATTATTTGTTGTTATACCAGCAAAAGAAATACACATTCTGTGAAAATTTTAACTATCTACCTACGTATAACGGTTCATGAGCTACAGCCCGCTGACAGACAGACGAACGAACGGTCGGACGGACGGAGGCTTAGTAACAGGGTCCCGTTGGCACCTTTTGGGTACGGAACCCTAAAAATAATTATCAAATGCTAAAAACCTCTTCATTTATTCAAGTCGATTAAACACATATTGCTAACCCTATCAAATTGTCTAATTTTTCGTCTTTTCCTCAGGCGCATCCCATCCCGTCGAAAAGGCAAAGCCCGCAGAATCCTCTAACCTGCCAGTGTTGAAGGATCAGCCCGCTGAAGTGCTGTTCAAGGCTGATAACTACTCTACAGTGCTCCTGGAGTGCGCCACTGAAGGTCGAGAGAAAGAAGTCAAGTAAGTGCAGATATTACAACCAACTAAGACTATTTTGAACTGATTCTGCATGCCGCGACGACGCCATTTTATGACGACGCCATTTTATGACGACGCCATTTTATGACGACCATGGTTTGTCTTTGGCAGTGTCGCGATTATGTTATCTGCAGTTTGAAACCACGTATTCTACATTTTGTATTATTAAACATGTCATCAACTGCCTAGCTTTTTCCCAACTATTTTGGGGTCGGCTTTCAGTCTAACCGGATGCAGCTAAATACCAGTATTTTACATGGAGCGACTGCCTATCTGACCTCCACAACCCAGTTACTGGGTAATACTGGTTGAAGACTGGTTGTCAGACTGTGGGGCTACTGATGACCCTTAACGACTGTCAAAGATCCACGAATGACAGCCGAGACCAACGGCTTAACGTGCTTTCTGAGGCACGGAGGCTTCTTAGTATGTGAAGATGGTCACCCATCCATGGACCAACCGCGGCAAGTGTAGCTTAACCTGATCGATCGACCCGTGCGGCTGTTATTACTTGGTCAAACGCCTTTTATTTTATAGATACATGTAATACAATTAAACATTCTTGTCGTGGGACTTTTGTTTTCGCTAACCTATTTAACAACAATAAACATAATTTGTGATTATTTGGTAACAATAGGTACTAGTTGAATTGTTGATACTACCCCGCGCGTGTCTAGTGCCAAGAGTGGTTCATTTAGTGCCAATTTTGTACGCTATTAATTTTGTTTAAAAATTTAGTTTTCTAGTTTTATGGCTGATTTTTCCAACGCCAAATAATTTTATCGGAGGAATAATTTAAAATTATTGAGAGTCCTTCCTAACTCAATGGTCCTTCCATACAAAAAAAATGTCAGACGTCAAATATAATTCACGAATAAAACATCTGTCATTTAAAAAATCTGCCCTAAATGTCATAACCTAAACACCACTCTGTATACGATCGCAAGCGTAAAATTTGCTGAGCATAAAGTCCCGGGTTCGATTTCCGAGTATGGAAGTGCATTATCGCTCGCATTACACTTTTCAGTCTTAATTTGTGCCCAGTTAACGAAAATAGGTCGCCCCGGGCTATTGCAGGTTGCAGGGTCTGCAGTCTCGACATAGATAGCGACGCTGTCGCAAATTACCGATCGCTAAAAAATACCGAAAATAATCGCTTGCTGTAACGATGCTTACGACAAACGCAAGTCAACATCGTCGGTACAGACACACCTTCGAGTACGCTCATTTCGCTTTTTTTTTATAATTACTTGCAAACATCCCCAAAATTATAAGTTTACGATGATATATAACGATTCACTTTGCGGGATGTCAAAAATGCTCGCAAATTATGAAACAGCATTGCCACGATTGTTTAAAAACGTGTAATATTATAATAATATAGTCGTTAGATAGGATATATAATTTTCTTTGAGTCTTCTATTGCCCCCTGAGTCTCAAACACCCACCAGGGGGCGTTATCGCCCACGTTGAGAATGGCTAGCATTGTAGCCTTTCGTGGAATAGATACTATGTAGCGTGATGTTGTCATGTTAATGTCATCAAAGTAAATAAGCAAAACAATAACAATATTATTTTTTCCTTCTATCAGGTGATTTACCGAACGTAGGTACCTAGACTGAATCATTTTTAAAAGGAAACTGTAAAGTTTTCCTTATAAAAAACTTCCGTGAGACGTGAAACACCACAATAATTACATTGTTTAGTATTTATTGAGAAAAACCTATTACTTATTTTAACTAATTTACTTTTTATTGTTAAACGAAAATTATTTAAATTCAATTTCGTTCTGCAAGAACTGACGACCGTGCAAGCCCTCACGTTTAGCACACACTTGCGACTAGGTAATACAATCAATCTCAATCTGAATCATTTTGAAGGATATTGCTAATTCCTTGTTTCTTAAGTTCGAAAAATTTGATCACAATATTTTGAAAACATTCGATGAATGTTGTTAAACTGTCAAAATGAAAGCTGCATGACAGTCCATTGCTACCTACTGATAGTGTGTTGCGGAACTACCTCGCTAGACTTGAAATACCGGTATTTTTGGGAACCGGTACTGGCCTTGGTGTGATACTGGTACCAGGGTTCGATGTTTTATTATTGGGTTTTGGTAATCAGCAGCACGAAGTCTGGATTCTCGCCCCTTTTACATAGGACTTAAGTTACATATTACCGGTCAGCACGCCTTTGCTTATTCTTTCGCAGAAAACAGGCATGACGTATGTGTCATAAAGTTAGTTTAAATTGCTTTGTCCATTTTTTCAGATACTCCTGGCACAAGAACGGCCAGCCTTTCGACTGGGAGAAAGCCGGGCACATCGCCCAGCGCCCTGGAGAGGGTAGCATCATGTTCTTCAACCCCCAACCCCAGGATGAGGGCAAATACCAGTGCTTTGTGGAATCCCCTGCAGGAACTGCCAGTACTCGCCTAATCAGTCTTAAAAAGGCCTTCATCAACGCCCCAAAAGTGAAAACCCAAGAGCATACTCCCGTAGAAGGAAAACCCTTTAAACTGGACTGTCCTATACCAGAATCTTACCCCAAACCTCAAATAGTTTGGAAGACTCAACTTCTTTCTGATCCTACCATCATTGAGCCCTTCCTTAGCCGTAGAATCACTTTATCTCCTGACGGTACCCTTTGGTTCTCGAATGTGACTGAGTCAGATGTCAGTCCGAGCTTCAAATATGTCTGCTTCGCCCAAACTCCTGCTGTTGGTGAAGATGTGGTGCTTGCTGAGCATTTCTTGAAGGCTCTGGTGCAGGATAAGAACCCCAGTAACGGAGAACTGGTGCCCCAGTACGTGAGCAATGATATGATGGCGAAGGCTGGTGATGTTACCATGATCTACTGCATCTATGGTGGAACGTAAGTGCTTTTGGTATTTTTTTCTTACTTGTAGCCAAAAGTGTGGCAACATTGTTAGGTATGTCTCATAATCACCTCGCTTTTCCCAACCATGTTAGGATCGGTTTCCAGTTCAACCATGAATGCTAGTACACATGGAGCGACTGTCTATCTGACCTCTAATAAGGAAATGGCTTCTTGGTATTGTAGTTATGTAAGGGCGATAGGTTGGTTCGATCTTCGCGGTTTAAGCGTGTGGCTAAAGAATGCAAAGGAGATGTTTCAAAATGTATGGAGCCTGGGCCAGGTCCTTGTACACTATACAAAAAAATAGGAAAATTCATTTAAAACAGTTCTCAACTGTCCAATTACTTTAAAATGGCTTGTTTTGCTGGTAAACACAAGAAATTACACTTGAAATTGCAACACACAACAAAAACCCGTCATGGCGGTAAACTGTCATTTTGATTGATTAATGACGTTTGACATGTTTATTTCTGTGGAGGAAACCACACAAGAAAGTCGACGTCCTTACAACATAAGCCGGGTAACAGTCCAAAAACGAAAGCTAGGTAAACAGATGGGAAAGAAACGGTATTAAATCCAAAAAACGAAAGCGAGGTTGTTAAAAAGAACTCCAGAAACTCAAAACAAAACGAACACAATCACGACCGACGACAAGACGAAAGTGACTGAAGTGACACTTTTGTGACAGCTAACAGAGGGGCAATTCTGGTAATTTTAAGAACGTTCACAGTCTGATCTCAGTCTCAATCTGTCAAAAATACCTCAAATTGCAGTACATTTTGACAAGTTTTTGACATTTGTTTGTCGCTGAGATGAGACTGCGACTAGATTTTGAACGTTTTAAATTACGAGAATTGGCCTTCTGTTCTATTTCTATGATCAATGGTTAATTGTCCTTGTTTTTAAGCACAGAGTAACTAAATCGGTGAGACGCCATGTTGAAAGTCGATAAAAATAATTGATAAATATCAATTCACTACCAGAACAGTATACATTTAATTGAATTATCTGTATTTTTCCTGAATTCTATGGATTTTTCTCTTTTTTTTGAGTTACTGTACATAGACCTGGCCCATTTTGAAACATCTCCTTTATACTAAAATAAGTATAGTCTGTATATTACTATTAATAGTTATTTTCAACTCCAGAATTTAATGTTTCTATTATAATACTTAAAACAGCAATAATTACAACGATATAAATCATAATAGTAGCCAACTGTAATATGTTTGAAATTAACTTAACTAAAGGAGTACCATGAGCCATTTAGCTTTTGCGTCTGGCAGCACCGGAATATTGGCGATTAAAAAGAACGGACATCTTGTTTGTCTTTACGTGGAACACTAAATATTTCTTCTAAGTACAGCTAAAATTAAGTACAATATGCTTTACAATCTTGCGGCAACAAAACTAAGTAGGCACTTGGTTTAACGACTTTTTTATACCTTTCCAAGTATGTCAGTAAAATGTTATGCCATTATTTATGTTCTTTTAATTGGCATCGACATAATTACTTTAAGCATTCAGTATTTATTATTATTGCTCGGGTTTTTCGCGATTACACTATATATTTTACTCGTTATATTTTGATAACTGTCAATTTTAAATGATGTCAAAATAGATTACCAAGGATCATCCGTAAAAAGTTTGAGTTTCGATCACTTCTTCAGGGATAGTCTATTAGGCATTCGACATATTTATGACGAGAACGCGTAGGTCAAAAACCTTTCGAACTAAATGATGGTGACCGTAATTTTATTTAAGTAATTTAAACATAGAGGCTCCCAAGCTAGTCATTGTTAACTCTCATTCAAAACAGATGCAACCAAAGGCAAGAGTCAAAAACATCAATAACAATCATCAATTTACTTCCACAGCCCCCTAGGTTACCCTTCCTGGTTCAAGGACGGCAAGGCTGCTGATGGCAAGCCAGGAGACAGGGTTACGGCCTACAACCGCACCAGTGGCAAGAGGCTGCTCATCAAGGAGACGCTGCTGGAAGACCAGGGCGAGTACAAGTGCGTGGTCGACAATGAAGTTGGACCGAAGCAGACGCATACCATGAGGTTGACTGTAGTCAGTGAGTATCTAAAATTTTCAATTGCGATTTTAGGAACGATAAGATATTCAAATCTTTATTTCCGTTCCATAACCATAGGTTGTTACAATGTCGTATAGCTAAGGTACAATTACGAGTCCTGTAAATTCCTGTAGGGCATTGGCCATCATTGCTTGCACTGTGGGACCTCCCCACGCACTCGTATACAGACGCCTCATCGTTTGTTTGGTTATTTCTTTTATTTTAGAATGAAAATAAACATGTTAGGTTAATAATAATAACGTATAATCTTGTGGAGCCGAGCACAACTTAACGTGCTTAATTTCTACATTTTCAATCTCAAATTAAAGAAATAACCAAACAAACGATGAGGGCGCTACTGAGCGGTCGGTGTCGTCTTAAGTGATACAACAAAAAATATTTCCTGATGTTTTCGGCATACATGCCACTTTACTGATATTTTATTCATTATTACAGGTGCGCCAAAACTCTCCAAGAAATCAGAAAAGCAAATTAACGTGAAGGAAGGTGAAGATGTATCGATCCCCTGCCAAGTTACAGGCCTGCCTGAGCCCAAGGTTTCTTGGACATACAACTCTAAGGCTCTTGGTGACAGAGCCACATACAAAGATGGAGTCTTGACCATCAAGAACGCGAAGAAAGGAGACACTGGATACTATGGCTGCAAAGCTGAGAATGAACATGGCGATTTGTACGCGGAGACTCTAGTCCATGTTGCTTAGACTGACAAAACGTTAATTTATTTAGTTTTAAGATTAATTTTATGTTAACGTAATTAACTTCATTAAAATCAACTATTTGCAAGTAAACTTGTGTTTTCTTTTCTGTTTCTAATACAATTTGATAAACATAAAGTAACATTCACTAATCTTATAGGTAACAAAGAATTCTACTATTCCATTAAAAGATACTTCCTATAGTAGAAATATAAATCCTACAATGACAACACCTTCTTGACAATGACATTGACATTAATTACATTTGACATTGTAATGACAACGCGTATAACCTCAAAAAATTTTCAGAAAATTCAAAATAAAGGCTAAATATAATTAAAAAACATGTTTTTTCTTTACATTATAAGTATTTTATCACTAGCCGTTCAAGCTACATTCGTCACGCTGGCCATTGGTAAGCCATACATACATTTTTAAGTAAAAAACGCAATAAAACTAGTGTTTTCGAAAAATTGCAAATTATGTGTTAAAAATCTACCCTAGTTTGTCTTTTCTGTAGCTAACGTGTAAAAGAGATGATGCATGCACTAGTTAATAGTTTAAATGTTGAAACAAAGTAATAAAACACATTTTTTTATTAACTTTTTCTTGCAAGGAACAATTGCATAGTAAGATTTTGCCTTATCATTCCTCATTAATTCTAAATGTCTCTTGAGCGATACTTAATAATAAAACATTTCTAAACTTACCGTGGAGCATAGAATTAAAGAAATAACTGGCATTATATTCTCTTAAATGCATACCCTGCAACAGACAAGCAATTCTGGCAAGGATCCAGAAAAAAAAAATTGGCAGAACGAAATTAATTATTTATAAAATAGTATCTACCAGACTAGAGTTATTTCTAGCTTAGATGAATCAGTAATAATGTTTTAATTAATAATTTAATTAAATAAAACACGAAAAGACAGTAGAAATACAGGGGATGGTATAAAATGTTAACAAACAGGGTACTTAGGTAAGCAATAAATAGCCTCAACAAATGGTAAAGTTTCTTGACCATTCTTCTCCATACTAACCTACTACTCTTTGGAATGGGCAACTAGCTTCATTTGTGACTGACTGACCTTGACAATTTATTCAAAAGTGCCTAAAATCAGTTTAACCAGTAAAATGCCGTAATTACAGAAATAATTAAAAATGCAATGTACTGTTGTGATGTACAGACCAGCACAATAAGCTACTACAATCTGTCAAATTTCTTTAATAGATTTTCAACCTAATCGCTAAAGCTTTAGGTTCTAGGTTGATTAAGAAAATTTTACAGTTTTGGGTAGCTTGATGTGCTGGCGTCTGTACATGACAAAACATCAAGATTTCTGTGGCAAAGCCAAGTTTAATAGTAATGTATTATAGACATAAACCTTCCGTCCTTCCTTCTGGTATTCAGCTGCATCCGGTTAGAATGGAAGCCGACCCCAACATAGTTGGGAAAAGGCTAGGCAGATGATGATGAGACATAAACCTTCTGGAGTAAATTCTCTAAATGATGATGAAAACCGCATCAAAATGTATTTAATTTAGAAGGTCTTAGCTATAAAACAGACAAATATTGAGAGCAAAACTAGAACAAAAAATTCGAAGACATGTGACATCTACCAACCCGCACTGGGCCCGTGTGGTAGATTACGGCCTCCTCTTTCTCACAGAGAGGAGGCCTGTGTCTCAACTGTGGAAACATTATAGGCTGATTATGTTGTTGTTTTTGTATACTATTTGTGTTATATTATGCTGTGTATTGAAATGTTTTCAGCCGCTGGTCTATACTATTTAGCAGAGCTAGTAGAAGAATATACAGTTATGGCAAAATATATTATCACATGGACTGTGATTGTAAGTACAACATTTGTTTAAATATTTTCTAAATTAAGACAAAAAATATTAAGCCTTTTGTTCCCAGTTTGCAGATTTTATTTTTGATGTTGGTACACAAAAGCATGTACAGTCAACAAAAGAGATAAGTATGCAGGATCGTCGGATATAGTTGGAAGTTTAATAAGACACCGCTCTACGTCTCGCTGTAAAACAGAGAGCGCGCGAAGTGTAGATCGCTTTATCGCGACAATATAGCCGTAGCAGTATACTTTAAACAAAATATGGGTGACAATAGACCTATTAAGGTATGAGAAACAAAGCGTAATGTGCAGTCATCTTCCATAGAAAAGAGAGGATCCTCCGACCAGACGGGTGTTGTGTCTGGCGGGCAACACAGAGCATGTAGGTAACCTTTTCTAGGAAACTGCCCGACGATTGATGTCGGGACGTTGTATATTATTATGCGTCATGAATCCAGACGTCATCTTACAATATGACGTACTACAAAAACGCCTGCATTTCAGCACTACCAACTAAGAGTAATTAGGTGCAGTCAACAAAGAGATAAGTATGCAGGATCGTCGGATATAGTTGAAGTTTAGTAAGAAACCAATGGATTTTCTCGAATAAAATTTCATTTTATTAATAGAAAACAAACAGCTCACTTATTAAATTACATTTCAGTCGACAACATCCATCGGTTTCTTACTAAACTTCAACTATATCCGACGATCCTGCATACTTATCTCTTTTGTTGACTGTACATGCCGAAGATGCTTAACTGCGATACCTCGCAATCGCAGTTTAGCTCGCTACCTCGATGTCCCTACCAAATAAAACAAATACATGCTAATAGACACGCACGCACAGCATCGAGATAAACTCCCAAGCAGCCCGCGATCTATCGCAGTGAGTGAGTGAGAGCGGTTTCGCACTACATCCGATCCGAATCCAAATTAAAGATCCGACTTCAATCCGAATTGGGAATGTTCTAAATTCTGACGGATAGAATTCGGATCTAGTTCGCAACCCCTCATACAAATAGGACTATGGTCACTTCGGACCAGCATTTCTCGGATTCGGATCGGATGTAGTGCAGAACTGCGCTGAGTGTGCGCGTCGGCATGTTACCCTGATAAAGCTAATCATGAACTTACCAATTTCGCCTTCTTTTCCAGACCACAGCCTGTATCCACATAGGCCTTCAAATCTTTGAAGACATACCTTTACACCTGAATGCCCTAGGCCTCCTGCAGCAGGCGCTGCACGGTCTACTGCTCCGAGACTTCCCAGTGGTCAGGGTCACCAGCATTACCTTTATAACGGCTATCCTGACCCTGGTACTGCATCATTACTTGGCTTTCAAATTCTTTGGAAGCGTGATCTATAATTTCTCAGAGGTTTGTTGGTATTTTGTATCTGTACTTCGTTTATGAACAAGAACTGACTCTGTTGTGAAAAAATGTCCGTCAAACTGCGTTAAATTAAGATGGCGCCACAGTTGCGACAGGGGTAAATTTCTCACAGCAGTAATTTTAGGTTATGTTTACAAAATTATTTTGGACTACGTAAATAGTTGAGGTTTGGTATACTGGGCTGTCCCTTTCTACTCAAGTCAATAAAAAATAAATAAATTGAGAATGGATTTGAGTTTTAAAATAACAATGAAAAATTTTTTTTTTCACAAAAATATGATATCGCAGCAGGGAGGCATAGATTCATGAGAGCTGTACATCAAAAGAGATTAGAAGGTAAACAGATTATTTACCTTGATGAGACAATGTGCATCCGAACTATATAGTTAAAAATCGTGGCACTCTGGGAGTGCCGACAGAAGTGAAAACAAAACACAAACAGAATACTTTGCCATCACTCACTGACATATCGGATATACATTAAAACCGAGTACATCCCGAGGACAGCCGAACACATCCGAAGCGGTTTCGGTAACGGTAACAGTGTCGCGAGTTTAATGGTTTTTTACCATATCAAAAAATGCCCAACGCGCCTAAAGAAGTTTTCACTCCGCTTCAACTTTCCACCCTGAGTAATAGCAGTTTATGAAACTGTTGCATAATAAGAGTTTTTGAAACACGAGTGTAAGTTAAAAGCCGAGCCGTGAGTGAGAGAAGATACCTAATATACAGTCATAGACTTATAAAAAAAGATGGACTCCGCGCCACGCATATCGAAAGTGAAGCACAAAAACACGCCTCACGCTCACATTTACATCATAGTATGCCGACCGGCCGCCATTACGTGACACGACAGCGTCAATCGTCAATCACGTACACAGATCACACACTTTCGATATGCGTGGCGCGGTGTCCATCTTTTTTATAAGTCTTATGTATACAGTATATTTATTATTAAAATTGCAGGTGTTAGCATACTTCACGCTGTGCCTTTGGGTGGTGCCCTTCGCGCTGTTCGTGTCTCTATCGGCGAACGATTACGTTTTGCCCACTACTGGGGAAAAACAGCCACTGTTGATAGGTAAGATACTGTGATACATTTATTTACATCTGCAAAATCATGTTTTTGTAACAGAACTGTTGGAAATATGGGTGTGCATCACTTAGGGGAATGAACGTGAACAACAAAAAATCTGTTTTTCCATACATGTGTGTTTGTTGACAGAATTTATGGTTGGCGATTTGAGTTTTCGTCGTGTTTTGATATCGATACCTATCTGGTCAGCTGAGTTTGGCTAGCTAATTTAATTTGACCCACCAAAAGAAGAAATCTCTTACGGAAAAGTGCTTATGGTACAAATCTAACTTAGAAATATGTATTAATGATTCTAATTATTATAATTATGTAAATACGTACCTGTTATAGTCGCAAATCATATTTTGGTCAGGATACAACCTGACACTGACCAGAAAATTGCAAAAAAACGTAAGAAAAATTGAATTTCGCGGGTTTGTTGAAATGACATAAATTGCTAATATTAATTTGAATAGAACTTATGTATTTTATTTTTCCAGGTGACAGCAATGTACTGACAGATTACCTGTCTAGAAAATCGAAGAGATACAGTCTCCTCTCATTCTTCAGTTTCGCTAAAGACTCCATTCTACCACAGCGGAGCAAGAAGGCCTTCTGAGGACATCAAGTAATTAATATAGTCTTAATCAATGCAATACAGCAGTGCCACGAACATTTGTTATAGCTGTATGTAAGTGTCGTGACTCTTGAGAGGTTGGCACAAAAGCGGCCAAGCGCGGGCTGTGGACACGAACCGTCTTCGAAATGAGTTCTAACTTTAGACCTAGCGGAAACCTTCGAGCCAGTTACTGTATTTTGAACTTTATTCCGACAAATGTAAAGTTTTTAATGCAAAATTGACCTCGGTTCCGAACCAGCGTAAAATATTGAACGCTACATATTACAAAATACGTTAGTTTCTTGTATAACCCCGTTTACTTTTCAGATTTATTTTTATTATTTGTTGTTATAGCGGCAATAGTAGTACACACTCTGTGAAAATTCAAAGTGTCTACATATTACGATTCAAAAAACACAGCCTCATGTAAAATACTCATATTCAGATGTATATATCTATCACTCGATTTAATTATGTTTGTGATAACGTTATTTTAGATAGATAGTTAAGAAAAGCCTTGAGGCTAAAAATAAGGGCACTCGCACCTGCATGACCCACTCGCGACCACCGCCAGGGGCCACTAACTACCTACTGAAGGTCAATTCTCGTAACTGGACTGGACTGAGGGGTAATTCTCGTAATTTTAAGAACGTTCACAGTCTGATCTCAGTCTCAATCTGTCAAAAATACCTCTAATTTCCCTACATTTTTTTACAAGTTTTTGACATTGACTGTCGCTGAGATTAGAATGCGACTAGATTTTGAATGTTTTTAATTACTGGAATTGGCCTTCAGACTGTAAACGTTCTTAAAATTACGAGAATTGCCCCTCTGGTGCTCTGTGATTCATTTAGCAAGTAACCGCCATCGGCTACACGTAAGCTGGTACAGACTACTGGCGCAGTTCTCAAAAGACCAGGAGATCTAATCAGCTTCTGGAGGGAGGTGGGCTGGTTGGAATAACCACCAACGGCCGCCATGGCCCACGCACAATGGTCCACTGAAGGTCTAAGTGCGGAAACCAAACCCATAACATAGAACATAGACTACTGGCACATCAACCTACCCGAAACTGTCAAACTTTCCCATTCAACTTTGAACCTTATGCTTTAGCAATAAAGTTGAAAATCTATCAAAGAAATTTGACAGATTGTAGTAGCTTGATGTGCTGGCGTCTGTACAAGATGTATTAAAAGTGGTTACCGCTGAAAATGTTCTGCAGCATTGGTTCAGCGTACGGGCAGCCTCAGGTAAAGCTTTGGTTTCCTAAGAAAGCGGTGAACGGCCACACTGACGGCTGTCCAAATAAAATACGGTGTCAAAAACGCTCTCGTGGAAAACGTCAACTAACTTTCATAAATAACGTTTTAGTGACGTCATTCGCCGGTAAGTTGCGGACCACAATATGGCGGCCATTGCTCTTATTGAAAACCATAGCTTTGGGCATCTGGAAGTATACCCTCGTACAATGGATAGCAGTTAGCACCATTTCCAGATCTGATCTGAAGCGTTTGTAAGTTGTGAAAGGATGATGCCCATTTTCGTACCCCCTCCAAAAGCCATGTGTTATAACCTCGTTGACGACCTTGTGAAGGCCGCAGGAACCCGTTGGATGCGAGAAGCACAGAACCGGTCGAAGTGGAGGTGCTTGTGGGACGCCTATGTCCAACAGTGGACGTCTTTCGGCTGAAGTGATGGTGATGATACCGCGTTGGATAGCTTTTTTTAAACTGAATAGAAGTTACTCTGCCAGCTAATTCGAAATCCTTGTCTGTTCAGAGTTGTACTGTACCAAACATGTCAGTTTCAGCAATACACACATTTCTAGGTATGAGAAAAGTTATTTGTGACTGTTCTAGAATCCTTATACAAAACTGCATCGATTAGCATCACAAAAATAAAATGTAAGAATTAACGTTTTTCTTGCTGACTATACTATTTTCCCAAATAACGTGAACACAGTTAGCAGTAACTCAAGAAGTTAAGAAGACTTCTAAGAACGTTTTTCTGCAGCTAAAAGCTAAAACGGTTAAGGTGGCTTCCCGAAATGTCTCGTCTCAACTTTCCCTGAGTTACTCCGATCGGCCAAAGATAAAAAAGTTTTTTTGCTGAATGGGCCCGCTCTTGACCTCGATCACGCCTGATGGAAAGCGATGGATGAGGTCTATGATGAAACGAGCGTGCCCAGAAGATGCCTGAGGCACAGGAACTCTCATTTATTCCTATTGGAGAGGGTACCAGCTTCCATACATTGCGTGGCATCATCCTTTGTTGTTTAGTTCCGCTAGTTGTCCCGTTTAAAAAAAAAAGGAGTTTCTTTGAAACCCAAAAGATTGGCTACAAGACAACGCCATCTACTTTAGTATAGTGGTACAAATTTGCGTTATTTGGACAATAAAAAATATACCCTGTTGCCATTACATTAATGATCATTTTATGTTGAAAGAAGTAACAGGCATCATCATCATATCTGCCTAGACTTTTTCCCAACTATGTTGGGGTCGGCTATAAGTCACATGCGTGCATTGAAAAAAGACTAGTGCCACAGTATTTTTGTCAAAACTAAATCAGAACGCCAATTTTCATTCGAAAGAAAAATCAACGTTTCAAAATGTATCGGTAATTGTGTTTTGGTAACGGTTTCCAAATAGATTTATTTATATATACTTTATTGTACACCAGAAAATACATAACAAAAAAAAAATACGGTGATGATTTTTGATCTTAAAGGGGCAGGGTACTTTCAGAATTGTTCTACAGCGAGTATCAGAAAGGTCTGATACAGACCATAAAACTCAACAACCTTCCCCATAATACAACCGCGCATAATATAATCGCGAAGAAATAGCGCTTCCATACATTTGGGTCAAAATCTAGTCATTTTTATTCAAACCTGAGCCTGCAGTCTTGACATAGATAGCGACGACGCTGCCGCTGTCGCAAACTACCGATCACTAAAAAATACCCAAAATAATCGCTTGCCGTAACGATGCTTACGACAAACGCAAGTCTCTACATCATCGGTACAGACACACCTTCGAGTACGCCCATTTCGCATTATTTTTGTTTATAATTACTTGCAAACACCCCCAAAATTATAAGTTTACGATGATAACGATTCACTTTGCGGGCTGTCAAAAATGCTCGCAGAATATATTTGTTAACGTTAAGAAAATCGTAAAGTTTGTAAAATACCGATGACAATCGATGACTTTTGAGAGTCGAGACTACCAAATATCGCTACATCCGGATCGATAGGACTTTGCGACCGAATTCGGTCGTAAAGCGATCGCTATGAATGTCGAGACTGTAGGGGCAGGCTGAGTATCAGCACTTTTTGAACATTACATAAGACAGTCCTCAAACACGCCCGGCCTTCACCAATTGCTCCGAAGTTTTGTATGGGGCAGTTGAAATTTTTTTCGCGACCATGATCTTGGTCCCTTTGATAAAGCAGTTCAGGTTGATGGTCCATAGATAGTCTATACCACACCTTTTTAATCGACACCAAAAAGGAGGAGGTTATATGTATAGGACTTTGTTTTTTTTTGTGTGTTTACCGATTTCTCCGTCAATTGTGGACCTATTTGAATTTTTTTTTTCTTTGTACATGCTGTACGTATATTTAATTCCTTATTAAGTACATAACATAGGGTACGATTGCAATAATATGTATAGATTGATGTAAATAGCAAGTGTACATACAGTTATACTTTGGGTGATAATTAAATGTATAATATAAAGTAAATCATTTCGTTTTTTTTATGAACTTAGGTACTAGCTTCTGATTGCGACTTCGCCCGCGTCAAATTTCTTACTCACGGCCCAGAGTTGTCTTGGTATGTAAAGATGGTCACCCATCCACGGACCAACCGCGACAAGAGTAGTTTGATAGCACAGTCACAGCATATATGCAGAAGAGCTGATCAGCATCATTGTTGGTTCATAACTAGTCGTGAAGGAGGATTTTTGCAAAGCGGCGCGTCCCGCTAAATATGTACTGCGCCGTAGAGAACGCGAGTGTTAGGTGTAACTTAGGGGAGGTATGGCAATAGTGGACTGCAAAAGGCTGAAATTGCTTTGATTGAAAATCTAAACACAGGCTTAACTGATCAATATATGTATTTAATTTACACAAAGATGAAGATAATCTAAAGCTACACAGTAACGATTGTAGATTTAAATTCTAAACCCTACTTAACAATTTGAATATTTGCGACCACAACAATTATTTCTTTTGCGGGTGGAGTTATTTAGTTTGTGTGTCAAAGTTGTTTCAATACTATATTATAAGTTTTAAAAGTGTTCTGAAGTATGTGAAACCATTGTAATTTAATATTATAACACAGACATAACATCAATATATTTATTTTATTTACACAAACATGAAGCTAATCCAAGTCTAAACGGGTATAGATTATAGATCTTGTAGCGGTATCTACAACGCCACATGCAAACTACGCGTCATACTGACGTCACGCAAAATCCTGCATCTCGCAACCAGAGTTTACCGCGCAACTGGCATATACAAGGTGTAACAGAATACACGCAAGTCCTGAAAGTAGTTTGTTCAATTGCAGTAAATTTTAATATAGGTAAGTATGTTGTTTTTTTTTTTCAAAAATTATTGTATTTTGCCATACTGAACGCAGATTGAGCCAAACAAAATTAAGTCTTATTTTAAGGCAATAAGACTCAATTTTGAATGCACAAAGTAATGCTAGGATCAACACGATTTTCTTAATAAAAATAATTAGCTTTAAAAAAAATAGTATTGGTCATTGTATTATGCTTTTAACTCAATACTCTAATTGAGATGTATGATGTCTTGCGTTAATTATGTTATATATTGTATACAACGGCCCGACAGGAATCACCGGGCAGTTGCCCGCTAAAAACAACACCCGTCTGGTCGGAGGATCCTCCCTTTTCTATGGAGGATGAATGAACTTTACACCCTGTTCCTCATACCTCTATAATCTAATCACAGACATAACATCAATATATTTATTTTATATACCTACAAAAGATGAAGCTAAACTAACACTAAACCTGCATTAATGCCAAGATGCCTCTTCAGACACTCCGGCCTCTTCGGCTCCCCCGGCTCCACCGTGATGCAGCTTCACATGCAACTTCAAACTCGTCATCTGAACGAAAGCCCTATCACACTCCTTACACACATACCTCTTATCATTCGTGTGTATCCTCATATGTATATCTAATGTCTTCTTCCTCTGGAACGCCTTTTCGCAAATTTCGCACTCGAAAGGCCTCGTGTCATCGTGGCGAACCATGTGGCGTTTCAAAAGTTCGTTGTTAAAGACTTTGAAGCCACATACTTCACAGGCGACAGTTTTCTGTTTTAGATGAATCCTTAGCTTATGCTGAACGAGTCTACTCTTCATTGTAAATAGCAGACCGCATTGGTCGCATTTGAACTGCAGTTTTTTGACGTCATGCACAAGCGCTAAATGCCGTTTCTTAAAGTATTGTGATGGGAGAATCTCTGGACACTTCGGGCATTTCAACATGTCGGTCCTGTGTACTTTTTCACAGTGAATTTGTAAAGAATAAGTGTTTCGGAATTCTTTGTCACATTTTCGACATTTCAAGCCTTGAGTGAAGGTGTGAACGTTCCTCATATGGCTGACCATATTCGCGTAAGCAACGAACCCCTGTCCACACATCTCACACAGAAACGTTCGAAACTTGTTGTGGAATTTGTGAGCATGCTTCAATAGCGTCCCGAAGAATCGGAATTCCTGAGCACATTCCTGACAGAACAATATATCGTCCGACAGATGGAAAGTGAAGATGGAATTGGCTATTTCCTTGTTGAATTTGAAGTCGTGGAGTGAGTCTAGATGGTTCACGAAATCGTTGAAAACAAGGAATTGCAGTCCGCATATTGTGCAAAAGATTTCTGAAGTGTCAAGTTTAATGCGACTGCTACCAACCAAGGTTCTGAGCACATTCTTTAGATTAGCTCCTTTATGTTCTTCATTCGTATGTTCCTTGAGTTTTCCGCTCTCTACGAAGGCGTAACAGCAGTAGAAGCACATGTACTTGTTAGCTGCCCATCTGAACGGGACAATCGTAGAGTTTTCTAAAATGATAGTGATGAACTTCGTGAGCTCGTCTTTTCTTTGCTTTTCAGCGAGTCTCGCCTCAACATCTGAAACAAGTTTTGTTGGAATTTAGAAAACCATTAATGCTTAGAGCAATGGGAAATTATACAAGGCGGCAGGTACATCGATGCACAACCTGTTACCATGAATTCAGCTTAAGATGCTAGACCCTCCAGCGTAGAATATTTAGTCGGGTTCTAAAAAAAACTGCTTTTCATAGAAAAGGCAGAGAGAGATTGCAGTAAAAATGGACTGAACACCTATTTTTGAAAAATTTCACCGCAGGGTTCAGAATCACGTGTTGTTTTTTTTATAATAATTGTTATATTAGTAGGTAAGTAGGTACTTAGTGTACTTATGGTGAATTATAACATATCGCCTTGAATGGGTCTGTGAAGGTGTTGTAGCGTTGGTGCTCCGTGGTCACATGTCATGTCAACAAAATGTCACTTGGTTTTTTTATGTCAATGGAAATTATATTATTCCTTAAATAATAATATCGCATGAATATTCCATGTATTTACGACCCAATGGGTCCCTCTTAATGGCAAGCGACATCGTGGCAGGCCCAGACGGAGATGGCGGGATGAGCTGGACTCCTTCAACAAGAACTGGTCCTCAGCAGCTTTGAGCAGAGAGAAGTTGAAAGAGAGTAGGGAGGCCTTTGCCCTGCAGTTGGACATCGCAGGCTAATAATAATAATAATTCCTTGTATTGACTTGACTTTCACCGACCGTTTTAAAGTAATAGATCATTATCATCTATAATTTTTTGACGTGATAACGTCGTCGGCTGCACGGCTGCACGCACGAAAAAGCATGACTCATTATCACGTTCCGCCTGAGCCGAGCGTGCAAGCGAGAGCGCGGTACAGGCGATAGAGAGGCACGATCGGCCTAAGCGTTCGGCTTGTGACGCATCTATCTCTTATGACGATATCACGTAAAATTATCGTCCGTAAACCGACTTTACAGACAACCATTGACATATATATATTACTTTTGAAATCATTGCAGACAACCAATTTCTTTTATCTAATTGTAACTTCTATAAATAAATGTGCTGAATACATGGTAACAATGAGCATCTATGTCTTGCCATCATGTAAAAATAATCTTTATAGCACTCTGTGACCTAAACCCTCACTTTAGTCACGCTTATCTGTGACTTAAGTACTCCATTTTTACACATGAATGCATGACTTAAATGCAAGTTTAGGTCACACGTGCTATAAAATAGTATACGATACGTAAGACTTAAGTACAGACGCCAGCACATCAAGCTACCCACAGTGGCGTGCACTCCATACATGCAAATATGCTCTGCATACCCTGTAGTCCCATACATACATGCCCATCTATGATAAATAACTATAATGAAGAAAAAAAAACATGGTAATTTAGCTTCGCGCCATCTATAACTTTTTTTGGAACTAACTCGTTGGAGCTGCGAACACCCGCCACCCGCGCAGGCAGCGCTCGCGTGAGCAAAAGCAATACTACCTACGCCTTGCTTATTCTTCATACAACGCATCTCGTGTAGTACACAGCAAAAATGTGACTGTGTGCGTCAAAATGTGTGCGCGTGTTAGAGTTTTAGAAGCATAGCTTGTTACATTGCAAACCGTTCAAATTGAGAACCCGTAAAAGCACCGCTTAATTGTTGATTGGAGAGGGTCGATTTTTTTTAGTCGGATTGACCAAATGACCGACTAATTAGTTCGGAGTATTAGTTCGTAACGTAATAAATTGCAAAGTTTTTTTCGCCATATTGTTTTTCTTGGCGCTATACGCTAGTGATTGACGTGTAATTATTTAGTAAGTCTATTGTAAAAAATGGAAAATTATACATGTGAGACCTGTGCTGGCGGCAAAGTGTGTTTAAATAGTAAATTAAAATCAGCCACGATTTTTTTGAATTCTCTGTGCACGCCACTGGCTACCCAAAACTGTAAAATTTTCCCAATCAACTTTGAACCTTACCTATGCTTTAGCGATAAAGTTGAAAGTCTATTATATAAAAATAGAAATTGGACAGATTGTAGTAGCTTGATGTGCTGGTGTCTGCACTATCAATGCGCGGCGTTTAGCACTCTCGCTGCGTTCGGGCGCTAATTACACGCCGTGCACTAATGGACTAAGCACCTAAGTCACACGTATCGTAATGTACCTACTATTTTTAAATACCTTCTTAGGTATGATGTAAACCGTTTTCCGATATAGGCTAGCTGTTTGAGATAATTTCGTCGCTCACATGACTAAAAGTCCTATCTCACTTTTTAGATGATTTGAGTTAGGACAACTACATTTTTCTAATCGTGTAATGGTAATGGTAATGGTTAAGTATATTTTGAGATCCAAATAACAATAGAGATACGACGGTTAGTGAACAATGTAAAAAAAAAAAATTAGATAGGTCTTTTAGTCATGCGAGCAACGATTTGGTTAAAAAGGATGAAAATAAAACGATAATTATTAAAAAGAAAATGACTTCAGTTTTTATTTAAGTAATTACCATAATTGTATTATGTAGCCTTAAAAACTATTTACTTAATCTTAATTGAGAATTGATCAAAAATCTAGAAATATATAATTATATAAGTAGATGGGCTCCATTTGAATAAAAATGTAGTCAAGCAAAAATATATGACCCCTAAGTGGTATACAGATAACCAAATAAACCCAATATCGCCTGTAAAGTCATATGAATTAAGGGGCGAGTCAGAATACAAGTATTGAACCGCCGGGGTACCCTGCAAAATTCAAATTTTTCTTACGTTTTTGCAATTTGCAGCCGTAACATGTGTGTATTTTTACATAAGTATAACAATTAAAAT
This sequence comes from Gortyna flavago, assembly GCA_963669345.1. Lineage (NCBI taxonomy): Eukaryota > Metazoa > Arthropoda > Insecta > Lepidoptera > Noctuidae > Gortyna > Gortyna flavago. Next base: position 4,441,827 of record OY770155.1, on the reverse strand, counting down.
CATCAATACAACCCTCTAAGTTCATATAACCCAATTGAATGATTGGTATTTCATAATATTTATCAAATACATATTCGTTACGGTCGCGAATCTGATTCAAAAAACGTAAGGTAATTTAAATTTCGCGGGCTAGCCTGGCGCTTCCCCCTTAAGGCTGCTCTTCCACCGGAGATGTGCTATGCACCTATGCTGCGAGGATGTGAAAGATAAGCTACGAAACGATGTGAGCGTTTTTACTAATGCTAAGCTGTGTAGCGGAGCGACAAAGGCTGCTTTTCCACCAGAGATGTACTACGCTACGTTGAGCTATGGATGCGTTTGATATCCACCAATCATGTTCATTGGTCCACAGCATAGCACTGGTGGAAACTGATTCAACTAAGCTACGTTTTTTATATGGTTAAGCCTCGCTTGCAGCGGTTGGTTCGTGGATGAGACATGAGTGACCATCTTCACATACCAAGACCCCGCCGTGTCTCGGAAAGCACATTAAGCCGTAACCGTTGGTCCCGGCTCCTTTGTGAATCATTGACAGTCGTTACGGGTCGTCAGAAGCCCGAAAGTCTGACAACCAGTCTTACCAAGGGGTTTCGTTTTACCCAGCAACTGGGTTGTGGAAGTCAGATAGACAGTCGCTCCATGTAAAACACTGGTACCCATTCATCTGCATCCGTTTAGACTAGAAGCCGACCCCAACATAGTTGGGAAAAGGCTAGGTAGATAATGAGTTAGTCTCAGTACCTAGTAAATAATTAGTTGAGATTATGAAAATTAAAAGAAGTCGATGTGTTTTCCTAAAGAGCGTTTTTTGACACCGTAAGGAAACTCAAACCATCATTTTCGGCGGCCACTGCTCCTTGGGGAAACCGTAGCTTTACGCCTGATTGTCTACTCCCTAACTACGAAGTCCGTAGTTTAAGCTAAAAATACGACCTATTTTTTTTTCTATCTGTAATATAGATAGGTAAAATATATATGTCACTCCTGACCTGAGAATCTAGCCCCATTTAGAGGCTACAATATGTTCGGTACATTCGATTTGGCAGTATTTGTTGAATAAAAAAGCCGACCCGAAAGTAGTATTTCTTCGGCTCTTGCCGATCGGGAAACTTCATTCGGCACCTCAGACCAAATAAAAAACCAAGACACAGGGCCGTCAACAGTAAAGTGCAGCCAACGAAAGTAAACATGTGTGCACTTAGTGAGGTGTAGTTTGATTGTAAGCGGTTGTAAATGTGTGCGTGTGAGCGTGTATGCACAGAGCGGAGGTGTAGTTTTGGCATACTTCATTGTACCATTCTCAGCGCTCTGTCTTGGTTTTTACGAGTTCGGCACCTACCCTCGCTTAATATTCATGTTCGGTTTGCCTCGGCAGAATTCGAGCTAAGCCGGCTTTTTCTATATCTACCTAATATTTGATTTTGGCGCTCAGTTGTACTGAAATCCGAATTATGCCGAGCCACCCTTGAGATATCATTTCTAATCACTTTTCTTCACCCAACAATAGACAGCTCCTGAGATTTTATATTATGTTTGGTCATGTGAGCAAGGAAAGTCTTCTTCATTCTAAACCTCATACCACAAAGCTGGCATTTAAAATGCTTAGTAGGATCATGTGAATTCATATGACGCCTCAAAGCCTGCATATCATATCCTTTGTGCCCACAGAGGTGACAAGTCGTGAATTTCTCCTTTAAATGCACCACAGACACATGTTTCGTAAGCGCACTTTTACGAGTGAATATTTTAGGACATTTCTCGCAAGGAAACTGCAGACTTTTAACGTTATGACCTAAAGCAATATGACATGTCCTCAAGTACCTACTTTCGAAAGTTTCAGGGCACATGTCACAAACGAATTTACCAGTTTTATGAGCTTTTCTGCTATGATTGGCCAAAAGAACTTTATTTTTGAAGTTTTTACCGCAACATTTGCAAGTCGTTTTCAAATCGGAGTGAACATTTCTTATATGGTGCTTGATAGTCCCTTTTAATGTAAAAGCTAGGCCACAGTAATCACAAACATATTTTTGAGCATTACTATGGAATTTGTTGACATGCCTCAGTAATGGGCCAAAAAATTTGAAGCTCTCCCAGCACTCGATGCAAACCATGCCATCGTCAGATAGATTGAATATGTAGCAATACTTGTCGAATACATCTCTATCAATTTCTAAATCGTGCGCTTCAGATAAATGATTAGTATAATGCTCGAAATTTTGTATCGATTTAGGGCATAATTTGCAGGATATCTCAGAGACATCCCATTTAATCCTGCTATGGCACCCAATCCTTTTCAAAATCTTGTTAAGTTTTACTTCGTCATGTGTTTTCGTGTGTTCTTTTAATTTTGAGCAGTCGATAAATATCTCATCGCAGTAAAAGCACCGGTATCGGTTAAGATACCATTTGAACGGCATGATAGTGGAATGTCCTAGTAATATCGTGAATATTCTTCGCAGTTCTTGCCGGGTCGCGAGAATTTTGTCTGGAACGAAAAAAAAAATGTATTCAGACTTTTTTGTCGTTTAACTATCTGTCTCTTTGGAATGTTTAATGGGGAAATTAGGGCAAAGCGTTTAAAGCCGTTTAATTTTAAACACATCTCTGCAAATAGCTATAAGCCACAATCTTCTAGTTTTACGATCTCTCAGAAAATGGTGAACTCCAGAGATCGACCATTAATCACGTGAGGCTCGAAAGGGGGGGAGGGGTTTCGGAAAAATCACGAAATATCACAAAGGGGGAGTAGGTTGCAGTGAGATAATATTTACATTTTAATGTACTATAGCGAATCGCCCCTGCTTCGCACGGTTACAAAAGACAGACAGGGTGAAAGGGACATCGACGCGCAAACTGTTAACATGGGTTAACAACCGCGTAGGCATATATCATCGGTTATCAAACAAATATCTGCTGTTTCATAGCAAAGTGAAATACCTAAGCGGTCAAAATGTATGGAACAGAACGATATATCACCGCAGGGGGGTCTAGAGCAGCGGGATTGTCCGAAAGGGTTACCGCTACCCCGGAACATATAGGGCTAAGGAAGGAACACGGATGCGTTTTAGTCAGTAAGAGTCTGACACTCCCTTCCGCTCCACCCAGAGCGGGAGGAGTCATTTGATGATTTCCCAATAATTACATTTAAAAAAAAACGGGGGGTTTGTCAGACTCATGTACTTAATCCATGGTAAAAGGATGCGCGTCGATGTCCTCCATGGTACAGATGTTCTAAGTCACGAAGTCCGTTTGGCTATGAATGTTGTCAAGCGTGCGCATGCACATTGTTTTTGTGTGCGTAACCTCGAGAGCGCTCAGTGTCGTGTAACACATACAAGCGCGCTTGTCGGGATATGTCACTACTACAATCAAAGTCGAACGGACTTCGTGAAATAGAATATCTGTAACGGCGGAGTAATAGAGTAACACAATATCAGTAGCAATGGGTATAATATTGACAATTGGACAACATTCATTGCGTTATTTGCGTTGTTGTGCAGACAATTTTTTCGAACATATGTAGCAATGGATTAGCAATATCTTTCAAAATTATTCAGATTTAGATTGATAGTGTGGTACGCAATAAGGGTGCTCTTTGCGCGTCGATGTCCCAGCCATATATTAATTTACTTATACACATAAACCTTCCAGAATAAATTCTCTAATTGGTTTTATGATGGTGAAAAGTGAAAATCGTATCAAAACCGTAGCGTAGTTTAGAAGAACAACGCGGTTATACAGACAGTTACGATATCATATAATAACTAGCTGGGCCCCGCGGTTTCACCCGCGTAAGTTCCGATTCCAAAAAATGAGAGAGGGCCACCCTTATCACTTAGGGGTATGAAAATAGATAGTAGCAGATTCTCAGACCTACTGAATATGCATATTTTCATAAAAATCGGTCAAGCCGTTTCGGAGGAGTATGGTAACTAACATTGTGACACGAGAATTTTATATATTAGAAGATTAAAAAACAAAAAACTTTTATTTGGGACCCATAAGCATAGTCATTTGGTAAAATTTGGTTAGTACAGGGGCCAGCACATCAACCTACCCCAATCTGTCAAATTTTCCCAATTGAATATGAACCTTATTCCTTTGTAGTAAAGTTGAAAATCTATCAAAGAAATTTGACAGATTGGGGTAGCTTGATGTGCTGGCCTCTGTACATGACTTAGAAACTAGTGTTAGTACTGTCTAGTACATCTACCAGAAAAACAACACAAACTATCCATTAATACGCCAGTGGCATACGAGTAGTAGGCGTATCCAATGTCCCAGTATGGGGGCTGTCTCACCTATCAGCTATAGGTTTCAGGGTGCTAACAAAGTAGTTAACTAGGTAAGTAGATATAGATTATACTGGCTTCCGCCCGCGGCTTCGCCCGCGAGGTATGTCGATATAAACTATCCTATGTCCTTCCCCGGGATGCAATCTATCTCTCTGCCAAATTTTATCGAAATCCGTTCAGTGGTTTAGGCGTGAAAAGGTAACAAACATACAGACAGACAGACAGACAGAGTTACTTTCGAATTTATATATTAGTACCTAAGTAGTAAGTAAGTATTATATAATTTTTTTGGTATTTTGACGTGTAGAAGTGTTTTAGACCTCATCATATGCCTAGTCTTTTACAACTATTCATTATCATCATTTGGGGTCAGCTTCCAGTCTAACTGGATTTTTAAACCCAAATGTTGTAAGCCTATTTTCAAAAATAAATAATATATCTGGATAACAATAACAGGAGGCCTACCATGATCTATTTAAAAACGATTCAAAAGCAAGACATTTCAGTTTAGGTTCTTAAACTGCATCGTTTACGGTCGTACCATGACGTCCAATACACTCAGCGGCATTTGGATCGTTGAAAGTGAATGAGCGTTAAGAGCTCGTGGTAGGTATCCAGATGGCATGGCCTAAATTGAATCGTTAAACTGACGTCATGGTACGAATTAGCAGAACAGTTCAGTTTAGGTCCTAAAGTTGATCGCGTTAAGAGCTCGTGGTAGGTATGCTGATAAAACGGCGTTTGATACGCCGTTTTATCAGTTTTATGTGTCTTCAGGTGGCACGCCAGAGTCTTCTTTCGCCGAAACGACTTGTCGCAAAATCCGCATGTGAAAGGCCGCACATCGTAATGGACCACCATATGTCTCTTCAGATAGTCCTCGTTAAAAGTCTCGAAGCCACAAATTTCACACGTACAATTCTTCCCCTTATCATGTACTCTAAGCTTATGCTGGACATATTTATTATTTCTGGTAAAAATCTTCGAACGTATTCGCAGACTAACTACGCGCTCTTGCAGTCATAGACTAAGGCCATGTGACGTTTCTTTAAGTATCTATTTCTGAGTATCTTTGGGCATATTGGGCATTGGAGCTTGTCAGTCCGATGCACGTTGTCGACGTGATTTTTTAGAGCGTACTGCGTTCGTAATGTCTCATTGCAATGCTTACAGAATTTGATGCCATGTATAAGTTTAACATGGTTATGCACGTTATGTTTTTGCGAGAATCCTTGACCGCAGATTTCGCATAGAATGTGTTGGATATGATACTTGTACGTATGTTTAAGTAAAGGTCCAAAGAATCTGAAGTACTGTCCATATTCTAGGCAGAACATTCCGTCGTCAGCTAAGTGAAAACAGTCAAAGGATTGAGAGGCTTCTTTGTTAATACTGAGATCATGTGTTTCTGATAGATGCTCCAAATATTCTTGGAAATCATCGAATTGACTTGCGCAGTTGGTGCACCAAAGATTTGAGATGTCAAGCTTTGACCTGCCTCCCGTATACAGCGTTCTTAAAATGACATCCCGGGTATTGATGGCTCTATGTTCAAAATCCGTGTGTTCTCTAAGCTCTACGCTTTCGATGAACACAGATTTGCAGTAGAAGCACATGTATTTGCTTATGTGCCATCTAAAAGGTATTATAGTTGAGTTATGAATGATGGCCGTCAGTATTGTCGCGAGCTGTTCCTTTCGAGTCTTTTTATTAAGTCTTGTTTCGAATGATTGTTCTGAAATGAGAGAATAGTCCCGTTAGATGCCCTCTGTCAGTTTCTCGGTGGATTAAAAAAAGGTTTTATCAAGTGTTTTGAGGATAACACCACTACGTGAATTAAGTCACAGGTCTTGGGCGGGTCGGGGCTCATTGGTCGCAAGCGCTACTGTTGAATTTGCAGTCCTGGATTCGACTCCCGGGTCGGGCAAAGTGTTATTAGGATTTTGCGCCACATCTTGCCAGCGAAAGCACTTGGAAATGGTAAAGGGCGGGCATTTTGAGGGACTGTCTTATGTAATTTTGGCGTTCGAAAATTGCTGATTCTGAGCCTAATTTGAATAAATGACTTTTAATTTTTTTCCATTTGGGATTCTTCAGTAGCAGCTCAAAAATTGTTTTGTGCCCGGTTGATGGCAATAGGCTTGTCCCCTATTACATGAGACTTCAACACTATAAGAACACCTCTGTATAACCATACGGTGATTACAGGCGTGATGTTATGTTATTTTAAGTAACGGGTCAACTTTACAAAAAGAGCCGTTGTCTAGCTCGGGCTTTTAAATGGGGAGTTAAGTTTTTAACAACAAAATAAAAACCAAGTGTTTCAGAATTCGTTTATTATCCACCAATCATAAAAAACCTACTCAACATTTATTGTTATAGATTAATTAGAAAAAGAATAAGACATAAACATAAAAATGAGGGTGAGGGCCCGTATCTTTTGGTTGCGTTGACTCAAAGTTAGATTTTTTTTTATTGCTTCAAGGGATTGCAGCACTTGATATTAATTTCAACTTGATAATTCCACCCGTTCCTGAAAAAAAGGGTCTTTACAGACGGACAGATACACGGACAACGAAGTGATATTATAAAAAAATAATATTCGAGGCCATCACTGATAAACTATTTACATACCTACAAATTTGTACGAAACCCTCGGTCCGCGAGTCTGACTCGCACTTGACCAGTTATTCTTTTCTTTGAACGCGCTAATCTGTGAAAATGCCAGTCAGATTTTAAATAAGTATTACATTATGATACGTGTGACTTTGGACTGAATTCCTGTTACGCTGACGTCGGTCGCGCGCGTGAATATACATTGTGTTCTATATAGCACCATACTGTGTCGCTGACGTCACCGGCGCGTATGTTGGTACTGACCGTATGCGACCTACGTCAGTCAGCGTAACAGGAATTCAGGCCTTAGCGAGGGTACTAGACGCCGTGCATTAATAGACCACTTAGTCACACGTATCGTATACTTTTTTTAGCTCGTGAAACCTAAACTCGCAATTAAGTCACGGTTTTCTGTAATTTAAGTCGTCCATTTCTACACAGAAAAGCGTGACTTAAATGCGGGTTTAGGTCACACAGTGCTATAAATTTATTTTTGCATTTGATTGCAAATTCTTGAGGAAGCTTATAGACTAGTTAACATCACGCTACGACCTTTAGGAGCCGAGCAAAAGGGAATAAGGCAGAAAGAACGCTAAACGAAAATGAAGTAATCCTAATAGCGCAGACGAAGCGCGGAAGCTAAAACTGCAATGTGATCCCAAAACTATAGGTACAATAAAAATATCGTACTGGTGAACACCGTGTGTACGTTAGTTTACTCGTCAGCTCCAACGGCCGACGTGTTTGCGGTAGACACAGTCTCCTCCTTAGCCTGTTGTTTGCGATGCAATCTCATATGCCATTGCAAACTAGCACACTGTACGAACGCTTTCCCACACTCCTTACACACACACCGTCTATCATCCGTATGTATCCTTTCATGAACGTCTAGAGCCTTCTTCCTTGCAAATGTTTTGCTACAGTAAACGCATTTAAAAGGCCTGCTCTTCTTATGTTTCACTTGATGCTCCACAAGCAAATGATGATCAAAGAATCTTTGGCCACACACTTCACAAGTGACATTTCTCTCTTTGAAATGTTGTCGTCGAATATGCTTTGATAACATATCTTTCTTTAGAAACTTTCTTGAGCACATATCACATTTATATTGCGATGTCCAAACATCATGAGCTTTGACTAAATGAGTGATTTTTTGATGCGCACTGCCGAGTATTTTGAAGCAAACGGGACATTTCCTGTTTCCTATATCATGCATTAGGTTTATATGGCGCCTTTTGCTGTCATTTGAGCAGAGTTTTTTGCCGCAAACGTTACAGTCGAATTGTATCCTCTTGTGTTCTTTTTCTGTGTGCCTAATAAGACTGTATTTAGTGGAAAAAGAAATGTTACAAGACTTACAAGGGAATGTTCCGTCCGTATGGGCCCCACGAGTATGTTTGAGAAGAGAGGAGAGATACAAAAACTCATCTTTGCAAATGTAGCAACTGATTACGTCATCGTACAATTTGAAGCTTAGAATGTGAGTTAAATCGTTATCTACTTTCAATTTGTGTTTTTGAAGATGTGCGACGAAAGTTTTAGTATCCTCAAAGTTGTCGTAACAAATTTTGCATTGCAGTTCTGAGATATCCAATTTTAAAATGGACCTTTTCATATTTTTCTCGACAATTTCTTTTAAGTCTGTGTTCACGTGGATCCTTTGCGTGTGTTTCCTCAGCTGGGATGGCAAGCAAAAGTTCCTTGGACAGTAGAAGCACTTGTATTCGGAGTTGTTAATTCTAAACGGCTTGTTTTCGGTGTTGTTAATTCTAAACGGTGTCGCCGTAGATGTTTCTAGAATGCCCACAAATAGTTTGCAGGTCCTCTGGGTGTCCTCATCTGGGCAGGGATTGCTGTTCTCGTTTTCCTTTGCGGCTGAAAACGAGAAATATTCTATTGTAGATTCTCGTAATGGTCTGATCTCCATTAGATAAGCACTGGCTGTAACGAACATGCATTTTGAAGAAAATTTTATTTCAAGGCATGGATTTGGATTTTTTGCGACGTCAAGCAATAGGACTTGTCGAAATCTGTATACAGTAAAACCCCGCTTAAAGCTCTTCCCCACAGGCGCGTTTTTGCAATATCTGTTTACAGTACATTTTATTTATTTATTTATTTACTAGCTTCTGCCCGCGACTTCGTCCGCGTGAAATTTCACCCTCCCCCCATTCACCTTCTTTGGAGTGGAATTTCGAAAAACCCTTTCTTAGTGGGTACACTTCACAAAGAACACACTCTCCAAAAATGTCTTTACATGACCAGCGGTTTAGGCTGTGCATTAAATATAATCAGTCAGACAGGATCACAGGACTTTGAATTTTATATTAGATTATAAAAGTAAACCTAAGTACCTACCTAATAAAAAAAAAACTCAATAACAGAAAATAAAATACCTACCTACCTAAATAAACCTATTTCTGATGATAACTAATCTAAACTCAATAAATAAGCAAAATCCCTAAAAACTAATATCTATACGAATGACTAATCCTACCTAACAGATTTATAAAATAACCTACGGTCACTGCGTACACTATCAAATATACTACCTACCTATACTTTAAAATTAAAATCTATACCTACGACTTATAAAAATAAACCTAAATAACTCTACCTTAAACTGTACTTAGTAAACACTAAAGGGAATAAAAAGGTCGCACTGAAAAGCACGGTTTAGAATTGCAAGTAGCAGTTAAAACATACAATTTATAGAATGCTAATAAGAACGAACGCTCGCCACTCGATACGTCCGTTCAAATCAAAGTTCAAAAACTGTAAGCCAAATTCAACCTTCAGCACTACATTTACAGTGCGGGTGACGTAACCTACGACAAACTTATTATTTGCGGTTGGTACAGTAATCGGGTCTAGGGATCGAAAAGCAAAATTAAGTTTGTTTTTTATTGTATATACTCCGGGATAAAAAGTACCCAGTGTGGTGCCCAGGATATTAAAGAATAATTATACCAAGTTTCATCGTAATCGGACCGGTACGTTTTGCGTGATGCCTGAACAAACAGACAGACAGACAGACAAACATTTTTTTAATCACATTTTTGGGTTCGGTGTCGTCTCGTAAAAACCCCTGCCATTTATTTTTTTGATATTTTCAATGTACGAATATTTAAACACTACCAAAACAACAAATACCTATTTTATAAAATAACAACAAAAGAAATTCAAATAAACTATTTAAAGACTAAAGGTCGCGCTGATAAGCACGGTTTGTTAATATCAATTATTATCTGTCAATAAGGTCAAACGCTCGGAACGCATTGCCCGGACCTCCCGCCTTTTTATTATACCCTACCGCCACGACCCGCGTCGAGCGCGGCAACCGTTACACAAAAATAATCCTTATGGCATGATTCAGTATTCACGCGCGACGGCGCGATGGCTTATTAGCGTATTTCATGTATAAGTTTGGTGTTTCTATACCGATTACTATGATTTTTTTTTTATTGAATAGGTAATAATATTAACTTTTTTTAATTAGGGATGACTGAGAGTATTATAAACGTAAGAGTAAACAAATATAATCAGAAAGCTCCGAACTGCTAAGCTATCGGGACTTACACGTGTTATTGTGAGTCAACCATAAAAGATAGACATATGCTGTTGTGGGTTATTTTTTAGATAATTTTATGTAGAATATTTCCGTCATAAATGATTTCTATGTAGCTTTAACCATTAAGGCTGCACACGCGACGGAAGCTTAAAAAATGGAGCAACTTCTCCCGTTTTCCCAACATTTCCTTTCACTGCTCTGCTCCTATTCATTCTAGCGTGATGAAAAGTATACTATAACCTCCCCAGGAGTATGAAGAATAATTGTACCAAGTTTCGTTAAAATCCGTCGAGTAGTTTTTGTTTCTATAAGGAACATAGAGACAGACAGACAGACAGACAAAAATTTTACTGATTGCATTTTTGGCATCAGTATCGATCACTAATTACCCCCTGATAGTTATTTTGAAAATATATATCATGTACAGAATTGACCTCTCTACAGATTTATTATAAGTATAGAAGATTAGGACATTTTGTATTAGGACGTCCATGAAGTTACAAACCGCTGCGATAATAACGACGCAAGAGAAGTATGACGCTTGCGTTCCTCCGTCCGCCGATATTCCGATATGAGTTCTTGGAACATTTTGTATTAGGACGCATACGATGTTACACATATTTGAGTTATTGTCGTAAACGTGTAGTGCGGGCGGGGAGCCTGTAGTGTTGGTTACACGCACACGTTAGGAATATCGGACGATAAAAACGCAGTTGTGTGGCAAGGAATCGGGGCGCATTATCGCAATAACGCTTCCGATAATAACGCGCCTGTGGGGGAGAGCCTTTACGCGAGGGATGCGGTCCGGACAAAATCGCATTAGGCGAAATTCGCATATAACAGGGTATGATGAAATAGCAAACCACATAATACAGGGTGTCTAGTGAACAGTACGACATAGTGCAGCCGGTCGATTCTGTTAGAATCTCACCGTGAGAAGTTAAGTGAAGTGAGCTGTCATTCCATCTGATGCCATAGGGATTTACACTAATGACAGCTCACTTTAAGCTCACTTCACCTGAGTTATCACGGTGAGATTTTTACAGAATAGCACTACTGGGGGTGGTTTATGTAGGTGGTTTAGGCGTGAAAAGGTAACATACAGACAGACAGACGACAGAGTTACTTTCTAATTTATAATATTAGTATGGATTGAGATAAAAGTTATTTGACTATTGATAATCAGCCCTAAATTAAGTACCTATGCATACTTAATATTATAAATTCGAAAGTAACTCTGTCTGTCTGTATGTTACCTTTTCACGCCTAAACCACTGAACGGATTTCGATAAAATTTGGCAGAGAGATAGATTGCATCCCGGGGAAGGACATAGGATAGTTTTTATCGACGTACCTCGCGGGCGAAGCCGTGGGCGTAAGCTAGTACGACAAGAAATCAAAACACTGTCCATACTAATGCATAAAAGTATTTTATTTTAGAACTAACAAATAAATCCCAACCCCAAAATTAAAATGGGATGGGCTGATTATGGGTTTTGCGGATTAGCCGACTATAGCAGTGTTCATAATCTCAGATAATTTACATTTCATCGCTACATTCGCCACTTAATCAGTTATCAACTTTAGTGAAATGTATTCTAAGTTGATTTTTGAGCGACCATTTGTAACAAAAGGGTCCTAATAAGTTTTTGGCTGCAATGGAATTTGAGCTTTATTACTTAACGACATTCAGTTTGTTGTTCCTTAACTTGAAAATTATTTAAATTTTTTAATCAAATATAAAGCTAGTGACAAACTATTGGATATTTATTTATTTAAACTTTTCACACAAAAATACAAAGGCGGACTTAATGCCTTAGGCATTCTCTACCAGTCAACCAAGAGTGGTGAAGAGATTAGATGGCAGGTGCTTTGGTTGAGAGGAACAATGATTAAAAAAAAACTATTAAAACTAAGTACTCAAATACATAAACCAGTTATATACATATACATTCATACATCATCATCTGCCTAGCCTTTTCCCAACTATGTTGGGGTCGGCTTCCAGTCTAACCGGATGCAGCTGAATACCAGTATTTTACATGGAGCGACGGCCTATCTGACCTCCACAACCCAGTTACTGGGTAATACGATACCCCTTGGTAAGACTGGTTGTCAGGCTTACATACATACATATACATACAAATTCAAGGGAGAGAGATGTTGAGATGATTCTACGATATTTGTTTTGAAAATAACTCTGCAATTTTCGCAATTTCTGTTAATTTGATTGCATTTTCGTATGCAGACTGTGAACGTCAATACCTAAATACCAGCCACAGCTGGACCAAGGTCTCTTTCTTATGTGCCAATCCCCACACTCTTGTGCCAGCCTCATCCAGGTTTTGTCCGCGATGGCAACGATTTCGTCTGTATCATTAGATAGGTACATATACGCAGTTTAATTTATTGTCGTCCCATCCTTGTTTAAGTGTAACATACTTAAAGATAATTTAAAATAGTTTCGTTGCACGATAAAAGCTATTACTTCGGGACAGTTCGCCGCACGTTCTTCTGTTTAACCGTCATATGTATATTATTACAATGTGCTTTCAACGTCTTTTTCGTTTTAAAAGCCTTGTTGCAGACATTGCAGTAAAAATTCTTTTCAGTGCTGTGCTTCAGCATGTGTATCTGAAGTCTGCTCCCTTCAAAGCATTTCCAACCACAGACGTCGCATGTGGCATTCTTTTCTTGCAGATGTGATTCTCTTAGATGTCTCATCATTGTACTTCTGAAGACAAAAGTCAAAGGACATTGGAGACATTTGATTGTCTCCCGATTTTTATGCACCGTCATCATATGTAAGGACCGCTTATAATGCGTTCCAAAAACTTCTGTACAATTAGAACACTTGTATTTCTTCCCATGCACTTTCTGCATGTGAGTTCGTACAGTAGTTGGCGCCATTCTGGCGTCACATAATCTACATTTAACTGTTTTATAGTCGTGTTTACTGTCTATATGTTCCTTTAACCGATGATCAGTCTGGAAATGACTGCCACAAATATCACACAGAACATTCGACGAGCCTTTGTGGTACCTATCTGTGTGGCATAGAAGCCTACCAAAGGTTTGGTAGACACTGTTGCATATAGCACAGGAAACATTAATATTATTGAGTTTAAAAGGATTCATGCATAAGCCTATATCTTTATTAAACTCTATGCCATGTTTTATAATCAAATGATCAACTAATGAATATAAATCGTCAATTTTTTCGGGACATAGTCTGCAAGAGATTCTTGAAACATCCACGTTTACAGCAGGATCTAAAAACGATTCCATTTTCTTTGCAATTTCTTCTGTTTTGTGAATTTCTTGGTGATCTTTAAGATCTTTGGGTTGTTGGAAGATTTCGTAGCAATAGAAGCATCTGTATGAGGTTTTGAGCCACTTGAACGGCATTAGTGTGGATGTTTCAAGCACTTGAGCTATATTTCCTCTTAAAATATTTTGGGTCTCTAGTACACCATATGATTTAGTCGTTTTCCCTTTAGAATCATTTGCTACTTTCTGCAAAGGCTTTGTTTCAGGGATATCTTCTTGCTTTATTTCTGTTTTTGTAGTTTCCTCAGTGCTTGCAATGCCTGGAAGAAGAAAATTTCTTCATAGAGTTGTAAGGCTGAATTTCTGTTCACATAGCACTTTTTATTTTATGTTTTTTGCAAAACACTTGGGTTTTCCGATGTTATTCGGTTTGTTTTATGTTAATTTTAAATAGCTCGACGATGTAGACGGTTTTACAAAGCCGGGTTAGTAACATCATTTATAAGAACGGCTGGACCGATTTTTATGATCATTAATTTGTGAGATTTGTCTCCGCCCCGAATAGCAGATTAACTATTAAAACATCGAAACAAAAAGCTAGTTTTTTTTCTCATACATTTTGTATGGAACGGCTTTTTGATGATATCTCGAGAACAGATTGACTGATTTCGATGGCGGTACCTACGAAGTTCGCCGGGTCAGCTGGTGTGAAATAAAATACAATTTTAAGGTGAAAATCGTATTTAATTTTACGTCACTTATTAAGATATAATATATTCAGCACACACATCAAATAAACTATACAGTGTGTCAAGTTACACAAGGGACACATTTTAAGGGAGTGTAGGACCCATGAAAATGAACAACTTTTAATATGGGGCGGACTCAAAAATATGAAGAAGAAAAAAACAGCTGTTCCCTACATTTTGTCCAGTTATGCGAATATAAATTTAAAGAGCGGCTGTTTTATTTTCTCGATTTCAGTGTTGGTCTCTTAGTAAAAGTTGTTCTATTTCATGGGTACTAGATACACTCCCTTAAAGTATATCCCTCGTTTAACCTGACAGAATATTTAAATATAATATATATATATAATAAGTGCATTTATATCTGTTTTATTAATTAATAATAATTTTATTATTTATTGTAGGAGGTCCTGTATCACAAGAGCCAATAAAATATGCTTATGACGGTTGGCGTTGTAACGCCACCCACATATCCATTGCTATGAGATTCTTGGGAAAGTAGCCTTTATATCTTTGAGCTCAACACACGAATTAAACATCTACATTTTATCTTATCTTCTACAATAAATCATTTGATTATTTTATGCATATAAGCACAAACAATATTGCAATGATGCTTGTAGTTATTGCACTTATTTAAGTCACATTATTTATTAAAAATTACAATATATATGAACTGGTACCTACCATACATCCTAACTTCGTAACTAATATTATAAATGCGAAAGTAAGTTTGTTTGTTACTTTATTACGCCTAAACCACTGAACCAATCATCCTGAAATTTTGCATACACGTTGTCAGGTGTACAAAAACGGACATAGGGTACCTTTCATCCCGAAAAAAAGTGCTGTTCCAGAGGGAAACAACAATAACGTTATTATGATAATAGATGGCGCCACGTGTATTGTTTTTATGACTAGCTGTTGCCCGCGACTTCGTCTGCGATCCAGGATAAAAAGTAGCTCATGTCCTTCTCCAGGTCATGGTCAACCCATGTGCCAAATTTCATCCAAATCCGTTAAGGCGATTTAGCGTGAACAAACTTACTGTTGCACATTAAATTTGGCACATGGGTAGACCATGACCTGAAGAAGGACATAGGCTATTATTTCATCCTGTATCGCAGACGAAGTCGCGGGCAACAGCTTTAAGTTACGTACATCAGTTTACAAGACTATATCAGACAGATCACTGAGGAGAAAGTTTATTTGAATGAAGGTTCCATTTTTGTTTTTCTATAACACACGGCACAAATACTGCAGTCTTATTTTGTATCGTTTGCACGGTAACAACAGTGTCGTAGAAGTCCTCGGGTTTTCTTTCAAGAGATGAGCCGAAATGACCGGATGTTCACTCCGTCTTCTGACGTTTAAATTTTCTTCGATTTCAAGTGCAAATGAAAGGTGCCGGGAGAGAAATCCTAGCAATGTCTGATATGTCATGAATTTTCTTCATTATTTTTTTTTAATTTCATTTAAAGTTACTTTAAATAGAGGAAAATTACTAAAGTACGAAAGTACCGCCTCCGCGTCCGCCTTTGTACTTTTTTGTGCAAAAAGTTTAAATAAATAAAGTAAAAGGACTGCCAAAACTTCAAAAATATTGAGATCTATAACCCTTTTTTTTTCGTGGGGAAATCCTCATGGATACCCTCCGTCTGAGAAGAACGGAGGGTTATGTGAGATCTTTCTGACTTAAACCCCACTGTTTCTTCCAGTGCCATGAGTCGGGGGCCCGGGAGATACTGCCACATTTGCCGCACCCCCGACTGAGATCCATAATCCTAACCGCTATTCCTTAGTCTACGAATACAGGCGTAAAATTATTTAAACTTGTCCAATATAAGGATTATCATATTGCATGATAGAAGGTTGCGGATTTTTGTGCATTCTCGCGAAATGAGCCTTCATTATCTTCTTAGTAGTAAATGCCTTGTCACAGGCCTCACATTTGAAATTCTTCTCCCCACTATGCTTATACATGTGGTTTTTCAACCGATTACTGTTGAAGGCCTTCCAGCCACACACTCCACAAATATGGTTACGGAATTTAAGATGGGAATCGCGCAAATGTGTCATCATCATGCTTCTAAAGACAAAGGTCTTCGGACAATGAGGACATTTGATTTCTTGCCGATTCTTATGCTCGGCTGCCATATGTCTAGACCTCTTATAGTGGCTTTGAAAAACCTCAGAGCAATCCGCACACTTATACTTTTTTTCCATATCGTGGCTATTTTTCTGATGGGTCTTCAGTTTAGATTTGGAGTCAAATTTTTCACCGCATTCAGTGCAAAGGAATAGTGCGTTTTCATGAACAGACTTCACGTGAAGACGAAGTAAGTTCGCATCTTTGAAATGTTGGCCGCAGACGTCGCAAAGTATAGCAGATGTTCCTTTATGATCCTTATTTGTGTGATGGAGTAAAGGCCCAAATGTGTAGAAATTCGCACCACATGCGAGACAGCTTACATTAAAATTATCAAGCTTGAAAGCCACCATACATATCCCTACATCTTTGTTATACTCCACCCCATGCATTGCGATTAAATGGTCGATTAAATCGTATAGATCAGTAATTTTATCCGAACAGAGACTGCACGATAGATTGGATACGTCGATATAGACAACGGGCTCCCAATAATTTTTCATAGCTTGCGCTTTGATCGCGGTCCCCGCATGTACTTGCTGATGACTTTTCAATTCGGAGGCCTCCTGGAAAATTTCGTAGCAATAGAAACACCTGTATGAACTCTTGAGCCAGCGGAACGGCATGACGGTAGACTTTATTAGGACCTGTAGCACATTATTTCTCATTATATTTCTTTTGTCTTTCGCTGCGAGGGTGGGTTTACTGGTAGACTGTGTTATGGCAATATCGTACTCTTCGGTAGATATATTGGTGACGGCCTGCTTTTCAGTTGTATTCTGGCGACCTCTGAGTTCTCCTGCAAGGAAAACACAGGGTTTAGAGGTAGCCAGAATACGACATGCAGTTTTTAAATTAATTTTTAATTTATACGAATCTTATCGTACTTTCTTGAAAGTCGTTAAGCATTTTCATCAGAGAATTAAAGCCGTTACTCAGAACAGTTGTGCTGGTTTTAAAGTGCAACAGAGGACCGAGAGACAACCGTTTACTTGTTTAAGTAAGTATTTTGCCTTTATGCATAGCGGGCTGATACCAGTCGGGGTTGCGGCGAATGTACATGTATCTCCCGGGCCCCCGACTTATGATAGTAGTGTTTTAGTCGGCAGGACTCCGACATAACCTTTCGTACTCCCCAGACGGAGGGTATCCGTGAGGATTTCCCCAGGAAAAAAAGAAAAAAAAAAAAGGTAAGTAAGTACCTATTTTGCAGAAAATTAAAGTTAGTTCAGTTTTTCAAATAGGTAGGTATGACGAGAAACAAAGTCATAGATATATTATATTTATTGAATTTCAGTAATACCAACTCATCATAATCAGACGAAAATAAACTTATTATCCATAATAACAATATTTTTTTTTTATATCCGTCGTAACATTGGTGTTTTTTATGGAATTAATCCGAACACTAATAACACACCAACTTACTTTCTTATATAACGTTTCAGTGACATGCCGGAAAAATACAGACGGTATAAGGCGGTCACCGTTTTTCTAAAAAAACGTAGCTTAAAACCATAAACTATTTTGCATTACGCCTCTCAATACAAGTGTGTCAAGCTCCAAGCAATAGTAACAATAACGTTTAAGACTCTTCAAAATAATGAAACTCAGCTGTGTGAACGTTCAAGGTCTCCAAATCAGTAAAACCTCTTCGACAGATTCGGCAGACACGTCCAGATAGCCCAGAATGGACCTTCATATGAGCTCTCAAGTTACTAGATCTGCGAAAAGACCTCTCGCAAATACTGCAAGCGTAGTCCCTATCTCCGAAATGTTTTTTCTTATGTAAAGTAATCAACCATTTAATTCCGGTCTTATAATTGCATAAATCACACTCGAATTTGGAGTGCGAATGTTGAGATTGGACGTGAAGCAACATAGCTCCTTTAGTCGTGCAAATTTTTGCACAATGCTCGCATTTGATCCTGTACTTTTCCACATTGTGCATTTTGCCTAAATGCACTTTTAATTGGTACTGGCTTTCGAACGTCGCACTGCAGAGGTTGCATTCGTGCGTTTTAGCTTGCCCGTGCATTCGTTCCTTGTGTTTCTCCATTCTATGGGAAGTGTTGAACATTTTTCCACAAGCCGTGCATCTATATCCAACATGACTGTTGCTTATGTGTCTCTTGAGGCGAATCTTGCTGATGAAGCTTAGACCACATATTTGGCAGATGAACGAATGGTTCACATGATCCTTGTGCATATGACCCACCATACAGGTGAAGTTGTCGTACTGATTCTCGCAGAGAACGCATTGCATAACATCCTTGTTTAAAACAAAGGGTAACGCACAGACACCTAAAGATCTATCATAATCTTCATCATGAGTGAGAATTATATGAGTAATCAGTTCTTCTAAATCTTTCAAAGGTTCCTCAATACACATCTTACAGCTTATGTTCGCCACATCAATTTTGACTGGTATATCTTTGGAAATAATTCTCTTTGTAATGAAAGTGTTAAGGTCTATAGAATGTTTTTGTGTGTGTTCTTTCAGGGTCTCGCAGTCCCGCATAGGTTTCGAGCAGTAGAAACATCGGAATCCCTTAGTGTGCCAGTTAAAAGGGACCACGTTACCGTATTGAAGGATTTGGAGTACATTTCTTCGTTTTTTATTGAGTTGTTCGATGTACGTTTCTTGGGTGGTCCGACGTCCTGGAAAGAGAGGCCAAGATTTACGCTTCCTTTTTGCGTTTGCATTTCTGGTAGTCATTTCGTGTAAATGGTGGGTGAATATGGGTTTCATAACATGTTAAAAATGTAGAATTCGGGATAAAATATTCGTTAAACAGTAGATTTTTTGACGATTATAGTAGTAAAATCTACGCTTTAAAGACTAACCCACATTTGAGGGCCGCCCAGCATTGCATAAATCCTCCTACATAACTTTCGTATGTTTTATGTGAACCATCGCACACCACACTACAGGCGTACCGCGATTTTTATGTTGAAACTAGCGACCCGCCTCTGCTTTGCACGGTTTTATGACTTGACAAAACATCCGATATTTCTTTATAATATGAAAGTTTAAATAGCAACGGAATATACGCGTAAACCTTCCGTAAACTACGCAACGGATTTCGGTTATTCCGTTTATACACCCAAAAAAAAACCAGCCTAAGGTGGGTACGCGGAAACGCATGTCCGAGAATCCACCCTAAGCCTAGCTGGATTAACGGAATTTATAGGGTTAGGGTGGATTCTCGTATGTGTTTGCGTATCCGTCTTAGGGTGGATTTTGTAGGGTGGATAAACGGAATAACCGAAATCCGTTGCGTAGTTTCAAAGAACAAAGCGGTCACACAGGCAGACACGGAAAGAGACTGCGACTGGATGCGGCTGCAATGTTACGATTCAATATGAATATAAATAAAACGTCAGAGTTACAAAATTTATAACTCAAGAGCGGCTGAACCGATTTTTATGATCTTTGATTTATTGGATTTGTCTCCTCCCCGAATAGCAGAATAACTATTAAAACATGGAAAAAATTCACGAATAAAAATGTTATGCATATATATGAGACTTAATGATTGGTTTGATTGTTGTTATAATTATGAGATTTTCTCGTACATTTTGTATTTATTGATTCTGAGGCAATAAGAAGTTCGCCGGGTCAGCTAGTTGTAAATAAATAATCTTATCTAATCTAAACTATCCTGTATTGTCAAACTGCAAGGCAAGAGCCTCCCTCACCCTTTTCCACACAATTCTGTCTTTTGCGAGTGTGAGTCCTTTCAGATATTACAATGTACTCTGTGTTTCAGTACGAGTCAAGCCGCCGCGCCGCGATACCGTCGTGCGTTTAGTGTGATCCAATAAATAAATTAAGCTACACTAATTTTAGCTAAACTCGCCTTCGCTTCAGATTTATGTTGTAAACTGTTTGTTTAGAATAGATAGTGGTGGTTATGGTAAAAACAATAGATCAGAATTTATAAACGTTTATTTATAAATACTAATAAGTAAGGTAAATGTGTAAAATAGGTAATATTTACAAGTAAAACATAATTATAGTAGTGCTAAAAATTAATTAATTATAGTTTAATACTAAAATTAAAACACCTAATGGAGATAAAGATATTACATATAATTAAGTAATTTTTTTTTTTATCATGGCAACCAGCTTTCATCCGTAGCTCTCTGAATATGACCTGACAATTTCCATTTCAAGTATTTTTTATTTAACGAAGCGACGCGCGCTTTTCTTGTGGTTAAAAAGTGTACAAACACGCTGTAAATCTGTGTGTAAGCGCAGGAGCTCTCGGTACCGTCCGAGACAATCGTGAAGTCAGAAGCGTGTGTCATAAGCTGACGCTACTCGTCTTCACGCACACATTTACAGCGTGTTTGTACACTTGGTTTACACAAGTAAAGCGCGCGTCGCTTCGTGAGTTATAAATACTGTAGCTGTCAAATGCCAGTGTTGCAACATTAAAATATTATTATTTACATTACAATTTGTCCGAATACTAGTGACTTTGTTAAAACTAATATTATAAAATTATTCATGATCAAGTGGAGATACTATTTTAAAGTAAACGCTTTCAGAAAACGTTTTACATGAAAGTATGAAAAGCTAACTAATCGCAGATGCCTAATTCATACAATAATCTATTAGTAAGATAAAAGGTTTTATTTTAAAAAGATATTTAATACCTGTGCTGTAAAACTTCACGCCTATTTTCCTGAAGGGTTAGGCAGAGCCGCAGAGGTGAGCCCATCCAAATTTTGCCAGTTATGTTTAACCCTTCCGCACGTGGGTCCACGCAAGATACAATGGCTTATTAATTGTTTCTGTAATTACGGCGTTCAACCGGCTTAACCCGGCGCCGTCGTTTTCTCCCGACAGTTCATTTTGTATTATGTATGTATGTATCTATGTATTAGTATTTATTCTTGTATTTTATAGTAATTTCCTAGCTATTTATCCCGTATGCTGCACCTGCCATGTTTTGTCTCCGCATCACCCTAAGGTTGATTGGCAGAAAATGCCTCAGGCATCAAAACCGCCTTTGTCTTTTTTATACTTTTGCATAAAGTTTTAATAAATAAACCTTGGCATACCATAAGTTGAAGTAACAATAAAAGATGCACCGTCTAAACAATGTTTATACGATGCAAGTCATTTGTTGCTTCAATTTTATTTTAAGACAAGACACTTGCATCGTGTATATGGAGCTCTATTCCTAAAATCTTCGAGATTCGGACCAGCGTCAATTTTCCATTCCAATAATGGCAATTTCATATGATCCGTTCTTCTTCTAAGCGTGTCGATGTCAAACATGAAAAAACTACTTAGGAATCAGTTTTTAAATTTGTTTTGTTCAAAATTCAGCAACGAGAGTACCGTTCGCTGACGCAGCCGGTCTTCATGTGTGCAGATGACAGGGCATGCGGTGCAAGATGGGAGATGAGCCATTGAAAACGTCAGGAGAAAGTCGTGAGAGGTTAATACAAATTACATTATTGAGTACAATTTAATATCATTACATAAAATAATTCATACACAAAAACAGTCTATCATTTTAGCTTTACATTGGAAGATCTAATTTTAAGTTTATTTGCGCACATTAACATCACCAAAAGTTTAAAGGGGCTCTGCCTCACTGTCCTATTTTCTAAATAACTAACTTTTACTGTCCAGCATCCTCTAGATACATAAGCCACTTTAAATATACAATCAGATTACCAACTTTAATACCATACAAAGCTCAATTTACATTGACGACCTTTTACGAGTTCCAGTTTTTGTTAATCGAAAATGAACTCAGTCCCGTGTCGTTAAAGTTGACTTTTATATTTCTGGCTCTGTTAGAATATTAATTGTGGATTTACTCCACAATATAATAATATCATTGAATATATTGTCCTGCCACTTCTCCTTCTAACTCCTCCTGAATGATTTCCATTTGGACCATATCGCTTTCATCAATTTCGTCAACTATTGGAGCTAGATCAAACCGACTATGTCTGTTACGGATATGCATACGCAAATTCGTTTGGTGCGCAAACGCCTTATTGCAAACCACGCATACATAGTCCTTCTCTTTCGTATGTAGTACGGCATGGGAGTTCAAGTTACTTCGCTTGGAGAATTTTTTCCCGCAAACAGAGCAGACAAATTTCTTTTCACCATTGTGTTTGACCATGTGGAGTTTAACATCGTAAGGACCGAAGAATTTGTCCCCACAGACTTCGCATTCTACATTCTTCTCTCTTAGATGCACTCTCCTCATATGACGTGACATTATAGATTCCTGTGGATACACTTTTGGACAAAATGGACACTTAATTTTGAGTTCTTCAACCTCGTGGACGTTCGCCAAATGAAGTTTCTTTAAGTATGGACTTTTGAATGTTTCCGGACAATGCGGGCAAGTCGATAAGTTGACTAAATGGACGTTCTTTTCATGTAAAATCTTTTTGGATAGAGTAGCAAGACTGATACCACAGTATTCGCAAGTGTAGCCACCCTCTCTATGATAGTACCTGTAGTGCATTTTCAAATGGTTCTCTCCTTGGAAACTGGTGCCACAAACGTCGCATATATAATGGTGGGAAAGATGGTGTTTGTTCGCGTGACGGAGCAGATATTCGAAAAAGACGAATTTCATGTTGCAAGTCGGGCATGTTGGTTGATCCTTGTCTAATTTGAAGGGTAGGAGACAATTTGGAACGCTTACATCATATTCTGCATCATGTGCGATGATCAAATGGTGGATCAGCTCTTCTAAGTTAGTCACTGCTTGAGGACAAAGCTTGCAACATATATTAGTAACATCAATTTTGACAGCAGCATCTTTATTTCTGTTATTTTTGGTTCTGTCGAACACAACGAGTTCTAGATTCGCGAATTGATGCGCTTCGGCCGTATGCTCTCGTAGTACGACTGGGTCTTTAGTAGTTTCGTTGCAGTAAAAGCATTTATATTTCCCCTTATGCCACATAAAAGGTGTGACGTTGCTGTACTGTAAAACATATTCGACATTCCGCCGTTTTATCAATAGCTTACGGGCAACTTCCATTTTCTTATATTTGTCCTCCACAGTATTGAATTTTGAACCTGAAAAGAAATTCAGCTTTTACTTTTCTAGGTTTCTGTAATATTCGGCAGGTGGGGCGTCGTTTTCTGCGAGTTTTTACATAGAAGGATCCATTTGCTGAGAATAGTGGTCACAGATGCAGACAAAGCATTAAGAATAACATGAGGTTATTGCCGTCAAAAAGTGGTTTACGATTTGGAAAGAAGTTGCTTATCGCACGTTATGGTCTGCACATTTGCCGAATGAGAGCTAGAACGAACAAGTTGTAACATTTTGATCGTTTCGACACTTTTATTAATGTCATATTTTCGTCTATACGAGGTGGCAGGAGCATCGACGTCTAAACTGTAACCATGAATTCAGCACATGATTCTAGACAATCTAGACCGTATAAAAATTACGTTCGTTTTTTTTTTGTTAGCCTATACTGTCCCACTGCTGGGCAAAGGCCTCCCCCAAATCCTTCCAGGAACTCTTTTCCCTCGCCACCTCGAACCAGCCCTCGCGGTACGCGTCCAGGCAATCTCGCCATCAATTTCTGGGCCGGCCTCGGCGGCGCAAAAAGAGGTTTTACGTATGTTTTTAAAAAAAAATCTGCTGTTTCATAAAAAAGTGAAATACCTACGCGGTCAAAATGTATGGAAAAGCATTTCTTTTTTTCATAAGTACTGACGAAAATTTAGAATCATGTACTGAATTCAAGGTAACAGGTTTTCGCGCCGATATTCGTGCCAGCCTGTATTTTTTTATGTGAGATTTAATAACGTAGGTCCTAAACCAGTTATTGTCTATTGCAAAAATATAATAATAAATTTATTTCAGTAATTTTACAACTTTTACAATATATCTTACATAGGAGTCTCATTTTAGGTATGAGAAATACCTGTGCTGTGCTAGGAGGCCCCGCTCTTCTCATGGACTTTTACAATTTCGTAACTTATTAACTAATGGAAGAAAAAGTAAACAAACCAAAACGATAAACTTACACATGTGCGTGTAAGGGTGTATGTGTGAATATTAAAGAGTGTGTCAGAGTATATGGAGAAAATAAAATTATAAATAATTTTAACGAACTGATGTCCTTTAGTAGAGGTTATTGCTTAATTTCCATAGCATGTATTTAATCGAACTTCAAAAATTCCCATTATGCGCTCTGATAAATATTATAGAACACTCTAACATAATTCCTATTTTAGGGACCGAAAATACTAAATAGTCAAGTAGGTAACTGCAACAAACCTGGGATGTGACGGTACGTTTCAATTCTAACCTACCTAAATTATTCGGTCGGGGTACCCTAGCTTAGTTACTGTGACCAACTGAGGTTTAATGATTAAAAAAGTGTGCATCATAAGAAGCGCAACAAGGGGTTTGAAGATCCTCGGCATACCTACTGTCACGCCATTTTGACTTTTTTTCAAAATGGCGGCCACGCATGAAACCTATATACTCAAATAGATAGCTGATATCAATGCAAACAGACATTTAAATGGGGTTTATGAAAAATCACGTTTACTAGAATGGCAGCACTGAGACGTCAAGTCCAGGCACCTGTCACAAGTGTCAAAGCGGCTATATTTTCTTTAGTCATGATTGAATGATGATAGACCTCATATATTTTATAGACCTAGAAGATCTCTTGTCAAAGTGGCGCCAACTGGTGTCGTGAATTTTCATAAAAACCCTCATTGTATTGTAATTTAAAAAGTATCCATCATTTCAGGGTCCATACGTTTTTAGAAGATTAGTGTTTATTTTTCTATTTTTCATTGTACATACTTATTTAATGATTCAATTTCGAATAATCGAACGACACTGGCACTCGGACGAATGGATGATAACATCTCGTATGCACGGTTACCAATGGTAGCACTATATATTGCCAAACTGGGTATATAGATTCGTAAGCTACTATTTTACCTGTGATATCTACTTCTATGTAGAAGGTTCTACTATGCAAAGTTATGAGGTCTTTGCTTCATTACTGGTAAAGATACGAGTCTTAATTTTAACCATTAAGGGTCCGTATATTAGAATCGGCAGTTAAATAGTTTCTTCAGATGTTATTAGCCCTTTGAGTAGCTATTAACACAAAGGGTAGCAGGTAAACTGATAAAAAAATCAAATAAAATACATAGAAGTATATTTTTAAATAAAAATGTCGCACACTTAATACATTCCATTCGAGTATATCACAATATTCACAAGTGTAGTCTTAGAGCCGGCGCAGACTTGGCTCGGTTTTTTCCCCCAAACAAATATCAACATTGGATATCTTTAAATAAAGTCGAAAACCTATTCCTGTTGTTGTTGTTCTTAGACAAATTAATGTTTATTTATTTTCGATTTTATTTCAACTAACACATGATAACGATGCGGATGAATTTATCGACGCTATATTTTTGTTTCTTTATAGTTTTAGTTAAGTTAGGATTTAATTTTGTTATTTTTATTAATTAGTTTGGTATTGGTTATAATTTGCTTATTTTACTGTTTTAAAATTAAATAATTTACTAACACAAGGTTGATAATTGTTTGCCAGTGAACAACAACACTTCAACTGGATTCTTTGCCGGTTCTCAATTATCGTACAAACTATTACAAATAATGTTCATTTAGTCGATTCGACTTGGCGACACCTCTATTACTCAGTTCAAGTTTTTCTTAAAATTATAGATTATCTCATGGCTTTACGTTATGATTATTATAAAATACACATAATGATTTTATTATAAGAGATATTTATTGTTTTGAATAAATATTGATTTACATAAAATACCTACTATTCACTTTTTTATGAAACGTATAGCCGTGAATTTTACAGGATTATTTACATTGCTTTAGAAATACAAACATAATTAATTAGGCTGCCATATAAACATTTTAAAAATAGACTAAGGAGATGTAAAATTGTACAGACGCCATCACATCAAGCTACTACTATCTGTCAAATTTCTTTAATAAATTTTAACTTTATCGCTAAAGCATTAGGTTCAATATTGATTAGGAAAATTTGACAGTTTCGGGTAGCTTGATGTGCTGGCGTATAGGTGTACGATTTATTATTCTGTTAAAAAAACCTGATAGATTATACTAATTTGGGTTATTCCGTTAATCCACCCCAAAAAATCCACCCTAAGGTGGAAACGCGGATAAGCATGTCCGAGAATCCACCCTAGACCTAGTTGGATAAACGGAATTTATAGGTTTAGTGTGGATTTTTTGGGGTGAATAGACGGCATAACCCGACGAATTTTAGAGCGAATATCACTGCTATTAAAAATAAATAGTATCTATGACCTAACACACATTTTTTCATAATCTTATTATTTTTGGAATAATTTAATAATTATTTTAGGACCTGCCTTAACACAAGAGTTATTCCGAGATCAATTTTTAATAATATTTTTCTACATTCATTCTAGTAATTATGTCGTATTTGTATGAGATATACGGAGATCATTACAGTCAATTCTCTTTTATATTATTCCGATTGTTTAATACATAAACTGGCGACTTGTGGGTGTACTACGTACACAGGCGTGATATTATGGCTGAAGAAATTTATTTCTCAATAAGAGATTACAAGGAATTCTGTAAAGTCCTATTGGTTACGCTAGCGAATCATATTTTAATAAACGTTCAACGTGACACTGACCTGCAAATTGCAAAAAACGTAAGAAAATTTGAATTTCGCGGGCTACCTAGAGTATCCCTTTAACCATTTACAACTATATCAGAAGATTAAGACACTTAAATCTGCAACTGCACATGCCCATACTTTTTATGCATCTCCATATGCGAGCTCAAATTACTTCGTCTCAAAAAGGCTTTTCCACAAACAGTGCAACTAAATTTCCTATCCCCCTCATGTTTCACCATATGCATCCTCAGAAGGTAATTATCGAAAAACTTCTCGTTACAAATGGAACACGGAATGTTTTTTTCCTTCAAATGTGTACGCCTAACATGGTCTTTCATGAAGGAGTTTCTAGTGAACATTTTTCCGCAATAACTGCACTTATGCCCTACATTGTGCATTTTTATTAAATGTTTTTGTTTATGGTACTGCGATTGGAACTGCTCGGGACATTTAGGACATTTGTGGTCCTTCGCATCGTGTGTCCTCGCTCTATGTCGCGCCAAACACCACTGGTTCTTGTATTTGACCCCACAAATGTCACATTCGCAGGAACCTGTGTGTGCGTAGGTTATATGCACGTTTAGATTCGACGCGTTACGGAAACTTCGACCGCAGAAGTCACAGATCCGGTTGTTGTTGCTGTGTTCGGAGTTCATATGTCGAAGCAAAATGCCGAAGTATCTGAAGACAGTATCCGGACATATCGGACATGGCATGTTGTCTTTTATAACCCGGAAAGGCTCTAAACACCCAGAAATTGAAGTATCATAGTTCGCCTTATGTTCGTTTATTAAATGGTTGATTAAATCATCTAAATTAGGCATAGGGAGGCAACATATTTTACAAGCTAATGCAGATATGTCAATTTTAACGGCTATTCTTTCTCCTTTGCATTTTTTCATGCATTTTGACTTCAAATCGCATACAGGATGTTCAAGGCTAGTGTGGTGACGTAGCTCGTCAAATTCAACGAATTTCTTTGAGCAATAAAAGCAGGAATATTTGGAAAAAAATTTGAAAGGCACAGCAGTCGACATATTGAGTACGCACTGTATGTTCTGTCGTATTTGTAGTATATTTTGTTTTTTCTTAGGTTCTATGTTATTGTCATTTAGAAAAGAAGTGTGGGGGAGTTCGACCTGAGAAATTATTTTGACCTTACATTTGCTTATATGCTGTCTTAAACCTAAAGAAGTGTGGAACTCTTTGGAGCAGTAACTACACTTCATATTACTCTCATTTTGGGGGTGATCAACTTGGACATGTTTTTGTAAAAGAGAAAGGGACGCAAAACGCAAGCCACAGCTCTTACAGTGCCTAAAATGCATGTTATTTTGATGCCTCCGCAACATAAGGCGAGTATCGAAGTTCTTCAAGCACAAATCGCAGGGGTATCCCCCCTGTTTGTGATAATTCCTCAAATGTATAGACAAGTCTCTTTTCTTGTTAAAAGTAACTCCACAATCATCACAAATAAAACAGTTCTGCGGGTGTACGTTGTTAACATGTTTAACCAAATATCCGAAATAAGAAAACTGTTCTTCGCAGTGCAAACATCGAAAATCGACTAATCGATATTCCTGGAAGGGTATATCGATACTTTTGTTGTATTCCATGTTGTGTTTACTGATCAAATGATCGATTATTTCTTCGAATCTGCTGAAGGGTTCATTGCAGATATCACAAGCGATTTCTGAAACGTCGATTTTAATTTCGATGTTATTTCCTTTGATTAGTTTGAGGGAGTAATCTTTAGTGGTGCATAGTCCGTGGGATTTTGTATGCTTTCTAAATTCTGTGTATTCGGTATAGTTTTTTCCGCAGTAGAAGCAAAGGTATTTGCCCCGCCATTTAAATGGCATGATTGTTGTGTGGTTGAACAGTATTTTCAAGTTTTTCCGGCGTCTCTCAGACGTACAGCCTTCGTACGGCCCTGGCAGACCATCTGAAAACAAATTGTTCTTCTCTATAAATGGGCTGTTATTTCATCTTCTACTTCCATGGTTAGTTTTTGGGCGTTTTTGCATACTATTAATTTTCCGTTAGTTATATTTGTTGTGAATCCCATAATTTGGTCATAATTCCGGGCTAAATGTCAAATTGTACTATTCACCTTTGCTAAAGGATGCTCATAGTTCATCGGGGATATTACAGGTAGAAAGTATATGGGAAAATTCTTAGCAAAGCCTTGGAATGGAAACCACACTGTGGTCAATTTAGAACCAGCTATAAAATAACCGGCCACCAAAACAAATATGAACAGAAATATCATCAAAAAATGTTAGGTAACGTGTCTAGAATTCGCATTCCGGATATGGGAGGCCATATGTCCCCTTAGATTCCTTTTCCACAAGAACTTTTTACCACAAATATCACAATGAAAGTTTCTTTCTCCAACGTGTTTAACCATATGCATTTTCAGCCTTTGACCGTCGAAAAATTTCTCAAAGCACACAGAACATTCTACATTTTTCTCTTTCAAATGAGACCTCCTTACGTGGTTGACCATGAAAGAGTTTTTAGTAAATAACTTATCACAGTAAGTGCATTTATGTCCCGTACCATGAGAGGTGATTAAGTGTCGTTGCATTGAATATTGTGAGGTGAATTTTTCTGAACATTCAAAGCATTGTACTAATTTTGTACCGTGAACGGTGCCTTGGTGATTTCTTAACGCACTATTAGTTCCAAAAACTAGATCGCAGTTTCCGCACTTGTGATTATCAGCGATTTTATGACGCCTTGAAATATGAGCTCTAAGATTAGGGTCAGTTCTGAACGCTTTGCCGCAGTACATGCAAATATGTTTATTGCCACTATGAGACGCACTAACGTGCTTGAGTAGGACGCCGAAATATCTGTAGACTTCCCCGCAAATGGGGCAAGGGTAGTTGTCTTTAATCAGTTTGAACGGCTGCAGATTACTCTCGACAGAAAAGTCGCATTTCACCTTATGCTCTTTGCTCAAATGGTCAATCAAATCGTTCAAATCTTCCAAGGTGACTTGGCATAGTCTACAAGACAAAGAAGAAGTATCAACTTTAATTTGGACACCGTCATATCTGTTCCTTAATCTCATAGATTTAAAGGATATATCGCAGTGAGGATGTTCTGTCGAAGTATGTTCTTTTAAATCTTCGCATGAGGTGAAGTCTTTCGTGCAATAGAAACATCGTAACCTATTCATAAAGAATTTGAAAGGAAGTGCGGTTGTCATGTTAAAGATGCATGCTAAACTTTTTCTGATTTCTTTGACGGATACTTTTTTGTCTTCATCGTCATCTATTATGACAGTTTCTTCTTGAGGTTTACGTTCGCAATTTGCAGCATGTCTTATAAAGGCTTGTTTTGTTGTTAGAACTTTATTGCAGAATCCACATTGGCTCTGATTATAATCATGGTCAGATTTCTGATGAGCTAATCGCTTGCCGTCTGAAGCAAACACTTGGAAGCAGATGTTACAAGTCGAAGAATGAGAGTTAGACCTGTGAATTTGTAACGCGGAGTTTGTTGGGAACGTTCCATCGCATTTCGTACAAGAATAGCATTTCTTATGATGGAGTCTTATGTGCGAATCCAAATCCCTCTTTTTATTAAATGTTTTTTTACATTCGGCACACTCAAAACTGTTGTTTGGATGAGCGACATTCATATGGCTGATTAATTTACGTAAGTAATTGAACGTTTTATCGCAAAGGAGACACTGAAGATCTAACAGTCTGTATGATGATAACAGCATCTCTACGTCCTTCGCATAAGGCAGTTGGTGTTTAAAAATCAAATGGTCAATAATTTCGTCTAAAAAGGGGAACGTTTCTGAACAAATCTCGCACGAAACATCGGATACATCTATTTTGATTTCTATATCAGCTGATTTAACTAATCGTATAGCTCTGTCGGTATCACTGCAAGGTCCGTGGCCTTTCGTGTGTTTCCGGAGACGATCGGGCGTCGTCGTATCGTCCCCGCAATAAAAGCAGAGGTATTTGCCGCGCCATTTAAAAGGTATCAACGTTGTATTGTTGAGCAATATTTGCAGATTTCTCCTCCTTAGATAACTAGCACTGTGCTTTGTCATCTCGTTTTCCAAATCTGAAAAGAAATTACTTTTTTGTACTTTTGAGATAGCAAAGGCAGTGCACGGAGGGAAGGCAAACTAATTTTTTTTAGGGTTTGGAATCTCTGCTAGTTACCTATAAGGGTTATTTAATGGTTCAAATTCACACAGGTAACGGTAATTTTTTTATAGTATATATTTAGAAAAAACCTGGAGCTGGCAATATATGTGTATCAATTTTCTTGTACGATTTTTATGGCCTACACATTCTAAGGATAAACATGGCACTTTAAAGTTAAGAAGTCTTTAAATATATAATTAATAATAATTAATTAATTATAATTATTAATTATAATTATGTTGTATCCCTATGTATTTTACTGTGTGTACATAAATAATTAAATAAATAAATAATTCTTACAACTCCTACACTTGGGCATATATCTCATTAGGACACTATGGTCGCGCTGCCAGTAAAATATTCACAGCTTCTTGGTGGGTATCTCACCAGGCGACCGATTGGTTGCGCAACCCACAATAAATTATTGACCATGGTTGCGCCACCATTGAGTCCTAGTGAGATAGCCCTTGATCTTGAATTCTAAATCATTATATGGGTGCAGGATAAAGCTGTTTACTATGTAGCCTGTCTCTATGAGTCTTCATGGTCTTACGCCAGTAGAATCTCTCCCCACACACATCACAGCTATACTTTTTCTGCCCGCTATGTTTAACCATGTGCCTCTTCAACAGGACAGTGTTAAAGAACTTTGTATAGCAAACAGAACATTCTATACTCTTCTCTTTCATATGCGTTCTTCTTATATGGTTACTCATAAAGGAGTTTCTTGTAAAGAGTTTTCCACAATAAGAGCATTTGTGGCCAGTGTTGTGGGCGATGATCAGATGTTTCTGCCTTTCGTATTGCGTAGCGAAAGATTCGGGGCATTTTGGACACTTAGCAGCTTTAACGCCGTGTGCTCGAGCCATGTGCATGTATAGACGAGACGGTATATTACACTCAGCAGCACAAATATTACACTTGAAACGCCCAGCTCTGTGATGACGCCAAATATGAACTCTTAAGTTTTGATCCCTACGGAATGTTTGGCCGCAGTAAACGCAAATGATGTTGTTATTTGTATGTTTGATGTTCATATGTTTAAGAAGTGTTCCGAAGAAGCGGAAAACCTCGCCGGGACAGTGTGGACAGACCATATTATCCTTAATCAGCCTGTAAGGTTGCAGACACGTTGTTATCGATTTATCGTACTTCGCATCGTGTTTCGCGATCAAGTGATCGATCAAATGATCCAAGTCAGTCAATGACTCGAAGCAGACTTTGCAAGCGAGTGAAGAAATATCGATTTTGACGCAAGCGACGGACTCCCTGCATTTCCTAATACATTTCTCTTTTACATCGCACACTGGATGTTCCATAACCGCGTGTTCCCTCATCAAATCGGAATCGGCAAAATCTTTGGAGCAGTAGAAACAGTTGAACTTATTCTTATAAAAATTAAATGGTATTGCCGTAGACATGTTTATGACAATAACTATATTTTCTCTGATTTGTTTTACGCAAGGTTTTTTGGATTGGTCCTCGTAGTTTAGATCTAAGTCCATGGCAACGTTTTCTTCTTTAATGGCGATTCCGAAAATCTCTTCTCCTTTACATTTCCTTGAATGCATTTTGAGTCCCTGTTTCGTGTGGAACTCTTTGAAACAGGTGTCGCATTGTAAAGACCCGTCGTCTGGATGTTCTAAGTCGATATGTTTTTGTCTCAAAGCCGCTGACGGCAGTTTCAAATTGCAAATGTTGCATCGAGTCAAATGCCTGTTATTACGGTGTTTTCTCAAAATATTTAATGAGTTGAAGATCTGAGGGCACATCTCGCATTGGTACCCTCCTTCTCGATGGTAATTTTTTACGTGAGAAAACAGATCTCTCCTTTTGTTGAATTTTTGGTTGCAGTTATCGCAAATGAGGCAGTTTTTCGGGTGAGTATTATTGACATGGGATACCAGGTAGCCGAAATACGTGAACTTCTCATCACATCCCGTACAACTGAGATCAGCAAGCTTATACTCTTCTATAGCCATTTCTACATCTTTATCGTATTCAAGTTCATGTTTGTCAAACAAATGAGTGACGATTTCATCGAAAGACTGTAACGTTTCCGCACACACTTCGCAAGTGATCAATGATATGTCTACTTTAATTTCCATATTCTGTCCCCCTTTTAAGACTTTGAGAGAATGGTCTTTTATGGAGCAGCTGCCATGTGCTTTTGTATGTTTCCTTAACTCTGTATATTCGGCAATATCTTTGCTGCAATAGAAACACAGGTACTTCCCACGCCATTTAAAAGGAATAATAGATGTGTTGTTGAATAATATTTGTAGGTTCCGTCGCCTTCTCATCGAGGAAGACTCTGTGCCCTTGTATTTCCTCGGTTTTTTATCTGAAAAGAAATTGGTCTACTGTAAAGGTACCCTTGGTATGGCAACAAAAAATCAGTTTCTAAAAATGTCTACTTTTTTCAATAAATGGTAAGAAATTATAATTTTGTGGTCAGGGTACTTTTAGAGTTGTTTCAAGAATCTAACAGCAGAATTCTTATGTAACCTAAGTTTCGTGCTTTCTGTCATTTTAAGGCACATTACAGTCTCATCGGGCCGCATCGCATTGCATTTTAATACAAACAAGTGCGATAAGCCCTGTCTGTAGTGTTTGGTATGCGATGCTTATGCGTTTTTATTGAATTTGTATGTAAAAAATCACGTGTGAGATCCGCCTAAGGGCGAATTTCACCAATGAAACTGAACGCGATCAGCACACCGCGTACCAGATTCCATAGCAATAATTACTCTGACATCTTTTGAACGCAGTTTAGATGTGCTGACAGTTTCATATGGAAGCAAACGCCTCGCAGTACCTACGTGTATTGCCTCCGTTATTCATATAAAAATAGTGCGTTAAATAAAAAACCAATGCTTCATTAATAATTTTGTTTACTTTCTAATAGGAATAGAAAAATACATAGCTATGAAACCTTAAATTATTTCAATGTTTTACAAAGAATACGTTCAATATATCTTTTTGATTACAAGATTCAATATTTTTCTTAACATAATTAGATAAATTTAATCTTCTTCCAAGTAAAAAATGCGTAAATACTGTTGCTGGCTTTCTACCTTATATTTAAAAGACGCAGTCTTACTGCGTGTCTGTCCGTTAGAGCGCTTATAACTAGAGAACCATTTTTTGGGAAGGGCATCTCGTATTTCCACCTAGAAGGTTGTCGTCTGCTTAACCGGACTTGCCTGTGATTGGCTCAATAAATTAAGGCCTAAAGCCAGGGCTTACAAAATTTAAAAACTAAGAGCTACACACAAAGGGCACCCTCTGTGGGGTACGAACCTCGGCTTAGGGCGTGACTGGGTCGGAATTAAAGAGAACCTATTCGATAACGTATGTATTTATATCCTTAGATATGATTTCATGTTAAAAGAGGGTAGAGCCAGAAGATGGCGGGACGAGCGTGACGCCTTCGAACAGGATTGGTTCACACTAACAGAGAGGAGTAGGAAGAAGAAACGGAGGCCTTTGCCCTGCAGTGGAACATAGGCTAAATAATAATAAAAGGGGTTGATAGGCAGTCGCTCCGTGTACAATGCTGGTAATCGGTTGTATCCAGTTGGCAGGTGGCTGGTACTGGTTGTCAGACTTTCGGGCTTCTAAATACCCGTAACGATTGTCAAAGACCCACGAATGACAGCCGGGAGCAACCGCCGTGCTTTCCGAGGTACGGAGGGGTGTCGGTATGTAAAGATGGTCACCTATCCACGGACATATCGCGGCAAACGTAGCTTACCCTAATCGATCGACCCGTGCTGTTGTTATTATTTAACCACGAGCCACTCCGAAGTCGAAGTCAACCCCAACATAGTTGTGAAAAGATAATCAGATTCATGTTCCCTGGTTTTTTTTAGCTTTTAATGTCCCACTGCTGGGTAAATGCCTCCCTACTCTTTCCACTTCTCTCTGCCCAGAGCTGCCAAGGACCAATCTTAATCAAAGAAGTCCAGCTCATCCCACCATCTCCGTCTGTGCTTCTCTGGTGAGGTTTAAATATTTGTTG
Source organism: Gortyna flavago (assembly GCA_963669345.1). NCBI lineage: Eukaryota > Metazoa > Arthropoda > Insecta > Lepidoptera > Noctuidae > Gortyna > Gortyna flavago. Next base: position 4,406,280 of record OY770155.1, on the reverse strand, counting down.
CGTTAGGAAACGGGGCATATTTATTTATCCATCCTACATATAAAATTCAAAGTCCTGACTGACTGATAAATCAACGCACAGCCTAACTAAACCGCTGGTCGTAGAGACATAAAATTTGGAGGGTGTGTTCTTTGTGAAGAGTAGGTATCCAGTAAGAAAGGATTTGTCGAAATTCCATCCCTAAGAGGGTAAAATTTTACGGACAGAAGCTAGTTATTTTATCATCATTCAGTCACCGCTTCCGGATGATGGACCTTCATATGCAACCTCATACTATTATTCTGAACAAAACCCTGACTACAGACACTACAAATAAACTTTTTTTCATTACTATGTATTCGCATATGGTCCCTAAGAGTCTGCTTTCTTGCATACGACTTCTTACAGACTTCGCATTGATGGACCCTCTCCCCAAAATGTTTGATCATGTGTTTTTGCACGTGCGTTCGTGAGAAAAACTTTTGCTCACACATCGAACAGGGGAAATTTTTCTCTCTTATATGAACTTCTTTTAAATGTACTTTCATTTTGCTCATAATTTGGAAACTCTTATTGCAAACCGGACAAGAAAACTCCGGGACTTTAACATCGTGTATTAAATTATGATGTCGCTTTCTTTGGTTATAATTCTGAAAGGTTTCCGTGCAATAGAAACATCTAAGAAGTTTATCCTTATTGTGAACTTTCGATTCGTGATTATTCTTCTGGGTTAGCGAGTCAAAAGTTTCAGAGCAAATATTGCAGTGGAACCCAGATCCGTGAGTTAAGAAATGACACCGTAGTCTATCCTGGCTTAGGAAGGATTTGCCACATAGCTCGCAGATGTAATTTCCGTAATGTTCATTCATATGCTGGTTCAACTTCATGAAGTATTGGAACTCTTCCTTACAAACAGCGCAATAGTAAACATCGTTTTTTAAGAAGTACGGAATGAGACCGTAGCCACAATCTTCAGTGAATTGTATCTTATGTGTGCTTTTCAGATGATCTATGAGAGCGTTTAGATCGTCAAATTTACCATTACAAGACCGACATTCTAGTATAGAAACGTCAATTTTAACTTTCTCATCTCTTCTTAGATATGAAACAGCAGCTTTGATATTCGATTTCTTATGTTGGTCTCTGGTATGTTCTTTGAGCAAATCTGTGTCTTTGAAAGTCAGATGGCAGAAGAAACAGAGGTAATTTTGTCTATGCCATTTGAAGGGGACGACGGTGGAAGTTTCTAGAACTATGATAGCGTTCGTCTTCATTAATTTGTTGCGTCTCGTTGACGTCATTGAGGACTTACTCGACGCCTCTGTGGTGCACCGTTTCTCACCTAAAATGTGAAATTTTTGTATGAGATATCTTGGCGCCTTTGCTCTTTTAGTGAAATTAATCTTTCAAAGCATATTTTTATTGCTTGTTATGTATCGTGGAGATACTTCAAAGTTCATTGTACGTCTGGCAAGGGCGCAGCTTCCATTCAACCCGATTTCTATCGGCTTTCCTTTGGAACAACCACTCTTATGTGTATCACATCATATTACAGATATTTAATACAAGTTTAAAAGTTTTAATAGTAGTTTTAAGTGTCGAGGAGTTTGGATTGTGATCTCATAATTTTTGTCTTTTGTAGTTAAGGGCATGTGAGTGTTACATAATTATGTATGTGAAGGTTTTTTTAATAATTTTGTTTATAATCAACACAATACGATAGGTGAATTATTAGTAACAACGTTTTGTGTTATTTTTTTCATATTCTCATATTTCAGCAGTTCACAGAAATCACTACAGCGACGATATTTTTAAGTAGAATTGTAAACATAATTATGGTATTTCTCAACCTAATTAATTTGCAACGATTCCTATGTTGATGATTCTAACTGAACAGACAGCTGTGCTGCTGGGGAGTTTGTTGCGCCATTTTTTCACACCAGCTAGAGCACTTGAAAGTGGTGAAGGGCGGGCGTTTTGGGCGACTGTCTTATGTTATTTTGACGTTAAAAAAGTACTGATTCTGCCTTGTTTGAATAAAGAACTTTTGATTTTGAATGGCTTGTTTTGATTTTGAATGGAGTTGCAACACAATTGACAGTATCACAGAATTTATCAAGTTACCTAGAATCCGTTACAGATTTCTTGTCATAGAAGAAGTAGCTGCGAAAAGTCGTGCCACAATGTCAAACGTATTAAAAAAACAAAGAGGGTGTCTGCTTATGACCACACGATAGAAGGGAAAACTTACGACTGGAGCCGAATACACCCGATTCAGCGTCACCGACCCTAGCGTGAAGGATCAGTTTCGTTCACTGGAGGCCTACCATGATCTATTTAAAAACGATTCAATAAACTGCATCGCTTACAGTCGTACCATGATGTCCAATACGCTCAGCGGCATTTGGATCGTTGTAAGTGAATGAGCGTTAAGAGCTCGTGGTAGGTATCCAGATGGCACGGCCTAAATTGAATCGTTAAACTGACGTCATGGTACGAATTAGAAGAACAGTTCAGTTTAGGTCCTAAAGTGGATCGCGTTAAGAGCTCGTGGTAGGTATCCTGATCAGAAAAAGCACACCTAATGAAGTTTTCATTTCAATAAGTATTAATTTTCATATAAGTAATTGCACCGCAGTGCATCATAGTTTAATGAAGAGTGTTGAATAGCTTAGTTTTTTTGAGGTTAATTTCCATACAGGCAGTCAAAAACGGCAGTACTTTACCGGAGATTCAATTCGCAAATTAATTCAAGTAATATCAAGTATTTAACGATAAAAATAAACTACGAAGTACACAAGACAGAGAGTACCTATACAGTGTACACACGGCTACACATCAAGCTATAATAACCAGTATAAGCTGACTTCTGATTGTACAAAAACCTGCTAAAATTGGATATGTATGAATATGTTTGATGTGTAGGTACCCGTATGTACAGTCACAGAAAAAATTGGTCGTGTGAGGATGGTATTTTGCATAAACAAAATTACTCTTTAAACTCAAACTCAAAGCATTTATTTCAATTAAACCATTTACAGGCACTTTTGAATTGTCAAGAAGTCGGTCAGTCAGAAAATATGAAGCTAGTTGCCCATTCCAAAGCGTAGGTACCTATGGAGAAGAACGGGCAAGAAACTCCATGGACACTCTTTTAAAATATATTTTTACAAAAATATTAGTGACATCATTAATGTTGAATTTATAATTATATGTGAGAACGATGTAATAAAGTAAAAAAGATGTACGTGTTAAGAGTTTATTCACCCTAACTAAAATTCTAAGGTTTCTTGCTTTCTCTCGTATGAATTACACTTCTATTTTATATATTATGCTTGCACGAGTGGAGGCCACATCTAAATATACGTATAGGTACGTCAGACACAGCGGTGGGCAGCGGGATTGTCCGAAAGGGTTACCGCTGCCCCGGAACATAAAGGGCTAAGGAAGGAACACGGATGGGTTTTAGTCAGTAAGAGTCTGACACTCCCTTCCGCTCCACCCAGAGCGGGGTCATTTGAAGTTTTCCCATCTTAAAAAAAAAAAGACACAGCTGTCAGTCCCGTTACCAAATTGCTAATTGGCTAGTGTTTTTACGACGGCATGTGCTTTTTTATTTTGTCCCACTGTCGGGCAAAAGGTCTTCCCCATAGCTTCTCTTTGTTCTTTGTGTGTTGCCTTTACCAAAGCTAATCTTTTAAAAATTATAGTAAAAACGTAGCATTATGATTTTTTTGAAGCAGTATTTAAGAAATATCTGTATCAATCGACCTACATGGAACCAACGTCGTAAAACACTAAATTGTTTTAAAATCACATGAATGAAGGTTAATTTCGAATGATTGTTGTGATTAATAAAGCCTATTACAGCATTGACGAATATTGTAATGACAGAAAATCTTAAAAACTAGTATTAAATTAAACTTAAATTAAATGATGTGCACCCATTGCCCTTTGACTTTGTTTATAATTGTTGCTTCATTTTATTTATTTTTATTAACTTCATATTTTGACATTAAATGTATTTGTATTTTTGTAGCTTTTTAATAAGAATGGTAATATTTGTAGGGTTGGTATTTTTAATTTGGATAGACTTACATTATAATTATTTGTGTGCTTATTCGTGTGTACGTGCTGTGCAAATATTTCGACACAAATGTATTTTTGTTATGAAATAAATAAATAACTTGAAATAACTTGAAATTGTTAACAACTATCTTTCCGTGACTGTACATCAATCACACGTGCAAGGTTTACCGCGGGAAGAAGTGCAAAATTATGCACTAAATGAACAATACGCCAGCCAATCAATATCCTGATTTATGCCTGGTATTTGCTAATGACTGATCCACCGACCGATCTGACTGACCTCCACAACCCACTTACTGGGTAATATACCGATACCCCTTGGTAAGACTGGTTATCACTCTCGTGCTTCTGACTACCCGTAACGACTGTCAAAGATCCACGAATGACAGCCGGGACCAACGGATTTACGTGCTTTCCGAGGCACGGAGGGGTCTCCGTATGAAAAGATGGTCACCCATCCACAGACCAACCGCGGCAAGCGTAGCTTAACCTGATCAATCGACCTGTGCGGCTGTTATTATTTCGCTTCGGGACCTTCAGACACAGGGTAGGGTAGGGTTTACAATCATGAACTGAATCAGGGTAACAGGATGAGCGTCGAGGTGCGAGGCGCGCGTGCCACGCTGTGTATTGTGCTGTTCACATCTACCACGGCAAGAATAACTTTTTTAGGGTTCCGTACCTCAAAATTAAAAAACGGACCCCTATAGGATCACTTTGTTGTCCATCTGTCTGTCTGTCTGTCAAGACCCTTTATATCGGGAACGCGTGGAGGTACCGAGTTGAAATTGAATGAATGAATATTGGCAAGAAGCAATGTCATGTAGCACAAGTAAAGGAAAAAATCCGAAAACCGTAAATATGTAGTTACAATATTTTTTTAAATCCCGTCATAAACTATTTACATACCTACAAATGTGTACGAAACCGTCGGTGCGCGAGTCCGACTCGCACTTGACCGGTTTTTTTTTATTAGCCTGTGCTGTCCCAAGCGTAGGTAAAATACCTCTCTCCATTCCTTACGCTTCTCTCTCCAAGATTAAACTGTCTTCCAAATAAAATACCAATGATTTTTACCTTTCAGAATTAAAAAAAAACACCTGCCGACAATACTTCTAATACAGACTTCTAGTACAGCAAAGATAAAAAAAAAAATAATTTTTCTAGTAGCAATTACTTTAAAAACTTCGTACCAGAAACATTGTTAACAATAACGAAAAAAAGTGGAGTGTCAGTGCTGTGATTTTTTCAATTTCAAGTTGACGCTTCAATAATATTTATTTTTCTGAAAACATTAAAATGTTCCTTGCAAAAATGCTGCTGTACTAAACTAGAACAGGGCTAGCCACATCTAGCGCATGTCAGAGGAGCAATACGCATGAGCCACCACTCAATGTATTCCAAATAGCAGGAAACGATTACGCCCGGCCCGGAAAGAGATGCAGGGTTTTTTTTTTAGATGTGTCATCTCGCAGAAGGTTGTCGACTGCTTAACCGGACTATCTTGTGAATGCCTTAAAAAAAGGACTCCAGCCAGGGCCAACCTAGCGACGACACGCTAAGTGGCCCCTGGTCCGTACCCTATTACGGACCTCGGCTTAAGGCTTCGTCGATAGGAAGCAAAGGACAGGCTGGATCGGATCAAAAATGGTGGGATGAGCTGGACATGAAAGGACTGGCCCGCAATCGCGATAGACAGAAAAGTGGAGGGGAGGACTATGTCCTGAAGTGGTCAATACAGGCTTATAATAATAATTGAAGTGGTCAATACAGGCTTATAATAATAATTGAAGTGGTCAATACAGGCTTATAATAATAATTGAAGTGGTCAATATAGGCTTATAATAATAATTGCAAAAAATCCAAAACTAGTTAGTGTAGGACTATCATCACACATGGACGGCCAGAACATATTTGATAGATGGGGAAGGCGAAAAACCGATTGTTTTGGCTTAACTTGGGAAATGCCTATATTCAGTAATGGAGTAGCCTATATTCAGTAATGGAGTAAAGACGCCGCCGAGTGCGGCACCCGTCTCGCCCCACCCCCGGGGCCTAGCGCCAGCGCTCACGCTCACACAGGACTGAGCGCGAAAGTGGCGGCTTACGATTTTTGTACGTTAGCTGGGCACGCGAAATAGTTGCTCTTGCGTTATCTATATCTGTGGCTACCGCCCTATTGTCTAGCTAACATTTTGACTATTACATAAGATTTTCCTAGTAAGGTCTACCTATTGGTATTATTAACCATCATCATCTGCCTGGCCTTTTCCAAACTATGTTCGGGTCAGCATCCACTCTAACAGGATGCACCTGAATACATTATATTTTATATGGAGCGACTGTCTATCTGACCAATTAACTGGATATTGGTAAGACTGGTTGTCAGACTTTCGGGCTTCTGACTTATAACGACTATCGAAAGATTGAAAGATCGATAGATGACAGATGGGACCAATGATGCAACTTTGTTTCCAAGGCACGCACAATGCAAAAGAACAATATAATTTTATATTTATATTGCATCACAGAAAACATGTTCTCTTCTTTAAAAACATGTTCTCGTCTTTAAAAAATCACAACACACAAACTCTACTATACATCTTAACAAATGTAGACCTACCTTTAGCAACAGCTTTGGACGTTTTGGCCTTATCGTCCACTTTGGCCACTTTGGCCCTCTTGTCCGGCTTCACTGGAGTGGTCTTGCGAGGACGACCCCGCTTGCCTTTGGAGGGGAGCATGGCTACCGTGGTGTCTGATACTGAAGGCTGTGTTAAGTCGTCTCTGAGGTTGACTGGAAGGTAAAAAGGTTAAGAGTTAAGTCTAAATGGTCAAATTAAATCATAACCAAACTTGACAGACATGATAGATATCACATATACATAATCAGCCTATAATGTTCCCACTGCTGGGACACAGGCCTCCTCTCTGTGAGAGGGAGTGGGCCGTAATCCACCACGCGGGCCCAGTGCAGGTTGGTAGATGTAATGTCTTCGAATTTTTGGTTCTAGGACAAGCCGGTTTCCTTATGATGTTTTCCTTCACCGTTTAGAGAGCAATGGTGATGAAAAAAAGTTTACACATAGTAAAGCTTCTTTCAGGGTTCAAACTCACGACCTACAACTCGGTAAGTCGCTGCCATTGCTACTAGGCCACCGTTGCTTGTCACATGCCATAAAAAAATATTAAAACTTAATAAGTGAGATACGTACCCTCAGCAAAATCGATATCATCTTCAAGATATTCAACATCTTCATCGTCAGGGTCCTCCACTGCAGCTGGACCTTCACACTTCAGTTGCGTCTGGTAGATAAGCACTGCAATAGACATTAACATCATAATTATAGCCTTCACTCTCTTATTTGTAACAACTAGCTGTGCCTGCGACCTCGCTCTGTATGTCCGAAAAAATACTGGATTACACTACACAGGTTTTTCTTTTTGCATCATCATCTGCCTAGCCTTTTCCCAACTATGTTGGGGTCGGCTTCCAGTCTAACCGGATGCAGCTGAATACCAGTATTTTACATGGACCGACTGCCTATCTGACCTCCACAACCCAGTTACTGGGTAATACGATACCCCTTGGTAACACTGGTTGTCAGACTTTCGGGTTTCTGACTACCCGTAACGACTGTCAAAGATCCACGAATGACAGCCGGGACCAACGGCTTAACGTGGTTTCCGAGGCACGGAGGGGTCTCGATATGTAAAGATGGTCACCCATCTACAGACCAACCGCGGCAAGCGTAGCTTAACCTGATCGATCGACCTGTGCGGCTGTTATTATTTAGCCACGGGCCCCTCGGGCCTAAGTTTTTCTTTTTGCATGTATTATACAGTATGTTAACTAACAGAGGGCGTTCCCGTTAACCCGCAATAGTATAGCATCCATACATGCTAAAAAAAATATTACCATTCGAAAACAAAATGTTTTTATTTTTTTTAATATTAAAATATTCAAATATTCTAAAAGTGTTAAATTGATACGTAAAAGAAACACTCTGTACACGCGTACTTGAAGGACGGCAACGTCGCAATTTATTTATGAATGACGGGCTGCGTGTGCAGCGATCTAATTGATGTGCCTAGAACCGCCCCTTACCCCCGAATGTCCACCTAATTTTAGTCGGAACTAATCTCACGCGCTGACCGGACGCGCATTATTTTTGCATTGCAACATCTTGTGTCATTCGTGTGTGAAAAATGTCACGTTATCAGTTCAGTGCTCAGGAGTATGTGAACATGGTGCTCATTTATGCTGAGTGTAATTATGATGGTGCACGTGCTCTGAGGATGTATGCTGAGAGGTATCCCAATGCACATCAACCGCGGAATTCTCGTGTTATTGGGAGTGCCCTGGTGCGTATTCGTAACAATGAACCGGTAGTGCCGCGTCGTTCTGGTGGCCCCCGACCCGTGATCTCTGTGCGGCAGAAAGAGAACGTGCTAAGGCATTTTGAGGAGGAGCCCGGTTCAAGCACTAGAAGAGCCGGCCGCCTGTTAAACATGAGTCACGTCGCAGTCTTTAAAATTTTAAAGAAAAACAAGCAGCATCCGTACTCACTTCAATAAGTGCAAGGTCTGCTTGGTCCAGCTGACTTCGAGCGCCGGTTAACTTATTGCCAGTGGGCACTGCAGCGATGCGCGGAGGACACCCACTTCATCGAAAACGTCATATGGTCAGACGAAAGCCTATTTACGCGCAATGGCATGTGGAATCGGCGTGTATGCCATCACTGGGCAGAAAGAGGCCATAATCCCCGTGCCACTCGGCCGTTAGCACATCAAATACGGTGGTCACTGAATGTGTGGGCTGGGATAAAGGGAAACAAAATAATAGGACCTGTCTTCATCCCAGGAACTCTAAACCGTGTGAGGTATCTGGGTCTTCTTAACGGCACCGTCGCGCCCTACCTCGACAGATTGCCGCTAGCCGAGCTCCGAAATGTGTGGTTTCAACACGACGGAGCACCCCCTCACATTTCAGCAGAAGTGCGGTCGCGGTTAAACGAGTTGTTTGATAGCCGCTGGATCAGGAGGTACGGTCCCGAGGCGTGGCCACCACGGTCACCTGACTTAACGCCACTTGACTTCTTTTTTTGGGGTTGGGTCAAACAACTCGTCTATAAAAAAGAAAGCCACTCGCGGGAGGAGATGGAAATGCGAATCCGCAGTGCATTTCGTGTTATTAGGAACTGCATCCGCGAGGATCCGCTTTTAATGCGACGAGTGCACCAAAATAACCGTCGGCGATTGCAACAATGTGTAGACAGAGGAGGTCAACATATTGAGCAGTTCAAAATCTAGGTAGGTAAGTTTTTAACATTATTTAAATGTATCATAATACATAAAACATTTCGAAAACATTAAAATAAAAATACTAACACTAAACGACTGTGCCACAAAATTTATAAGTTCAAAAGGCCCACTCTTTCCTAAAACTGCTTTTATACTCAGGGAGTACCCCGTTCAACGAACGTGTTACTACTGTGACGTTACACGATTGCTATGATTGCTATGAATAAACGCAAGTACTTAGGTATTACGAAAGCAAATGCATAAAGTAAAAGTTTTTAAATTTCTGTTATTGGAGAAAACATTCACTTGCTAACGTGTAATATCGTCATTATCATTTAAATCCTAGCTTAAACTGTGGTTTAAATAAATGAAACTTTCTCCAAACTTAACCGCACACTATTTATTAGCGGTACATTATTTTTTAGATAAAATTTATGTTTCATAATTAACACTAAGCCTGTCGTAACACCGGTCTGAGTGGCTAGGTAAAACAAATTCGTGTAAAAATGTGTTGTTCCGTGAGTGGACCTTCTGTACTCGTATCTGTTTATTTTGTGGCCACGAGCCCGCGACGAAATGTTGGCAGAACTCAGAAGCGCTGCCACCACCCCGCGACCCCGCGTTCATTACTCGGCCGCTGCGTGCAGCATAACTGTCAATACTCTTTAATTTTAATGTTATTGAAACGTAGCTCAGATAGGTATGTACATGAATTTATGTTTTTTTTACTTAAGTACTATGTTTGCGAATAGGTCCTTCCAAGCCTAATGTGCCTCAGTGACGCGTTCCTTTGTCAGCCGGACATTTGAGACGGGTTGTTAAATGTTATTGCTAAAACTAAACATACTTATGTACATAAATGTTTAATTTTACTGATAACAACCCGACGACGTGTATTTCTAATTCACTAAGCCGCCTTTATTAAAGTCGCCGCTCGCCATTCGCCATTTAGTGCGGCGCGCGGGGGCCTGCGCGGCCGGTTCGCTCGGCTTCGTGAGTATTCGTGAGACGCTCGGCATCGTGTGCGCATTGCGCGTGACGTTGCCGGTTTGGGCAATGCTAGTACGCTAGGTACTGTTCCGCGCTACTATTTTGATTTTAAACAGGAGGTTTCGAATCTATTGTCAATTAATTATTTTTTTGAATTCGGATTATTTTATGCGCATTTTCCTATGCTGATATTTTTATTTTAATCCACTAATGATATAGATTAACCAGTTTAAGGGAACGCCCTCTGTTATTTAACATACTGTATATATTGTATATATACCTATGAGTTTATGTTTATTGTGTTTTGAGTCTACCCTCCATCATATTTTTGTTGCTACCCTACTCTAATAATTTATCCACTTCTATTCTAAGCTACTTAGCTCAATACACAAATTACGATATTTGGTGTTTTATTAAAGACCTAATATTGGCGACAAGTAGGAAACATGACAATGGAGTGTAAATCTGTGAAATTTTATGAGTTCAATGTGAAATGTGATAATTGGGACAATTACATTGACAGACTTATGTATTGTTTTGAAGCTAATGGCAAATTTCTATACAGTGTGCGGTGTACAAGTGTATGAGACTCTTTTGGCGTTGATTACACCAAAAAAATCTTGTAGTAACATTCAGTGAAATTGAAGCAATCCTAACCAATCACAAAAGCGAGGCCTTGGGCAAAGGTAGTACTGGAAATCAATAACCCATTGTTAATTTTTTGTTTTCATTCTGTAAGGGCTGGTTTTTTCAACGCCAGATAACTTTATCCAAGGAATAATTTTGAATTTTTGACAGTTCTTTCATACAAAAAAAGTCAGACAAAATTTTAAACCAAGACTAAAAATTATCAGCCAATTGAAAAATCAGCCCTAAATTACATTGTTTTGTTTTAAAAACTATAGGTTTACAATAAGAAAAGTATGATTGTTACTACTTACTCTTAGGTCTAAATTCTCCCCTGCCCATCATATCAATAAATTTCTTCTCTGAGTCCATGACTTGTTTCTTGAAGTTGCATGCATCCCGCAACCGAGTGATACAGACCTCACAGATGAGCCGGTTTGGACCATTTGGACCTTCATTGTGTTGCGTTATCTAGAGTGGAAGACACTTATTGAAGTATTTTACTTCTAGTAAAATAATGGCCAGACATTGCACAAGCCAGGGAGGTTCAGAAGGAAAAAGGGGAGGGCACTGCCCCACAGTAGGGCACAACATAAGCAAACAAAAAAAAATTGTGTTGTGTGTGGGTTCATTATTTAATTATATATATACCCCTAAGACGACCCACTGACCCGGCTACACTCCAAAAAAATAAGCATTTTGGCATCATATTGGGATCAATAGACACGGTTGCATTGAAAGGAAGAATACTTTTTAATCGTAAAAAAGCTAGTAATTTAAATGTCAATGTAAAAAAGATAAACTCACGCTAATATCGAAGCATTCTAGCAGCATATCGGCATAAACCTCCGTTTCATTCATCCAGGTATATTCGGTGCCCAAATCCTTGTAGCATCCTTCGGAAAGACAGCACCGGCAAAGCCCGGGGCTCTCCTTCACAACAATCTCGTCGAACTCCATTGTCACAATACTACACTAACATATCTACAACGAAAAGCAATAAAGTTTCACGTTTTCAGTGATAATTGTGAAAAATTTACATGGCGTCAATACTGTTAACAGAATCAATAGCGAACGGTGGCCATCCGCCATCTTGTTTTAGTGCCAGACAGTAGTGATGTGTCCCTCACTCATGAGGCACCTCATTTGAGGTACTCGTGATCGCATATTGAAAGAGTTACTCGAATTTCAATATTGAACCACCTCATCCCTCATCACCTCACTCGTTTGACAATAGACAATCGAGGCGAGCGAGTTCGTGACTCGCGAGTGAGTATTGAGTGATTGAGCGGACTAAGTGGGCGAATGAACCGACTCAAAAATTGTATAGATAATTGAGAATGAGTGAGGTGAGGTCTGGTTTTAAAGCTATGGTTTATTATTATGAACTCTAAAAGCATTAGCATTAGATTGGTAATGAAGTGTCATTGATTCGTTTATTTTGGCTGTCTAAAATTTATGAGCGAAACAAAATAATGTGTGTAAGAGAGTGAGGACGTGAATCGTCGGATTATCGGAGAGCCATGACTCGTGAGTACTCGTGAGTCGTCGTTGCACCCGCCCGCCTCGCTCCCTCGGAGCTTCGTCTGAACTCGGCTCGGGCACACGAGTCGTGAGGTGAATACGTCGTCGTACGAATCCTCGCCTCAAATGAGGGGCACCTCGTGAGGACCTCGCGACGTAAATTGAGGGGCTCCCTCAACCTCAAATAAAATTGATGAGTTACTCATCACTACCAGACAGAAACGGTCAGAAAAAGGAAAAATCAATGACTAAAGTCATTGGTCTACGTTTTATTACATACCCCTGGCAACACCGGGAGTAAAAAAAAACAAGAATTTCTGCTGTCAAAATTCAGGATTTCCCGTTTACATTTTACATTTTCTCTGAGTTTTTCACAAAATACCTATAAAATTGTTTGTTGGAATGTGAAGAAAACCAAAACAATGGAAGTGGTCGGTGTCTGCCGCTGCTGCCTGGCCCAAGGTCTGAATAAGGACGTAAATTCAAGTTACATATGGCTTGACAAAAAAGAGAACTACGCTCAAATGTTGAAGGAATGCTTCAATATCATCGTAAGTTAATATTCTATACTGTAGATTTAGGTACGCAAAAAGTTCTAAAGCCTTATAAACACGATTTAGCCCCACAAAATCGTGTTAGCAATTGCTGTCAATTTCGGTGATAAGATCCCTGTTTGTCGAATAGAATACCGGTCGTGACGATATTATTAGACTGTTCGTGTCCACCAAGAATCGAAATAGTTTCTAATTAGATAAGAATTAACTATAAGAAATGTCCAGCAGTGGACGTCTTTCGACTGAAATGATGATAAGAAACTTATTGGAGTAAAATGTTAATAAGTATTATTATCAATTAGGATTATCAATAATTATAATATTACCAATGTCAAGGACAAATATTTATCTTTATTATAGCAGCGCCCTGTGGTTTCACCCATCTGTCTCGATATTGTGGGAGTATTGAGATAAAATATCCCACATTATTACGTTAATGTATAAATTATCTGTGTGCCAAAATTTGATCCACATTTAGAAGTTTTAGCATGATTGAGTAACAAATATACAAACTACAACTGACAATCACTATCTGAAATCGCCAACCCGTCTTGAGCGAGCGTGGTGATCAATGCTTGTGCCTTCTCTGTACGAGAAGAGGCCTTTGCCCAGCGTTGGGACAGCAATGGGCTGGTATTATTATTCTATTAGTGCTCTTTCTGTTTGGTTGCCACTGCAAACATAGCATAACCAGCCTGTAATGTTCCCACTGCTGGGACACAGGCCTCCTCTCTATTAGAGCACTGCATTTATCACTGTCCAAATATATTACAGGGTGTTCTACTCATGAATATGAACAAATCTATCATCTAAATCTAGAAAAAAAAATCGGCTGTTTAATAAAAAGTTCAATACCTACTTGAAAATGTATGAAACAGCAGTCTTTTTTTCGTGATTTCTGCATTGGTCTCACTGTGAAAGTTGTTCATATTCATGGGTAGGACATCCTGTAAAAATTTGGACAGATATAAAAAAATCTTCCTGTGTAGTTTCTTCAAACTCTAAATAATTGTTCAATAACATTATTTGCAGCTTAAACCATTGGATGAGGTACCTATTGGTATCTGTGACATCTGCATCAAGAGTCTTCGCAGTTCATTCAACTTCAGGCAACAAGTGCTGAAAGCTGATGAGGAATTCTTTAAGAAAATACAATTTATTGAAAAAGGTAATAGTTCCAATTCCAATTTTATAGTAATGGCTCCATCATTTTATCGATGATTCTGCCAATTTTATAGTAATGGCTCCATAGTTTTATCAATGATTCTGCCAATTTCAAGGTTCTTCTCATTATTAACCCTTTTGTAAATCTAAATTTATTTCTGAATTGAGCAGTGGTGGCCTAGTTGTAACGGCCGAAACTTACAAGTTGTAGGTCGTAGGATTGAACCCACACAGGCGCTTTACTCTGCGTAAATTATTTCATCACCACTGCTCTCAAAACGGTGAAGTAAAACATCATGAGGAAACCGGCATGTTCTAGAACTAAAAATTCGAAAACATGTGACGTCTACCAACACCCACTGGGCCTGCATGGTGTTTTGCGGCCCACTTTCTCTTACCGAGAAAAGGCCTGTGTCCCAGCAGTGGGAACATTATTGGAAGATAATACTAAGTTAAGTGTTAATGTTTTCTACCCATAAACATTCCAGAATAAATCCACTAAATGGTGTGGAAACTGCATCAAAATTAATTGTGGGGACATGAAAATTTATATGGCTACTTAGCTATCTACTATTGACTAGCGAAAAAGCGTAATAAACAAACTAACTGAGTTTCTCATTCCTATTTATTGTCGGCTCAAAAGTATTCACATGTATGATATCTAATATCATAATGTTTGCTTCCAGATGAATTAAAGAATATAGACATTAAAGTTGAGCCAAAACATGACAGCGGAGATGATTCTGATGACTACTATCTGATAGATTCAGGTGAGTTCAGCTTTCTTAGACCCAAGGACAGTCCAAATCCATACTTCCATACTATATATACTTACTATCAATACTAATTTTATAAATTCGAAAGTATCTCTGTCTGTCTGTCTGTATGTTACCTTTTCACGCCTAAACCACTGAACGGATTTCGATAAAATTTGGCAAAGAGATAGATTGCATCCCGGGGAAGGACATAGGATAGTTTTTATCGACATACCTCGCGGGCGAAGCCGCGGGCGGAAGCTAGTTGCTTATAACTGGTCATTAAGTTTCTTTGACACTGTGCAACAGGAAATAAAGTCTATTGCTGTGCGCACTATAAGATAAGACTTGAGAAGCATCTAAACCTATTAGCACTAACAGGTACTAACCAATTATAACACAAACAAAGACTTAAAAGGTTTGCATTAACAGACTTATCAAGCTAAACTATGCTTTACGTCTAATGCAAATAAAGAGGATTCCTAATGAAGAAATTACTCTGCAAAGCCCTAATTACTCTATATCTGCTTATAGACAAAGTCGTAAAAACCGAGCGAAACAGGGAAGGGTCGCTTGTTATAATTAAATGAACACGCATCAACGTCTGCGAAGTTTCGTCATCTAATTTAATTTGACCTTGAATAGTGATAAGGATTAAGGATAAAAGGGTGCGATGCTGGTCGGAACCACCTCACTAAAGAAACTTCATCAAACACGACTACTCCTCTGCCTAGCCTTTGCCCAACTATGTTGGGGTCGGCTTCCAGTCTAGCCGGATGCAGCTGGATACCAGTATTTTCTGTGGAGCGACTGCCTATCCAACGTCCACAACCAAGTTACTGAGCAACTGGCTTAACCCCTTGGGTAGACTGGTTGTCAGACTTTTGAGCTTCTTACTACCCATAACAACTATTAAAGATCTACGAATGAGCCAGAACCAACGGCTTAACGTGCTCCGACGCACGGAGGGGTCTCAATTATGTAATACATGGTCACCCAACCACGAACCGACCACGGCAAGCTTAATGTTAACCGTTGATCGACCCGTGTGGCTGTTATTATTTTAGCCACGAGCCCCTCCGCTCCTTTATCAATCTGATTCTTTTCTCTCCAGCTAGTGTCACCTCTCAAGAAAAGGTCAAAAGTGAGAAGGTAGTTTCCGTGAAAAAGAATGCCGACCCAAAGCGTACAAAAGCCAGGCCTAAGTCCAGTGCCCAGCCGAAACGCAGTACTGTGAAGAAGACAGCGCCCTCTGACGGCGCGTGGAAGAACGACAAGATTAAATCGCTCGTGTCCCGGCTTGCCACTTCTATCAGTAAGTATACTTTTTTTATTATTTTCGTGGGGAAATCCTCATGGATACCCTCCATCTTGGGAAAAAGGAGGGTTAGAATTTATGGCGGCTCTGAAGTGCGCTACTCGCTACGCAGTGCCTCACCCCCCACCCCCGCTGACCCATGAATTTGTTACTGCGCAGCGACTCTCCTCATATTCGGAGCCACCCTGAAGTTTCAATCGGGCTGTACAAGGGCCTATTACGCAGTTAATAATGATTATTTCTCTTTACAGAAGACTGCGAAATTCCAGATATAAAACCAGTAAAAAAGACTGAAATTAAACCTAAAAAAACAAGACTAAAACTGACCGCCCCGTCCAGCGACTCAAAAATTAGCTTACTATGGTCAGGTCAACCGCACCAGGAGAAAATGAAACACAAAGAGAACCTTCAGACTATACTGAAGCACTCTAACGCCACCCCTTTTACGAATAAAACGTTTTTAGGATACGCCTGTGGGTACTGTGATCTGTTCTACCCAGATCCGGCAGATTTGAGGCAACACACAGAGAAGGAACATTTGAAGGAACGTCTTCATTTTAAACATCATTTCGACATGTCAGAATATAATGTCAAAGTTGATGTTTCTGACTTAATCTGCAAGTTATGCAACGACAAAATGGACAGTCTAGGCATTTTAAAGGATCATTTAGTCAAAAAGCATGGAATAACAATCCATACTGATATCAAAGATCATATACAACAGTTTAAGTTGAAAAAAGGTGAAGTGTATGATTGTGCAATGTGTTCCTCTACGTATGAGACATTTAAGATGCTTAAACAGCATATGAACAAGCATTATAGTAACTATACATGCTCTAAATGTGATTCTGCATTCGCTACTAAGCGGTCTTTGAACGCTCATCGCACTACTCACCAAGAGGGAAGCTTCAAATGTGATCACTGTGAAAAAGTCTTTGCAAGCCGTACAAAAAAGCATTACCATGAGAAGATGAAGCATTTAGGAGCGAGGAACATTTCTAATTGTCCGTACTGTAACGTTCCGTTTCGCAGTTACTATCAGCGGAACCAACATTTAGTGAAAGTGCATAATACTGAGGCTCAGTACAAATGTAACGTGTGCAATAAGTCCTATATTTTAAAGAGTTTATTGATGTATCATATAAAAAAAAGTCATTTAATGGAAAGAAATTGTCAGTGCACAGAGTGTGGGTACCGTTTCTTTAGTAAAAAAGCGTTAAAAGCTCATATGGTAAAACATACAGGGGAGAGGAATTACTCTTGTGAAGTTTGCCATAAGTCATACGCAAGAAAGTATACTTTAAGGGAACATATGCGGATACATAATAATGATAGGAGGTTCAAGTGTGAAGTTTGCAGCATGACTTTTGTTCAGAAGTGTAGCTTGAAAAGTCATTTGTTATCTAATCATGGAATTAGTTTGGCTGCTTGCGAGATTATGCAGAAGACGGAAAATTAGGATTTACATACCTTCCACCGGTTTTTTCTGGGGGATGTCTTTAAAAGGCTCCCGGGTTTTGGGGGTAAGACCGGGAAATGAGGGATTTTTAAAAACGCCCTGATGGTCTCCATCTGCACATAGAAGGGGGCACCGATACCTCTCAAAAGACCGATTCGGAACCCCCTCTGTGCAAAGCTTGTTAGGGCACATATCCCTGGGGAGAACTTTCATGTCCTAGAACAAAAAATTCGAAGACACGTGACATCCCCAAACACGCACTGTGCCCGCGTGAACTACGGCCCACTTCACACAGACACAAGGCCTGTTTCCCAGCAGTGGGAACATAGCTATTAAAGGGAGGAGTGGGGAAGGGGTATTATTGTTTATTTACGTGATGTCCGCTTGCAACTTTTAAATTATGTTTATTTTATTAATGTCTCTAGGACATGCAAATCTTAGAGAATAATCGCTAAGATGAATTTATAAACACTATACTTAAATTATGCGATTTGTTTCGCTCCAATACAGATAAATATGGCTAGAAAGAGGATGAATAGTGAATACTGAGATGACGACTGATAGAGATTTATGGACAAAGAAGCCTTGCTGCGCCGGCCACTAATAAATTGGGACAAGCCCAGGTTAGCACGGGCGTTTTTCCCGCGGCAAGTTTTTTTGCGCACTTGATTTTCAACGCTCTGCGCCTGAGTTGAAAATCCAACAGTGTCTTTTTTAGCGCGCTGAGATGCGCTCTGTTGGATTCTCAATGCTCAAACCGATTTTGAATTCTGTTGCGTTGGTCTCATGATATAATGGCAGCTGCAGTACAGTTGATATTGTAACCACTTTTTTGCTTTTAATGCCATCCTTATGCCTACGGTATAGAAGTCAAAATTGGTTGAACGGACTGTAAAAAAGGTTTATTTAAATGTCTAATCATATTTCAAATTGAGTATACTGTATTTCTGACAGTCCGCGCAGACCGAGAGAACCATAGGGCACAAGATTTTCTGATCACATTGAATAATACACTTTTTTGATAGCGTCGCGACGCTATCAAAAAAGTCGTAAGATGCAAAGTTTTACAAACGTTGAAGCTATCAAACGGCTCTTCGGAAGTGCAAGCAGCAGGGTTTTCACCTTAAGACACTAAGAATAAAGTTCATTATTGGATGTCTGCAATTTTTTTCGGTCTGCGCTGAAGGCTTCATCTATTGTTTTTTTTTTTATTTGGAAGTACATATTAATAATACTTGTTTGTTATTTAAATGTTATAATAGTTGCTTTTATATACCATGTGGAGACAACAATAAGACAATAAATTAAAATAGCAATACTACTGCAGTATTTTGAAACTATCAAATGAATAATTAACTAATCCTATCTTTAAAAAAAAAAAACATTCAAACTAAATAGTAAAATCCCGCGCTATATTTGAATGAATTTTTTTAGATAATTTTCAAGTTACGGAACAACAAACTGAATGTCATACGTAACACAGTTCAAATTCCATTGCGACCAAAAACTTATTAGGGACATTATTTTTTGTTACAAAATAAATGCTCAATTTAAAATCACGTAAGTGGCGATGGAATGTAAATTATCGGTGATTATGTACACTGCTATAGCTATATATAAACTATTGGATATACAGGTTGAAATTGAATACATGCGACAAATCGAAATGGGAGATTGTACTCATCATTATGAACAACTTTTACTATGGGACCAAACCTGAAATCGCAAAAAAAAACAGCTGTTCCCTACATTTTGATGAGTTATGCGAACATAAATGTAGGAAACAGCTGATTTCTTTTTCGCGATTTCAGGTTTGGTCCCATAGTAAAAGTTGTTCATAATGATGAGTACAATCTCCCATTTCGATTTGTCGCATGTTTTCAATTTCACCCTGTATTTGATAAAAAATTTGTATGCAGACTGCAATGGGAACGTCATTAGATATAAGCTAACCTGTGCGCTATAAGTTGGGACCTGAGCGCGGTGACGTCACAGTGGTGTGTTTATGTACCGCCCGGTACAGTACGGGCGCCATTGGGAAAATGCGGGGGAAGCGGGCGGGGGAGTCGCATTCCTATCGCAAGTCCTTATCGCGCACGGGTAGTACCTCCATAGTTTAATTTGTTGTAGTCTGCTCGTTGTTCATTGTTTTTGTTATAAAAACAAAAAACGGGACTTAATACGTGCAAATGCAATTAAATAAAAACTGCCGTTTCATACACTTTGGTCTAGTAGGTTTTTTAGACTTTTGTATTAAACAGCAGATTTTTTTTTTTCGTGATGTCAGAGTTTGTCCCATAGTGAAAGTTGTTCATATTCATGGGTAGAACACCTTGTAAAAAATTCGAGACGGTAATATTCCCTGTATATTCCGTTTATCAAACTAGGCCTAGGGTGGATTCTCGGACACGCGTTTCCGTGTAGACCTTAAGGTGGATAAACTGAATAACCCATTTGTTTTAATGGGAATAAAAATATAAATAAATTTAAATATAGATGAAATTAAACGTTAACACCAACCCTGGGCCTGCGTGGTGGATTACGGCCCACTCCCTCTCAGAGAGGAGGCCTGTGTCCCAGCAATGGGAACGTTATAGGCTGATTATTTATTTATGTATTTAATTAAAACGATACGGATTATGTAGGTACGTTGTGTTATTTAATTTTTTAATATGTGTATAATTATTCATAATAATTGCATTTTACTGTTAAGGTTAAAATCATGTACATTTCGATATTATTTGTACATTTGTATCATATTTATTGATTTTTATTGTCGTCAATATGTTGTAGTAAATGTAAAAATAAATGTCTATCAATTTATTTGTCTTTTTTTTTTTTCAAGTAATGGTATAGATAGGTGCCGGGAGCGGAGTGCAAGAAGGTGCACTTGCAAGAGCAACGTCGTAATAGCCAGCAAATATCTTGGAACATGCGCGTGGTGGATTACGGCCCACTCCCTCTAAAAAAAGAAGAAAAGGCTGCAGTCCCAGCAGTGGGGACATTACAGGCTGATTATGTATGCGCGAAAAATCATTTAAAAACGGTGTCATTTGTGGTCAAGGAATAAATAATTATGGGGCGGGGCGCGTTTCCAGATAAATCAGAGGACCAGCGGAGTCGGCGCCATTTTGTTTGTGTCGGCTAATGGCTTACACAAATCTATATTATACTAATTATAATTTATGTAATGGGTAATCTTCGAAGCTACTGATCTAAAGGTTAACAGTACGCAGTGCGCCTTTGTAAAAGAAAAATTTGAAATTTTGACAGTTCAACAACATTCATTGCGCTATTTACGTTGTTGAGCAGACAAATTTCTAGAACATATGAAGCAATGGATATTAGCAACATCCTTCAAAACTCTGATTGTGAGTTACGCAATTAGGATGCTGATTCCGAAAACTCTTTCTCTAAGGGGCTGTTCATTTATTACGTAAGACGATTTTAGAGTGGGTCCAAGCAGTCTTATTTTTTCTTACGCGGGGGTGGGAGTCTAGACTGTCCTTAAGTAAGATCACAAAATTAAGCTAAAATTATAAGTTTTTTTGCTACTATTTCTTTGCTATGTTGATCTTACGTAAGATTAAAAAGGGGGGAGGGTGTTCATCCGTCTTATTTCTTCTTACGAAGGGGGAGAGGGGGTCAGAAGTGGCAAAAATTGTCTGACGTAATAAATGAACAGCCCTTAATGGGAAGTTACAGTATTGTATGTTAAATTGTTAAGACAAAAAAAGCTAGTGGGTAAATAAAACAAAACATGTAAGTATGCACTTATAATTTAATTAACAAAATAAGTTATTAACCTGTACACGTTATAATAATTAAACATAGATCCCCTTACTAATAAACGTATTATATCAGATGAATAGTTACACACCGATTTCTCTCTTTCAGTCGTCAGTAATTTGACTTTCGAAAGAAGAAGACAAAGCGTTGTGTAACTATACAGACGCTATACAACGTTTATTAGTAAGTGGGTAAGTCTGGAAGAACAACTGAATTAAATTCTTACATTTTATAAATTTAAAATCATCTTATATTAATAACATACCATCACGCCTCTAATTCCCGAAGGTTTGGCAGAGATGTACACACGTCTACACATCAAGCCATACATTTCCAGTTTTAGCTGACCTCGCATTATAAAACGTGCTTTTTTATATCCCATACTCTAGGGTTATATTCTATATGTAAAAATAACTAAAATACTTATAAGCTATGGTAGCATGCGACCACGGGAAGGTACTTTCTTGTTTCATCCTTTTCAGTAGTCGGGTTTTAGTTTTTAATATTATTCATTATTTTGGGGCCATTTCATTAATATTTAAATTTTTGAATCGTGCTAACTAAGCCTTTTCATTTGATACCCAACAAGGCACCATCCCAAAATATTTATTTTTAAATTCATTAGTTTATGTCCTCTAGAGGGCGCCATATTGAATTTAGTGTGACGTCACATAGCCTATAATTAGCGGACGGTCAAGACGCTTCTAACGATACCTCATTTGTCAAATGTTTTTTTTTTTGTATTTTTAATTATTACTTTTGAAGTTATGAGGGAACAGATGAACAATGAACATACATACATACCGGTTAAAATGATATACCCTCCGTAGTCGGGTAAAAATTATACAAAAATTCCTGCAATATGTGGTCCAAAAATGCATAGTTTCGAAGATATCATGTATCTAAGTTTCATTGATAATAAGAGTAATTCATTTTCATTCAAACCAATCATTCATATTTAAAGCTAAGAAAATTCGACGTTGTCATATTTCATGTAAGAATGTTTTACATTAATAATCGTGAATTTGTCAAATTATATTGAACGAAAAATAAAAAAATAAAAATAATTCATATGCCAGTTGATTCTATGATATGGTCTCATTCATACCTTACGAGTTACGGGATATAAAAAAAAACACCTTGTATATCCTTGCCTTGCCTTGCTTGATGGTTTCGGCTGGGCCTGTCACCTTGCAGCAGTGATGTCACAATCTGTTTTTCTATTTTTGGTTTTGTTTCTTTGTAAGTGTATTATTAACATAGTTAGGAAGTACATTGCCTGAGTCTTGTTGTTGTCGAAATAAAATAATAATTATTATTAAGTATAGGTTTTTAGAACAATCAAAACTCAGCTTAAAATACTGGTTATGTGTAGCTTGATTTGTAGCCATGCGTCGCAAGAGTACACCCGGATTTCGCCAGTTATGTAATAGGGGGCGAGCGATATTAATATCAAAGCATATACCACTGACTTAGAGAATTTTTTTGGAAATTTGTAGGTAACGTAAGCGTGTCAGACGAATATGAACAATAACTCCATACGAATAAGGTTCATATTAATAAGGTTCTATAAGCATTACATAGCACCTGCGTATTGCATTCCCTCATTATGGCAATTTAAAAACCAGTAACTTTACATTTTACAAGTGAAAAAAAAAAACATATTAATTGATAAACATAAAAAATATAATAATCAAATATTGCAACATGCGTATATACAATGAATATACATAATCTGCATTCGCGATTGATTTGACAAAGATGTAAACAAATATGAGTTTATGGAAAAATAACTATAAACCTTACACAGTAAAGTTCAGTTTACGCTCCAAATTCAAAAAAAATTATAACTTTTTCAACAGTGCTAGTCAGTCTGAAATCAACTTAAATGCCATTAAAATGAAGTCGATATTTGTTTAACTTGAAATAATATTAATTTGCAACATAAGTTTGAATAGACTTTACATAACTTCAGGCCGTCTTCCCATGTGGGTAGGCAGTGACTACAGAACGCTACCTGCTTTGGTTTACTGATTTAGTGTGTGATTTTTGGAGAACGAGGAAGACTGACCTACCGTAATAGTTTTTACTACTAGTACGGAGGTCAGTGTGAATTACTCTCTAACAACCCCATACGTTCGTCATGAAATTTTATGTTATTATTTTTTTATTTATTTGTATTCCTTCATAATTTGGCACACAAATAGTTTATAGCCAGGATTAACACATAGGATACTTTTTATCCCGATATTCCCAAGGGATCGACACTTATGCGGTTGAAACTACGGGGCGCAGCTAGTATAAAAGACATATTTATTATGAGAGAAGTGGTGGCCCAGTGGTAAAGGCCGCGACTTACGAGTTGTAGGTCGTAGGTTCGAACCCAGACAGGCACTTTAAATACAGAAAAATGGGGTCCAGCCCACTCCCTCTCACAGAGAGGCCTGCCCCCAGCAGTGGGAACATTTTAGGCTAATTATGCTATGTAGAAAGTAGATGCCGTGAGGTTAGGGACTACAAATTTCTCTTCTTCCATTTTCATACTCCGCTAAAGTGACCCCATGGTTTGAAAGCATATGGCTTTTTAAACTACACTTCTGCACAAACGCTAGCGCACACACTCCACATTTGAATCTCCTGTCATTGTTATGAATCCTCATATGTTCTCTTAGCGTCTTTTTTCTTGCGTAAGCCTTTGTACAGACTGTACACTTGAAGACCCTTTCACCGTTATGCTTTATCATATGCTCGTCCAACGACTGCTTTATAAAGAACCCCTGTCCGCATTCCTGGCAGATATGATTACGTTCCATTAAGTGAACTTTCTTTATGTGTGACGTCAATTTTGATTTTAGGATGAAGGATTTCTCGCAGATGTTGCATTTGTACGTAGCTGCAGACATGTTGTGTTCGACAGCCATATGGCGGTTTCTTCTATAGTAACTTGTGAAGGATTCCTCACAGTGTGGGCAACTTGTTGTGTATCTCGCGCTGGGATTATGTGTATATTTCTCATGACACAACTTCCTGACTCGAGTACTGAACATTTTGTCACAGAACGAACAGTTGAAATTCCCTACTTCATGAGTACGTTGATGATTTCTTAATTTATGTTGGTTTATGAAGCCTAGGTCACATATTTCACAAATATAGTTTCTGTAGTGTCCATTCATGTGTTGCAACAACATTTTAAACGTTTCAAAAGTTGAGTTGCAGAGTGCACAGTTTAAAATTTCTCCATCAGTTAGTTTAAACTCTAGCACATAGTCGTTGACATCGGGATAAAATTTGACGTCATGTTGCATAGTCAAATGGTTTTTTAAATTGGTTATGGTGTCTGCGCTTGCGTTGCATAGATTGCATCGTAAGTCTGTGATGTCCATTTTGAGTGATAGGTTGTTTTTATCCATTCGTTTGGTCTCTATGAGGTTGTCCTGGCTATGTTCTTCGCGTATGTGTGTCCGCAGGTGAGGTAAGTCTCTGTATGTAGTCTTGCAGTAGGCGCAAAGGATTCCTAGAACGAAGACAGAATGCTAAGTGCTATGAGAAAGAAAAATCTTTTAGGAAGATAGGAAAAATAACTGTAATACCTACACATAAGGTTCATTTTGTGTTACAAAATCAACAATTTTTTTTTAAATACCTAGTTTTTGTAAAATGAATTTAATATACACGAACATAAATTGGATATTTGTTTCAGTGGAAATAATATCAATAGAAAACAAGGATTTTTAATAGACTTTAAGGTTTTTCTTTAAAATAATCTTAGCAGAAGTGAAATATACACCATTATTTGCGAATTCAGTTCAAAAACCCCAAATTCACATAACCTGCTCATAGTTCTGTCTTGCGCGGTTACGCAAGAAACCCCTCCCCCTTTACTTCAGCGCAAAAAAATAACCGAAGTTCAGGTCATATTATACAATGTCATTTAAATTACTGTTCGCCTGCATCATCCCACTGCTGGGCAAAGGCCTCTCCCCATGACTTCCAGTTCTTTCGATCCAGGGCTAAAGTGGGCCACCGGTCGTTTGTTTTCTCCAGCTCGTCCCGCCATATTTTACCGGGTCTGCCGCGACGCCTTCTAGCTGTGTCAGGGCTCCACGTGGTGGTTATTTTGGCCCACAGCTTATTGGGTATACGGCAGACGTGGCCAGCCCAGTCCCACTTCAGCTTAGCGGCTATTTGAGCAACGTCAGTAATCTGTGTTTTGGAGCGCAGTGTGGTGTTGCGAATGGTCTGTCAATTTGACGCCTAGAATACTGCACTCCATTGCACGCTGGCAAACCTTGAGTTTGGACTTTTGAATGTATCCAAATCAAAAACCTTAGACTCTTTTTGGTCCTCTCACTGGGAGGAGGCCTGAGTCCCAGCAGTGGGAACATTATAAGCTGATTATGTTATGGTTATCTCACCTGCAATAGTCTTGTTCGCGAATGGTGTACAGTTGGAGTATTTGAGCAGCATTTCGACGTTAACTTTGTTTTTAGATGCGTCACTCATCAGGCGCTTGCCGGTGCCCGACGATATCTTCACAAAAAATATAAATACAAATTTATTTACGACTGAAAAGTGACGTTCTAAAAGTAATAATAATCAGATTCTATTATTTTAAAGGCGAAAGTTTGTGAGTGTGTTTGTATGTTTGTTACTTCTTCACGCAAAAACTACTGAACGGATTTTGATGAAACTTTACAGTAATACAGGGTTAGTTTTCAAAGACCAGCCAAATTTAAGGTGATATGTTGGAAAAAAAAAATGGTTTTTCTACTTCGTATAACTTTAAGTAGTTTAAGTATATGGAATAGGGATTTAACATTTTGGTATAATGACTATTTCGTCTAGTATCATGTAAAAGGAATACACGATTCAATGATTTTTTCTCGATACTAAAAAAATGTAAAGTTATATCTCTGCTTATCTGTCTCCACAAGTAAAAAGCGCGTCGCTTCCTGAGAAAAAAAATACTGTAGTTGTATTCTATTTTACCTTTACAGGCTTCAGGATCTTTTGGGTGAGAGTGTGAAAGCGGGAAATCTTCATGCCGCGGCTTTTTGATTTGAGTTCTGTTAACAGAAAGTGTTAGGTCAGACAACAGGGGCGTAGCTACCGCCTTATGCCAATGATAAGGGGCTCTCCGGCGCGACATGTGTAAGCAAAAAATTCTTCGTAAAATATTATACTACAATAAAAATAAAAAAAAATGGATGTCTTATTGAAGAACCCGTAAGGAATGAATGCCTAATGAAAAAACCGGTCAAGAGCGAGTCGGACTCGCGCACCGAAGGTTCCGTACCATCATTTTTTTTTACATTATTCATCAAAAGTCGAAAACTATGCGGCCTAAAAAAAAAGGCAAAATGTTTGAAAACATAAGTCTCAATAATCTATATGTCCCCTCCGGCGTTTTTACTCACATCTGCCTTGTTTTGTCAGTTGTTCATTAATCTTCTCAAAATGACCAAAAACTTACCTTTCCCGCTATTTTCAAGAAGCAGTCGTTTTTTGCTCCGTCGCTTATCGGATCTCTTCTTGATCGTGACGTCATTAAAGCCGAACATTTCAGCCAGTTTCTTGTTGTCATCCTCGTCTTTAAAGTTGTCGAAGTCATCTGACATTTCTTCTTTTAATTCTGTAAGAGAAGGTATTATAATTTTTTTTGAACATTTTCGAATTGTCTTATTTAAAAAAATATAACTGGAAATCTCTGTTTCTATGGAAAATTTAAAATCGGTCTAATTTGTCTGTAGCACTATTTTTCGAAAATGTTCATAAGTAACTTTTTAGACCTGTATCCTGCTTATGCGTATGAAGTTTCATTAAAATCGGTGCATTCATTTCGAAAAACAAGGGCTTGAAAGTTTGTATGAAATGCCGTACGTCGTTAACTCGCTTAAGAACATTTTTGGAGGAATGTGGAGGTCAGGTAGGCAGTCTCTCCATGTATGTAAAATACTGGTACTCATCTGATTAGACGGGAAGCCGACTCCTAACATACTTGGAAAAACGCTAGGCAGATTGATTGCTTACCTAGAAAATATATACCGTTGTCATCGTCCAAATCTAGGAATTCTTCCTTCACCTTTGGACCCGATTCATCTGAAAGGCAAATGGAGAAACTAAAAATCAAAGTCAACATTTATTTAAACTTTTCGCATTAAAAGGTACAAAGGCGGACTTAATGCCTTAGGCCCCGTTCACACGGCGACGATCAGTACGTTATTTAACTGTTTAATTTTGGGATCACATGGCAGTTTCATACTGCATTAAAACTTGTTTTTAACTGTATGGAACATTGGGATGTTGACGTGTGATCCCAACTTTTTACCAAAAAAAAAAACCGTACTGATCATCTCCGTGTGAACGGGGTCTAAGGGTGCTTACATAAAGAAACAGGTTTCCGGTGCAGGCGAGTCTGTGCGGGTCGGTACCGATCGGTGCGGGTGACATAGTCCCACATTACCTTATGCGTTTAATATATTATATTATCCTAATTATAGGTATTGTTATATATTTACTGTTAGTAATTAAAATATTAAGGAATAATGTAGCAAAACATAGAAAATATTCTAAACGGATATCCACCTTTTATGTCGTTTATATTTTGAATGACGGTAGATAGAAACGTCAAAGTTGTTTGTTCACGACTATAAAAGGGGGGAGCTCCGAATGCCGGAGGCCAACCAGACCCAGCCTGACCATTGCTGTCCTCCCCTCAATGACTCACTAAGCCGAGGCCCGAACCCCACAGGGGGTGCCCTTAGTGTAGCTCATTTAAATTAATATCCTTAGTTTGTAAGCCCTGGCTGGGGGCCTTAAACATCGACCAGAACGGACCGGCTGCACTCCGGCCTACAGATGTTTAGTTGATTAGTACTAGTGACGTTAGTGGAATTGATCGGCCAGATGTCACGTAAGTTAATTGATATTAAGTATCTTGATTATTGCTGATAACTATGGTGTTCTGTATATGTTATAATATGGCTAATGTTTTAAAGTGAATAATAGAATAACTACCTTGTCTTCGACGTAATCTTTAATCTTATAATATGCTTTTTGATAAGGACACGTTTGATGAGGGTTTGAAATCTAAATTTAGGTATCACAATTTCATTTTTACTATGTGTATTTTCTAACACTCTCACACATAAAGAAACAGGTAAAACATGTAACAGTTTCCTTCCGAAGATCAACCTGCAGAGACCTGTACGGGGAGTCGGGATCGCAAACCTGCTTCTTTATGTGAGCACTCTTAGGCATTCTCTACCAGTCAATCAAGGGTGGTGAAGAGATTAGATGGCAGGTGCTTTGGTTGAGAGGAACAATGATAGAAATTGAATTTCTTGGCTACGTTAGAGCTTTCCCCATTAATCTTACCTTTAACATTATAAGCGTTAAGTTTAGACATAAACTCCTTCTGACATTGCTGTACTTGTTCTTTAAAGTTGCATGCATCCCGCAATCTTGTGATGCAGACTTCACAAATACCGCCATCACTGTCACAAGGGTCCAGAGGTATCTGCAACATGAAAGGAAGAATATATAAATTCCTGAGTTTTTTCTTTCAATTTTTTTCAAACTTAAGAAAGAGCGTTTACGCTCCACGGCATTTCATACAAACTTTCAAGCCCTTGTTTTTCGAAATGAATGAATCGATTTTAATGATACTTCAAACGCATAAGCAGGATACAAAGGTCTAAAAAGTTAGTTTATGAACATTTTAGAAATGTCTTATTTAAAAAAATATAACTGGAAATCTGTTTCTATAGAAACTTTAAAATCGGTCTAATTTGGCTGTAGCACTCTTTTTTCGGAAATGTTCTTAACCTTTTAACTTCTTACGCCGGATTAATCCGACAAATATTTTCGAGTCAATTTCGCCAGGGTCGTATATTTACGACCAAATACTACAGCTCGTTTAATCTGATTTTTTATTTAGGTAATGACGCTGTTTTCTATCAGGTATTTTTTTGTTTTTTTTTTTTCTTCTGGCGCTGGGGGCACGACATCTGATATGAAATCGGGCGGTTAAAAGGTTAATTAAGTTTTTAGAACTTGGTATCCTGGTTATGCGTATGAAGTTTCATTAAAATCTGTTCAATCATTTCGAAAAACAGGGGCTTAAAAGTTTGTATAAAATGCCGTATGGCGTAAACGCTTTTACCAAAATCCCGACTCTGTTCTTTATATTTTTCTTTTTTATAAAAACCCCAGACTTTTTTAAATATTTTTTTTATAACCAGCACCTGGTTTTTTTCCCAACACCTGCCTTTTTTTTGCATTACTGGTAAAATGTGGTGTTATATTATGTTTTTTTTTTTATTGCTAAATGGGCCTGCTCTCTATCTCATCTGATGGATGGTTATGAACCACACTAATATTTTAAAGGCCAAAGTTTGTGAGTGTGTTTGTTTGTTACTTCTTCACACACAAACAGCTGGACCAATTTTGATAAAATTTTGTATGGAGGTGGCCGACACCCTGGATTAACATATAGGACTTTTTATCCCGATATTCTTACGGGATCGAATCTTATGCGGATGAAACCGCGGGGCGCAGCTAATAAAGATATAAATTAGTAAAATTGGGTAAATAGAAGGAAATCAATACAAAACTTTGAAAACATGTTGAATTTTAAAGTTCTTGATACAACAGGCGTTTAAAAGGCCACACAGTGACAAAATATTTTATAAAATCAAAAGCCCACACTTGGGGTCTGTCAGCCAGCAATGCAAGGCAGTATAGCAAAACAGCAGCAAACGACAACGCGGCAGGCCCAGAATGAGATGGCGGGACGAACTCGACTCTTTCTATAAGGATTGGCGTAAAACAGCACAAGATAGGGATAAGTGGAAGGAGGGAAGGGAGGCCTTTGCCCAGCAGTGGGAAAGAAATGGCTGATAATAATAATAAAACATGGTTTTCTTTTTATTGCTACTAAATATACACACTATTAGAATATTTTTGTTCTTTGAATTAGGTCAATAATACAACCCACAAACAAACACTATCTCTGCCAAATTAAAGACAAAAATTCTGAGGTATTGTACCTATTTGAGTAACATTTTTGGCATAGATCAGTAGGGAGCTATCTAGTTATAATTCTCATTATAAATAAGTCGTGTTTATGCATTATTTACCTGAATTTCGAAGCAATCTTTTATCATATCGGCGTAAACTTCAGACTTGTCCAGTATTGAATACTGTGTCTTCAGGTCTTTATCAGGAGCTCGCACGAGGCAGCAGCGGCAAACGATGCCGTACGACATGGCGTTAATTATGTTTAACAAGATTTCTAATTAGCTGTTTTAGAGTAATCTATTTTCTTTACAATTATGTGCAAAGCAAAAACCAAGGGCTATTATCTTGATGACAATAATGTCCGATACTAAAATTTAACCATATTAAACATAGTTTTAAGTGTTATTCTACTCATTTCACACCAAAGAGATATCGACCTTACTTTTTTTTAATGCTAAATATAGCGAAAAATCTGGTTTTGGAACGCGAAATGACAGTTACCTTTTTTCTTGGCCAACCACATAACCACAGGCCATTTACATTTAACTACTCTTTATTCCATTTCTTTTTTTCAGTAGAATATATTTTTTCATTCTGCACTTTTGAAAACGATATATTTCTGTGAAAGTACAAAACTGATTTTTAAATAATATTTTCAAAACTTAGGGTCTTCGCTGGCCGTTTAGCAGCAACTTCCCTTGCCTACATCTCATTTCCAAGCAAATGGAATGAGAAAAAAAAAAAACTACCAGAACAGAAAATGGCGGAGCTTCGAAGTTGTAGCGTCCTCTAGCTTTTTCCAATTAAATTTAAGAATTTTAAGATTTTTAAGTGTAAATGTAAGAAAAGTATCTTTAGAAATGATGGAGTCTTCAGTGAGTCTCGGTATGTGTCGGTGTTGTGCATCGGAAGGTGCGTTTAAAGACATTAAAAGCACGTATCACTGGATGGGGGAAGAGGAGATCTACGCCGACATGTTGAGAGAATGTTTCGACATAATCGTAAGTAGAACGCTTTTGTAAGGCTTTGAAAACTCCGAAATTCAATATCAATAACATTCATAATAGTTTTAGTGTTTTCACTTTTGTAAATAACTCCATAGACGGGTATTAAACTGCTTGTAATTAATTGCTTGTGTCGCCATAATGGCAACCGCTGCCGCCGATTCGATTTAGCTGGCTGTAGTTCAAGCGTATCTATAAGGATAGGTCGGTGCCGTCGGAGGCTACCGTGGCCTACTGAATACGTGCAAGTACGATGAAAGTACGAAAGCCTTTGTGGTACTGGCCAACCAGTTCAACATTTCTGAGGATTTTTTCTTGGAGAGTGGTGGCAACCCCCATACCATTGTTGCTCTACTTAATACATGTTGTATCTACTTAGGTTTTTTTTAAATCATGATCCATTATTCCATCATTTCTCTCAGTTCAATACTGTAACTTACCAGTTACGCATGAATGTAAAATCAATAAATGTATGATGCCTATTAAAAAAAAAGCCTTCTCTTCTCACCAACATTTTTTCAAGATTGGATATGTGTTCTTTCTTTTGTATATCTTGTTCACACTTCATGAAATTAAAATTAATGAAAACTAACAAAAAATATTTCAACAGTTAGTCTGCTGTGATAAACTAAACAAACAGCTCAATTATAAGGGATTTTGATGTAGCAGTGCTGGCCCTGTGGTAACAACGGATGTGACCTACGAGTTAGGTTGTATGTTTGAATTGAACCTCGACAGACTCTTAAATTTGTGAAAATAATGTCATCACCACTGCTCTCAAAACAGTGAAGGAAAACATTGTGAGGAAACCAGCATGTCCTAGAATCAAAAATTAAGAAAAAATAAATTAATAAAGAAGATATGTGATTTCTATCAACCCACACAGGCCCAGTGTGGGGCATGGTAGATTACAGCCCACTCCCTCTCAAAGAGAGGATGCCTGTGTGTGTGTATGTAGTGGAAACATTATGGGCTAATTATGACTATTTTAGTCAGATTGTTCCAATTTAACCCTTTATATTTGTCACCAGTTGAACGCGTCGGAGCAGGGTCAAGATGGCGGCATATGCGAGGTCTGCATCACTCAGCTACGGAATGCGATCAACTTCAAGAAGCAAGTGCTGCATACCGAGGACCAATTCCAGAAGCATTTGCAGAACAAGACACTGTTTCGACGTAAGTTTCAGATATTAATTATTTAAATGGCAGCTTTTACCCTGGGGCTCAGCTGCCTTGGTCTGCTTGACAGGAATCATGCATTTTTGTGTTATAAAAAATAGTGTGTGCTTATGCTTGTCCACTCAATCTGTGTGGTTCTTTCCTCAAAAGACCTTTTCAGACACCAATCTAAATGGTTTTCACATGATCTGACCAAGGTTATGTCTGGACTTTAGACTTTAAAAGAGACCTCTGAGTTTTTTTCGGCCTTGGTGTAAAAATAACCTAAGTATAACAATTTTTTTTAAATTGTGCAGCTCACATAGTGAAGGTGGAAGTGCAAGGAGATGAAGACTCTGATGACAACATGGGTTCTGGTGATGAGGGATTTTCGGGAGCCGGTAAGTTCACGTAACATAAAGTTATTTTTATTACGAAAGTGCGGCAATCACTGCTATGTATCCCTTATACTGTGTTCGAGATTATAGTTTCTAAACATATACAACAAATATGTGCTTTTGGAATAACAACTTTAATGCCCATTCATAAAGTCCAGTTTGCGCTACAACTTCAAACAGATTTCCAATTTGCGCTACAACTTTTTTGATTATTTAAATTTGATAGTACTTGTTAATCTTAAATCACTATACAATTTACACTAGCATTAAGTAGAAATAACGTCAATTCGAAACAAGATATTTAAAAAGACTATAGATATAAAATGTGTGAGGTCAGGGGACCACCCCAATTAGGAACTGAGTTCCTTGCGCGATTCTCGCTCGCACACACAAGCACACACTCGTTTACAATATACACTAACAGATAGACAAAGTCGCACAGACGGGGCATAACACTTTTATAGCGTGAGGATTTCTACCAGTTAACTCCTATGGTAAGCCGCGTTAACTTCGTTCAAAGAACATAAGACAAGAGTCACTTGACGCACGCTCGTTAATTGCTACTGTAACTAAAGCGCTTATTACACTATCCAATTTTTAGGAAATCGGCAGATGAAATCGCAGTTAGAACAGATTGGATCCGATTTAGTGTAAATTGGATCTTCCACCCGCTCTACTTCCTAAATTGTCTACGATCTAGGACAGTGTTATCACGGCCCTACGATTTAGAACTTGTCAGACTGATATTAACTAAACTAGAAATGTATGGGGAAATGCCCTATGCTTTTTTAATAAGTCATTACGCGATGAAGGCTTTTTTTATTATGGAGTCCGTTCAGCTTTCCGCGGCTGAACGGATGCGTACGCATCTCACACAAAATCGTTGTTTTCTATGGACAAAAGCTGAAGAGAGCTGAATATGTGTGAGTAGTCCCTAAGGGCTGATTTTTCAATCGACAAATAATTTTGATTCGTAGAAGTCGAATAAAATTAACGTCTGACAGATTTTGTATGGAAGAACTGTCAAGAATTCAAAGTTATTCCTCGGACAAAATTATCTGGCGTTAGAAAAATCAGCCCGTATTCGAATAAATTACTTTTGATTTTGTTTCGGTACACCGTGCCGTTTTAGGGGTCCACAACATGTTCGACACAGGCCGCGCGGCAAAACTGACCGTGTGTACCACGCCTTATCACCATTACATGCTGACACAGATAATCCAATGCCTATTTTTTTTATGCAACTACGTTTTTATAAATTAGCATTCTAATAACGAAACAATGCAAGAGGTAATTTATAACAATTTTATTTGGGACTTTTTCCACGGCTTAATTTCCGTTTTAGATAAGCGAAAAAATTATAAATTCTTCCTGCACATGATTACCGGAACGTAAAAAACCCTATGTTCATTGAGAATATTTTATGACCCAATCATTCGAAAAAAATTAACGACTATCTATCGATTGGTGCCATAAAAGTACAATGTAATTTTTGTCCCCCTGTTTCTCAATAAAATCACAGGCTGAGGCCTCAAAAAAAAAAAACAGTTTAAGTTGCTTTGGAACACAATTGTTTCCCTTTTTTTTTTTTTTTTTAGGATGGGAAATCATCCAGTGACTCCTCCCGCTCTGGGTGGAGCGGAAGGGAGTGTCAGACTCTTACTGACTAAAACCCATCCGTGTTCCTTCCTTAGCCCTTTATGTTCCGGGGTAGCGGTAACCCTTTCGGACAATCCCGCTGCCACAATTGTTTCCCTTGAGTAAATATGCTAACTTAAACATTTAGGGGTTACCTTTACTGCAGCGCCGTTAATTTCTTCCACTTGTTCAATGTTCCAATTGTTGACCCATCTAAATGAAAGCTTAAAACACTTCGTCGATTAACGAGAAGCGAGTAGAGCTATCAACTAATAAAAAAAAAAACGAGTTTTCGAAAAGCGATTGCGCAACGGCGACGAGCGATTGATTACTCGCTGGTACGTACCAAGCGTGAGTCTCAGCAGAGTGCTCTGCCCGCCATGCGAGCCACGCTAAGCGAATACTCTCTTTGATAACTCTTGTCACTGCGACAAACGAGTACTCAGTGACAGCGATCATATATTAATATAATTATGTGGTACGAATCACATAGGTATAGCTTACATGGGACCTAAAATCTTTTGTATGTTTCTTGTGCAAGAACATCGTTGACAGCTAGTCGCTACCTTGTTGGCCCTGCGACAGGTGCCGTAGAGTGTAGGGTATCGAAACTTCACAAATAAATAAAACATGTAAAAATGTCTTTTCTAGAATTCGAAGTCCCTATAAAGACGGAGGTCGACGACCCTAAGCCGAAAAAGCGAGCGGCTGCTAAAGCCCCGGCCACGACAACCCGCGCAAGCGCTAAGAAAGCGAAAGCGGACAATGGCGAGACGTCTACCAAACGTAAGTTCCTAATTATAAGTTTCTATGTGACTTTGGCCGAGTGTGCACGCATCTTTAGGATTTTTTTTTTAAATATGGAATAATGTTGTTGTAGTTTTCTTTTCTGTGTGATTTAGGACGGAAAGTTGAAGATTTTTTTTTATTTTAGTCGTATGTCAACTTTTTCACGTGTTAGCTGCCAGTCTTCTGATAACCAACCATTTGGAATTTTAATGTATTTAACCAAGACTGGTGGATACAGTATCCTGAATGAAGATGATTTATAAAAGTCCTGATTATGGCTGAGATGAAGAAAAAAATCTGCGAGAAACAAAAGAATTTGAAGAGAGGGAAAACAACACAGATCTAGAAAATAAATTAAATTTAAATGTTTGAACAATACTGAACTTTGTATACTATACAGTGGTGTTCCCATCTTCAAATTGCAAGGCAAATTTGTGGAGACAAAGCCATCTTGATAGCTACAATGAAGATGTTGCCATATGATTACAGGCAAAATCCTCAAAAGTCAAGAAGACAAAGACGAAGGAAGAAATATCGTGCTTTCTAAAATGCGAAATTCTGAAGGAAATTATGTTAGGGAAAAAACAAAGAAAGTTTTTTAAAAAGACTTCCGATTGAATTTAAATTCATTTGCGTCTTTTATTACAGACCATTACGACAAGTATAGCTACTTGTAATTTTTTACAAGTATACCTGTATTTTCTTTACAAGTATACCTGTATAGACAAGTGAGCTGAGACTTAATACAATAGCCAATGGTTGAATTATTGAAAATTCACCATTGACTTTTAAACTCCTAACTAAGCATATTTTCAATTTTGCTTAGTTACGGGTAAGCAGGATTAATAGTGATGTATAAACACATTGCTTTTATTCCTTCATAATCATGTACACCTCACAGCGTAAATTTGACAGTAAAAATAATCATTTCCGTATTAAAAAATTGTGTAGTATATTTTCACAGGTGTACCGTTATAAGTTGCTTGCACACACGGCTAATTGTTTCACAATGAAATGCGTTTAAAAAGCTGCTTATCAATCTGTATACAGGATTTCAGTTTTTAGGAATGTAGGTTAAAGTTTCCTTAGAATAGGTAAACACTAGCTTCTGCCCGCGACTTTGTACGCGTGAAATTTCTTGTTTCAACATGAAATATCAATATTACTGTAGCTTTCCCTTAGTGAAAGAAGTAGTAGTTCCTAAGATTACCCCCCTAGTGTTAATATAATCTGCTATTTAATGATAAATGATAAATAATTTATTTTCTGTAAATAGGCTTGTACAAACACTTTTACACGTCAGTCATATTTTTTTAAACTAGATGAGGTCGGCGTTTCCTATCTGACTACTCTGAGAAGAAAGGCCGAAACAAACTCTAGATGTCACAGTCTCTTTTAAAGTCCAGACAAAATCTTGGTCAGATCATGTGAAGACCATGTAGATTGGTGTCTGAAATGGTCTTTTGAGGAAAGAACCATACAGATTGAGCGGACCTGTCCAGTCCTGTGTCAGTGCACGCATTTGTCAAAAATCGTGCAGCTCAACTCAGAACTTGAGGAGCTCAACGTTTCGACGAACAATACCAATGAAAGGACATTTGGGTAGGCCGCGTAAATGACTCAAACTGCCAGATCATGATTAAAACTAACGTAAGAAGGAAATCAGAAAAAAGAAACTACCCACATAGTCCTCACATTCACAAATTTTCTTCAGTTCAATACTGTTGGCATTCTACCAGACTGTCTTGTTCTGTTTCTGTATACCTACTTATTCAATTTAATTGCCTTTTTTTCAACCAATCACAGCGCCTGCGGAGCTATTCCGTAACACACAAACAGTTGGAAGGGCTTTATTTCGATAGTTCGTCAACATTCATTGCGTTTTTTGCGTTGCTGAGCAGACACGTGCTTCGAACATATGAAAAGCAATGGATTAGCAGATTTTGATTGTAAGCATGCTATGCAATTAGGATGCTGAAATTTACCGAGATTTACTAAATAAAAGTATTTTGTATAATTTCCTGTACCTAAGGCTTTTAAGAACCTAAGTGCTTGGCCAGACAGCAAAATCGCGCGGGCAACTCACGCCATAGTCGTATATCCTATGACACTTTTCGAAATCGGATCAGTAGTTTCGAAGATGAACCCTACTTACTAACTCAGAAATGTTACCTCTTTTAAATTAAAAACATGAAATAGCAGCTTTTTTGACACATTTCTATTCTATAAGTTCTATAAGTTTCCACGGTATTGCAAAGTTAAAAAGTGCTCCATCATATCCAAGCTTGCACGGAGGTTCCTTTATTTTTTTTTACATTTTTCAGCTTGGATGCTCCTTCTGCTCAACATTGAAACATTCCTTCAATCCTATGATAACTCAAACCATTTATTTCAATTATACCATTACATGCTCTTTTGTATTGTCAAAGAGTCAGAATATTGAAGCTAGTTGCCCATTCCAAAACGTAGATCTCTATGGCCATTCAAAAAAATGGAGAAAAGCAGGCAATCTACCACCCAACCAGTTTTACCAAGGGGTATCGTATTACCTAGTAACTGGGGCGTGGAGGACAGATGTCAGTCGCTTCACCT
The DNA here is from genome assembly GCA_963669345.1 of Gortyna flavago. Lineage (NCBI taxonomy): Eukaryota > Metazoa > Arthropoda > Insecta > Lepidoptera > Noctuidae > Gortyna > Gortyna flavago. Next base: position 4,368,128 of record OY770155.1, on the reverse strand, counting down.
AGAATACTGGTATTCAGCTGCATACGGTTAGACTAGAATGCGAACTTAACATCATTTGGAAAAATCTGGCTAGGCAGATGATCTATCATTGGATTGGTGATCAAAATATGATCTTATCATTAACCCATCATTACACACAATTTTATAGTATTAGGTCATACTGTGGTAAACATATAAGCCAGTCAGCAAGGTGGTCCAGTGCTATCGGCCCCGACTTATGAGTTGTATGTCGTGGGTTCGAACCTAGGCAGGCACTTTACTTTGTATAATGTATTTCATTACCACTGCTTTTAAAACGGTGAAGGAAAACATTGTGACTAAACCGGCAATGTCCTAGAACCAAAAATTCGAAGACGTGTGACATCTACCAACCCGTACTTGGCCCGCGTGGTGGATTATGATCCACTCCCTCTCAGAGAGGTCTGTGTACCAGCAGTGGATACATTATAGGCCAATATGTTTATTGCTACCACAATGTGAACTTAGGTAGGTTTTACAAAGATATGTATCATCCCTATCGAGCACAGCAAAGTAGGAGAGGAAGGCTTTCCGGGATTTAACAGTCATGTCCATCTAGGGAGCGACGGACGTACGTTTAAGTATAAAGAGGCATGAGGATCAGGGTGTGAAGTTCATTCCCACAGAAAAAGGAGGACCCTCCGACCATACTGGTGTTGTTTGGTGGGTAATTGTGGAATGATGTTGGGACGTTGTATATTTGCTAGTTGCGCGGGAAACTCTGCTTGCGCGATGCAGGATTTTGGGTGACGTCGATGCCGCCACAAGTATCGTAATTCGTATAGGTTATATCACTGGGGCTGTTATAAAAGTACCGTAAATTACTCCGTTTAGGAACCTTATAAATTCAATTTGTTTTTTAGAGAGAGCTAACAGGTTTTTGATTTAGTGATTGTTGTGCTCGCAGCGGAGTTCTGGATTCAATCCCCAGATACAAACATAATAACATAACACCACGCTTTTATTCGCCGATGGGTTACATAATATACACGCCCACATATCGCCAGTTATGTTTAAGTTTCATGTAATAGGGAGCGAGCTTTTTGCCGGGCACAAATCCAGACTCCGGGAAATATAAGCATAATATCTCTTTGTTGCCTTATATGTCAGCCAAAGGTGAGCTATAAGAGTAGGGAAAGAAAAAAATCGATGGAACGATTGTGAGTAAGCTGATATTGTCAGGAAAGGGGGTGACGACTGATTGATATGTATGGAATGAGAGGAATACTCGCCGCCATTTCTAGAATATGTTTGCAGGCCCTTTTATGTAAGCCAGGCTATAATAGACCCTAAAGGCGCATCATAGACGAAAACCCCTGATTAATAGTACTGACTGTATGCATAAAAAATATAATTAATAAAACTCTGCGTCTCTTTTTTTATCTACCAACAAAAAATAGACATGTCACATCAACCCGCACTGGGTCCGCGTGGTGGATTACGTAGATTCCCTCGCACGGAGAGGAGGCCTGTGTCCCAGCCGTGGAAACATTATACGCTGATTATCCATCTCTTTTTGTCGCACACATATCAAGCATTTAAATAAAAGAACTCATAAACACAATATAACTCTTTCGAGTGAGATTTAATATGCCTTTAATAATAATAATCCTCATTAAAAGCGTCTAACGGGGCTCTGCGAGTTGGCTTCGGCCCCTTGCACGCCTTCCAACGGTCCGGGACACCAGGGTATCGAGACATGTCAAAGACACTACATTAAAGCGAAAATCTAAAACCCTCGAAAACCTAATAAGCGAGCGAAAGTGATGCAATTACTTTTGAAACCGCAAATGAAGAGAGATGGCTATAATGTGCGTGCGCTCGGAATAAAACGACGTATGTGCCAAAACGACTTTACTCCTTTTTTAACAAAATAAATGAATTAAATTTAAAACTACTTTGAGTAAACTTTGATATGATAATTCTCTATGTTTTAAAGTAAATTCCATTGAATAGCTCTTAAGCGTTACGCCTTGACGTCGAAAAAAGGAAAATAAAAATAGATATATCTTTGCAATTTTTTTTGTGTCGAGAACAATTTATTGAATCGTGTATTCCTTTTACATTATAGACCAAAGAGTCAAAAAACATATACCAAAATGTTAAATCCCTATTCCACATACTTAACAAGTTACACGAAATAGAAAAACCAATTTTTTTTCAACATAGCCCCTTAATTATCTTAATATATTATATAAATTACGATTGTCACGATGTTTGTCCGCGATGGACTCCTAAACTACTTAACCGATTTTAATCAAATTTGTACACCGTGTGCAGTTTGATCCAACTTGAAAGATAGGATAGCTCACATCTCAATTTATGATCGCAATATTATTTTATTGAACAATATCATATGACAAAAACGTTAGCCACAGCAACGCGTGGCCGGGTCAGCTAGTAATTTATAAAAAAAGCCTATATACATAAGGACAGAAAGCGGATTAACATTGCAGCAGTGGCATCAGTCATCCCTTACAGTATATATTAATAAATATTATGAGCGGATTCTTTTGTCTATTATGCGCCTGTTCCCACAGTATTTCATCGAGCCACGGAACCCTAAGAAGTAATAAGGTAAGTAACACATACGGAACTTCTGACACCAAAAACTTTATAATCGCTTGGTTATTGATATTTGTAACGATTTTATATTTTTAAAAGCGTTTTTAACTTTGCAATACTCTCTGTGTTTGCATGTGTATTTTTTAAGATACTTTGACTCAAAAATTTTACCTTTGAACTTTTGAATTACGCCATTGACACTTATAACTAAACTAAGTATACCCATTGACTAACTTAGAAACAAATTAAATCTTTGAAAAACTTAACCTACATTGAATTAAATAAAAAAAAGCGACAATAGTTCAACGGGTGGATACAAGGCTGACATAACGCTTTGTTTCCTCGAAAGGTTAGATTAGCAGCAATAGTACACCCACTGCTCGCAGTTATGTTCAACTCCAATACAATAGAGGGCGATTCTGTTGACATCAACCCGGCACAAATCAAACTCCGGGCTGCTACTGATAAATTCCTAATGTGTATCCAATAACTCGTGACCTCTGTGTTTGTTGCGACCTTTCATCTCAGAGTAGTCAGATAGGAAACGCCGACCTCGTCTACCTTATTTTTAGGGTTCCGTACCTCAAAAGGAAAAACAGAACCCTTATAAGATCACCTTCGTAGTCCGTCTGTCTGTCCGTTTGTCAAGACCCTTTTTCTCTCAGGAATACGTGGAGTAATCAAGTTGGAATTAATAGCAAATAGTCTGGGCTGCATTCCTATGAAGCAGTGATAAAATCTAACTTCTAAGTCAACGCAATCAGAAGATACGGGCGTTTAATGTTCCGTTTACGCCGCATATTTTGACACTCGAGGGAATCAAAATCTATAGGGTACTTCCCGAATCATGAAAGGTGAACGGCAGATTTCGTACAGGATACTTTTTTGTTGTTCTGTTATAGAATTTGTACCATTTATTAAGGCAACTAAGCCATTTATTTTCATGTAAGTGTACTATTTTTAGAACTTCGGATTAATTAATAATATGAATAAAAAGATTTTAATAAATAAACGTAATAGAATCGTAAACTAAACGCAGTTATCTTTTTAGAAGTTGCCATATGTAAAATAACACAAATATCGAAATGATAACTAATTATTTAGAAATTGAAATAACATTAAATATAAATAAACACTTATATAATAAACGTATGAATGCATAATTGTTGCTTATACCTAATCATATTATTTAACGATTTTATGATAGGAATGATTTTCGTCAAAAAATTTTTTTTGTTCATATGGCAATTATTTTATTGACAGGAAAAGAAAATCATTCTGTCTTTCAGTTCAGTTCCGATATATTACTTTACTCTATGGTTCAGTTCTTTGCTGTTGTTTTGGATTGTGGTTTGTGACTGCATCTGAGCAATTTATTATTATGCCGCCATTACGTGACACGACAGCGTCAATCGTCAATCACGCACACAAGTCTATGACCTCTAAGTATCAATTTACATTGGTACACTAGTACATAACCTTAAAAAACAAAACTGGTTATAACTTTTACGTCCCAAGTTCTAAGAATTTAAAAAGGGCTTGTTTATCATATGTTCCAAAACACAAACTTTTATTAGCTGTACGAAATTCCCATACAAGCCTGCCGTTCTCCTTTGGCAAGAAGCAATGTTATGTAGCACAACTAATGGAAAAAATCTGAAAATCGTTAATTTGTAGTTAAATTACAAAAAAAAAAACCCGTAATAAATTATTTACATACCTACAAATTTGTACGGGACCCTCGGTGCGCGAGTCCGACTCGCACTTGACCGTTTTTTTTATGTAACTTATAAAAGTGATTCCGATATCCTCTTTACAGAATAAACAATTTCGTTTCATTTCACTATTTATACGATCTGAGAATTGAAACTTGTGCTCAACACCACTAAACTAACGAGGCAGTAAAAAAAAAATGTTGATGTATTTCTTTTTGTTTTATGATAAGATATCGACCCTGCACATGTTTCGGAGACCACGTACGCACGGCTATACAGAACCAGTATAAGCCGACTTCTGATTGGACGAAAAACCTATACAATGCGAGGTCAGCTGAAACTGCACATGTGTAGCTTGATGTGTGTACTATCAATACCCTTATATATTTATAGGGGTCAGTGACCAACTACCAGCAGTTGAGCTATTTGCCTGTTTTCTACAAGATATTTTAGACCTTAATGTGGGATCTGTGGGTCGGCCCAGAAAGCGGTGGCGAGATGACCTGGACGCGTACCGCGAGGGTTAGTTTGACTTGGCGCGGGAAAGGAGTTCCTGGAAGGACTTGGGGGAGGCCTTTGCCCAGCAGTGGGACAGTATAGGCTAATAATAATAATGTGGGATCTTGGGTGTAAATATCACCCGTTGGACTATTGGCGTGAACCCACTTCTAGCAAGCTTTGAGCTTACTTGGAGGGGTTAAAAGGAATATTAGTAATGCGCAGAACACATTGCGAGTAATCTTAAAATGTTGAATTACTTTAACCTTATTTTATGAAACTTCTTAACCTGAATAGTTCTTTCTAATTATCCATTTGAAGTCTGAAGAACTGAAGCCCGTGTAGTATGTTTCAAAATGCGCAAACACATTAGGTATGACGTTGTAGATAATGACGTTCGTATTTAGGCATGGTACAGAGGCCAGCACATAAAGCTATCCCAATCTGTCAAATTTCTTTATATATAGATTTTCAACTTTACCACAAAGGTTATAAACTATTATATACCATATTCAATTGGGAAAATTTGACAGATTGGGGTAGGTTGATGTGCTGGCCTCTGTACATACTTGTTCAGGTTGGCCATGTTTCTGTACGATTTGGCACAGCTCGGCGTCATAATATATTTTCAATTTTGCCGCCGCCTGTGCCGAATGATGCCAACCTGTAACAATAGCACCCTTTAATATTATAAGCTAACTTCTCTCATACGTTCATTATTAAGTGATTTCGCTAATAATAGCGTTGACTATTTTATCATCGAAATAATCTCGGCCTTGTTACTTTTCTGACATAATACCAGCATTTAAAAGTCTATTTCTGAAGGTAATCACACGAGAATGATTGTGGAGGATCTAGGTGTGACGTTCCTTTATAGAAAATCGATGGTTCCTCATTCGTTGAGGATCCTTCAAGCAAACAGATAACTTTAACTTGCGGTGCAATGCCTAATGGTTGTTGTATCGTGTATAAATATTCTGACGTTTAGCCAAAATTGTCTTCACATCAAGCTACCCGAAACTGTAAAATTTTCCCAATCAACCTTAAACCTTATGCTTTATAAATAAAATTGAAAACCTATTAAAGAATATATGACGGATTGTAGTAACTTGATGTGCTGGCGTCTGTACAAAAACACTTAAACTAAGGGACAGAGTGATTTCGATGAACCCTGGCTCCGAAAGTAAGATTTAACTTGAAATACGATTTCGTTCATATAAACTTGGCGGCTATACTAACTTATATTATTATTTTACATAAACTTCTTAATTATGAAATACCTTTTTTATTTTGAAAGTTACTCTATCTGCTGTACTACTGCGAAACAAATTTGATTAATGTAAGAAATATTTTTATTAAGTATAATAGATATTTGTGTGTATTTGTTTTTAATCTCACTGTGAGAAGTTAGGTGAAGTGAGCTGTTCATTCCATCTGATGCTTTATGGATTGACACTAATGACAGCTCACTTTAAGCTCACTTCACCTGAGGTATCACGGTGAGATTTTTACAGAATAGCACTACTGTTCATGTAGGATACCTATGGGTAAAAAAACTTTTGTTATATGTTTACCCAAACATTTTCAAGCAAATAAATGATTTGATTTTTATTCCAAACTTTTTAATGCGATCAGATCACTTTCGGACTCGCCAATAGCTATACCTATTTTGTGTTCCATGCCTAAACTTCTCCACGAAATACTGTGAACAAAATGAAAATGCTTGCTTACCTGTGTAACCGTCAAAAATATCAACGAACAATCCTTGAATCCCTCCAAACACTGAGAACTCCAAACAGACATTGTTGAGTGACCAAAAAATGCACGCCCGTCCTCAAGAAGATAACCAACCCTAATGTAAGAAGACAGTCAAGACGGAGATAATGAGTTGTGCTCGTTTGTTGTAGGATTGGACGAGGACGGGCCAAAACGCGGCAGAAAAAGGAAAAAGAAATCGGACGAAAGCGCGACCCCGGAACGCGTAGAGCATAGAGTCAACCTAACAGCTATACTACAGTACTCCAACGCGAGCCCCTTTCGGGACAAAACCATCCGCGGCTTCTCCTGCCTCTACTGCGCTAAAGCATTCCCCGATATATACGCACTGCGCCAACACACCGCCCAGCAATCGGAAAAAGACAAAATCAACACCATCATAGACTACAAACTAAGCTATAATCCCATTAAAGTAGACATTACTGACCTGCACTGCACCGTCTGCAATCTAGAAATGAGAGACCTTAACGATCTCAAGGACCATCTCGTAGCCACACATAACAAGACTATTCACAAGCACATTAAAGACATTATTCTCCCGTTTCGCTTAGAAGACGGACATAATTTTACCTGTGTCGTCTGCTCCGTAGTACACATATCTTTTAAGAACCTCTATCATCATATGAGTAATCACTACAGAAATTATTGCTGTAAAAAATGCGGAGCTGGATACATTACCATCGCAGCTTTGCGGAAGCATGGCAAGACCCACGCTCAAGGCATATTCCCTTGCGATTTTTGCGATAAATCTTACACGTCTCTCACGAAGAAGAGGAATCATGAGAAGGGTGTCCACACAGGCGGGTGGCTGAGAAATAAATGCCCTCACTGTCCAGAAATTTTCGTCAGTTACTACGATAGGAGCGAGCATCTTGTCAAAGCACATAATCAGACTCCAGTAATTTATCCTTGTAACGCTTGCAACAAGACTTATAAGAAGAAATTTGAGCTGAACAGGCATATCAAACATCATCACTTGCAGCAGAGAAGTTTCTTATGCGATAAATGTAATGCCAAGTTCTTTTCGAAGCGCGGTCTTGCCGACCACCTGTCCAGGCACACCGGAGGCGAGGTATGCTCCTGTGACGTCTGCGGCAAAGCTTTCTCTCGAGCAAGAACTCTGAAGGAGCACATGAAAATTCACGAAGACGACAAGAGATTCCAATGCGAGATATGTCACAAGACGTTCATGCAGAAGTGTAGTTTGAAGAGCCACGTACGATTGCATCAAGACGACTTGGATATTTTCAAGGAGTTTGATGATGTTAAGCATCTTATAGATAATAGAGAGCTCACGCTAAAGCAGATAGCAGCTGAGAGTAAAATTAAAGCTCAGGCGGAGAAGGCTAAGGAAGAGAAAGAATTTGAGTAGTGTTAATATTTGAAAACTAATGGTTATGGGACATTCCGCAAACGAAACTACCTATATTTTAGTACTAAAGAACTTTAGAAAACAATGTTCTGAAGGCCAATTCTCGTAAATTAAATTGTTCAAAATCTAGTCGCAGTCTCATCTCGGCGACAAACAAATGTCAAAAACTTGTCAAAATGTAGGGAAATTAGAGGTATTTTTTGACAGATTGAGACTGAGATCAGACTGTGAACGTTCTTAAAATTACGAGAATTGCCCCTCTGTTCTCATGTAAAGTAAGAAATTAAGTTTTTTTTTTTCTTTATCTTGGTGCGTTTTGTGTAAGTCCAAAATAAGCGAAATTGACATTTATGCGTGATTGTTAAGGTTCAGATTTACACGTCAACCGTCACAATGAATTTCTTTGCGAAAGGCGTATAAAGACACTTGAGTTTTAGTTCTTGTAGATAATGAAACACTATGTATTCCAACACGAAACGAACACAGATTGAAATTATTAGGTATTTATTATACCACCTATGAGAAAACAAATACCGTTTAACTGGGGTTACTTTGAATGGCGGGGTGACTTTGATTGAAACTTTCATTTCATATAAACCCGCGAAGTGCGTAAAACGAAACGCAATTTGTTTTTTTTTTTTCTTGGCTAAGAACATTGATGAACTGTTGAATACTTTCTAGAGGACACGCTGGGAATTCACCAACGATTTTAAGCACCGTAAGTTTAAGCATTCTTTTTAGGTTTAATTTGTCTTTTACTAGATCAAAGTTACCCCATACGCAACATGCCCTATTTTCTTGCGTAATTCCAAAGCTATCAAAGTAACCCCATTCTCATTATAACTTTGGTCAGACAGTTTTTTTTTTATTTTCTTAAAATCAAGCCATATTTTACCACATATTATTACAGAAATCGCGAGTTTAAAAAGAACCGATTACTAGACCGATTATATATATTTTTTACAACCAGAGATTCAAAAGATATGGACCTTGAAAGTTCAATATTGATCAAAGTAACCCCGGTTATACGGTAGTTAATTTTATTTTGTAACTTGCCGAATTGCAGCCAATTTTTCATTACCGCACATTATTATTGAACTGAAAACTTTTTAAGGCGAACTTTGAGCTCTTTCTGAAGAGTGAACGAAACTGAACCGTCATCACTCGGTTCCAGTCTGTCAGTGACGTTGCTTCGAATGTGCTCTGCTCCAGTCGTAAGTTTGCACTTCTATTGTGTGGTCATGTACACACTGTTTTTTTGTAACTTTTGAAGTTGCAGCCAATGCTTGTTTTTTCTTTTTCACTTTCGCATATTATTTATTTTTAAAATTCATCCTATAGGCCGACCGCTTAACTGAGACGTTGCCTGAGGTAGCTGCGCGGTGTTGGAGGGGTGATAGTTGTCACAAGTTGACGAATCACTGAACTCTCGCATCACGTCAGCACACCTCTCCCGCACCGCGCTGTTACCTCAAGCGACGTCTCAGTTAAGCGGTCGGCCTATAACTAGCAATGATTATTTTACACAAGCGGATGATATATTACTTGTATAGCTTTTTACACTGCCTACTAATTCGAATTTAAAGATAATATTTTGTTATAATACCATGTTTCAACCACTCGATACGCTTATGTGCCGAATCGAACATCAATCAATGGTATCGAAAGAGTCCTCTAAACGATATTCACTAATCCAAAACCCGAAAATTTTGTCAGTTTAAAGCAAATAGATGACCGCTATTCTCCCGATAGCAAGGAATGGTTGTGAATAGCAATGCAGATTCTGATTGATATTGGCATCTGGAAACGGGCTAAGACGTTCATATAGGTTCGTGAGCGCAAGTTTGACTAAATTTAGAGTAAAAAAAAAGGTAATACATCCGTTATGGGGTTGGCAGTCTTACCACGGGGTATCGTGTTGCCCTGTAGCTGTGTTGTGGACGTCAGATAGGCAGTCGCTCCATGTAAATTAATTATTTTACCAGATGAAATACTGAAAGGCGACCCCAACATACCTGGGAAAACATGATGATGATACGTTATGGGGTTACATTGTAAATCGATCTCGTAACACGGTATTTTTGAAGAATACTTGCCTTGCATCCGAAAATTTGACAGTTCTGTTCTAGCCAGAGATATTGTTAATTCAAGAGAAATATTTACTTTAGTCCACGGGACGCCTCACGTAACGCTAAAAACGTAGTACAGACGCCAGCCAGCATATTATCAAGCTACTACAATCTGTCAAATTTCTTTAATAGATTTTCAGTTTTATTGCTAAAGCATGGTTCAAAGTTCATTGGGAAAAGTTGACAGTTTCGGGTAGCTTGATGTGCTGGCGCCTGTTCATATTTAAACAATAATTTTCTTTTACATCATTATATTTATTTAAATGTCATAGCTATTTACTATTTTTTTTTTAATGCGCATTTTTTTTCTGCGTGCTATGGAATTTGATATTTTTACTAAAAGAATGATTAATTTTAGTTTATACACCTTTACAATTAAGGTCAACTGTAAAACCTCAGAAATATTGAGGCAACGCGTACATTAATTGTACAGAATAAGCGAAATTTACATTATTTTGTCATCCATTGCGTAATACAGAAGAAACCCGCAATCCGGAAAAAAAAAATCTGAAGGAGCGGTTCTGCACTACATTCGATCCGAATCTGAATAAAAGATGCGACTTCAAGCCGAATTGGGAATGTTCTAAATTCGGACGGATAGAGTTCGGGTTTACTACGCAAGCCCTCATACAAATAGGACTATGGTCACTTCGGACCGGCATTTCATGGATTCGGATCGGATGTAGTGCAGAACCGCTCTAAGTCAGATTTTAAAAAAAAGCACAGTTAATTTTGAAAAACATCGCGTAACTAGTAAAGATTTAGTGTCCTAAGAAAGCAGTGAACGGTCACATAATAACGGCTGTCTAAATACAGAGCGTTTTTTGACACCTTAAGAGCGTTTACGACGTATGGCATTTCATAAAAACTTTCAAGCCCTTGTCGAAAATGTTCTTAACAAATTTTTTGACCTTTGTATCCTGCTTATGCGTACGAAGTTTCATAAAAATAGGTTCATTCATATCGAAAAACAAGGGCTTGAAAGTTTGTATGAAATGCCGTTCGTCGTAAACTCTCTTAATGTCGTCAAATACTGATCAAACAGATTTTTGTGAGGGCCGTTATAATGTGAAGGAACCGCTTTTCTAGAAAACTGTAACTTAACCATATTGTTTGAACACAAAATCCTGTATATTTATGTGCTTTTCGCGTTAATCGAGATATGACCAATTGACCATATCCCCCAAAATGAGCCAAACTGATACCCTATGAGTACAGTCACAAACGAAAGTTTTACATGAAACTATGTATGTAATTATAAAAAAGTTTTACAATGTACAGACGCCAGCACATCACGCTACTATAATCTGTCAATTTATTTAATAGATATTCAACTTTATCGCCAAAGCATTTGGTTCAAGGTTGATTGGGAAATTTTGATAGTTTCGTGTAGCTTGATGTGCTGGCGCCTGTACATTGCACATAGTATAGATGTATTTTAAATAAACTATCATTATATTTCAATGTTTCTGCTTTTTATTTACCACTAGTGTCTAAACTCAAACTGAAAGCATTTGTTTCAGCCACTTGAATCTAAGCCTTATATGACATGACACAGGATAGTCTAATTCTAATATGATCATTGGTCGTCTACCGCCTGTACTCGAACCCCATGCCTCCACCTGCCACGACCGGTAGCTGCTAGATTTAATACTAAGAAGACCTGATCCGCGTGTGAAAGAATTATTTTTCTTTTATAGGCGATACCGGAGCAACAAAAAAACACCGCAAACGCGCTGTTAAGGAGGAAACCGACGATGAGGCATTAAGTCGTTTAATGTATCGCGAAAAACATCTGCCAGAAATGAAGAAACAGTGGCACAATCTCACCACCTTGCTCAAGTACTCTAACGCTACCCCTTTCAAGGAAAGGAACGATGCAGGGTACGTTTGTGCTTACTGTTTCAAGACGTACCCTGACCCTGACGATTTAAGGGCCCACACGCACAAAGACCACGCTAAAGAAAAACCGTCGTACAAAGCCGGTACAGGCATGTCTAGCTTTGTCGCCCTCCTAGATATAGTCGACCTCAAATGCACGCTCTGCGAACAGCGAATGGAAACCCTGCAAATTCTAACCGAACATCTGGTCTCGGTACACGATAAAAAATACTACCTCGGAGTCACAGACTACTTCCAGCCGTTCAAATTGTCCAACGAACACCAGATGAACTGCTGCCTCTGCAACGAAGTCTTCCACACCATGAAACTGCTGATGCAGCACATGAATATGCATTATAGGAACTTTATTTGCACCACTTGCGGTGCTGGGTTCGTCAACTCTTTTCGTCTGAACCGACATGAAACAACGCATAGCAAGAAAAAGTCCAGCTACCCTTGCCGACATTGTGGCCAAGAGTTCGCCGCAGAATCCAAGAAGAAAGCTCATGTGAACACAGAACACAAAGGCATAGCTGGGGACAGCGTTTGTCAGATTTGCAAAGCTCGCTTCAAGAATTACTACCAGAAAACTAGGCATATGATTCAAGTACATAACGCTGAAGGTCTTAAATGCGATCTGTGTGAGAAGAAGTTCAATCTAAAGTCAAATTTGATGCTGCACATGCGAAGTGTCCATTTAAAAGAAAGACCATACGAATGTTCTGTGTGCAGTATGGGTTTCTTCATCAAAAGGCATATGTTAGGACATTACATGGCAACTCATACGAATGAAAGAAAGTTCAAATGTGAGGTTTGCGGGAAAGCGTATGCGACCCAGAATAGTAAGAGGAAGCATTTGAAGAAAAACCACGGGATTTCTTTAACTAAGAATAATATGATGGTGCCAAATATGGCAAAGTAAATTTGTGCCCGGTTTATGGCAATAGGCTCGCCCCCTATTATATGGAACTTGGACATAACTAGCGTAATGTGGCTGTACTATAGATCAGATACACCGCTGTATAACCCTCCGGGGATTACAGGCGTGATGTTATGCTAGATTTAAGAAATTGAGGATAAAAATGTAATTTTACAGTATTAGCTGGTATTGTTTGTAACCGAGTTAACTTTGTGCAAACCTAACCTAGTTACGATGGGCAAGCAACTCAGGATGGACTAGGATGAAGTCATTCAAATCCAAATTCAATACTATAACCGATTTAAAAATAACTTGGATCCGATACTGTTCACAATCAGCCTATCTTTCCACTGCTGGAAAATAGAACTCCTCTCATGAGAGGAGGCAGTAATCCACCACGCGGGCCCAGTTCGAATTGGTAGATGTCACAAGTCTTCGAATTTTTGGTTCTAGGACATGCCGGTTTCCTCAAGATGTTTACCTTCACCATTTTAATGAATTAATTTACACAAACTAAAGTTCCTGTCTAGGTTCGAACCTACAACTTGAAGTCGCGGCAGTTCTAATTTACTTACCCGTTTATTTCAGGCATCAAAGCCTATAAAAACACATACAATATTAATATATGTATATATATATAACTTAAAAATACTATAAATACATACATCATAATTACACTAAAAACTAACTAACGCACACGAAGTTACTGCTACCACTGCTCCCTCAAACTGTTCAACCGGCAGGCTTTTCTTTCTTAACGAAAACATTTCGTAATTATATTTAGGCACTAGGAGAAAATCGCTTATAACGGATGATATTTTTTTTTACCGATTTAATCTAAGGACATTTTGTTTAGTATCATTAAAAACGATGGTTTGGCAACAGTAACCCTTGCAATGTTATTCTATACCGTATTTAATCGTGATATCTATATTTACTAATAATCTTTGTATGCTAGGCTTAAATTATTATATTTATGAGGACTCTTAACTGACGTTTTATTTTAATTCGCTGTGACAAAATGGGTTTCATTTGGAGAAGGTATGTTTCGAAGCCCCTCATTGAACCAGCGGTTGACTTGTAGCGGTAGTAAATGCTACGCGACATTAAAACCGCTTTGTGTCTCATTATGTGTGTTCATTAGGGCTTTCAGTCTCGATGCATTACTGAGTCCTGGGAAAAAAAAGCGAGACTCGATGTAGTCTCGAAATTCCCGGGGAAAACGAGACTTTTCAAAACTAGGTTTCTTATTTATAGGCTATGCAATTAAGCATTCGAAACAAGATATTTTAATCAAGTACCTTATTAAACAAACGCAAATTAAAAAGTGGAAATGTTTTTTGAAGATTTTTTTTTTAAATTTGTATTGGGAACGTAAGAAACAAAGGGCGTTTAATGTGGTTTCAGACAGAGGCTCTAATTTTATTACAAAAGTAACCCGCGTTAGAAAAAGCTTTCTCTGCTTCTACGCTAGTGGGAGAAAGAAAGAAAAAACGTTTATTTGCGGTGAACATGACGCAAAAAAAAAGAACAAACACAAAAAATAATAAAAGGTAGGGGGGAAACATGCGTTATATACAGGGAGCAATAATTTAGGTATTTCCCTCTGTCGCCTCTATTTCCCCCACTCGACAGTGTTGCCATTTCCATATCCATGTAACCATAATAAAAAATGACTGGTGTCAAAAGCCTCGTTATTCCTGTGACCGAAAATGTTGATCTCTAGTCTCGAAAATACCAAAAAAAACGTCGAGACGCTCGAAATTTTCGAGACCGAGATTCCCGGGATGAAAGCCTTGGTGTTCATGTAGTGAACAAAATAGTAAATTAAAAACTTATTCTACGCGCCCTTGGATAAAAAAATTTAAGAGTTAAATTTAAGAGTTAAAAATTTTTTTCTAGTCGTCTAATTTGCGGCATTTTCCACTTTGGGACACAACACCTAGCAATGAACTGTTTCAAAAATTATAACGAATCCAAGCAGCCAATATTAGCAGCTTATGTCTAAAAGATTTTAATTAAATCTTTTGTTTGTAGGTTTCGGCTGCAATACTGGAATTAAATTAGAACCAGGAGTAAGTGAATTGTTGAAAACACTCATAAAACCGAGATCTACAAAAGCAAACGGCATAAACGTTGATTGGACGGTTACGGTCGCAAAAAGAAATAGCAACCAAAAGTCCACAGAAGAAAGAAAAATTGATCGACCTATTAAAAAAGCAAACAAAAGAGAGATAGACAAACATTTGCAGAATATTCGAAACATACTCTTACACTCCAATGCTTCACCTATCAGAAGTCACACAGGGAATTTTTACTTGTGCGCTTTCTGTCCTGAGCAGTTTACCATGCCGGGAGAACTAAAAATACATTCTCTACAAAAACACGACAACAAAACAATAAGCACTTTCATGAAAGGTTACCCGTTCAATTCCTACGTCGTTAAAATAGACATCACTGGCCTGAAGTGTGAAATATGCAGAAAAGATATTGACGGATTAGAGCCACTGATGAATCATCTACAATTTGAACACAATAAAATTATACATACAGATATCAAAAATCATATTTTGCCTTTTCAATTTGAAGGAGACGACACGTTAAATTGCGCGCTTTGTCCTAAAACCTACGACCACTTTAGGTTGCTACAAGAACATATGAACGTACACTATAACAATTACAGCTGTGAAATCTGCAACTCTCCTTTCGTTAATAAGAGAACCCTTAAAAGACACATGGCGAGACACAAACAAGGAGAGTTCTCTTGTTCGTTTTGTTCAAAAGTATTTGACACAAATGGCAAGAAATTATTTCACGAAAAATTCGTACATATTCTTAGCAATAAAAGAAATAAATGTGCACATTGCGATGAGAAATTCGCTTCTTACCAGCTGAGGAATGTCCATATGGTGAAAGAGCATGGAGTAGAGCCTCGTGTCGTCAAATGTATGGCCTGTGACAAGACGTTTACGTCAAAAGAAAGATTGTCTCAACACACCAAAAGGGATCACTTACTTGAAAGAGAACACGGATGCGAACAATGCGATAAGAAATTTTATGAAAAGAGAGAACTGAATATGCACATGTTAAAACATACAGGGGAAAAGAAGTACAAGTGCGATGTCTGTTCCAAAGCTTTTGGACGGAGATATACTTTAAAAGAGCATTTGAGAATACATGCGGATGACAGGAGATTCAAATGCGAACAGTGTGGACAAGCGTTTGTGCAGAAATGCAGCTGGAAAAACCACATGTGGTCGCGACATCATGAGCGAGTTTAAGTTGAGAGAACTTGCGCGTATGGATATCAATTTATCGTTAAGTATCAAATAGATAGGTGCAGATGGCGGGACATACAACGAGCGAAATTAAGAGACGCGTACGTACGGCGATAAAATTATATTAATGGAATTCCAGTCAGGGACCGTGACGGACAGAGGGAAAACATACCCCTCGACACTTCGGGGACGGCCCCGAACGCGGCCGAATCGAGCACGAATTAGTTTATTTAAAAATATGTATAAGATCTTTAACCATGCTCTGTCCGAAAAATAACTTAATTTTAGACTTCAATGTTAAATATTAATAATATTATGTTAAAAAAATGTTTTTCTATTGACATTCCCAAACATACGGTTTCACGGAATATTGTGCTGGATGCCAGCCTCAGCGCTACGTTTAAGCATAGATGATTAAAATCAAAGCCAGATGGAGCCGGCCTTCTGAACCTATTTATTCTGTATCAGTATCCTTATAATTTTACGGAATTTAAGTTTAGATTTTAATTAAAATTTTGTTTGTAGGTCTCGGCGGTGATACAGAAATTAATATAAAACCAGAAGTAAGTAAAACATTGAAATCACTCATGAATCTGACTTCTGCAAAAACAAACGGCAAAAATGTTGATTGGACGGTTACAGTATCTAAAAAAAATTGTAATCAGAAGTCAACAGAAGAAATGTTAAGGATTCGAAAAGCCGGACGCCTTAATACAGACAAAATAGAATTAGGCAAACATAAAGAAATTAAGTTAGAACTAGATGTAAAAAGAATATTGAAATCACCCATGAAAACGACATCTGCAAAAGCAAACGACAAAAAAAATGATAGGACTAATACAGTCTCTAAAAAAAGAAGCGGTCAGAAATCCACAGAAGGGGTTTTAAAGGTTCGAAAGCCCGGACGCCCTACTGCTGACAAAATAGAATTAGACAAACATTTGCAGAATATTCGCAATATACTCTTACATTCCAATGCTACTCCCATCAGAAGACACACAGCAGTTGGTTACCATTGTAGCTTCTGCTTAGAGCACTTTACCATAGCGAAAGACCTTAAGATACATACATTAAACCATGACAAAGAAACTAAAAGCACAGCTGTTATGAAAGGCTGCCCCTTATCTGAGTATGTTGTAAAACTTGACATAACTGGTCTGAAGTGTGAAATATGCGATCAAGATATTGGCGGCTTAGAGCCACTGATGAATCATTTACAATCTAATCACAATATAATTATACATACAGACATAAAAAATCATATATTGCCTTTTATATTTGAAGGGGACACGTTAAAATGTGTGCTATGCCCGAAAATCTATGAAAGTTTCAAGCTGATACAAGAACACATGAATGTACACTATAATAATTATATTTGCGAAACTTGCAACTCTGGTTTCGTTAGAAAGATAACTCTTAACAAGCATGTGGCTACACATAAACAAGGGGAGTTCTCTTGTAAGTTTTGTCAAAAAATTTTTGACACAAAGGTCAAGAAAATATACCATGAAAAATTTGTACATATTCTTGACCATAAACGAAATAAATGCCCACATTGTGGTAAGAAATTCTCTTGTTACATGCAGAGGAATGAGCATATGGTGAAAGAGCATGGTGCGGAGCCTCGTGTCCTCAAATGTATGGCCTGTGACAAATCGTTTCCTTCAAAAGACAAATTAACTAAACACACTAAAAGGGATCACTTACTCGAAAGGACACACGAATGCGACCATTGTGAAATGAAGTTTTATAGAAAGGAAGATCTGAGAAATCACATGTTAAAACATACAGGCGAGAAACAGCACAAGTGCGATGTCTGCCTCAAAGCTTTTGGACGGAAACATACTTTGAAGGAACATCTGAGAATACATGCGAATGACAGGAGATTCAAATGCGACCAGTGCGGACAAGCGTTTGTGCAGAAATGCAGCTGGAGAAGCCATATGCGGATGCGACATGATGAGTGCGTTTAAGTTATGGACTAAAAAACATTTGTGTACTTTTGTGGATTTCAATTAACTTAAAGAACTTATCCTTGAAACTTTTAGACATTATTCGAGGGACTGACTCGCCAGCCGAAGTTACGGGACGGAAATTCTGAGATTTCCATACAATTTATGCGTCGTGACTTCGTCTTAGGCCCTTTGTGCACACACGTTTTTCTTGCTGTGAAAAACTACGGTTTTTCGCCGTGTGTAGACACGATCGTCAGTGTTGTATCGATTACTTATAAGCTTGTTGATAGACACGACAGTACTACGGCACGACCCGTTGCCGTATGCGTATGTCTGTGCATTGCAAAACATAACTGAGCCGTACCGTGCCGTTGTCTCGTCCGGTTGTTTGCCGTGTCATATACAAGCTCACAGGTTTTTTCTACGGCGCAGTTTATACGCCGTACCGTAAAGAAACCGTGCCGTGTACAAAGGGCCTTACGTTTCATTAGAACAATAAGCCACGACGTGATGTTTTTTGTGTATTTCTAATATTTTGTTTTTAGTAAAGTTATATTATGTTCCCAGATGCGTATATTATTTCTAAATATATAGTGATTTATTTGTTATTCCTTTGCCCTAACTTTATGTACTCTTTTCTCTGCACTAACATAACTAAGGTAGGGCTTCGATAATGAGACACCTGGATAGCTATTCAAAACAACTCGATACGCTTCCGTACGGTATCGAACATCAATCAATATTATAGTAGGAGTCTTCTAAACGCTGTTCACAAGTCCAAAACCCGAAACTGTTGTCAGTTTAAATCAAATAGAACGACCGCTATTCTTCCGACAGCTGTTTGCTGTCGGGGGCAAATCAAATCAGGTTATCGAAATGATAACCTGTCGAATGGTTGTGAATAGCTATGCAGTTATGAATTTCGCCACCCAAAAAGCCGTCAAGCTGCTTACAACTGTATTTTTTTCCGCACGTTGGAGGCATTGTAGTCTCAGACGATCACAACATGGATTCTTGAAAACGTTCAACGGCGTAGATTGGGGGACAAACTTGAACCTTATAGGAAGTATTGGTCCATAATTATGTGCACAAGATAGAATTGAGTGGAAAATGATAATGGTGGCTTATTGTATCTATCAATGGTATACACACTGAAATCACTTGTTGAGGGAATAAAGGATTTGATACTACGATATCACAATACTCTTCGAATGCTTGGTTTACTGAAAGCGCGAGATTCGAGCGTTATTGGGTTTTTCCTTCATGGAAATCGGTATTTCGCCGTACATCATAGCCTAGTCTTTTCTTCCCAACTACCTTTATCGGGGTCGGCTTCCGATCTAACCGGATGCAGCTAAATACCAGTATTTCGCCGTACATGGGACTGTTAAAAACCTCGCGAAAGGTAGGACATTTCCAAAAATAAGCTGTCTTAGAATGCGAGGTCAGCTTAAACTGGAAATGTATAGCTTAATAAGTTGTTGTATGTACCTACTAAGGGTCAACGGAGATAAAACTAACAATTATTGAGATTTTCATGGCAACAGTGTCGTCAATTGAAGTTAAATTTGAATTTAGTTGAGTTTCCAACATGATGGGATTTTTTTGACATAAGAATTTGACACAACTACGAATAACTATATCACTCTAACCAACCAACCTACCCTCACTGCGCCACCACGTACACGTCTTGTATCATCAAGTTCCTTTTTTTTTAGCCAATTTCCTTACGTGCTTGGCGCGTAAGGACATTGGCTATTGCTCTTTTCGCATAACCATTTCTTGATTGAAAAAATTCAGGGACTTAGCACTCCTGTGTTAGCAAAGTTACTACTGACTGACTGAAAATGTAATATAACATTTGATAGGATGGACCGATTTTAAATCACAAAACTATATTTTACCTCAAGAGAACTCCTACCTATGACTTTTAATTAAATTTTCTCAAAATTTGTATTTATCTATTAATAATGACTAATTATATCGATATTAAAGTCCTGGCTTCGTTATGATCTTTTTCTACACCGATGTCATTGATGTCCAAGATAAAGTTAGAAATCACATATGAGTATGGAATGTGACATTGTTTCTTGCCCGGTTACATTGTTTTACAAACTTGGTCATAACAGGCGGGCACTTAAATCGCGTGGAAATTACATATTGAGAAGATTTTAATTTAACTTTCCTTTGTAGGTCTCGGCTGCGATAAAGAAATTAAATTAGATCCAGAAGTAAGTAAAATATTGAAACCGACATCTTCAAAAGAAATCATCAAAAAAGAGGATAATACTAATACAGTCTCTAAAAAAAGAAGCAGTCAGAGATCCACAGAAAAGGTTCGAAAGGTCAGATCTCTTAAAGGTGACAAAATCGAATTAGAAAAACATTTGCAGAACATTCGCAATATACTCTTACATTCTAATGCTACTCCTATCAGAAGACACACAGCAGTTGGTTACCATTGTAGCTTCTGCTCTGAACACTTTACCGTACCAAGAGACCTTAAAATACATACACTACAAAACCATGACAACGAAACTAAAAGCACAGTTATGAAAGGCTGCACTCTAACTTATTATGCCGTAAAACTAGATATCACTGATCTAAAGTGTGAAACATGTGGACAAGATATTGACGGATTAGAGCCACTGATGGATCATTTACAATCTGATCACAATAAACTTATTCATACAGACATAAAAAATCATATAATGCCATTCAAATTTCAAGGGGACACTTTCAAGTGCGTGCTATGCCCGAATATGTACGAACGCTTTAAGCTGATACAAGAACACATGAATGTACACTACAATAATTATATCTGTGAAATCTGCAACTCTCCCTACGTTAACAAGATCACTCTTAACAAACATTTGTCTAGACACAAACAAGGAGAGTTCTCATGCAAGTTTTGTCCAAAAGTGTTTGACACAAATGGTAAAAAATTAGCCCACGAAAATTTCGTACATAAAATAGGCCATAAAAGAAATAAATGTTTGTATTGCGATGAGAAATTCTCCTCTTACATTCAGAGGAATGAACATATGGTGAAAGAGCATGGTGCAGAGCCTCGTGTCCTTAAATGTATGGCCTGTGACAAGACGTTTACCAGAAGAGACCAATTGCTTCGACACACTAAACGGGATCACTTACTCGAAAGGAAGCACGAATGCGAGCACTGCGATATGAAGTTTTATAGAAAGAGAGAACTAAGAAATCACATGTTAAAACATACAGGCGAAAAACAGCACAAGTGCGATGTCTGCTTCAAAGCATTTGGGCGGAAAAATACTTTAAAGGAACATTTGAGAATACATGCGAATGACAGGAGATTCAAATGCGACCAGTGCGGACAAGCGTTTGTGCAGAAATGCAGCTGGAGAAGCCATATGCGGACACGACATGATGAACGAGTTTAAGTTATGGGCTAATAAACATTGAGCACTTTTTGTGGATTTCAATTAACTTAAAGCATCATTTTAGAAACGTTTAGACGTCAGTCGACAGACTGAGTCAGCAGCAGAAATTACGGAAATTCCTCGATTTCTGTGCAATTTGCGCGACGTGTTTTTGTCTTAATATGTCGTTGCAGGTGTATGAACCTCGATTTTTCTGTTGGGTATGTTCCGTAGATGTATCATTAGACTAAGAATACCTTTTAACACATGTCATTAGAACAATAAACCACGACGTGATGTTTATGTATTTCTAATATTTCGTTTTAGTAAAGATATAAATTATGTTTCCAGATGCGTGTATAATTTCATTAGTGATTTTTTTTTCGTTGCACTTCTTATTAAACTTCGAGATTAAGACACCAGCTGTGAATATCAGATTAATAGTACAATATCGCATGAATCCATGCTATTGCTGTTACTCGGTTTCAATATCTGTTAATGAAGTTTGGAATGACCAGATAATTAAAACAAAATCAAGCCACAAAAGAGATAGGTCTAGAATATCCCATACGATTGAAAACGCACGCACACCAGAGACGCAGCCTCCATACAACCCCATTCCTACCGGCTTCCCATCGTAACAAACACTTTTCTTTTAAAAATTCCTTCATTTTTCGTTTAAACAAAAATTCTTATAATAACACCTAAAATAAACCGTCACTAACGTGAAAAATTTCTAAATGATAGAAATGCATTTAATTAATTATCGTCGAACCATTTTTTTTTTTTCAAACATATTTTTTGCGAATACACGCGGAATTTACTTTCCTATCAATAATGATACATTATATTGATTAATGATGCTACTGATATTGACGTCCAGGTTTCGTCACGATATTTTCTTTTACCTACTTACTTAATTGATGTCCAAGATAAAACTGGAAATCAAATAGGAATAAGGAAAAGTCACATTGCTTCTTGCCCGGTTTCGCACCCATAACCTCGTTCATGAGTGGCGGGCGCTCAAAGCACGGGACCATTATGTATTAAGATTTTAATTTAACTTTCCTTTGTAGGTCTCGGCTGCGATAAAGAAATTAAGTTAGAACCAGAAGTAAGTAAAATATTGCAAACACCCATGAAACCGAGATCTGCAAAAGTAAACAACAAAAAAGATGAACGGACTAATACAGTCTCTAAAAAAAGAAGCAGTCAGAGATCCACAGATGAGGTTTTAAAGGTTCGAAGAGCCGGATCCCTTACTGCTGACAAAATAGAATTAGACAAACATTTGCAGAATATTCGCAATATACTCTTACATTCTAATGCTACTCCTATCAAAAGACACACAGCAGTTGGTTACCATTGTAGCTTCTGCTCTGAGCACTTTACCATACCAAAAGACCTTAAAATACATACACTACAAAACCATGACAACGAAACTAAAAGCACAGTTATGAAAGGCTGCACATTAACTTATTATGCCGTAAAACTTGACATCACAGATCTGAAGTGTGAAATATGCAGACAAGATATTGACGGATTAGAGCCATTGATGGATCATTTACAAACTGATCACAATAAAATTATACATACCGACATAAAAAATCATATATTGCCTTTCAAATTTCAAGGGGACACGTTCAAGTGCGTGCTATGCGCGAACATATACGAACGCTTTAAACTGATACAAGAACACATGAATATACACTACAATAACTATATTTGTGAAATCTGCACCTCTACCTACGTTAACAAGATCACTCTTAACAAACATTTGTCTAGACACAAACAAGGAGAGTTCTCTTGCAAGTTTTGTCCAAAAGTGTTTGACACGAATGGTAAGAAATTAGCCCACGAAAATTACGTACATAAAATTGGCCATAAAAGAAATAAATGTCTGTATTGCAATGAGAAATTCGCCTCTTACATTCAGAGAAACGAACATATGGTGAAAGAGCATGGGGCAGAGACTCGTGTCCTCAAATGTACGGACTGTGACAAGACGTTTACGAGACGAGACCAATTGCTTCGACACACTAAACGGGATCACTTACTCGAAAGAAACCATGAATGCGAGCACTGCGATATGAAATTTTATAGAAAACGGGAACTAACAAAACACATGTTAAAACATACAGGCGAAAAACAGCACAAGTGCGATGTCTGCTTCAAAGCTTTTGGACGGAAAAATACTTTAAAGGAACATTTGAGAATACATGCGGATGACAGGAGATTCAAATGCGACCAGTGCGGACAAGCGTTTGTGCAGAAATGCAGCTGGAGAAGCCATATGCGGACACGACATGGTGAACAGGTTTAAGTTAAGACGGAGATCACATTTCTGTCGCGGAACCGCAGTAGTTCCACCATGACTTTTCCACTGTACGACAAGCGAAACAAGTGGAACTGCCTGATCTAACGCATAGATTTGATTATGATTCTATCTCTTTCCCGTGTTATTTAGCCGATCTGCTTCGAAGCCAGTTACACCTCCGCGCTCAGCCCGCTATTTTGTTGCGGTGTTTGCTATTGTTTCGAAAGCGACGACATTTTGCTTCGATTGCTACGATTCACTGTTCCACTACTCGAATCCCGACATAGTGCATTAAAAAATGAAGTGCTTTGTAGACTTCAATTTATTTGAAGTCTAGTATTTTATAGACGTATAATCAATCAGAATACATTTTACAGTAAGTTGTTGTGTCTTTCTAAATTTTGGACACGTAGCAGACTAGTCACATCTCAGTAATTGTTAATAAAAACTATAATCATTATATAATCTACATGTAACCTTATTTTAATAATATTTAATATTGAATACTTAGTTTTTTATTTTCTCCTATGTCCATATTTTGTACATAGCTATAAGCCTTTTGTAAAATTTTAAATACTTTGTGTAATGCAATAAATAGTATGAATAGGCATGCGAACTTTCGTACTGACCCTCTGTCAATCCTTTCTAACTTCAATTCTTCATGGAGAGCCGTGCGGCCAAATCTCATTTGCTTGAACTAGTAAAATTTGCGATTTTCATGGTATTACCGTAGATCCTTGCAAGGTAAGCTTACTAAAGTTAAGCCAGTACTACGTTAGCTTTTCAAAGTGCTTCGCGTATTTAATATTGCATATAAACTGCTAACAATTAAGACCCATTAACGTAACTTGGACGCAGGCTTGACTCAAAATGGCATAACCACCTATGTAGACACGGAAAAACTACTGTAATACAGTTATAAGAGAAATATTAACGTCGCACTACGCACACAAGCTCAACTCGCACACCATACTCGCAAAACTATTTATATCAATACTAGCACAAAGCTCCGTGAGCGGTCCGTGGCTAAATAATAACAGCCTCACAGGTCGATCGATCAGGTTAAGCTACGCTTGCCGCGGTTTTTCTGTGGATAAGTGAACATCTTTACATACAGAAACCCCTCCGTAAACACGGAAAGCACGTTAAGCCGATGGTCCCGGCTGTCATTCGTGGATCTTTGACAGTCGTTACGGGTAGTCAGAATCCCGAAACTCTTGACAACCAGTATTACCGAGGGGTATCATATTACCCAGTAAGTGGGTTGTGGAGGTCAGATAGGCAGTCATACATACATAATCAGCCTATAATGTTCCCACTGCTGGGACACAGGCCTCCTCACTGAGAGGGAGTCGCTCCATGTAAAATACTGGTATTCAGCTGCATCCGGTTAGGCTGGAAGCCGACCCCAACATAGTTGGGAAAAGGCTAAGCAGATGATGACTAGCACAAAGCTCTTCCTGCGACTGTACTCTTGGCCCTAAGCAGAGATTTCAGTAATGCATTCGAGAAAAGAGTCCCGCTGTCTCCTGAATCTTCAAACTATTGGAAACAAACACCAGGCATGTAACTCGTAGGAGAAACTAAATCAATAATAGTATTAAGCCTTATCTCGGTCAAATAACTGAATAAAATGCAAAATCCGTTTTTTTTTTAGAATCGGTCATCCGTTATTATCGAATCGATCTATAAAGTTGCGCCAACACCGTTTCAATATTTGTGAACAAGCCTATCGCATATAATATATCTATCGAAGATTTTAATTCAAACTTTTGGTTGTAGGTCTTGGCTGCGATACTGACATTAATCTAGAAACAGATGTAAGTAAAATATTGAAAGCAATCAAAGCACCAAGTACTGCAAAAGCCAAAGACAACGAAAATTATTGGAAGAGTAGCGATCAGGCGTTCGAAGAAGAATTATTAATAATTCGACCTCATAAAGGAGACAACAGAGAGATAGACAAACATTTACAGAATATTCGTAACATAATATTTTATTCCAATGCTACTCCCATCAGAAAACACACAGGGAATGGTTATTTGTGCGGCTTCTGTTCAGAGCACTTTACCATTCCGAAAGATCTTAAAACACATACACTACAAGCACATGACAACGAAACAAAAAGTAGTTTCATGGAAGGTTGCGCTATCTTTAACTACGTCGTTAAATTAGACATCACTGGTCTGAAGTGTGAAATATGCGATCAAGATATTGACGGGTTAGAGTCACTGATGAATCATTTACAATCTGATCATAACAAACTTATACATACAGATATAAAAAATCATATTTTGTGTTTTAAATTTGAAGGAGATACGTTACAGTGCGCGCTATGCCCTAATACCTATGAACACTTTAAGGTGCTACAAGAACACATGAATGTGCACTACAACAATTTTAACTGTGAAATCTGCAACTCTCCTTTCGTTAATAAGAGAACCCTTAGAAGTCACACGAAGAGACACAAGCAAGGAGAGTTCTCTTGTTCGTTTTGTTCAAAAGTATTTGACACAAATGGCAGAAAGTTGTGCCACGAAAGGTTTATACATATTCTTGACCAAAAAAGAAATAAATGTCCACATTGCGGTGAGAAATTCGTTTCTTATACACAGAGGAATGACCATATGGTAAAAGAGCACGGAGCAAAGCCTCTTGTCCTCAAATGTACGGCCTGTGACAAGACGTTTTCTACAAAAGAAAGTTTGACGCGACACACTAAACGGGATCATTTACATGAAAGGAGACACGAATGCGAGCACTGCGATAGGAAATTTTATAGAAAGAAAGATCTGGATATGCACATGTTAAAACATACGGGCGACAGAGAGTACGGTTGTGATATCTGTTTGAAAGCTTTTGGACGGAAGGATCATTTAAAAGAGCATTTGAGAATACACGCGGATGACAGGAAATATAGATGCAACCATTGTGGACTATCATTTGTACAGAAGGCCAGCTGGAGAAGCCATATGAGGACGCGACATGATGAACGGGTTTAAGTTATGAAGTAATAACGGAATGCTTTTGTAGATCACAATTAACGTAAAGTGTTCTCCTAGAATGTAATGTAAATAAATGATGTAGATCTACTTTCCCGGAAATAAAAAATTTAAATCAATGATAATAATTGTTCTAGAATAGTATAGAGAATTCGAATGATTTTTTCCGTAAAGGCCCGACTACACGCAGCGGTTTGCTTGCTCAATACTGCGCAAACATGATGTGGAAGAAACCAAAAAAGAAGTTTGCCCGATACATATAATTTTGCTGTCTTAACGTTACTTTAACGTTATTAAGATGAAAAGTGTCTTTAAAATCCTTCGAAACGTAGCAGATTTAAGGAATGCGAACTGTTCACCTGGCGCTATAACATCAATATATACTTACTTACACCATTTCTTCATAGTGCGAGGCGGCCAAAACTCATCTTAAGGCATTGACTGCCAACGCGGTCACCGGTGACCGCGAACAATAGATTTTCTATTGTGTCTGTCGCCTGGCAGCCAACGTGTTAAACAAAGTGAGCTCAAACTAATTTCTGAAATCAGCGTTTTTAAACCGCGATTATTCCTAACAACTGCTGTTTAAACGGCATGACAACTATGCAGCGTTCTAGCTACTAGACTTAGGAAAGAAAGAAAGAATAATGTTTATTTGGACACAGTTCACAAAAAACAAAATTACAAAATAAAAAAATGTTTCAAACAACAATAGTGTCTCACGGCTGCGCCAAAAAGGTTCATTTCAGCATTAATGCCAGACAGATGCTGTCTGACGCTGGTTTTCTAATGAACCTTTAGGGAAAAGTGACGGGGAGTACAGTTTCATCATACTTAGGCAACAAGCCTCGTTAAACTATACTAGTTCTAATCCAGTCCTAAATAGAAGGGGTCTCTATTAGGTCTTTTTTTTATTTTTTTAAGGATGAGAAATCATCCAATGACCCCTCCCGCCTCGGCCCTCTCGGCTCTCTCCCTCGCCCATCCCGCCACCTCCTTCGCTAGCATGACTGCTTCGCAGAAGGTGACTGCCTCCCACTCCCTCTCGCCCCGGACCATGGCTTGGACCAGGGCCGGGCGCGAGAGGTCGCCGCCGCTGCCAATCGCCTCTACGAGGACACGGCGGTGCTCTGCCCAAGCGGGACAGACCTCCACCGTATGCTCCACCGTGTCCTCTGGGCGATCCTCGCAATGGTGACACCCGGGCGTTTCCTCCCGCCTGATTATGTGCAGGAACCTCCCGAAACATCCGTGTCCGGTGAGGACCTGCGTCAGGCGGTAGGTGAGGACGCCGTGACGCCTCTCTAGCCACTCCTCAAAGAGGGGCCTTACCGCCGCTATCGCGGCGTGCCCTCTCTATTAGGTCTTTCAAATTAATCCAGTTACTCCCAATACTAAATTATTCACGGGCCTCGTCTGTGCATTATTGCAAATACGATGTTTACAATATACTCCTCAACATTTGAATGCAGCCGTTAGGTCTCAAATAAGCCTATCATGCGCTGCTTATGATTATTGGCATCTACTTCGGCGCACGCAGCATAATTTTGTTCTGGAATCTACTTTTAAGGCCTTATAAATTACCCAAACAACTCGTCAGAGATTATTTGCAGGTAATAATTCTATCAAACTTTTGTTTGTAGGTCTTGGCTGCGATACGGAAATTAAATTAGAAACTCATGTAAGTAAAATATTAAACGTACTAATTGCACCGAGATCTGCAAATACAAACGAAAACAAAATGGATTGGACGGTCTCAGTCGCGAAACAAAGTAGCAATCACTCGTTCAAAGAAGAAATATTAAGAGTTCGACCTCTTAAAGCAGACAAAAGAGAGATAGACAAACATTTGCTGAATATTCGAAACATACTATTTTATTCTAATGCTACTCCTATCAGAAAACATACAGGGAATGGTTACTTGTGCTGTTTCTGTCCAGAGCAGTTTACCATGCCGAGAGAACTCAAAATACATACCCTACAAAAACATGACAACAAAATAAAAAGCACTTTCATGAAAGGCCACCCGTTCAATTCCTACGTCGTTAAAATAGACATCACTGGTCTGAAATGCGAAATATGCGGAAAAGATATTGATGGATTAGAGCAACTAATGAATCATTTACAATCTGAACACAATAAAATTTTCCATACAGATATAAAAAATCACATTTTGCCTTTTAAATTTGAAGGGGACACGTTCAAATGCGTACTATGCCCTAAATTCTACGAACGTTTTAAACTGCTCCAAGAACATATGAATGTACACTATAACAATTATAATTGTGAAATCTGCAACTCTCCTTTCGTTAATAAGAGAACCCTTAACGGCCATATGGCGAGACACAAACAAGGAGAGTTCTCTTGTTCGTTTTGCTCAAAAGTATTTGGCACAAATGGCAAGAAATTATGCCACGAAAAATTTGTACATATAGGAGATCATAAAAGAAATAAGTGTCCACATTGCCTCGAAAAGTTCACGTCTTACGCTAAGAAAAATGAACATATGGTGAAAGAGCATGGTGTAGATCCTCGAGTCCTCAAATGTATGGCCTGTGACAAAACGTTTACAAGAAGAGACAGACTGACCCGACACACTAAACGGGATCACTTACTCGAAAGGAAAAATGAATGCGAGTACTGTGATATGAAATTTTATGGAAAGAAAGAACTGAATTTGCACATGTTGAAACATACAGGTGAAAAACAGTACAAGTGCGATGTCTGTTTCAAAGCTTTTGGACGGAAACATACATTAAGAGAGCATTTAAGAATACACGCAGATGACAGGAGATTTAAATGTGAACAGTGTGGACAAGCGTTTGTGCAGAAATGCAGCTGGAAAAACCACATGAAATCAAGACATGACGAGTTGCTATGATTTTGTGCGTCATTTACTAATGATGGATTTTTATCAACTTGGGCACAAGTACCTACGCTGTTCATTGCGCTGCACTAACCGGTTTGAATCTTTGTCAATGCGAGTATGATGAAAAAATTAATATTGAAAACAGAGCAAACTTATTTAACTAAATAATAAGTATAAAACGACGACAAAATACGAAAATTATGAAAATTATACCATTATTTCAAAATGGTGGCAGCTTAGAGCGTCGGTGCCGTATTAACTTCTATTTGCCGGGATGTCCGCTATTAGAACAGGGTGTGAGTGTTTATGCACAGACTGTTCAACGCGATGACACTTTATTACTTTAGTCTACGTAATACATTGACTATAAGTAAATCTTGATAAACATCATCCACTATTTCTTTGAATACAAAAACTTGAGAATTTGGTTGTTGTAGAGTAACCTAACCTAACGTAATAGAAGAAATGCCTGTACTTGTTTTGGTCTTTGTCAGGCACCCTTTGCCAGGCCGTCATGATATAATTCATCGTGGATACATCTCTGTTGAATACCTTATTTCAAGTCTAGCAGGTTTTTATAAAAAGTTGAACGCACAGGTTTCTGTCGATGATTTTATTATTATTCCACATTTTCAAATGGTTGTAAGCACAGAGCACGGATACGCCACGTCGGCTGCCGCTAGAGGCGTCACCGTCAACACATTCTATACAAACCAAGCATGTCATCGTTTACTCGCATTAGAACCCAAATTACTTATAGAAACTGACGTCTTTGGAGGCGATCCATGGCAGAAGTTGTGCGTACTTGACCGTGGATGCAATAACTGACTACTGTATTACCGAACAATTTCTTTAAATGAGTGTAGTTCTAAAACTAAGAATCCGTTGGTAGAAAATCACCTGATTTAATGCGAAATATCTTGTAATAGTCCACGGTTTCCTAGCAAAGCGTCATATTATTTAAAAAGGCCCTTATAAAAATGATGTCATCCTCACCAGTACTTGACTTTGCGGGACATTAAACACCCCAAAACGTAATAGCAATAAAAATTCTAGAAATTGTGTCTCGTTCAATTTCCTTTAGTGGATTAAGGTGCCAAAAAACGCTCTTACTTAGACAGCCGTTACTGTGTGACCGTTCATCGCTTTCTTAGGAAACCAAAGCTTTTCTATTCAAGATAGATTTCTGTACTTACTTACTAAAATAAGATGTTGCAATACTACAGATAATAAATAAGGCCGTGATACACTTGTATCATTTCGGTGTATCAGATATCTGATGCGATTAATGATATGCGATCAAAATTCAGTCATTCAAGGTTCAAACTAGCGATAGTCAAAATCAAAAGTCCAGGCAGAATCAGCAGACGGGGAGAGGAGCTTTTGTTAAGTAATAACGCCACACGGGTCCATCGATCAAGTTAAGCTAAGCTTGCCGCGATTGGTCCGTGGATGGGTGACCATCTTTACATACCAAGACCCCTCTGTGCCTCAGAAAGTTAAAGCCGTTGGTCCCGGCTGTCGTCCGTGGATCTTTGACAGTCGTTACGGGTCGTCAGAAGCCCGAATCGGGTATCATCGTATTACCCAGGAGTGTGGAGGTCAGATAGGCAGTCCCTCCATGTAAAATACTGGTACTCAGCTGCGTCCGGTTAAACTGGAAACCCTAACGTAGTTGGGAATAGGCTAGGTAGATGATAGGCTGAGAATCAGCACTTTTTTTATACACTCTCACAAAATGCCTGCCCTTTACTACTTCCTAGTCCTTTACTTGGGAAGAAGTGGAGCTTCTCCCCAGCAGAATGATACAAGGCTGTGCCACGCAATTGAGATCCGAGACACCAACATGATACAAGATGTCTTCGTTTCCAGAAACTTTATAAAAGTAACGTTATTCTTTATCGCACATTTGTCGAATGAGAGAATGCATGTCGCAGTATCATGCTGAGATAGGAGCCTTTTGGCCTCGTACAGAACTTTGTTTCCTTTTTATTTTACTTTCTTTTTTGTTATTTATTTATGATTGTTTTAAGTTTAGTTTGTGATCTTCCTGTATGGGTCACAATAAATACTTTTCTAAGACTTTTTTCGGTCTCATTCGCGAAGTGTGCAAAAGTTAAAGGAACTTTGTTCCTACTGGGTGTCCCACGACACCCTGTCGACTGTTTTTTTTTTTAATAATGGTGTAATATTATTAGTACCTACATATATTAATGTTTGTAAACATTAGTTGTCTAGCTTAAGTTGAGCTGTTATCTTTAAAATCATGTAAACGTACAGTTATTTGAATAAAGATTCTTCATAAATCAACCAGTTTTTGTTTTATTACACTGCAATCTGTCTTGAGTCTGATACTGTCCGCTATCACTGCTAATAACCGTGTAGCAGTCGGCTACTATCTACGCTTTAGGTATGTAGCGTAAAATAGTAACTGACTGCTTGTTGCATACATGAAGTCACCCCTTCCTCCCACGCGGGTAGGCAGACACTACAGAACGCCACCTGATGCGATCCTTACATACATCTTATATACGCTAGTGATGAAATATTTAGTTGTTACTGGCTGACCCGACGTAGTCCTGTTCAAATTGCAATAGTTCATAGAAAAACGATTACGTTTAGTTTTTCCCGACTTTCAAAACATTTCGTTTTTTTTTTTTATAAAAACCTAATTCCGACTATTAGGAACATTTTAAGACAAAAAATTGTCGAATCGGTCCAGCCGTTCTGAAATGATGCGCTTATCAACGAAAATCATTTAATTTTTATTTAAATAACAAAGAGCTATTTGTAGTACAATAATCTCTCATTAAAATGGAACCATGCTGTCTGTGGTTGTGACAAACTCGTTTATATTCGATGTACTCGTTTATATTCCAAAGTTATAAAATATAATCGCAAGCATGCCTGCGTTCACTTGTGTAATATTTCTGCTACGTTTCTTTCATCTCGATAAAGCACGGCATGTCATGAGGTACAGATAAGTTAAATCCATATTTCTTTTGATCTACAAAACAAGAACAACAAGGAAGTGAAGTACGATCGCATCGCTATCGTCATCCGTGGTCCGTATTAACCCATTACTGAGTACCTATTATTGTACGAATCTATTCATACATACACCTAACTTAATTTAAACCATGCTTTTTACGCACTTTACTCTTTTACAACTTATAATATCAGAATCCTTACTTAATCCAACTAATAATATCATAAATTCGAAAGTAACTCGTTACCTTTTCACGCTTACACCACTGAACAGATTTTTTTTTATTCGTCAAGGAGATAGCATCCTGGGGAAACTTTGAGTAGTTTTTGTCACGGTAGCACGTTCCCGTGGAAAATTTTCAGACATCCACACGAGCGAAGCCGCGGACAGAATCTAGTATTAAATATACCTAAATGCTAAAGGAAGTTCATTGGTTTGTCATTTGTTCAATGACACTGATTGACGAGCTTTTCTTTTGCCTAGATATTATTTTACATAAACCATAAAGTGAAATGGGCTCTTGAACTTTTTTATTTTAGTTAACCTACGTTGTCCTACTGCTGGGCATATCTGCCCCATACTTTTCCAGTTTTCCTTATGATGTGCCTTCTCCGGCCAATCGATCAGGAACGAGTCCAAATCGTCACGCCACCGAGAAAGTTAAAGTTGCATCGGGTAAATCTGAAATAACGCCGATGAAGTCACGAGAAAAATTTTGCCTGTAAAACAGAAAATTTACAAACTAAATTAACACTTGGACCTACAATTAAAGAAAAATAATGCACACCTGCTGTGCTAGCAAAAGCTCAACAAAATCATACAAATGGACCTTTAATCAAATTTTCCCAGCCGCCGAGTTATTAAAACAATATCTTCTCTCTTATTGTCGTCTACACTCTCCTTCTCTACTCGTCGTCACACTAGCCGTGTAGTAAACATCCAGAAATTACAAAAGAATGTTTTCTTTGTAGGTCGAAGTGAAGCGGCAGATCTTGCCAAGAAAATACTATCCGAGATGAAAGAACGCCAGATTGCATCAAAAACAGAGACAGCACATACAAAATCAAAGGTAGTTGGAAAGAAAAATACTAACAAAGGCATACTTCAATCGGATACTGATGAAGAAGGTAGAAAAATGAAGAAAAAGAGTCAAAAGGAAAATGAAGAAGAATTGTTTAAACAACGTTACAATATTAGAGAGATTCTACTATCTAGCAATGCGACGCCGATTCGTAAGTATGATCTTGGATATGTGTGCTGTTTCTGTCAGAATCAATACCCTAATGCCGAAGAACTAAAGACACATACTATCACAGAACACGATGACAGTGATAAACTAGACTTTATGAAAGGACAACGCACATTGTACTTCTTAGTGAAGCTAGATATTACCGCACTGAAGTGTACCTTGTGTGACACAGGAATAGATTCAGTTGCAGACCTTATCCAACACCTGAGGAACGAACATGAAAAGCCAATGTTCACGGAAATCAAGAATTATATCATACCATTCAAGTTCGAAGACTCTACGCTTAAGTGCAGCTTCTGCCCAAGAATATTCAACAGATTTAAGGTTCTGCAAGAGCACATGTACACACACTATCGAAACTTTGTTTGTGACGTATGCGGCACTGGTTTCGTAAACGAGAAAATGCTTAACACACATCGTGACAGCCATAAGGTAGGAGTTTTCAAATGCGGACACTGTTCCGAAGAATTTGACACTCCCAGAAAAAAGAAATACCATGAAAAGACTGTTCATTTGTTATCTTTAAACAAATGTGGGTATTGTGACGAAAAGTTTATGTGGTACCGTCAAAAATGTGCTCACTTAGCCGAAGTACATGGCGTTGTTGTAACTCAACCAAAGGAATGCAAAGCGTGCGATAAAGTCTTCCCGTCTGATTCCAAACTTCTGCTCCACGTCAGGAGAGATCATTTGCTGGAACGTAGATTCAAATGTACTGAATGTGATATGGCGTTCTTTTCCAAAGAGTCATTGAACGATCACATGGTCAAACATACTGGGATCAAAAGGTTTTCTTGCAAGGTTTGCTGCAAGTCATACGGGTTGAAGAAAGCTTTAAGAGAGCATCTAAGAATACATGAGAACGATAGAAGATTTAAATGCGAAACATGTGATCAGGCTTTCGTGCAAAAGTGCAGCTGGAAATCGCATATGCGTTCTAAGCATGGAATTACAGTTTAATCGGAATAGTTTTATGATAAACCTAAGGAACACGAAAAAAAAACATGAAAACTGTGTTCTCCTATTTCGCCAGTAAAAATAGCTACAAAAAGATAGCCAAACCACATCAGATTATAAACTTTAAAGCACTTTATATGTAACATTGACATGATTTCGCTAGACCAAGACGGCACCGATATGAGGACCAAACAAAATAGGCTTGTTGACTGTTGACGTGGACTAGACGTGTTCTGGAGGAGAGACCGAGAATCGGTAAACATATTGTAGGACTAGCTACGCCCTCCGGTTTCAACCGCATAAGGTTTCATCCCGTGGGAATATCGGGACAAAAAGCCTATATGTTAATCCAGGGTGTCAGCTACCTCCATTTTTTTTTTATCAAAATTGGTTCAGTCGTTTGAGCGTGAAGAAACTTTCGCCTTTATAATATTACTGTAATACCCACACACGTGTATAAGGAACCTTATGGCCCACTTGTCCAGCAACGAACAGCAGATTGCGCAGACCTAGCAAAGTCTGGCGTTCATCTTGCATCCACTTCATGTACTAAAAGCATACAATTGCTATCTTGCAAGATGTTAAACGAAAAAGAAAAAAAAAAACTGATCATGTTCGCCGTCGCTCGCCGTGAACCTGAATGGTGCAGCTGCGTTGTCGTCTACTCAAGTCAGTTTTATGCCACAAGAATGAAACACGCATGCGTTGCGGTTGCGCAATGCAGCGACGCGTTGCATTGATCGTTAAAATACTAGATACTCTGCAGTGACGCGTTACATCGATCGTTCAAAGGCTAGAAAGTCTACCACACGGCATCTTCTTAGAATTTTTTGGTTATGTAGGTAACTTTAGTTTAGTTTTAAGGGTTGTATTTGGTTCGTTTAATAAATAGTTTTCTTCTTCCCGTTACATAACATCTTTCATTCAATAATTTTAATTTTATTCCTTATTATCCTAAGAAACATTTCAATAAAATTGTATTGCTTCATTATTTGATTCGGTTTCAGCAATGATTCAATAATCGTTTTTAGGAGAAAACTTATTGTTTGTTTTGCAAGAGCTTCACAATAATCTGATTTTATTTCCTACAAATCATAAAAAAACAAGACAGAAGCATTCAAGATAATAATAAATAAAGGTAGCTTAGATTAGGATAGCCAAGTTCGTTATTCTAGGAGTACTCGATGGCCACCACTACAGCGCCCAGGATTGCAATTCTTGAAAATGTAATAACCATGTCTTATTCTATGTTCAAATTATGCAATGCTTCGATCGCAATCGAACCGCAGTGACTTTATTAGCTAATAGCTATTCCAGATCAGTAAATTGAAACAATGAAAATACCCTGAAAAATTAATGGAATAGCAAATAGTGCAAATAAATCACATTCCGGAAGAAACCGACTCCGTAATACTCAATAACCGTTTCCTTTTCTTTGTAGGTGTTCAACGTAACGTGAACGCCAAGATTGAAACCGATTGTGACAAAAGTGTGACTCGCAAAAGTGCCCGAAGACAACTCGAACAAGATGAGCTGAAAATGAATGAGTTAATAAAACAAAGGAGCAATATACGTCTTATCTTGGAATGTTCCAACGCGACTCCTATACGATGCAGAGGTGGCATCGGATATGCCTGCTGTTTTTGCGCACAAGAGTTCCCAGATCCTACAGACTTAAAAAAACATACCCTAGAAGGACACGACGACAAAACTAAACTCAAATTCATGATGGGTAAAATGATGTTCTCCTTCCTTGTCAAATTAGACATCACTGATCTTACGTGTAAAATATGCGAAAACAAAGTTGATTCTTTAGAACAACTTGTAGATCATTTGATCAAAACACACGATAGAAAGATTTACACTGACATCAAGAGCCACATAATGCCTTTTAAGTTCGATGATGATACACTAAGATGTATGTTTTGCCAAAACGTCTTCAACAAATTCAAGAACTTGCAACAACATATGAATATACATTGCAGAAATTATATTTGTGAATTTTGTGATGCGGGATTTATAAATAAACACATTCTAGCTTGCCACCAAGAAGGACATAAGACTGGTACATTCAAATGCGATTTATGTACGAAAGTTTTCGATACCCACAGGAAGAAGAAAAGTCACGAAAAATCCGTCCATATCCACGCAAACTTGCTTAATAAATGCGGGTACTGCAATGAGAAATTTACGAATTATAAAAGGAGAGATGATCACTTGGTGCAAGTTCATGGAGTTCAACTTAAAGCTGTCAAATGCAACGCGTGTGATAAGACGTTCGATCACAAAGGCGCCCTAACGATCCACACGAAACGAGATCACCTGATGGAGAGACGATACAAATGTGCACAGTGCGATATGAATTTTTTCGGATCTAACGAATTAAAACTCCACATGGTAAAACATACAGGGGTAAGGGAGTTCAAATGTACTGTGTGCTTTAAGACATATGGCCGGAAGAAAACTTTAAAAGAGCACATGAGAATACATAATGACGATAGGCGGTTTAAGTGCGAGCACTGCGGCCAAGCATTCGTGCAGAAATGCAGCTGGAAAGGGCACATGCGGAATAGGCACGGCGAACTGGTCTGAATAAAAAAAAAATGCAATTATATCTTACATTGAATAATTATATTTCTGTTACTGCGAATGTAAATTAGTTAGTGTTTTATTTGTGAATTATAAGTGTTTTTATACAAATTGTTTGATTTTAAGTGACCTGTTTAACTTCGAAGGATTTCCCTTTCCGACATCGGTACTATGACGATCCTTGCTTGCCTGAAAACGTCCTCTGTTCTTAAAACCGCGATGCAATTACGTTAAACTTACATACAACCTCAGAATACAGACCAAGGATGGTGACAAATTAACTAAAACTTCGTTTTCTTTATAGGTACTCGAGATAAACCTATCAAGGCTACAAAAAAAAATGAAGAAGATAAACCAAAACAAAAGAACAAAAACCAAGGTCTCACAACGATCGGTAAAAAGAGAAAAGAATCAATGGAAGAAATTAAGAAACACTACACAAACCTTAAAGAAATTCTAACTTGCTCCAATGCCACGCCTTTTGTCGGAGTCAATTATCGAGGCTATTTGTGTTCCTACTGTGATTGTCAGTATCCAGACCCGGCAGCCCTGAAGAAACATACTCGTGACAATCATAAAGATTTATGCATCGTAGTAACTCTCCAAAAGAAAAAAATCGGAATAGACAAATTTTGTATAAATCTGGACATAACTGGTTTACGATGCATACTCTGCGACACTGACGTAACCACATTAGAAAACTTAATAGAGCATCTAGTAGGTTATCACAAAAGGGGAATACACACGGAAATTAAAAACCAACTCTTACCATTCAAGTTTTTTAGTGATACATTGAAATGTTGTGTGTGTCTAAGCATATTTCAAAAGTTTAAATGTTTACAAGAGCATATGAAAATACATTATAGGAATTTTATTTGCGATGAGTGTGACATGGGATTTATAACCAAAGGAGGTCTCAAGCGACACCTCGACAAACATACAACAGGTGTTTTCAAATGTTATTCGTGCTCAAAAACCTTTGAAACTAAGAAGAGGGCACGGCGTCATGAAAAATTAGTTCACGAAAACGAGGGTTGGATTAGTAAGTGCGGGTACTGTAATGAGAAATTTAAGACTGTTATGAGAAGAGATGAGCACTTGGTGGAAGTGCATGGAGTCCAATTGAAGGTTGTCAAATGTCAGGCGTGCGACAGGACGTTTCATAACACAAAAGCTCTAAGGGTCCACACGAGACGAGACCACTTGATGGAGAGACCGTTCAAATGTAAACAATGCGGTAAAGCATTTTTCAGATATGAACAAGTTAAGTTGCACATGATAACACATAGAAAAAGAAAAACAAGAGAGTTCCAGTGTACTGTGTGCCTGAAGTCATATGGCCGGAAGGGAACTTTAAGGCAGCATATGGAAATACACAGTGACGTTAGACGGTTTAATTGCGAGCACTGCGGTCAGGCATTTGTGCAGAAAGCCAGCTGGAAGGGGCACATGAGGAATAAGCACGGCGAACTGGTCTGAATTATTTAGCTAGCTTCCGCCCACGGCTTCGCCCGCGAGGTATATCGATAAAAACTACCCTATGTCCTTCCCCGGGATGCAATCTATCTCTCTGCCAAATTTTATCGAAATCGTTCAGTGGTTTAGGCGTGAAAAGGTAACATACAGACAGAGTTACTTTCGAATTTATAATATTAGTATAGATGACTGGTTCACATTACAATTCAATTCAATTTATTTATTCAGTAACAATTCACATTGTGTTCGAATATAATCTAGCATGAAACGAATAAAAATATCAATCACAACAAAGCGCGCGCGTGCGGTTTATAAACATTTAAGTTTATGCATCTACGTATTTATGTTTGTTCAACCGGCACTGAGCCGTAATTAATTATCTATGATACAATGAACAAAACCGCGCGAAATCAACGCGAGATTGGCGGGATTAGCTATGGAATTGACGTGGTTTTGAAGTAAGGAGTCGTTAAGTGGTTATAGTGAATTAGCGCCCTTTAGCGTCTAAACTAATTATCCGATTTTGATTAATGATGTGTCAATCGATTCGTCAACGTACACTAACAAAATCAGTACCTACGACGGATGTTACATCCAAAAATGTGGGGGTCGCGCTTTTTTTTTTCAATAACCTCAATGACATTAAGAACGGTTCATAAAAATATATCTGTTGAATTTTAGGAAACTAAAGAAAGAAGGTACGTACCCAGGGTAGCTCGTTTAGATGCCAATGTATACGTTATTATAATAAACTTCCTAGCCACATTCAAGAACTAACCCTTAATAAATTCAAATCTTTTATAAAGCGAAAACTATGCCAGAAAGCCTATTATACTGTAAAATACTATATTGAGGACAAAAAGGCTTGGGAATTTGGGATTGACCTGCTCCAATAGGTTTAGACAGTGAATGTTGTTTTATGTTTTTTCATTTTGCTATTTTACACTTTATTTTTTCTAAATATCTATTTACTGTAACAATGACATGTACTTTTACTGTATAAAGTATTATATTATTTTAATTATTGTGAATGTGAGGACTATGTGGGTCATTATTTCCGTTTTAATCATGGTCTGGCAGTTTGAGTAGTTTAAGCGGCTTACCCAAATGACCTGTTTTTGGTATTGTTCGTCGAATCGTTGAGCTCCTTAAGTTATGAGTTGAGCTGCACGGTTACTGACAAATGCGTGCACTGACTGGATAGGTCCACTCAATCTGTGTGGTTCTTTCCTCAAAATACCATTTCAGACACCAATCTACAGGGTCCTCAAAGATTATGTCCCGATTTTTATATACACTTTAACATTGATGAATTTTATAAATACAATGACATGAATATTTACTTTGTAAAGTATTTTTAATTTAATTGTTGTGAATGTGAGGACTATGTAGGTTTCCTGCTTAGTTAGTTTTAATCATGATCTGGCAGTTTGAGTCATTTACGCGGCCTACCCAAATGTCCTTTCTTTGGTATTGTTCGTCGAATCGTTGAGCTCCTCAAGTTCCGGATTGAGTTGCACGATTTTTGACAAATGCGTGCACTGACTGGACAGGACCACTCAATCTGTGTGGTTCTTTCCTCAAAAGACCATTTCAGACACCAATCTACATGGTCTTCACATGATCTGACCAAGATTTTGTCTGACTTTAAAAGAGACTGTGACCTCTGAGTTTGTTTCGGCCTTTCTTCTTAGAATAGTCAGATAGGAAACGCAGCCCTCATCTAGTTTAAAAAAATATGATTGACGTGTAAAAGTGTTTGTACAAACCTACTTACATAAATCATGTATCATTTACCTTGCTGTGATACCAGATGTAAGCTATTAAATATGTAACCATTAACAGGTGGGGTCCTGGTGACCTGTATTACAGGTGTTATTACCTACTATAGGCAAATGTTCTTAAGTAACTTTTTAGACCTTTGTATCCTGCTTATGCGTATGAAGTTACATTAAAATAGGTTCATTCATTTCGAAAAACAAGGGCTTGAAAGATTGTATGA
The DNA here is from genome assembly GCA_963669345.1 of Gortyna flavago. Taxonomy (NCBI): domain Eukaryota; kingdom Metazoa; phylum Arthropoda; class Insecta; order Lepidoptera; family Noctuidae; genus Gortyna; species Gortyna flavago. The sequence continues at coordinate 4,327,174 of OY770155.1, read as the reverse complement.
AATGCCGTACGGCGTAAACGCTCTCAAGGCTTAGATGCCTTGTCGACCTCTTTACTTTTAATTTTTAACGTTGCTTTTTTGTAAATTCGTTCGTGAAATATATTGTTTTCATTACAATGGTTGGTTTCATTTCAAGTGACCAGTTGAAAGGAGATTGAAGATTTTTATATAGAACCTGGCATACCTCCTGTCGCGCCACTTTGTTTTTTCAAAACGGTGGCCGCGCATGTTTCCTGTATAAATCGATAGCCGACATCAATGCAAATGGAAAACATGATTAGACCAAACCCCGTAAAGCGTCACGTTTCCGAGATGTTAACGTTCAAAGTTGATCACTTGACATCCATATTTTTTTGAACTTGCGTACATCTTGTTGCAAAGATATTTGAAATAATTACTGAAAGTTTAAAGTCGTCAAACCTATGCGTAACACTAAGCACAGTCAATAGCGTAAAGTTCAACATATTACTTTCTGGAAACGGCAATTGTTTCTATCTATTGTCATACTCTTGAAACAAAATTACGTTAATCTTAGAATAGTAATAATTTTTTTCTACCTACAAGGAATAGTAACAAATAGATTAAAACATCGTTTTCTTTATAGGTACTCGAGATAAACCAATCGGTCAAACTAAAACAAATAATGAAGATAAATCCAAACAGCGAAAAGGAAAAAAAGGATTTCCCTGCAAGGTCACTGAAACGAATTTAGAAATGATGGAAGAAATTAAAAAACATCGCACAAATCTAAAAGAAATCCTAACTTGCTCTAATGCCACGCCTTTTGAGGGAGCCAATTATCGAGGCTATTTGTGTTCCTACTGTGATTGTCAGTATCCAGACCCGGCAGCCCTGAAGAAACATACTTATGACAATCATAAAAGTTTATACAACTCAGTAACTCCACAAAATAATAAATCTAAAATGGGATTAGACAACTTTTGTATAAAGCTGGATATAACTGGTTTACGGTGCACACTCTGCGATACTGACATAAACAAGTTAGAAAACTTAATAAAACATCTAGAAAGTGACCACAAAAGGGGAGTACACACTGAAATTAAAAATCAACTCTTACCATTTAAGTTTTGCAGTGATACCTTCACATGTTGTCTGTGTCCAAGCAAATTTTATAAGTTTAGATGTTTGCAAGAGCACATGAAAATACATTATAGGAATTTTATTTGTGATGAGTGTGACGTGGGATTTATAACCAAAGCAAGCATCAGGGTTCATGTCGCCTCACATATAACAGGCGTTTTTAAATGTAATTTGTGTCCAAAAACCTATGAAACTAAAAAGAAGGCACTGAGTCATGAAAAAAATGTTCACGTATACAAGGGTTTTAGCAGTAAGTGTGGGTACTGTAATGAGAGATTTCAGAGAACTGTCAGAAGGGATGAGCACTTGGCGAAAATACATGGAGTCAAGTTGAAGGTTTTCAAATGTAATGCGTGCGACAGAACGTTTTCTAACACAAGCACACTAAGGGTCCACACGCGACGAGACCACTTGATGGAGAGACGATTCAAATGTACACAATGCGAAAAGGCATTTTACCAAGCTGCCGATTTAAGGTTTCACATGGTGACGCATACAAAATCAAGAGAGTTCCAGTGTACTGTGTGCCTGAAGTCATATGGCCGAAAGGAAACTTTAAGGCAGCATATGGAAATACACAGTGACGTTAGACGGTTTAAATGCGAGCACTGCGGTCTGGCATTTGTGCAGAAAGCCAGCTGGAAGGGGCACATGAGGAATAAGCACGGCGAACTGGTCTGAATTATTCAATCAATCAATCAATCAATCAATCAATAGTCTTTATTTGTAAACATAAGTTCCAACAGTGTGCAAGATGTTACAATTGTTATATTATAGTTTCTCTGTGCTTTGCCATTTGGCGTACAAATATACATTTATGGGAGGCTTTTGCCAATTAGGTATCTTTATTTATGATAATTCAGTAGTATATCAATGTCAACTTAAAAATTAATTTTATAAAATTCAATAGGTAATGTCAATATTTAACGAAATGCGATAATGTCAATGATAGATAATTATAATGTCACTAAGTAACTGATAAGATTTTTTTTTTAAGTTGACTTTGGCCAGAGAATTACTATTAGAGTCGACATGCATACATAGTCATGTTAAGAAATAAATATTATTAAATTGTCAAAGAGCTGTCGTCGAAATATTCACTGAGACAATAGTAACATTTCTGTATTAATGAAAGTACGTAATTTACGCTTGAAATTTACTAAATTTAGACTTTATAGAGCAAGGTAATTTTTAACCGACTTCAAAAAAGGAAGAGGTTCTCAATTCGTCGGAATCTTTTTTTTTTTTATAAGTATATGTTCCCCGATTTCTCGAAGACGCCTGGACCGATTTGGAAAATTTTTCTTTTGTTTGAAAGGGTATACTTCCCAAGTGGTCCCATGATCATCAGGTCAGGATCTGATGATAGGATCCCAGGGAAATCGAGGGAAACCCTCAAATTTTATTGGCAAACCTATGGCGATTTGGATATTTTTTAGAGTAACTTGAGCATTTGCTCTCGGAAATCATCATTTGGTAAAGTGGAGCTGATGATGAAGACCACAGACGGCCATCGGAACTACTCAATGATAAATATTTTACGGATTGCGATTCGATTACTTTAATATGGTTGCTAAGCAATTTATGCTCGTCACAATGCTTATGGTGAATGGTTGTTGAGGAGTTCTCATGGTTCTTACCAGGGGAACTCCTCAACAATTAACGTCCCAGCATTGGGAAAAGCAATATTTTGTAAAAGGTGATGAGCAGTTGACGTTAGGCTATTGTAACTTAGATAAATCACAAACTCTCTCACGAAAAAGTGAAAAATAAAAACTTTTTTACAAAAAAAACAACCGACTTCCAAAAAACACTACAAAGTGATAAATGACTTTAATTTCGGAAGTCGGTGTCAATAAACGAATATGCAGAACCAACGACACCGACTTCCGAAATTAAAGTTATTTATCACGTTGTAGTTTTTTTTTGGAAGTCGGTTGTGTTTTTTTTGTAAAAAAGTTTTTATTTTAATATTCTTTGGGCCATACAAAGAAAGCTTTAGTATGCCTGGTTCACATTACATGTTAACGAATAAAAATATCAATCACTTTAAACATGTCATAAACCGCATAGTCGATGGCGCATACACATAGGCTAGCGGAACTTTTTTCTAGTGTAAGGTCAAATAACTTGGCAGTGTTTTTTTTTTTTTTTTTTCAATTTATGTTTTTACCTACGTATGTTAAACAGGAACTGTAGCGCTAACTACTTATCAGATTTTGATGAAGCGGTGTTTTTTTTTTATGTATTTACGTATGTTAAACCGGCGCCTAAATACTTATCCGATTTTGATTGATGAATGAGGTGTCAATCGATTCGTTATTATAGTCCTGGTGACATAGGGCACGTTATATTAAAAATTATTTGTTGAATTTTACAAACTTAAAAAAGAAGCTACCTACCCAAGGTACGTTATTATCCCAAACTTTATAACTAAATTGTGTTATTAAGGCTCAAATCGTACGCATTTTGTGAGACTCTGGCTATACGAAATCCGAAATAATTAACATCGATGTCTCAAATACTTTAGTCTCAACTACTTTAGTTTTTAACTTTACTTTTTGGTGAATTGGTTCGTGAAATAAATTTTTTTTTTCATTACTGCGGTTGTTTTATTTCAAGTGACCTGTTGAAATTTGAAGGATTTATTGTTGTGAATGTGAGGACTGTTTGTGTACAGTTAGTTTTGACACTGCTGTGACACAAGCCTCCTCTCTTCGAGGAGTGGACTGTAATCCCCCACGCGTGCCCAGTGCGGGTTGACAGATGTCACATGCCTTCGAATTTGTGGTTCTAGGACAAGCCGGTTTTCTCACAATGTTTACCTTTACGGTTTTAGAGCAGTGGTGAAGAAATAATTTACACAAAGGCCTGCCTGGATGTATTTCTATCCAGCGGGCTAGCTAGGCTCATAAAACTAGTGGCAATGCTTTGTTTGTTCAATGTACCTCATGAATTTATCAACAAGGTCCAATGCGATTATTCCCGATGTCCACCACTTGTTTGGCCACCACTGGGGGACACAAAAACATTTAAAAATATTATCGCTAAAAATACATTTATATTTTTTTTTTATAAGTGGTACTCTTTTTATTAATCTGTAGTCTTTATTTACCCTATCTGAAATCAGATAAACTCTACTTCTAAAAAAAATTGGCAACCCTATTTCACACTGCGTCGCGTCTCGTCGCGCAAACAACAAGTCCGCACTTCGTCGCCACAGTTCGTCGCGTTTCGTCGAACGTAGGCCACAAGTAGATACAATGACTATTTGATATTTTCGCGTCGCGTCGTGTTACCGCGTTTGTCGTTCACCTAGGAAAACGGGTTAGACAAGAGCACGTTTTACGATCAAGGTCTTCAGTAGGTACTTTTATTTGTGTATTGACATTTTGGCTGACATTGGTGCTTAACGAACGATATATTTCACTATAATGAAATATAAAAATATACTCTATAAACCTCGACGACAAGCTATTTTTTTTTTATTAAACTTCCATAAAGCAAACAGTCAATAGCCTAACGTTCAACATATTACTTTTCGTAAACAGCAATTGTTTCTATCTAATGTCTTATACATACATACTCTTGATACCAAATTACTTTAATCTAACTTACAACGATGGTGACAAATAGATTAAACACCGTTTTTTTTGTAGGTACTCGAGATAACCCTTGGCAACCTAAAACAAATAATGAAGATAAATCCAAATGGAAAAAAGGAAGAAAAGGACTTCCCTGTGAAATCACTGAAAGGAGGTTAGAAATTAAGAAACACCACGCAAATCTAAAAGAAATTCTAACTTGCTCCAATGCTACGCCCTTTGTCGGAGTCAATTATCGAGGCTATTTGTGTTCCTACTGCGATTGTCAGTATCCAGACCCGACAGCCCTGAAGAAACATACTCGTGACAATCATAAAGATTTATACAACTCAGTAAACCCACAAAACAATATATCTAAAATCGACTTAGACAACTCTTGTATAAAGCTGGATATAACTGGTTTACGGTGCACACTCTGCGACACCGACGTAAACACATTAGAAAATTTGATAAAACATCTAGAAAGTGACCACAAAAGGGGAGTACACACGGAATTTAAAAACCAACTCTTACCATTTAAGTTTTGCAGTGATACCTTCACATGTTGTCTGTGTCCAAGCAAATTTCATAAGTTTAGAGGTTTGCAACAGCATATGAACATACATTATAGGAATTTCATTTGCAATGATTGTGACATGGGATTTATAACCAAAGCAAGCATCAGGAGACATGTTGCCACACATATAACTGTAACAGGCGGTTTTAAATGTGATTTGTGTCCAAAAACCTTTGAAACTAAAAAGAAAGTACAGTATCATGAAAATACTGTTCACGTACATAAATTTATGAACCATAAATGTGGGTACTGTAATAAAAGATTTACGAATCATTTAAAAAGAGATGAGCACTTGGTGGAAATACATGGAGTGAAGTTGAAGGTCGTGAAATGTCATGCGTGCGACAGGACGTTTCCTAACACAAGCGGACTAAGGGTCCACACGAGACGAGACCACTTGATGGAGAGACGATTCAAATGTACACAATGCGATAAGGCATTTTTCAAAGAAGCCGATTTAAAGTTTCACATGGTAACGCATACAAAAACAAGAGAGTTCCAGTGTACTGTGTGCCTGAAGTCATATGGCCGGAAGGAAACTTTAAGGCAGCATATGGAAATACACAGTGACGTTAGACGGTTTAAATGCGAGCACTGCGGTCTGGCATTTGTGCAGAAAGCCAGCTGGAAGGGGCACATGAGGAATAAGCACGGCGAACTGGTCTGAATTATTCAATCAATATTAAATTTAGAATTATTCAATCAATCAATCAATATTAATCAGTCTTTATTTGTAAACATAGGTTCCAACAGCGTGCAAAATGTTACAATTGTTATATTATAGTTTCTCTGTGTTTTGTCATTTGGCGTACAAATATACATTTATGGGAGGCTTTTGCCAATTAGATATCTTTATTTATGATAATTCAGTAGTATCAATGTCAATTTAAAAATTAATTTAATAAAATTCAATAGGTAATGTCAATATTGAACGAAATGCGATAATGTCAATGATAGATAATTATAATGTCACTAAGTAACTGATAAGATTTTTTTTTTAAGTTGACTTTGTCCAGAGAATTACTATTAGAGTCGACATGCATAAATAGTCATGTTAAGAAATAAATATTATTAAATTGTCAAAGAGCTGTCGTCGAAATATTCACTGAGACAATAGTAACATTTCTGTATTAATGATAGTACGTAATTTACTAAATTTAGACTTTTTATAGAGCAAGGTAATTTTTTAAATATTCTTTGGGCCATACAAAGAAAGCTTTTAGTATGCCTGGTTCACATTACATTTAACGAATAAAAATATCAATCACATTAAACATGTCATAAACCGCATAGTCGATGGCGCATACACAGGCTAGCGGAACTTTTTTCTAGTGTAAGTATAAATAACTTAGCAGTGTTTTTTTTTTATTTTTTTTCAGTTTATGTTTTTACGTATGTTAAACCGGCACCTAACTACTTATCCGATTTTGATTGATGAATGAGGTGTCAATCGATTCATTATTATAGGGCACGTTATATAGGAACAAAATCTATATGACGGATGTTACATAAAAAAATGTACGGGTAGAGGTTTTTTTTTTTCAACAACCCTAATTACATTAACAATGGCTTAAAAATTTTTTTTGAATTTTATAAACTTAAAAAAGAAGCTACCTACCCAAGGTACCTTATTATCCCAAACTTTATAACTAAATCGTGTTGTTAAGGCTCAAATCGTACGGATTTTGTGAGACTCTGGCTATACAAAATCCGAAATAATTAACATCGATGTCTCAAATACTTTAGTCTCAACTACTTTAGTTTTTAACTTTACTTTTTGGTGAATTGGTTCGTGAAATAATTTTTTTTTTTTTCATTACTGCGGTTGTTTTATTTCAAGTGACCTGTTGAAATTTGAAGGATTTATCGTTGTGAATGTGAGGACTGTTTGGGTAATTTTTCTCAGTTAGTTTTGACACTGCTGTGACACAAGCCTCCTCTCTTCGAGGAGTGGACTGTAATCCCCCACGCGTGCCCAGTGCGGGTTGACAGATGTCACATGCCTTCGAATTTGTAGTTCTAGGATAAGCCGGTTTTCTCACAATGTTTACCTTTACGGTTTTAGAGCAGTGGCGATGAAATAATTTACACAAAGGCCTGCCTGGATGTATTTCTATCCAGCGGGCTAGCTAGGCTCATAAAACTAGTGGCAATGCTTTGTTTGTTCAATGTACCTCATGAATTTATCAACAAGGTCCAATGCGATTATTCCCGATGTCCACCACTTGTTTGGCCACCACTGGGACACACAAAAACATTTAAAAATATTATCGCTACAAATACTTTTTTTTTTTTTATATAAATTGTACTCTTTTTATTAATCTGTAGTCTTTATTTACCCTATCTTAAATCAGAAAAACTCTACATCTTCTAAAAAAAATTGGCAACCCTATTTCACACTGCGTCGCGTCTCGTCGCGCAAACAACAAGTCCGCACTTCGTCGCCACAGTTCGTCGCGTTTCATGGAACGTAGGCCACAAGTAGATACAATGACTATTTGATATTTTCGCGTCGCGTCGTGTTACCGCGTTTGTCGTTTAAGTACCTAGGAAAACGGGTTAGACAAGAGCACGTTTTACGATCAAGGTCTTCAGTATGTACTTTTATTTGTGTATTGACATTTTGGCTGACATTGGTGCTTAACGAACGATATACTTCACTATAATGAAATATAAAAATATACTCTATAAACTTCGACGACAAGCTATTTTTTTTTTATTAAACTAACATTAAGCATACAGTCAATAGCCTAACGTTCAACATATTACTTTTCGTAAACAGCAATTGTTTCTATCTAAGTCTTATACATACATACTCTTGATACCAAATTACGTTAATCTAACTTACAACGATGGTGACAAATAGATTAAACATCGTTTTCTTTGTAGGTACTCGAGATAACCCTTGGCAACCTAAAACAAATAATGAAGATAAATCCAAATGGAAAAAAGGAAAAAAAGGACTTCCCTGTGAAATCACTGAAAGGAGGTTAGAAATTAAGAAACACCACGCAAATCTAAAAGAAATTCTAACTTGCTCCAATGCTACGCCCTTTGTCGGAGTCAATTATCGAGGCTATTTGTGTTCCTACTGCGATTGTCAGTATCCAGACCCGACAGCCCTGAAGAAACATACTCGTGACAATCATAAAGATTTATACAACTCAGTAAACCCACAAAACAATATATCTAAAATCGACTTAGACAACTCTTGTATAAAGCTGGATATAACTGGTTTACGGTGCACACTCTGCAACACTGACGTAAACACATTAGAAAATTTGATAAAACATCTAGAAAGTGACCACAAAAGGGAAGTACACACGGAAATTAAAAACCAACTCTTACCATTTAAGTTTTGCAGTGATACCTTCACATGTTGTCTGTGTCCAAGCAAATTTCATAAGTTTAGAGGTTTGCAACAGCATATGAACATACATTATAGGAATTTCATTTGCAATGAGTGTGACATGGGATTTATAACCAAAGCAAGCATCAGGAGACATGTTGCCACACATATAACTGTAACAGGCGGTTTTAAATGTGATTTGTGTCCAAAAACCTTTGAAACTAAAAAGAAAGTACAGTATCATGAAAATACTGTTCACGTACATAAATTTATGAAGCATAAATGTGGGTACTGTAATAAAAGATTTACGAATCATTTAAAAAGAGATGAGCACTTGGTGGAAATACATGGAGTGAAGTTGAAGGTCGTGAAATGTCATGCGTGCGACAGGACGTTTCCTAACACAAGCGGACTAAGGGTCCACACGAGACGGGACCACTTGATGGAGAGACGATTCAAATGTACACAATGCGATAAGGCATTTTTCAAAGAAGCCGATTTAAAGTTTCACATGGTAACGCATACAAAAACAAGAGAGTTCCAGTGTACTGTGTGCCTGAAGTCATATGGCCGGAAGGAAACTTTAAGGCAGCATATGGAAATACACAGTGATGTTAGACGGTTTAAATGCGAGCACTGCGGTTTGGCATTTGTGCAGAAAGCCAGCTGGAAGGGGCACATGAAGAGAAAGCACTTTGAACTGGTCTGAATTATATATTATAGCAGTTATAAACTGGTAAAACGAACGAGGGACTTATTTTGCTCACATTACATGTAACGAATAAAATATTAAAGAAATTAAGCATGACACAAATCGCATAGGAAATTGCGCATACACGCCTCGGAGCTTAGTGTGTGACTGTCTGTGTATAAATAACTTCGTACTTTTTTTTTAAGGCTTTTTCACATGGTGACATACCCAAAGTGGATTAAATACGTAATACATCTCGCGTAATGCATAACCTCCTCCTTTCGGTCAGTTCATAAAATATATTTAAATTCAAATAGCCTACATTTCTGATACTGTTACATGAAACTACATTTCCATCGTTTATAAAATGCTGTTGAGACCGCTCCTCTCAACATCGCAGCGCGCTGGCGGCAGTGAACGAGGGGTGCGGGGACAGCGGGGAGTCAGCCGGCCGACGGCGACGGCAGAGGTGTGGCCCCCGCGCCCCTTTTGTACGCCATGCCTCAACGCACGGCGCGGCGCTTGCGCGTTTATTAACGTCTATTTATTTTCTTGGTTACATTTTTAAAACGTTCGTTCCGTTGTTGTTGTTTGTTGTAGTCGTTGTTCCGTTGTTCGTTTTTTTTGTCTTTTCTTATTTAATTATACGTTACACAGTCCAATATCCTTCTTTCATTTTGCTCCACCTCTAACAAAATAAATTGTGATTTACTTACGTTATTACGAGTTTTATCCAATTTAATTTTTACATATTTCATTTACATTCAATGCGTTACATTACAAACACAGATTTAGGTACACCGAGATAACGCAAGAGCAACTACTTCGCGTGCCAAAAATCGCACCAGCTTACGTACAAAAATCATTGGCCGCCACTTTCGCCCTCAGACCTGTGTACTGCTGGCTGGGTGAGCGTGAGCGCTGGCGCTAGGCCCCGGAGGTGGGTCGAGACAGGTGCCGCACGCGGCGCGGGCGGCGTCTTTGATACGATTTGATTTTCCCATCACTAAATAGTGCTTGTGATGTCATAGTAGGTAGTAAAAAAATGGCACGCTCGCTTTTCTTACAGATCTAGATACTTGCGTTATCTGGGTCTATCTATATCTGTGCCTAAACATAAAATCAGGCCTTCCCGTAGGGGAAAGCAGATACTACAGAACGCCTTACAATAAAACAAATTATGAACACATAAGCTTAAGCTGCGCTATAGTTAGCTCTATTGAGCTACAGTAGTATTGCATCAGGCACAAAGGAAATATCTAAAATTCCGAATAGATCACTGTACTTATCGTATGATAGTTGAACGTTGAAGGGTTTTCTTTTAGCTCTAAGTGGTATACACTAGAGTTATGATGCTCCATGTTTGCCTAAGCACGTTGTACGAGTAAGGTCTTCAATATTTGTATTTGTTTACTAACAATTTTGCTGACATGGCGCTTAACGAGCGATGCACTTTACTGTATATTTTTTTAATATTTAGCAGTGCAACCAATACTCACGAAGAACTCTTTTTTTTTTCATCCAACTGACAGTCAACAGCCTTAAGTTCAACAAATTATTCTACGGGAACGGACGCTATTAATCCTATCTAATGTCATACTCTTGAAATCAATTTATGTTAATCTACCCTACAAGGATAGTGACAAAAAAAAATTAAACATCGTTTTCTTTATAGGTACACAAGATGAACCAATCAGGTATCCTAAAACAAATAATGAAAATAAATCCAAACGGAAAAAAGGAAAAAAAGGACCTCCCTGTAAGATCACTGAAGCGAGGTTAGAAATGATGGAAGAAATGAAGAAACACCGCACAAATCTAAAAGAAATTTTAACTTGCTCCAATGCCACGCCCTTTGTCGGAGTCAATTATCAAGGTTATTTGTGTTCCTACTGCGATTCTCAGTATCCAGACCCGGCAGCCCTGAAGAAACATACTCGTGACAATCATAGAGGTTTATACGATTCCGTAATACCAAATATTCATAAGAACACTTTAGACGAGTTTTGTATAAGGCTGGATATAACTGATTTACGATGCACACTCTGCGACGCTAACATAGACACACTGGAAAATTTGTTAAAATATTTAAAAAGTGATCACAAAAGAGATATTCATACGGAAATCAAAAACCAACTCTTTCCATTTAAATTTAACAGCGAAACCATGAAATGTTGTTTGTGCTCAAGTGTTTTTCATAAGTTTAGGAGATTACTTCAACACATGCACATTCATTATAGGAATTTTATTTGCGATGAGTGTGACATGGGTTTTATAACCAAAGGAAGCCTCAGGCGGCACGTCGCCGGACATACAGCAGGCGTTTTTAAATGTAATTTGTGCTCAAAAACCTTCGAAACTAAGAAGAGAGCACAGCGTCATGAAAAAGCTGTCCATATAGACAAGGGTTTGAAGAGTAAGTGTGGGTACTGTAATGAGAAATTTAAGAATTCTATGAGAAGAGATGATCATTTGGTGGCAATACATGGAGTCAAGTTGAAGGTTGTCAAATGTAATGCGTGCGACAGGACGTTTCCTAACACAAGCGCACTAAGGATCCACACGCGACGAGACCACTTGATGGAGAGACGATTCAAATGTACACAATGCGATAAGGCATTTTTCCAAGCTGCCGATTTAAAGTTTCACATGGTAACGCATACAAAAACAAGAGAGTTCCAGTGTACTGTGTGTCTGAAGTCATATGGCCGGAGGGTAACTTTGATTCAGCATATGGAAATACACAGTGACATTAGACGGTTTAAATGCGAGCACTGCGATCAGGCATTTGTGCAGAAAGCCAGCTGGAAGGGGCACATGAGGAGTAAGCACGGCGAACTGGTCTGAATGGGGAACCTAAACCATTTTTTTTTGTATCTTATATACTGGTAGGTCGCCCGCGGCGTCGTCGTCAGCGTGGGTTGCACTTTTGCTTCTATCTTAAATACCTCCACCTCTTAGGGTCATAATCAGCCTATAACGTTCCTATTGCTGGGACACGGGCCTCCTCTCGGTGAGAGGGAACTCTAAGGGTAGTTTTGCAAAATTCATTATTACGATCTTTTTTATTTACCTAGATAAGTATCTCTGCAGTTTTCCTAAATTTTTATTTATCTGCTTTAATCCGATAGGGTTAGATTTTTGTTTAATCTTGTATGTCTTGTTTATACTTTTTTCTAGTAAATCGAAGCAAGCAATAAAATCTTCCCCTAAGAACTTTAAAACCCTTTCCTCGAAATTTTTTTCAAAAAAATTTAAAATCACGTTGTTCTTATTTTTGTCAAGATTTTAATGCCGAGTTTCACTTTTATCACGCGTTAAGATTTTCTTTAATAAATTTGATTTAAGTTATATCTTGTTTTATTACTATTCAGCGACCCTCTGCTTCGCATGATTTCGACGACTCGACAAATCTTAGAGGTATTTATTAGTCGAATGACTGCACAGGCCCATCTTAATTTTAATTTCGGCGGCTGCTAAGTTCCTGGAGCAAATATCAAAATGCGGCCTTCACACCTTTGTAGCTGGAAAACTATGAAGTTCTTGTGTTTGCAATGCGGCATCACAAAGGTGCGCCTTATTGCTTAAATGAATGCTCTGGCGTGGAATGGCAAGTTGAATTCGCCCCAGTAAACCTTTACAATCTATGTGTGCATTATTTACTGGCAGCTTTACTTCTAATTAAAGCATAAAGTAGTCGTACTGAAGCATTAGAAGTATTTTATTTGTTTTTTTCTTTTTAAGTAGGATTCCATACTTGACTGCCATACTCCAAAACACTGCGAACGATGAAAACCTGAAGGCCAATTCCCATAATTAAAAACTTTCAAAATGTAGTCGCAATCTCATCTAATCTAAGTGAAAATCAATGTTATAAATGTAGGGATTTAGAGGTATTTTTGACAGATTGAGAATGTATTCTATGCTCCTCTGGTATTGTGAATTATGGATCTCTAAATTCTTTGAGTTGCCGCGTTACAAAACAGGCGAGGCTTTCTGAGTTATATTATCTACTTATATGGTTTCATGAATGTGAATAATAGAATCATGTAATCTTGACATAAATTGTAGAGCATTTTATGTTCTCGAAGTTTCATTTTAGATTGTGACATGATACCACGCATGGAACACAAGATATTTGGAAGAAAAAAAATCGTGGCCTTTGACCACACGACGGCGACGCGTAGATACTCGTGCGTACATGTGACTTTTAGACAGTGTGCTCTTTGGTGTAGTTGTTGTAATTCAGCTGATTATACGCTCTGTTTATTTGATGAGACTTTCATAGTTTCTTGCATAAAGAAATTAATTTCACAACATTAAAAAGTTGGAAAATCATAAAATGTAGTGTCGTGAAACTTTCAGTATCTCAGCGACCATGGCACCATCGGTATTGAAGCTTGTTTTTCTATGCATAATATTGTAACACACGTTTATGTACAAAATAAAGATAAGATTTATGTAAGGAAGACGATGTTTTCCATGTCCATAGGCTGCTTCTTGGACATCTCTGTTTTTTATACTGAGAGCATAAGCAAAATCAGCCCACGGAGGCCTGTGTCCCAGCGGGGTGAACATTATCACTCTGCTGGAACACAGACCTCCTCTCGGTGAGAGGGAGACACTGGTTTCGCTGGTATTCAATAATAAACTGTATGCTTTTATCAGCATTCCAGTATTGAATTGCCATTTTTGGCATGACGCAACAACAATACACACGTCCGCTAACCGTATAAGCTTTCGCGACACTATTTTCATCACGTTTTACCCGATGAAACTACTTGCATGACACTGAAAACGAATGTCATGAAATAATTTGCAATTTTGCGCAACTGTTTTCTTAATGTGAATTCCGCTTTATTCATTGCCTTAAAAGGCGTGCCTTCTCGTGGTCGAGAGCTGGCAGTCTCACCCACAAAAAGATAATAATAAATCAATTAAAACATAGTTTCCTTTGTAGGTACTCAAAATAAAACTAAAGAAGATGCGAAAACAAATAATGAAGATAAACCAAAACGCAAGAGAACAAAAGGAGTTCTCACTGAGATCGGTAAAGCTAGGAGAGATATGATAGAAGAAATGAAGAAACACCGCACAAATCTTAAAGAAATTCTAACTTGCTCCAATGCCACGCCATTTCTAGGAATAAATTACAGAGGTTATATGTGCGGTTACTGCGATTCTCAGTATCCAGACCCTGCAGCCCTGAAGAAACATACACGTGACAATCATCAGGACTTATACAAATCCGTAACTCCAATTGAAAAGAAGACCAGGAAGGATGAGTTTTGTGTCAAACTAGACATAACTGATTTACAATGCACGCTCTGCGAGACGGACATTGACACATTAGAAAACTTAATAGAGCATCTAGTAGGTTATCACAAAAGCGGAATACACGCGGAAATAAAAAACCAACTCTTACCATTCAAGTTTAGTAGTGAAGCTATAAAATGTTGTCTATGCTCAAATCTTTTTGACAAGTTTAAAAGTTTACAAGAGCATATGCACACCCATTATAGGAATTTTATTTGCGAAGTGTGTGATCAGGGTTATATCACCCGCGGCTGTCTCAAGCGACATGCCCTCACACACGTCAAGGGCGTATTTAAATGCAGCTCGTGCTTCAATACTTATGATACTTTCCGCAAGGTAAAAAGTCACGAAAATGCTGTCCACAAATACAAGCAGATGAGAAATAAGTGCGGGTTCTGTAATAAGAAGTTTAAAAGTCACCAGAACAGGGAAGATCATGTGGCGAATGTTCATGGTGTACAATCTAGCCTGATGAAATGCCGTGCTTGCGAGAAGACATTCACTTGCAAGAGATCTCTGACAATTCACACGAGAAGGGATCACTTGATTGAGCGCAAGCATAAGTGTGGATACTGCGAAAAGAGTTTCTTCACCGCACCTCTCCTGCGGCATCATGAAGTTGTACACACAAGAGTGAAGTAGTTTTATTGTAAGTAATCTTTGTGTGAGGACTTACGTGGGAAAGAAGTCGTTGGTAGAGCATAATATGAAGAAACACAAAAATTATAAGGAATCAAATGTTAGCATTGTAGTCGGTCGTTTATAAAGCTACTAGCTTCCGCCCGCGGCTTCGCTCGCGAGGTATGTCGATAAAAACTATCCTATGTCCTTCCCCGGGATGCAATCTATCTCTCTGCCAAATTTTATCGAAATCCGTTCAGTGGTTTAGGCGTGAAAAGGTAACATACAGACAGACAGACAGAGTTACTTTCGAATTTATAATATTAAGTATGGATGTAGTTTGAAGACCCTAGTGAAGAATCGACATGGGGTAATTGAGTAAGTTTAGTTAAGCAACACACACACACACACGGTACAGTTTTATATCAATTATTCTTTTTAGCTATAGAACTAATACATGATGGCTTATGTGTACTAATACATGAATATTAGAACTTGACTGCCCCGTTGGTCTCGTGGTCTTAAGCGCGACTGCTGAGCGTGGAGTTCTATTCCCGAGTCGGGCAAAGTGTAATTGAGTTTTTTTCCATTAGGAAGCATCGGTTTGCTAGTCACTATCATTACTACATAATATATTATATCACAAAGTCGTCGTCGTCGTCCCCGGCCGCGTCTGTATGTCTGAACGCGACAAACTCAAAAACTACCGAACGGATTTTCATACGGTTTTCACCAATTAATAGAGTGATCCATGAGGAAGGTGTATAATTAATTGGTTTTGTGTAAATTGACTGAAATATGACGATGATTGTTGAAGATGTCCGAAAAAATCTTTTCCTAGTAATATATATGTCAATGGTTTTCCTACACAAAAAATGACGGAACGTTACTCTCGTACACCTTTCATAACCAGTATTGCTAAACTCTCTTTTACTTCTAACCATTTTAAAAACAGAAAAGTTCAAACTTTATCTTTTACGTACGATGACTGAAATTTCAAGTCTGTGCTGTTCATGTGATAAATAAATTAATTAAATAAATATTTGTCATTCGTTTTAAGTCGTACGACGACAAAGATGTCCTGCTATTACACGATGATAGACTAGTGTCGTTTCTTGATGTTGACGTATATGACGTTGCCAATGGTGTGAGTAAAACAGTACCTATACACGACGAATTGAATAATCATTAAAACTGTTTAACAAATAAATATCATGAATTTATGATAGCATTTAATAACAAACTACATAGTAAGACTCAAGAATAACCTTTTATTTTCTTTGTAGGTGACAACAAACCTAAGAAACAACCTGAACCAAAAAACAACCCACCAGCCAAGGCAAGCGCTATTAATGAGAGCCTTAACTCTGCTAAAGCCAAGATGTCAGTAAGAGAAGAATTTGAAAAGCATCAGAAGAATACGCAAATGATAATAATGTGTAGCAATGCAACCCCCTTCCTACAAAAGTTAGACACGGGCTATGTCTGTTGTTACTGCAACGATCAGTATCACAACCCTGCCGATCTAAAGAAGCATAACCTAGAAATTCACGGAGACAAATATAACCCAGTAACTGCACACGTTATAAAGAACTCCAGGAAAACTGAATTCTGCGTCAAATTAGACATTACAGGCTTAAAATGTAAGCTCTGCAGTTCAGATATGCCGTCCTTAGAGCAACTTGTAGATCATCTACAAAATGAGCATAAAAGAAAAATATTTACGGATATCAAGAATAAGATTTTACCATTCAAGTTTGAAAATGATGATATTCGCTGCTGCATTTGCTCCAACATATTCGAAAAATTTCGGAAATTACAGGAACATATGCATACACATTACAGGAACTATATTTGCGAGCAGTGCGATCTAGGTTTCGTGACCCTTACCAGTCTAAGAAGTCATTCAGAAAAACATAAGTTAGGCGTATTCAAATGCAAGTTTTGCCCCAAAGTATCTGATACTCTACGAAAGAAACAGTCGCACGAAAAAGCGGTGCATGTATTGGGATATTTGGTGAGCAAATGCGGGTACTGTAGCGAAAGGTTCACGAGTACCAAAAACAAGGATGAACATTTGGCGAAAGTCCATGGCGTTCAGATACGTGCTCTCAAATGCCAAGCTTGTGACAAAACTTTTCAAAACAAAAGGGCTTTGACAATACACACGAAGAGAGACCACTTGATGGAAAGAAAGCATAAGTGCTCCCAATGTGAAATGAGGTTCTTCAATTCTAGTAGTTTGAAAATGCATTCAACGAAGCATTCGGGGGTGAAGGCGTTTCAGTGTGACGTATGTCAGAAAGCTTACGCCCAGAAAAAGACCCTGACACAGCATATGAGGATACATTTAGATGATAGACGCTTTAAGTGCAAACACTGCGGGCAGGCGTTCGTGCAGAAGTGTAGTTGGAAAAGTCACATAAAGAATAGACACGGAGAAAATGTACAATAAGGTTTTAAACTATATACATAAGTAAACTTAAATATTTACTAAAAGACACTACACACTTCTGTTTTATTTTGGCCATGTTCAAACATCTAGATATACAATATGTAACGTAATTAACGCACACCCTCAGACACCCCAATTAGTATTTTATGTTATAATCATAATACACACATAATTTTTTTAGTTAAACATTTATAAGCATTTATTATTAATTAAATTAGTTATACTAATTCCGGAAG
Organism: Gortyna flavago; assembly: GCA_963669345.1. Classification (NCBI taxonomy): domain Eukaryota; kingdom Metazoa; phylum Arthropoda; class Insecta; order Lepidoptera; family Noctuidae; genus Gortyna; species Gortyna flavago. The sequence continues at coordinate 4,309,244 of OY770155.1, read as the reverse complement.
AATGTTGTGGTCACAGTACAAATCCACGAACGCACACAGTCGCACATGTAGATATTAGTGCTGAAAAAAGCCGACAATACACGATTGTTTAGAACTTTAACGGGAAAACCCCCGCGCGCAGCTGGTCGAGACAGCGGTTAACAGCTGATGTTTGAACTCCGTTTGAAAATAAAGTAACGATATAATGCGTCCCCACAAAAAAAAGTCAAGAGGCGTCGAATTAGCTGATCTGGGAGGCCACTGGACAGGACCGGGCCGGCCGCCGCATCCGATTCAGCGCTCTCCAAACTCATCATCAAGGTGCTGTCGAACACTCCTAGTGAAATGAGCAGGGGCTCCATCGTGTTGGTAGAATACTTCTTGTAAATTATGAAGAAGTATGTCTTCTAGCAGCGTAGGTAGAGTTTCTCGTAAAAACAGTAAAATATGCGTCTCCTGTTAATCTTTGTAAGAATGTGTCTGCCAGCCCAGACATTAACTGAGAAACGATGTTGGAAGGAATCCACTCTGCATGTGTGAGAATTTTTGTGGATTCATAAATGTGTGTTGTGTTGATTGTACATCCTCCTACTCGTGTGTACGTACTTTCATCTGTCCAAATTATGTTCCGCTGCCAATTTTCTAATACCCAGCGGCTAAACTGCAAGCGTGGTGCCCGGTGCGTAAACGTTTGGAGTCAACTCCTGGCATCTTCTGAGGTGGAATGGATGTTCTTTATCACCACGAAGTGTTCTCCACACATGCTTAAGACTACATTCAAAGCGTGGCGCTGCTTCTCAGTACCCGAGAAGCATGGGGATTCTCATCAAAATAGTCCAGTATTTCGTTTTGAAGACGAGTACCGATGGCCGTGTTCGGATGGAACGTTCCGTGGCGCGTGGTCGCGAAGCTGCTGAGTAGTAGTTAGCTTAGTCCTGCGGTCTGCTCTTGTACCATACCTTTCGTTGAATGTTCTGCAAGCTAGAGTCACCAGTCACCGTGCCAAAGTCCTCACCATTTCGGTGTACTGAACATTTGTGTATTGGAAAGGCATCGCACGCGAAAAATTATTTGCAAACACTTTACGTAAGTCTTTCCACTAATAATGTCCGCGCGTAACTAATTAACTAATATTGTTTACTTTTTTTCACCGTAGACAGTTAGCTTTTTTTCATCGTAGAAGCGCCCGCGAATTGCGGTATTATGGTGGCTATCTCGCTCTATCCCAGGTTTTTAGATTGCAGGAAAAAGGGAACGAAAACCAGCATGACATATTTTGTTTGTTGTCTTTTGTCCAGTGCCTGTAAGTGTGTGCGTGCGGTTAAATCGCTAAGTTTACTAAATGTATTAGTAGACTTTTAACTTGCTTGAAATAAGGTTCATTTTTCTTTATTTTGTATTAAATGACGGAATTTGTATTAATAATACAAATAAAACTGCACTTTTAAAACTCTTACAGCTGTGAGTTACGGTCCATTTTAGTTTGTTTTGACTGTACAGGGGTAGTGTGACTGTTATTTACGTAGTTTTAATTATTTTTGGGATAAAAAATTACCTATATTAAAAATGATATAAATAGATTCAGTAAACGATTCTGAACAAACTACTTTCAGGATGTGCGTTAATTATGTTACATGTTGTATAAGACGGTTAGAATTATATGCGGATGCAAAATGATATAATAACTATTCCTGTTTGGCTGTCTACATATCCTACTATCTGTAACATTTCAGAAGGTTTAAAACATATATAAAAATAAGACAGTAATAGACATAATCTCGCTTTTGTGATTTTCATTAGTTTGTAGATTTTCACTAAGACGAGGTTTTTGTAGAGTTTAAGTTTAATTTTGACAGATTATTGATTATTGTGTGCATACAAAATATAACTTTCTTCTGGAAAAGCTTTAAATTGTAATTCATCTTTACGGTATAACCCATTCAATAACTGTACACAAAATGTTTCAACACCTAATAATACAGTAAGTAGATACTGGATTATTATTTATTATTATAATGTTGGGCTTTTTTTTTTTTAAGGATGGGAAATCATCAAATGACCCCTCCCGCTCTGGGTGGAGCGGAAGGGAGTGTCAGACTCTTACTGACTAAAACCCATCCGTGTTCCTTCCTTAGCCCTTTATGTTCCGGGGCAGCGGTAACCCTTTCGGACAATCCCGCTGCCCATAATGTTGGGCTAAGGCGGTCTGTAACGCCTTCCAATTTTCCTTTATCTTTAAAAGAAAACGAGTCCAGGTCATCCCGCCATCTCTTCCTGGTCCCGTTGCTGTTTCCTGCCATTTTGGATCCATTGAGCAGTTCTTTTTGTCCATTGCTGATTAACTTAAATCTCAATTACAGCTCTATCTAGCTTAACAATGGCTACGATATTTTCCATAGCCACATAATTATGTGCAAAGCTAAAAATAAGCCGCCGAGTAGACGTTGACGAGAGACGCTTGAAAAGCATACAATGTGTAACTGAATTAATGCAAATTATGAAAGCAGTTTCTTCAAAATAGTTTACTGAATCTATTTCTGTCATTTTTAATATAGGTATTTTTTATCCCAAAAGTTATTAAAACTACATAAATTACAGTCACACTTCCGCTGTACAGTCAAAACAAACCCAAAATGGACGAAGTACCCGAGTATGCTAGACCATTATACGTGTGCGACTGTGTGTGTGCGCGTAGACTTGTAATATGGCCACAATTTTATTTCACAATCAGTGCATGTATTATGATTATAACATGATATTCTAATTGGGGTTTTTGGAGGTGTGCGTTAATTCTGGGGCATGTTGTATGTGTAATATGTAAGTGCTTGTTATACGCACGGACAATCAGGAATGATTAAATGTTTTTCATTTACTTCTGCCAACAAATATATTTTGTGCTCTATTTGCTGTGTGACTTTATTTGTACAAAAGGAAAGAATATGGTCAGGTCAAAAAAAAAAAAATTAGACAATAACCTTCAAATTTTCTTTATAGGTTACCCAGAAACAGTGAGCAAGAAAAGTGAAACGAAAAATTTTGAGCAAGCTGTGTTAGTTATCGTAGGACCTGAAAGGAAAAAGAAGGAAGGAACACAGGTAAATAATAACAACGTGAGTGAATTGGAGAAACATCGCCACAACGTCAGACAAATCCTACAATGTTCTAACGCTACACCAATAATGCGTCGTGGAGGCGTGGGGTACGTGTGCAGTTACTGCTTCGAAGAGTTCCCAGAGGCTATGGATCTAAAAGAGCATACACTGGCTGATCATACATCTAACCCTACCGAATCAGACCCTAGAGTTGGATACTCTAATAAAACCGCTTCCATGTCAGAATACAACATCAAACTAGACATCACCAACCTCGAGTGTACGGAATGTGCTACAGCCATAGACACTCTAGAAGATTTACTAACCCACATGCAAGAAGAGCATAAAAAAGTTTTGCATACTGACATTAAAAGTCATATCATACCTTTCAAATTTGAAACAGATAATCTTACTTGCTGCTTATGTCCCAGTACTTTCGACAAGTTTAAAAAGCTTCAAGAGCATATGCACTCGCATTACAGGAACTACATTTGTGACGTCTGCGATACCGGGTTCGTTACCCAGGGAAGTTTCACCAGACATCGCAGCACACACTTAAAAGGAGTCTTCCCTTGCAGCTACTGCCCAAAGGTTTTCGATACGATGTTGAAAAAGCGATCTCATGAGAGATGTAACCATACTCACACTGATGTGCTAAATAGATGCGCATACTGTAACAAAGGCTTTAAAGACTACCATATTCGGGAACTACACATGTCTGATGTCCATGGTGTTAAGCCAACCGAATACAAATGCAATGCTTGCGACAGGTGTTACACCACTAAGCGTATTCTGAGGATCCACGTAAAAAGAGATCATCTGTTAGAGAGGAGACACAAATGTTTGACTTGTGACATGAGATTCTTTTCTTCGCATGAAGTTAAAAAACATATGCTAACGCACACTGGGGAAAGGGAGTTCCAATGCGAAATATGTTTGAAATCATATGGAAGAAAATCCACTTTAAATAATCATATGAGGATCCATAACAATGATCGACGATTTGATTGTGAGTTTTGTGGGATGTCCTTTGTTCAGAAATGTAGCTGGAAAGCGCATTTAAAGACGAAACATGGAGAGATTGTGTAGGAATCTGTTCTTTTGATTTGATTCTTTTTTCTTAATAAATGGTAATGATACTAATTTTGTTTCTTTTCTGAATTTCCACTTTCGTCAGATAACTAGCAGCGTCTTCAAATAAGAATTAAAAAATTACAACCGTACGCGTGATAGAAGTAAAGTTCTTAAATAATAAAGAAAAATATAGATTTAGGGTGAGCGACAGAGAGAGTTATATCTTTATTTTCTCTCATGTAACAAAATCTGCCTAAACGTGACGCGTCCATGAAATTTCACTCTATTCTCGTCTAAATATCGACTCGCCGTCTTAGAAGTTTAATTTTAAATCCCCGCAGCTTTCCTGGGTCGACCTACCTACCTATATAAGGTATATTGTAAATTGTATCTAGTTTAGGGGTCATACATATATTTTTGTGTTAGCTTGTAGGTATATTGCATTTAAGATTTGTTAAAATATAGTACTTAATATAATCCAAATGGTGAAGTCCTTTAAGTTACAGAGGGCACTCATATGTAGATTACGTGAAGTAGGAGAATGTTCTGGAGAATATAAAGCAAAAGTTTAACGGTCCCATTCACACATAAGATTTAGAGTTTGCATAGTTTCCACACTGGTGGCGCTATCAGCACAAACAGTCAAAATCAATTTTCATTGGAAATTAAACATTATTGCATCTGTGTTCAGATGTACATTTTGTCTTGCGATTATAAAACTAATAACACTTTTTTGTTAGCAACTTTTATGGCCGTACATTTTCATAATTTTACCATTAAATTAACAAAAATACCTAGTATTTTTTAGACTACAAATAATAATTCGCCATTCTGTTTTATTAATGCTTGTGCTGACGGCTGCATCTGTGTATTTTGTTTCACGTACACTGTCCAGAGAATTTAATTTCTCTTTTTTAACAAGGGCCGCAGATAATGTTGTGTCACTGTACAAGTCAGCATTGCTTCTATACAAGATGACCCGGAACTAACGCACACCACCAAACACTCCAATGAGAATATTACCTTTGTTATTATCATAAATCATAATACATACACTGCATAGTAAAATAAAAAGCCGTTAAAAAGTTATGAGCCAACAAAGATTCGTTTTTCTTGCTATTTTTAACGTAACTTTGGGTGTAAATAAGTAATAAAAGAACTTTAAAAACTTCAAAACCAAGTCCGCACCGACAAAATTCAGCTATCAAAGAGTTCAATAAACTTTATTTATAATTGATTTATGCAGTCGTTTTTTCATAAAACTCAATTTTCCAAAGCAATTTTCGAATTTTTTTACGCGCCTATCAGTTCGGAATGGTGTTTCTGTGCGTGAGAACTAGACGTTGCGCATGTAGACTAGCGTCTAACTGCTCATCACTGATGCTCTATCAGACACGAAGCCAGGTGAGACAGCATGCTTTTTGACCATGACCATCAGTGTTCGAGCTCGCAAATAGTTAAGAAAGAAAGAAAAATATTTTTATTTGTCACAGAAACACGTGCATACAAAATGATAATATTAATTACTCATAAGGGTCTAGCGTAGTAGGTACTTCGTCCATTTTGGTTAGCTTTGATTGCACTTACAGCGTAAATTACAGACACTTGTAATTTACGTACCTAGTTTTAATTATTTACCTATAGGAAAAAAAATACTTAAGTATATTCAATCAAAACTTGAGTAAGATTTGTCTGAATAAATCGTAATCGACAGACCTGGATTTTATTTCAGATCCCTTCTGTCATCACATTTTTCGTTCTTAGAGTCGAGAGTGAATCTTATTATACAATATTCTCGACTTCATGAGGCCTGCTGGCGACAGATCTGGCAACCCGGTTGCTAGGGCTTGTTGTTGTTGGTAGGCTAGCGACCGGGCGGCTTGCGTGTTTTTTTTACCTTTTGTTATTATACCCAATTGCACCTAACCTGGCTTTAATTTGGTGCCTAACAAGGCCCATGTTAGTTAGTTGATATTCAGCAACTGAACACCTATTACTAAGAGACTTAAGAATACAAACTTTGCATCAGAAGCTTTTAAGTTCTCACATTCAATAATTCAAGCAGAGCCTTGGTACCACCAAAGCAATGTCGCGACGAAATTGATTTAATATTGCCAGTATTCAGCATACGGTTACCCTGGAAGCCAACCTGAACATCGGGAAAAGATTCTTTTAAGATTCTTACCACAAACACAAAAGCGTGCAATTTGAAACGGGGAAATATTTAACTGATCCTCCTCAAAAGCTGTTTCAATTTCTAATGATTGACTTTTAAAAAAAGTGTGCCTCGTTTAACTTTCTGGCCGTTCCTCAGAGTTGGTGCAGTAGCTAAGCTAGGGCACCCTGACCAAATGAGTTAGTTTTGGTCGAACTGTGACAAACCACACACGAGCTGAATTGGTCGCAAGTTGGGTGGGAGTTAAAGAGATATAAACACAGCATTATCGTGTAAAATGACGTCATATCATGGCCGCAACAGGGGGTCTACTCCCTAACTCCGTCCGTCCGTCCGTCGGCCCGTCCGACAGTAGCCCGATACGACGGTGTGAACCCTACTCCCTAACGATTTCGGACTCATCAGTTTCAAACGGAATCATAGACAATATTCGTGAACGAACGACGCATGGCGATACAGTTGCACTATTTTACCGGTCGATTACCGGTTTCCTTATTTTGTAGTTTTCTAGCTTATTAAACAAATATTAATACTTTTGTCGTTAGAAAATGACCACATTTAAAAATTATACCTTTTATTATGTCTATGAATATAGAATTGAATTATTTTTGCCATTTTTGTCTGGAAACTGGCATCATCCTGTTATACCTTTGCCTGTTTACTTTTTTGAAGGAAATTTTATAATGAAATGTCAAAGGCCGCATTCCGAATTTAGTTTGTCTCATCGTCTCACATGCGTTCCGATTTAGTTATTACGATTATGACAGCTAAGAGCTGTCAACAATTCGAAACGCTCGTGAACGCGCTCACAGTGATACTCAATGTCAAAACGATATTATTACAGTATTTCTTTGTACAAACACCACATTTCTTCTTCAGTTCTGCTTCTTTAGTTAGGTGGCGACAGTCAAGAGAAAAAAATACCTCTACATTTAAAAATAATTTTGACACAACTAAATCGAATTTGACAATCGCGACACCACGTGGAAAATATTTTATTTTGTTTTTAGAAGATATTTTATTTTTATATGGAATTTTTCTCTTTTTGTATGGAAAATATGAAAAATTATTACCTACGTGTTGAGTTTTAGGGGTTTATGCACGGAGCACAAAACCAGGTTTTGTGCTCCGTGGGTTTATGGGTATTATAAAGGGGGTCGAAATTTTCATTATTTTTACGATAGGACACACCGTTTTCGAGATATAAGCAAAAGAAAAGAAAAAAGATACAGTACTGTTTTTGTTGGTGTGCCAACTAATTTTATTCCACACCTTTTTAGTCGCGATTAAAAATAGTCAGATTTAATTAGAAAATCTAATCGTTATCGCGCTAATTCGGTACCTACGGGTTTAGGCACGCTCAAATTCCTGTAAAGCTTCTTAAAAAACAGCCATACTTAGTTTGAATGCTTTTAAATTGGTAACTTTCGTCGACAGCACGAGAACTATTTTGATGTCGTATCAACTGACATAAATATCCGTCAAAACCAGTGTCAACTTTAATTGTTCGGACGGGCTAAAACACATCGGGGGTAGGGACAACTATCAAATCGCGTTGTCATTCATTCTTCGCTCGGGCCCCGAACGAATCATCCGTCCGTAGGGCATAGGGAGTAGGAAACGCCCGTAACGAAGGCCGAAACGACGGACTTCGTGCTTAGGGAGTAGACCCCCTGTAACGGTCGTTTGAACTGTAGTAGAAAATTATTAAAGTTTAATCATTTTTGACCAACAAGCAATATCTACTTGAATTAAACTTTTAATTCCTTTCTTGAGTTTATATTTCTGTATTTTATAAATTAAGTGAAAAACTTTACATACATATTATTACACGTATCACTAGTGCCTACTTAGTCCAGTAAGAAATAGGTACCTACTCTACAGTGCTCCACAAGTTGAACAAAGTGGCATCCAGAACGCCAATTCCCGTAATTAAAAACGTTCATAATCTAGTCGCAATCTCCTCTCAGCGACAATTAATGTTATAAACTTGTCAAAAATATAGGGAAATAAGAGGTATTTTTGACAGATTGAGATTGAGATCAGACTGTGAACGTTTTTAAAGTTACGAGAATTGCCCCTCAGCTTGTGAACGTTCTTAAAATTACGAGAATTGACCTCCAGATTTTAATGTCCATTGCTAAAATTAAATGATTTTTTATTAACCGCGTATAATTGGGAAATATGTTGCTGGCAACATTGAATGTCGTAGTGTTTAACAAAACTTGAGCGACTTTGTTATTAAAAGCATTTTTTGTTGAGGGAGCAATTTAGCGCTACTGTTTGTTTAAGACCGCGCGTAAGTTTTTGTATCCATAGGAAAATACGTGAAGAAATTGATAATAACATAATCATTTTCTTTATAGATAAACAAGAAAAAGTGGCTACAACTAAGAAAATCAAAATTGAGCCGAAAGCTGAAGAAACTGTTGTATCTCAGGAAGAGCATATAAAAATAATCCCAGAGACAGCGCCTCGACCACGCTTAAAGCGACTACTGCACAAGCATCTACACAATCTGAAAATAATCCTAGAATCTACCAACGCCACGATGATACTCAAACATGGAGATAAGGGATATTTGTGCTGCTATTGCACGGAAGCTTTCCAAGAACCCATGAATTTGAAAGTACACACTTTAACGGAACATCAAAATGCAGAAAAGTTCTATGGCAACATTAAAGCCAGAGGACCCGCAAGGTTCTTAGTCAAACTTGATATCACGAACCTAAAATGCATGCTTTGCAGCACCAATATAGACTCTCTCGAAGATCTATTCGTCCATCTGACAGAGAAACATAATAAGAACTTCCACACTGATATACAAAATCAAATATTTCCTTTCAAGTTCAATACGAAGCAACTGAAATGCTGCCAATGTACTAATGACGGAGTTTTCGCCACGTTCAGCGCATTACACGAGCATATGCACAAACACTACCGATACTTTATTTGTAATGAGTGTGATACTGGATTCATCAATCGAATGTCATTATCCAGTCATAGCGCCACACACACGAAAGGAACTTTCGTCTGCCGACATTGTCCTGACATATTCGACAACGTGTTAAAGAGAAGAAACCACGAGATGGGCAGCCATAAGAAACCTGGCAAATTAAATAAATGCCATTTCTGCAATGAAGGTTTTAAGGATTATATTACGAAGGAATTGCATCTTTCTACGGTTCATGGCGTTGCTCCACGGAAACATAATTGCACCGCGTGTGACAGGAGCTTTCCTTCTAATAGTTTTCTTAGCACACATGTCAGACGCTTCCATCTGATGGAGAAAAGTCACAAATGTTCAGAGTGCGACAAAGCATTCTTCAGGGATTGCGACCTAAAAAGTCATTTGTTGGTTCATACAGGAGCGAAAGACTTTAAATGTGAAGTCTGTTTTAAGTTTCTTGCTACGAAATCTGTTCTGACTCAACATATGAGGATTCATAACAATGATAGGCGTTTTAAATGTACGATATGTGATAAGGCGTTTGTGCAGAAACCTAGCTTGAACTGGCACATGAGGGCAAAGCACGCAGATGCTTGTTAAACCTAATACTGTGTTCTTCCATCATGTTTTTATCCGTAAGTAGGTAAGGGGATAAAAACGCATCTCAATATTGTGTAGAAAGAGATGTTGGATAATAATACGAAGGGCGTTCAATGTATTCTTGGTATCGTCATGAAAAATACGTAAATTCAATTAAAATAATTTTTATTTTTCAATGTTATCCCCATTACCGCAATGCATTTATTACATCTCGGAATTAACTTTTCAATACCCTGTAAATTAACTTTACTCTTTCTCTGAAAAATGCGCATTTATTGCCGCCTTGAGCTCTTCATAGTTCATTGTTGGAAAATCCTACGATAGATTTTGTTCAAATTAGGTGTGGGTGGTTTATTTCTCCGAAACCACAATATCGAACAGCAGCCTATGGGGGCAACGGTACACCGTTGCATGTACCCAAGACCACATTGTTTTGCGTACGATTTTTCACATCAAAACTAAAAGTCGTTTCCCAGCAATGTTTTTTGCTCTATGTTACACAGAATGCGTAGTTAACGGCTATGTTATGGGTCTTTGCACCCTGTATAAGTAGAGATATAAGCAAAAAAATATTATAACTTACCTATTTCGAGTAAAGTCGAAACCTAATCTTATCCAGCTTGCGTTGCGTTATACCATTGTATACCTTAATACAAATCGCTTTCAACCAATGTATATTATTTTGAAAAAGCACGGGTTCTCAGGTATGTCCTTTCTGTGACTTCATGTCGTAAATACCAAAAATAGCTCGCTCGAGTCCGACCAGTGGTTATCGCATGTCATGTATGTTTTTGTGTCCATAGGCAAAGAAGTGAAGAACTTGACAATAACATGATCATTTTCTTTATAGATAAACAAGGAAAAGTGGCTACAGCTACGATCATCAAAATAGAGCCGAAAGCTGAAGAAATTGTAGTACTTCAGGAAGAGCAAATAAAATTAAATCCAGAGACTGCGCCTCGACCACGCATAAAGCGACTACTGCACAAGCATCTACACAATCTGAAAATAATCCTAGAATCTACTAACGCCACGATGATACTCAAACATGGAGATAAGGGATATTTGTGCTGCTATTGCCCGGAAGCTTTCCAAGAACCCATGAATTTAAAAGTACACACTTTAACGGAACATCAAAATGCAGAAAAGTTCTATGGCAACATTAAAGCCAGAGGACCCGCAAGGTTCTTAGTCAAACTTGATATCACGAACCTAAAATGCATGCTTTGCAGCATCAATATAGACTCTCTCGAAGATCTATTCGTCCATCTGACAGAGAAACATAATAAGAACTTCCACACTGATATACAAAATCAAATATTTCCTTTCAAGTTCAATACGAAGCAACTGAAATGCTGCCAATGTACTAATGACGGAGTTTTCGCCACGTTCAGCGCATTACACGAGCATATGCACAAACACTACCGATACTTTATTTGTAATGAGTGTGATGCTGGATTTATCAATCATGATACATTATCCAGTCATAGAGTCATTCACACGAAAGGAACCTTCGCCTGCCGACATTGTTCTGTTGTATTCGATAACGTATTCAAGAGAAGAAACCATGAGATGGGCAGCCATAAGAAACCTGGCAAATTGAATAAATGCCATTTCTGCAATGAAGGTTTTAAGGATTATATTACGAAGGAATTGCATCTTTCTACGGTTCATGGCGTTGCTCCACGGAAACATAATTGCACCGCCTGTGACAGGAGCTTTCCTTCTAATAGTTTTCTTAGTGCACATGTCAGACGCTTCCATCTGATGGAAAAACGACACAAATGTTCAGAGTGCGACAGAGCGTTCTTCAGAGAAAGCCATCTAACGAAACATAAGTTGAGTCATACAGGAGCTAAAAACTTCAAATGTGAAGTCTGTTCAAAGCATTTCGCCAGTAAATCTTCTTTATCTCGACATATGAGGATTCATAACAATGATAGGCGTTTTAAATGTACGATATGTGATCAGGCGTTTGTGCAGAAACCTAGCTTGACATGGCATATGAAGGGAAAGCATGCAGATGCTTGTTCTATTTAATAAACAGGCTTTCAATATGTGTTCTTCTATCTTTTTTTTATGTTTTTACTTAGAAAAGAAATAGTTTAGTATTATTTGGTTATACTTTTAGTATGCTGGATGTAAAAAACCCATCACCAAGTCGTAATCTACGAATTCTGTACATCGAACTAAGTAATATTGAGCAAACATGCTTCCGACTGGTATGAAAACATTGTCTATGTAAGGTAAACATAATCAATCATAGTTATTTTCTTGCACATATCTGACTGTTGAAGCCGGCACACTCGCACTCACTCGCCCGACCACTGCTGTTGCCTCGCCCGTTGACGCGTGTCGCTCGTATGTATGAACACTTAAAATAAAATAAAGATTTTGGTATGACCTTAATACATCAAGTTTTGAGCTCATTTCAAGGAAATTAGGGTTACCTAAGTTTTAATACCTAATGGAATTTAAATAAACAACATCCTTTTATTCATCAATTATGTTTTTGTTTTTTTGATAAAAGTTATTGCGTACCTACCATTTTAATAACATTATCTAAACATCTTTTTCTCTCCTAAATATCCCTTTCGCATCGGAAAGGGTTTTTACTACATTGTAGGTCATCATCTGCCTAGCCTTTTCCCAACTATGTTGGGGTCGGCTTCCAGTCTAACCGGATGCAGCTGAATACCAGTATTTTACACGGAGCGACTGCCTATCTGACCTCCACAACCCAGTTACTGGGTAATACGATACCCCTTGGTAAGACTGGTTGTCAGACTTTCGGGCTTCTGACTACCCGTAACGACTGTCAAAGATCCACGAATGACAGCCGGGACCAACGGTTTAACGTGCTTTCCGAGGCACGGAGGGGTCTCGATATGTAAAGATGGTCACCCATCCACAGACCAACCGCGGCAAGCGTAGCTTAACCTGATCGATCGACCTGTGCGGCTGTTATTATTTAGCCACGGGCCCCTCACTACATTGTAGGTATGGGCAAAAAATGCTGAACTTAGCTATAAACTGGCAAAGTAGAAACTTAATCTTATTCCAGCCTGCATCGCGTAATACCGTAGTGGGTAATTTAAACGTTGGTAATATAAACCACTTCCAACTTATATTACAATACTTTTTACTTACAATTTTTTTTTTAAATAACCCAGGAAGCTTGGGATCACAGGCATGTCCTGTCCTTAAGTACAACAAAAATTACTCGCTTGAATCCGATCTATGGTACCTATATCAAGACTGCGGTGAGGCATATGATCAGTTTCTAACCAATTGACAAGTACTTGTAAGTTTTAAATCAAAATCAATTTTCTAAGAAAAATTTAATGTTGCATTGTTAATTTATTAAGCATTAAGGTCGGTAAGTTTTTCTATCCATACGAAAATATTTTGAATTTTAGTACGAGTTAGTAAAGAATTTTAAAATAACTTAATCATTTTGTTTATAGATAAACAACAAAAAGTGGCTACAGCTTCGAAAATCAAAATAGAGCCGAAAGCTGAAGGGGCTGTAATACCTACTGAAGACCACATAAAAATAAAACCAGAGACAGCGCCTCGACCAGTACAAAAGCGACAACTACACAAGCATCTGCACAATCTGAAAATAATCCTAGAATCTACCAACGCCACGATGATACTCAAACATGGAGATAAGGGATATTTGTGCTGCTATTGCACGGAAGCTTTCCAAGAACCCATGAATTTGAAAGTACACACTTTAACGGACCACCAAAATGAAGACAAAATCTATGGCACCTTAAGAGGCAGAGGACCATCTAGGTTCTTAGTCAAACTTGACATAACTAACCTAAAATGCATGCTCTGCAGCGCCAATGTAGACTCTCTCGAAGATCTATTCGTCCATCTGACAGAGAAACATAATAAGAACTTCCACACTGATATACGAAATCAAATATTTCCTTTCAAGTTCGATACGAAGCAACTGAAATGCTATCAATGTACTAGTGACGTCATTTTCGCCACGTTCAGCGCATTACACGAGCATATGCACAAACACTACCGACACTTCGTTTGTAACGAGTGTGATGCTGGATTCATCAATCATATATCATTAGCCAGTCATAGAGTCACTCACACGAAAGGGACCTTCACCTGTCGACATTGTCCTGTCGTATTTGATAACGTATTCAAAAGAAAGAACCACGAAATGCGTAGCCACAGTAAAGCTGGCAAATTACATATATGCCATTTCTGTAATGAAGGTTTTAAGGAATATGTAACGAAGGAATTGCATCTAACTACGGTTCATGGCGTTGCTCCGCGGAAATATAACTGCTCGGCGTGCGACAGGAGCTTCGCATCCAATAGTTTCCTTAGCGCACATGTCAGAAGTTTCCATCTGATGGAGAAAAGTCACAAATGTTCACAGTGCGATAAAGAGTTCTTCAGAGAAGCTCACCTCAAGAAACATAAGTTGAGTCATATTGAGGCTACAGATCTCATATGTGAAGTCTGTTCAAAGCATTTCGCCAATAAATCTAGTCTGTCGCGGCATATGGGTATTCATCACAATGACAGGCATTTTAAATGTAAAACCTAGCTTGACCTGGCATATGGAAACAAAGCACGCATCTGCTTGTTCTACTTAGTTAGCAACCGTTCTATACAGCAGTGTTATTCTGTAAAAATCTTACCAAAACTTATGCGAAGTGAGCTGTTATTCCACCTAATGCTAGGGATTGATTCTATTGACAGCTCACTTCAGCTAAGTTTTCATCATGATATTTTTACAGAATATCTCAGCTGGTTGTAAAAAAAATACCCTTCACGACGCCGTCATCTACGCATTCTGTATGTGTCATCAAATTAATTAATTAAGTAACTTTCTGCAAAAGTAATTGCTGGAAACGACTTATATTTTTGATGTGATAATTCGCTGTTTACGGTAGTTAGTGCGCAATATAACGCACGCACAACATTATAATTAATTATTGGTGCATGCAACGTTGTAGGGCTCGTAGCAGTATTTTAAGTTATGCTATACAATGTGTCCCAGGGATAAGTGACCGCCCGGCGTTTTTTGAATATTTGTACAAAATTATTAATAATTACATTTATATTTGTGACCTGGCGGCTTTAGTTTTTTTTTTATAATTTTTTTTCTTTATTTTGTATTAAAAAAATGTGATATTTAAGGGGAAATTTTTAGATTTATTTTGAAAAAACTGAAGAGTTGTTTTTTCTTCGAATTTTAAATTTGTTTTTATTTAATAAATGTTTTACTACATTTTAGTTATGTTTAATGATTTTAATTGATAAACTATGATGTCGGCTAGTCAGTAAAAAAAAATAATGGAAAAAGATGAACAAACTTGGAAATATCGTAAAAAAACTGCAGCACGTCACGCGTCTTTACAAAAAAAAAAGAAAAAAATCATAAAAAAAAAAAACTAAAGCCGCTAAGTCATAAATATAAATGTAATTATTAATAATTTTGTACAAATATTCAAAAAACGCCTGGCGGTCACTTATTCCTGGGACACATTGTATAAAATTTAAATATTGATTTCATAAAAAAAGTCAGAATAGTTGGAAGTTTGGACCTTCAACCAAGAGGTTTCCAGTTATGGTTTAGAACAGAAAATGATGGTGAAAACTGCGACTCTCAGCTTTCATTAAGTGTGTAATTTTTTACGTTATAGTGTTCTTACAACTTCTGTTTTTTTTTATATGAGTAGAAGTAATAAATTTAGTTTTGATGGACTTAATTTTACTTTTAAGTATGCAGGTTGTACAAGGACGGTGTACAGAAAGCATATATGAAAAAAAATAACCAGTGCGCAACTAACCTTAAATTCAGCATATGATTCTAGACCCCCGAACATAGAAATTTTTGTCGGTTATAAAAAAAACATATTAGTTATCCATATATTTTGACCGCGTAGGTACCTATTGCACTTTTCTATGAATTATATGCTGAATGTTACAGTTTGCGCACTGCACAGTATATTTTTTGCCCAAAAATTCGGACATGCCTTTTTTATTATCTTATATCTTAGGACTTGCAACTATAAATGCGAGACGAGAACTCCCGATTGCCTATTTGTCATAAAAGACAGAAAATTAGTACTTGAAAAAAAATTCTATGGTTTCCAGAAAAACCATAGAAACAATTGTAGCTCAAAAGTTTGATATCTTTTTAAGACTTTACTGATGGTATTGAATAGTGATTTAAAGACTTTACGATAGCAAAAAAAATCAGGCTTTATTTGTTCAAGATAACAGAGTTATGGCTGATTTTGTAAATAAATGATTTCTTTTTTTTACCGCCATATTATTACGTATTAGGATTTGTAACTAGGACTGAAATGTTCTTTTTATTTACACTTATGACCTTACAAACAAAGGAATCCCAAATAAGCAGGATATGGTAATTATTGTAATTCAAACTTTTTTGATTAGGGTTGTCACCTCGTTAATTTATTAAACTTAATATTTGAAGTTATTTTTTAATGTTAGTAAGATTATAAAAGAAGGCATTTTTATCACATTCTAATTGTTTTTTGAGTGTTAGGTGACATTCAAAAATTCTATTTTTGAAATAAAATAGTAGAAAAAAAATTCATTGACGGAGACTGAAAGTACGAAGGGAAAATTTGCAATTTATGTTTGATATTTATCAATGTTGTCAAATAAAATTCATAGTTTTTTTTATTATCTAAGCACGTCTAGGAAAACTGTGCTAAACCACAGCTCGATCCAAAAATGAAGATAAAGTTAAAGATAAAGATGCATTTATTTGTTTAAACATGTGTAACATGATACATAGATATATGCACATAGGGATGGAATCGAGGATAAGGTTCAACATGTTTTGCCATATTCGGCATTGAAATAAAAAGTAATCTTTTTTTTTGTTTTTCGATTAATTTAAAAACTATTTTTTTGTGTAAATACTCGTAAAGTGATCCCATGCACACGCCCCAGCCTCCAGTTAATATATTATTTACGAATAAAAGTTATGGTAACTTTTTTTACAATAAATTCCATTTAGAAATATTGACAACCCAACCCTAAAATCATAATTACCATAGAAAACTTTAGAAGCTTCTAAGTTCGAGATCCTTCAATATTTGGATCAGATTTTTTTTTTCATGGATTCATTCAATCTTTTCTAACAATTCTGTAGTAAAATAGAATCCAAATAATTAAAAATAAGACCATGAAAATAAATTTAAAAAAAAACATTAATTGTAAATAAATCTCTGAAAACTCGTTTAAAAAATATATAAATCAATCAGTATTATGTGTCTTAAGATTATTGTTTATCAGGAAAAACAAGAAGATAATTCGTGAAATATTTCAAAAGTTATGGGGGATTTACAATTTTATCATAAAAAATAATTAAGTGGTCTTTTTTTTGTCATAATGAGAAATAGGCGCTTGTGAGTTCAATTCATTAATTTTATAAATCATTACAAACAAAGTTTTCACAAAAAAAGACATGTCCGAAATTTTGGCCAAAAAATATACTGTGCAACCCTAAAATCATAATTACCATAGAAAACTTTAGAAGCTTCTAAGTTCGAGATCCTTCAATATTTGGATCAGATTTTTTTTTCATGGATTCATCCAATCTTTTCTAACAATTCTGTAGTAAAATAGAATCCAAATAATTAAAAATAAGACCATAAAAAATAAATTAAAAAAAAAACATTAATTGTAAATAAATCTCTGAAAACTCGTTTAAAAAATATATAAATCAATCAGTATTATGTGTCTTAAGATTATTGTTTATCAGGAAAAACAAGAAGATAATTCGTGAAATATTTCAAAAGTTATGGGGGATTTACAATTTTATCATAAAAAATAATTAAGTGGTCTTTTTTTGTCATAATGAGAAATAGGCGCTTGTGAGTTCAATTCATTAATTTTATAAATCATTACAAACAAAGTTATCACAAAAAAAAGACATGTCCGAAATTTTGGCCAAAAAATATACTGTGCACTGGTTAAAAAATCACCTGTATAAGCATTATAAACACCGGACTAAAGTTACACTGCGAAAGAAAACGAAAAAAAATATTGATGGGGAAAGCTAGTTTAATTATTGTTTCTATTCTTTTTTTACTTTATGTGCATAGTTTTTTATTTGTGGAAACTTGAACATGGTACTTAATTGTTAGCGTTCATGGTTCATTACTTACCTTTATAGATATTGGACTGTAAGCTTTCTGAAGAATAAATAAATTAAGAAAAAAACTAGTTTTATTCTTTGTGTAATAAACCGCAGTTAACTGTAGCGCACGTATAACGCACGTAAAATACTGTTCTTACGCGGGGTATAGAACAATACGAGGGATGCGGGGATTTATCCCTTTATTTATAAACGTTGCTTAACGTTAAATAATGATTAGCGACTGTTTAATTAGTGACACAGGCCTCCTCTCGGTGAGAGGGAGAGGGCCGTAATCTACCACGCGGGCCCAGTGCGGGTTGGTAGATGTCACATGTCGTCGTATTTTTGGTTCTAGGACAGCTCAGGATTTTTGGTTCAGCTTCTAAACAATCCACAACTTAAAATAATATAAGAATAAAGTAAATGACGTATACCATTAACTTATAAATATTTATTTTGTTACATTATTAAGCAGTAAGGTCAAGTAAGATTTTGAATACATAGAAAATAATGAGAATATTGGTGCTAAAGAACTTGACCAATAACTTAGGAATTTTCTTATAGATGAACAAGGAAATGTGGCTACAGCTCCGAAAATCAAAATAGAGCTGACAGCTGAAGAAACTGTAGTACCTCAGGAAGAGCATATAAAAATCAATCCAGAGTCAGCGCCTCGACCACGCATAAAGCGACTACTGCACAAGCATCTACACAATCTGAAAATAATCCTAGAATCTACCAACGCCACGATGATACTCAAGCATGGAGATAAGGGATATTTGTGCTGCTATTGCACGGAAGCTTTCCAAGAACCCATGAATTTGAAAGTACACACTTTAACGGAACATCAAAATGCAGAAATATTCTATGGCAACGTTAAAGCCAGAGGACCCGCAAGGTTCTTAGTCAAACTTGATATCACGAACCTAAAATGCAAGCTTTGCAGCGCCAATATAGATTCTCTCGAAGATCTATTCGTCCATCTCACAGATAAACATAATAAGAACTTCCACACTGATATACAAAATCAAATATTTCCTTTTAAGTTCAATACAAAGGAACTGAAATGCTATCAATGTACTAGTGATGTCGTTTT
Source organism: Gortyna flavago (assembly GCA_963669345.1). Lineage (NCBI taxonomy): Eukaryota > Metazoa > Arthropoda > Insecta > Lepidoptera > Noctuidae > Gortyna > Gortyna flavago. Next base: position 4,290,116 of record OY770155.1, on the reverse strand, counting down.
CGCCACGTTTAGCGCGTTACACGAGCATATGCACAAGCACTACCGACACTTCGTTTGTAACGAGTGTGATGCTGGTTTCATTAATCACATATCATTATCCAGACATGGCGTAATTCACACGAAAGGAACCTTCGTCTGCCGACATTGTTCTGTTGTATTCGACAACGTATTCAAGAGAAGAAACCACGAGATGGGCAGCCATAAGAAACCTGGCAAATTAAATAAATGTCATTTCTGCAATGAAGGTTTTAAGGATTATATTACGAAGGAATTGCATCTTTCTACGGTTCATGGCGTTGCTCCACAGAAACATAATTGCACCGCGTGTGACAGGAGCTTTCCTTCTAATAGTTTTCTTAGTGCACATGTCAGACGCTTCCATCTGATGGAAAAACGACACAAATGTTTCGAGTGCAATAGAGCGTTCTTCAGGGGTGGCGACCTAAAGAAACATATGTTGATACATACAGGGGCTAAAGATTTTAAATGTGTAGTCTGTTCAAAGTATTTTGCTAAGAAATCCACTCTAAATCAGCATATGAGGATTCATAACAATGATAGGCGTTTTAAATGTACAATATGTGATCAGGCGTTTGTGCAGAAACCTAGCTTGACCTGGCATATGAGGGCAAAGCACGAAGATGCTTGTTCTACTTAATATGAAAGCTCTCAAACTTAATGTTATGTTCGTCCATCAGTTTCTTGTTTTTAGCTGTAAGTAAAGAATATAATAATTTAAAACACCTAACTCAACTCAGCCTATCGCAGTCCACTGCTGGACATTGGCCTGTCGCAGGCTGCGCCACAATACCTTGTTCTCCGCCTTCCGCATCCAGTCTGTCCCAGCCACTTTCGTCGGTCCATTGAACTGGGGGGCGTCCCGCGCTACGCTTGCCGTTACGCGGTCTCCACTCCAGGAACCGTGTGCTTCACCAGTCATCGGTCCTTCGACAAACATGGCTAACCTTGTTACACGTTTCTCTGTTTTGTGCTCAAATATTTTAAGTCGTACGGTCTCAGAATAAATTAAGAACGTCTTTACTTAAAGTTTAGTGTCGTTTTAGGATTTGTGGGAGTAATTTTTAAATAATGCTGTTTAGTTGAAAGTGAAATTACGGAAATAAGGCTGGTTTGAGGTTACGTTTCTTCCTACCTAATAGCTACCAAAGTTATAATGTTGTTGTGCTTGTAAAAGTCAGGTTATTTTAGGTTTTTATACTTTGTAAATAAATAAAATATGCTAACTGCAGTCCGCTCGACGAGAAAATGCGTTCCAGACCTGTCATGGGAATAATGGGTTTCATACATGGTTTCATACAAATGAATACGTGTCACGTACTTATGACATGATTGTTTTTTATAGAAGGAAGAATGAATATAGGTACTGTCGACTGTTACACGTCATATGATATGATTTTGCAATGCAAATAATTCCTATTTTGGTGTCCTGAAAGTACCAAATTGCCAAGTAACTGCGACCATTTTGGATGTAGTGCGGTTGGTCACAGTTCTAACCTAACCCAGTTTGTCGGGGTGCCCTTGCTTAGTTACTGCGACCAACTGTGAGAAAATGCAATGAAGTTAAAAAGAAGCTCAATTATTTAAAAAAGGATGCATCATAGAGGCGAAAAAAGTGTTTGCAGGTTCGTTAATTTTTTTTTAAGTTTCCTCATTAGAAGAAGGTTTAAAAGTTTTATGAGGATCAGTTAAATAATTCCACATTTAAAGCTGCCTTTTTACTGTAGTGGGCTTATATCTTATCTTTAAGGTTACATAATGCATGTCTAGCGTAGGTAAGTAGGTATGTATGTTTGGTGAGATTTTACTTACCTACTTGTGATTTTGTTGTTATTAGAGTAGATAGCATGATTCTGTTTAAATTTGTGCAAAATATATTAATAAATTAAAAATGCTGTTTCATTTCAATTACTCGGTTTAGAATTATGGTAATGTGATAGGTAAGTAATTATTTAAAAATAACTTTTGTTTGTGGCTTTGATCTGTTTCAATAAAAAGTACCTATTCAGACGAATCTATCTAAAATATCGGGAATCATTTACATAATTAGGAAGAGGCCTATACGTAAAACAAGCTAACTCAGTTATATGTTTTAAAATCATCATCTCCTGGCTATGTTCTGGGAGCCTAAAAAGGCCACTTTGGCAGAATCATAAAACAATTCATATCACGCAATTTCATCTATATGCCAGTTTTGTATGGAGATTCGTAAAATGCTATAGGTACACCTCTGCCTAACCTTTCAGGGATATTTAGGTGTAAAACTGTCAAACTGATGAATTGCGTGATATGAATTGTTTTATGATTCTGCCAAAGTGGCCTTTTTAGGCCCCCTGGTCGGCTTCCAGTCTAACTAGGTGCAGCTGAATATTAGTATCTTACATAGAGCGACAGCCTATCTGACCTGCGTAACGTACATAAAATGAAAATTGATCGCAATTGTTTTCATTTTGATAGTTCAGCCACGTCCATTGCGTTACTTAGGTACATTGTTGGACAGACTAATCTTTCAAACCTATGACACTGGATTAGAAATTTCCTTCAAAACCCTCGGATTGTAATTGAAAGTGTGCTGGGCAATTTGGGTGCTGGTTTTCAGACTTTCGGGCTTACCGACCCTTAACGACTGTCAAAGATCCACGAATGACAGCTGCGCCTAACTAAGGGTTTAACGTGTTTAAAGATGGTCGTGCACATAATCAGCCACAATATTTAGCATTATTACTTTCAGCATTTTACCTTGATACATATTTTAACCAAATAACCGAACATCCTAATTTATCATCTGAATGATTTATCCTTTTATTTGTAGGTGATCAACAAAGAACTGTTGAGGAAAAAGAAACGGATGGCAATGACCTTATGGAAAATATAGATGAAAAAGAACTAAAAATAACACCCAGGACCGAACTGTTAAAACATCGAAGTAACATTAAAGAAGTACTTCTTAATTCTAACGCAACGCCTGTAAGACGGTACGGAGGGATCGGATATACGTGCTGCTACTGTCCAGACCAGTTCGAACGCCCTGCGGATCTTAAGAAACATACTCTAGAGAACCACAGAAATGTCTCAGAAGCAAACTTTATGAAGAACATGAACATGTCCGAATATATCGTCAAGTTAGATATAACTTCATTGAAATGCAAGCTTTGCGACAGTAACATGAATACTCTAGATAACTTAATAGACCATCTTCAAAGCGTGCATGAGAAAAAAATCTATAAGAATCATGTAAACCATATCTTTCCTTTCAAATTCGGCAACGATTTACTGATATGCAATATTTGCTCGAACACTTTTAGCAAGTTCAGGACCCTTGTTAGACATATGCATATTCATTACAGGAATTATATTTGCACCGTTTGCGACACCGGATTCGCCAACCGTAACTCATTAACACAACATTTAGTTAATCACAAAACAGGGGAATTTGTTTGTGACTACTGTCCAAAGTTCTATCCTACTCTTGTTAAAAAACGAATGCACGAAAGAACATCCCACACACACGTAGACGCTACTTATAAATGTGGTTATTGTCAAGAAACTTTTAAAGATCATGGACAAAAGGAAGCTCATGTAACTTCTGAACACGGTGTGGTATCATTGAAAAGTGTATGTCAAGCTTGCAACAAAGTATTTCCCAATCGGAAGAAACTTAACATACACGTTAAAAGAGACCATCTAATGGAGAGGCCACACAAATGTAAGGAGTGTGACATGTCGTTTTATTCCACGACAGGGCTAAAAAGTCATATGGTCAAGCATACAGGGTTGAAAGAATTTCAGTGCTCAGTATGTCTGAAGAAATATGGGAGGAAGAAGACATTGAATGCTCACATGCAGACACATTCTGAGGAGAAGAGGTTCAAATGTGAAAAGTGTGCGCAGAAATTTACGCAGAAATGTACTTGGAGAGGACATATGAGGTCCAAACATGCAGAAATTGTTTAACGTTATTTTGCGAATGTGTTTGGCATAGGAAATAAAAAATTACGTAAGTAAGTCTTAATTGATTTGCTTAAGAGCGTTTACGACGTACGGCATTACATACAAACTTTCAAGCCCTTGTTTTTCGAAATGAATGAACCGATTTTAATGAAACTTCGTACGCATAAGCAGGATACAAAGGTCTAAAAAATTAGTAAACAACATTTTCGAAATGTGTTATTTAAAAAAGATAACTTTCCATAGAAACAGAGGTTTCCACCTCTGTTTCTATGGAAAGTTTTAAATCGGTCTAATTTGGCTGTAACACAATTTTTCCAAAATGGTTTATGGGTTTATGTAGGTGTTCGTTCTCCTAATAATATTATTAATTTCATATTTTATTATTTGATTTTATTTTATTTTATATACAAGGTTAGGTAGGGTATACTATGTATTATTATGTATAACACTGAGTGACCTAAATCAGCATATAAGTCACGCTTTTCTGTGACTTAAGTGGTCCATTTTTACAAAGAAAAGCGTGACGTGCGGGTTTAGGTCACACGAGCTATAAAATTGTATAGGTACGATACATATGATCACGGTTAATTTCACGCCGTGCAATAATCACACGTATCGTAATGTACTATTTGCGAATGATTTTGGCATAGATCACACTTACCAACTACATATTACGTGGTACTACAATGGGTACAAAGAATTAAAAATAAAGCAGTGACAGATAAATTAATTACCTACGTGATGATCCATGGTACTCACATATTTACAAAAAAAAAACAGTAGACGATTTCCCCAAAATTTTACTAATAAAAAAAAAATCTGTGTGTGTTTAAATCAGTGTGTGAGTTAAAATAATCACAGAATGTAAAATTAATGTCTGCAAACAAGACACGTTGCGCCGACCACAAATACATTAGAATAATGGAGAATTATAATAACCCAAAAAATGATCTCATCATCATCATCTGCCTAGCCTTTTCCCAACTATGTCGGCTTCCAGTCTAACCGGATGCAGCTGAATACCAGTATTTTACATGAAGCGACTGCCTATCTGACCTCCACAACCCAGTTACTGGGTAATACGATACCCCTTGGTAAGACTGGTTGTCAGACTTTCGGACTTCTGACTACCCGTAACGACTGTCAAAGATCCACGAATGACAGCCGGGACCAACGGCTTGACGTGCTTTCCGAGGCACGGAGGGTAACAAACAAACAAAAAATGATCTATTACTTCATAAACAATAAACATTCATACATTTAACAAATTATAGTAAGTGAAATGAAACACTGTGTAGGTATCCTTAATGTTTTCCTATAATAGGTGTCACCTTTGCCAAACTGAGTTTGTTGACAGGCGTAGCTCCCTAATTATGTAGTACTTATTAATAAAACCAAACCAACATGATCGAAATACTTTGCGATAGAATAAATGCATCAAATAAAGTCGTACTTTTCTTTATAGGTCAACCTCAAGCAGATACAGTCGCAATTAAAATAGAAGTCGACCAACTAGCTGAAGTCAAGAAAGGACAAATAACACCACTGAAAACTGCTGGTATGAGTGTGGCAAACCCTAAAGCAGCAGGATCATCCAAACCTCCTATAGTGTCTAAAGGATATGGCGCTGAAATTAACAAGCATAAAACTAATATTATAGAAATAATGCGTTGGTCCAACGCTACACCAATAAAACTTTGGGGAGATATGGGTTACATGTGTTGTCACTGTGATGACCAATACTTAGAGCCGGCAGATCTCAAGACACACACCCTACAAGCCCATGAGAACGTTACCAAAGCCTACTTCATAAAAAACATGAGCATGTACAATTACATCATCAAATTAGACATCACTGATTTGCAGTGCAAGATATGTAATAAAAGTTTCGACACTACTGAAGAGTTAATGGATCACTTGAAAAATGAACACAAGAAAAATATACATACTGACATCAAAAATCACATAGTCCCTTTTAAGTTTAACACAAAGGCTCTCGAATGTTTCATTTGTAAAAATGTTTTCCACAAATTTAAATTATTAGTGATACATATGAATATGCATTACAGGAACTATATTTGTGATATCTGCGATGCCGGGTACGTAAATTATTGTAGGCTTAAGCTACATAAAGCCACACACAAAACTGAAAACTTCAACTGTTCATCTTGTTCGATGAAGTTCGAAACATTGGCTCAGAGAAACCTGCATGTGAAGACGAAGCATGCCAAAATTGTTCGTCACAAATGTGGTTACTGTAAGGAAAGATTCAACGATTATAGGAAAAAGGAAGCTCATCTGATATCTGTACATGGACAGAGTCAACAAAAGTCGAAATGCCAAGCATGTGATAAGGAATTTGATCACCGAAAACAATTAGCCGTGCACGTTAAAAGAGACCATTTGATGGTAAGACCACATGCTTGCGAAGTGTGTGAGAAGACATTTTTCACACCAAGTGAGCTGAGAAATCATATGAGCAAGCATTCAGGAGAGAAGCCTTATAAGTGTGAAATTTGTTTTAAGTCTTATGGACAGTCGAGGATCTTAAAAGAACATATGAGGATTCATAACGATGATAAGCGTTTTAAATGCGAACGTTGTGGACAGGCTTTCGTTCAGAAATCCAGTTTGAAATGTCATATGAAATCTAAGCATGGGGAGATTGTTTGAATTTATATGTATGTGTGTTATTAAAGAGATTAAAAGTTGCCGTTTGTTTAATTTGCTAATGAGAGAAAACTGATAAATATATTATTTTTCAAAAATTACTTCGTTCTCTTAGTGAAGTGTCTTTGGATTGAAGTGAGCTAGCTGTTGTAGGTTTATTCCGACGTTTTATTTTCGTATTCTTAAAGTTTATAAAAAACTTATTAAACATAATGATGGATTATAGAATTAGAATGAGGAAGTTAACATAAATAATGAGTATTATAAAGCAGCACATGCTGTGTTCAAGCTTAAAACAGAGCATTAGTACCTATAATACAATAATGTAAAATTTCTCTTTGTAGGTCACGGACGGGGAACTAGGATAATCAAAATAGAAAAACCAACAAAAGGAACCGTTGAATTGAAGTTCATCTCAAAACTAACATCGAGAGACCCAAAAGCCATCCTAAAAGGCTCAATATCAGAAACTGTGAAAAACAAAATGAATCTAAAAAATATATTGCTTAACTCTAACGCAAACCCAATAAGATGTAAAGATGGTCATGGATATGGCTGTTCGTTCTGTCCAAAACAGTTTTTGGAGCCGACTGTTCTCAAGAAGCACTTTCTAGAACAACATAACAATGACAAACTGATAAAGTACATGACCGCTAAACTGTTTGATCATGTCATCAAGCTAGATATAACGTACTTGAATTGTGCTCTTTGTGACAAAGACATCAGCAATTTGGACGACCTTATAGCACATCTGAAGGACGAACACAACAAGTCGATGTATCTAGACGCTAAAAGCCAAATCGTCCCGTTCAGATTCGACTCGCCGGAACTAAAATGTGTCATATGCTCCGCAGAATTCAGTTCATTCAAACTTTTACAAGAACACATGAATTCACATTTCGGTAATTATATTTGTGAAATATGTGGAGCAGGGTTTGTGACTGACAGACTCCTAGTAAACCACGTCAAACGGCATGATAGCGGAGAGTATAAATGTGATCAATGCGATAAAACTTTTAGAAACCAAATTAAAGTACGCGAACACATAAAACGAACACATCTAGGTCAGAGCAAGAGAAACAAATGCAATTACTGCGCGGAAAGATTCGTTGATTACTGGAAAAAGATGGATCATATGGTAAAAGAACATGGAATGCCTCCTGTTGTTCTTAAATGTACCGCTTGTGAGCGAACTTTTAGTAACCAACGGTCCTTATCACGGCACACGAAGAAAGATCACCTTCTGGAGAGAAGGCACAAGTGTGGAGAATGTGAGATGGGATTCTTTGGAAAGAGTGGTTTGCAAAAACACATGGCCAAGCACACGGGGCTGAGGCAGTTCAGATGTGAAGTTTGCTTTAAGGCTTATGGAAGGAAGAATACGCTAAGGGAACATATGAGGATCCATGCGAATGACAGGAGATTCGCTTGCACTCACTGTGGTCAAGCGTTTGTCCAAAAGTGTAGCTGGCGGAGTCACATGCGTTCGAAACATGGAGAAGAAGTGTAACAGCCGTAGACATTCTGAAGAGTACGGTTTTTTAGTAATTGTAATATAGATTTTATGTACATCATTGTTACATTATATTAATTTTTAGGTGAGAATATCCCTAATTCCCAACGGCTCAGTTTAACTTTTTAATAACAAGCGAAACATCACTCGCGCTTTTTTATTAAGACTTAGCAAAACCGACTCTGATTTCATTTAGGACATTATATGTTGTTTTTTTTTTATTTAAGAAGACTTTCCGCTCTCATGTGATCTTTCAACGTACAATTTCATGACGCATCGCAACTATAATTTCATCAACGTTAGTAGCGCTAACCGACGCAATATCTCAAGAATTTAACTCATACTGAGTGAATTGATAGCATTTATTTGTTCATAGGTGAACAACGCAACACATCATTTAAAGAAGATAATTTACCTGCAGTGAGAACTGAATCAAACTCTGAGAAATCGCGCAAAGAAACAGCGAGAAGATCTGACGATTTAAAAACAATACTTCTATATTCTAATGCAAGTTTAATCAGAAATAAAGATAGCGATGGATACTGCTGTAACTTCTGCCCCAAAAAATTTGAAGACCCCAAGTACTTAAAGGCACATTCTTCAGAAGAACATTCCGACATACAAGCTTTAAGAATGCCGAAATCTTTTGAATACCTTATCAAAGTTGACATAACTGATTTGAAATGCAAGATTTGCCTAAAGAACCTTTCAAAATTAGATGAGTTGACCGCACATTTAAAAACAGATCACAACAAAAAGTTCACTACAGACATGACCGAAATTATTCCTTTCAAATTCGATACTCAGGAATTCCGTTGCGCTGTATGTGAAGCGGAATACTCGACGTTTAAAATATTACAAGAGCACATGCATCATCATTTCAGGAACCATATTTGTGAAATCTGCAATGCAGGCTTCATCACAAGACGGTTACTTATCTGCCACAAAAGAAGACACGCGAAAGGAGAATTTAAATGCAGTCAATGTGATAAAACATTCATTTGCGATCAAAAGAGAAGGGACCACGAACAAAGGATGCACTTAGGCCTTAAAAAGAGAAACAAATGCAAAGTTTGCAATGAAAAATTTGAAGACTATTGGACGAAAATGCATCACATGGTTCAGAAACACGGAGCTCCTCCGATATCCCTGAAGTGTACTGCTTGCGAACGAATATTTACTAACAGGCGATCATTAGCACGACACGTGAAGAAAGATCACTTAATGGAAAGACAACATGTCTGTACTGTCTGCGATATGCAGTTTTTCCTAAAGCATCTCCTAGTAGAACATATGAGGGTACATACTGGGATTAAGAAATTCCAATGTCATGTGTGTACGAAGCACTATGCGACTAAAAAGTCTTTGCGACAGCATCTTCGGTCGCACGCTGACGATCGTCGATTTGCTTGCACAGTGTGTAGTCTAGCATTTGTGCAAAAACGTACGTTAAAAAGTCATGTGAAAGCGAAGCATGGGCAGTAGGTTTTAGTGTTAAGCCTCGTCCCCACTAGGAACATTTGTCGAGCGACATGTGTCCCCGGAGACATCGGGCGACGTCCGACGACATCGCCGCGACATTGTTGAAACTGTTCCTTGTCGCACAGTCGATGAAGAGTAGAGGTTCGACTGAACTGATGTGGAGGGGACAAGACATCGGGCGACGTGGGGCGATGTAGGGCGACATCGCGCGATGTCTCCGGGGACACATGTCGTTCGACAAATGTTCATAGTGGGGACGAGGCTTTAAGTTTTTACTGTAATAGTTAATATAGTTGTACATGGATCTTTTGGTGCATGGCAAAATTAGGAACTAATGCCGCCTAATCTTGTATAATCTTGTTTTTTCAATGTAATTTCACAAATATTGGGAGCATAGCAATGGTGGCCCAGAGGTAACGGCCCCTACTTACGAGTTGTAGGTCGTGGGTTCGAACCCAGCTAGGCTCATTTCGTTACCACTGCTCTCAATACGGTGAAGGAAAACATCGTGAGGAAACCGGTATGTCCTAGAACGAAAAGTTCGAAGACATGTGATATCTACCAACCTGCATTGGGCCCGCGTGGTGGATTACCACCCACTCCATCTTAGAAAGAGAGGAGGCGTGTGTCCCAGCAGTGGGAACATTATATTTATACCAACAGCGCCCCCCTGTCAATGTCATCCAAACGCCAAAAGTTCCTTGTGGAACTGTCTGTGTCTATTCTGTAAAAATCTCACCGTGAAAATAAAAAAAAGTAAAGTGAGCTGTCATTCCACCTGATACTAGGGACTGACACTCTTGATAGCTCACTTCACCTAGGTTTTCACAGTGACATTTATACAGAATACCTCGGCTGTATGTTGTTTTTAGGCAGGCATTAAAAATAAATTCATAATTCTGTATTTGTTTTTTTTTTCACATTTGAATTATGAAACTCAATACTTCATTACCTTATTTACATTTTATGGATGACCTATGTGATTATCAATCGTAGTGACTGCACTTGAACGCTCAGGGGCCCTAAAAAGGCCACTTTGGCAGAATCATAAAACAATTCATATCACTCATTTTCATCTTTTGTGACAGTTTTGTATGGAGACTCGTAAAATGCTACAGGTACACCTCTGCCTAACCCATCAGGGATATACAGGGAGATTTTTTAATCACCATCCAAATTTGTACAGTGTGTTCTACCCATGATTATGAAAAACTTTCACTATGGGACCTACTCTGAAATCTCGAAAAAAAAATTTGCTGTTTCATACAAACGTTCAATACCTACTTGACCAAAATGTATGAAACAGTTGTTTTTTTTTTTCATGATTTCAGAGTTGGTCCCATAGTGAAAGTTGTTCGTAATTATAGGCAGAACACCGTGGGAAACTGTCAAACAGATAAATTGCGTGATATGAATTGTTTTATGATTCTGCCAAAGTGCCCTTTTTAGGCCCCCAGGTATATTCATTGATTGAACATAGTACCTAATTTAATTCTAGGTATGTACCTACATGGTCTTCACATATAATTATAATTAAGTAATGTTTACAAAATATTGATAAACATTTTAAAATAACATTCTTCTCCATGCGAAACTACCTTTTAGAAAGGGCGCTTCGATCAAATTAAATTTCTTGTAAAATTTTACGTTCACAAGTTGTTTTCAAATCAAATCAAATCATTTATTTGCTTGAATATGGGTAGGTACATGAGGTGATACATAATTACAGCAGTTCTTTAAACCATATCCTTCCTACCTTAACAGGTGTGCAAATATCTAATAGAATAAAATATACACATACATAAACTCACGCCTTCCCATGGGGGTAGGTCTGCTTAGGCAGACAATTACAGAACGCCACCTGCTACGATCCTTACACACTATTTTGGCCTCGTTTACGTTCACACTTCTGGCAGTACACACACGGTTGCAAGAGACATTTGTTACATTACTTAATCCATGATTTCAATACATACATGACATCACATTGAAAAATATCCATAACATATATTATTATTGACATTTATTAATTATGTAATTTTTGTTATCATTGTTTAATTTAATTATATTTATCATTTAAATAATCATTAACTTTATAATATGCTTTATTGATCAAAAAAGTCTTTAATTTATTTTTAAATGATATAAAATTAGTTGCTTCCTTTATATTATTAGGTAATTTATTATATATTCTAGGGCCCATACAAAAGGCACTTTTGTCAAACGTAACCGTTCTATAGCGTATTGCTTGAAGTGTACTGGCAAGCCTGCTACTTTTTAAAGTTTCATATTTATTTATATTATTTCTAATATCTAATGCTAGTTCGTAAATATACAGCGATGGCAATGTCAATATTTTTAAATTTATAAAATGTGGTTTACAAGTATCTGTAGGTTTTAATGCACATATTGCCCGGATACATTTCTTTTGGGCTTTGAAGACTGTTTCTCTCTCAGTGGCATTGCCCCAAAACATTACACTATATCTCATTATCGAACCAACGTAAGCGTGGTAAGCAGATAGAAGTGCACTCTGATTTACCACTCTACGAAGCATATAGATGGCATATGAATAACGACTTAATTTTGTACATACTTGTCCAATATGTGTCCTCCATGTCATGACTGAGTCTAAGTGTAATCCAAGAAATTTTATTGTGTTTATATTTTCTATGTTTATTTCTTTTGTTTTGATTTTTAATGACCTACTTGTTATAATGCTTTACTATTATTACTTTTAAACGTACACTATCATCAATATGCATGCTTAAAATTAACCATAATATAAATTAAAAAATATAATCGGACCAGTGGAACTAAATAATTTAACAACTCAACAACCAACTTCAAGTGGGTATGAAATAAGTACTAAACTTTTATTATTCATTTCATTATCTCTAAAACATAATATCTACTCGTTATTTCCAGGTCTTCGCTCCAGAACTATTCCCGATTCTCCAATAATCTTCGAAGATGAAGAAAAAGGCATCCGTTTGGACAGGAAACTCAACTTTTCCTCTTTTGTCTCCATTCGACCGGTGGGCAAGACGACCATACCTTGGGTCCGCGTGCAGCAAAAGAAAATAGCCGAAGAGAGACGTTTAACGGAACTTGACTGGCAGTTTGACAACATTAAGACGATCCTGAAATGCTCCAACGCTTCTCCCGTCCGTTGTCGAGTAGGCACGAGGTTTGCCTGCAGTTACTGCCTGGACCAATTTCAAAATCCAACGGAATTGAGAACTCATTCTATGCAAGTCCACGTTAATGATAGACCAGAGTTCTTTAACGCAAGATCTTTGTCCAGACATATTGTTTATTTGGACATTACTGGTTTGAAATGTAAGATCTGTGACCAGGCTGTGGAAAAATTGGATCAGTTGATAGACCATTTAAAGACTGTTCACGATGAGTTGATTTATAAGCAGATAAAGAATCAGATCGTGCCGTTCGAGTTTGATGGTCGGAAGCTCCTGTGCGGGGTGTGTGCAGCCGATATAGGAGACTTCAGCGATTTTCAAGATCACATGTCTGAGCACTACAGGAACTATATTTGTGGTTTCTGCGATGCTGGCTTCGTTATTCGCAGCAAAATGCTTGAACATAAGAAAGCAGTCCATTTGGTTTGATTTTCTGGCCATTTTTTTTTTGTCTTTTTAGGAATATTGTTTTGATACTAAATCAGTAAGTTTTAATTAGGCATCTAATCACTTAATTACCTACAGTAAAATATAAACAAAAGATGTGATTATGTCCACACGATAGAAGGGAAAACTTATATGAAGCGAGTATACGCGATTCAGCGTCACTGACTTTCACTGTTCAGATACATCAATAATAGGTGAAAACTTAAAGAAATGATGATGCGACGATTTTTGCTGTGGTCTATTCGTGTTTATAAAGAGAAGAAGAACCTTTACTCCAGCGTCATTAAGCTTAGCACGCACTGCGATTAAACGCAACCGGTTTAGGAATAGCTGAAAACGCAAAACCGTGTATCAACACGCACTGCGGCTGGCGTTTTGCTTAAATATATTTTCAGTTCCACCATGGATTTCTGGCGAGCATCATGTGTTGTGGCTTTGGTATTGAAATTAAAAAATAGAATCGTAAACAACGCCGCCGCCATAGGTACTGGGTACATCCACTAACCGATCAATGACATTTGAAAGGATACTTTTACAAAATGTAGATACAACAACGTGCGTACAACAACGCTCTCACAGTCGAGACTGAATAAAAATCCGAATGCTGTTAACCGCCGCGCCGTGCGTGCGCCACAGTAGGTACTCTTAATATGGGACACAAAAAAATCGCGCGTTTTCAAACCGCGTTCAAAATGTAGCAAGTTGCGTTTTTAAAATCAGTCACTGAAAAAAGTCGCTAATGCGTGCGCTTATAGAAAGCCATATGTTAAATATTTTTTTTGCGGTTTCAGACCTGCGGTAAAACGCGGGCGTTTAATCGCAGTACGTGCTAAGCTTCTAGGCGATTTTCAGCAGTTTTTTCATTTGTTAACAAGTTGAGGGACACTTAACGCCCCTCTACAATAAAACTTCTATTGTGTCTCGTTCAGCGTCCTACAATGTGTTAAGGTACCGCAGTTGCAAAGCTGCCTAATCTCTATTGTAGACCGCAGCGACACGGCTCCATTGATGGTCATAGAGCCGAATGTTGCCGTTTTCTTAAGAACCAGTCGTATCGCTGTTTTGTCATTGCGGCTTTGCCAGTGCGGAATTTTACCTACCTTTTGTAACTGTCTAATTTGTAGTGGACTTAATTGTAGTAGTTTTAAGGCCTATTCAGATATAAACAATATCGCTGTAATCGCTAAATACTGGTCCGCCTTCTGGTTAGTCACTTTGGACCAGTAACGCTACCGAGCGCGACTGCGATATCGCTTAGGTATATCTGAATAGGCCTTTAATGTTAATATTAAAATCAATACTTTGGTATTTTAATAAATGTAACTGCATGATTGATTTTATTTGTGTTTCATTTATTTCAACTTTATTCCAGCGTGTACTCCATCTGATCATTTTAATTATGATAATCGATGCGAAACATCCAAAACGCCTTTTTACATGCCCAGCGTGAAATCAATAGCTTTCGATATAATTGCATATGTCTGTCGGTCTCAGTAAAAGTATGGTTTCCTAGCAGAGCGGCGGGCGCCACACAACGGCAAGTGGCGGCTGTCATGAACAAGATGGCAGCGGGGTTTGACTTTACGGTGTCCAAAAACACTCTTGAAAAACACCAATTTACTTTCATAAATAACGTTTCAGTGACGTCATTCGCACGTAAATTGCGGACGCTATGTCGTGGCCACCACTCTTCTAGAAACCGTTGCTTAAGTTATATAACAGTTCTAAAATAAGCATTTATCTTGTGTCTAGATTATACCTACATTTAGAACATCACCAAAAAAATCAGTTTGTGTAACACAAAGATACATCAAGTGATTATATTCAGCAGTTAGTATGATCCAAGTAATCTAAGAAAAGATCAGAAATGTCAGCTTCATCACTTACATTAATGACGAGTAATATCCATTCATTAAAAAATTTCATTGGCAACATTGTTTCCGAATATCCAACTACCCTCATTTGTATGCGATGTGATCAAACATTAACAATCGCTTTTTTTGTAGGTACCGATCCAGAATCCATACTGATCGAGATAGAGGTCGACATGTCTTCATTTTTTACTTCCGAAGACGAGGCTGAAGTCTCCACACTCAACGAAGTCGATAAACACAGAGAGAATATCCGAACGATCCTCCTTTCTACCAACGCCACGCCTATGGGAAGATACGGGAGCCTCGGGTACAATTGCTGCTTCTGCACTGAAGTCTACTCAGCCCCCAGGGATCTCAAAAAGCACACAATCGAACAACACGACGAGGAAAACATCTCCACATATATGAATAACTACACAATGCTTAACTATATCGTCAAGCTAGACATCACGGGTCTACGCTGCGAAATGTGCATGAAACCGTTCAACGAACTCCAAGAGCTGATTGACCATCTTACTACAGAACACCAGAAATTCTTCCACACTGACATTGGGAGTCACATCGTTCCATTCCGGTTCGATTCGGATGTCCTGCACTGCGTTGAATGCTCCTTCGAATATAACAACTTCAAGATTTTACTCGAACATATGAATACTCATTATAGTAACCATATCTGCGAGGTTTGTGAAGCTGGCTTCGTGAACAGAAGAATGCTGCAAGCCCACATGTATAGACACAAAACTGGGGTCTTCCAATGTGGCTTTTGCACAAAAGTTTTTGATACTAGAATTAAAATGAAAGTGCATGAGCGAATGGTTCATTTGTACGTTAAGAAAAGACCAAAGTGCACAATCTGTGAGAGGAAGTTTAATGACTTCCAGAAGATGATACAGCATGAGGCTGAAGATCACGGTCTTGAGAGAGAGTTTAAGTGTGAGATGTGTAGTAGAATGTTTCCTACTCAAAGATCTTTTACGATTCATAAAAAGTTCTATTGTGAACCCAATGATTAGAGAAGAAAATCTTGCTGGAATTAAATTCTTTAAAATAATAACGGATGCGTAAAAGTTAATGCACAACTGTTAGGTTAAATTCAGGGCTCACACCAAATAAAAAACCAAGACAGAGGGCTGTCAACAGTAAAGTGAAGCCGGTTTTGTAAGACATGTGTGCACTTAGTGAGGTGTAGTTTGATTGTAAATGGTTGTAAATGTGTGCGTGTGAGCGTGTATGCACAGAGCGGAGGTGTAGTTTTGGCATGCTTCACTGTATCGTTCTCAGCGCTCTGTCTTGGTTTTTTATTTGGTCTGAGCTTCAGGGAAGTTATTTTCATCACATGAATAGACACGATTTGACACGAATACTCAAATGACAAAGAACATAATCAACTTTGAGACTCCTCCTCCTTAGTCGTTCACTCTTGACAGAGTGGCCGTGGTTGATGACTGCATTTTCTTTGGCCAAAGCAGCCCTCGCGATGCTCCTCCACTTATCCCGGTCTTCAGCGGTCTTCCCGGTCTCGGAAATTCTGAATTATTGAGGTTTGTGTTGACGCTTTGATAAGGGCTGTCCAACGCGTAGGTGACCTGACTGCGTAGAATGAGTAAAGATGAGTACTTAGCCTTTTTTTTGACTATCAAGTGCTAAGTTGTTAGCCGGAATCTCAACGTTTACATGAACTCACTAATAACACAAAGATAAGATAGGTAATGTTTATTTGGCAAGAACAGTGTTGACAATTCCTTATAATCTACATTAATAGCTAGGTTTACATAAAAAAACAAAATAAGACGCATTTTGCTTATGAAATCTATACTAGGTCGAGCCAGGCTTCTCCTAAAAATGTTTGGTTTCTACCAAACATTTTTTGTTTAGTTTTTTAGGATAGCAGGCACTTTTTCCATCTTATTACAAAACTAAATCTAACTTTAGTTCTTGCCTAAACCTTTGAGCCAGTATTTGTATTTAGAACTTTATTTCGATATAAGCAAAGTTCTTAATACTAAAATGACAACTTAGCAGTGAACTAAGTTGTCATTTTTGTACAAAGACAGTTAGGTTCTTAATTCAATAATTATTTCTGATCTAAAGATAAAACTTGTTTTGTAATAAAGCCTTTTTAGTTAAGTTCAATCCAAATAGGTGTAATATATTTCCAGCATTAACATCAAATATTTTTTTGGTTTTGAAGAGCTGATTAAATGAATAGAGTAGCCATAAAAAAGCTTAAATGCCAGCTAAATTAAGGCCTTTGCATAGAATGCATCAAAAATAGTCCCGGCTTAAGTTGGAAAAGGAGGACCTCCATTGATCATTAGTCATTTATAACTATTGAAGTATTTGTAGATGTAGACTTAAATTGTAGTTATTATGTGTTAAGCAGTTCCGGATTAGCCCATAAGCAAGTACGTACGGCATTTCATACAAACTTTCAAGCCCTTGTTTTTTGAAATGAATGAACCGATTTTAATGAAACTTCGTACGCAAAAGCAGGATACAAAGGTCTAAAAAGTTAGCAGAGAACATTTTCGAAAAATTGTGTTACAGCCAAATTGATTGGGAAAATTTGACAGTTTCGGGTAGCTTGATGTGCTGGCGTCTGTATCTACTCAAGTCTACCGTCAAAGGAAGAAAGCTTGAGTTTATGTGTGTATAGTGGATCGCGAATTATATATAACAACGTTCATTATCCCTGAAACTCTAAAATTTTCCCAATCAACTTTGAACCTTATGCCTTAGCAATAAAGTTGAAAATCTATTAAAGAAATTTGACAGATTGAAGTATCTTGATGTGCTGGCGTCTGCACATATTTTATCCATGAAAAGCGATATACTGCTTTGAGCTATTATCAGACTGCATGTGAAAACGCGGACTAGATCAGTCTGGATAGTCGCTTCAGGACCTATCTGTAATTTTATGAATCTTTATAAGGTATCATGTACTGTTTATTTAGTAAAGCATGTATAATCGACCCCGTACTTGGTCTGCAGTCCGTTCTCAGTAATTTTACCTCTGAAAACAGCAACCTTAATGCAACGAGAATAAATTTCACAATGATTTTGACTGACTTGTCAGTGATAGCAACCCAATAGTAACCTTATTAGAGTGAGAAAAGATCACTGTCATTTGGACAGTGATGCAAAATCTGAGGTAACTGGTAAAAGGAATGTACCATTGCCACTATAAGGATGAATATTACCTACTTGCACGTCTAAGGCCTGATTTTTCAACAGTTAGAGAACTTTTATGCGAACAATAAGAGAACAAATTATGACAGCCTGACATATTTCCTATACAAAAGCTGTCAAACGACCATATTTATTCTCATTGTTTATTCTTCAGTTAAAAGTTATCTGGATATTGAAAAATCTGCCCTAAAAGGGACAAGGTCTATTAATTGTCTATGTTAGTGTGCATATAAGTCCATAGTACACACGAGCGACATGCGTCGACGACAGAAGCAACTGACAGCTGCAACCGTCGACGCGTGTCAACATGCCGCTCGTGTAGTTGAGTACCTACGATATCGGCGACAGTTGCAATTGTCTCTCTTCGACGCGTGTCGCTCGTTTATATGCACACTAATAGTTAATGAATGTTAAAGAACTTATGACTACTTATATCTACCTAAATTTTGCAATAAGTACATACTTAAACACATACATCATTTACCTAGTTAATTCTTTTTTTTATTGATCTCAAATACGTGATATATTTTTATTATAAATTGCTGTGAGCTCACATTTTTAAACACTTCAGTGACACCCGATTGGTTGTGTAAACCACCACCAAAATACATTAAGATACGTGTTACTTTACGCTCATACTATTTTTTAGCTCATGTTACCAAAACCCGCACTTAACGTCACGCTTTTCTGTGTAAAAATGGACTACTTAAGTCACAGAAAAGCGTGACTTAAATGCGGGTTTAGGTCGTAGAGTGCTATAAACAAAATGCAAAGAGAAAGTAACAGAGGATTTTTTTTATTTATTCTGGGAAATGTTGTCTTATTTTTAATTTAACTATTTTAGTATTAAAAATAATTTTCTAGTTGTTGATTCGAGTACGCATCGCACAAAGATTATGAAATATTTATTAGAAATAAATATGTCGTCAATGTAGCACCATCTTTGATTTCCTACTTTACCTTCCTGCATTTTTCTTCTTGTAACTGTCGTAAAAGATGACATCTCATGATCTCATACTGTCTAGCCTTTTTCCATCTATTTTTGGGGTCGGCTTCCAATTTAATAGGATGCAACTGAATACCAGTATTGAACGTAGAGCGACTGCCTATCTGACCTCTACAACAGTAATTACTAGGTAACACGATACTTACCCCTTGGTAAGAGTTGTCAGACTTTTGAGCTTCTGACGACCCGTAACGACTGTCAAAGGTGCACGAATAACAGCCGGGGCCAACAGCTTAACGTGTTTTCCGAGGCACGGGGTCTGTATGTAAAGATGGTCACCAAGCCGCGGCAAGCGTAGCTTATCCTGATCTATCGACCCGTGCGGCTGTTATTAAATAGCCACGAGCCCCTCCTGTGGTAAAACATAACAAGGGCCATTATCTCAACAGGATGGGCAGAAGCGTCCCCATTTTTCTAACGTTCCTGCTAATAACGCCATTCTGCAATTACTACCTAGTTATATTTTTGAGTTGGGTTTTTGGCGTGGCAATATCTTCTATGAAAGTCTGTTCATTAAAATATTCCACATTTAGCAGCAGACGTTTATTTACAGTGAGCATAAAGTTTTATCTTACCTCGCTCTAAGACACAAATCGCAGACATCACCCAAAAAGCAGCCACGCTCAAATGGGACTGGGCCGGTCACTTTTGCCGCATGTCAAATGCATTGAGGGCTAAGACCACCACAGCATGTGTCCCTAAAACGTCCAACAGCATCACGAAGTCCCAGGCGTAGATGGCGGGACGAACTTGACTCCTAATGAGGGATTGCTCTATATTGGCTCAGGATCTAGTTGAGTGGAAAAAGGACAGGGAGGCCTTTTTTCTGCAGTAGTACAATACAGGCAGGCTGATTATTATTATTAATAACTCATAAAAAGATATCTTTCGCAAAAAGAACCAACTTACCACATTTGTACCGTTTTCTAATGAGCTCCCGGGATACAGTCAAAGGCCTAATGAGAAATTCTTTATAAATTATCTCGGAACTCAAATCGGTCGAAGAAAAGCCTACATTCACAGGTGGTATTTTATGCATTAGACAGGATATGTGACAGTTATTATTTGTAAGAATAAATCCTTACCATAAGGTTAAACAAAATGTAATTAATTATTTATTACCTAAAAATACTAAAGTTACGTAAATAATAATTAACAAATACAGCTTTTAAAGATAAAAATGCTTCAGAATGATGTAATAGGTACCTACCTACTATACATAATTATAACTACTAAGATAATAATATATAATATAAGTTTTTTTTTTTTTTATTCCAAAGGATATTTTTATTTATTTTTTGTTTAACATAGTTTGCATATAAAAATAACAAATTTAAATCCTAACTTAACTAAAACTATACAAAAACTAAAATATTGCGTCGAAAAATTCGTCCGCATCGCTGTCGACTGGTAATGTACCCAAGAGACTGGCAGCATTACCACGTTGTATGGCAATGCTTAACCTTTGGCCAAGGTAAAAGCCAGCCCTTGGGTCACGGGAAGTGTCAACCAGCCGTTTTGAAATTTCCTTAAATAGGATGTTTTCCTAATGAGCACTCGGACCCCACGACCCGAGGGTTTCAACCCCAAACGGCTCGAAAATATAATGTCCGATAAGGTTATTATATTTTCGCCGCTTGAGATTTTCCGCAGCCGCAGCAGCAGCACCAGCACAGCATGCCGAGCCAGGAAGATGGGATGGCGCAAGAGTATCGACGCACGTTGCGTCCCACACTAAAGGCCTACCCACCTTCCATGGAAATAAAGACATACCGTCCGGTCTCTTGCCATCGTCGCGTGCCAAGCCATTGGGTTCCAATACAGCTGGAACGCCGACGGTAACAAGAGCTCGTCGGATGATGTCATTAATGTTCGCGTGTCGCGCTAAGCGACCCGCACTTCGGCTGCATGACAGGCCGTGGTGTCCGAGGCTGTTGACATCTTCGCCACAGTGACAGCGATGAGGAGAACAACAAGGAGTGCCTAGTCGCAGGGAAGCAGCGAGGCGAAAAGTAGTATCGTCGAACAAAGTGCCTATGTTCGACGAAGGTAGTGCATGAAGCCAAAGACCCGACTCCCACCTTCCCACAGCCAGCAGGCGCGCACGTTCCGCAGTAGTAACAGACGAGTCAAGTAAATTGTTCTGTACTACTCTGCAGAGCGGCTCATCCCACCGTCTCTGTGAAGATGGATTGTCGGGTGGATCTGTATTCGGGCAAGCGAGTCTCCAGGCATCTATAGCCTCGGTGAAACACGGCACATCAGAATTAATCAGTGTGGAAGCTAGGATTTTCCTGATTAATTTATCAGTGCCGTGGACCGAGGATATGAACGCCGGTAAACTTATACTAGAAATTTTGCGGACGCCGAGGCCTCCCATACGAATGGGAAGAGTAGCTTGTGCCCAAGCTCGGTCGTCCATGGCCACATTTAAAATAGAAGTTAATGTTTGCCTAAAAATTTGGTCCATTTTGTCTAAAAGATGAGCGTGTTTCCATAAATGGGAAGCACGAAGGAAATACGTTAATTTAGGGCCGAAACAACAGTACCGGATTAAGGTTATGGCCGAATGCATATTAATTTGGAACAATCTTTCCGAAACTTCATTGAAATTTTGGATTTTTTCCTCTATAAAAAAGGGAAAGGAATTGTCAAAGATTGGAGACCCAAGGAGGCAAAGAGAGCTTTTTTCAATAATTTTGATTTCAGGAGCTATTGCGTTAAATTTGGGTAGTGCCAGGTGTCTGTCAGTACCGTCCGCTAAGTATAGTTCACATTTCGAAAGATTGAGATCAAGGCCAATGGAAAGAAGTTCATTTTTTAAAAATTGAAGGTCATTTAATACAGTTTCTGCATCGTCTCCCAAGGTTCCATCATCGAGGTACCAAACGTTAAATTTGGAATTTAGCTGCCGAATAATTGGGTGAATGGCTAAACTAAAAATCACTGGCCCGAGGGGGTCACCTTGTTGACAGCCAACAGCAGATTCCAAAAGGTTGTCCCGATACAGTAATTTAGAAGGGTGTCTGTAACATTGCCAAATGAAACTATAAATTTGGGGTATTTCTTTTCTAGTTTCTGCCAGCAAGGTGTCCCTATTAACAGAATTGAAGGCATTCTTTATGTCAACCTTCAGGATGACCTCTCCTTTTCCAGAATTTAGGTAGGTCGACAAGGCGTGTACGGCAGCCTCACAGCCCCCTTTGGAGCCGTAACCTAGCTGCAGGGGCTGAAATTTTTCCGAAACAACCTCACCATAAAATTTACAACAAATTTTGGCTGCCATACGACGGTAAGTAGTGCCCACGGCAATAGGCCGAATGCCGCCATCCTTCTTACGCAGGGCGCATAGATTGGCCCCGTACAGAACGTCGATGACGGCCTCGTTCACCTTGCCGGAAAGCATGAGGTTAATCAAAGCCGTAAGCTCCTTCAAGAGCAACTCACCAGCCGCCCCGGTGTCTGAACAAATAAGATCTTTGAGGTGCTGAGGGCTCAGGCCGTCTAGGCCGCCAGCGGAGCCGTTCCGGAAGGAGCAAACGGCTGTGACCAACTCTCGACCTGTAATGGTGAGGGAGTGGCAATCAGGATCGGGAGGGTCGGGAAAAGAAAGGCCATCCGCTGCGGCAGGGTGTTTGCTCTCCAGAGCTGCAAGTGTTTCTGGAGAACACGGTGCCACCACATCGCTACTAAAAAGAATCCTGGCTGCTCCGCTAATGTCACCTTCCCCTAACTTAGATTCTACCAGATGGGATATACCTCTTGATGAGGTATATCTCTGTGTTTGTAATTTTGAATCTAAATTATGAGCCGAAATATTACAATTTTCTTTAATTTGTGCAGTTAATGTCTTTTTTATTTCCAAATTCTTTTGTACATGAAGAACTCTGTAAGGGAAGGTGAGTAGTTGTTCCCAAGCACTTAGCGAGTTCTCGCGGACGGCAAGACGAACGCAACCTGCTAAGTGTTGCGCCACTAGAGGTCTAGCGCCGCGGGGAACTCGTTTCAAGACAGGAACAGAGTTTTTGAATTTGGACAGGGTTTTCCAAAACGGGTCGAAAGTGGATGTAGCTGGAGTTGTAGGTGTAACTGTTGAAACAGGGTTTGAGATGAGTGCATTTTGTGGTCTGTGCACCTTTCCAATGTGCACATTCAAACCCCGCTTACCTTTAAAAAAGCGTGCCTGGGTACACAACGGACATCTCTCCAGGATGCTCAGTGATGTTGAAGGTTGACACGCACTGTTATCCACCACATCGCTGCTGCCACTAAGCATTTATATACAATCTGAATTTTGCTTATATATTAAAAGTAATAAAATTAATAACAATAAAATTAAATCACAAAAAAAACACTAAAATGTCTATGTGACACCGGTGACAAAGCCGATGACAACGACGGGGGCTATGACGGGACCGACGCAGTCACGCAGGTGGCCTAGGGCGCCGTGCGGCCGATGCATTTCGGCGCAGCCCTCGCAACCGTTGCCTGGTGACATCGAACTGGCGTCGCGTCCTCAGCGACGCGATGAGAAAATAAAGACATGAAAATAATATGGGCTGTATCTTCGGGAATGACTCGTATATTTAAAGGCGGTTTTTTATAAAATGATTATTTATAACAGTTTTTGTATCACTTTGCATTCACAGCACTCAATTGTTTTGGTTGAAAAAAAAAATAAAAGTGAATGTTGAAAAAATAAAAATATATTGACTGCACTAGTGCTTGTTCACCGCTTTTAGTTCATAAACATCCACATGTTATAAGCTTTTAAGTATTTAAAATTATTTACTTATGAACTGTACGTGACAGCAACGCCATTTTATGCCATTTTTCAACTATCTTTTCATATTCAATATAAGTATTAACTTAATTACTTACTACGTACTGTTAATGAATTTATTGTAAATGTTTTGTTGGCTTACCTAAATACACAAATATATTTTGCCCAACCTTTTCCCAACGTGGTATATTAGGGTCGGCTTGAAGTCCTTTTAGATGCAGCTAAATACCAATAGGTATTTAGACTATCCGCGTTACAGAGTAACACGACGACCTCTGATACTGGTTTAAAAAAAATACGTAGGTAGATACTGATACTAACACTCAGCATTTTTTTATTTTATAGAGGCTACAAGGAAACCGAAGAAACACATCATAACGATTAAGGAGAACAAGAAGAGATGCAAGAAGAAAGGAATCATCGTAATAACTCCAAACAATTTAACTCAGGTAAAATTAAAAAGAAAAACTGAAATAGAGAAACATAAGGATAACATCAGAACTATTTTGTATAGCTCTAATGCCACGCCGATAGGGAAATATGCTGGCATCGGATACTCATGCAGTTTTTGCCCCCAACAATATGAATCTACCGCTGAGCTTAAGACTCACACAATAGCCGAACACGAAGACGCAAAATCGACATTCATGGATGAACGAGCGATGCATAACTACATCATAAAACTAGACATCACTAATCTGACATGTGACATCTGTGAAACGAATCTCGATAGTCTAAATCAATTAATCGAACATTTGAAATCTGTACACCAAAAAAATTTCCATGAAGGACTAAAAAATCATATTTTACCGTTCAAATTCGATACAGATATGTCGAAATGCGTGTTTTGTGGAAACGTATACGGCAATTTCAAAGTATTACTAGAACATATGAATTCCCACTATAGAAATTATATCTGTGATGTGTGTGATGCTGGATTTGTTAACAAAAAAACTTTACTCACCCACTCTTATAGACATAAAACCGGGGTTTTTAACTGTTCATATTGTTCCAAAGTCTTTAATAACAACATCAAGAAAAGGGATCACGAGAAAGCAGTACACATTTGTATGAATAAGAGAAACAAATGTGGATATTGTGGCGAGAAGTTCAATGATTATACAAAGAAGAATGTCCACGAAGTATTAATGCATGGCGCGAAACCTAAAGTATTGCAATGCCAAGCTTGTGATAAAACTTTCGATAACCAGAGGTCTTTGACAAGTCATACAAAGGCGTACCATTTGATGGAGAAGCATACCCCGAAATGAAATTATTTGACTTGAAATGGATTGTGTTTTATAATCTGCCTCCCACTCACACAAGTGCATGATTATTGTACTGTATGGTATAGTTAGAGAAATCTCGGTAAAGACCTCAGATCAAATAAAAAACCAAGACAGAGCGCTGAAAACGATACAGTGCGCATGCCAAAACTACACCTCCGTACATATGTCGCAGCCAACTGCCTATAGCCTATAGAAGCAGTGCTCGCCTCGCTTCGGTCTCTCAGCTCGCACGCGGTTGACCACAGTTCTAAGTCTAACCTAACCCATTTGGTCGGGGTGCCCTGGCTTAGTTACTGGGAGCAATTCGGCTCGCGCGTGATTGGTTACAGATTTCCAACTTAAACTGTAATTGAATATCATTCAGGCCGTTAGTTGAACGGCCGCCGTTTAGTTAAAAGGCTAGGCGGTTAACTGAACGGCTAATTTAACCAGTTGGCTGCGACACATACACGCTCACACACACACACATTTACAATCAAACTACACCTCACTAAGTGCACACATGTTTACGAAACCGGCTTCACTTGTTTTGGTTTTTTATTTGGTCTGAGGTAAAATCTATCAAAAAATTGCAAAGAAATTCAGAAAAACTGTCTTTTAATACCTACTTGTTTTTAACAAAATTATTGAAGAGAAGCCAAATACAGTCATTATGGTAAAATAATAAATAAAATAACATAATACTCTAAGACTTTTCTTGCTGACTGTAACAAAGGTACACAACTGAAAACTAAAAACTGAAAATGGCATAAGTATTATATCTAATATATAAAATTCTCGTGTCACAGTTTTCGTTGCCATACTCCTCCGAAACCGCTTGACCGATTTTGATGAAATTTTTTGTGCTTATCCGGTATCTATGAGAATCGGCCAACATCTATTTTTCATCCCCCTAAGTGATAAGGGAAAACTTACGCGGGTGAAACCGCGGGGCGCAGCTAGTATAATTATAATGACAGCTAAAAATAGAAACAAATGAAATAACTATTTTACACACTGTGGATATTTATGTAAACAGAATTATTTCACATTACGTGGGCCCACATAATGTCCTCTCATCCTTTCATTAATTTTAAAACAGTCAAGAAAGCCAGCGCGCGCTGGGCCCGCATGGTAGATTACGGCCCACTCCGTCTCACAGAGAGGAGACCTGTGTCCCAGCAGTGGGCACATTATAGGCTGATTATGCTTATTTTTATTATTAAACATACTCCGGATGTCTTTTAGTAATATGATACCTAAGGCTTGTTTGCTGTACAAACGCATCCTGGCACACAGGACAAACATGCCTCCTCTCATCCATATGCATCATCATATGGGTCCTCAAATTCTTCTTCCATTTAAAAGATTTCTCACAAATCTCGCACTTATGCACTCTAACACCAGAGTGCTTAATCATATGTTGGGACAGATTCGCTTGGGACGTAAACCTCATGTCACATTCGCTGCAACCGAACTTTTTTTCGCCCATATGATCATTTTTTTGGTGTCGCAACACTTGGAACGGAAACGCGAACTTCTTGCCACATGCATTACATGTTGGAGCTGGTATTCCATGTTCTTTCTCCAGGTGGAAGGCGCGGACGTGTCCAGGGACTTTGATCTCGCAGAAAAAGCATGACCGGAGCTTTGGCCTCAAGCGCAGATGGACGTGCCGATAGTGCTGGACTACGCTAGGTAGGGATTTGTACTTTCTCGTACAAGATGTGCAGGCGTAGCGTTTTGAGCCGTCTTGTTGGTCTTCTAAATTGTAGTAGGGAGCGGTTAATGTGGCGTAATCTAGAACAAGATTTTTGGGGTCAGTTGTAGTTGTTTTTCGGAGAAATATTGAGGTATTGGGCTAGGGGCCAAAGTATTTAAAAAATGCTTTTAATTGGTGTACTACGTACACTTAGACTTAAGGATAGATAAGACCCTGCTGGCAAAACACTCTTATTTAATTTCTGCTATAGGTACTATAACAAGGGGCCCAAAATAAAAAACAATCTGCTAGCCTTTTCTCAACTACGAGTATGTTGGGGTCGGCTTCCAGTCTAACCGGAATACCAGTATTTTACAAGCAGCGACTGCTTATCTGACCTCCACAACCCAGTTATAGGGTAACACGATTCCTCTTGGTAAGACAGGTAGGTAAGGTAAGGTTTACGAGAATTATTTTAATGCACAATTTGAAAGGTGCATCTCAAATATTTTTTTCTACTCTCCAAGATATAGAATGAAAATAGGACCCCGCTGTTAGACTAAAAGCCGATCCCAAGATAGTTGGGAAAAGGCAGATGATGACGATGGCCCCGCTGGATGCAAACCGCAATATAATGCCATTTCTGTTTTTCTGGCAGAGGTAATCAACAAAAGAGATAATTATGCAGGATCGTCGGATATAGTTGAAGTTTAGTAAGAAACCAATGGATATTGTCGACTGAAATTTAATTTGATAAATGAGCTGTTCGTTTTCTACTAATAAATTTAAATTTTATTCGAGAACATCATCGGTTTCTTACTAAACTTCAACTATATCCGAGATTCATACATTCGTCCGATTAGACTGGTATATTCAAGAAGTCTACATAGGGTTTGTTGCTCCGGGTTGCTAGCGGGCTAGGTAGAAGAACCTACGTGCTGGGTGTGTTGACGGTCCACTTAAACCTACGGGTTTCTATAAGAGCGGTGGCCGCCACGTAAAGTTCACAGTGACGGCTGTTTTGAAAGTGATGGCAGTGGGGTTCGACATTTTTTTTAGCCTATGCTGTCCCACTGCTGGGCAAAGGCCTCCTCCAAATCCTTCATTAAGGATTCAAAAAACGCTCCCTAGGAAAACACACTGACTAAAGCTATGGTTTTCGTCATATTTGTAACGGACGACTTGAAAATCAGTCATTTTCACCAGTATTATAATATAAGACATAAAACGCTCTGTGTTTGGCCTTTACGGGCGCATGTGACGGTCATCGCTCTTCTAGAAAACCATAGCTTTACTTTCATAGACTATAACGTTTCAGTGACGTCATTCGACGGTAACTTGCTGACTCTGTGGCAGCCACCGCTCCTCTAGGAAACCGTAGATTTATGGTAAGTGGTCACCGCCGCCGCCGTCGACATCCCACAGACAGCAGAAATATCGTAAGTACAGACGCGAGACGCCAGCACATCAAGCTACTAAGAATCTGTCAAATTTCTTTAATAGATTTTCAACTATATCTCTAAAGCTTATGGTTCAAATTTGATTTGATTGGGAAAATTTGACAGTTTCGGGTAGCTTGATGTGCTGGCGTCTGTACACACCCTTCATACCGGAACAAAGTAAACTTGCTTGGCGGCATAAATTGTTGATAGTAGGTACAGTACCTACGACCGTTGAACCACGGCTGATCCGACGCAGAAGTCTACGCTTTTTTTTTTTTAGGAACCATATGGTGACAAGATCCGAAGACAAGAGCAGTGATGGCCCACTGGTAACGACCGCGACCGAGACTCGTGTTGTAGATCGTAAGTTCGAACCCATTTAAGCGCTTCACTTTGTGTAAATTATTTCATCACCACTGCTCTCAAAACGGTGAAGGAAAACATCGTGAGGAAACCGGCATGTCCTAGAACCAAAAATTCGAAGACATGTGACATCTACCAACCCGCACTGAGGCCGCGTGGTGGATTACGGCCTACTCCCTCTCACAGAGAGGAGGCCTGTGTCCCAGCAGTGGGAACATTATAGGCTGATTATACTATGCTTATGCTAAATGATGAAAAGAGGTGAGCATGTGTGAGTGAACATGCGCGAAAGTTCAGAGAGCCTTGGTTCAGACCGGGCGTGATTCTTCGGCCGTATTTCACGCCTCGGACTCTCAAAATGCATATTAAAATCAAGAATCAAATACTTTTTTGCAACAACCTTTCTCCAACAGTGTAATAGGATAGGTGGCGGTACAAGCAATTAAAATAAAACAAAGAATAATAATTTTCATTCAGTTCTTTTATTTTTATACAAATTAAAATATATTAAGTGCAGTTTTAGCGTTCGAGAAGCTACGCAATATCTTCTCGTCCCACACCGCAGTGTCTCAAGACGAAAGTCTTTGACCAGTGCGTGTCGCCAGTGATGACATAATGGCACTGAAACGTGGTCCCTCACAACGGGCCTTATTAGAAGGCTAAAAGTCACCCAAAGGGCAATGGAGTTGCCCTGCTATGCTTTGAGTTTCACTACGTGATCGATAAAAAGTGAAGAAATCCGCAGGAGAACCAATGTAACCGACACAGCCCGAAGAATTGCCAAACTTAGTGGCAGTGGACAGGGCACATTGCTCGCAGAACAGATGCCCAATGGGGCCAAAAGGTTCTGGAGTGGCGACCGCGTACCGGAAGACGTAGCGTTGGAAAGCCTCAAGGGCGACCGGTGACCTGATGAAGGCCGCAGGAATCCGCTGGATGCGGGAAGCACAGATCCGGTGGAAGTGGAGGTGCTTGGGGGAGGCCTATGTCCAGCAGTGGACGTCTTTCGGCTGAAATGATGATGACAGTTTTCGTAACGTAATTAGGTACAATCAACAAAAAAGATAAGTATGCTGCATACTTATCTCTTTTGTTGACTGTACTTGGAATTAGTATGTATTCCCTCATAATCATAACAATATATTATGTTCTAAGTACGTTATAATAAGTAATACGTCTGCACATTATAATGTTCCGCCCTTTGTGCTGTCAGGACTGCGGTTTTTACCCAACGACAGCGAAGTCGAAAGAAAGGTTAATTTTTTGTACTTATAATTTAGTGCTCATCACACGAGCGACACGCATCTACGGCAGAGGCAACTGTTCTGCAGCCATATCGACGAGTGTGTGTGTGACAAATGCAAACTATGAAATATAGTGTACCTACTTAATAGTAGGTACAGGATTAAATATTATAACATAACGCCTTTATTTCCCAAAGGGTTAGGCAGTGTTACTGTATTCGTGAACGGAGCCTACAAACATATATAGAGGTTGCTTAAATACCAGACGAAATGATTAGAAAATATCGGGCCAAAGTAACGGAAGCAACTTTTTAAAATTGGGGTCCGCTCACACCGCGACGCGGCGCGGCGTGCAGTTTTCAAGATAGCAATTATAGACCTTATCTACTACTCAAAAAAGTACTCAATTCAGTGAGGTGGTGTCTACTACGTCGAGCTACGCCGCGCGGCCCACCTCACTGAATTGTGTGCCTTTTTGTGTAGTAGATAAGGTCTATAAATGTATTGCTATCTTGAAAACTGCACGCCGCGTCGCGTCGCGGTGTGAGCTGACCCTTCATCACGAGACCTCAGACCAAATAAAAAACCAAGACAGAGCGCTGAGAACGATACAGTGAAGTATGCCAAAACTACACCTCCGCTCTGTGCATACACGCTCACACGCCCACATTTACAACCAAACTACACCTCACTAAGTGCACACATGTTTACGAAATCGGCTTTACTTTACTGTTGACAGTCTTGGTTTTTTATTTGATCTGATGAGTACGAGACATCAACCCCCGGATGATTCCTTGCTGTATGCTGCTTCAAGGTCGACTTCTGGACAAAAGCCTTCTCACATACAGAACAAACAAATCTCTTGTCACCCGTATGTATTCTCACATGATCCCGTAAATTATTTTCCCAGCGGAACCCTCTCTCACACACCCCACATTTAAACCTCTTTTCAGCAGAATGCGTAGACATATGTAACTTCAAACTTAGCTTATTAAAAAAACTCTTTTCGCACACTTGACATTTTTCTGATTTCTCCCCCATATGCACTTTTTTCTGATGCTGAATCACGTTGCAAGGGAATCTAAACTTTTTACCGCATACGCCGCAAGATGGCGCTGGTATACCGTGTTCCTTCTCTAAATGTGCGGTTCGGAGGTAATCGGGGATTCGCTCGTCACACTTCGTGCATTTTCGGTCTTTTGGGCGACGTTTGAGGTGTACGAATCGATAGTGTTGGGACACGAGAGGTTGCGAGGAGTAAGCTTTGCCGCAGATATTGCATTTGTATTCGTTTTCAACGATTGCGTAGTATGTGGAAGGTCCTAGAAAGAAAAATGGGCATCAGTCTTCTGTCTTCTTGTTGCACATAAGTTGTACGTGAATAAATTAATCAATGACATCACGCCTCTTATCCCCGAAGGCTTAGAAAAAGGAGTAGCTATACACCCACATTTCACCAGTTATATTGCCATCAACCGGGTACAAATCCAGACTCGGGCTCCTTTTAGCCAAGCCAGCCAAGCAGGTACACATTAAATATTGAATAAAAAAAAAACAAGTGCGAGTCGGATTCGCGTACAGAGGGTTCCGTACAAAGTAGGTATGTAATTACAATAGTCTTTTCGAAGGTTTCTTTTACAAGGTTTTTCGGATTTTTTTCCTTTACTTGTGCTAGGTACAGAGGCCAGCACATCAAATTTATTTGATAGATTTTCAACTTTATTCCTACAATGGAATAAGGTTCATATTCAATTGGGAACATTTGACAGATTGGGGTAGCTTGATGCGCTGGCCTCTGTACATGACACAATGCTTCTTGTCAAATTTCATGATTCTAGGTCAACGGGAAATACCCTATAAATTTTGATTTCATTGAAAGTGTCAAAATATAATTGTTTTTTGCGGTATAAACGGCCGTATCTTTTTTTACGTTAACTTTAACTTTGATTTTTTACAGCTTTAAGGGACTTTAGACCCGAGTATACGGTTTTAATTTCAACTCGATACCTCCACACGTTCCCGAGATAAAGGATCTTGACAGACAGAAAGACGGACAACAGTGATCCTGAAAGGGTTCCGATTTTTACTTTTGAGATACGGAACCCTAAAAACAGCACAGCAGGGGTAATTATCTTGAGAGCCAAGTCCTATATTTTATTACGTACAGACGCCAACATATCAAGCTACTAGAGTCTGTCAAATTTCTTTAATAGATTTTCAACTTTATCGCTAAAGCGTAAGGTTCAAAGTTGATTGGGAAAATTGGGCAGTTTCGGGTACCTTGATGTGCTGGCGTCTGTACACTACCTGTACGTAGTCATTATTACTAAGGGTAGTCAAACTTCATTTATTACTTCTATCGAAATATTATAATATTCGGTAGTCTTCATTTACAAGGCTTTTAATTTTTAATAGGAAATAATAATATTCATAGCAGACAAGTAATAATGTACAGAGGCCAGCACATCAACCTACCCCAATCTGTCAAAATTTCCCAATTGAATATGAACCTTATTCTTTTGCAGTAAAGTTGAAATTCTATCAAAGAAATTTGACAGATTGGGGTAGGTTGATGTGCTGGCCTCTGTACTTAAGTCAATGTTTACTTTGACAGTCTTGTAATTGGTAATTTTTATTTCTTAAGGGGTTTGAAGGTCCGTGGTTTACCTGTACCTGTCCGCTATCGATTTATGTAGGTTTTAAGCGTGGCCGCCATTTTGAAAAAGCATTACAAAAAAAAAAACTCTAAATCTAAAGAAATCACCATTAGTGACAATGCATTCAATTTTGACAATTCAACAACATTCATTGCGTAATTTATGTTATCGAGCAGGCAAATTTTTCAAACAAGAAGCAATTATTCAAATACCTACCTTCGGATTGCGAAAGAAAGTGATTTACGCTATTGGGGTGCTGATTCGTGATTGGTCACAGTTCTAACCTAAACTATTTGGTCGGAGTGCCCTAGCTTAGTTACTACAGCTAACTTTGAAAGGCAGAAAATTAAAAAGAAGCTTATTTATTAAAAAGCGATCGGTCCCGAGTTTCGCGTACCTATCCAGCTGATCCCTATGAACAATTGGTATTAGTCAGTCGGTTGGTCAGCGTAAGTAAGCTGTCAATAGTGCCAAACCCTGCATCAGGTGGAATGACAGCTCACTTCAAAAAAACTTTCACGTTGATGTTTTTGCAGAATAGACCGGGACCGCGGAGTTCATCGGACTACCTCGTGTGAAGCCGACCCACACTGCATTTGTCGGTACTTCAGAGGCTATCTGTTCACGATTATTATTTTAGAAACCGCCTATTAATGGCGACTTACAATTGAGTTACGTTTGAGTATTCAGCCAGTTAAAAATTGACCTCAGGATGATATTTCGTCATATGATAATTCAAACTCGCTTTTTGCACAAACGCTTGTCCACATACAGTGCAAACTTTCCTCCGATCCCCAGTATGTATCCTCTCATGCAAATACAAGTTTGTCTTCCTCTTAAATGATTTCTTGCAAAATCTACAATGTAAGTCCTTCTCGGTTTTATGTTTAAACCTAATATGGTGCCACATGCTATTAGAACTAAACGTCTCAAAATCACAAATTTCGCACTTATGCTTCTCTCCGAGCATGTGGAATTGTTTCATATGTTTCGATAATGCCCGCTGTTCATTGAACATTTTATTGCACGAACTACATTTCAATCTATCGTCCACGTTGTGCACTTCGAGTTTGTGAATGGTCATTGGCGAAATCGTCGAAAATGCTTCAATACAAATTGAGCATTTATATCTCGGAGGCCGATGTTTCAACAACGCATGTTTTCTTAGTGCGTGTAGTGTGCCATATGTCTTCTCGCACCTGGCACAGTGGAACGTGTCGCCGACTTTTTCATAGTCTTCGCCTTTTTTTAGGTAAGTTTTCGGCGCCACATCTCGGTCTGCAGACAGAAAACACATTTGAGTTTCAATTATTTCCTCGGTGCTGTTCGTTTATCTTCGGGCTTCGAGATTCTTTGACTGGTTCGTCATAGTTACGAGACTATTTATCAAGTTTTTCTGTGAAGCAGTGTCTAGGAGTGGTGATACTGTAATGTGCGTTTCTTGCCCATTCTTCTCCATGCGAAAACTACCTTTTGGAAGTGACGACTAGAATCAATTCTATTTCATTGTAATTTTTGACGTTCAAAAGTGCCTTTTATGTGCCTATTTGAAATAAGTGCTTTGACTTTGACTTTGCGTGCGGCGCTCCCTGGGCCGTCAATGGCCGAAATGTTTTATCACGGAATGAGCTAGCTCGCTGACTGGCTAATGTTTTATGACGGAATGAGCTAGCACAGCGGCACAGGTGGCCGAAAATATAACAAGTTATTGCAAGTTATCGCGACATTTTGGCCATTTAAAGTTTGTTGCTATTTGCAACACAGTAGGTAAATTACAAGAATTGACGAGTCACGCTGTGATGAGCATAAAATTTTTACCCAATTATTTCTCAAAAAGAATATTAATCACAATTCTTTTAAAAAATTACAACGATTTCAAAACAAAGTATTTAGGGATATAGTCAACGCACCCTGGCATGTACAGAGGCCAGCACATCAACCTACCCTAATCTGTCAAATTTTCCCAATTGAATATGAACCTTATACCTTTGTGGTAAAGTTGAAAATCTATCAAAGAAATTTGACAGATTGGGGTAGCTTGATGTGCTGGCCTCTGTTAATTAGACACAGCGACCTCCACCGGGACCTCAACATGGATGTCGTAAACACAGTAATACATAAATATGCAGAAGCACATGAACAGATTTCATCGTCACGTGAATGTCGAGGCGATCGAACTCCTTGACAACACTGATCTAGTGCGAAGATTAAAAAGGGTTTGAGTTAGTTTAGTGCAGTGTGAGTGAACTGCAAGTGTTGACTATTATACAGAACACGTGAATCAAGTGTCTTCCCTTTAACATAGTTAACCCCTGAACATAGTTAATAAGAAAGACATTATTGGACGATTTCCTAATTTTATAGTTACTTAGCAGTTTAAGTTATATTTAAATTACTATTTTGCTAATAATAAGCTAGATTGTAATCTGAATAAAGTACCACCGACTGTGATACTTATAATAGAAATAATAAAAAAACAAAACAAAAAAAACTTTTACATTGAGAAAACATTTATTGAAACAGTAAAAATAATTTTAAAAAAAATTGTTCGTAACTGAAACGAATATTAATTTTAAGAAAACACTATTATTTTCAAACGTAAGGGTACTTACATAAGGAAGCGGGTTTTCGGCCCCGACACCCGGTACAGCACAGCTATTCACAACCATCTCCGACAGGCTATCGTATCGAAAATGACACATCTCGATGAACTGATTTGTCTTGCCCCTTGTCTTGGAGAATAGCGGTCGTCTGACCAATTTTTTGGGTTTTAGACTTGTCTACAGCCTTTAGAAGACTCCTACGATAACATTCATTGATGTTCGATACGGTACGAAAGCGTGTCGAGTAGTTGTGAATAGTTCTGCAGGTCTCTGCAGGTTGAGCTTCGGAAGGAAACGGTTACATGTTTTACCTGTTTATGTGTGAGCGCTTATGGCGCAGATATACGACTTCTAATGATTTTAAATTCAACATCACGTCTAATCGACCGAACTGATTTCTTTGAAAAAAATAAATGTTATACTAGACCATTTGCTTCGTAATTTGACATGTGAATATTTGCAATTATATTTTTTTAACATAGTGTAATTAATTTGTAAAGTAATGTCTACCGCGGACATAAAAACGATAATCACGCAAACACTATCGGGTGTATTTTCATAAAACTTTCACCATACAAAAGACAATTTAATTCCCCGAATTTTAGTATACGGTTTTTATTTGTTTGGTGTTTAATAAATCAACAATAGATGATTGTTTCATATTTTGCAATAAATTACCAGCGTTTTGTCATCGCGCTTCTCTTTCTTTTCTATGCAGTCCGATAGTGACCGCGTTTTAGGTCATGTAGTCGCCTTAAGTTAATGTGGGACTATTTCACCCACACCGATCTGTACCGACCCGCACAGACTCGCCTGCACCGGAAACCTGGAGGCCTACCATGATCTATTTAAAAACGATTCAAAAGCAAGACATTTCAGTTTAGGTTCTTAAACTGCATCGCTCACAGTCGTACCATGACGTCCAATACGCTCAGCGGCATTTGGATCGTTGAAAGTGAATGAGCGTTAAGAACTCGTGGTAGGTATCCAGATGGCACGGCCTAAATTACGTACGAATTAGAAGAACAGTTCAGTTTAGGTCCCAAAGTGGATCGCGTTAAGAGCTCGTGGTAGGTATCCTGTTTCTTTATGTAAACACCCTAAGAAGCAATGGATTAATTTATTTTCTTCAAATACCTTAAAAACGTGTATTTCGCAATTGGGGTGCTGAACTTAATTACTGCAACCGACTTTGAAAAGCAGAAACTTAAAAAAAAAAGTATTTTTTTTAAATCGATCCCGGGCTTCGCGTTTCCAGCTGATCCCTATGACCAATACCAGCCGAAGTAAGCTGTCAATAGTGCCAATCCCTGCATCAGGTGGAATGACGGCTCACTTCACCAAAGTTTTCACGGTGAGATTATAGACCGGGAGTTCATCGGACTACCTCGTGGGAAGCCTACCCACACTGCATCCGTCGGTACGCGGTCGCCACTTCAGAAGCTGTCTCTGTTCACGATTTTTATTTTAGAAACTAGCTGTGCCCGCGACTTCGTTCGCGTGGATGTCGGAAAACAATAGGTAATGTGTCGCTTAGGAAAGGTGTAATTGCCACTCCTTTATTGAAAAGGAAGAATCATCCAATCTTGCCTGGTAACGCTTCCCTTACCTAGGGTTCTCTACCACGGCCCTTTCGACCGCAGTCATTGCGTCTTCATGGTTCATACCTAATGACAATGCGACGAAGTGTCACTTTGATTTTTGAGAATAAATTAAAATGAAATCGCCTACTCGAGGCTGATTACCTATCTAACCAAACAGCCATATGTCCATTTTATTTTGAGTCTGTTTTAGAATACCAACTTGTAAAATCATATCACCATTTTATAAAGTATATCTGAGATTAGTACGTGAAGTTTGAAGTTAGTTTTTCTAAGTCTTGGTTTCTTCTCTGCGGTAAATTTGAATTTCTTAACTTGCTATTGAAGATATCATATACCTACCAATATTATGCCTTATAAAGCGTCGAGATATCTAGATGATAAAAGGAAGAATACATCAATGGTGTTACTCTTAAATCGTACTGAAGTTTATCTGAAAAGTAGTTTGAAGTCTTTCATAACTTATTCTGTAAACCTGTGTCCACGTTTGCTTAACTCTCCCTTGGTGGATAGCCTTAAGATATCTTGAGGGTCGATATAGTCGTAACCAAGACATTGGCCAAGAATTTAGTTATTGTCTCGAAGACATATTCTACAATACCTTTTTATGGCATGGCAGTGCTGTGTGTAACTGCCGTACCTACTCAATAAATCAACTGCCCGTCTGGCGGAGTGTGCTGAAGCGTTATCATGGTAAATTAAGGTTAACAAATTTCGACAAAAAAGGCAAAAAACTTGAAAGGAGTCATGATTTAAACCTTATGTAAATAAAAAAATGCTTCTCTGTAAACGATGTTAGAAAGGTTGCTTGCCCCTTGAAAGAGCTACTACATAAAGTTGCCCGTGTAAAAAGCAACCCATTTTACTTTGGTTATATTTGACACCGGCCGCCCTTGAAAACTACGAAGATGAAACCCATGACGAAACTTTAGACATGATTTTGATTTAGACCTTATACAGCCGAAAAACAGAAAAAAAAATTGTAAAGCTAATTACAAAAAAATATAACCGACTTCCATAAAAAACCCTACAATGTGCAAAATAACCTTAGTTTGGGAAGACGTTGCCGCGTTGGCAAGAAATTACAGACTTCTGAAACCAAAGGTCTATTGCACTTTGAAGTGTGTTTTTTAAGTACTGAAACGGTTTACCAACAGTCGATTGGTCCATGAACCGTTGGTTAACACCATTAACTTTTCATCCAAAGGACTTGTGACCCACGAACGTTTCCCCAATAGAACTCTACGTCAGTGAATGCTTAACCAACAGAATGTTTTGACCAATAACTTTTCACCCAAAGAACATTTGACCCATGTCAAATAGAACTAAGGATGAAAGGGCGAGCGAAGCGAACTCGGGATTTGGGGCACCCCGACTCGGACAGGTAAAGTTCCACGGGATGATGGCGGCTCAAGTGAGCGAGCAAAGCGAGCGAAGGGCACCCCGAGGTTAGGCTTGGTTAGGTTACTTTAAACCCTTTTCACAGAAATAAAGGACTACGTCTAATTATTATTTTACTTTCACCTTTCCCGGTGTCTGTTGGCCTTGTTCTTTGGGTGAAAAGTTATTGGTCAAAATATTCTGTTGGTTAAGTATACACTGACGTAGAGTTATGTTGGCAAAACGTTCGTGGGTGAAAAGTCCTTTGGAAAAAAGTTAATGGTTTAAAGATAATGTTGACCAACGGTTCATAGGCCAATCGACGGTTAGTACGCCGTTACAGTTTCTTTTTAACCTCACTATTGGCTTCAGCACTCTCGAAAACCATTGAAACGAAAAAATTAGGCAACCGCCATCTTTGATTTTCTTTATGACCTCACTTACCGGGGTCAGGATCCTCGGAAACCATGAAAAATTGCTCTCTCTCTCTCTCTCTCTGTGTCTCTATCTATCTATTACTGTGAAAAGTGAGGCATAACGCTTTTTCGTTATGTGACAATTTCTCCCCTATAACTCCTACCGCAAGCTCCATAAGAACTTCGTTAAAAAAAGCTCTGCGTTACTCAACTTTCTATATCAATAATTATCTAACTTCTTTATCGCTCAGAACACCACATTAATTATTATTATCTTACATTATCCTCACTTTTTGTTTAAACTCTTTTAGCGCCACAGGCGCCACTAAATAAACCATCAATGGAAAGCGATTTTTATAATATTATAATCACCATCATTATTTTTTTATATAACACAGACATAAGTATCTGTGTTATTTCGTCATATAAGTAAGCTTAGACTAATAGGAGGTGATTTTTCACATCACAACAACAACATGTTTTCGTTAGTAGGTACTATATCGCGCCAACAGATGTCGTTACGTGTTACTAAAAAACGTAAAAAGTTGTTTTAGAATACTTTAAATTGATTATATCTTTTGATAGAGTGTAATAGGTTGTTCAGAAGTGGAAATGAAACGATAGTTAAACACTCACTTTAAACTTCTATTCTTTATTCAACCTCGCAAGCACCCAATAAAACAGAGACACCCGTTACCGCCAGCCAAAAATAATGTCCCGCGCCCGCAGGAAGTCAACTAACTCCCCTTTTTATTATTATTGTAAAATGTTCGAAGCACTTACATAGATGGACATCCTTATAAAGTTATAACAAAACTTATAATAATGCGAGCTATAGATTTATAAATTACAATTTTATAATTGAATATGATTTACATGGCTATTTCCAAGACAATCAAAATGAATACTCCGAGAAAATAGGGACAGTTATTAGTATTTATAATGACTAAACATATTAGTTTCTCTACGAGGCGATAGATGGCGTTAGTAAGTATGTTACATAGATTGCATCACTTGATCCTGATGACTGTTGTTATACTAGTTGCTTTAAATGCCGGTAGATGGCGTTGGTTGTGATCTTGACGGTGCGTGATGTGTAGTTAGGGGGCTTCCTCAGCTTCCTGGGCTCAGTGGGCTCGCAGCTGGCGAATAACCGTAACACTCGGCCATCCTGCTATTGTCGTGGTCCCCCACGGCGTTGGGCTGCAGCTCCTTCAGCAATGGCAGTGACACCAGAATCCATTTTTGGCAGTACCTGGGAACAGAACAAGCCCACAGTATATTTGCTAAACTTACTTGAAGAAATGTGTACTCTTCATTTTTATGTTGATAAAATATCACATAGATTATTTTCTCAAGAAACTGACTGAATTCTGTTTATTAATAGTGTTTTTTTTTTTTTTTTTTTTTTTTTTATTCTATATCAAGACAACTATTCATTAGCCTTCACACAGATTTATTTAGTGCACTCGAGATCTGTCTGGACTTTCACAAAGTATAACCGGAATGACATTCACTGGCATCTAACAGCAGCATGGCTAGATAAATAATCACACAGATTTGTCTGCAGTATCACTCTGTAGATCAGGGCAGATATTCACACAGTCCTATCTGTCATCATCACACAGTATAGCATAGCAGTTCACATAGATCTATTTGTCATATCACACAGTATAGCAGGTTATTCACACAGATATACTATCTGCCGTATCACACAGCATAGCAGGACAGATATACACACAAATCTGTCTGAATCACACAGATTAGCAATTTATTCTGTTTAGGTATCAATTAGATTCTGTTGTTTGTGCATCTTTTTAATACCTAGCTATTTAATGAATTCTTGAATACTTATGGTGGGTTCAACATTGAAGGTGGAATGATACAATTATTTATAATATTAAGTAGGTATGTATTTACTTTGAAACTATCAGAGATTTGAACAAGTCTTGATAACAATAATTTGCAAAAGTAGGGGTATATTACAGAGGCCAGCACATCAAGCCACCCCAATATGTCAAACTTTCCCAATCAACTTTGAACCTTATACTTTAGCAATAAAGTTGAAAATCTATCAAAGAAATTAGACAGATCGTAGCAACTTGTGTTGGCATCTGTACAACAAATAATATTATGAATAAAAGTTTATTATCTAAGTAATGTAGACAAATGATATGACAATTTTAACTTTCTAATAAATCTATTAAATCATCTCTATCTATTTCGTGATCAGAATCTGTAGAGCTGTCTGGCACTGATGACTTATAAGGGCGAAGTGAATCACCGGGAACTATTGCGGCGAACTTTTTATATCCTTTGACCCCTTGAATGCTATTTATTGTATATCGGTCAATAGTATGGTCTATTTTAGTGACCTTGTATGGTCCGGTAAACACACTCCCTAGTTTTTTAGTGACTCCGACTGTATTGTCACGAGATAAACCTCCTTTCCACAAAACCAACTGTCCTACATAATATTTTGTGCATTTCTTATGCTTCTTATCATAGCGACCTTTCATAATTGCCATATTATTATCAATGCGCAATTTTGCACTGTGTCTACGTTCAAGTAACTGCTCTTGAGGATCACTGTTTTTAGCAACGTTTGCAGGGTACGCAGGTAATAAGGAATTGTCATGTGAGAACATAAGGCTAAACGGAGAGAATCCTGTAACAGTATGAGGACTGTTATTTATA
This sequence comes from Gortyna flavago, assembly GCA_963669345.1. Classification (NCBI taxonomy): domain Eukaryota; kingdom Metazoa; phylum Arthropoda; class Insecta; order Lepidoptera; family Noctuidae; genus Gortyna; species Gortyna flavago. Next base: position 4,248,610 of record OY770155.1, on the reverse strand, counting down.
CCCCAGACTACATCCGAAAGTTTTTCATCCCATGTGCATTCGCTTTCTGCAGTAGTATTCAGGCCGTTTACAATAGTTCTGTTTACTCGTTCGACCTGACCGTTCGAGCGTGGACAAGCAATGGCATTTAATACATGTTTGAATTGTTTATGCATGGAAAACTCTTTAAAATACCGACTTGTGAAAGCGACGCCTCTATCCGTAATTATTCTATGAGGATTACCAAACGTAGATATTATTTCTTTCAAGTTTTGAATAGTTTCTATAGAACCAGTGCTCTTAACGGCTCGAGCAAATACAAATTTCGTAAAAGAATCAATAATAACGAGTATGTAGGAGTAACCACGACGTGTTTTCAAAAATGGGCCCAAATGATCTACATGTAAAGTATGCATTGGTATTGCTACTTTCTCAATGGGATGCAGCTCGCCCTCTACTTTCCCATGGTTTCCTTTAGCATAAGCACAGTGTAAGCAGGAGTTTACATATTTTCGTATAAACCGAGTCATACCAGAGAACCAAAACTTTGATTTTATTGTTTTTTCGCATTTTTCGAAACCTATGTGCCCAATTTGATCATGGTATTTTTGTAGCAATGACCACTTTGACAGTTTAGGTATTACGAATCGATCTCCGTGTAAAGTTTTTCGAAACAGACATCCGTTAATAATGGTATAATTTTTATTTATATCTGGATTATCGGTACCCGCGTTGATCTGTCGAATAATACTTTGTACCGTATCATCTTGCAACTGCAGCGTGATGCGCCAGTCAGCTTCATCAATGCGAAGAATAGGAACGCTTTCAACCGGATTGCGACTGAGTGCGTCAACATGTTTCATACGGTTGCCAGGGCGATATTCGATTTCAATATCGAAATCCTGGATCGTTAACCACCATCGGGCTATTCGCGGAATTAAATCTTTTTTTGTCAGTGTGGTTCTTAATGCCGCACAATCGGTAATTACCTTAACCGGAGTACCTGTTACGTAAATACGGAAGCGTTTTAGAGATTCAACTACGGCGAGAGTTTCTAGTTCATAACTATGATAGTGCATTTCTTCCCTACTAGTAACGCGGCTAAAGTAAGCAACAGGTTTTAAATCACCATTATTTTGATATTGAAGTAAAATACCGCCTAACCCTAAACTACTAGCATCCGCGTGTATTTCTGTTTTAGCATGCGGGTCATAGATTGCTAACACAGGTCGCTCAGTCAACGTAGTTTTTAAAAGATTAAATGAATATTCTTGTTCTGAACCCCATATCCAAGGTACGTCCTTTTTTGTTAAGCTGGTTAAAGGTCGGGCAATTTCAGCGAACCCTCTTACAAATTTACGAAAATAAGATGCCAACCCGATGAATTGACGCAGTTCATGGACGTTTCGCGGTTGTCTAAAATTCACAACACTAGTAATCTTTGCTTGCCCCGGGCGTACAGACCCTTCAGTAACTTCATGACCCAAGTAATTTACACTGGTTTTCAAAAAAGAGCACTTTTTTAAATTTAGTTTTAAATTAGCACGACAGAGAAGTTTCAAAACATCCTCCAATAGTTCTATACCCTGTTCTATTGTTACAGTGGGTAATGTGACGTCATCAAGATATGTGGCTATTTTATTATCAAGGGACCCTAATGCTTTTCGAATTAACCGCGAGAAAACCGCCGGGGCGTTTGCCAAGCCAAACGGCATTTTTAAAAATTCATACTGACCAGTTGAAGTTATGAAGGCGGTTCTATGAATTGAGTCTTCCGCCATTTTAACTTGGTAGTAACTTTGCGCCATATCTAGAACCGTAAAGTATACTTTTCCCGATAGTCGATTGATCTGATCATCAATGTGTGGAAGAGGGAATCGATCTTTTACAGTACGTGTGTTGAGAGCGCGATAGTCGATACATAACCGATAGTCGCCCTCCTTTTTCTTAACTAGAATTACAGGGCTCGCATATTCGGAGTTTGATTCTCGCACTATTCCCGCGGATAAAAGGTCATTCACCTTTTCCTGTACAATTTCATTTTCTTTGTAGGATAATCGATATGGCTTACAAAACACGGGCGTTTCTGATGTGGTAGAAATATGCATTTCAATTAAATCTGTACAACCGAGTTCACTGCTACATTCAGCAAAACAACCGGGATATTTATTTAGTATGTGTAATAATAATTTAGAATGTTTTTCTTCTATGTCGCCAATATTTATGTCAGACAAGTCAAGCGTTTTTTTCGACTGAATATAATCATATTGTGTGCTATTAGCGGCACTACTTATAGTAACGAAAGCTACGTCGCTTTGTTTAAATAAATTTGCGCGTGTAATTAGCCGACCCGCGGACCACTGTAAGCAAGAATCACCTAAATTAATTACGCGTAATTGTAAAATTGGTGTATTTTCTAAGACCAACTGTGGTATATAATAGGATTCATTACCCATAGAATACAATAGTGGGTGGGTTACAAGTATTTCACTTGACGTTAAATCATGTGATGTGTAGACGCGTACCTCTGAATTCGACCCCGGCAGAACCTCGACATCATCGAACAGGAATAGGGCGGCTTTTGATATAAAGTCCTGGCTAGACAAACGCATACTTGATAGAGGACAACCATAATCAGTATTTGCTATTAATGTCACAGATTTAGAGGTTATAATTAAGTTCACGTTCGGCTGATTAATAATGGGTTGCCCCACAATTAAATCTATATCGTTGAGGTTTGTGTTTGTTACCTCGGCACACGTTTGTAAACTTATATTGTCTATAATTAGGTCTAAGACCGCTTTTCCTAAGGAGTTTATCAGTAAACCTCCAAAGCCTCTCATTATTACATTTGATGGTTTTAAACGTACTTGCGATTTTTCGATCGCTTTTATTGTGATTATGTTTACTTTACTGCCAGTATCAATATAGCCAATTGCTTCAAAACCATTAATATACATACGTTTTCGATATAAATCAGAAATAATTTCTGTGGTGACATGATAAACATGCCGTACCTGTTGATTTCTTTGCGGAGGCGCCGCCGGCGTGTCCCGCGTGCCCCCGGCCGCATACCAGCAAGTGTTAGCAGCGTGTCCGGCGCGCTGGCAGATCTGGCAGCGTGTGGCGGGTGCAGCTCGGCAATCCCGCGCTTCGTGCCCCGGTCGCCGACAGTTATAACACACCTTCGGAGCAAGGTTCCCCGCAGGAGAGCCCCGTTGCCAAGTTGACTTGCTTGGCTTCTGGTCGGAGGGCCGTCTAGTTTTTTCAGCTCTCGCTTCCCCGTAATTTTCAAGTGAAGAAAGGAATCCGTAATATAATTCTTCTGGCGTCTTGTATCCACATGCCTTTGCGTTCGCACGCAGCTCGGTCGGCAATCCGCGAATGAGGCATGAGATGGCGTTTTCCCCATCTAGCCCACACTTTTTCATTAAAGATATTTTGTCATGGTAGTACCGGGTCATGGTTTCATTACCCTTTCGGCGTGCCAACATTTCCTCGAGGCGGTCGACGAAATCGGTGGTGCGTGGAAACGCCTTCGTAAGCCAATCTTTCCAAGTGCTCCAAGTGGCGCTATAATCCTCTAGGTCGTCGTACCAGTCACGCGCTGCGCCGCGTAGCCGGGTTTGCATCACGAAAACCCTGTCCTTCTCCTCCCAGTTATAAATTTCACCTAGCTGGTCTATCTTGTGAAGCCAACCTTTCACATTTATATTTGCCTTCGCAGGATCGAATTTGGGGATGATCTCTGTGTCCAGGTATGTTATTCTTGGTCGTTTATTGCCAGGTGGCTGATTATAGTAGGGCTGCGAAGAAAAAAAATCGGGACTTTTTCCCTCGTGGCCTCCGCCATTTTCCTGAGACTCTACGCTTGGCGACCGTCTCCCCAAGCCGCGGATATATGGGCCGTGGAATTCTTCCATCCCACTTCTGAACTGTAATAGGTTGTTCAGAAGTGGAAATGAAACGATAGTTAAACACTCACTTTAAACTTCTATTCTTTATTCAACCTCGCAAGCACCCAATAAAACAGAGACACCCGTTACCGCCAGCCAAAAATAATGTCCCGCGCCCGCAGGAAGTCAACTAACTCCCCTTTTTATTATTATTGTAAAATGTTCGAAGCACTTACATAGATGGACATCCTTATAAAGTTATAACAAAACTTATAATAATGCGAGCTATAGATTTATAAATTACAATTTTATAATTGAATATGATTTACATGGCTATTTCCAAGACAATCAAAATGAATACTCCGAGAAAATAGGGACAGTTATTAGTATTTATAATGACTAAACATATTAGTTTCTCTACGAGGCGATAGATGGCGTTAGTAAGTATGTTACATAGATTGCATCACTTGATCCTGATGACTGTTGTTATACTAGTTGCTTTAAATGCCGGTAGATGGCGTTGGTTGTGATCTTGACGGTGCGTGATGTGTAGTTAGGGGGCTTCCTCAGCTTCCTGGGCTCAGTGGGCTCGCAGCTGGCGAATAACCGTAACAAGAGTTAACCGATTGCGATGAAACAAAAACTAATCACTGCTCTGAGTTCTACACCCAATTTGAGTATAAAATAAATAAAAAAGTAACCGTATTGGTTTAGTACCTTTTACGTTGACCCTGTTTAAATCAATAATCTCTCACATCCAAACAGACAAACAGACAAAAATTCCAAAAATTGATGAAATGGCATCTGTAGGTTATCCTTTAACACCCCAACAATTTTTTTTGGAAATATTTTTAATGTACAGAAACGCCTCGTCTACAGATTTATTATATGTATAGATATGTACCTATAGAAGATAGATATAGATAGAAGATAGATATTGAGTTACGTTTGAGTATTCAGCCAGTTAAAAATTGACCTCAGGATGATATTTCGTCATATGATAATTCAAACTCGCTTTTTGCACAAACGCTTGTCCACATACAGTGCAAACTTTCCTCCGATCCCCAGTATGTATCCTCTCATGCAAATACAAGTTTGTCTTCGTCTTAAATGATTTCTTGCAAAACCTACAATGTAAGTCCTTCTCGGTTTTATGTGTAAACCTAATATGCTTACGCATACTACTAGGATGAAACGTCTCAAAATCACACATTTTGCACTTATGCTTCTGTCCGAGCATGTGGAAATGATTCATATGATTCGATAATGGCCCTTGCGCATTGAACGTTTTATTGCACGAACTACATTTGAATCTATCGTCCACGTTATGCACTTCGAGTTTGTGAATGGTCAATGGCGGAATCGTCGAAAATGCTTCAATACAAATTGAGCATTTATATCTCGGAGGCCGATGTTTCAACAACACGTGTTGTCTTAGTGCGTGTAGTGTGCCGTACGTCTTCTCGCACCTGGCACAGTGGAACGTGTCGCCGACTTTTTCATAGTCTTCGCCTTTTTTTAGGTAAGTTTTCGGCGCCACATCTCGGTCTGCAGACAGAAAACACATTTGAGTTTCATTTATTTCCTCGGTGCTGTTCGTTTATCTTCGGGCTTCGGGATTCTTTGACTGGTTCGTCATAGTTACGAGACAATTTATCAAGTTTTTCTGTGAAGCAGCCTCCACGAGTGGTGATACTGTAATGTGCGTGCGGCGCTCCCTGCGCCGTCAGCCCGCTAGCGAGTTGCTTACTGGCTAATGTTTTATCACGGAATGAGTTAGAACAGCGGCACAGGTGGCGGAAAATATAACAAGTTATTGCAAGTTGTCGCGGCATTGTGGCCATTTAAAGTTTGTTGCTATTTGCAACACAGTAAATTACAAGAATTGACGAGTCACGCTCTGATTAGCATTAAATTTTTACGCAATTATTTTTCAAACAATATTAATCACAATTCTTAAAAAAAAAAAATTCAACCGAATTGAGAACCTCCTCCTTTTTTTGAAGTCGGTTAATAACAACGATTTCAAAACAAAGTACTTAGGGATATAGTCAACGCGCCCTGGCATGTACATTAGAAACAGCGACCTCCACCGGGACTCAACATGGATGTCGTAAACACAGTAATACATAAATATGCAGAAGCACATGAATACAGATTTCATCATCACGTGAATGTCGAGGCGACCCATTCCTTACTCCTTGACAACACTGATCTAGTGCGAAGATTAAAAAGGGTTTGAGTTAGTTTAGTGCAATGTGAGTGAACTGCAAGTGTTGGCTTATACAGAACACGTGAATCAAGTGTCTTCCCCTTAACATAGTTAAAAAGAAAGACATTATTGGACGATTTCCTAATTTTATAGTTACATAGCAGTTTAAGTTATATTTAAATTACTTATTTGCTAATAATAGGCTAGATTGTAATGTGAATAAAGTACCACCGACTGTGATACCTAAAATAGTAATAATAAAAAAACAATTATTATACAAAACAAAGTTTATATAATAAGTGTTATAATATTATTAATAAAACAAAAAATACTTTTACATTGAAAAAACATTTATTCAAAGAGTAAAATTTTTTTTTTTTAAATTGGTCGAAACTGAAACGAAGAAGGAAGAGGTTTAGGTAAATTAATTAGTAACAACCTGAGTTATTCTACTCAAAATAATTGTATGCCAGGGTCAACCTACAAACAAATAATGGCATCAGTAACAGGAAATGTATTTAATCCTAAAACCAACATTACTGTATTTGTAGGTAACAGTTCTAAGGTCAAAAAATATGAAATAACTGACTGTGTAACTGAGTTGTTAAAGTTAAATTGTAATAAAATAATATTGTGTGCTTTCCCATATTTAAAAAAATTGACAAATAGACAAAACAATTATATTCATATGTTAAATAAGCATATGTACTTTTTAGTTAGTCATTACAGTGACAAGCTTGTATTTTTAGACACCAACAGTTTTGTAGAAACTTTGAAATCGACTATAGATACTGTGTATCTGCCTATTAGTTTTAGACACATAATAGCAAGGCTATTAGCTTTTTATATAAACTCAGACATAAGTATTATGTCGAAGTCTTGTATTATTAACACCACAACAGTTAGTAATAATACTAATAATAAGGTGGTATGCCTGAATGAATGTAGCTCAAATGCTATAAATGTTTATACAAATTGTACGACGGAGGTTCCCTCTCCCTCACGCACTATGAGCTCACTGCCTGGTGATAACATTGAAGTCTTAGGGTTAACTCCGGATAATCATTTAAACTAGTTTGTAAGACAACAGAAGGTACCAGTAATAATATTCTTATGCCTAACAACAACAACAAGGTATCTTCTTGCTCTAAAATAAGTAAATATCAAAAAGGAGATCAGCAGAATGCCTTAAAATTATTTCATCAAAATATTCAAGGCATTTCTTCCAAATTATTAGAAATTGAAATGTTTTTAGAAAAAACAAAGTTTGACATTGTTTGTTGTACTGAACATTGGTTAAAGGATTACCAAATGTTAATCAATTATGAGAACTATAGTGTAGGCAGTTGTTTTAACCGTAAATCTATGCTGCGTGGAGGTTCTCTAATATTGATAAAAAATTGTTTAAAATCAAAGCAACGAAATGACATAGTGAGTTTATCAATTGAACATTGCATCGAACTGTCATGTGTTGAGCTAGATAAGCATGTTGTAGTGTGCGTTTACAGACCCCCTAGTTATCAGAACTTTTCTGTGTTTGAGTCAGTGATGGAGGATGTCCTGGCGAAACTTTCATCAAATAACAAAGCCGCAATTATTTGTGGTGATTTTAATATTAATATTTTAGAAAATAATTCAAATAGCAGTAGATTATTAAGCCTATTCAAATCGTTCAATTTATCTAATGTTTTTACAGAACCGACTAGAGTAACTCCTACTTCTGCTACTTGTATCGATAATGTCTTTTGCGACTGTGATTATTTAGATAAAGCCATCGTAAATTATCTGCCGTCTGATCATAGTGGACAAACGGTCACTTTTAAGTTTGAAACACCTTTGCAAAAAGTGCAAATTCAATTTAGACCAATAACGACTGGTAAACTAATTAGATTCAATAGTACCCTAAATAATAAGTTAAATGATCTGTGCCATGATATTGGTGATGCAAATAAATTGTACGAGGATTTCTTTTCACTAGTGCACACTCAATTCAATAAAACTTTTGAAAAGAAATCAAAAAACATTTGCCCTAATTTTATATTTAGTGACTGGGCAACTAGAGGTATAAGGATAAGTAGGGAAAGACTGTTCGAGCTGTATGGCCTTAAGCCTTACATCAATACTGAAACTTTCAGCAAGTATGTTACTACATATTCCAAAATTTTTAGAAATACTTGCAAAACTGCCAAAGCCCTGTACATTAGCAATAAAATCAAATCGGCAGAAAATAAAATAAAAACAGTTTGGAAAATTATAAATAACGAAACTAGTAGGAATAGAAAACGAAACACTGATTACACGTTGGAGACTTCACGTGGTGCCATAAGCTCTAACTTAGAAGTAGCTCAAGAATTTGTAAATTTCTTTACTAATATACCATTAAAAACGACGGAAGCCTTAAATTCTTCACCCGACGTATCAATTGATTTATTAAGAACGAACGTTCAAGCCTGCCCGGTTGAATTTCAATTTAAACATATTAACCCTGTAACAGTAATAAAAGCTTTTAAGCAAATTAAGATCAAATTGACCGAAGATGTTTGGGGAATGTCCATTAAAGTCTGTACCTCCATAATTGAGACTATTGCGCCTTATTTAGCTTTAGTATTTAATTCGTGTGTTGATCAAGGAGTCTTTCCCGATTTAATGAAATACAGTAAGGTAATACCACTTTACAAATCCGGGGACAGTAAAGACACCAATAATTATAGACCCGTATCCATGTTGCCGGTTTTCAGCAAGGTGTTTGAAAAAATAATACTCAATCAGATGCTCAATCATTTTAACACTAATAAAATCCTTCACGATCAACAGTTTGGTTTCACCAAAGGACGTTGTACGACCGACGCCGGTGTAACCTTATTAAAACACATTTTTAACGCATGGGAAGAGGCTCAAGACGCCATTGGAATCTTTTGTGACCTCTCCAAGGCATTTGATTGCGTCGATCACGAAACCTTGCTTTTGAAACTTGAGCATTACGGACTTGGAAAACTTGCGCTCAATTTAGTTAGTTCTTATTTAAATGATAGACAGCAGCAAGTTCAAATAAATGGTGTCAATTCACATGGTTTAACAGTAATAATGGGTGTGCCACAAGGCTCGATATTGGGTCCTTTCCTCTTTTTAGTGTATATTAATGATCTACTCCATTTATTAAGAAATCAACCTCAAATGGTGTTATTTGCTGATGACACTTCCTTAATTTTTAAGGTAAATAGACGGGCTACAAATTTTGACGACGTAAATAACGCCCTAATGCAGGTTCAAAATTGGTTCACTGCTAATAATTTAGTATTAAATGGAAAAAAAACTAAGTGCATAAGATTTTCTTTACCAAATGTCAAAGGTAGTGATTGTGAGATAATATTGAATCAAGAGAAACTAGAATTCGTCGATAAAACTGTTTTCCTGGGGATCACGCTCGACTCAAGGCTACAATGGGGTCCTCATTTAACATCTCTTTCAGGACGGTTAAGTTCAGCAGCTTATGCTGTCAGAAAAATCCGTCAATTTACTGATGTAGATACCGCGAGACTAGTTTATTTTAGTTACTTTCATAGTATCATGTCATACGGTATTTTACTTTGGGGACGGGCTGCAGACATCGATTCTATTTTTATTCTGCAGAAAAGAGCCATTAGAGCCATATATAATCTTCGCAGGCGCGATTCTCTAAGGGAACTGTTTAAGGAAATTAACATCATGACGGTGCCTTGTCAATATATCTACGAAAACATCATGTATGTAAGGAAAAATTTACATCTTTTTAGCAAAAGAGGTGAAAGACATAATTATAGTACTAGAAATAGGGACCTATTAGTTCAACCAGGTTTCAGACTGGCTAAAGTAGACTCATCTTTTATGGGGTACTGTTTAAAATGTTATAATAAAATACCTCCCCACATTCTTCAACTGAATGAGACAAAATTCAAGTCTTGTATAAAACGCACACTATGCAGGCAGGCATATTATAAGTTAGGGGATTACATCGTTGATAAAGATGCCTGGCTCAATGCTGGTCCTGCTCCACAACCACAACTAATTGATTAACTCTTGAAAATACTGTTGGAGCTGTTGAAGATTGTAAGACTATCTTTGCATTGTATAAACTCAATTTCCTTTATATTGTATAATTGCATAGCACAAATGTGAGTTCTATGTACTGTAGTGCTACCATTTACCGGGTAATGATAATAATGTCTTTCATTGACTTGAATGTGCCCTGGCGGCTGATAGTATGTCATGCTCACTAAAATGTCTCGCTGACGGTGGCGTGTGTGTTGGATCATTTAGCTCCCTTTAAAATGGTTGAGCTGAATGGTGCTGATCTATGCGTCATGTTCGTGAACGGGCGCCGTCAGTTGGGACTGGTCATCACTTGGCTGCCTCGGCTTATTTTTAATTATTTTACTTTTGGATTATTGTTTTGTTAAGTACTATTTGCTGTACTCTGGACACTTTAACGCGTACGTATATTTTTTTTTTTACATCGTTCTCACATATAATTATAAATTCAACATTAATGATGTAACTAATATTTTTGTAAAATATAATTTCACCCACACCGATCGGTACCGACCCGCACAGACTCGCCTGCACTGGAAACCTGTTTCTTTATGTAAACACCCTAAGAAGCAATGGATTAATTTATTTTATTTGGTTGGAGTGCGATAACTTAATTACTGCAACCAACTTTGAAAGGCAGAAACTTAAAAAAAGGTTAAGTTTTTTTTTTTTAATGATCGATCCCGGCCTTCGCGTATCCAGCTGATCCCTATGACCAATACCAGCCGAAGTAAGCTGTCAATAGTGCCAATCCCTGCATCAGGTAGAATGACGGCTCACTTCACCAAAGTTTTCACGGTGAGATTATAGACCGGAAGTTCATCGGACTACCTCGTGGCACAGATTACTAAATAGTTACTTCGTAACAGATACATCACTCCAATACAAAATCGAAAATGCCTACGCTATAATATCCTACAAAATCTTAATAATAATACCAGGTGTTTGCAGCGAGCAGAAATGTACCATAAGTACGCACACAGAGTTGCGATTGTTTTTCCCGCCGCGCGACCCACGTGCGAGCGCGTCATTGAGCGAATGTACTAGGGTTGTACCTATGATGATATTGGTATTAAAACGAATGTTGTAGAAAAACAATTATTTTAATTTGTTGATCAAATATATTATGTTTCAGTTTAATAAAATTGTAGACGCATTTTTTTCCTTCCCGCCGTAACCGAAACCGCGTAAATAATTTTAATAAATAATCAAAAGGGAAACAGGAGCAAAGCGGAGGAAAATCAATTGTTTTTAAAATTTCCAAGATGGTGCTGCCATGCTGCCAAGCCGATCCATTAGGACGCTGTCAAACTTCAAAAAATAAAATTAAAAAACAATAAAAATAATCGGCATTCTGATACTCAGCGCGGTAACCGTGACGTGCGAGCGAGCACTCAGGCAGGCGTGCGGTGGCAGCCCACTGTCGGTTGGCGATACGCGAAGCGGTAGGCATATAACGAGTGGCCTTGAGCGAGAGACGGACGCCTGCTCGTGGGAAGCCTACCCACACTGCATCCGTCGGTACGCGGTCGCCACTTCAGAAGCTGTCTCTGTTCACGATTTTTATTTTAGAAATGATTGAGTTACGTTTGAGTATTCAGCCAGTTAAAAATTTACCTCAGGATGATATTTCGTCATATGATAATTCAAACTCGCTTTTTGCACAAACGCTTGTCCACATACAGTGCAAACTTTCCTCCGATCCCCAGTATGTATCCTCTCATGGAAATTCAAGTTTGTCTTCCTCTTAAATGATTTCTTGCAAAATCTACAATGTAAGTCCTTCTCGGTTTTATGTGTATACATAATATGGTTCTTCATACTACTTGAACTAAACGACTCAAAATCACAAATTTTGCACTTATGCTTCTCTCCGAGCATGTGGAAATGTTTCATATGATCCGATAATGGCCGCTGCGCATTGAACGTTTTATTGCACGAACTACATTTGAATCTATCGTCCACGTTATGCACTTCGAGTTTGTGAACGGTCAATGGCGGAAGCGTCGAAAATGCTTCAATACAAATTGAGCATTTATATCTCGGAGGCCGATGTTTCAACCGCACGTGTTGTCTTAGTGCGGGTAGTGACCCGTATGTCTTCTCGCACCTGGCACAGTGGAACATGTCGCCGAATTTTTCATAGTCTTCGCCTTTTTTTAGGTGATATATCGGCGCCACAACTCGGTCTGCAGACAGAAAACACAATTGAGTTTTATTTACTTCCTCGGTGCTGTTCGTTTATCTTCGGGCTTCGGGATTCTTTGACTGGTTCGTCATAGTTACGAGACTATTTATCAAGTTTTTCTGTGAAGCAGCCTCCACGAGTGGTGATACTGTAAAGTGCGTGAGGCGCTCCCTGCGCCGTCAGCCCGCCAGCGAGTTGCTTACTGGCTAATGTTTTATCACGGAATGAGTTAGAACAGCGGCACAGGTGGCGGAAAATATAACAAGTTATTGCAAGTTGTCGCGGCATTTTGGCCATTTAAAGTTTGTTGCTATTTGCAACACAGTAAATTACAAGAATTGACGAGTCACGCTCTGATTAGCATTAAATTTTTACGCAATTAGTTTTCAAACAGAATATTAGGTAATCACAATTCTTTAAAAAAAAAAAAATACAACCGAATTGAGAACCTCCTCCTTTTTTTGAAGTCGGTTAATAACAACGATTTCAAAACAAAGTACTTAGGGATATAGTCAACGCGCCCTGGCATGTACATTAGAAACAGCGACCTCCACCGGGACTCAACATGGATGTCGTAAACACAGTAATACATAAATATGCAGAAGCACATGAATACAGATTTCATCATCACGTGAATGTCGAGGCGATCCAACTCCTTACTCCTTGACAACACTGATCTAGTGCGAAGATTAAAAAGGGTTTGAGTTAGTTTAGTGCAATATGAGTGAACTGCAAGTGTTGGCTTATACAGAACACGTGAATCAAGTGTCTTCCCCTTAAGCTAGATTGTAATGTGAATAAAGTACCACCGACTGTGATACCTAAAATAGTAATAATAAAAAAACAATTATTATACAAAACAAAGTTTATACAATAAGTGTTATAATAATATTAATAAAACAAAAAATACTTTTACATTGAGAAAACATTCATTCAAACAGTAATTTTTTTTTTAATCCCTCAGCTGATCCCTATGACCAATACCAGCCAAAGTAAGCGTTAAATAGTGCCAATCCCTGCATCAGGTAGAATGACGGCTCACTTCACCAAAGTTTTCACGGTGAGATTATAGACCGGGAGTTCATCGGACATCTCGCGGGAAGCCTACCCACACTGCATCCGTCGGTACGCGGTCGCCACTTCAGAAGCTGTCTCTGTTCACGATTTTTATTTTAGAAATGATTGAGTTACGTTTGAGTATTCAGCCAGTTAAAAATTTACCTCAGGATGATATTTCGTCATATGATAATTCAAACTCGCTTTTTGCACAAACGCTTGTCCACATACAGTGCAAACTTTCCTCCGATCCCCAGTATGTATCCTCTCATGCAAATACAAGTTTGTCGTCCTCTTAAATGATTTCTTGCAAAACCTACAATGTAAGTCCTTCTCGGTTTTATGTTTAAACCTAATATGGTGCCACATACTACTAGAACTAAACGACTCAAAATCACAAATTTTGCACTTATGCTTCTCTCCGAGCATGTGGAAATGTTTCATATGATCCGATAATTGCCGCTGCGCATTGAACGTTTTATTGCACGAACTACATTTGAATCTATCGTCCACGTTATGCACTTCGAGTTTGTGAACGGTCAATGGCGGAAGCGTCGAAAATGCTTCAATACAAATTGAGCATTTATATCTCGGAGGCCGATGTTTCAACCGCACGTGTTGTCTTAGTGCGGGTAGTGACCCGTATGTCTTCTCGCACCTGGCACAGTGGAACGTGTCGCCGACGTTTTCATAGTCTTCGCCTTTTTTTAGGTGATATATCGGCGCCACAACTCGGTCTGCAGACAGAAAACACAATTGAGTTTTATTTACTTCCTCGGTGCTGTTCGTTTATCTTCGGGCTTCGGGATTCTTTGACTGGTTCGTCATAGTTACGAGACTATTTATCAAGTTTTTCTGTGAAGCAGCCTCCCCGAGTGGTGATACTGTAAAGTGCGTGAGGCGCTCCCTGCGCCGTCAGCCCGCCAGCGAGTTGCTTACTGGCTAATGTTTTATCACGGAATGAGTTAGAACAGCGGCACAGGTGGCGGAAAATATAACAAGTTATTGCAAGTTGTCGCGGCATTTTGGCCATTTAAAGTTTGTTGCTATTTGCAACACAGTAAATTACAAGAATTGACGAGTCACGCTCTGATTAGCATTAAATTTTTACGCAATTATATTTCAAACAGAATATTAATCACAATTCTTAAAAAAAAAAATTCAACCGAATTGAGAACCTCCTCCTTTTTTTGAAGTCGGTTAATAACAACGATTTCAAAACAAAGTACTTAGGGATATAGTCAACGCGCCCTGGCATGTACATTAGAAACAGCGACCTCCACCGGGACTCAACATGGATGTCGTAAACACAGTAATACATAAATATGCAGAAGCACATGAATACAGATTTCATCATCACGTGAATGTCGAGGCGACCCAACTCCTTACTCCTTGACAACACTGATCTAGTGCGAAGATTAAAAAGGGTTTGAGTTAGTTTAGTGCAATGTGAGTGAACTGCAAGTGTTGGCTTATACAGAACACGTGAATCAAGTGTCTTCCCCTTAACATAGTTAAAAAGAAAGACATTATTGGACGATTTCCTAATTTTATAGTTACATAGCAGTTTAAGTTATATTTAAATTACTTATTTGCTAATAATAGGCTAGATTGTAATGTGAATAAAGTACCACCGACTGTGATACCTAAAATAGTAATAATAAAAAAACAATTATTATTCAAAACAAAGTTTATACTTATAATAAGTGTTATAATATTATTAATAAAACAAAAAATACTTTTACATTGAAAAAACATTTAATCAAAAAGTAAAATTTTTTTTTTTTAAATTTGTCGATACTGAAACGAAAATTATATAATTTCACCCACACCGATCGGTACCGACCCGCACAGACTCGCCTGCACTGGAAACCTGTTTCTTTATGTAAACACCCTAAGAAGCAATGGATTAATTTATTTTCTTCAAATACCTAAAGAAAGTGTATTAAACAATTGGGGTGCTGATCTGTGGTTGGTCATCAGTTCATCACAGTTCTAACCTATTTGGTTGGAGTGCCCTAACTTAATTACTGCAACCAACTTTGAAAGGCAGAAACTTAAAAAAAGCTTAAGTTTTTTTTTTTTTTAATGATCGATCCCGGCCTTCGCGTATCCAGCTGATCCCTATGACCAATACCAGCCGAAGTAAGCTGTCAATAGTGCCAATCCCTGCATCAGGTAGAATGACGGCTCACTTCACCAAAGTTTTCACGGTGAGATTATAGACCGGGAGTTCATCGGACTACCTCGTGGCACAGATTACTAAATAGTTACTTCGTAACAGATACATCACTCCAATACAAAATCGAAAATGCCTACGCTATAATATCCTACAAAATCTTAATAATAATACCAGGTGTTTGCAGCGAGCAGAAATGTACCATAAGTACGCACACAGAGTTGCGATTGTTTTTCCCGCCGCGCGACCCACGTGCGAGCGCGTCATTGAGCGAATGTACTAGGGTTGTACCTATGATGATATTGGTATTAAAACGAATGTTGTAGAAAAACAATTATTTTAATTTGTTGATCAAATATATTATGTTTCAGTTTAATAAAATTGTAGACGCATTTTTTTCCTTCCCGCCGTAACCGAAACCGCGTAAATAATTTTAATAAATAATCAAAAGGGAAACAGGAGCAAAGCGGAGGAAAATCAATTGTTTTTAAAATTTCCAAGATGGTGCTGCCATGCTGCCAAGCCGATCCATTAGGACGCTGTCAAACTTATTCAAAAAATAAAATTAAAAAACAATAAAAATAATCGGCATTCTGATACTCAGCGCGGTAACCGTGACGTGCGAGCGAGCACTCAGGCAGGCGTGCGGTGGCAGCCCACTGTCGGTTGTACCGACGGCGATACGCGAAGCGGTAGGCATATAACGAGTGGCCTTGAGCGAGTGACGGACGCCTACTCGTGGGAAGCCTACCCACACTGCATCCGTCGGTACGCGGTCGCCACTTCAGAAGCTGTCTCTGTTCACGATTTTTATTTTAGAAATGATTGAGTTACGTTTGAGTAGTCAGCCACTTAAAAGTTGACCTCAGGATGATATTTCGTCATGTGATAATTCAAGCTCGCTTTTTGCACAAACGCTTGTCCACATACAGTGCAAACTTTCCTCCGATCCCCAGTATGTATCCTCTCATGGAAATTCAAGTTTGTCTTCCTCTTAAATGATTTCTTGCAAAATCTACAATGTAAGTCCTTCTCGGTTTTATGTGTAAACATAATATGGTTCTTCATACTTTTAGAACTAAACGTCTCAAAATCACAAATTTCGCACTTATGCTTCTCTCCGAGCATGTGGAAATGATTCATATGATTCGATAATGCCCGCTTTTCATTGAACATTTTATTGCACGAACTACATTTCAATCTATCGTCCACGTTATGCACTTCCAGTTTGTGAATGGTGAATGGTGACATCGTCGAAAATGCTTCAATACAAAATGAGCATTTATATCTCGGAGGCCGATGTTTCAACAACGCGTGTTTTCTTAGTGCGTGTAGTGTGCCGTATGTTTTCTCGCACCTGGCACAGTGGAACGTGTCGCCGACTTTTTCATAGTCTTCACTTTTGTTTAGGTAACTTTTCGGCGCCAAATCTCGGTCTGCAGACAGAAAACACATTTGAGTTTCATTTATTTCCTCGGTGCTGTTCGTTTATCTTCGGGCTTCGAGATTCTTTGACTGGTTCGTCATAGTTACGAGACTATTTATCAAGTTTTTCTGTGACGCAGCCTCCACGTGTAGTGTTACTGTAATGTGCATGCGGCGCTCCCTGCGCCGTCAGCCCGCTAGCGAGCTGCTGACTGGCTAATGTTTTATCACGGAATGAGCTAGAACAGCGCCACAGGTGGTGGAAAATATAACAAGTTATTGCAAGTTGCCGCGGCATTTTGTAAATGGCGTTCGAGTGATCAATTGGTTTACATGGACTGTTACAAATAGACGAGGTACTTCACAATTTTCCTTCGGCATTTCACAAACCAGCGAGCGTTTGCAAACAGACGAACGTCAATTTGTACAATGACGAATCATACAACATGACGATCATTTTATTTCTTTGGATTTAAACAAAACAAACCTTTTAGATTGTGAAAACAATTTATTCAAATTCTAAAATAATAATTAGATTAATGTAATATTTGTGTTGATTTGTAATCAGATACCACTCTAAAACAACTTGGATCCAGTTAAGTTTTGTGGAAAACTAGGTAAATATTTATAATTTTACACAGGTAAACGTTCTGAGTTTATCTTGGACATTACTGACATCGGTGAAGGAAAACATCATGAGGACAACTGAGGGGGGGCAATTCTCGTAATTTAAAACGTTCAAAATCTAGTCGCAGTCTCATCTCGGCGAAAAACAAATGGCAAAAACTTGTCAAAATGTAGGGAAATTAAAGGTATTTTTGACAGATTGAGACTGAGATCAGACTGTGAACGTTCTTAAAATTACGAGAATTGCCCCTCAATCTGTAAACTCTGGACTTATAGTTATTAAAAGTCTGAAATCGCCAACCCGTCTTGAACAAGCGTGGTGATCAATAGTCGTGCCTTCTCTGTGTGAGAAGAGCCTTTGCCCAGCTGTGGACAGTTAGAGGCTGGGATTATCTTTATTTATAGCTAAACATTATTTTGATATTTACAATTTTAGTGAATAGGTGCAGTCACCAAAGGAGTTAAGGGGCCGGCGGAGCATGCGTAGTTCATACAAACGTAATACCAAAATAATTTGTAAATCAAACATATTCTTAATGTAGTGTATTTATTCCGATTGGATTACAGAATATCTAGGTACCATGCTGAACTTAACGTCAAATCTATAACATTGTTAGGTACTTTTAGGTAAATATTACATAGCATAAGTGAATAAGATTATATAGTATTTTTATAACGGCCAGTTATTTTTTTTTGAAACAAGCTATTTGTTACTAAATAGAACTTACATAAACATAGAACTTTAATATTTATTTATAGCTAATCATTATTTTGACATTTACAATTTTAGTGAATAGGTGCAGTCACCAAAGGAGTTAAGGGGCCGGCGGAGCATGCGCAGTTCATACAAACGTAATACCAAAATAATTTGTAAATCAAATAATAATATATACCCCAAACTCGATGGGGTTGCGTCGTTTTATTGCAAAGTTCCACCCACCTTCCAGCTCCATCATCAGATCAGCTCCATGTCATAATAATATTGCATTGTCATTCGATATACATATGCATCTAAAAATTTCAGCTTAATCGGAAACCGGGAACTGGGTCAAACTTAACTTGCAAGATTTGATTACAGACACCGAGACAGGTAAATAAAAGTTTGTAAAGAGTTGCGTGATGTGAGTATTCAGCACGCTACCTACTAATTGACCTCAGGATGATATTTCGTCATGTGATAATTCAAACTCGCTTTTTGCACAAACGCTTGTCCACATACAGTGCAAACTTTCCTCCGATCATCAGTATGAATCTTTTCATGCAATCTCAACGTTGTCTTCCTCTTGAACGATTTCTTACAAAATCTACAATGGTTGTCCTTCACAGCCTTATGCTTAAATTTATGTTTGTACATAGATGCAGATTTAAAAGTCTCATAATCACAAAATTCGCACTTATACCTCTCTCCAACTTCCCCGAGCATGTGGAAATTCTTCAAATGTAACGTTAACTGCACTTTCGTATTGAACACTTTATTGCACGAATTACATTTGACTCTGTCGTCCACGTTATGCACTTCGATTTTGTGAGTAATCAATAGCGGGAGCGTCAAGAATCCTTCAATACAAATTGGGCAATTAAATCTCGGAATCTTATAATGTTTCAACATTACATGTATTCTCAGTGACTCCATGATCTTGTATGTCTTTTCACATCTCGCACAATGGTATACATCGCCATTTTTTTTATAATCTTCCTCTCTTAGATAAAATTTTGGCGGCACAACTCGGCCTTCAGACAGAAACGGCGCCAAAACTCGGCCTGCAGACAGAAAACACACTTGAGTTTCATTTATTTCTTCGGCGTTGTTCGTTAATCTTCGGACTTCGGGATTCTTTTACTGGTTCGTCACAGTTACGAGACAATTTATCAAGTTTTGCCTCCACGAGTGGTGATACTGTAAAGGAGCGTCCCCACTAGGGCTGCACCGCTCCGTGAGGCTAAGCCGCGCGGCCGAGCCTCGTGAGTGTGGACGTGAGCGAGGCCTGAGCCGCGCTGCCCGCCCCGCTCAACCCGACGAATATCGGTCAACTTCAAAAAAAGCCGCGCAGCTCTGAGTAGTGGGAACGGGCCGCGGGACCGGTCATTGCGCTTGTGAACGCTGCTACACTGAGTTGTGTTTGTATTTGCGATAACATCGAGTAGGTAGACTGACCATCAAACTCTTTTATTAATTAATTTGAGCGCCCGTTGTTATGAGACTGACGGATTTTTATATAAAAGGCATGATACCCTGATGGAGATTGCTACATGCTTATTACTATAAATGCTGTTGAAGCTAAAAGCACTTCCACTTCTTCGTACTGCACTTGGGAGGCCATTATAATGAGGACGCGTTGCAATAAAACACAAAAGCCTCGCGTGGCCGGGCCTTCAGGCCCCAAAAGACTGCGCAGCCCTAGTGGGGACGCGCCTTAATGTACGCACGGCTCTCCCTAGGCCGTCAGCCCGCCAGCGAGTTGCTGACTGGCTAATGTTTTATCACGGAATGAGCTAGAGCAGCGCCACAGGTGGTGGAAAATTTAACAAGTTTTTACAGAAGGAAATTACTAAGACTGTGCCTTTTTTCAACCGTCTACTACGAAACTTTGTATGTTGTATAAAGTTTAATAAATAAATACTTTTCCTAAAAACAATTAGGGAACTTTCGTTTTTTCAAGAAAATAAAATATGGTTACTAAAATAATATATCGAGAATAAGGGTGCGTACATAAAGACACGGGTGTAAAAACAAGCCGGTACTGATCGGTGCGGTTAAAATATCCCCGTATTTACTAATGCAGTCACATATAAAGAAACAGGTAAAAGATTGTGACCTTTCCTTTCAGTAAATCAACCTGAAGCGGTCTGTACCGGAAAACCTGCTGATTTATAATAATAATAATAATAATGTTGATGTTGACTCAGCAATCATTGTGCCGATAGTCGTGACAGCCAATGGGCTGATTGCCAAGAGCCTCGACCAACACCTGAAGAGGCTCGCGTTGGGCAGCTGGATCAAGGGCTTGATTCAGAAAGCAGTACTTCTGGACACGGCCCGCATTGTTAGGAGGTTCCTCTCTCTGGAACCCTGACCACCGGTAGCTTGGACCCTGTTCCCGATACCGGTGTGCTACTATTTTTTATATTTTTAAATGTTTTTTATATTCTAAATATTTAAAAATATAATTTATATGTGTATATAATGAAATAAAGGAGATAATAATGAAAAATTTATTCAAGTATAAAGTAAAGTAAAAATAAATGATTTACATTAATTACAATCTAGGAAAGTTAAATTCTAACTGTAATGTAGACCTGCCTGATCTAGGTTTATGAAAAACCTGTGTTTCAGGCCATAAATTTACATCAAACATTAAAAAAGAAGACAACAATAAATTTATTACAAGCTAAATTGAAAAGAAGGTTTATATTTTCAATGACTTAATTAAAGAGTTATTATAATATGGGTATATTATTTTAAAACTAGATTATTTATTAGATATATATTTATGTAAGCACTCTAAGGCCTTAGAAAGATTTTTATATAATTTTATATAATACCCACTAATCAATATGATTAATTTGAAAGTTCACAAGTACAGTGTTTGCAATACATCACACTAATATTATAAAGGCGTGTGTGTGTGTGTTAGTATGTTTGTTACTTCTTCACGATCAAACGGCTGGACCAATTTTGATAAAATTTGTTTGGAGGTAGCTGACACCCTGGATTAACATAATTTTTACCCCGATATTCCCACGGGATCGACATCTACGCGGGTAAAACCGCGGGGCGCAGCTAGTGTTAAATAATCTTTAAATGCTGTTTTAAGTTTTCCTGGCTCTCAAAACGGTGAAGGAAAACATCGTGAGGAAACCGGTATGTTCTAGAACCAAAAACTCGAAGACAAGTGACATCTACCAACCCGCACTGGCCCGCGTTGTGGATTACGGCCCACTCTCTCTCTCTCATAGAGAGGAGGCCTATGTCTCAACAGTGGGAACAGTATAGGCTTATTATGTTATGTTTTTTTTAATGTTAAAGTAGGTACAGGCAAAGCTATTGCAATCTGTCAAATTTCTTTAATAGATTCAATTTTGTCGCTAACGCATAAGGTTCAAAGTTGATTGGGAAAATTTGACAGCCCCTTCTTACATGGGACATTAACATAACTGATGAAATGAGGGTGTTCTATAGGTATAGCTCTGTCAAACCCTTTGGGGTATACAGGCGTGATGCTATCTTATGTTGAATGTCTTTATCATGTGGTGCCCTCACCGTTTGTTTGGTTATTTTCTTTTATTTTAGAATGAAGAAAATAAGCACGTTAAGTTGTGCTCCACAACATTATAGGTACGTTATTATAATGACAATTACAGGTATTACAGTTTTAATATAATCCTTAAAAACGGAACGGAAAATAGTAGCCACTATTTTCCGTTTTATGGATTACTTATAATAAAACTTATAACATAATAAAACTACCGCTTGACATAATAATAACGTATAATCTTGTGGAGCACAACGTAACATGCCCATTTTCTGCATTTTCATTCTAAAATAAAATAAATAGTCAAACAAGCGATAAGGGCGCCACTGCGCGGTTGGTGTCGTCTTATGTAAACTGCGTCAGAATGACCATTTGCGTTTCATAAGACTTACAAAATAACTTATTATTAAGTATATATTATAATTACTTCTAAATTATTTTTTTTATGAAAATCGTTTACTTTTACCATATTTGTAAATATGTGAGCACCATGTGTCTATCAGATTATTAATTTATATGTCATGGTTTAATTTTTAATTCTTTTACCTATTGTGGTATAGTAATTTTATTTTAGGTGCATCGTCTTCACATTATTATTTATTATATAATTAATATATGCAAAATATTGTAAAACATTTTAAAAGAGTAACGGTGGAGTTTCTTGCCCATTCTTCTCCATACGAAAACTACCTTTTGGAAGGGGCGACTAGAATCAATTCTGTTTCATTGTAATTTTTGACGTTCAAAAGTGCCTTTTATGTGCCTATTTGTAATAAATGCTTTCTATGTTCTATGTTATGGGTTTGGTTTCCGCACTTAGTCCTTCAGTGGACCATTGTGCGTGGGCCATGGCGGCCGTTGGCGGTTATTCCAACCAGCCCACCTCCCTCCAGAAGCTGATTAGGTCTCCTGGTCTTTTGAGAACATCTGTGTACGATCTGGGTGTCCCGAGGGTTTGTGTCCTGATCTGGGTGACGCCTGTGCACTCAAAGAGCACATGCGCAATGGTTTCATCAGCCACCATGCAAGCTCTGCACAGGGGGCTGTCCGTTATGCCTATAGTGTGAAAGTGTTTGTTTAGCGAGCAGTGTCCCGTGATGGTCCCCGTCACCAGGCGCAGGCCTTTCCTGTCCAATCGTAGTAAGCGACTGCTTAGCTTGCCATCCAGTGATGGCATAGCTTCCTTGGACTGCCTGCAGCCTGGTGACGACGTCCACCAGCTTTCTGCTTGTGTGTGGGTGTACTCCTGTAGCCACCTGCGTAGTTGGTTGAAGGGGATGGGCACGATAGGTTCCGGTCCACAGACTGGCATGCTCGATGCCCTTCTGGCCAGCTCGTCAGCTGCGTCGTTACCTAGCGATCCACTGTGTCCTTTTATCCATTGTAGTGTCACTATATTGCGGTTCAATACAGTTGCCTGTTCAAGCGCATTGTGACATTCTAGTATTAGTTTCGATGTGATGCATTTTTTATCTAAGGATTGGAGGACTGAGGCGCTGTCAGAGAGTATGCGAATATGGGTGTCCGCAACTCCTCTGGCTGCTATGGCATAAGCCGCTTGTGTTATGCCCACACACTCCGCTTGGTAGACCGTGTTGCGCTTTCCCAGCGGTTTGGATATTCTTATGTTGAGGTCGTGTGAGAAGACTCCGACTCCAGTTCCGCAGTCGGTCTTTGAACCGTCAGTGTAAATTCTCAGTTCCTTCGAACCTGAGTAGTCGTACTGCTCCTCTTTAAGCACTATGTTGTAGTGCTTTTGGAAGCAGTATTGTTTCGGGGCTTTGTCGCAGGGTGATGCCATCATTGGCTGCCATTTGATCGCATTTTCTTTTAAGCGTATGTGTTTGACCCTAGAGTCTTTGCTTAGGGTTCCTGATGTAGAGAGCCTGAAGGCAGCCAAGGCCGCTTCTTCCCGCACTACAAGGTGTAGAGGCGGTAGTCCGAGCATGGTCTGTAGGGCAGCAGTGGGTGTAGTTCTCATGCAGCCGGTGATTGCCACACACGCGAACCGCTGCAGCTTTTCAAGGTCTTTTTGGGCTGTGCTCAGGTCTGTTCTGGGCCACCAGACTAGTGAGCCGTATGTGATGATTGGTCGGATAACTGTGGTGTATAGCCAGTGAGTGACCCTGGGGCTAATCCCCCAATTTTTTCCAAGCATTCGCTTGCATTGCCACAGTGATATGCTGGCTTTCGTAGTAATGTAGTTGGTGTGTTTTGCCCAATTCAGCTGTTTGTCCAAAAATATGCCGAGGTATTTGGTTTCCGTTGATAGGCTTAGGGTTGTACCAAAGAAACGCGGTAGTTGTAGTGTCGTCAGTTTCCTCTTTTTTGTAAAGAGAACCAATTCGGTTTTTGTGGGGTTCACTGATAGTTGGTGTTTACCACACCAATTTTCTATTATTTTCAGGGCCTGGCGCATTAGGTTGCACAGTGTGTTTTCGTGGGTGCCATTTATTATTATGGTTATGTCGTCGGCGTATCCTACAGTAAAGTAACCTTTGTCATTGAGATCTTTTATTAGACTGTCCACGACCAGGTTCCATAGAAGCGGCGAAAGGACGCCACCTTGGGGGCAGCCCTTCGCCACGATGGCCCTTGTGATGTCGTTTACGGTCACTTGTACTGCCCTAAATAAATGCTTTGACATTGACTTTGAACGAAGTACTTTATACTACATACTCCCTGGGTCGTCAGCCCACTAGCGTGTTGCTGGCTGGCTAATGTTTTAGAACAGAATGAGCTAAAGCAGCGCTGCAGCACCACCGGTGGTGGAAAATAGAATATGTATGCAACTGACGGCGGCATTTTGTATCGTTCAATGATCATTCAAGCTTCATATAAGTACACACACACACACACACACACACACACGCTAGTGTACACTTGTGTTCGGCATTTTACATACCAACGAGTGTTTGCAAACAGACGACTCCGTTTTATAATGACGAATCATACAATAATAGGGCAATGATATACAGGATTTAAAAAAACAAAGTTCTTTTACATTAATAAAACAATTTATTCATTCAGATTATAAAATAATAATTACAACTAGGGATGTGCAGTCACGGTGTAAATGTTTTATCATTTTTCCAATTAGATTCTTCATTGTACTGTGCAGTTAAAGTCTAAAATGCTATATCTAAGTACTAATTACTTTGAATAGTTGAGAATCAACTAATCTAACAAAAAGAGTATTAAAGGGAAAGCGCCAGGGTAGCTTGCGAAGTTCAAATTTTTCTTATGTTTTTTTGCAATTGATATTTCATGAAATAATCATTCAATAGGGATTATAACAACTTAGAGGGTTGTTTTGATAATTTAAATGAATATAACTCTGTAAAGTCATCTTTCCTGCCGCCGCGAATCATATTTAAATCAACATATAACCTGACACTGACCTGCAAAATAACAAAAAAACGTAAGATTTGAATTTCGCGGGCTACCTAGTCCCCTTTAATGATTTTTTGATGATGAAACTCATTTCTTAATTTAAAGGCTAACTGACACATTGAGACAATTGCTTATGTTACAATGACATTCATCAAAAATATTAGTGTGAAATAAAATAAAAAATAATTGATTGAAATAAAATGGCAAGTTTAACCAAGCTGCGCTGGGCTCCGTCGCAACCAAGAGATCTGTCATCTTTTTCGAACCTTATATTCGGGTGCCCCTAAATTGCTGAGCTCGCTTCGCTCGCTAATGGTATCAGTTCAAGAGTTGTCAGGATCGAATTGACGGGGTCAAGTTGTCCTGGGGTCGAGTAGTCCCGGTCCAGATAACACGAGACCGAGCCGTTGTGACAGTGTAAACGACTTCAAACTTGCGTTTTAAAAATTTACCTCAGGATGATATTTTGTCATATGGAAATTCAAACTTGCTTTTTGCACAAACGCTTGTCCACATAGAGTGCAAACTTTCCTACGATCATCAGTATGTATCCTCTCATGGAAAGTCAACGTGTTCTTTCTCTTGAACGATTTCTTACAAAACCTACAATGGAAATCCCTTTCGGCCTGATGCTTTATATTATGTCTTCGCATAGAATAAGTTTTAAAAGTCTCATAATCACAATATTCGCACTTATACCTCTTAACACTTTCCGGGAAACTTAACGCCCCTCGACGTAATGACAATAAAACTTCTATTGTGTCTCGTTCAGCGTCCTTCAATGTGTTAACTTCCCCGACCACATGGTCAAATTTAATATGATTTGTTAACTCAGTTTTCGTATTAAACTTTCTATTGCACGAAGTACATTTGGCTCTATCGTCAACGTTATGCACTTCCAGTTTGTGAACGGTCAAAGACGCAAGCGTCATGAACTCTTCGATACAAATTGAGCATTTATAACTCAAAATTTTATAGTGTATCATCTTCACATGCTTTCTCAGTGACTCCATTGTGTTGTATATATTTTCACATCTCGCACAATGGTATAGTACATCGCCATCTTTTTTATAATCTTCGTCTCTTAGATAGAATTTTGACGCCAAAACTTTGCCTTCAGAGAGAAACGGCGCCACAACTCGGTCTGCAGACAGAAAACACACTTGAGATTCATTAATTTCTTTGATGATGTTCGTTAATATTTGGACTTCGAGATCGTTGGACTGGTTCGTCATAGTTACGAGACAATTTATCAAGTTTTTCTGTGACACAATCCTCCACGAGTGGTGTTACTGTAATGTGCGTGCGGCGCTCCCTGCGCGCCGGCAGCCCGCTAGCGAGTTGCTGACTGGCTAATGTTTTTATCACGGAATGAGCTAGAGCAGCGCCACAGGTGGTGGAAAATATAACAAGTTATTAAAAACCGCGCCATTTCGCAGTGCTCGAATAATTTTCAGAGACTATTATAACGAATCACCTTACAATTTGCCTTCGGCATTTCAAAAACCAGCGAGCGTTTACAAACAGATGACGCCGTTTGTAATGACGAATCATACAATATTTACGACAATAATTTTATTGTACAGATGCCAACACATCAAGCTATTACAAATTGTCAAATTTCTTTAATAGATTTTCAACTTTATCGCTGAAGCATAAGGTTCAAAGTTGATTGGGAAAATTTTACAGTTTCGGGTAGCTTGATGTGCTGGCGTCTGTACTACACAGAATTTATAAAAAAAAACACAAAATTCCCTTATAATATTAAAACAACAATTTACAAAATGTTAAAAAACCTTAAACTAGTGATTTCCAATAATAAAGTAACATTTGTGACGATTGATGACCAACGAGGTAATTGCATCCCACCATAGGTAATTGCACTTATAAAAAAAGATGGACTCCGCGCAACGCATATCGAAAGTGAAGCACCGTACCGATCTATGTGTGCGTGATTGACGATTAACGCTGTCGTGTCACGTAATGGCGGCCGGTCGGCAATGATGTATATGTGAGCGTGAGCGTGTTGTTGTACAAGCGGTCCCGGCATACTTACTGTGCTTCACTTTCGATATGCGTGGCGCAGAGTCCATCTTTTTTTATAAGTCTATGCATAACACACATAAAATGTCAATCGATCGGAATGATTTTCATTTTGACAGTTCCGTCATGTTCATTGGGTAATTTACGTTGTTGAGGCAACGATTTTTTTAAAGCTATGAAGCATTGAACCATTTTATTTGCGTTACGCATTTTGTCTGCTAGATAAGTGTCCTGGCAAATAAGCATTTCGTCGTAAAGATATTTTTTTATTCGAAGGAAACATCTTCTGCCTAACCTTGTCCCAACTACGTTGGGGTCGGTGTCCTGTCTAACCGGATGCAGCTGAATACAAGTATTTTACATGGTGCGACTGCCTATCTAACCTCCACAACCCAGTTACTGGGTAATACGATACCCCTCGGTAAGACTGGTTGTCAGGCTTTCGGGCTTCTGACTACCTGTAACGACTGTCAAAGATCCACGAATGACGGCCGGGACCAACGGCATAACGTGCTTTCCAAGCCACGTAGGAAACACATCAGAGGAAATATACGTTTTTTTTTTAATACAATATAATTTTACTTCTAAACTGTAATTAAAATAACTTAAAATCCGAAAAGAGATCATTGTACTTATAACAATTATGAACACCACATAATCTGCTGATTTTTTTCGCCATTCCATGGTTGGTCTCCATATCGTCGTTCTAAAGTACACTACACCATAAACTGAGAGATAGTATGAGATCAGTCGCATGCTATCTCTGTCAAATTGTTTCTAAAAGTCTTAATCTACACAACTGTCAAAACGATTCTACAGCAACTCGACACTGACAACTCGAAACCTACAACTCGACCCGGACAATATATATCCTCACAAACATGGGAACAATATTTATTTTAATCATTATCATAAATAATCGTCGGTTCAGCAGTGTCGACGAAGCCCCACCTCGTGCGAGGCTCGTATTTCTAAATTTAGGGTTTAATGAAACCTAAATACCAAGAGGATAACGGGGGGCTTCAATCGCTTGCTTTGCTCGCTCACTCTAGCCCCTGTCATCTTCTTCGAACCCTAGCTTCAGGTGCTCCAAGACGCCGAGCACGCTTCGCTCGCTCTTGAACTTGGACTAATTGATTCAAAAGTTGTCTTGTAGTGAGTGGGATTGAATTGCAGGGGTCGAGTTTTTAAGGTCGAATTGTAGGGGTAATTTTTTTGGAGTTCGGAGTCGAGCCTACAAAATTACCCTCTAAAAATTGACCTCAGGATGATGTTTCGTCATGTGATAATTCAAACTTGCTTTTTGCACAAACGCTTGTCCACATACAGTGCAAACTTTCCTCCGATCATCAGTATGTATCCTCTCATGGAAGTTCAACGTTGTCTTCCTCTTGAACGATTTCTTACAAAATCTACAATGGTGGTCCTTCACAGTCTTATGCTTGTAGTTATGTTTGTACAAAGCTACATATTTAAAGGTTACATAATCACAAAATTCGCACTTGTACCTCACTCCGACTTCGCCGTGCATGTGGAATTGGTTGATATGATTCGTTAAATTTCGTTTTGTATTATACATTTTATTGCACGAACTACATTTGACTCTATCGTCCACGTTATGCACTTCGAGTTTGTGAGCGGTCAATAGCGGGAGCGTCATGAATCCTTCAATACAAATTGGGCATTTAAATCTCGGAATCTTATAATGTTTCAGCTTCACATGGTTTCTCAGTGACTCCATTTTCTTGTATGTCTTTTCACATTTCGCACAATGATATGCATCGCCATTTTTTTTATAATCTTCCTTACTTAGATAAAATTTTGGCGGCACAATTTGGCCTTCAGATAGAAAAGGCGCCACAACTCCGCTTTCAGACAGAAACGGCGCCACAACTCGGCCATCAGACAGAAACGGCG
Organism: Gortyna flavago; assembly: GCA_963669345.1. Taxonomy (NCBI): domain Eukaryota; kingdom Metazoa; phylum Arthropoda; class Insecta; order Lepidoptera; family Noctuidae; genus Gortyna; species Gortyna flavago. The sequence goes on along the minus strand of OY770155.1, from coordinate 4,219,374 downwards.
CCAAAACTGGGCCTGCAGACAGAAAACACACTTGAGTTTCATTTGTTTCTTCGGCGATGTTCGTTAATCTTCGTTCTTCGGGCTTCGGGATTCTTTGACTGGTTCGTCATAGTTACGAGACAATTTATCAAGTTTTTCTGTGACACAGCCTCCACGAGTGGTGTTACTGTAATGTGCGTGCGGCGCTCCCTGGGCCGTCAGGCCGCTAGCGAGCTGCTGACTGGCTACTTTGATATCACGGAATGAGCTAGTGCAGCGCATTTTGTAAACAGCGTTCGAATGATCAATTGGGTTTCATGAACTTTTACAAAATAACCAAGGCTTTCGGCATTTCACAAACCAGCGGGCGTTTGCAAACAGATGACGCCGTTTGTATAGTGCCAAATCATTCAATATGCCAACGAGAATTATTGTATACTAGCTGCGCCCCGCGGTTTCACCCGCATAAGTGTCGAACCCGTGGGAATGTCGGGATAAAAAGCCTATATGTTAATCCAGGGTGTCAGCTACCTCCATACAAAATTTTATCAAAATTGGTCCAGCCGTTTGAGTGTGAAGAAGTAACAAACATATAAACAAACACACACACTCACAAACATTCGCCTTTATAATATTAGTGTGATAAATATGGGATTTAGAAAAAAAAAAACACAAAATCCCTTTATATTTAGAAAACAATTTATTTAAATCCTTAAATAAAAACTATAACTAGTGATGCACAATAAAATAATGTAACATTTGTGACGATTTATAACTTAATTCACTTTTCCTGCATAAGTTTCTTACTTCAATGGCTAATCATTTTTAATTAAAGTTAAACTTTAAATTGACATTTAAAAAAATCGTTTTAAATGTCTATGGAAATATATTTTTTTAATAAAACAGTAGTAAAAAAATCTGCATTGTCTTAACCAATTCCTTATTAAATAAAAACTTACTAAACGGTTCCGTACCACCATACAATATTTAACATTACATATAAAATAACGGCAAAAAAATCACGTTCGTTGTATGGGAGCCCCCCTTAATTATTTATTGTATTCTGTTTTTAGTATTTGTTGTTATAGCGGCAACAGAAATACACATTCTGTAAAAAATTTCAACTGTAGCTGTCACGGTTCATGAGATACAGCCTGGTGACAGACAGACAGACAGACAGATGAACAGTGGAGTCTTAGTATTAGGGTCCCGTTTTTAGCCTTTGGGTACGGAACCGTAAAAACGATTCCTGCGTAATTAGAAAGGGGTTAGAACCTTTATAGCACTATGTGATCTAAACCCGCACATAAGTCACACACAAACGCGTGACGGGTTTAGGTCAAACGAGCTATAAAATAGCATAAGGGATGAACGAAAGGCAATTGCATGCAGCTGAGATGAGAATGCTAAGAGGGATGTGTGGTGTTACACGAATGGATAGAATAAGAATTGAGTACATAAGAGGAAGTCTGAAAGTGGTACCGGTGACTGAAAAGTTGTGTGGAAATCGGTTGTCATGGTATGGGCATGTGTTGCGGAGGAATGGGGAAAATGTCGTGAGGAGAGTTTTGAGTATGAATGTCGATGGTTACAAGAGTAGGGGAAGACCAAAGAAACGATGGATGGACTGTGTGAATGATGATATGGTTATAAAGGAAGTGACTAGTCGGAGACGGTTTAGGATCTTCCAAGTCGACCACGGAAAGTTAGTGAGTTACCTCTTAGAGACGTTGTCGATTTAAAAAAACTATGCCCGCATTTTAGCTGTTGTGTTGATACCTCCGACTTTCATAAATTTTTGACAATGATCTGCTTTGGCATTGGCTGAGTTTTTTTTTATATTAGCCATTTAATATCCCACTGCTGGGCAAGGCCTCCCTAGTCTCTTTCCACCTCTCTGTCTAGAGCTGAGATGAGATTGCAGCTCGATTTTTAAACTTTTTTAATTACGCGAATGATTGGCCTTTTGAAAAGTAACGAATAAATTCGAAGTCAGTCTGTATATAACCACACCTATTTTGAACAAAATATAAACCAATAAAATATATAATATATTATTATATACAAACTATAAATATAAATTACAACATTTATTTAGCACCTTTCAGTACACAAACGATTTGTTTAAAAAATAGTAACGTTTACATACCAAATAACTGTATAAAACATTCTAAAATGTACAGTATTTTCATAGAACATAAGGTTTAATATTGCTTCATACATTATTCATAGCAGTACATGAATTTTGCAATATTTAAGAAAGTCACAAAAAATTAAACAATGGTATTATAAACCAGTGTATGTTAAAAAAGAAACATTTTAAATATTCCCCGAATATATTTTTTATAAGTTTGACATTCTATTAGCAAATTGTTTTCAGAAGCATTTCAGAAGCCGACGCGACTGGGTAATGTCGTCACACACATAAACTGGGAATTGATCGCAATGCCTTTCATTGACAGTTCAGCCATGTTCATTGCGTTATTAACGTTGTTGAGCAGACGATCTTTTCAAACATATAAAGCAATGTATTAGGAATTAGGAATTTCCTTCAAAACTTGTGATTGTGATGTGAGTGGGGTGCTATTTAAAGCCTGCTAAAAATTGACCTCAGGATGATATTTCGTCATGTGATAATTCAAACTCGCTTTTTGCACAAACGCTTGTCCACATACAGTGCAAACTTTCCTCCGATCCCCAGTATGTATCCTCTCATGCAAATCTAAAGTGGTCTTCCTCAAAAACGATTTTCTACAAAATCTGCAATGGTAGTCCTTCACAGTCTTATGTTTAAACTTATGCTTGTACATACCTTCAAAACTAAAGGACTCATAATCACAAAATTCGCACTTGTACCTCTCTCCAAGCATATGGAAATTATTGATGTGTCTTCGTAGCTGCACTTTCGTATTGAAAATTTTATTGCAGGCCCTGCAATTGAATCTGTCGTCAACATTGTGCACTTCTAATTTGTGAACAGTCAAAGGAGCAGGCGTCATGAACTCTTTCAAACAAATCGAGCATTTATATCTCAGAATCTTGTAATGTTTCGTTTTTACATGAAACTTCAGTGTGTTAAATTTCTCGTAAGTTTTTTCACATTTAGCACAGTGATATAATTCGCCGATTTTTTTATAGTCTTCGTCGTTTAGGCGAAATTTCGGCGCCACAACTCGGCCTGCAGACAGAAAACACACTTGAGTTTCATTTATTTCTTCGGCGATGTTCGTTTATCTTCGGTCTTCGGACTTCGGGGTTCTTTCTGTTTAGACGCGGGAGGGTATTTTAACTTTATTTGTAGTTTCAAGATAGCATCCACTAGCAGTGACAGAAACGCCTGTTTTTTTTTCGGTTTGGTATTTATATTATAATGTTGGATACACTGAACACTGCCACAACCAATCATAGTATATATATTAACCTAGTTGACCCGGCGAACTTCGTATGGATTCCGAATCAATAAGAACGAATGTATGAAAAAATTAATTATCTTCATTTTTTTCTTCGTGAATTTTTTCCACGTTTAATAGTTATTCTGCTATTCGGGGCGGAGACAAATCCAACAAATCAAAGATCATAAAAATCGGTCCAGCCGTTCTCGAGTTATAAACCCAACTTTGTTTTATTTATCTTACATATGATAATATATACCCCTGTGGAGGTGAAAAGACGGGATACAGTTAATTTGAAAAATCGTATTCCTTTCGTTAATAAACTTGTAACTTCGCAATATTTGCCTCAGTAAATAATAAAGATTGTCAATTTTTGTTAAAAAAAAACCCTACACAGAGGATTTAGAGGGTGACAGAGTAAATGGGTAAAAAAAAAATAACCCGCTGTCGGATTAACTCGAAACACGGTAATTAAAATAAAAAAGTATGTGTCTTAGATATAGATTTATATATTTATCTCGAGCAAAAGATATACACCATACATTACATTTAAATAAAGGGCAACATCAGCGGGATAATTGCGCACAACAACAACACTAACAGTTGCAAAGGGCTTTGAAGACCACTAGCATACCTGTCGCGCCATTTTGAAAATGGCGGCTGCGCATGAGACATAAATCTATAGCTGAAATCAATACAAACATAAAACATAATAACCCCGTAAAGTGTCACGTTGCCGAGATATTAACGTTGATGATTGAGTCACGTGATCAACTTATATTATCGTTATCAACTTGTAAGAAAATCTTCAAACCCCTTTGGCTTTCATTTTGACATTCATTCCGTTATTTACGTTGTTGAGCAGACAATTTTCTCGAACTTATGAAGCAATGGATTAGGGATATCCTTCAAAATAAATCAGATTGTGATTGTGTGTTGCGCAATTAGTGTGCAGTTATTAGAGCCTTAGCACACCTTCGCCGCGAATATAATTATGGGAAACCGCTTAAGAGCGTTTACGCCGTACGTCATTTAACTTTTTAGACCTTTGTATCCTGCTTATGCGTATGAAGTTTCATTAAAATCGGTTCATTCATTTCGAAAAATAAGGGCTTGAAAGTTTGTATGAAATGCCGTACGGCGTAAACGATCTTAAGGCTGGTAATGACCGGCGGCGGCGTTACGGGGTGTAATGTAACGTGTTAAACAGCGAGCGTTCGTACAGTCAGTACGGGGAAACAAGGCGCTCGCAACGAGCAACGAGCGGCTCGTTGCTCGCTGCGAGTGCTTCACCCCGCTGTCAGTTTTTTTGGCGAATCCTTTGAGTATTACGCGCTTCAGTCAATACGTCGCAGCGAGTCGTCACGAGCGCACGTGGCACATGCGTCGTCTTGAGTGCGAGTGGTAACGAATCTGGAGCACGGGCGAGCAAAGAGTTCGATACGAGCATGTTTACACGGATTTTAGCGCACGGCGTAGTGTAGTAACATGCTCGCTGCGAATGGTACACTACGGCCCGTAACACCGGTTAGTACCCCGCCTTTAAATTAGTTGTTCCGTAAAAACAACATCCATTTTACAAAAAAAAAAGTTTTTCGCTTTATAAACTTGTCGACTGCCACAGACACGTGCGACACCGCAACAAAATAGCGGTCTGAGCGCAAAGGGTAGATTCTAAAGAAAACTATAATTTTGTCTTTTCTGCGGTGGCCATGCTACGCGTGCACGGACCGTTTAGTGTCCCGCAAAGTGTTAACACGAAATGAGCTTTTGTCGCTAAGTAATGCTGATTCGGCAAAAGACTAACGTTTTGTAGACTGTCAAAATAATAAAAACACTAAGCATCACGCCTGAATTATTCGAAAAATTAAACGGAACTGTATTACAATAGTACACACAATTTTCGCAAGAGATTATAACTTTCGCGTGCAGCATCGTGCACGCGATAAAAGTAAAACTTCTTAAAAAAATTAAGATCACAGACACAGTTGATTTTCTATTGTAATGGGCCGGGCTGCCAGCGGCCCGCGCCGGGATGGAGCGATTAAGACAATTTAGTGTGAGAGACAGAGAGAGCTATATCTTTCTTCCCTATCATGTAACGAAATGTGCATAAACGTGACGCGTTCTTAAAATTTTCTCTGTTGGTTCTCGTCCAATTAGCGAATCACCACCTAAGAAGTGTCACTTCATAAAATAGGTACTTATCAACCTGACGTATACCCTACGAACTACGAATAATAAAAAGTCAGGAAGCGTAACTATCAAAAACAACAAGAAATTCGGCTCCAAACTTCACTATGGTTCGTTTTTTAATCTCAAGACTATCTGACAGGTGTATTGTCAAACTTCTATACTATAAAAACGCAAACACAAAAGACTTAAATGTCAGATTAGTCTCAGAGTTTAAAAAACGAACTATAAATTGACAAAATACCTCGAGTATTCGAACGAAAGAACGCACATGCAAATAAGCCAATCGGCTGCCCCCGCGTAAAGCGTTGTATTCCGGCAAGCGCCGTGATTGGTTCTGGTGCGCGGTAGCCTTTTCGGCAACGCCCACCGCGGTAAACATTTGCGTGGTGGCATTTTTGAGCTTGAGATACGTTTCTTCACTTTTATTATTCGTAGAGTATACATATAACAATTTTCGCCAGAGATAAAAATCTTAGGTAGGTAAGTATCAGGAACCGGGACCACCCAGTGCTGATGGTGATCACCGGAATGGTTTTAGTGAGGTAAACATCCCACACTCCCCGACCACCCTCCCCGGAGGTCGGGTGCCTTTTGAAAGTTTCCCACAAAAAATTCGAAGACATGTGATATCCACCAACCTGCACTGGGCCCGCGTGGTAGATTACAGCCCACTCCCCCTCACAGAGAGGAGGCCTGTGTCCCAGCAGTGGGAACATTATAGGCTGATTGTGTTAAGTAAGAAGTTCCTACCTTGTTTCCCTTCAGCATCATTTTCGGTGTCAGCAGACTCCTGATTCAAAGATTTCCGCTTCGTTTTCTTCTTTGTTTTGACAGTCGCATTCTTCACTGTGGTCCGTGTTTTATACTTCTTTTTTTTTCTGACTTCTACTTTTTGTGGTTTTTCATCTGCAGAAAATTACCTTCTGAAAATTAACTGCTTCGCTGGTGGTCGCAAGCAAATAGGAATCAGGAAAATGTCGTTAGGAAGGGCTTTGTAAATCCGTGGCATATTATATACTGAAGCGCCATTTAGTTTTTTTTTTTTTCAAAATGGCGTCCACGCATGAGACATATATAAATCGATAGCTGACGTCAATGCAAACACTGAACTTGCTTACATCTTGTTGCATAGATGTTTGATTACTTTAAGAGCGTTTACGACGTCGCGTACGGCATTTCATACAAATTTTGAAGCCTTTGTTTTTCGAAATGAATTAAGTTATATTAAACTAATATTTATAAGAAACTAGCAGCGCCCCGCGGTTTCACCCGCATAAGTTTCGATCCCGTAGGAATATCGGGATAAAACTATCCTATGTCCTTTCGCAAGACTCAAACTATCTCTATACCAAATTTCATCTAAATCGGTTCAGCAGTTTAAGCGTGAAGAGGTGACTTATAGAGGTGATTTATAATATTAGTATGGATAGAATTGAGGAAGGGCGGTGTATTATAGGTACACCACTGTCTAACCCTTGAAGGATTACAAGCGTAGTGTTATGTGTTATCATCATCATCATTTCAGCCGAAAGACGTCCACTGCTGGACATAGGCCTCCCCCAAGCACCTCCACTTCGACCGGTTCTGTGCTCCTCGCATCCAACGGGTTCCTGCGGCCTTCACAAGGTCGTCGGTCCATCTTGTGGGACGCCTTCCAACGCTACGTCCACCGGTACGCGGTCGCCACTCCAGAACCTTTCGGCCCCTCCGGACATATGTTCTGAGCAATGTGCCCTGCCCACTGCCACTTAAGTTTGGCAAATCTGTGTGTGTTTATAATATTAACATTTAAAAATGACAGTAAAGGTTATACCTTCTTCTTCACTTAATTTTAGATCCATAGATTCGTCAAAGTCTTCATCGTCGTTGTCATCCTGAGATAATTCTTCTTTAAATTCATCTGTCAAATAATAAATTAAATTAGGTAGCGAAACCTTATTCCATAGAAGTTGGAACGAAGTATACTAGGTGTCAAACTCACAGACCACATTAGGAACTGTATACTTCGTTCAAAAACACAAAATAGCAGACGCTGGCCGCACAGCTGCTGGACTAAAGTGGAACTGAGCTGGCCACATCTGTAGCGTGTCTGAGCAGCAATGCGCAAAAGCCACCACGCAGTGTATCCCAAATGGCAGGACACAACTGCGTGGCAGGCCCAGAAAGAGATGGCGGAATGAGCTGGACTCCTTCTTAAAGGATTGGCCAACAAACGCAGTAGACCAGGAAAAGTGGAAAGAGGGAAGGGAGGCCTTTGCCCTGCAGTTGGACAACATAGGCTTATAACTAACAGTGCCTCCCCGTGGGAATATCAAAATAAAAACTATCCTATGTCCTTTTCCGGGACTCGAAACTATCTCTATTCCAAATTTCATCCAAATCGGTTCAGCGGTTCAAGAGCGTTTACGACGCAAACTTTCAAGCCCTTGTGTTTCGAAATGAATGAACCAATGTTAATGAAACTTCGTAGGCATAAATAGGATACAAAGGTCTAAAAAGTTAGCAAAGAACATTTTCGAAAAATAGTGTTACAGCCAAATTAGACCGATTTTAAACTTTCCATAGAAACAGAGATTTCCAGTTATCTTTTTTTTAAATAAGACATTACTAAAATGTTCTGTACTAACTTTTTAGACCTTTGTATCCTGCTTATGCGTACGAAGTTTCATTAAAATCTGTTCATTCATTTCGAAAAACAAGGGCTTGAAAGTTTGTATGAAATGCCGTATGTCGTAAACGCTCTTAAGCGTGAAGAGGTAACATACAGACAGACAGACAGACAGTCTGACACACTTTCGCATTTATAATATTAGTATGGATTTGCTTACCATCGGGTTCTGGGTCGGGTATTTCTTGCTTGATCTCTACTTCAACAGATGTTACAGCTGCTAAAATTTATAAAAAAAAACTTGCCTTAAACAGTGTTCAATCTTCGTCTGTTTCGGACTTAAACTATTTATGATAAGAGCAGTTGTGACCTAGTAGTAACGACCGCGACTGACGAGTTGTAGGTCGTAGGTTCGAACCCAGACAGGCATTGTGTAAATAATTTCATCACCACTGCTCTCAAAAGGTAAAGGAAAACATCGTGAGGAAACCGGTATGTCCTAGAAGCAAAAATTCGAAGACAATGTGACATCTACCAACCCGCACGCGGGCCCGCGTTGTGGATTTAGGGAACATTATAGTCCAGGTCATGTTCTAAAAAGCAAATCTATTCTCTTTATAATATTAGTTTAGATTGGAGTAAAACTACTTAAGCTTCGATAAAATTGGATAAGCATTAAGAGTGAAATTTCGAGACATGAGAGAGAACGAAAAAAGATTTAACTCTCTCTGTCTCACAGACAAGTCTCTCTTATTTTTGAATATTTTAATATTTTAAACAGAAAGCGTCCAGTGACATCGAGGCAGACCTTAGCGAAGATGGCGGGACGAGCTTGAAGCCGACAGAAAGGGATTGGTCCGCTCAAGACAGAGTGGAACGGAGAAAGGGACACCTTTGCCCTGCAGTGGGACAACATAGGCTAAAAATAAATAACTAATCTACCTATATAATCATAATAAAGGTGAAGAGTTTGTTTGTATTTTTGTTTGAACACTCTAATCTCTGAAAGTACTGGTCGGATTTGAAAAAATATTTTTTAATTTGATAGCCCAATTCTTGAGGAAGGCTATCAGAAGTCACAGGCAGAAGCTAGTATTTTATAAAAGAGTTTAATTTTCATACCTTTTATAATATTCTTATTATACAGATCCTTGAAGCGTTCCTCACACGACAGGACTTGCTTTTTAAATTCTGATGCATCTCGTAGTCGCATGATGCAGACCTCGCAGATAGTGTATGTCGCAGCACTTAGCATGCCTGGGACTGGGGCCATCTGTAAAGTTTATGGATAAAGACCGTTATTATCAACAAGACAACAATGTTTATTAATAACTAGCTGCGCCCTGCGGTTTCACCCGCATAAGTGTCGATCCCGTGGGAATATAAGGATAAAAAGTAGCCTATATGTTAATCCAGGGTGTCAGTTACCTCCATACAAAATTTTATCAAAATTGATCCAGCCGTTTGAGCATGAAGAAGTAACAAACATTTAAACACACACACAAAAACTTTCGCCTTTATGATATTAGTGTGATAATTTCATTCCCCTTATGTTTAGAGTCTCTGGGGGTTGGCATCCCCTTGTTGTATGCCTATAGTACCTCCTTGGATATGCAAAAAGCTTTAATAATCTATACTAATAAATAAAATTATAAAATTGAAGTGTCTATATGTAATGTCAAAATAACAGTTTTTTATTAAATACTGATGAAAGTATAAAATTATGATACTGTTTATGACAAAAAACTATTTAAAATTTTTTTGTTTGTCTGTCTGTTTGTTCCAGCTAATCTCTGAAACAGGTGGACCGATTTTGGCGGGACTTTGACTGGAAGATAGCTGATGTTATAACTTAGGTCTTCGTCTACTTTTATTTAACAAAAGAGACCCGCGCAAATTAAAAATTCGCAGGAATTACTTACAGTATAAAATAATTTGGTCAGTGGGTCGTCTTGGGGTGGAGTTTAACACGATCGCTGCCCAGCACTCAGCATATGGGTCGAACAATAATACGTTCGTGTGCCCACAACCCGTATCCGAGTCGTCGTTATAATTAGCTATAGATGACTTGTATTCATGCCCAGAACCCGACTAGCGAGTCCGGAAAAACCCGGGTTTTAATATAATTGCAAAACACTTTTTTTGGCATCCCAATTTTGTGTACTCTATGTACTTGGCAGTGAAAGTGTTAAACCAAACAGACGTGACTTAGAATTTCAAAAGTTACAAAACAGCCCTCGGCAGATCGATCATGATGGTGACGGAAGTAACTGGCGCTTATAGCACAGGAGTCTTCCTAGTTTAAGCCCAGTTGCACATGTCTTGTATCTTGCCGCTGAGTTACAAAGTCTTATTTTAAGGTTCAATTTGTAAATAGGCTTAGGTCTCGAACAAATAAATATGCTTTAGATGTCCAAAATCCATCAACAACCCTGGTCAGAATTCTAACCCAGACTTAGGTCAGGGCGTTGTCTTAAAGCCACTTACATTTAATTTTTACCACTATATGTTAAATGTAAACAACTCATTGTATTGTTCACAAATTAAATCATAATTTACATTTTGAGAGCATCATTTTATAATTTGTGCATAATACTCACGTCAATGTCGTAACATTCTTTCAACATATCCGCATAAATTTCCGCTAAATCCGTAATTTTGAACGGTTCAGCCAAATTTTTGAAACGTCCCTCACTGTGGCAGCATCGACACAAATCCTTCTCTATTTTCCAATTTTCTGACGACATTTTAACAGTTCGATGACATTTAACTATAATTAAATCTTATTCTTGATATTTTATTTAAAATAAACAATAGATTAATAGTGACACTAGCATATTTTAATTACAATGCAAGTAATAGTTCCAAAACGTACGCAACGTTTCGGAACTGTCCGTATATTAAAAGTACTCTGTGGGAACGATCGCCATGTTGTTTCTTTCTTTGAGTGAAGTGAGCTTGGTTAGCTTTGGCAATTTGGTTGGCACTCAGAACAATAATTAAAAAAAAAAAAAAAAAAAAAAATCTAACAAAAATTGTCTTGTCCTTTCAGCTACTAACGTTTATCTAGAGTCTAGACAACTACCACGGAGTGCAAAGTTCGACGGCTGTGGCTCACCTTGTTGCGTTGCCGTCACCACATGACGCTGGCAGAATAGTCGACATCGGCTCAGTTGCCATTTAAAAAAAAAAAAAAAAAAACTAAAGCATAGAAGGCGCTTTACGACATTAGAAGAAGCGTAGACAGAGTAAACTATAGACTCGTGGAGTTAGTGTCACCGAAAGGGACACAAAAAAAAGTACATCTATTAATAGGGTTACCAAGTAAGGTAAATTTTACCCAATATTTTGTAAATAAGAAAAACATTGTTGAAAAATGTTTAATTTAAATGAGGTTTGTCACAGCAGGCTTATCTTTACGCATTGGCAGGGTGGGCTTCGCTTCGGCGACAGGAATTAACCAACAGTCAATGATACTGCAAATGAAAAAATCTGAAAGTTACCTTTTATGCCAGTTTAGGTTTTTTATACGTGCCAGCACATCAAGCTACTACAATCTGTTAAATTACTTTAATAGATTTTCAACTTTATCGCTAGCATAAGGTTCAAAGTTGATTGGGAAAATTTGACAGTTTCGGGTATCTTGATGTGCTGGCGTCTGTACCTATGTACACATATCACATTACTTTTTACGTATAAGTATTATATAAAAATATAATTATACTTGTTGTTCATTCCAATTGATGAACCACCTTATAGGTCTCTTTTAACTGGTCCGAGGTTAAAATCCTCAATTGTCAAGGACCCCACTTAGCTAAACGGCCCTGCCAGTTCAGGTTTATCAATCTATCTGCCTAGCTCTTTGCCAACTATGTTGGTCGGCTTCCAGTCTAACCGGATGCAGCTGAATACCAGTATTTTACATGGAGCGACTACCTATCTGACTTCCACAACGCAGTAACTGGGCAATAAGATACCCCTTGGTGAGACTGGCTGTCAGACTTTCGGGCTTCTGTCGATGCCGGCCCGTAACGACTGAATCCATATTTATTACCGTATTTGGAAAAGCATCGGGGTATAAAAAAGCTTTGCATCCTTTTTTTATTAACATATTTTGTCAAAATGTTCGCTACAAATCCTTGAACTAGTTTTTGGAGCCCACTTAGGCCTACTAGTTGCAGTAATCCACATGCTTCGTAATTCGGGCTCATTTGGAAATCTGCAAAACAAGTTCAATAATAATTTTGAATAATTCTTAATTTTTATTAATGACATACAACTTTGGTTTATTTAAGTTCATGCATTGCATGAAAAAATAATAAGGATCAATCTTTTAACAGGGAATTAGGGTAAATTCCCTGTTAAAAAAGTGGCAACATTGGATTTTGAGGTTAAGAAATAAAGATTTATCAAAACCACGATTTTATTAGATTTAGCGCGTGAAACTAATTAGTTCGTACATAGCTGCGACTATTTGATTACGAATAGTAATACGCAAATTGCTTAGAAACACTTCAACATTGCAATTATCGAATACTTACGAGTGAAAGGACAATCCGGCAATCTTCATCATACTATTATTTTTACAGCCTATTACACTGCACCTTACCATTTTCACAGTTGCGCAAATGTTCTATTATTAAGTTGAGCACGAAACGGATCTTATTTTCTGTTGAATCGAGGTGTACTATTTATTATTTAGCTAAAGGTCAATCTGCATCCTTCATAAACGTCAAACTTGTTGGGCACATTAATGTGCCTTAGCCGACACGCAGTAAGGGACAGAAATATTCTTACTCCGTCTCTTTTCTTTGCTAGTGAGTTTAATATATTTCTCTTTTTCTTGTGCGAATGCAAAAGAAGATATGCAGCAGTCTATAGTTTACTCTGTCTACGAGAAGAAGTGTACGCTGTCATAGACAAAAGAGTATTAGCTAGTGATGTGACTATGCATAAAATAAATAACGATATCGACTTCTTATTTTATGGTATCGCTCCATCTCCATGACAATAAATCTAAATATGCTAAATGAAATAAAGAACTCACTTCTATCTGATCAACTTATTTAAATAGAAACACAGGATAAATTATTAACAATATGAAATTGCCAACAGAACACTTAAATAATTTTAAAAGAGCGATTGGCCCCGGAACGAGTAACAAAAACTTTTTAACAAAAAGTTAAACCGCCAAAAAAACTGAAAAGCAAAAAATAAGACTTAAAGCTTATTTATTTAACCTTAATAATCAAGTTCTTAAACTGATGTACAGTATACCTAAGTAACTTTACGTCGGCACCAAAGTGATTTAGTGAGCTTTGTTCATTGATTGCTTGTTTGGCGCCGGCTCAAAATTACTTAGTATATTTTACATCAGTTTAACCTTTTCACCGCTTGGCTCATCGTGGCTAAATATAAATGCCGTGCCCCTGGCGCGCGCGGCGACAAATCGATAAAATAATACCTACAATAAATAAGGAGGAGCAAGCGTTGTATCTGACCTCCACAACCCAGTTACTGGGTAATACGATACACCTTGGTAAGACTGGTTGTCAGACTTTCGGGCTTCTGACTACCCGTAACGACTGTCAAAGAACCACGAATCAATCCGGGACCAACGGCTTAACGTGCTTTCCGAGGCACGGAGGGGTCTCGATATGTAAAGATGGTCACCCATCCACAGACCAACCGCGGCAAGCGTAGCTTAACCTGAACGATCGACCTGTGCGGCTGTTCTAATTTAGCCACGGGCCCCACAAATTAAAAAAAATACGCGTCGAATTTAGAACCTCCTTCGTTTTTTCATCGCTGAAATGTTCGGAACAAAATACGATGTTGTTTTTTCCATTCCCAGTTGTTACGAGCAATAGCGTTGATCCATTTTACCTGATATCAATATCGAAGGGAAATCTGAAAATTACAAAAGAAATCATAGCCACACATGAGTTTTAAATTATTATACCATGAGCCACACGGATTTTTGACAACTGTCATTTCATTACTCATACGTACGATTCGCTGGCAAGAACGTAGGTATTTAGGTATTTATTTCACTCTTAAATATTTAATCCTTCCCAAAACTACGTGTAAAAAAATATAATGCAATAATTTAGATGACGCTAGTTCTATCGATATTCTATCGATAGTTTTTGCAAGCACTATTGCTAACATTATACGAAAAAATGCGATGAACAAAGTCATAGACAAAAACCTGAGACGTTAAGTAGCTTTTAAACTTAGTATCATAAAGGTAGCCAAGGTAACCAAATTGACGTTTGCCTTGTGACGTTTTGCATTTTGAGCAACCTACATGTGTCTCTTTCTAATGCTGTTATGAGTGTATAAGAAAACAGAGACGACTATATTAGTTAAATTTAGCTTCCTTCTATGCTTTAGTTATTCTTCTGAGGGTTGGCATTGACATTTGACATTGATCACAGATTATTTAATACCTATGTTAGATACACACTCAGCGGCTTTAGTCGCCAGACAGGTTTGGAAATAGATACAAGACTGTCGAAATCTGTGAACGTTGCGAGGCTTTTAGGCCGCGTGGTCCTAGACGCGCCTTGAGATTTTGAAATAGCCAGCGAGTCGCCGGCGTCTTAAGTTGCTGTGGTTTACTCATCACAGGCGAATTATCACATGAAATCACATCTAACAAAAAACTTTTTTCCGGTTGCTTCGCAACACCAGAGGCGCTGCTATCATGTCATATCATACCATTAACATGAACATACTGTAATGTTTTCAATCGTTCTGCTATTCAACATTAATGTCGCTGATATATTTTTCTTTGTATGAAACTATTGGTACCTACCACTCATTAATGTACTAGTTGAGATCCCGGGACCTTGATTAAGCCACAGCAAAGGGCATAAATGCGAATTGCACAATTTTGTGTCACTGTCCCACTGACTGCTGGGCAAAGGCCTCATCTCATACAGAGAAGGCACGACCATTGAAGGCCAAAACAAACAGTCTCCTTTAAAAGCGTTTCCGACGTAGGTACGGCATTACACAAATTGTTTTTCGAAAAGAATGAATCGATTTTAATGATACTTCATACGCATAAGCGATACAAAGGTCTAAAAAGTAACTTGAGAACATTTTCGAAATGTTTGTGGCGGTCAAAAGGCTAAAAAAAGATAACTGGAAATGTCTGTTTCTATGGAAACTTTAAAAACTATTTTTCGAAAATGTTCTAAGTACTTATCTTTTTGGACCTTTGTATTCTCCTTATGCGTATGAAGTTTCATTAAAATCGGTTCATTCATTTCGAAAAAAAAGGGCTTCAAAGTTTGTATGAAATGCGCTACGGCGTAAACGCACTTAAAATCCAGACAATCTTGCTCAGATCACGTGATATGTCTATTCTATTTAATATTGCAAAAAAAACAAACAAAATAATAAAAAAAATTATTTTGCATCCAACTTCTTATCTACTATCAGTTTCTCATAATCCATATCGCCATGGTGAACTCTTATGTGATTTTTCAAGCTGCACTTTTGAACAAATGCCTGTGAACAAGCACCGCAGGCGAATCTCCTATCGTTCTTATGTATCCTCAAATGTTCCATCAACGTTTTCCGTCGCCCATATTTTTTATGACAGACTTCACATTCGTAATTCTTCTCTCCTGAATGCACTACCATGTGATTGCAAAGCCCACTGTTTGTCGAAAACTTCATGTCGCAAATATTGCAGCCGAATTTCCGCTCCGGTTTTATATTCAAATGATACTTCATGTGGCGGTATAAATTTCTAAGATGGCCAAACTTTTTAGAACATATTTTACAAGTTAAATTCAATGGAGCGCGGTTGTGCACTTCTTCTAAATGCTTCACCCGTTTTTGACTTGTATTGAAGGATTTGTTGCAAATTGAACACATGAATGGTAGTTTTTGATGTTTGTATCTTACGTGGCTTTGTAATAACATTTTGGACCCACATATTTTTCCACATAAATCGCATTTGACTATACTCTGTTCTTTGTGTGATTGTGAATGGGCTCTTAAACGGTCGGCAAGTAAAAAACATCGGCCACAAACATCACATACATGGTCAGTACTGTGCTTATTCATGTGATTCGATAGTGTTTTGAAAAAGGCAAATTCTTCTTTGCACTTGCAGCATCTATACCTTCCTTCGCTCAAATCGTAACCCAAAATGCAATCCGCGGGCTTTTTGCTGTCACTGTCAAAATTTAATTTGACATTATGGTCATCTGTCAAATGTTGAATTAAAAATTCTAGGTTGTCTATTTTCTTTTTGCAGATTCTGCAATTTATATCGCTGATGTCCGCTCTGATACGATCGTGGGGCCTATAGATGCTTTTTAAAATCGATTTATAACTGATATTCTTGTGTAACTCACTGACATGAGTTTTTAACAGATCGAAGCCAGCAAATTGTTTGTTACAATAGAAGCAATTAAAGTATCCTACCCTAGATTTGAAGGGCATAATGGTGGAATGTTCTAGAATGAGGGCTACGTTCTGTCTAGGATTGATATAGTTTATACTTTTTTTTTCAACTTTGTCTTGACATTTCCTAGTAGACTTTCTTAAGTTTTCTGAAAAAGTAAACATATATATTTTAGTTGACAAAATACAATGTTATTTTTTTCAATCTCGTTTGCATACTAAAAATGCGGCCAAGTGCGAGTCGGACTCGCACACGAAGGGTTTCGTACACCACCCGTACAATATTAACACTACATTTTTTTGTGTGTGATAGACAGACTTACGGACGGACCCGCTCTCCGTCCGTCCGTTCGTAAGGCTCCGCTAGCCTTAGTACAGAGGCCAGCACATCAAGTTACCCCAATCAGTCAAATTTCTTTGATAGATTTTCAACTTTACCACAAAGGAATAAGGTTCATATTCAATTGGGAAAATGTAACAGATTGGGGTAGCTTGATGTGCTGGCCTCTGTACATCCCGATTCAAACTTTATGGCGGCTCTGAAGTGCGCTACTCGCTGCGCAGTACCTCACCCTTCACCCCCGCTGACATGTGAATGTGTTACTGTGCAGCGACTCGCCTCATGTTCCGAGTCGCCATACAGTATGAATCGGGCTGTAATCGGGCCCCGTTGGCACAATATGGGCACGAAACTGTTATGAGAGAGAGAGAGTCCCAGAGTCTGGATTTATGTTCAATTAGATAATGGCAATAGGTTCGCTCCTATTCTTTGAGCCTTACAATAAAACTGGAGGAGTGACCATACCCTTTTAGAGAAAATAGGCAAAGTTTAAATCATAGACAACTTACTTGTATTTGTTTCTGTAATCTTTCTTTTTGCCATGTTTCTTTTTGGAGGCGCTGCAACAAAGTGATTCATATGTCATTTACCGTAAGATGATGTTTCATTGCTAAATTACAATTAACCCAAGAAAAGTTTGCGCTTCGGTAATCATCGCAGACGAACGCGCGATGATGAGAACTAATATACAGTATGTTAAATAACAGAGGGCGTTCCCTTAAACTGGTTAATCTATATCATTAATGGATTAAAATAAAAATATCAGCATAGGAAAATGCGCATAAAATAATCCGAATTCAAAAAAATAATTAATTGACAATAGATTCGAAACCTCCTGTTTAAAATCAAAATAGTAGCGCGGAACAGTACCTAGCGTACTAGCATTGCCCAAACCGGCAACGTCACGCGCAATGCGCACACGATGCCGAGCGTCTCACGAATACTCACGAAGCCGAGCGAACCGGCCGCGCAGGCCCCCGCGCGCCGCACTAAATGGCGAATGGCGAGCGGCGACTTTAATAAAGGCGGCTTAGTGAATTAGAAATACACGTCGTCGGGTTGTTATCAGTAAAATTAAACATTTATGTACATAAGTATGTTTAGTTTTAGCAATAACATTTAACAACCCGTCTCAAATGTCCGGCTGACAAAGGAACGCGTCACTGAGGCACATTAGGCTTGGAAGGACCTATTCGCAAACATAGTACTTAAGTAAAAAAAACATAAATTCATGTACATACCTATCTGAGCTACGTTTCAATAACATTAAAATTAAAGAGTATTAGACAGTTATGCTGCACGCAGCGGCCGAGTAATGACGTTTTCGATGAAGTGGGTGTCCTCCGCGCATCGCTGCAGTGCCCACTGGCAATAAGTTAACCGGCGCTCGAAGTCAGCTGGACCAAGCAGACCTTGCACTTTTTGAAGTGAGTACGGATGCTGCTTGTTTTTCTTTAAAATTTTAAAGACTGCGACGTGACTCATGTTTAACAGGCGGCCGGCTCTTCTAGTGCTTGAACCGGGCTCCTCCTCAAAATGCCTTAGCACGTTCTCTTCCTGCCGCACAGAGATCACGGGTCGGGGGCCACCAGAACGACGCGGCACTACCGGTTCATTGTTACGAATACGCACCAGGGCACTCACAATAACACGAGAATTCCGCGGTTGATGTGCATTGGGATACCTCTCAGCATACATCCTCAGAGCACGTGCACCATCATAATTACACTCAGCATAAATGAGCACCATGTTCACATACTCCTGAGCACTGAACTGATAACGTGACATTTTTCACACACGAATGACGCAAGATGTTGCAATGCAAAAATAATGCGCGTCCGGTCAGCGCGTGAGATTAGTTCCGACTAAAATTAGGTGGACATTCGGGGGTAAGGGGCGGTTCTAGGCACATCAATTAGATCGCTGCACACGCAGCCCGTCATTCATAAATAAATTGCGACGTTGCCGTCCTTCAAGTACGCGTGTACAGAGTGTTTCTTTTACGTATCAATTTAACACTTTTAGTGAATATTTTAATATTAAAAAAAATAAAAACATTTTGTTTTCGAATGGTAATATTTTTTTTAGCATGTATGGATGCTATACTATTGTGGGTTAACGGGAACGCCCTCTGTTAGTTAACATACTGTAGAGCTGTTACATCTATGGAAGTACTTGGCTACGTCGTTGTATTACCACAATCAAAAGTTTCGAAAAATTTTGAGTAATAGATTACTATCTGCAACTGAAGTACGTAAATTTATAGACAGAAAACTTTATACAAACGCGCTATGATAGGTGCAGTACTACAAAGCGCTGCAGTACAAAACTTAGAAGCTTTGCCTCTACGGGGGTTACTCTGTGGCTCGACGTTCGTGTTAATTCGGAAACACGAATATTACCGAAGCGCATACGTTTTTTGGTTTAACTGTAGATGTTATTATTAACTAGCTAACCCCGGCGAAGTTCGTACCGCCTCAGATTCAATAAGAACGAAATTATGAAAAAATGCAATATCTTCATTATTATTATTTTTTCCATCTTTTAATAGTTATTCTGCTATTCGGGGCGGAGCCAAATTCAACAAATCAAAGATCATTAAAATCGGTCCAGCCGCCGTTCTTGAGTTATAAATGGTGTAACTAACCCGCCTTTGTTTCATTTTTATAGATTATTACTAGCTTCCGCCCGCGGCTACGCCCGCGAGGTATCTCGATAAAAACTATCCTATGTCCTTCCCCGGGATGCAATCTATCTCCCTGCCAAATTTTATCGAAACCCGTTCAGTGGTTTAAGCGTGAAAAGGTAACAGACAGAGTTACTTTCGAATTTATAATATAAGTATGGACCATAGTCATCATCACCTAGTCCAGATATCCCTCACTCTCCAAACAGCAGTTAACAAACTCGCTGCTTGGTTCAGGAAGTGGAGAAGTGAAGTCAATCCCGACAAAAGTCAAGCGGTCCTTTACTCTAGACCGCGTCATAACCCCATCCCCCCCCGACCAATCACCATGTTTGGCAAGCCAATCCCTTGGGAAGAGCAAGCCAAATACCTAGGTGTCATTCTTGACAAACACCTCTCCTTCACAGAGCACATAAAGAAGGTTCGTTCGCGAGCCGCTTTCGCTCTCGGCAGACTCCACTCCGTCCTCAATGCACGCAGCAAACTGTCACTCAAGTGCAAGCTGCGCATTTACACAGCGTGCATTAGGCCAATTATGACCTACGCCTGTCCAGTCTTTGCACATGACCCCACAGCCCCACAACATCCATAGGATGCAGACCGTCCAAACCCGGTTCCTTCGAAAGGCTACGGGTTCCCCTTGGTTCGTCCGAAATGAGATCCTCCATGTTGACCTCAGAATCCCCACTATTAAGCAGTTCATGAAACGCCTCTCAAAGCGTTTCTTCGATTCCGCCGCCAAACACCGCAACCCTCTAGTTGTCCAGGCCGCCAATTACTCACCCTCTAACATCAGTAAGGCCCGCCGTCCAAAGCATGCCCTATCCGACCCTGACGACCCCATAACTCTCCTCCAGGAGAGCAATAAATCTACTAGTACAGTGCACAAAAACAAAAGACCGACATGCCGACCTCGCCGACGAGGTCCCTCGCGACGTCCCCAAGTAAACTCACCCCCCCGACCCTTGCCCGATGCAGTGCCAGCCCGCGCCGCAGCTGAGCCAGTAGCTTTAATTTCCCGACAGTGACCTCTGAGTTTGTTTCGGCATTTCTTCTCAGAGTAGTCAGATAGGAATGCCGGCCCCATCAAGCTTAAATAATATAATTGTGATCCAGCCTGTCCCTTCTTGCTGCCCTCTCCAGCGACGCCCTAAGCCGAGGTTCGTACCCCACAGAGGGTGCCCTTAGTGCGTAGTCGCTTAGCATAATGTAGTTAGTTTTATGCCCCTGGCTGGAGGCTTTGAGTTTTACTTAAGGCAGCCACAGGATAGTCCGGTTAAGTAGTCACGACCTCTCAAGGTCAACTACGAGATGCCATTAGGAAAAAAAAAAAAAGTCATCATCAACATAGTCATAGACTATAATCTGACATGGCTCTCTATGAAGAGTTTACACGGTGCGACTGCCTATCTGACCTCCACAACCCAGTTACTGGGTAACGTAACACGATACGCTTTTGTAAGACTTCTTGTCAGACTTCTGACAACCCATAACGACTGTCAAAGATCTACGAATAACTCGTCAAAATGTAGGGAACAGCTGATATTTTTTTCACGATTTCCGGTTTGGTCCCATAGTAAAAGTTGTACATAATGATGAGTACAATGACCTCTTAATCAACGGCTTAACGGCTCGGTATATATACATAGTAATATAATAGACGGTATATTACAATCAACCTACGTTTTAAAATAATCATGTTTGTGTGACTCACCACTATTATTTATTTCATTATCATCTTCATCATTAAATACATTATCAGCCTGGTTATCAGAGTCTTCTTCACGTTCTATTTTCAAAACTATTTCTGCCGCTGTAAATATTAAAAAAAAAAAAAAAACAATTAAGTCCACTGCTGTCAAAACGGTGAAGGAAAACATCATAAGGAAGCCGGCATGTCCTAGAACCAAAAATCAAAGACGTGTAACATCTACCAACCCGCACTGGGCCCTAGTGGTGGATTACGGCCCACTCCCTCTCATCGGGAGGAGGCCTGTGCTTATAACGCGAAGAGGATCTTTAAACTAAGCGCTCCCGCCATAATCCACGCACTTCTGGCGGAAACGCATCTCGTTCCCGCCCGGCCAATAAAAGCCACTCGAAGCTTCTAGAAGATTCTAGAAGCTTCTTCCATAGACATGCGCAGCACATTTCGTTTGAGAACAGTTGTCTGACGCTGTCAACGGTGCTGCGCACCGATAGTGTACAGACGCCAGCACATCAACCTACTACAATCTGTCAAATTTCTTTGATAGATTTTCAACTTTATGGCTACACCGTAAGGTTCAAAGTTGATTGGGAAAATTTGACAGTTTGGGGTAGCTTGATGTGCTGGCAGTCTGTACATTTCTTTTACGAATCTATTATCTTCACCACAAACCCTATTGTTTATATACGACAATATAATTGTTTATATACGACAATATAATTGTTTATATACGACAATATAATTGTGTGTATGTTAAAAGCTGATTATGATTATTAGGTATAATAAGGGATTGTTTGCATCGGCAACGAAAATTAACACAAATATTAACAAACGTTTTGTCAACTATTAAAGATAGATGAACAAAATCAAATCAATTAAATGTTTAGGCATTATCTTCAAGGGGGTTAAAAACTGAAAGCTCGTCATAGGTGGCAGCACTGTTGTCCGTCCACAAACCGACATTGTTCTGTTTGTAAAATACTGGTATTCAGCTGCATCCGGTTAGACTGGAAGCCGACCCCAACATAGTTGGGATAAGGATAAGCAGATGTGTGCAGTGCACTGCTGTGTCGATCAGAAATTAAACGAAAACTAGATAAATATGGATACGACTTGGGAGTGTAGCACAGTTAAAACACGAGCTAAGAAAAAGGAAGGAGGCTAAAGATAGATTGTTGAAATGTAACATGAAATGAGACAATCTGTATCGGGCATAATAACGCATACCCACACATTGAAAAACAAATACGTAGAAATTAAAAAAGCGCACATGTCATTGGCAACATTTGACAGGGTGTTATGGACATCGCCACGCAACCTATTGCCATGGATTTGGTAAGTACATAATTCTGAAGGTGCATGCTTTAAAGGGGCTTCGAAAAGCTAGAGTGTTTAGAATCATGTTCTGAATTCATGAATTCCGACTGCAACTGAGAAATTCCAGATGGAAAACCAAATAACAGTGCCCGACCTGGGAGTCGAATCCAGGAGCTCATGCTCAGCAGTAGCCCTTGCAACTACTAGACCAACGAGGCAGTCAGGCGAGGATTAATAGTTCGATACTAAACTGCATTAGCGATTTATTAAAAAAAAAATGTAGACAAATAATTATGAGTTTAAGGAAAAATTACTTTAAATCCTACACAATAAAGTTCAGTTTACGCTACAACTTCAAAATTTTTTATAACTTTTTCAATAGTGCTAGTCACTCTGAAATCAACTTAATAACCATTAAAATAAAGTTGATACCTATTTGTTTAACTTTAAATAATATTAATTTGAAACATAAGTTTGAATAGACTTTACATGGTTGTACAGACGCCAGCACATCAAGCTACTACAATCTGTCAAATTTCTTTGATAGATTTTCAACTTTATCGCTAAAGCATAAGGTTCAAAGTTGATTGGGAAAATTTGACAGTTTCGGGTAGGTCGATGTGCTGGCGTCTGTACAAGGAAACTCACCAAATCCATCATTTTTATGAAGTTCTATTTCTAACAGCTCTTCATTTAACGGTCGCATTCCGTCTGAAAATATACAGGGTCAAGTTAAATTACCTAACGAAACTCCGCAGACGTGACGGGTATCGATATCTAAACATGATAAAAAAAAAATTGTTGTTTTTTTTATTGGGTCTTCAACCGATAGTGCCTACGACTAGTCACTATAAATATCAGTTTAAAAACAATTAAGTATTTTTGTGTAAATTCACGTAAGTGATAATGACCTTTATACTGTCGTAAATCAAGGTCTTACCTTCGAGTTGTAATCTTAAGGTAGACTGGCACTGCATTACTTTCTGCTTGAATTGCACCGCATTCCTGATCCGTGTGATGCAAACTTCACAAATTTGATCCTTAATCTCATCCTTTTGCTCCCACTAGAAATTAAGTTATTACAATCAGTTTGAAAAAGGCTAGACATCTACCTAGCCTTTTTACTACTTTGTTGGGATCGGCTTCCAGTGTAACCGGATTAGGGTTGCCAGATCGGAACTTACCGAGTCCGGGACAATTCCATGTCGGGCCGTGGCTATAGCTATGAATATTTAAATGTAAATTACGGGATATCTAATTTTATATTTGAATTTATTTTTAAAGGAAAATATATTTTATTTTTCAAATTTATATTTAGTCCAGATATAAGAAGTTTAGTAGTAAATTATAATATAAAAGATATAAATGGCATTTATTGTTATTCTTGTTTAATTATGATATTTTTCGGAATCCGGGACAATAGATCGAATTACTGGACACAGGACAAGCAGTAAAATTCCGGGACAATCCCGGAAATGTGGCAACCTTAAGCCGGATGCAGCTGAATACCAGTACTTTACATGGAGCAACTGCCTATCTGACCTCCACACCCCAGTTATTGGTCACTCTGAAATCAACTTAATTACCATTAAAATAAAGTTGATCTCAATATTTCTTTAGTTGAAATAATAGAAAAATAGACTTTACCTACCTATCTGGTCACACATAAATGGAAGCTTGTAATTAGTAAATTTTCCTGCCTACGAATAATTTTTAAATGTGTTATTATAGTCTGTAAAAATAAATAAATAAATACACGCACGCCTGTTGCAAGTACTACGCACTAGATCTTTCTGCAGAACATCCATACTAATCCATACAAATATCCATACTAATATTATAAATTCGAAAGTAACTCTGTCTGTCTGTCCGTATGTTACCTTTTCACGCCTAAACCACTGAACGGATTTCGATAAAATTGGGCAGAGAGATAGATTGCATCCCGGGGAAGGACATAGGATAGTTTTTATCGACATACCTCGCGAGCGAAGCCGCAGGCGAAAGCTAGTCACAAATAAAGTCACTATATCCGGCTAGGGCGTTCCCTCCCCGCGTCTCCATTCACATTTGTTTATAATATTTATAATGGAGAAAGAACTAGTCCATCCTCATCCTTCACCAGCAACTCACAGATAAATTGAAGCACTCCTTCAGCATGTCTCCGTACACTTCGATCCTGCCCATCCACGTATACTCTCTCCATAGGCTCTTACGACACACCAGTTCGAGGCAGCAGCAACACAGTTGGTATCCTTCCATTGTAGAGTGCAAGTTTTCCATCCTAAAATTAAGTCAAAATGAGTAAGGGTTCTCTCCCACATGCGCTTTTTTCATCATCATCAGCCTGTAGCAGTCCACTGCTGGACATAGGCCTCTCCTATTGCACGCCATTCAACTCATTTTGGCGCGTTTTTACAACACACGGTCGATAACACAGATATAGATACACGTAGATAACGCAAGAGCATCTACTTCGCGTGCCAAAAATCGCACCAGCTTACGTACAAAAATTTTAAGCCGCCACTTTCACGCTCAGTCCTGTGTACTGCTGCAGCTGGCTGGGTAAGCCTGAACGATAGTGCGAGCTTGTGACGTGCTAGTAGGTAGTAAAAAAATGGCACGCTTGGTTTTCATAGTTTGTGATACTTGCGTTATCTAGGTCTATCCAGATCTGTGGTCGATAACATAGGAAGCTTTATTGCGATAATGCGTCCCGATTCCTTGTCAGACAGCAGTGTTATGATCGTCCGATATTTGTAACGTGTTGCGTATAACCAACACTACAGACCCTCAGCCCGCATTACACGTTCCTACGATATTAACGCAGGTGTGTGTAAGACTGTATGTGTCCCAATACAAAATGTTCTAAGTACTCATATCGGAATATCGCAGGATTGAGGAACGAAAACATCCCACGTTATTATCTCAGCAGCGTGTAACTTCGTAACCATCCTAATACAAAATGTACAGAAAACAGATATCGCAATAACGCATCCTATATTATCGACGAGCCTGGGGAGAGCCTTTAGGGTTAAAAGAGGGCATCAACGGAAAGGCCGTGTTAAGGATTTCAATAATATGTTTATTATCCTATTATTTCATTGGAAGGTGTGTTTTACTAATTTTATGTGAGATGTGTGAACCCACTCGAGGCTAAAAGAATGGTACAGTCACTATGAGAAAGTAGGGATTTCAGTCATGAGAGCAATGGTGGCCTAGTAGTAAAGTAGTGGGAATCGTAAGGACGGGCTTGGATAGTAAAAAAATATAAAGCTTGAGTTAAAATGAGAAAGACAATAGTATTATAGTAGGATCAATTTGATTATCTTACACTCCAACAGATAGATTATTACTTGGTTCATTCATGAATTTAAAAATTTTACAATAATACTGCAAGAGTGCGATTGTCTAAGTACTAGAAGCTTTGCATGTAAGTGATCAACAGTTTTCACGATTTTATTTATTGTTGTTTCAAATGTATTTTTTTAATGAACACTCACTGGTTCATACAACTTTTGCCAGGTTAAACCATTTACAGGCACTTTTTAATTGCCAAGTCAGTCAGTCAGAAAGTTGAAGCTCTTAGCCCGTTCCAAATAGTGGGCTTTTTTAAGAAAAATTAGCAGGATACTATTATAGTTCTTGAGCACTGATCTGAGACCAAACAACAGCCACAGGTTCAGATTAATGGACCTTCGCAGGAGGCGCTCGAGTAAATAAATAATCTATATCGCCCCTTTAATCATAAAACGAAACAACTCAAAATTTACATTCTTCGAGTTTTTATCATAAAGTGAATTATCTTCAAACGGAGAACACTGTATTAATAAATACGAGATGACGAAAAACATATTGATATTATGTTTTTCGTCATCTTCTGTGGCTAATGAAGATGACGAAACAGCTAGAACTAGAAACTATGTAGTGATAATCTTACATTAAATAAACTTACATTTTCGCCTTTACATGCAAGGTTCTTAGTTACAGTTTTACTCAATTCAATTCCACATAATTACAATCGTTAGATCAGCACGAGGTACAGCGCAAGAATAGAATAAATAGCGAAGTAAATTTGTGGGAAAACAACTTGGTACACAAAATTATTAACAAAACAGTGCGAAGAGAGGAAACCAGAAAACATTTTGATTAGAATTAAATTTAGAATGTCAATATTGACGACATGTCATGTCAATCCAATGATCCAATCGAATAATAGTGTCCATAGACTACATATACTTTTCTTAAGTTTGGTTTTTTGTTGTTTGTTCTGCCTGTTATTCTCGTCAGCTTTACCAACTATGCTGTGACTGTTGTCAAGTATGTATGTTCTATACACAACCAAAGACCTTATACTATAAGGTCAAGGCGTCAAATGCGCTTTAAAAACAAAGGTACTTAGGTAGGTATATAGGTCACTGACCTCTATTATACAAGTACGTACGTACTTGTTTTGCTACTACAATTTGTCAAATTTCTTTAATAGATTTTCAACTTTACGGTTACAACACAAGGTTCAAGGTTGATTGGGAAACTTTGACAATTTCGGGTAGCTTGATGTGCTGGCGTCTGTACCACAGTTTTGGTAGTAATTTGGTTGGTATTATTTTATCAATAATATAAATAATTATATTCACTAGGACCGCAGTAAGTTTACGTGAATTTTCCTTCTACTGCAACGAATAAAATGTATGTATGTGACCGCCATTCGACAGCTCCGATTTTTCATTTGCTAGCGTAGCTATAGAATGAAGTAATTTACGTTTGCTAGACTATAATGACAGACAGCTGCAATCGAACCTCAGAATCGACCTATTTTTCATTCAACATTAAACAATCAAATATTCTTTGTTTTGATCTGATAAAAATATATATTGTAGATTAATAAACATTCTTGATTATTGTACGGTTCAAAACACGATATTTACAACTTCACTCGATCAAAAAAAAATCGAAAACAAGGAAGTTTTTGATAGTTTTTCGAGTCGTACTTGAAGTAGACCAAACTTTTACTCTCAAAAAATATGTCCAAAAATAGGCAATGATGTTTAGAAGAATATTCTACGGTGAATTTTTCTCAAAACAGATTTTTATTGTTATAATAAGCTAAAATATAACAAAGCGGGCTCGCGCGCTTCGTTTCATTCAGTATCCATAAATATTAGTCTATGGTCCCGAGACACTATTTAGTAATCTGTGCCCGAGAGACGTTATCACGTTACCGAGGTGAGATCTGTGCCAAATTTTTGCGCGCGCGCTTCTCTTCGACGCCATAATAATAATACAAAATAAAATAAATTGTTAATAATTATTGCGCGGGCGGTGTATAATACACCGCCCGTTTATACCGTAAAAACGTATATTTCGACCTCTCAAGGAAATCAAAATGTATAGAGTACTTCCCGTTGACCTAGAATCATGAAATTTGGCAAGAAGCAAGGTCTTGCTATACCGCGTAAATAATCCGAAAACCGTAAAGTAGTTACAAACACCCGTGATAAACTATTTACATACCTACTTTGTACGGAACCCTCGCGGCCTCGGTACGCGAGTCCGACTCGCTCTTGACCGTTTTTTTATTATTATTTTGTCATATTTGTGCCTGTTGGTGCTCCTACACTGCTGTTAAAGTAAATAATAATTTAATGTCTTTGTGTTATAAGATGTTTACTAACATTACATAACATGAAAACCTTTTTGATTATAAATGTATAAGATCACAATGTTAGAAAATATCCAAACAGTACATACAATATGTCCATACAGCTCAATCATTGGTTTTTGCATATAAATACTCATCTTATTGCCTTCTTGTGTATTTTTAAAGTATGTTAATCACTCAAGAAATAAAAATAAGATACACGGGATTACTATTCACGCGTAAGTACAGGCAAAAATTTTTTTAATTTTTTTTGTTGTTGTTTTCTTCGCCATTTTTGTGAGAGCGAGATAGATAATTCAAAACAGGCGTGAGTGAGAGACACAGACAGAATTTCAAAATATAGTGTTAGGGTTGTCACTGTATTTGACCTTAATTCATTTTATTTTGTTTTGAACTATATTTTTTTCTTTATTACAATAGCACAATTTGTGACAGGTGTTAAGTGCAGAGTGCAGTTTTGTTAGTATACCCGACACTTTAATTATGTGTTCTACAGTAAGTTTTGCATTGGGAAAGTTAGGACACCTATTCGAGTTCAATATGTTTAATCGCGCGTTCGTCGTACGAGTTTAAAATTTACGCGAACCTACGATGATCGCGCATTCGCGTTCTTTTAGGTCGATGCTTAAGTATTAGCAATGTAACTGTGATCGATCACACAGAGGACTGAGTTTCTTTCTCCGTGGTTTCGTTGCATTCATAATAATATACGTAGTTGTGCACCGAGCCCAGAGGGGTAATTGCGTACCACACGATCAGTAGCAATGGGTTTAATTTTGACAGTTCAACAACATTTATTGCGTTATTTACTTTATTGAGCAGACACATTTTTCGAACATTATGAAGCAATGGAGGCAATATATCCTTCAAAATGATTCAGATCGATATTATGTTCCGCAATTTCGCTACTGTCAATAGCGAAACTAAAAAGTAGAATGAAAATACAACTAAATGGGAAAAAGCTTCCGCCCGCGGCTTCGCCCGCGAGGAATGTCGATAAAACTATCCTATGTCCTTCCCAGGGATGCAATCTATCTCTCTGCCAAATTTTATCGAAATCCGTTCAGCGGTTTAGACGTGAAAAGGTAACATACAGACAGACAGACAGAGTTACTTTCGAATTTATAATATTAGTATGGATTGTACACACGGCTACACATCAAGCTATACATTTCCAGTTTTAGCTGACCTGGCATTGTATAGGTTTTTCATACAATCAGAAGTCAGCTTATACTGGTTATGTATAGCTTGATGTGTAGCCGTGTGTACTATGATGTAAATGTGAGCGTGAGGCGTGTTCAAGTACAAGCGGTCCCGGCATACTTACTGTGCTCCACTTTCGATATGCGTGGCGCGGAGTCCATCTTTTTTTATAAGTCTATGGGAAAAAGCTACGAATACTGTAATTAGTTACTTATTCGTAGGGAAAAAGTTATAGCGCCACCTGGTGGTCAATAGGAGAAACCAAATTTCCCACACAAAACTCTAACGCGCTCGCAAGCGAATGTGAGTTGAAAAAACTCATCACCAAGGCCTCAATCGCTTGCAGTTTGTTGTTGAACAACGGTTTTAAATTGTTTTCTCATAGCTTCGGGCAAAATGTCAGGTGATTCTGATGTGGAAGACTTACTGCTTTTGTACGCAAATTATCATTTTCGCAGAGAAACCTAGTACGTACCTACTACCTAACGATAATAACCCTCGGACTCTTAAATCGAGCCACTGTACTGTAATTATATGTGAGGATTGAGGATATAGGAATGAAACTTTGATTATACACATGAATGAAACATCAAAATAATGTTTTTATCAATGACATATTTAGTACTAGCCATTGATGTATTAAAAAAGGTAGATCATACGGGACTCACCTGTCACAGCGCCCCTACTCAACTAAGTGATTGCCCGTAGTTGGCACTCAGTCGCGCACGGAACATCGTTGATCACACACCTCTTTAATTTCAGTTTTTTTTTTATTAAATACACGTCAAAATGACTTCTTGTGCAGCTAAACAGTGTTTTAATAATACAAGGAAGAAAAATAAGACACACGGGATTACTTATCACTCGTAAGTACAGCCAAAAATGTTAATTTGCTGAAAATTACAATAATATTTAATGTTTGCTTCGCCATGTTTGTGAGAGCGAGATAGATGTTACAAACATGCGTGAGAGACACGATACGCACATAACTCACGAGTTGCGAGTACGTTCATTCATGTACGAACATTCGACGGCTAACACGATTTCACTCGCACGACAGCGCCGGCTGTTATCTCTGTCCTTGTCTATCAGGGACTGTTGGGGCGCGTTCCGAATTAAGGAAATAATCGATGTAATCGACCGATATACTATATACCGATACCGAATTGACGTGAGCGCGATAACGATGTCCCGTGAATCTTCATAGATGACGTCATGGCATGCGCCATCTTGCGATAACGCCGACCATGCCTCGTACTAATCACCGTGAGCGCTGTCAAAAATGACAGTGTGTGTGTGTGTGATGAGGACGTGGCATTTTCGAAATTGTGCTTCTGGCTGACAGTCGCCACCTAAACAAAGAAAAGGAAAAAACATGTGGTGTTTTTATGAAGAAATACTGCTGTAATATCTTTTGACACCGAGTAAGCACTGTGAGCGCGCTAACGAGTGTTCCGAATTGTTGACAGCTCTCAGCTGTCATAATCGTGATATCCATTATGGAACGCATGTGAGACGATTTGAGTGCTGTGAGCGATAATATTAGCCAATTCGGAAGGCGGCCTAGGTTGACGCCTGTGATGACACTGATCATAGATGTGTGAGTTTCGGTGCATGTAGTCGTGCACCGAGTCCAGGTTTTCTGATTGCGATGTATAACGTATCTTCCTCCTTTTAATATATCAATGGTACTAGCGTAGTTTTTATGCAGTTTTGTTGCCATATTGGCACATGAGTTGTGATACTGGCCATCATTTTGGTGTCGTCATTGTTCCGAATTTGAATTAAAAAAGTCACAGACTTTTATGCAAAGCAAAGTGCAGAGTGGCGCCATTTAGGAGTCTGGCAGTCTTTTTTAAATAAGTACCTACCATTATACATATTACCCCTATGCTTACCTAGTATCAACCTCAACAATGCGACTGTGATGTTATAACAGCGCGGCAGCGCTCAGCAAACGAGATTTGTTTAGATTCGACCTTGAAAAAATAAGTCTCCCTACGAGTGTTGTTTTTAGGGTTCCGTACCTCAAAAGGAAAAAACGGAACCCTTATAGGATCACTCGTGTGTCTGTCTGTCTGTCCGTCTGTCACAGCCAATTTGCTCCGAATCTTATGGACCGATTAAGTTGAAATTTGGTACACATATGAATTTCTGTGACCCAAACACAGACGTGTAACGTAAATAAATGAGTTTTAAAAATGGGAGTCATTTTTGAGGGGTAAATAGACAATTTAAAAAAAAAGTTTCGCAATCTGTACCGTGTGACATATCAAATGAAAGGGCTTACCGTGGGGATCTCAAATATAGATTTTTCATAATTTTAAAGTAAATTGTATTAAAGTTATTTAAGACAATATACGGAAATTTACCATTCCCCCCCCTAATCTCCGAAACTAAAGAGCCTAAAATTTTGAAAAAAGTACAGAAAATAGTTCTATATCTATAGATTACAGGAAAATTAATAAGAAGTCTATGATCTTGAAACAACATGGTAAATCCCTCAATATTGTGCGTACAAACTTACATTTTCAGTTGGAATGTATGGGAGAACATGTTTTTCAACTACAATGTTGAGTTTGTTCTTGGGATAAATTCATTCCAACTACGGAACCCTTCATTGTGCGTGGTCCGACACGTACTTGGCCGGTTTTTTTTTTTACCTTTTAACCGCCCGACTTCATATCAGACGTCGCGTGCGTCGTGCCCCCAGGGCCCGAAAGAAAAAGAAACAAAAAATACCTGATAGAATACAGCGTAATTACCTAAATAAAAAAGCAGATTAAGTACACAAGCTGTGGTATTTTGTCGTAAATATACGACCCTGGCGAAATGGACCCGAAAATATATGTCAGATTACGACGCGACGTTAGTATTGGTTGAACAACACGCGTTGCCATTTCGCTACCTACACAGCAGCGTGAACTGAGGCTGAGTGAGGCACACAGGCACAGCGCGCCGCCGCCGCGCCGCGCGCCAGCGCCCGGCCGGCCGACGAAAAGTTATTAGATAGTACGAGCTGGCAACGCTGCGCAATGTCTTCGAAATGCGCCGTGACGACGTGACTCCGTGACTAAGGACTCAGTCAAAGCACCTGTTCCAACTGAACAGAGTGATTGCTATTTGCTAGTAGTTGGCTTTAGTTAGTCGCGCACGGAACGTCGTTAGTGAATGATCACACAGCTCAGTCATTTCTGTTTATTTTTGTAATAAATATAAAAATGACTTCTTGTGCAGCTAAACACTGTTTTAATAATACGAGGAAAAAAAATAAGGCACACGGGGTTACTTACCACACGTAAGTACAGCTAAAAATGTTAATTTGTTGAAAATTATAATAATACTAGCTATGCCCCCCGGTTTCACCCTCGTGGCATGGTAAGGTACCTCGCAAAGCTGGTGCGGCGGCTGGCCAACGCCCTCCCCCCTAATGACCGGCCGCCTTGTGAACATTGATAATATATTATTTTCGTAGATACGTGACAAAGTCAACTCACAGCGCTGCGCTAAGCGCTTGTTCCTACTAAACTAGACTAGGTGATTGCCCCTAGTCGGCACTCAGTAGAATCAGTATCAGTAGCGCACGGAACATCGTTCATCATCATCACACAGACACAGCTCAACAATTTCAGTTTATTTTTTTATTTTTTGTAAAAATAACTTTTTAAATCATTGCATTAAAATGACTCCTTGTGCAGCTAAACAGTGTTATAATCAGTGAACGAATATATAATACAGGGAAGAAAAATAAGACACGCGGCATTACTTACCACTCGTAAATAAAGCCAAAAATGTTAATTTGTTAAAAATTGTACTTCGCCATGTTTGTAAGAGCGAGACAGATAATACAAAAGAGCGTGAGAAACACGATACGCACGCAATGCTAGCACATACCACATGCTAGTAAATACATAAAGCACAAAATACTATGCTACAGCAGCTGAGGCGCATGCCGCATGCCGCCGCCGCGCCGCGCCGCCGCACCACCGCCGCGGCGTAGTTTGTTATTGCGGGCTGGCAACGCCGCACGATATCTGCAACCAGCATTGTGCATAAAATAAACATGACGTCTAATTTGGTCAATGGGTAGAAAACGTCTTACGATATGAACATTTTTATTATTCAGGTTTCCTAAAGAGGAATTAAGGAGACAAAAGTGGCTTGTTGCTCTTCGAAAACAAAGACGGGAACCTGATTGGACACCTACAGCATATAGTCGAGTATGTTCAGCTCATTTCAAACCAGAAGATGCATATACAACCAAAAAACGGTTACAAAAGATATCAGCAGAAGCTGTACCCTACTTTCAGGTACGCTTGAATTTACATTTCTAGAAAATCTACGGAAGATCAATCTACTAGAGTCCAAATCAATGATTTTTTTGCACATTAAATATCTAGGCGTGCTCCTTTTTAATAAAAACTTAACAAAAAAAAAACGACTTCCAAAAAACTAAGTGAAAAATAACTTTAATTTCGGAAGTCGGTGTCAAAAAACGAAAATGCGGAACCAACGGATGCTGACAAAATCAGCCAAAAAGGCTTGTCTCAAGCAATTTTTTTGCCAAATCTATACAGTTTGTGACGGCAGAAAAACATATTTCTGAGAACCCTGTTGTATTCAAATTGTTTGCGCAAGTCGAGCATTAGGCCTAACTCGGCTGCCGTGGAGGAGAAAAGAAATCTTCTATCGCCCACGACGATGCCTTTGTCTACCCAAATGCTATTTAGTTTTCTAAAGACTTCTTCAAGCGCGGCTGTGAAGAGCTTTGGACAAAGAGGGTCGCCCTGTTTAACCCCTTTTTGGATAGGGAATGATGGTCCTGTGGTGTTTATTTTTACTTATAGCTGCTGTGCTATTTTGCTATATTTTTTGTAGTAAGTTAATGTATGTAGGTTCGATGTCTTGGTTTTGAAGATATTCAAATATGGCGTTGAGCGATAAACTGTCAAATGCTTTAGAGTAGTCGAAAAATGAGAGGTATAAGGGTAGGTTGAATACTAGATGGACTGTAAATGGTGGGTAGTGCAGAGGCCACAGCGGAACCCAGCTTGTTCGGGAGGTTGATGTTGATCTAATTGGCCAGAAATGCGATTCTCAAGAATTTTTATGATTATTTTGTAAAGGTGTGATGAGGCTGATGGGGCGGTAATTGCCGATGTCAGTCTTATTATCACCTTTTTTATGGAGGAGGATAACATTTGAGTGGCAGAAACTACAACAAAAATATACAGTAAGTATATAATTATTTGATATACTTAATACATTATTTGTAGCTAGCTAAATCAGAGGGAAAAAACTTGAACAATTACGTGTGTATTTTTTTATTTGTCTTAAAAACAAAACAAACAGAATACTTTGCCATCACTCACTGACATATCGGATATACATTAAAACCGAGTACCTACATCCCGAGGACAGCCGAACACATCAAGCAAAGCAATATTTTGTAAAAGGCATTGACATATTTTTATTACTAGCGCGTAGCGGTAAAAGGCGATGAGTAAGTTGACACTATACTATTGTAACTTAGATAAATTATAAGCAGACCCACTAAAAATCGAGAAATAAAAACTTTTTAAGTATAAAAAAAAAACTAAGTGAAAAATATCTAACTTTAATTTCGGAAGTCGGTGTCAAAAAACGAAAATGCGGAACCAACGACATCGACTTCCGAAATTAAAGTTATTTTTCACTTTGTAGTTTTTTTTTAACTCGGTTTTTTTTTTTGTTAAAATGTTTTCATTTTACATGTTATTTTTGTTTGTAGATTTCCTAGCGACCCATTTCGCTGTGCAATTTTACCTATTACAACCAAGTTGATTTTGCTGTCAACAAGTCTTGATGTTGAAATTGGTACCGAATCCTTCTTTGTGCGTGGTCCGACTGGCACTTGGCCGCGCCAATACGCAATATAGGTACCATTTACAATAGACGGGACCTAACGAACAAAATCGTGATTCCAAACTTTTGTCAGTTTTGTCCTAGTGGTCAAAGGTTTCTCAGTCTAGTGTGGTACGGCGCCGCGTCGTGTCACGTCGCAGTCGTGTCTACGAAAAAAATATTTTCTGAGGAAATATGCCGAGTTGCGCATTACGATACTGCAAGTCTCGTTATGGTAAAACGGCTGGACCTAACTTCGGTTTATTTTCGTATGTATTATTTATATTTGACTCTAATTACAGATTTTTTTTTTTTCCTAATGGCATCTCGTAGTTGACCTTGAGAGGTCGTGACTACTTAACCGGGCTATCCTGTGGCTGCCTTAAGTAAAACTCAAAGCCTCCAGCCAGGGGCGTAAAACTAACTACGTTATGCTAAGCGACTACGCACTAAGGGCACCCCCTGTGGGGTACGAACCTCGGCTTAGGGCGTCGCTGGAGAGGGCAGCAAGAGGGGACAGGCTGGATCACAATTATATTATTTAAGCTTGATGAGGCCGGCATTTCCTATCTGACTACTCTGAGAAGAAATGCCGAAACAAACTCAGAGGTCACAGTCGGGAATTTAAAGCTACTGGCTCAGCTGCGGCGCGGGCTGGCACTACATCGGGCAAGGTCTAATTACTGAATGAAATAATTTTCATAAATAGATCTAGAACATTTGCTAATTTTGTAATAAACGCCCTCTATTGCCGAGTAGCTTTACTTTAGCTGCAGTAAAATGACAGCAGTGTTACCAGTTTTTAACGAAACTTAAATAGTGATGTGACAAAATAATCGATTCATTCAAGTAACAGTCAGTTCAAAATCGATCCATGTTAAATTGATTTTATAAAAGAGGATAATAATTATTAGAAGATAATATTATGATATTTATAATGAAATACATTGAGCAATGACTAATTACTGTTCATCAGTGATCAGATTGGATTTATTTATAGCATTCATTCTAATCACAAACATATCTTTTAAATATACTTATTTTTGGTTTGGTTTTTGGTGTTTTGAAAATAATCCTGTAAAGTAAACGTTATTCCTAATGAAAACTTTAATTTATTTAAAAAATTGATTTCTTAGATCGATATAATTATGTAGTAGGAATTTATTAGTAAAAATTGAAAAAAAAACCTTACTATGTATATACGTTGATTTGAAACTACAACATGTATTTTTATCCGATCAATACAAAGAGTAAGTTTGCAGTTAAATAAAAATTGCTCAATTTCGAATATGTAAATTAAACCGATGTTTAATTGCATTTTAATATCATCACTAATAGAGATACATAAAGAAGCGAGATCTCTGCAGGTTGAACTTCGGAAGGAAACGGTTACATGTTTTACGTGTTTCTTTATGTGTGGTGTGCGCATAAGTTAATGTGGGACTATTTCACCCGCACCGATCGATACCGACCCGCACAGACTCGCCTGCACCGGAAACCTGTTTCTTTATGTAAGCACCCTAAGTGAGGTAACATTTTTTAACGAAATGACAGTAAGAACTGTCATTTTACTGCAGCTAATTAATAGTCCGACTATACTGCCTTGCAGAGATGTGCTGTTGTTTATCGATTTTGTGATCGATAATATTAGAGTTATAAATAACTCTTATACTAAAACACTGTTTGAACTTAATCATATTATTTGATTTAAATGTCAATAAATGAACAAGTACTATTCGTTCATGTAGGTTTCTGTTACTTTAGGTTTCCGGATGTAAATAGTGTAGAACGTGAAAAGTGGATACGGTTCGTGCGGATAGACCGTAGAGAAGATAATTGGCTGCCATCTGCTGCATCAAAATTGTGCTGGAAACATTTTAAAACTGAGGACATATACTTTGGAAAAACTGGTCGATCAATATTAAAAAATGGATCGGTACCTTGTACCTTTGGTGAGGTGGGTTGCATTTTTGATTTTTTGTAGTCGTTCTACATGTGCTGGCGTCTGTACTTATAATTTTATTGCTTTCCTAATTTTTTGGCACTTGTTTCTATCTATTCAAATGCGAAAAAAATAGTAACTTCTTAGTAACTTTTTCAATATTATCGAAACCTTTAAATCTATATGGTAAAATCCCTACCGCAGGTTTTATAGTTTGTACTTTCGTCACCCACGGCCAGACCTATAGATTTATTCATAGATCTACGGACTTTGGACCTCGCCTCGGATATACGTTAGTATATCGATATAAGATTACAAATATTTGTAAACAAGTGTAAAAAAATAATTTTACCGAAAACGAAACGCAACCGACAATAAAATTGCAAAAAAAAATATGCCCTTTGTGACATAGTAGGTCTGCTTTACACAGAAGCAAATATAAAACACAAAAAGCACAATTCGGCGGCAAAGCAGGCACATTTAAAATTATTTGATTTTAAAATTTACATATCTACTTAAAAACACACACTGAAACTGATACCTTGTCATAAACAGTGACACGGATAATGAATAGTAGCGAATAAAATTCTAGAATATTTTTCCGCCTGAGACAGTTTTGCCTAATTTGTTTAGTTTTCGTTGTTTATTTACCTGATTTGATCTTTATTAGGTTTTTCAGGCTTAATCCACCGATTAAAAATCAGATCTGGCAACACTGGCCACCTACCGAGCGATAGCTGAATATATTTGAATAAATGTTTGCTTTATTGCCGCTCTAATTTTGCTATCTTACGCTAGATGGCGTCACTCAGACATGGGATCACAGTTTTTCAGTTTTTCAGATCAAGAAATAAAAATATTATCGACTTATTTTTGTTCATAATCTTATCTATAGTTTATCTAGTGCTATTATTGATTGAAGTGTAGAAACGATTGTCGCGATTCAGAAGTTCAGAAAAAAAATAACTAAGTATGAAAGGACTGTCACGTGCGAGTTAACTTTATGTACATGATACTCAGACTTATTATAATTAGCTGCAGTGACACTTCTTAATAACCCATTTAAGACTGCGTTTAGGGATATGCATGTCAAATAAGTTTCGTTTGTTACTGTTATCTACAGTATTCTGAAAAAGAAGATTTGGTTGATGGCCGCGAAAAAACAAAAAGACGTTAGTCATCGTATAGGTACCTAACACATAATAAGCTGTTTGCATTTTACTGCAGCTAATCAAAAGTCCGACTTTAGGCACCTGACGCTGTGACTTTACGACTCACGTCACATCACAAAATTAAATATGCTATTGCTAGTTCGCTACAGCACAGTTAATAAAATACTCTAGTACAGTTTATCATATCTACAGTCACTGTAGGTACGCCGCGCGCCGACAACGACAACAAAGAAAAGTATAGACGGCAGGTAGCTCCATTTCATTCCCACAAGAAAGGGATATAGTATTGAGTTATTATAAGTAACAGAAAAGGACAAAGCTATACTATTTCAGACTCTCAGTGCGTGTCAGTTTTTTCAAGGCCAAAGACATAGCTAAGCTCAATGCTCAACAAACTGACAGTCATTTCGTCTGTTGTAAAAATTTATTTTGGCACTTTTCTACATCATTATTATTAATACCGATATTTGCGCTTGACAGAGAAACACACTAGCTACAGTATTTGTCTGTCCTTCACCTAAAGGTTGTCTCGCTCTTAGCGATAAGACCGCCCATTGTGTCACCCTTTCTACAGTTTATATTTATGTCTGTACCTAATTTACCTAGGGGAGACTGAGGACACTTGATCCCCATGGGAGACAAGGTACACCAACATTTTGAAACTACTAAACGTATTAGAATAGTTTAAACTAGCAACGCTAAACCTACATTGTAGCCAACAAATAAAGAAGAAACTCGCATGTAAAAAATCTGTCGCTTTTGGAAATGGCGTCGGTGTGTTGTTTACGAGCACGTGGAACTAAAATTTGTGAGTTTTTGATTACGTTTTTTTTTTGAGTAAACTTTATTGTACGAGTTGTTCAGATGGAAAAGATATTGTGTATTTTATGTGGTTTTCTATTATTCGTGTCATAAATGGCAAATCGTTAGTTTTATATCTAGAGTGTATAGTTTTTAATGAAATGTCATTCGGGAGACATGGTACACTCGGTTGAGGGAGATTTGATCCCCGGATCAAATGTCCCATATGGTGAGTGGTAGACCGCGAAATTCAAATTTTCTTACGTTTTTAGCAATTTGCAGGTCAGTATCAGGTTCCAAAATTTGATTTGCGACTATAACAGGTACGTATTTACAGAATTATAATCATTAGAATCATTAATATATCTTTCTAAGTTAGATTTGTACAGACGCCAGCACATCAACCTACTACAATCTGTCAAAACTCTTTGATAGATTTTCAAGTTTATCTCTAAACAATAAGGTTCAAAGTTGATTGGGAAAATGTGACAGTTTCGGGTAGGTTGATGTGCTGGCGTCTCACAGTGTGGGATTTGACCTTAGTTGCGGACATCCTGTTTTATTCGTTTTTCTGAGAGATAACATTGAAACAAAACTCCAATTAAAACTCCCATTGATGTATCTGTCATAGTTTTGTAGAAATTCAGAAAACAATGAAAAATCCATAGAAACCATAGAAACAATTTTTCTACTTTCTTTTATGTTTTTTTTTACTAAATGTTTATTGGTTTGATAGCAAATGTACTTTATGAACCAACCAATCCACCAAAACCTAAAATATTGCGTTATTCTAGGCAAAACAATAGTTTTTCTATGATTTCATTTTATTTTTTTATCTAGTCACTATTTACATGGTCGCGTTTTTTTTCAGTGTCAATATGTTAACTACATTAATTACTATTATCATAAAAATAACCAGATGCGACAGACACACGATAACAGAAATATTGAATTTTAAAATTTTATGTTAGGGTTGCCACTGACAAGCGCCTACTATTTTATAACACGCAATATTTCAAACAAGCTTTCATAGCATTACTTAGTAGGCGTTTAAGTCGTGTGGAAAACAAAGGACATCATTCACGTTTCATACATTTTTGGGCCAAATAAGAAAGTGTCGGCCAGAAAAAAAAAGCGTAATATTCGGATAGATCACAAAATTCCTATTATTTTTTACTATGGCACCAAACCTGTGCGCCCTGTGGTTATGTTGTTGCATGCTTTTAAAAACAATGTGAACTAAAATGTTATTAAGATGTGTTATTTTAATACATTTGGTCAAATATATTAAATATGAAAAAAAAAAAACGAACACCAATACCAACAACACCTCATTTAGATTCAGTACCTTTCATTTAGGTAAAAAAGAGCAAATGAAACAACATTAAATTGTATAAATTCATTTATATTTGTCCTAATCTAACATATACATCATCTAATCCTATTGCTGGTGGGCTGAGGTATGGGTCATGTCTAGCATAACCCATGTACCAGACTATGGTCATGGTATGAGAGCAGTATCCAATAGTCCTCTTGCCGATATTTCATGTACAATAATAATGAGCTAATGCTCGACGACCATTTGCTGCCCGATCTAGTGCAATGTACACATAGTATTTTTTGGCTTGGATGTGGCGGGATTGTATTCGTCCTCTTATAATCCACAAGTCATCCCCTTCAAGTTCCCTGACTATTTCCAGAGGAATCCCGCCACCGAGCTCAATGATAAAAACTCCGTCGGATTGAAGGTGCTCTCCGTAATAACTTTTTGCTTGTTTGAGCTGATATACACCAAGGCTGAATAATATTAAATTTTCTTCTGTCAATGTTGGAAAATCATTGAAATCTGTCATATCCGCAGCCATGGGTTGGAACTGTGCTCGCCTTCGGTTTAAATTGTGTCTATTCACAAGATCTCCCAGTGTATTGGGCATGTTTATTCTTTCACCTATTATTTGAAGGATATTAGTAGCATGAACGTTATCCGCTATCAAAATGTGATAGGCATTTATTAATGCGGCAACAATTCTAAAATAATCCACCATATTGTGCAGTGTTACATTGATGTTGACGTGTCTCAGCAGCCGGAAATCTCTTTTAAATCGACCATTTACGACTTATTAGCTTGTTCTGTCGTAAGTTGCGTGTCCCCAGGGAGCTTTGTCTCGGGCATCTTAGCGGTGTATCCATATCCTTCAAGGGTGGAAATTTCATCTCTAAAGCCACGGTCGTCCCCATTTCGGTAAAACCATTGAAATAATCCGTCGCCATAATCACTTTCATTTTGTACAATATCAAGCATTATTTGCGCATCTGAAGAAGTAGCAGCGTATGGACCAGAAACTTCTATGATGTGCCCGTCACAACAGACAAACAGAAACGGCTTTAATAAGTTTCTGAACTTGTGGCTGCTATAGGATTTCCTTTGAAAAAAGTAGTTTGAACTCTTTTGAATATATTTATATATTTTATATATTTGGGGATTCGCGAGTAAGTGGCTTCGCTGGTTTTAAAAATCGATGCTAGCCGGGATGATGACGATGATTCTCGGGAAGTCCAAGTATAACTTCGACGATCACCGACAGGCGTACGACACGAAATACATAATTGAGGGACAAACCGGTGATTTTCCAGGTACCTGCTTAAAAACAGGTTTGGACTTGTTGTGAATTGTGACGCTCTATCTGTGCGGCGCGTAGAGTATCAATGATGAAAATACTCTCTTAATAGAGAATAGAATTCATTTTATTGCACATCAAAAGGACATACACAGTATGAATAATTAAATATACATGATCAAATGTATGAACAACTTCATAATAACATTTTTATTGTATTTTAAAAGTGTGTAACACCGTATCCAAAGGGCGCACAGAATTGGTGTCGTAGTAAAAAATTATAGGAATTGTGAGTTCTATCCGAATATTACACATTTTTATCCTGGCCGACACTTTCAGTTTTTGGTCCAAAATGAATGATGTCCTTTAGGTAAGTTGGTCGCGTAATGTAATAGTATGTACTTATTTATGTCTGAAGCATTATTT
This sequence comes from Gortyna flavago, assembly GCA_963669345.1. NCBI lineage: Eukaryota > Metazoa > Arthropoda > Insecta > Lepidoptera > Noctuidae > Gortyna > Gortyna flavago. Next base: position 4,177,017 of record OY770155.1, on the reverse strand, counting down.
ATATTTTCTGATTTCAGTTTTTTTCCTTAAAATTGCGTTTATGTGTTTATTTTAATACAACTTTAATACTATCAGATAATGAAGATGATTGGTAAATGTAGGTACCTACTTACTGTATGCTAATATACTATATCTATCTAAATTTTCTTTTTATTAACACAGCGACCGAATACCTATTTAAGATGATATCTATTCCAAAAAAACCCTCTCTACCCAACAAAAAAGTTCTAAGTTTATGACAACCCTATTTCCATAGAAATTATAAAAAACCTTAGAAACGCAATATCTCCAACATCGCGCAAGCTAGTTATATGGATTTTTGTCACGATTTAGTAGAAACATAACCCTATTGAATTTTTGTTACAAAAAACGCGACAATAACATAGATAATTTCTAATCATTTTTTTTTTCTCGTTTTTCTGCACTTATGGGATTGAAATTTTCACACTAGTAGCATTGTAAACTAGCAGATGGTTTGATTTTTTTACAAAAAGAAATATCACTTATTTCGGGAAATATGACTGAAAACGTTTTTCGTAAAAATCCACGACTTAAATGAAAAAAAAATATATCTGCAAATCTAATTGAAATTTTCAAAAAAGTATTACTTTAAATGGTCTGGGATGACTAGGCCTACTTAAATCCAACATAAAATGATAGTGTCCGCAACTAAGGTCAAATCCCACACTGTGCGTCTGTACCATAAGAACAAATGTCTTATGGAAAAGTGCCTATGGTACTAATCTAACTTAGAAAGATGTATTAATGATTCTAATGATTATAATTCTGTAAATACGTACCTGTTATAGTCGCGAATAAAATTTTGATCAAGATACAACCTGACACTGACCTGCAATTTACAAAAATCGTTAGAAAATTTGAATTTACACCGACAACGTTTACAAGTTCAACAAAGGCTTGTTATACACCCACTGTGCAATAATCCCTTCCGATGTGACCATGCAGCAAACATTTTCAAATGGGAACTCTGCTCTTTGCCTCGGCAATAAGCCTATGGTGGCTGAAAATAAAACTCTTACCGATTTTGCAGCACCGTCGACCTCGAAATACGTAAGCCCCGATATTATTAGACCACATCCTAAATCAGGACCAAGAAAAAGTAACAGCAGAGGCAAGAAAAAAGGCTCTAGGTACAAGAATTATTACTGACACACCTGAAAAGAATGAAATAGAAGAAGAAGCTCGTAAAAGAGAAGAAATAAATTAGCTAAAGTAGTCAAAAGGAACTTTAAAGACACATCAACAAAGCAGCAAAGGGCTAAAAAAGACGAAATTCTAAGAAGAGTGCAAGTTCTGAAGAGGACGTAATCTTACCATCTTCGCCAGAGTCCGATTATGTTATAGAAGATGAAATAGAAGAAAATAGTGAAGAGGAAGAAGACGACGGAAAAGACCTCGATAAAGATTTATTGTTGATACATTATATTATTGATGATGATTGAATAGTGAATAAGAATTTTGAAACAAGACTGTTTAGAGAGAGTAATTGTTACGTATGAACAGAAAGTTAAAGATATGATGATAATTTTTCTAAATAAAACATATAATTTATATTTTGTGCTTTACTTTTACTTCACTCACAATAGATTAACTTTTAATTAATTAATGTATGGAGCGTATATTCTGTCGGTCATGTTTGGGAAACTTGACCCTCCTCAACAGATCAAGTCCCCCAAGTATGTGGAAAACATGGTCACATCTATTGAAACAAGTGTCCCCAACGTGTGGGAGACTTGATCCGGGTGGATCATGTCTACCTTAGGGTGGGGACCAAGTCTTCCACATATAGGGGACACTAGATACCAATCTATGCTTACGCTTTTAGTTGAACTTTCATTACAAATAAAAGGCAATCCTTATTTTTGATTCATATAACACAAAACAAGTTAGATTTCGAAACTTTTGGTCATTAAACATCCTAAAATTTGCTTTAACTACAAACTTTAGGGCCAAAAAACAAAAGGGGGGATCAAGTGTCCTCAGTCTCCCCTATATGGTGTACTTACATAATAAAGAGTAAGTATTCTATATATCTTGCATAGATTGTTTTTAAGGCGAGATAAACCTACAATACAATGCGGTGTTACAACAAAATATAAGAGTACAGAACGCAATCTATCTACATACAAAGTGCGCTCGAGCAACACTCACGGACACGATATCTCGCAGTGCGCAGCGTTGCCAGCCATATTCATACGACTTTTTAGACTTATTTTGCATGTAGGTACGATCCACAGGCGAAAATCGTACGTAAAACATACTAGGTACTTTTTTAAACTAAAGTCAAATCATTTCTTTCAAATAGGCAAATAAAAGGCACTTTTGTATGTCAAAAATTACAATAAAATAGAATTTATTCTAGTCGCCGCTTCCAAAAGGTAGTATTCGTGTAGAGAAGAATGGGCAAGAAACTCCACCGCTTTGATTATACACATGTCTAGATAGAGAGTTCGAGCGTCGAAACGCCAAAAAAAATATCAGCCAACTGTTGGCTCATAAGCTCGTCCCGCCCGCTCAGTGGTGTCACTGTCATTGTACGGTAAACACGCGTTCAGTGACATAAAAAATGACGATTTGCGCTATAAAAGTGTGCAGGAATTACAAAGGACGATTGAAAACAACTAAAAAAGTTACCTATCATCGGTAAGTAAACTTTATATAACTATATTGTAAAGAAACAATTAAATTAATAAAATGCAAAGATGTAATGCCATTTGACAGCCATGTATACGGGGTTGCCTGTTAATTGAATGTAAAATTTCCCATTTGAGTGAATCATGATCCAAAAAGTATATTTCGAGATTTTAAGCCACCATTTAACTGCAGTGCTGGACAATATACTATGTATTATATGTTTAAATCCAAGGTGGCGGACATTGTTTATTTTATTTAAGTATTTGATATGGGTGTCAATTTCGGGGGGTCCTTGCGTGCTGATAACGAAAGTAGTATGAATGTATTCTACGTATAATAGATCAAGTATTAAACACTAACCAATAAAATTGTAGTTGATCTATTAAAATTAAAAAAACTGTGACAGCTTTAAGTGCTGCAGCCAGTGTTGTGTAAACTTGTAATTTAATACGTTTTTTACAGAATACCTAAAGATCCTATTGTAAGAAGTAGGTGGATAGACATAATAAGAAAAAGCCGCGGAGAGGATCTATGGCAACCAACTAAAACAACAGTTATTTGCTCTGATCATTTCCGTGCCAAAGACCTGTATTTTATCAACAACCAAAGTCGTCAAAGGTTAAAAAAGGAAGCAATCCCGTGCAAGGTAATTTTTGTTCTTAGGGTCCCATAAGCCAAGGGTGCCAACGAGACCATATTACTAAACTTCTGCAACCGTCTGTCCTTTTGTCCTTGTTGTATCTTTCGAACTATAATAGGTAAAAATACCTATCATGTGCAAGTTTGTCTCGCACTTGGCCGATATTTATATTTTTTTATATTTTACAGGCATTGTTCTTAACGTCATTAGAAACAGATGATGATGAAAGCTTTGATTATACACATGAAAATGAGGGCTTACTTGAAGAAACAGCAAAAATAAGCGATTGTGTAACAAATGTTTTAGATGATGCGGTAAGTTTTATTTTTACAATATATATTCATTACAAATAATTTTACCTTGTAATTCATATGCACAATCTCCTAATAATTATAGATATTTAAATATCTCAAAAGCAAAACATATTTTTTTCCCACCTTCAATGGGAAATATCCAAGGGCTGGTATCACTCAGTACGCCCCACCAGAGACGCGCGCGCTTGTTAATAAACAGTAGACTAGACTAGAAGCTGCGCTTACTTGTGTGCAGCGCAACGCTCTATCTAGACATGCATGTGTATAATCAAAGCTCCACCGTTACTCTTTTAAAATGTTTTGTATACATTCATCATACGCAAATCTCGAGAGCAGCTGAACCGATTTCGCTTTTGTTGTGTTCGGTATTGTCAGGACAAGGTTTATATTAAAAAAAAAATTGTTCAAAAAAAAAATTGCAGTATTGCTAGTATGTACTTATATATTGCTAGTAGGTACTTAATAAAACTCTTTATTTTATTTTAGTACCCTTCCTAGGGAATACGAATTTTTATTTAAGTAATTCAATTCAATTCATTTAATCAATACTTAACGATTTTTACATCGTGTCTGAATTTCTATAACTAAATAAATAGGAAATATCATGCATGCAATCTATGTTTAAATCATTACAGTTATCCAAATTACATTACAATAAGAATATATAAATTTAAAAGAAATATTTATAAAAATTAATGTCATGAGTTAATTCACAAAATTCAATAAAATTTTAAATTTACCTATCGTACGATCGCATATTCAAAACGTCTGGCAACACTGTCTCGGACCTGTTGGGACCAGTCACCAGTGCGAGCGTGACTCGCGAGTGCGATCCGCTTGAGACACGCGTCTGTGAAGTGCAAAATGCAGCAACAAAAAAAAAGTTATTATAACTGTTCAGTGGACGGTTGTTTAAATTCAACATTAAACAGTGAACTGTCGTTTTTTAAGATACCAGTTGTTTCAGAGAGGTAAGTAGGTATTTTCTTGTATTTCGATAAGTAGACCGGCGCGGTGGCGATGGCGGTGGGTAAGCGCCCCGGCCCCTCCTCCAGCCGTAAAAGCGAAAATGACTGTGGCCTTGTAATATTTTTACAATTTATATTGGGTATTTATTGCTACCTTTATGCTAAAAAATACGCTCATCTTCCTCATTATAAACAGTTAAAATAGAAGTGCCTTAATATTGTCCTATTTTGAATCAGCACCACTAAATATTACGTAAGTTGAAAATATGCTTTTTTTTTTTTGTTTGTGTAGATATTGTGTTGTTTTTAGTGTAATTTGATAGGTTTAGGTCTAAAACGGATAGGGCAAAATAAATTGTGTAAATTAAATAAGGTAATCCGTTTAGAAGTTATTTAGGGATTTTCGATAGTGAAAATTGACAAGTAAAATTTTATGTTTTTGTTCTGTAAATTTTTTGTATTTTATTACTATGTTTATTATTTTGTTTTAATATTGCAGAATGAGTTTTTTTGCTATGCGGGTTTGGAGTAACCCCCTCACTCGCCCCGTCCAATTTAATATTAATTCTTGTGGTCCGTGGCCGGTTTTTTTTTTAAGATAAGTTTATAATATCTTGTTTCAGGCGAACTGAGTGGTTGAGGTTGATGCATAGAGAAGATATAACAGATTCAAGTTTCGCTCGTGTTCGTGTGTGTGAAGCTCATTTTAGACCCAACTCCATTAGAATAAATTCAAATCGAAAGTTGTTAAAAAAAAATTCAATTCCACAACTGCTTCTGCCATTCCTGAATAGTTTTGCGAATAAAGGAATTCAAACAGTTATTGAAACAGCCGATGCAAATGTAAGTACAATGTGATTATGATTTTCAAACGAATGCAAATGCTCAAGTACCATTACACCAACTTTTAAATAAAAAAAATATCAACTGCTTACGGAATATAACACACTTGACTTAGGTACCGGAAAAATATAAAAACTTAAAAAAAAAAAATTAAACCGCCGAAAAAACTGAAAAGCAAAAAATAAGACTTAAACCTTTTTTATTTAACCTAATGTAAAGAATCTAAGTAGGTAATTTTGAGTCGGCGCCAAACAATCAATGAACAAAGATCACTAAATCACTTTGGTGTTCGTCTCAAAATTATTTAGATACCTACCTTACTTGGAGAGGGGCTCGCACCCCGACCTTCGTTCTATATCGCGCAGCGATAGGGACAGTGCGCGCACGCACCTCCCGCCGAATAACAATTCTTGGTATATTCGTAACACAATCTATCCGAGAGCTCTTCTTCTTCTCTCATTCTTGTTATTATTGCATATACCGTACAGCATCACAACCATGTTCAGTGAACGTCTGGAATCCAAGCACAATATCCAATAATGAATTTGCAAATCTGCATAGAGATGCGAAATCGTCGCAAGAAATTTTCTGTGACTTTGCAAACAATAACATTAAAATTAAAACATTTTAGTTTTTATTGGTTTATATTTCGTTTCTTCCTGTTTCATTCTAAACAATCAATCAAACAACTAGATACGAGTGCCATGCCACTACCACGATGGGCAGCGGGATTGTCCGAAAGGGTTACCGCTGCCCCGGAATATAAAGGGCTAAGGAAGGAACACGGATGGGTTTTAGTCAGTAAGAGTCTGACACTACCTTCCGCTCCACCTAGAGCGGGAGGGGGGGTCATTCGATGATTTCCCATCATTAAAAAAAAAAAAATGCCACTACCACGATAGTTTTTTGTGCATAAGCCAAAGTTGACAACCCTAGCGCGACCGCCGAGCGTATATTAAAAAAAACTTAAAAGAAAAAACAAACCAACTTCCAAAATAAAAACACTACAAAATGAAAAATAACTTTAATTTCGGAAGTCGGTGTCGTTTTTTTCTTCATTTTCGTTTATGGACACCGACTTCCGAAATTAAAGTTATATTTTCATTTTGTAGTTTTTTTGGAAGTCGATTGTTTTTTTTAAGTCTTTTATTTTTCACTTTTTAGTGGGAGAGTTTGCAATTTATCTGTTACAATAGCCTAATGTCAACTGCTCATCACCTTTTACAAAATATTGCTTTTCCCGATGCTGGGATGTTAATTGTTGAGGAGTTGTCTTTCTCCTCAACAACCACTCACCATACGCATTGTGACGAGCATAAATTGCTTAGCAACCATATTAAAGTAATCGAATCGCAACCCAAACCGCAATATTTATCAGTGAGTAGTTCCGATGGCCACCTGTGGTCTTCATCATCAGCTCTACTTTACCAAATGATGATTTCCGAGAGCAAATGCTCAAGTTACTTTAAAAAAATACCCAAATCGCTATAATAGGTTTGCCTATAAAATTTGAGGGTTTCCCTCGATTTCCATGGGATCCCCTCATCAGATTCCAACTTGATGACAATTGGACCACCTCGAGAGTATACCCTTTCAAACAATTTTTTTTTTAATTGGTCCGAAATTGACGGAGAAATCGGTCAACAAACATTAAAAAAAAACCAAAGTCGAACATATAACCTCCTCCTTTTTGGAAGTCGGCTAAAAAGTGAAGTACAGAGGCCAGCACATCAAGCTACCTACCCCAATCTGCCAAATTTCTTTGATAGGATTTCAACTTTACTTCAAAGGAATAAGGTTCATATTCAATTGGGAAAATTTGACAGATTGGGGTAGGTTGATGTGCTGGCCTCTGTACATACAATATGATTGTGATTGACTTCTGTACCTTTCTGTTTTGTGACCCTAGCGCCACAGCTAGCGCGTCACTCCGCGCCAGACAGCGACAGAGTTACGCGTTAGAAGAGAGCGGCAACGTTTAGGTGAATATCGCGTTAGGCACTGAACGCTTATGCGAGCTGAATTGCACTTTGTTGCTTAGCAGCCAGAGTCGCTATTTCTATTAATTGTTGCGCGAAGTGCCTCTTCTGTACTTGTGTAGTCTTGTACTATTGTGTGTGGTGTGTAGAGTCGTAGAGTATTATTATCTGTGGTGTGGGGCTCCGCGCCCGGAAGCGAGAGGGCTGGCAACGCTGCACATTTCTCTCGGTGCGCTGCTCAGCCCGCGTGGCAGCACTCTGCGGTCTGGCAACGGCGGCGTTCAATCTACCTAGCCTTTTCCCAACTATGTTGTGGTCGGCTTCCAGTCTAACCAGATGCAACTGTATTTTACATGGAGCGACTGCCTATCTGACCGGCTGTGTGCTTGCAAAATTCCCTCACGGCGAATTATTTGCGCTACTTTGTATTTATTTTTAAACAATATAATGAAATAACATGAAATGTTATTATTGCACATAAATACCCATAATATAAGTAATACCTAGTTATTTTATTAAGTTCATTTAGGTGTTAAATACAGCTCTTTCGCGTCCTACATCATTTCGAGTTCTGTTTGCACTCTTAGTTTAGGAGGGCAATGATGATGATATATTATTTATTATATATTTTTTATAGATATTTATTATGAATGGAATTTGATATTATTTTATTATTATTTTATTTTATTTGAAATGTACCTAATTACCTATGATCAAAAATGGATTGAAATAAATGACTTTGAATTTGAATTTGAATTTGAATGAAGAATTAATTTAGAGATCTGTTTAGCGCATAATTATCTCAACATTCTCGTCTTCAAAATGCGCAGATTAGTTTTTTCTAATTATCTTTTATTTTCTTAATTCAGGGTTCACAATTTCATCAAAATTCTCTGTTTTTATCTCTTAATAAACGGTTTTTTTTTTCATAATAACTAGGTATGCTTCGTATGTATGTAATAATTAGATTATTTTAATGGCAAGAGTTCAAAGTAGGTACTAAAAAAATAGCACCTAAATCACCTTACTCTAACAATAATAATATTTTCAAAAGAACTACAAAAAAGGGTTTAGGTATAAACAAGAATTGAGAGAGAAATTCTCAAATTCCTCAGTGGCCACTGCACGGTCGGAGCGTGTGGTCCACGACGAATTTTTACTGTTCTGTCTCGCTCTAACTTTGCTCCTGCGCTAACATAGGTTCCGCATTGTTGTCTAACTAAAGTTGCTCTACTTTATTATTTTTTGTATATAATTTTTCGAGTGTTTTGTAAATATTTGTGTATCAGTAATAGTTTTGTAAATATTTGATTTCAATATGGATCGTAAACGTAAAAAAAAATATGCCTGTACAAAAAAAAGAAAATTGCGCTCAAACGTGGAAGTGATGAAGAGAAATAGAATCCAAAGGTAAGTTGAACTGTTTACCTTTACAGTATTCATGTTTAGGACTCTAACTACAAGGTCAAATTAAATTAGCTATCGATACTCCACAGACGTGATGGGTATTGATATCTCAACACGATGTAACAGATTTTATCAACTCACACTTTTTTTTTTTTTTTTTAGGATGGGAAATCATCAAATGACCCCTCCCGCTCTGGGTGGAGCGGAAGGGAGTGTCAGACTCTTACTGACTAAAACCCATCCGTGTTCCTTCCTTAGCCCTTTATGTTCCGGGGCAGCGGTAACCCTTTCGGACAATCCCGCTGCCCCGGCAGGCTTCGGCCCTGACGGGCCCCTCCTTCGATGCTGACATCTCTTTGAGGCGCGCGTGGAACACATACGCGCCGTCCGGCACGGGCCTGGTCCTGATCGGACGGCGAGCTACCCATTACTCGCCGTCCGCAGGCCCGCGCCTACGGTGGCCGGGAGTCGTCACGCGGCTCCCGACGCCCGGAGCGTCTACCGCGGCGGCTGGGACGGGCGGCCCTCTCAGCTCTCTCCCTCGCCCATCCCGCCACCTCCTTCGCTAGCATGACTGCTTCGCAGAAGGAGGTGACTGCCTCCCACTCCCTCTCACCCCGGACCATGGCTTGGACCAGGGCCGGGCGCGAGAGGTCGCCGCCGCTGCCGATCGCCTCTACGAGGACACGGCGGTGCTCTGCCCAAGCCGGGCAGACCTCCACCGTATGCTCCACCGTGTCCTCAGGGCGATCCTCGCAGTGGTGACACCCGGGCGTTTCCTCCCGCCTGATGATGTGCAGGAACCTCCCGAAACATCCGTGTCCGGTGAGGACCTGCGTCAGGCGGTAGGTGAGGGCGCCGTGACGCCTCTCTAGCCACTCCTCAAAGAGGGGCCTTACCGCCGCTATCGCGGCGTGCCCTGCGCTGGGTTGCGACAGTCGCGCTTTCCATGCCGCCATGAGATCGCGCCGGAGGTCCGTCCGCTCCGCAGCAATTTGCCGCGGAAGCGGGTTTTCCCCCCGGCGTAGTGCCTCCGCGCGCCACTCATACAGGCGCGCGAGGACTATCGCCTCCAGATCCCATGGCGGCAGTCCGGCAAGGAGGCTTGCCGCCTCGCGCGAGATCGTGCGGTACCCCCGTATCAGCCGTATGGCGACCACCTTTTGGGGCGCGTTCAGGTAGTGGGCGGCTCGAAGCCGCAGTGAACGCGCCCACACCGGGGCGCCATATACGGCCATGGACCGCACGACCCCCGCGTAAAGCCTCCGGCAGGAGGCGTTTGGCCCCCTCAGGTTTGGCAGGAGCCGCTTGAAAGCGGCCCCAGCCCGTTCCAGTTTGGGGGCCAAACGTCGGAAATGCTCGACGAAGTTCCATCAACTCACACTTCAAGTAACGATACTACCAGAGCGGTCATTGACCCTAAAAAAAATCATCAAATCTTTATTTTTTCACCCAAGTGATTATTTAAAAAGTATTTTATTTTTCACTTTTTAGGGTTCCGTACCTCAAAAGGAAAAAAAAGGAACTCTTATAGGATCACTCGTGTATCTGTCTGTCTGTCCGTCTGTCACATCCAATTTTCTCCGAATCTAATGGACCGATGATAGGTGTTTCCTGAGAGTCATCACTTCATGCTGCTGAGCTGATGATAAGTCAAAGTCAAATACTTTTATTCAATTAGGCCTATTACAAGCTCTTTTGACAATTACAAGCCCTTACCATCTAACTTTAATTCCGGAAGTCGGTGGTAAAAAACTTAGAAAATACAGATCCTAAGACACCGTAAAGTTATTTCATAATTTTGAGTGAATTTCCTTTTGAAGTCGATTTAATTTGATCGATCAAAAATAGCAACTATACTCCCGACTTTTAATTAGCTGCAGTAAAATGACACTTCTTAATAACTCATTTCGGACTGCGTTTTTAGAGATATGCATGTCAAATAAGTTTCGTTTGTTACACTATTCTGTACTAGAAAAACATGATTTGGTTTGTGGCCGCAAAAAAACAAAAAGACGCCAATTTTAGTCATCTAAGTAACACATAAGCTTTATAGCTATCTCGTGTAACTCGTTAAGTGTGTGGAATAGGGATTTAATATTTTGGTATATGTTTTTTGACTCTTTGTTCTAGTATCGTATAAAAGGAATACACGATTCAATGAATTTTTCTCGATACAAAAAAATTGCAAAGTTATATCTATTTTTTTTTACTTTTTTAGGGTTCCGTACCTCAAAAGGATAAAAACGGAACCCTTATAGGATCACTCGTGTGTCTGTCTGTCTGTCTGTCTGTCCGTCTGTCACAGCCAATTTGCTCCGAATCTTATGGACCGATTAAGTTGAAATTTGGTACACATATGAATCTCTGTGACCCAAACATAGACGTGTAACGTAAATAAATGAGTTTTGAATATGGGAGTCATTTTTGAGGGGTAAATAGACAATTTAAAAAAAAGTTTCGCAATCTGTACCGTGTGACATATCAAATGAAAGAGCTTACCGTGAGGATCTCAAACATATTTTTTTCATAATTTTAAAATAAATTTTATTAAAGTTATTTAAGACAATACACGGAAATTTACCATTCCCCCCCCCCCCCCTTATCTCCGAAACTACTTTGCCAAAAATTTTGAAAAAAATACAAAATATAGTTCTATACCTATAGATTACAGGAAAATTAATAAGAAGTCTATGATCTTGAAACAACATGGTAAATAAAGAAAAGAAAGAAAGAAAATACGTTTATTTAGCACAGACTAAAAGACACACAATACACCAAATACATACATCAGAAAAATGATAAAATCAATAAAAGAAATTTGCAGGAGAGTGTGCCTCTCGGCTGCGCCAAATCTCTCAATATTGTGCGTACAAACTTACATTTTCAGTTGGAATGTATGGGAGATCATGTTTTTCAACTACAATGTTAAGTTTGTTCTTGGGATAAATTCATTCCAACTGCGGAACCCTTCATTGTGCGTGGTCCGACACGTACTTGGCCGGTTTTTTTCAGCATCACGGCGTAACGCTTAAGAGTTATTCAATGGAATTTACTTTAAAACATAGAGAATTATCATATCAAGTTTTACTCAAAGTAGTTTTTAATTTAATTCATTATTTTGTTAAAAAAGGAGTAAATTCGTTTTGGCACATACGTCGTCTTATTCCGAGCGCACGCTCATTATAGCCATCTAAGCCATCTCTTTTTTTGCGTTTCAAAAGTAATTGCATCACTTTCGCTCGCTTAGTCGTCAGTCGCCCAGAGTGCTTCATCGACGACGAACCTATGACATTTTCGTGCTTTTAATAATTGTTTTTATGTAAAAAAAGTAAAAGTTAGTAGATTGTTAGTTGATTAGTGTTGAATGGTATATAAAGGCTATTCTTGTGATGGAACAGTGCACACGGCTACACATCAAGCTATACATTTCCAGTTTTAGCTGACCTCGCATTATATTATAGGTTTTTCGTACAATCAGAATTCAGCTTATACTGGTTATTTATAGCTTGATGTGTAGCCGTGTGTTCCTATAATGTTCCGTATTTCTATTTGTGACGAGTTTTTAATTATTTAAGTATAAATAAAAATGGGAAGAAATTTGAAAAAAACCCTCAATAAAGCACAACGTTTGGAGTACCTGAAGGTGAGGGCTCAGAAAATGAGAGAGAGTAAAAAGTAAGTATACAGTTATGTACAGACGCCAGCACATCAACCTACCCGAAACTGTCACATTTTCTCAATCAACTTTGAACCTTATGCTTTAGCGATAAAGTTGAAAATCTATCAAAGAAATTTGACAGATTGTAGTAGGTTGATGTGCTGGCGTCTGTACAATAATTATTAGTTTTTTTATCAATTATGGCACAGATTACTTACAGATAAATCACTCCATACAAAATTATCAATACCTACTGCTATAATAGCCTACAACACTCCCTTTGAGTCGCTATATGTATAGAGCCCCATCTATCTATACTTATAATAAATCTGTAGAGAGGTCAATTCTGTACATGATATATATTTTCAAAATAACTATCAGGGGGTAATAAGTGATCGATACTGATGCCAAAAATGCAATCAGTAAAATTTTTGTCTGTCTGTCTGTCTGTCTGTCTGTCTGTCTGTCTGTCTGTCTGTATGTTCCTTATAGAAACAAAAACTACTCGACGGATTTTAACGAAACTTGGTACAATTATTCTTCATACTCCTGGGGAGGTTATAGTATACTTTTCATCACGCTACAATGAATAGGAGCAGAGCAGTGAAAGGAAATGTTGGGAAAACGGGAGAAGTTGCTCCATTTTTTAAGCTTCCGTCGCGTGTGCAGCCTTAATGGTTAAAGCTACATAGAAATCATTTATGACGGAAATGTTCTACATAAAATTATCTAAAAAATATCCTACTACAGCATATGTCTATCTTTTATGGTTGACTCACAATAACACGTGTAACTCCCGATACCTTAGCAGTTCGGAGCTTTCTGATTATATTTGTTTACTCTTACGTTTATAATACTCTCACTCATCCCTAATTAAAAGAAGTTAATATTATTACCTATTCAATAAAAAAAGAATCATAGTAATCGGTATAGAAACACCAAACTTATACATGAAATACGCTAATAAGCCATCGCGCCGTCGCGCGTGAATACTGAATCATGCCATAAGGATTATTTTTGTGTAACGGTTGCCGCGCTCGACGCGGGTCGCGGCGGTAGGGTAAGGGAGGTCCGAGCGCGAGCTTCATTCAATATTTGGCTGTTGATGCGTTCAGAGCGTTCGACCTTATTGACAGACGATAATTGATATTAACAAACCGTGCTTATCAGCGCGACTTTTAGTCTTTAAATAGTTTATTTGAATTTATTTTGTTGTTTTTTATAAAATAGGTATTAGTTGTTGTGTTATTAGACCGACACAGAACCCAAAAATGTGATTTAAAAAAAAATCTGTCTGTCTGTCTGTTTGTTCAGGCATCACGCAAAAACTACCGGTTCGATTACGATGACACTTGGTATAATTATTCTTTAATATCCTAGGCACCACACTGGGTACTTTTTATCCCGGAAAAAAATATACAATAAAAAACAAACTTAATTTTGCGGTTCGATCCCTAGACCCGATTACTGTACCAACCGCAAATAATAAGTTTGTCGTAGTACACGACGAAGATAATAATAATAGGCGAGCGTTCGTTCATATTAGCATTCTATAAATTGTATGTTTTAACTGCTACTTGCAATTCCAAAACGTGCTTTTCAGTGCGACCTTTTTATTCCTTTTAGTTTTTACTAAGTACAGTTTAAGGTAGACTTATTTAAGTAGGTTTATTTTTATAAGTCGTTATTATAAGTAAGTATAGATTTTAATTTTAAAGTATGGGTAGTATATTTGATAGTGTACGTAGTGACCGTAGGTTATTTTATAAAACTGTTAGGTAGGATTAGTCATTCGTATAGATATTAGTTTTTAGGGATTTTGCTTATTTATTGAGTTTAGATTAGTTCATCATCTGCCTCATCTGCCTAGCCTTTTCCCAACTATGTTGGGGTTGGCTTCCAGTCTAACCGGATGCAGCTGAATACCAGTATTTTACATGGAGCGACTGCCTATCTGACCTCCACAACCCAGTTACTGGGTAATACGATACCCCTTGGTAAGACTGGTTGTCAGACTTTCGGGCTTCTGACTACCCGTAACGACTGTCAAAGATCCACGAATGACAGCCGGGACCAACGGCTTAACGTGCTTTCCGAGGCACGGAGGGGTCTCCATATGTAAAGATGGTCACCCATCCACAGACCAACCGCGGCAAGCGTAGCTTAACCTGATCGATCGACCTGTGCGGCTGTTATTATTTAGCCACGTATCATCAGAAATAGGTTTATTTAGGTAGGTAGGTATTTTATTTTCTGTTATTGAGTTTTTTTTTTATTAGGTAGGTACTTAGGTTTACTTTTATAATCTAATATAAAATTCAAAGTCCTGTGATCCTGTCTGACTGATTATATCAATGCACAGCCTAAACCGCTGGTCATAGAGACATAAAATTTGGAGTGTGTTCTTTGTGAAGTGTATATAGGTATCCACTAAGAAAGGGTATTTTGAAATTCCACTCCTAAGAGGGTGAAATTTCACGCGGACGAAGTCGCGGGCAGAAGCTAGTATTTCATAAAGCTCTAATAAAGCTCGAGCTATAAAAATAGCTAGACTTAACGAGACGTTTTAACAAACTGAGCTGCGAAGGTTTGAGCAGGCGGTGCGTCAGGCGCACACAGAGCTACTGAGACAGACACCAGAACAGTTCCAAGATCGTCCTCAACAACACGCTGAGTATCTGGCATTTCAACGAGCTGCTGAAACTTCAGAACAGTGTCAACCTAGACGTCAACGGCATGCTGAGTATCTGGTGTCTCAACGGGCTGCAGAAACACCAGAACAGTCCCAAGATTGGCATCAATAGCATGCTGAGCATCTGGTGTCTCAACAGGCTGCATAAACACCGGAACAGTCCCAAGATCGGCATCAATAGCATGCTGAGTATCTGATGTCTCAAAGGGCAGCGGAGTCACCGGAATAGTTCCAAGATCAGCGTCAACAGCGTGCTTAGTATCTGGTGTCTCAACGGGCTGCAGAAACACCGGAACAGCCCCAAGATCGGCGTCAACAGCATGCTGAGTATAGTGGTGTCTCAAAGGGCAGCGGAGTCACCGGAATAGTCCTAAGATCAGCGTCAACAGCATGCTTAGTATCTTTGGCAAGGAGATAGATAGCATCCTAGGGAAGGACATGGGCTACTTCACCGGTACTGTCCCGTGAATAATTTCCGATATCCACGCGGGCGAAGCCGCGGGCAGAAGCTAGTCTTATTGTAAATGTAGTATAGACGTAGCGAACGAAAATGTACCTAACCTTACTAGCGTAAACGCCGCGTGGTTATTGTGAGTTGCCAAGGCTGCCTCTTTCAATAAAGATGTCGGTAGTATTTGAAGTGCAGCGGCGGCGACCTCTCGCGTCCGGCCCTGGTTCAAACCATGGTCCGGAGCGACAGGGTGTGGGAGGCAGTCATCTCCTTCTGCGAAGCAGTCATGCTAGCGAAGGAGGTGGCGGGATGGGCGAGGGAGAGAGCCTCGAGAGCCTCACGTCCCAGCCGCCGCGGGAGACGCTCCGGGCTTCGGGAGCCGCGTGGCAACTCCCGGCCACCGAAGGCGCGGGCCCGCGGACGGCGACTAATGGGTAGCTCGCCGTCCGATCAGGATCAGGCCCGTGCCGGACGGCGCGTATGTGTTCCACGCGCTCCTCAAAGAGATGTCAGCATCAGAGGAGAGGCCCGTCAGGGCCGAAGCCTGCCGGGGCAGCGGGATTGTCCGACAGGGTTACCGCTACCCCGGAACATAAAGGGCTAAGGAAGGAACACGGATGGGTTTTAGTCAGTAAGAGTCTGACACTCCCTTCCGCTCCACCCAGAGCGGGAGAAGTCATTTGATGGTTTCCCATCCTAAAAAAAAGGTATTTGAAGTACATTTTATGAAATAAAATAAAATGCTTTAGCATGTTTAGACAGTTGTCAAATGGAGGTCATTGACCTTTCTATTATTATCTCAGACGCAAAGTAAATTAATTATTATTGGTAGGTACCAATAAACTAAAAAACACGAAACATGCAAGTTTAAACAATTTACTTACCTCTTTAAAAAACCGGCCCAGTGCGAGTTGCACTCGCACATGAAGGGTTCCGTACTACCATACAATATTTAACAGTACATAATAAAATAACGGCAAATAAATCACGTTTGTTGTAAGGGAGCTCCCCACAAATATTAATTTTATTCTATTTTTAGTATTTGTTTTTTATAGCAGCAACAGAAATACACATTCTGTGTAAATTTCAACTGTCTACGGTTCATGAGATACAGCCTGGTGACAGACAGACAAACAGACGGACAATGGAGTCTTAGTAATAGGGTCCCGTTTTACCCTTTGGGTACGGAACCCTAAAAACGATAGTAAAACAAATTGCATCAACTTTTAATGTTATTTGCCAAACTCGGGTAGTACATTTTTTTCAGTACAGTCTATCAAAGTTTGACAAAGTATTAATTTTGAATAATTAGTTGGGCAAAAAGTGACATTTAAATGCCAATAATTTAAAAAATATACACCTTAGATTTTTTTAATATTTTTCTGATAACTATTATGACTTGGCCTATTACCTGACTCTGGCTTGACGTCGACTTAGGCGCGGGACAAATACAAGCGGCGTGGCGCGGGCGCGGCTCCGCTTCTTTGATATTTCATTCAAAATATATGTTACCAGTCTCGCGCTTCACCTCTTCTATATAATATTTTCTTTATTTTCTTAAGGATGGGAATCATCAAATGACCCCTCCCGCTCTGGGTGTCGGGACAACTTGTATGCGCACGTACGCGCCTCGCGGCTGTCGGCAATCCACCACAGAGTACTTTTGTATAGTATCAATCCACTGAGAAAAGGGCTGTGCGCGGCCCGGTAGGTAGTTAGCGCGCGTAAGTTCATGAAGTGATTTATCTGTTAGTAAATTTAATAATCTGTGGTTATGGGCACGTTCTTGACTGCAATCATGCCCGATGGAAAGCAAAGATGACATCGAAAATAAATAATGAGTTCACTCGCGAGCTACTTCTTTTGTGATTTTAAGGGTTCCGTACCCAAAGGGTAAAAACGAAACCCTATTACTAAGACTCCACTGTAACTCCAAAAAACACTCCAAAAATAAATAAATAAACATTTATACAATATGTAAGTAACCGATTTAAAAAAAAGGTGCTACTAAGAAGTATAAAATAACAAAAATTGTCTACCTATTGTGATTCTGAAGTAGTTGCTAAGTAATAGAAATCTTAAAACCGTTATGACTGCTCGACAATGACTTCAAAAATAATAAGTAGACAATTTCAGTTACAGGTATTATACTTTTTAGTTCGAACCTTCTTTTGAAGACGGTTCAAAGTCGGTTATTTTATTTTAAACGTTTGCGCGTTATTAGGGTTCCTCGAAAGGAAAAAACGGAACCCTTAAAGGATCACTTTATTGTCCGTCCGTCCGTCTGTCTGTCTGTCTGTCAAGACCCTTTTTCTCAGGAACGCGTGGAGGTATCAAGCTGGAATTTATATCAAATACTCAGGTCTACTGTCCCTTGGAGCTGTGAAAAAATCAAACTTCTAAGCCAACGCAATCAAAATATACAGCCTATGCCTCGCAAGGTACTACAGGGTACTCCCATTGACCTAGAATCATGAAATTTGGCAAGAAGCAAGGTCATGTAGCACAAATAAAGAAAAAAAACCAAAAACCGTAAAGTATTAACTCAACTGCCGAACTCACCATCGCCTTATCAATTATCATCAAATCATCACACACAAACAGTCCACCAACCATTACAATCACCACAGAACCAAACTCAACTGTCGAACTCACCATTGCCCCATCAACCAACATTTGACAATGTAGTTACTGTTGATAACAATACACAATTTTTTGAATACCTTCCCAATGTAAATACCGTAGATGAAAACTCAGGATCGTTGCCTGTAATAGAAGGTCCTGGCGAACTAATGAAATAGTTTCTAATTGTAAAAAGCAGGAATTAAAAACATAATTACATAAATAATTGTTTTATTTACCTTGATATAATATCTCAAACATTTGTAAACTGCTCGGCATGTTTCTGGAATAATTTGAGACAGAAGCGGTTGCGATATTAAAGTGCTATATAGTATATTTTTTGTCGGCGCAAAAACTACGTCTCGGTAAATAGCGGCGCACTGCGCTCTTGAGACGTGTCGCGCACGTGTGCTCATATTTTGTTTAGCTCGTTTGAAACACTGATAATGTAAACACGTGTCATAATGCCGCAATGTGTATTCAAAAGTTGCAATAATAAAATAAAGGCCGAAAAAGCAATTTAACGGCCGGAGTGTCTTACTATCGGCAAGTAACAATGTAGAATGTTTTGTTTTATGTTTTAAACTGAGAAATAATATCACATTTAAAAAAAAAACTGTCAAGTGCTAGTCGGACTCGCGCACCGAGGGTTCCGTAAAAAGTAGGTGCTTATATAACAAATTTACTGTTTTAGGATTTTTTCCTTTACTTAGATACTTGTGCTTCTTGCCAAATTTCATGATTAGTACTCTATACATTCCCTTGACAGTGTCGAAATATAGGTTTTTTGCGGCATATACGGCCATTTTTTTGAAATGAAAACTTCTTTAGCGGCGTTGTACACTTTTTTGTAATGGGTAAAAAATGTTAAACTCGCGTCAGGACACGTGAGTCCCAATAGAGGTGTTTTGACGCATTTCGGCTGCACGCAAAATCCATTTTTGTCCTCAAAAACCACAAATTTTCGTTATTTTTTTTCATGATTATTAAAATTGAAGATTTTCTTTAATGAATTAATTATGAAGGCCAAAACACGATTGACATAGATTTTCTCGATACAAAAATATCGCAAAGTTTCCTCAAAATTTGCCTTTTTCTATGAGAAAAAACGGTTTTATTCGATCGTATTTAAAGCAATTTCAATGCAATTTCGTCTATATGTTCATCATTAAAGACATTTGGGGATTATGGGTTTATTTTTATGTAACAGAGCAAATAGAATTTTAAAAATTAATATTTATAAAAAGCGTGCGGACATTCGGACAACGTCGGACATCCCACCCGCTCCCGCAGTCCCGTCAGTCGGCCGCAGCGCGTCTTAGAGAGCACCCGTGTACAACTTTATTGCGCCTGTTGTCGCAGACTACTCAAGCGAACATTGAAGTGTAAAGTGATACCTACCTTAGTTACAAAAATGGTGAATAAACTTAATAAAATAAAAAAAAATTCAAGACTTAAGTTCAAGAAGCTGAAATTGATGAACCTGAATAGGTAGGTTTTTTATTTATTATCCCAAAAATACCAATTTTGACATTGACGTACTAATTCGTATTTATTGTACAAGCCCACAACTTTCGTCTTTTTTTCTTAATTTTCTATCTCTATTAGGCCGTTTACACATTATGCCGTGACTGCGGCGTGGCGGCGCGCGGCGGCGGGCGCGACGACGGCGGCGAGCGGCTCCCGCGGTTACCCACGGCGCCGCGGCGGCGGTTGTGCCGCTGCAGCTACGGCATAATGTGTAAACGGCCTAATAGAGATAGATAATTATGGTCTAAAACTTTAATGTACAGACGCCAGCTTATCAACCTACTACAATCTGTCAAATTTCTTTGATAGATTTTCAACTTTATCGCTAAAGCATAAGGTTCAAAGTTAATTGGGAAAATGTGACAGTTTCGGGTAGGTTGATGTGCTGGCGTCTGTACCCCAATAGCTTTATTTATACAAGGATTATTATGTTTTTACAGAACTCGTATCAACACTAAGTCTGACATTGCGGAGTTGCCAGCTGACTCACAAGGAATGAGTGAAGCCGTCACACCACCACAATTGCCAGAAACATCTGATGGGGCACTAATACAACTTCAATCAGTATCACCCAAGTTTTTTGAGTAAGCTCGCTTACATACCTAATAAGTTTTCACTTCTGCCGGCACTCCCGGAGTGCAACCCGTCGTTTTTTTTTTTTTGTTATCTTGGTAGTTTGATTTTTTTACAGCTTCATGGGACTGTAGACCTGTAGGCTTAGCCAAGTTGACAATCTACAATCGACAACGCTATTAGAAAACTAATCAAATGTATAGGAATGACATCATCTCAACGTTAAGTCATGTGGTCAGAACAAACGAATAGAAACTTCGTAGCCAAGTTTACTCGTTCAAAATGTTAGAATGAAATGTGATCGTTTCTACAACGTTGATCGCTACATCCCATACAAATGGTAGCCAAGTTACAGTTTTGACAAGCGCTAACGAAACGCTGTCGAAGTTTTTGAACGATAGCTAAGCGATCGCCGAGACCCTTGAGTTAACGATAAAAAAATGGCGTCTAGACTCTAGCGTGTAATAAGAAACAGCTGTGTTATGACCGAGTAGTGTTTTGATTATTTTTATTTTTATTCGGTTTTGGGGACCTTGCTGGGGCCTCGTTAAATCGCCACGGCTAAAACATAAGCTAAAACTATTTAAGAGAAACAAAGGGTCTATTGATTAAGTAAAAAATGTTTGTGTTTCTTACGTATTAGTTCATGTCGCGCATCACGTCATTGTTTATGTTTCAAACTTTCAAGAGCCCGAATACCTATGATAGATATTCAAATAAGAAAGGAAGATATTTACGAAATAACTAATTACCTAATTAACTAATAAACGCTGCGAACTGTTCTGGGCTTAGAGCAACGAACGCGGCCTACCATACGGTAGGGAGTAGTCATACGCAGCATTCCCCTCTGCCAAAGTACAAGCCCAAATGGACATACGCATCTAACAAAACTAGTTGCGCTCGGATTTCTAGCTAGACCGAGTCGAGACGCGCGAGTGAATGCTGTAGTAGGTCGCAGCGCTTAAAATGCCGAATTGTTCAGTTTTCTGCTGTAAAAAGAGGTCTGGGACATCAAACTTGCAAAAAGATGGTGTTACATTTCACATGTAATTAAATTCTTATCTTAATATTTATATTTAATTACATTACACACACAAAATTCATATATTTTAATATAATGTAAACGTCAGATTTGTTTGCCAACATTGAGTCCGCTCGCCTTTACAAATACGGATCTGTCGAGCGATAAATCCGACTTCTCGCCGATGAATGCTGTAGTGATGTTACATTACTTCTTGTGTAGTAGTCGTCTGTCGTGTATCGATAAATTTAAGTGACGGCGAATAACATGTTTATGACAAATTGTCATACTTTATGTCTAATAAATGATATTATTACTGATATTATTTATGTTGCATAGTTAAGGTGGTATACAGGCCGTTTGTAAAAGTACTACTGTCTTTTAACCACGTTATATAATAAGGAAATATATTCAATAGCAAAAGAGAAATTATGGATGAAAAGTAAAAGTGAAAGGATGGATGTTTGTTTGTTTGTTCCGCTGTCACGCCTCAATGGAATATGATATTTTGCTTTGTGAAAACTTCGATAATAAAGACGATATTTAATAGCATATAATGTTTCGATTTCTTATACCTGTACCGGTCTTCCTTCCTCCTTCCACATTGTGATAATGATAAATTCCTAAATTCATCGATATTGCGGTATCGACACGTTTTAGTCAAGCCCTATTGATGTAGAAAACATGTCAATGTGTGAGTCGTGACTTATTCGTACACAAAAATTTAACAAGGTGTGTAAGATTTGAGGGTGTATTGTTTCATTTTTTATGTGTTAGTGTCGTAGTTACAGTTTTGTTTTTTTGGGTATGTACGCCGAAACGCACTTGTGTGCACCTTCCCCCCCCCCCCCCCCCCGCAAATAATGCCAGAAAGATTTGAATAGTAACTTAGCGCTATGGCTACTCCCTACCGGTAGTACCGGTAGGCCGCGTTGCTCTAAGGTTCTGGGCGTGCTCGAGATCTAGATTCCATCCTATTAAAGTTATCACTTCATTATTTTAAGGTGTCTTTCATTCCTATTATTATGCAGAATCATATCATAGCATTTCGAGACACAGTAATGTTTAAAATTACATTCCACATTGTGATATAATAATAAACCAAATAAAAGAAGAGCCCCTTACGAGAGTACCTTATTTTCCTTACTTTCAAAACATTTAAAAAACAATTATTTGCCCGCGCCCGCGCACTAAGTACACAACTGTGACTTTGACGTTAGTAGGAACGCTCACCATAGACTAAAGTATAGGTTTTTTCTATTGACGTTGTAGAATGAGCGTTCGATACGGTCGTGTCAACTTGGCTACCAACTTATCGTTTTCTATAATCGCTTACGCCGAGGCGTTAAGAGTCCTATTACATTTTTTACGCAAATTCATGATTTTTGACGCTGTAATTTTCAGCAGCAGTAACATATTTAAATTTTTTGATTATGAATAACGATAGTAACATTCTCTTTCTTGTAAGTTGGAGTTACACATTTTTATTTTTCTTTTCGTGTAATTTACTATAAATATTTTACGAACTCCGTTTGCAAGAAAAACCGTCGGCGATGGAACTTTGACGCTCAAATTCACATTGTTACATTCAATTCTTATAAAAGCAAAAATTACTAAAAAATAAGTTGAATGTTTTACTTGTTTATTGGAGTTCTAGAATTTCTTTAAATTCCTTGAGTTTTCACTAAAAAAATCGAAAAGAAAGCCTAATTTAAGCCATAAATGTCTTGATTCAGCGTCCATTATATTCCAAATAAACACAATTTTATCAAATAAACTAATATGATATAAAACATCGATCAATAATGAATACGTTTTATTAGTTTTCGTTTGTCAATATTATAAGAAAAAATTACAATAAATAAAATTAAAGTACTATATATTCTACGTCGATTCAGCGCGCTCCTCAGCCAGACCGTCTCGTGCTCATCTTACGAGATTTTCTGTCGGACCGCACTTTCCGCTACCGTATCGAGGGCGCTCTCTCTCCCCCTCACCCCATCCGCGCCGGAGTCCCCCAGGGTTCCGTTCTGTCTCCCCTCATTTTCACCCTGTTCACTAGTGACATCCCGAACAGTAAAAAGGCACAGTTGGCGCTCTTCGCCGACGACACTGCCATATACTGTTCGGGTGTCAACCAGTCATCCATAGCTCGAAACCTCCAAACCTCCGCAAGCGCCTTGAGCGATTGGTTCCGGAAATGGAGAATCGAGGTCAACCCCGATAAGAGTCAGGCGGTCATCTTCTCGAAACCGCGCAAACTACCCCCCCCCCTCCCGCGCCCGATCTCTATGTATGGCAAGCCGATCCCCTGGGGAAAGCGAGCCAAATACTTAGGTGTCATCCTAGACCACAACCTCACCTTCAACGAGCACATAAAGACGGCGCGTTCGCGCGCCTCTTTCGCTCTCGGTAGGCTCCACTCTATGATAACTGCCCGCAGCAAATTGTCACTCAAGTGCAAATTGCGCCTCTACACCGCGGTCATCCGTCCCATCATGACCTATGCTTGCGTAGTCTTCGCACACGCCAAGCCGCGATTTCTGCATAAAATGCAAACCCTCCAGAACCGTTTCCTCCGAAAGGTCACGGGAGCCCCCTTCTATGTCCGAAATGTGAATCTGCATCTAGATCTCAGACTCCCCACCATCCAGCAGTTCATGAAACGCCTTTCCAAGCGCTTCTTTGACTCTGCCATAAAGCACCCCAATCCCCTGATTGCGGCGGCCTCCCGATACACTCCCTCCCGCATAAGTAGGATTCGCCGACCAAGGCATACCCTCACCATCCCCGACGACGCCACTACCCTCCTCCAGGAGAGCAGTAAGGCCACGAGTACTCTCAGTCGACAACACAAAAACAAGCTCAGACATCCGTCCTTCCGTCCTCGCCGCCGAGGCCCGTCGCGACGCCCCGCACCATCACCGTGCCCCCCCCGACCCTTGCTCGAGCCAGCCCGCGCAGCTGAGCCTGTAGTTTTAAATTCGCCCCTAAACACCAATAATAATACCGATCCAGCCTGTCCCTTGCTGTCCTCTTCCAGCGACGCCCTGAGCCGAGGTCCGAACCCCGCAGGGGGTTACCCTTAGCGCTGTCGCTTAGTTTTTAAGTTATTGTATGCCCTGGCTGGAGGCCTTAATTCGAGGCATCCACAGGAAAGTCCGGTTAAGCAGTAGCCATCCTCATAAAGGATGAACTGCGAGATGCCATAGTTAAAAAAAAAAAAAAAAAAGCGCGCTCCTCAGTCTCGCGCGAGCGCTTATCGAGGTAGGACCTGTACATGAAATTTTCGCGCGCAATCGTCCGGAGATCGCTATTATTATCGACTCGTGTACGCCGATCGAAATAATTTGATCCAATAAGATTTTTTTTTACATCATAATATTAAATGTATTATTTTTTAACAGACTTCTAAAAAGGAGGAGGTTCTTAATTGGGATGTTTATATATTATTATTTTTTTAAATGTATGTTCGGGCATAACTCCGTTATATTTAGACGGATTTGCATGATATTTTTTTTTGTTTGAAAAAGTGTATTCCGAAATAGTCCCATTTAAATTTTGTACAGATCTGATCATGAGTTTCGTAGACAGACAAGGTAACTCTTCAATAAATTCCAGCAAATCAACCGCGATTCCTGCTATCGCATATGTATTCATTGTTTACGCAATCACACAACATAACATCACGCCTGTACCCTTTAAAGGGGTAGGCAGATGTGTACAATAGCTTCCTGTCACTGATATTTATATAGCAAGTAGTGTTATATGAATTTGTGTGGGGTAGATAGGTACAACTAAAAAGTGAAACATAAATTTTTTTTTTTTTGAATCTGTTGTTTTTTTATTTTTGTAAAAAAGTTTTAGTACGAGTGCGTCTTAAAGGTAATCAATATTAGTACATACGTACATATTAGACTTTAATTTTTATCTTTTATTTATGGTAGGTAAGGGTCGGAAAACACCACTATACGCATAAAAAAAGGAAGAGACACAATTATGCCCGCTTACAGACAACATTACAAGTTAAAATGTCACTAAAAAGGTAGATGCAAACACGATGTTATTAATTTAAACCGTATTACAGAACAAACCAAACCACAAACAAACCTTAAGTTCCTACCTAAAATATACATTTTATACTAAAGCAAACATAAATCAGTATTTTCTTTTCCAGGACACATAACCATAATAATTCTGAAACATCTACAGAAAGTAAAAATATGATAGTAGAACCAACAGTGAAAGAATCGTCTACTCTAGATCAGCTAAAGTAGGTACCTAGCTACCCGTATATTACCTAGCCGGGCCCACTCTATGCTCAAGGTCAAAAATATCGTAATTTATTTTCGTAATAGAAAAGATTTTCGTAAAAAAGGTTTTGTTTTAATGATATTTGTAATTATTTAGTAACGCTATAAAAAATTACAAAAGAAGTAGTTATAAGAAATGCCTACTGGATACCTACCACGAGCTCTTAACGCGATCCACTTTAGGACCTAAACTGAACTGTTCTTCTAATTCGTACCATGATGTCAGTTTAACGATTCAATTTAGGCCGTGCCATCTGGATACCTACCACGAGCTATTAACGCTCATTCACTTTCAACGATCCAAATGCCGCTGAGCGTATTGGTTGTCATGGTATGACTGTGAGCGATGCTGGTTAAGAACCTAAACTGAAATGTCTTGCATTTGAATCGTTTTTAAATAGATCATGGTAGGCCTCATGTTCTACGTTCTGATTTCACAATCAGAACGTAGAACAGGAGGCCTACCTACATTTTGTGTGGGTATATTTTTGTCTTTTCTAAACATGACTATAAAGGAGTGTGTCTTCTGTATTCTATGTCGGGATTATGTGACTAATTCATGAAGATGTTAATAATTACTAGTTGATTAATGCATTCGATTCATAAATCGAATGCATTAATCAAAAAAAAAATACGTAAGTAGTTACTGGTTATGACCAGTAACTACTTACCTACGTATTTTTTTTTTGAACCAAGAGGCTTCTACAGCATCAGAAAAATGTATGCTTTCCAGTTCTGTTCTGTTCAAAGGAAAAAAAACACGTTAAATGCCATTACGAGAGACCTTTTTGTATTTTTTTTCTCAAACTTTATAATTAGGTACATTTTTAATTTGTGGACTCTTTTTGATTGTTTTGATTTATACTCACCCCTGATTACCTGTCTAGTAGTGTTCAGTTCAGACTCTGGATTAATAAAAAAAACTATCATCCTACTCAGACTGGTATCAAAATTGTTTCGCGGACTATAATTGTACTCCCAACGCACACTAACGTAACTTCGTGTATTGCAAACGAACACAAGCGCGCGTTCGCGCTAAGCGAACATTTTACGATTTGTAATAGGACTCTTAACGAATGTAGAAAGAGATTCGATAGGAAACGTTTGTAACTTGGCTAGGCCTACTGGGTATATTATGGTTTTAATTCCAACTCGATACCTAAACGCGTTCCCGAGATAAGGTTCTTCCGAGATAAGACGGACAACATAGTGATCCTATAAGGGTTCCGTTTTTTTCAGGTACGGAACCCTAAAAATTACCGATTTTAAACCATCACCGCTACTAATGTTTGGCCAAGGCATGGATTTATTATACCGTGGCCAAGGTTGGCCAATACACGCGCAAACGTTTGTGTAACAGAACAGTAGATGCATGGAGTAGTTTTGTATTTTAAAAATTTGTTACCAGATCTCTAAAATCGGTTACTGATTGTTTGTTACTTTTGTGTCTGTTTGTGGGACTCTCATTAGATAGGTAAGTACTTAGATTTCCTTTTTTTTATTTTAGATTTCCTAGCAATCCGCTTACGTGCGCAGAATGGACCTCCAGACAGACAGTCGCCAGAGAAAGAATAGATGACTTGTATAACCCAGCTAAGAATTCGGTTATATGCTCGGATCACTTTAATAAATCGTATATATCCGGAAATACTAACCGAAGTCGATTGGTTAAAACAGCAGTTCCTAAATTACAGGTAGGTCCCTACATTAATTAATAATACGGGGTCTAATAAGAGGGGTCCGTGGCTAAATAATAACAGCCGCACAGGTCGATCGATCAGGTTAAGCTACGCTTGCCGCGGTTGGTCCGTGGATGGGTGACTATCTATACATACCACAGAAATCTTAATAATACGGCAATAGAAGTCGCAAAGACGCGTGACCTTGTCGCCGCGCATGTGTCTCGTAGGACACAAGTGCGCGTGGAGCGTTTGTAGCGGTCACTTGTGTTGTTTGAGACGCGGAGAGGTAAACATGGTGTTTTGCAGCATATCCAACTGTGGAAATTCTTCAAAAATTTGTAACTTGACAAATAAAGGGATAACATTTCATATGTAAGTACTTAATTCATTAAATAATGTCGTTTTTAATAAATATTGTCAAATCAAATGTTTTCACCACCTCTTCTGCGATTTTCGCAGAAAAACGATATATTTCTCAATTCGATAACCATTGCTACTAACATAACATTGTTTATGACATTTATATATTATTTATTAACATTGTTTATGTTTACTATTAGAACTGCTAAAAGCAGCAATGAAATTACAGTAATGCGCAATGAACAATATCGCCGCGTACGTAAATTCCAGGAACACGCTGTCCGCGAATTAGTTACGTGCCACTACTATTTTGTGTCGATAATTTATTACGTTTGGCTTAATACTTAGTTTACCAAAATGTGAATGAAAAATGGTTTTCCATTAAATATTTAATTATTACATCTAAATTCCTCTTTCGTTTTTGCTGTAAGTGAAGTGTATAAAAAGTCGTTTCTCTACGATTATCTGCTAATCCCTTCTTGTAAACTACTTCTTCATTCATATAATTTATAAGAAATAGGCTAAAAAAGATACGATTCATATTATTTATGTATCTGTTCAGGTTCCCAAAAGATCCAGATATTAAAGATAAATCGGATATCTGCTACTGGAAAAAGAAATTGGTTTCCAACAAAATATAGCAGAATTTGCTCTATTCATTTCACAAATGAACAATTTACCTCGTCACCAAAAAGACGGACTTCGGTCAAATCAGCTGTACCGACAGTCGATATATGGAGACTAATTACGGTGAGAATAAAAATGTATTAAATACTGTGTTCTATTAATTTAAATATTGCTATGTTTAAAAGTGAATTTGTTACGAAGGCTATGCGTCAATTTGTTGGGATAAAAGTATTTGAAGATATTGATTTTCACCAGTATGACCAGTCTCCAATTGGCAATCATGTTATTCAATTAATTAAATGTGTTTTAGAGAAATATATGGATATTCGCCTCAATCATTATGCCAAAAATGCTATCCAATTAATCCCAAAAAGACAACTTATAAATAAATTTTTACATTTTTCAGGGCAGTAAATTCAAAGGGCAAGTTGTTTATATAGAAATTCCATACTTTTTTAACCTAATGGTTAATTGAGGCAAATATATTATTGATTAACTAACTAAAACTTATATTATTATAATTATTATAAACTATACAGGGCTATTCTTACTTTATACGAAACCTCTCGTGAGGTCATTGTACTCATCATTATGAACAACTTTTACTACGGGACCAACCCGGAAATCAAGAAAAAAAATCTGCTGTTCCATACATTTTTCACTCGTCGAAATGTAGGGACAGCTGATTTTTTTTTCTTGATTTCAGGTTTGGTCCCATAGTAAAAGTTGTTTATAATGATGAGTAGGTACAATGACCTCACGAAACGTTTCGCATAAAGTAAGAATAGCCTTGTATAAACTTATATATTGCTAAATTTCTGTTTTGTATTAAGTTGTGCCTTTATTGTTCTATTTGATTTGGTCATTGTTTTTTCCCACCGTAAGGTGAAGTATTGGAGAGCCTTAAAGATTTGTATAATTAACTATGATGAAAAAAATGTACTTACCCTTAACGTTTTATTGTATTCCTTTTTCTCATTAATTAATCGTCTAAAAGCACTTCGAGGAATGAAACAAATTAATTATCTATTGTTGCGAGACTCCTTGGGGATTAACGCTCAACGGAAAATAATCGATATGAGTATTTCGAGCTTTGCACTGCACTATCCCTAAGTGAGAGCGAGCGCGCGATATCATTCTCTGCTTTTCGCAAACGTTTGTTATTGGTTATAGGGGTTGCGCCTACTGAGATTATGCGTTTTTAGGAAAAAAAAATGCGTATTGTCATCGCCAAAAGTTTAATTTCCGTTGCAATAATGCAAACTGCAAGTGTAGACAGTAGCTTGTATAAATTATTGATTGTCCATGTGTTGGTATCTGCGAACCGGTGACACGCGTCTCAGGACAGCAACTTTTTTCTGTTCTGCAGTACTAAACGTCACAGTAGATAGAGATAGCATTTCTATTGACTTATTATTAAGATTTCTGTGATACATACCGTGTCCCCTCCGTGCCTCGGAAAGCACGTTAAGCCGTTGGTCCCGGCTGTCATTCGTGGATCTTTGACAGTCGCTACGGGTAGTCAAATTACGGGTAGTCAAATGCCCGAAAATCTGACAACCAGTCTTACTAAGGGGTGTTGTATTACCCAGTAACTGGGTTGTGGAAGTCAGATAGGCAGTCGCTCCATGTAAAATACTGGTATTCAGCTGCATCCGGTTAGACTGGAAGCCGACCCCAACATAGTTGGGAAAAGGCTAGGCAGATCAGATGATTCATTAATAATACACAATCGAAATGAACTTTTTAATTGGTTTTTGTTTTTTGCTTAAGAGCCATTTCACATTTTTGCGCGAATTTCTAAGATTTTAGTCGCCTAATTTACCGTCTTAGGTAATACTCTAACATTGTTGAAAACATGTAAAAGAAAGACTAATCTTTCGTATTGATACTTCATGTAACACATTTACAAAAACTTATTTGTTTATTTTGTGGTGATTAATCTCCCACAACTAGTTATCTGAAAAATCATCGCAGAGTCAATTTCAGATTCCTATATCTATCATTAATATTTATATATTTGACAAAAAAAAAATACAGAAAGCATCAGACATATAATTTTGTCGACACATAATGTAATAGAATATCGATTACTAATAACACTAATTAGTAAAAAAATAAAGTCTAAGGCCAATTTTTACGTTTTAGATCGCTATTTTGTTTAGGTTTTTTTATTAGAATAAGGCGTAATTATATTAAAAAAATCATATCACAATAAACTATGTTCTTTAACTAAACTAATTCTGAAGTTTTATTAAAATCCCTTCATTTAATTAGACATAATATCATTATTGACATCACTTTATTTAGAATAAATTACAATGCATCGGCGGACACCGATTAGTAGTACTAATCGGTGTCCGCCGATGCGATGGGCCGAGTCGACTTTTTGGTAACTCGGGTGACTCGAGTTGACTCGCTTACCAACTCGGGCTGCAACTCGAGTTGACTCGTTCAGTCTGCCCGTGTCGCCGCTTCGTGCGTCCGAGTCAATAAATGCTAAACTCGGTGCATCGTTCCGCGGGTTGCTAGTTTGCTACGTTCACGGTTCGCCGGGTTGGGTCCGGCGGGCTGCGTGGCGCCGAGTCAATGGTAGTCAAATAAAATTGAGCCCGTTCAAAAATCTGATCTTTATTATTATTAAAAGTGTTTTCAAACATCAAATCACAAAACGAATACTACTACGCTACGCTACTTATGCTACATAAGTAGCGTAGTGTAAAAAAATGGTAACATTTTACCTAGAAAATAATAAGAAACTAAAATAAATGTAATGGTACTTTATTCCTTAAATTAAACACCGTACCATTTGGTATTTGGTCATGTATCTATCAACTAACACCTATATAAAAAAAGCTAATCAACATCTAAGTAATAGCACTTATTTTTGAATGAATACCATTCTTCAGTCCAGTCAGTCAACTGTAACAAACCAAAAAAGGTAAACAAAACAAATAAGCTTCTGTGTCAAAACTCTCTCATCACTTCTGTCTGAATAACCGTCTGCAGAGCTATTCACAAGCATACGATTCACTATCGTATCGACAATGACATTTGTTCGATAACCTGATTTCTGAACCGAAGGACCGGTAAAACGCCATTCAGAGATCCGTGTGGTAGGGTTTTTTTGCAAACCGATTAGCGGTGTGTATACGGGGAACGCTACAAAATAGTAGTAAATAGATATTCGTGGTAGAAAATTTTAAGTGGTACATAAATGATTTTTATTGAGTATTTCATTATGGGCAACCATAGGTTATGCATTCAGTAACTATTAACAAATAAACAATGATTTTATTAATAAATAAAATTTGCCTGATTTCTACTAAACTTGCTTTGTAAACTTCAACTTTCTGTCAAACCTGGAAATCTGGAATAATTATTTTTCTGAATCTTGTTTTGAGCTTTATAGATAATTGAGAACTACACGGAAGACAAGGCGGTATGGTCGAAAGACTATAGCCTGCCCTTTGAGCGCATAAAATAAAAAATTGAGAAGTGAAAAATTAGTTTTTTTTTTTACAGAAAAATGATTGTATGTACCTATTTTAACAGTATTTAAACAAATTACTATTTGCTCATTTTCATTTTATAAAACGTGGTACATATTATTGAAAATGCATATTTTCAGAAAAGAGTGTCATTGGAGCAGCGGCAGATGCTCTTTGCATTCGTGCAAGGGCATGAGGACCTTGCCCGGACCCGTGTTTTGACACTTATTGCTTAGATTACTCTTTTTATACAATATTTTGTTATTCGATAACACTTCCGACAGCAAATACCTGTCGGAAGAATTGATGTCTTCATACCGTATATGAACTGTCAAAATTGTACGGTTTCGGATTTGTGAATAGCGATTAAAGGAATTCGTCGATAACATTGACATTCGATACGGTACCAAACCGTGTCGTAGCTTTGTGAATAGCTATGCAGATAAGAAAAAGAAACCAACAACGAGAACTATCTCTTTCACTCGCGGCTCGGACATTCGGTCGTTGGGCTGATTCGGGCTCGCTCGGAGTCGTTCGGGCCTCGCGACTTGCGGGCTAGGCGCCAACCCACCGCACCGCCCGCCCGCCGCGCGCGCTCTTCGGTTCAACTCGGTTTGCAGAAATTTTGACTCGGGCTGACTCGCTTACGATCTGGCCCGAGTTACGCGAGTTAGATAACTCGAGTCGCCCATCGCTTAGTACGGTGCGAGCGCCCATCGACGAAGGACCTGTGCCAATTTTTCCCGCGTCCCGACTTTCGAGCGTACTTACCGTGAACGCACTATTATACTACGAGTACAATATTTTGATCCTCTTCGCATTTTTTTTCATAAGGTAAGTATTTTGTTTATTATCAAGTGTTACTTTAGTACTTTGTAGAATAATTATAATATATTTTTGTGTTATTAGTTTTAGCAATGGGGCGTAAAGGAAGTGTATACCATTGTATCAAAAAAAGGAAAAATAAAAATTTTGCAGCCTTAAAGAAAGCATTAGAAGCGAGGTAGATATTTTATTTTTATTTACAACTCATATACACAGTAATCGATCACATTATCGACATGGACTATAAAACCGTAATTACAATTTTAATAATTAAAAAAAATATTTAAGTAATTGTAGATAATCGAAACTTGACAGCTATTTTGTTTTCATTTTAGAATGAGAAATCGTTTGAATCGAGTAAAGGAGGATAGTACCTTTAGAAGAGACGACGTGCCGGGTACAAGTGAAAAATCAGATTCGATAATAGAAACTGTATGTAACAATTTTATATTTAAAACAGGAATTTACCTAGTAGTAGGTACTATAATAATTATTTCTTTAATTTTATAGGAAAAACAACCTGTTGCATTAGATCCTGGACCTGACGAATCAATGGATCTTTCAGACTCGATCGTAAATATTTTTTGTAATTATTATATTTCTTTAAATTTCAATTAGATGTTTTTTGTTGCTTTTGTTTTTAGAACGATTACATTGTTGATGGAAGGCGTATAATTGATTTTCAATACTTTTGGAATCAATTAATAAATATAAGCGAACACAGCGAGAAGTTCGGCTGCAAATTGAACTATTTGAAAATAGAAAAAGAGAAACAGGTGGGTCTCATATCTAAATTTGACTTGAAGTGTATGATGTGTGGATCTAGCTTTGTTCTAAAAACTTCGGAGACTGAGACAACTGAACGATCAAGACTCGATCTTAATGCAGGAGCGGTATCAGGTGCAATCATTACGGGAATTGGTCTCTCAAACTTAAATGAGATCAGTGCATCGATGGATTTGCCAACAATGCCATTTCGACTATACAGTCAAACACATGATGCTATTTCCGACATGTGGAAAACTGCTGCTGAAATGACAATGTTAAATGCTGCCAAACAGGAAATTGAAGCGGCAGTATCTCGTGGCGATGTTAGCAATTCGGGTACAGCAATGATAGCGGTCGAAGCGGATGCTTGTTGGGGCAAACGCTCTTACAAAAATAATTATTCTGCACTCTCTGGTGTTGCAGCCATAATCGGTGAACATACTGGTAAAGTGCTACACATAGGCGTACGCAATAAATATTGCGTCATTTGCGCCCGAGCTAACAAAAAAGGCAGCCCAGCAAAAGCCCACAAATGCACAAAAAATCATTCGGGGTCGTCTACCAGCATGGAGCAAACCATATTAGTTGAAGGTTTTCAAAATTCCATTTGTGAAAGAAATTTAATTTATAAAACACTAATCGCAGACGGCGATTCTAGTACTTATAAAAGTATATTAGAAAGTCGACCTTATCCGGATATACCCATACAAAAAATTGAATGTACAAACCATTTATTGAGGAATTACAATGGAAAGAACTTGTTACTTCAAAAAGATACAGCTATACCTCTAAATGAACGTAAACTTTTAAACATGGAACGGCTGAAAAGGCTACGTACTGCTGCTCGTGCTGCTATTAGATATAGACAACAGGACGATGGTTCAGATTCAAATAAAATACAAAATCTTCAAAAAGACATTATTAATAGTCCACGACACATCTTTGGGGACCATTTAGAATGTGACAGTTATTACTGTACAGATGAGAGAAAAAAAGAGCCTAATCTAGTCCCACTGATACCAACACTAATTTTAAAACTAAAAAAGAACGCATTTCAACTCGGCTACAATTCTCGAAGTCTTTTACATTGCTACACCAATAATCGGGCAGAGCAATTCAATAGCATCGTAGCTAAGATGGTAGGTGGGAAACGCGTCAACTTTTCGTTGAAAGACTCCTACACTACACGATGTTATGCAGCAGTGGTATCGTTTAATACCGGCAAGCCACAATACACTTTTTATAAAACAATCTGTCACGCTAGTCCAGGAAAATCACTAACATCTTTGGAAACCAGAAGATATGCGAAAAATACTCGAGAAGTAAAGGCTCGTAGAGTTAGTGCTCGCAAAAAAAATCATTATAATCCAGTAGATGCTCATTATGGAAAAGAATGTGGAAGACCGGATATGGACGCCGCAGATTATGAACATGGAAAGCATTTATTTTTAAACAACTTGAAAGAACAGGCGTCAAATCGCCATGAAATTGAGAGGGCTACTGTATTACAAGCCGAAAGCTCTTTGTGGCTTGAACTTAGAAGGTGCATACTCACCGCGTCCTCCTTTGGGAAGGTTTGTAAAAGGCGAGCGAACCAAAACTCTGCTCCCCTGGTGAAATCCATTCTATATTCATATAGCTTGGACCATATCACCTCAATAAAACATGGTAGGGACAACGAACCAACGGCTTTAGCACAACTCAGTGTGCAAGAAAACGTAATAATTGAAAAATGTGGTCTTTTTATAGACGAGGAATATTTTTATTTAGGTGCAACTCCGGATGGATTGTGCAGTGAAGGATTAGTGGAAGTAAAATGTCCTAGCTAACTTTTCGGAATCGATCCTGATACCGCTGTATATGAAAAAAAACTTAAATGTTTCAAATTTAACAGTCAATCTGAAATACACACATCAAAAGTGTCTAGGGATCAACATATATTTTTGCAATAACTTTTCTCCTGATTGATATTAATTAAAATTTTCTTTAAGGATTCATCAAATAAAGTGTTTTCGTTTGTCACAGTAACGATAAACCAAGTCACCTTTGCATTAATAAAGAAATTTGCCATTTTCCGAATAAAGGGATTTTTGACATTTGAACCACTAACACAAAAGTTCGAAAAAAAGACTGAAATAACAGTTTTCTTTAAAATTTTATTGGGTAACTTAAACAATTAATAATCCGTGTTTCTACCGCGAACACTAACAACACAAGAACATCGGTTTGGCATACTCAAAATGAGTTCATCCAAATCACGCTGTGGAATGGCCGCCCATGTTCGTTGCAACAACAAAAAAAGGTCTTCTTGCGACTGGATACCCTCCATATTCGGCAGAGCTCTTCTCTGTAGCATATCCCATGCATGCTCAATCGGGTTCAAGTCTGGCGACTGAGCAGGCCAGGGCAGGACATTGATGTTAGCTGCGGCGAGAGTCTGTCTTACAACTCTTGCGGTGTGCGGTCGTGCATTATCATGCATTAACTGAAATAAGGGACCGATTTGCACTTGTAGAGGAACGATGACGTCTGATACAATCGTCTCAGCATAAATTTGAGCGTTGAGGTTGCCTCTGATCCAAATCAACTCAGTTCTTCCGCCGATCCAAATACCCGCCCATACCATGATGGTTCCACCACTATAAGGATGGACTTCCTGGCAGGATTTTAATCGCTGTTGGCGTCCAGGGGTTCTCCAGTGTCGTATACGTCTTGTATCCGGTCTCATACCAAAACGAGCAGACCATTGTTCTTCTGCCCAATTTCTGTGTTCAAGAGCCCATTGATATCGAATCCTACGATTGTGCATTGCTATAGGTGGTACCCGTAGCGGTCTTCGGGAATGTAGGTTCACTTCATGCAAGCGGTTTCTGACTGTTTGGTCGCTAATTAAGTTCCCTGAAGAGTGATGAAGCCTCACGGCTAACATCATGGCGGTTATTGTTGGAGCTCTTCGAGTTAAGATTTGAATGTATCGGTCTTGTCTCCGTGTGGTGCAGCGATACCGTCCTCCATGGCTCTCAGCCACGGTACCAGTGCTTCGGTAACGTGTCCAAAGTCGACTGATAACACTCTGACTTGTATTCAGAGCTAAAGCCACAGTACGTTGCCGGGAACCAGCTTCTATCATTCCCACGGCTCTGAGCATTTCTTCCCTGCTTAAATGACGTCGCCGCTCCATAATAACGTTGGTTTTAATCAGTAGTAGGGAAACAGTAGCACTAATAATGTCTTCAATGCGTTGTATGTTTTTATAGGGAAAATATTGACAGCTGATTTTCATCTTTTACTCGAATTTGATTCACAGTTCCTGATTCAAATTATGAAATGCACCAAAAAGGATCCATATAAATTTATAAAATCATAAATTTATTACAAAGCCACATCTCAATCTCAAGAAATCCGCATAAAAATGCTTGATCCCTAGACACTTTTGATGTGTGTAGAAATGAACCAAAATCATGACTGGTACTACCAGGTACAGGGTCAGTTGCACATAGCGAAAAAAAATGTATGTCTATTTGCTGTATGGACTGGTCCTGATTTTGCATTAAAAGTAGCGAGGGTAATAAAGGATGACGTTTTTTGGCAGGAAAAAATGCTTCCGAAATTGACTCGGTTTTACCAAGAGTGCGTATTGCCAGAAATTATAGACCCTAAAAAGGCAAGATCAATGCCTTTACGACAAATATTCATTTAAAATATTATTACTTGACAATAATGTCCGATTGTTTACCTGTTCAATTTTATTATACACTTATACATAACATATATGTGTTTTTTTATTAGTCTAGCAAGTTAGTAGACTGAATAAATAAAATCACTTTTTTCATAAACCTCTAACAAAGGTGCATTACAGTCATGACGGCTCAAGATTATTTAGTCCGTCTCGACACTCGCGCTACACTGTTTGCATTGTGTATGTGTGGATAGCTACGCACACGTACACAATGCTGCCTTACCTAAACTCGAGCGTCAAACTTTTGTGAAATGGCTCTTAAATGTATTTGTGACACGATAAATCATTGTGTTGTTGGAATTAATGTTTAGTTATTAATAAAGAGTATTTTCAAAAACACAGATTCAACCATCCTCGTCGAAGGACCCACAATTGGCAGCACCCAATACTAAACTCTCAGTATCTGCTATTGAAGTGCAGGTGAGTGATTTTTATTTAGCAGTAGGTATTAAGTGTGCGAGGTGTTAAATTAGAATAATTTAACTAGCCTGTACTGTCCCACTGCTGGGCAAAAGCCTCCCTTTCCTTTTTCCACACAATTCTGTCTTTTGCGAGTGTCTGCCAGTCCCTGCGGAAGGAGTCAAGCTAGTCCCGCCATCTTCGTCTTGGCCTGCCGCGATGTCGATGTTTATTATTTTATTGAAATTATGCATTATATGTATATTTTCAGAATTTCATTTTTTTTACTCAAAATCATTTCAGTTAATTTTACCTGAATGTTTCTTGTTCCCTTACAATTTTTCTGTGGGCATAAGTAATAGTAACCCGAACGGTAGACAATTCAAAGCAACCTTTAAAAAACTTTTGTCTCCTTTGGGACTGAGTTCAAAATTTATTGGCAATTATCTTCCACTTGACAATATACCAATCTTATCTGGAGCTCATACTCGTAACACCTCGATAGGATATCGTTTTGACGTTAGTGAGGAGTGTGAATCAAAGATTTTAAACAACAGAGAAGAAGAAATTGCATTAAACTTTCTTCTACATTGAATGAGAGTCCATCTTCAAGTGCTATGCTGCAAATATCTAGTAGGATATATTTCGGGATTTGTTGTCAGTAAATTGGTAAAAAAACTAAAGTGTGACAAATCAAATCAAAAGTCATTTATTCAAACTAGCCTGAGAATCAGCACTTTTCGAACGTCAAAATTACAAAAGACAGTCCCCCGAAACGCCCGCCCTTCACCACTTCCTAGTGCTTTCGCTGGGGAGAAGAACTGGCGCAACAAACTCCCCAGCAGCACGGCTGTCTGTACAGTTATAATGGTTATAAAATACTTGACTGTATACAATAAGTGTATAAAGAACTTGTGTGCAACAGAGAAACTCGTTTCATTCTAAATGTAACGGGTCGGCAAAAGTGGAATCGTTTTGAATCGTTTACTCGCGGACGGCAGTTCCCATCACTAAATCGCTCATGTGACGTCACAGTAGGTAGAAAAATAATGGCACGCTGCCTTCGAATATTGATCGAAGCACGCTGCGTTTGGTTTCTATCACGTTTCTATACAGACGATGAGACTTGCGTAATCTACCCAATATAAGTCTGTGTATTACCCGTGCGCGATAAGTTGGGACCTTCTAGGAATGCGACTCCTCCGCCCGCTTCCCCTGCACTTCCGCGATAACACCCGTATTGTACCGGGCGGTACAAACACACCACTGTGACGTCACCGCGTTCAGATCCCAACTTATCGCACACAGGTAGTATTAGCAGGCCTCCGTCACTCGCATGTACTTGCGCGCTATAAGTGCCTACCGCCCAGCCGAGCGGTCTCGGTCCTAGTGATGGCTAACTCATCAATTTTATTTGAGGTTGAGGGAGCACCTCAATTAACCTCGCGAGGTCCTCACGAGGTGTCCCTCATTTGAGGCGAGGAATCGTACGATGACGTATTCACCTCACGACTCGTGTGCCCGAGCCGAGTTCAGACGAAGCTCCGAGGGAGCGAGGCGGGCGGGTGCAACGACGACTCACGAGTACTCACGAGTCATAGCTCTCCGATAATCCGATGATTCACGTCCTCACTCTCTTACACACATTTTGTTTCGCTCATAATTTTTAGACCGGCAAAATAAACGAATCAATGACACTTGATTACCAATCTAATAATAATGTTTTTAGAGTTCATAATAATTAACCACAGCTTTAAAACCAGACCTCACCTCAATCATTCTCAATTATCTGTACAATTTTTGAGTCGGTTCATTCGCTCACTTTAGTCCGCTCAATCACTCAATATTCACTCGCGAGTCACGAACTCGCTCGCCTCGATTTTCTATTGTCGAACGAGTGAGGTGATGAGGGATGAGGTGGTTCAATATTGAAATTCGAGTAACTCTTTCAATTTGCGATCACGAGTACCTCAAATGAGGTGCCTCATGAGTGAGGGACACATCACTACTCGGTCCGCCGGCGGATCAAATTCAGTGCGGTTTTCGCAAGCGAAGAGCGCGCACGCCGTTCAATTTTAATAGTGCTGTTCGTTCGTACGCGTATTACGATGCCGTGTGGTGCCTTATGTGCTGTAGATGGGTGCAAATCAAGCAAAAGAAGGGATAAACACCTAACATTTTTCCATTTACCTGTCAATGAAGAAAGGTAAGTGATAAATTATTACTAGTTTTTGTCGTTTAAAATTTTTTCCATTCACATACCGTCATTAGAGACATAATTAAAAGACAGTAGGTGTGCGGACACCGGTATCCACTTAGAATTTGACAGTTTAATAGGTATACAAAGTTGATACGACAGAGGGGCTTTTGGTCAGTGGGTAGCCTTAGGGGCGGATTTTTTCTTTAAACTGCCTATACTAGGTACCATTTTCAAGCTCTGTACCAAAAATCAATTAAACAGGAGCAGTAGTTTAGTCGCAAATGATTTTTTAAGTTTTTGCCCCGTTTGAACACGATGTATCTTTCCTAACAGCTGTACGCATAGGTCAGGCACCTTAAAACGAAAAATCTGAGTATCTACGATACGTTGTTGCCGCTCTGACGCAAATCACAATGTACAAAAAAAAATTCACTAAAAAGTTGACAATGCAAACGAGGAATCAATAAAATCACACAGACTTAGTTTGCACTTTCATCACGAGAGTGACAGCAAAACATCCCGCGCGTAAAAGAAATAGAAATAGGTCAGTGACTCAGTCAGTGTGTTGCTATTGCATACTAACTAGATCTTATTAGAGTTATTGTTATTGGACACTAAATAAGTTTAAGACAATATTTCTTTTTTTTTTATTGTGACAGGACACGTAACTTGGGATTATTATTATTTAGTGTTAGTGTTTTATTTCTTGTGACTGACTTTGTTTATTTAAAGTGTTCAACAAATGCTTCGTGTAAATTACACGGCGTCACAATACACTGACATGATTTTAATTAGGTACTAAACTAATTATTGAACTAAACAATAGGATTATTTTAGCATTTCACAAATTAAAGTGCTTAGCGACGGACAGTGATTACACCGTAGTGATTTCATTAGAAAAATAAATAACATTTGTGCATTAATGTGAATGGAGGACACATCGAGAATTTAAAAATCTAGTGTTTTGTTTGATTGTTGTTGTGCGCGTATTTCAAAACCTTACCTAACATAAAAGCCACTGCGAGCGGAGGCCTGAGCCGCCGCCCGCGCCACCGCCGGCCGCCCGCCTGGGCACACATGGTGAGCGCGCGCGCGACGTTGCCACTTTGTTTATGGGTCAGTCTTTGCTTGCAAAGGGTGGTTGCGTTTTACTCTGATTTGTAAGCTATTTAGTTTGTTTGAAAAAAAAAAAAAGTCAATTTTGGCGCGTTTTATTTTTATACCGTATCGAATTAATACTAAACACCTATAGTATACGTAGTGTAATTTAATGCCCCTCTGTCATATCAACTCTGTATACTAAGCATTAGCTTGCCTTTCAGACACAGATTTACATAATTTTGTTACATAGAAACGTTATACCACAGAATAATTAATAGTACAAGGTACAGAAGATGCACTCTTCGAAAGAAAACATTCGAATATAAACTGCTAAACTAACAACTGCAATAATGTTCATAAAACATTGCAAAGCACGGACGTGACCTTCAAAAAATGTGCCTACAAGTCCTTGACGCGCTCGTAACGAATCAAAATGCGCTTTAAGTCTGTGTAGCGAGAGTTCTTTTTCTTACGCCCGATGAAAACCTTTGAACAAGCCGCGTCTGTTGTAAGGTTACTTGTTGCGAGAAAACGAATCAAATTTATTAATCTTAATAAATTTGATTCGTGATAATTGGTAGTAGTACAATACACCTAGAAATGTACAACTAGGAACTAGATATATTTTTTTATTTTGAAGGCCATCGACTTTTCGCGTGAAAACTTACGAAAACTGCAGTGTTTATGTATTTTTGTGCGAGAGTGTTACACTCGTTAATAAAATAATAGTAAAAATAAGAGCCACTTTAAAAGTGTTGAAAACGTTATAATTATGAAGGTACCTTTTGGGATCATTAGGAAGAGTAAAAATTTAAAAGTCGACATTTCTGTTGTTAGCTAAGCACCCATCCATGTTATAGATAATACATTTTTGAGGTTGATCTAGGTACCGATCTCCTTTTTTAGACCTATCCTATTTTATTATTCTTATTTTTTTCAGGCGTAAAACATGGGCTGAATTGATTGGCAGGCCCGATTTAGCAAGGCCAGACACCAAGCCAAAAAGTCATTATGTGTGTTGTCTTCATTTTGAAAAGTCTGTGATTATTCATATACCACAGTTACGACCTGACGCTTTGCCAACAGAACTGCTGCCATCTCTTCCAACTACTTCAAGTGCTAGTACTGAACCAAAATGTAAGGAAATATCGACACAAACCAAATATTCTAATATTAATATACCAAATATTACCATCAAAGGCGCTGATAAAAAATCGGAGTCGGTACAGACGTCTCATAATGTTCAAACTGAACAAACTCAGACGTCAACTGCAATTTCATCTAATACACCGAGGAAAAGAAGACTCAGTAAAGAATTGAAAGTATCGGAACTAAAAAGAAGAAAACTACAGAATGATTTGGACAAAATAAAGGATGAAGTTCAATCAAAGGAGTCACAATCTTTTGAACGGTTTACTTTCCAAACCGAAGATGAGGTACCATTAAATAAAACAAAACAAACTTACAAATATAATAAAACAAACTTTAAAAAAGAGAACCGACTTCAAAACACTAAACCGTAAGAAATAATTTCTTCTTTGATGTCGGTGCTTTTTCAATTCGTAATTACCAACTGTTAGCACTAACATAAAAAAAAAATCTTACGGCTTATTGCTTTATTTGAAGTCGGTTCTCTTTTTTTAAGGCTTTTTTTTTCATTTCTAGTGAACATCTCCGAAGATCATCATCAAACTAATAAGTATTATACTTATTTTAAAACGTTCTCCTAAATGTAACAAATCCTTTTCTGAAAACCGCATCGATATCGGTTTAGCCAAACGCGAGATTATCGCGCACAAACATACATACCTACAAACCATACAAGTCAAACTTCTCAGTTTGGCCTGTATGTCTGATCACCTCCTTTTTTTTAAGGTGGTTAAATATTTTATAAATGATAACATTTTTAACTGCCACATAAAAGTCAGAACATATTCACAGTTCTCAATAACATAGATAAAAAGTTATGTTAATTTAATTTTATCGAAGAGGCAGCCATGCGATTACTGTGGAATCGAGCGGTGCGAAGCAATCACTGCTGTACGCTTGAGCATTTAGGCGCATTTTAGCATACAGTGGTTGTTGACGCGAGGGAGTAGGCAATTATCGTAATAGGTATTGGAAATTTTCTACTGAGTGAAGTATCTGTTACGTAGTAACTATTCAGTAATCTGTGGTATTAGTATTTACGCGGACAGCATTTAGCTTTGATTCTGTACGTGACCCGTTATCTAGTTGGTATTGTTGATCGAAGTTGTCATGCCACAGTTTAAGTACAGCGAATGTGGGCCAATTCAGTTGTAGTAGGTCCTGCGGGGTAATTGCAGAACACACTATTAGTTGCAAATTTGCAATGGTTGAGTTCATTTTGACAGTGTGCTATAAATAACCACGGGTATCGAGGGATATGCCTTGGGGGCGTGGCACGTGCCGCCTCGATATTATAAAATTGGTCGTATGTTCGAACGGCGGACGCTTCATTCAGTCGCTTTGCAATCGCGTACAGTGTACTATCGATGCGTTAAAGAACAAAATGCCGAGTTGTGCAGTAATTATATGTAAAAATAGGTCAAATACCATCAACCTGAAGAGAACTGGCGTGTCCTACCACCGGTAAGTAAACAATTAAGTCACTGTTTTATATTTCAAATCAATTTTTAAATGATTTACTAACTTACGTCCGGAGCGACACGAATTAGCCCGAACTAGCCCGAATCTCCCCGAACGCAACGAACGTTTTGGATTTAGAGAGGTGCAATCGAGTGCGTGCGGCTGATGTTATCGATCTGGGTATTAGTGTAGTTGAGTATTCATGTATTGTAAAAGAGTTAAATTAGTTATTAATTTATTGTTGTTTGAACCAAAATAAGACATTGTTATTTCAATACACTACTTGTGAAGTGTAAAAACTTAAATTAATATTATGCCTAAAGATTTTGACAAATGAACAGTTTTTAATTTATATGATATGATAAATAATATACCATCCAATTATTTATTTTTGGTCAAAAAATTACAATAATTTGTATTCGAAATGCGAAAATATTCAATTATTATTTAAAAAAATCTGGCTTTTCAGGGGTTTCGTAAGGTGGGCCCTAGACGATTAATAATATTATATACGCAGTATTATTGATCGAGTAATATTAATATTGAAGATTACGATGGTTAAACATTGTTGAAAAAAAAAAAAAAAATTTGCGTAATATTATTGTATTGATCACTAAATCGCAAGCCCACCGCTGCCCACCATAATCAATCATAAGGCCGAGCCGTTAAGAGCCCATACTACCTCAAAATGCTTAGCATGATCCTCCGTTATGTCGAAAATATTTTGAAATAAATATATGGTAAAGTTGAGGATTAATGTAAGGTACCATGTTTGACGAAAACACGATTCCATGAAATTTTCTTGATAGAAAAAAATCCAAAGTTACCTCGAAACTGAATAATAAACCGTGGTATTACAAAAAAATACTTCAAATTTGATCAGGAAACTTTGTATAATAACTAAACTAACTATAAAGCAGCGACTATGTCTTAATTTTTTTCTAATTACAATTATTTTCGCCGTAAAAAAATATTTACCTAAATTATCGGCGGCTTGAAGCTTTCTCCCTGCCGCCCGACACCCCGCTCAGTCTGGCTTCGGCTTTCGAACGGGATACCTGTGTCGCTTGCGGTCAGCACACATAATTACGCAACAGGACGATTTAAATTTTCATATAATAAGGTTTAGTGATAGGTGCAATGGGAAATAAGCGAAATAAAAATAAGAAGCGACTGGGTTGGCGTAAACAAACAGGCAAACATATGATTGACGTAATGAAGTAAGTACCTAGTACCTACCGACCTATCTACTTACACTATTGGTGATTACAAACATGTAGTTAGTACTTATAGGATACGTTTAGTGCAGCGGCTAATCGATTGGT
This sequence comes from Gortyna flavago, assembly GCA_963669345.1. NCBI lineage: Eukaryota > Metazoa > Arthropoda > Insecta > Lepidoptera > Noctuidae > Gortyna > Gortyna flavago. The sequence continues at coordinate 4,132,221 of OY770155.1, read as the reverse complement.
TGCTCTTGCTGCGCTATGAGCCGCAAATGTTTGTACAGACGCCAGCACATCAAGTTACTACAATCTGTCAAATTTCTTTGATAGATTTTCAACTTTATCGCTAAAGTATAAGGTTCAAAGTTGAATGGGAAAATTTGACAGTTTCGGGTAGGTTGATGTGTTGGCGTCTGTACACACGGCTACACATCAAGCTATACATTTCCAGTTTTAGCTTACCTTGCATTATATAGGTTTTTCGTACAATCAGAAAGCAGCTTATACTGGTTAAGTATTACTTGATGTGTACATGTGAAAGTTTGTGATTCAGGAGAAATCCTGGCGTGGGGCCAAATTTTATAAAAAAGATAAAAAGCTACCTAATTATGTTTGGTTTTGTTTTGACTAAAATATAGAATAAATATTTATCTATGTAGTACTTCATTGTTTTTTTTTTTATAACGTTGCCCTACTCCAGGATTTCTCCTGAATCGGTGACGGTGCGATTGCAAACACAAAACTTCACATTCACAGACGCCCAAACCCGATACTGCTATCTGTAGGCCATACAAATAATGTTCCATGCGGGAATCGAACCCGCGAACCGCAGTGCAGGAGCCAAGCGCTTAGAAAGTAATAAAAAAATATAAGTATGTTCGGTAAGTACTTACCTAACTACAAGAAACAAACCTGTCATTTACTTATCCGACTGATAAGTAAGTAGTAATATAACTCTACTTACCACCTACATAAAAATTATGAACCTGCTGACGTAGGTAGGTACAGACGCCAGCACATCAAGCTACCCCAATCTGTCAAATTTCTTTGATAGATTTTCAACTTTACCACAAAGGCATAAGGTTCATATTCAATTGGGGTAATTTGACAGATTGGGGTAGGTTGATGTGCTAGCATCTGTACCTTGCGCTTGTTAGTTTAGCTAAATAATTATAATGTATCTTTCCAGAAAACGTTCATTAGCTTCTTTACACAATACTGAAAACGATGCTGACAAAGATATTATTCCGGTAAATTCGTATGTATCTTCTACCTACCTAAATATGTAACTGTTCATTAGTACACACGGTATAAATTGCCAGTATAAGCTGATCTCACATTGTATAGGCTTTCCATACAATGAGCGGGCAGCTTATACTGGAACTTTTAGCTTGGTAGCCGAACGTACCCTACACCAAACTTTTATTAAAATAATAAACGTAGGGAAGTAGAGATAAACTACGATAACATGGCGCGCCCCTCCAAAATTCAAAACGTTTGAAAGTATTTTTGAAAGTATTACAATGCACAACCAAGATTCACAACGCATGTGTGCGTAATGAGACGGCCGTCAAACAAAAACTTACAACTACATACAAACTCCTTCGTAAGGATGTCACTACACACATTGAAACAGTAATTTGGAGGGGCGCGCCATGTTATCGTAGTTTATCTCTTTCATTGTTATTCATTCTATACCCCATCTATTCTATCTATATAATAAATCTGTAGACGAGACGTTTCTGTACATTGAAAATATTTCCAAAAAAAATAGTTGGGGTGTTAAAGGATAACCAACAGATGCCATTTCATCAATTTTTGGAATTTTTGTCTGTTTGTCGGTTTGTCTGTTTGTCTGTTTGGATGTGACAGATTATTGATTTGAACAGGGTAAACGTAAAAAGTACCAAACCAATACGGTTACTTTTTATACTCAAATATGGTGTAGAACTCGGAGCAGTGATTAGTTTTTGTTTCATCGCAATCGGTTCACTCTATCAAAAGATATAATCAATTTAAAGTATTCTAGGAACAACTTTTTACGTTTTTTAGTAACACGTAACGACATCTATTGGCGCGATATAGTACCTACTAACGAAAACATATTGTTGTTGTGATGTGAGTAATCACGTCCTATTAGTTTATGCTTACTTAAATGACGAAATAACACAGATACCTACTTATGTCTACGTTATTTTAAAAAGTAATGATAATGATATTAATGATATTAAAAAAATCGCTTTGTTTCGTTTTTTAACGAAGTTCTTATATGGAGCTTGCGGTAGGAGTTCTAAGGGAGAAATCGTCAAATTACGAAAAAGCGTTATTCCTCATTTTTCATAGTAATAGATAGATAGACACACACACACACACAGAGAAAGAGAGCTATTTTTCATGGATCCTGACCCCGGTAAGTGAGGTCAAAAAGAAAATCAAAGATGGCGGTTGCCTAAATTTTTAACTTTTTCGTCATGGGTGTCGTTTTCATGGTTTTCGAGGGTGCTGAAGTCGATAGTCAGGTCAAAATGAAAATCCAAGATGGTGGCTGCAATTTTTTTTTTGTCATGTTTGTCGTTTTCATGATTTTTGAGGGTGCTGAAGTCGATAGTCAGGTCAAAATGAAAACCCAAGATGGCGGCTCCATTTTTTTAAAATGTTTTGACATAGGTGTCGTTTTGATAGTTTTCGAGGGTGCTGAAGCCGATAGTCAGGTCAAAATGAAAATCCAAGATGGCGGCTGCAATTTTGTTTTGATTTTTTGTCATGGATGTCGTTTTCATAGATTTCAAAGGTGCTGAAGCCGATAGGCAGGTCAAAACGAAAATCCAAGATGGAGGTTGCATTTTTTTTTATGGGTTTCGTTTTATTGGTTTTTGAGAGTGCTGAAGCCAATAGTGAGGTTAAAATGAAACTGTAACGGCTTCCCCACCGTCGATTGGCCCATGAACCGTTGGTGAACATTATCTTTAAACCATTAACTTTTTTCCAAAAGACTTTTCACCCACGATCGTTTTGCCAACATAACTCTAGGTCAGTGAATGCTTTACCAACAGAATGTTTTGACCAATAACTTTTCACCCAAAGAACAAGGCCAACAGACGCCGGGAAAGGTGAAAGTAAAATAATAATAAGACGTAGTACTTTATTTCTGTGAAAAGGGTATAAATTAACCTAACCAAGCCTAACCTCGGGGTGCCCTTCGCTCGCTTTGCTCGCTCACTTGAGCCGCCATCATCCCCTCGAACCCTACCTGTCCGAGTCGGGGTGCCCCAAGTCCCGAGCTCGCTTCGCTCGCCCTTGCATCCTTACTTCTATTTGACATGGGTCAAATGTTCTTTGGGTGAAAAGTTATTGGTCAAAACATTCTGTTGGTTAAGCATTCACTGACGTAGAGTTCTGTTGGGGAAACGTTCGTGGGTCACAAGTCCCTTGGATGAAAAGTTAATGGTGTTGACCAACGGTTCATGGACCAATCGACTGTTGGTAAACCGTTTCAGTACTGGTTAAAATGAAATCCAAGATGGCGGCTGCAAATCGAAAAATTCGTAGTGTGTGTCGTTTTCATGGTTTTCGAGAGTGCTGAAGCCGATTGTGACGTCAAAATGAAAATCGAAGATGGCGGCTGCAATTTTCTTTTTCTTTTTTTATCATGTGTGTCGTTTTCATGGTTTTCAATATAAACTTACACGACTTTGTGTGAAATAAAATAAAATACAACTGACTTAAAAACACACTTCAAAGTGCAATAGACCTTTGGTTTCAGAAGTCTGTAATTTCTTGCCAACGCGCAACGTCTTCCCAAACTAAGGTTATTTTGCACTTTGTAGGGTTTTTTATGGAAGTCGGTTATATTTTTTTGTAATTAGCTTTACAATTCTTTTTCTGGTTTTCGGCAGTATAAGGTCTAAATCAAAATCATGTCTAAAGTTTTCATGGGTTTCATCTTCGTAGTTTAAATGGTGGCCGGTGTCAAATATAACCAAAGTTTAATGGGTTTCTTTTTACACGGGCAACTTTATGTAGAAGCTCTTTCCATTAATGTATTCTTCCTTTTATCATATATCGATATCTCGATGCTTTATAAGGCATAATATTGGTAGGTATATATGATATCTTCAATACCAAGTTAAGAAATTCTAAATTTACCACAGAGAAGAACACAAGACTTAGAAAAACTAACTTCAAACTTCACCTACTAATCTCAGATATACTTTAGATAAAATGGTGATATGATGTTACAAGTTGGTATTCTAAGACAGACGCAAAATAAAATGGACATAATTATGGCTGTTTGGTTAGATAATCAGCCTCGAGCAGGCGCTTTTATTTTAATTTATTCTCAAAAATGAAAGTGACACTTCGTCGCATTGTCATTATGAACCATGAAGACGCAGTGATTGCAGTCGAAAGGGCCGTGGTAGCGAACCCTAGGTAAGGAAAGCGTTACCAGGCAAGATCTGATGATTCTTCCTTTTCAATGAAGGAGTGGCAATTACACCTTTCCTAAGCGACATATTACCTATTGTTTTCCGACATCCACGCGAACGAAGTCGCGGGCACAGCTAGTTCACAATAAGATTAGACATTGAAATAAATCTTTTTTACAGTCCGTTCAACCGATTTTGACTTTTATTGCGTTGGTGGCATGACAAATAGCAGCTGCAGTTAACAGTTGGTATTATAATCACGTTTTTGCTTTTAAGGCCATCCTTATGCCTACGGAATAGAAGTAAAAATCGGTTGAACGGACTGTAAAAAGTTTTGTTTAAATATCTAATCTTATTGTAAATGGATTATACTGTTTTTAGGGTACATGTCTTACAAATGTAGGCAAGTCTGCTTTTATTGAGGGTTTCATCTTCTTTTGTCTATTTTTTAGGGACCGCGAGCAGTAGTGTGTGAGCGAGATAAAGAGTGAGGTAGCGCGGGGAAGTTGGGGCGAAATTAGAATTTGAGGTTGTATAGGCTCTTAAGGTTCGAAATTTGAATTAGAAAATTCGCGGTCCGTCGCTATTTTGTCAAATCTTTGTCTTTAATACTAAGGGTTAAACATTTTTTTTTTTTATGTACTTATTAGAAATGTTCTCGAGTGAACATTGTATTATTATACGCTCTCGGCTCCAAGCCTCAAACGTAGTAACGAACTTAGCTCACATATAACATAACGTATTACTTATATTAAAATATTCTTAGTAATAATAATTTATTAGATATTATAGTAACCCACCGTATAATACAAATTAATTTTCAGTTTTCCGAAAGACCCACATCTGAAACTTAAATGGATAGAAGCAACAGGTAGAGACAATGATTTGTTTCCTACTAACCAGAGTGTTATTTGCTCTACACACTTTGGAGAAGATTGTTTCAATCAGTCAGGGACAAGACGCAGGCTTTTCGAAAGCGCTACACCTACATTGAAATTAAAATACATATTTGACACCGTAAGTTTAACTCGTAACGTTCTACCTACTCTTTCATTATTATTTTTTTAAACTTTCAATTAAATTAAATCTTTTTTTATATAAATAATTTGCAGCCTGCACTGTTAACAGAATCACTCAAAGATAGCACAAAATCATTTCCACAAAAGCCCTCTACATCTACAACCGTCGATATGTATGGTACAAACTTGACAGGGGTAAGTCTTGTACTTAATATATGATATAAATACAAAACCTATAATATTTACAAGATTTAACAACTGAACGAAATTAATTATAACGAAATAAAAATGAAATAACGAAATGAATGAATTATATAAAAACTAAATATACTTACCACTAAAAAGACATAAAACCTATTTAGTCTAATATGATAAAAAAAAAAACTATCATAGTAAGGGCGCGTTCCGAATTGAGGAAATAATCGATGTAATCGATTTGAGCGTGCTAAAACCCGTACCGAATTGGCGTGAGCGCGATAACGATGTCCCGTGAATCGTCATAGATGACGTCATGGCATGCGCCATCTTGCGATAACGCCGACCATGCCTCGTACTAATATCGCCGTGAGCGCTGTCAAAAATGACAGTGTGTGTGTGTGTGAGGATGAGGATGTGTCAGTGTGTGTTTTGTTTTGAGCTGCATCATATCTTTTTAATAACGTGGCATTTTCGAAATTGTGCTTCTGGCTGACAGTCGCCACCTAAACAAAGAAAAGGAAGAAACGTGTGGTGTTTTTATGAAGAAATACTGCTGTAATATCTTTTTGACACCGACTAAGCACTGTGAGCGCGCTAACGAGTGTTCCGAATTGTTGACAGCTCTCAGCTGTCATAATCGTGATATCCATTATGGAACGCATGTGAGACGATTTGAGTGCTGTGAGCGATATTGGCCAATTCGGAAGGCGGCCTAAGTGACCAGTGGTTCACTAAAGTTACACCAAAATTCCATTGACAAATTTTCATTTTACAACCAATGCAACGTTTCGTATACTTACCTACCTACTATTTATTTCGAAAACAACTTCCGCAAATGTTTTATTTTATAAACACTCGTTTTACAAACATTTATTTGGCAAACCATTCTTTTAACAAATGCATCATATGATATTTAATCATTTATACTTCGACTATTAAATCTTCGACTTAGGTATTTAGAGATTTAGACATTTTGAGATTTGGTCTAAGACTGACGTGGTCAATTTGCGATCCAGTCATTCTGATACCAACCGACCCAAACAAAGTCGGTACCTCGACAAAGCTCAGTAATCAAAGAGTTCAATAAACTTTATTTGTAATTGATTTATGCAGTGATTTTTTCATAAAACTCGATTTTCCAAAGCACTTTTCGAATTTTTTTACGCGCCTAATAGTTTAAAACGGTGTTTCTGTGCGTGAGAACTAGACGTTGTGCCTGTAGACTAGCGTCTAACTGCTCATCACTGATACCATCTCTGTCGGACACGAAGCCAGGTGAGACAGCGTGCTTTTTGGCCATGATCACACAGTGAGTTCGAGCTCGCGACTAGTTTACTCTTAAGTCCCGGTGCGAGCACAGAAATAGATTGACCTAGATAACGCAAGAGCAACTACTGTGCATGCCCAACTTACGTACAAAAATCGTAAGCCGCCACTCCACTTTCGCGCTCAGTCTGCAATCTGCATCGATGTGCCGCGCAGCGCGCTAGTCGGACGTCCGCGTCTGTTAAAAAAAATTAAATGGTTAATTGCGCTGTTAAAAATTGTAAAAACTGTACAAATGCGAGGAGAAAAAATAAAGCAAACATATCCTTCCATCGGTAAGTCATTTTGTGATTAATATTATGCGTAGTTAGTAATCAATTATTTTCAATCCAATACCCACAGTAAAACCTGATAATCCCGATAAAAACATAGGTCATTACAAGTAAGCTGCACATTGCTGCTTTTACTTGGAGCGGTTGATGCAACGTTTTTTTTTTTAACAAGTGATGAATATCGAAACAAGTGATACTATCGTATATCGCTTCGGTTTCGTAGTGCAGGCGCTTTTATAATTTTTCTGTAAATAGCGATTATCAAATCGATTCTTGAGAATCCATTTCGGAAACAGAATTGATTTTGTATTTTTTTAAAGGTACTTATTATGTAGACAATTTTAATGAGTAAGTACTTAATTGAAACGTTTCGTGAATTTTTAGTTTTCCAAATGAACCCAATTTAAAAGAAAAATGGATTGAGGCGACGGGAAATAAAGATTGGTGCCCAACGAAGCATAGCACTGTTTGTTCAATACATTTTGAGGAAGCAAGTTTTGTTGAAGGGAAAAGACAAAGAATATTGACAAAAGCGGCTTATCCGACTATTGATGTACTGAAGATCACAACTGATGAAGTTAGTTAATTTAAATGGTGAATTTTACTTGTACTTGTATTACAGGATCTCGTTACTCGTAGATCCAAAAGTTACGCCAGAAAATGTGAACTTTTACGCGAGCGCAGCTGATTGCTTTTTTTTGCATGTGTGTTCTTTCGTTCGAATACTCGAGGTGATTTTGTCAATGTAGTGAAGTTTGGAGCAGAATTTCTCGTTCTATTCTATTTTTCTTTATGGCAATGGTGCCGATGTCGACAATTCTGCCAATGTCAGATGTGATATGAGAAAACGTAGTGATTTTTAGAATTATAACAAAAAAAAAAAAAAACTAATATTTTACATCCATGATTATATCCAAAGAAAATAGTTGAATTTAATGTGAAACTTGTTGAAGAATATTAATAAGTACACTGAAATAAATAAATAGAGAGAAAAAAAAATTGTTATGTCATAAAAAAATTATATACATATTATTATTTACACAGAAATCATCATAATTTGATGTCATTGACGCGGATAAAATACATCAAAGCTTCAAGGAGCTTTGGGGAAGAATATGTTAACAGGGATGGAAAGTTAATTGGGACAGGGATCTTTAATTTATAGAGATGGCTATACAAGTCATGGGCAGGGTTATTATTGGAGCAGTTAAAAAAGATGTGCTCCAAAGTACCTTCTCGTTGATTTTGTATCGCTTCCTGACTTTTAGGCTGCATTCCGAATTATGCCATAATCGCTGACAGCGCTAACATAATCAGCTGTCATAATCGTGTTCTGTTATTCATCTTTTTTGGTTAGGTGGCGACTGTCAGTCAGAAGCACAATTTCGAAAAGGGGACGTTAGTTTAATGATAAGATGCAACTCAAAACAAAATAGCACCACTGTCATCTCACGGTGTTTTATTTTATGGCATGGTCGGCGTTATTGCAAGATGGCGCACGTCATGACGTCATCTATGGCGATTCACACGGGACTAGGTACAGGAAGTTTTTTTTATCACCATCCAAATTTTTACAGGTGTTCTTCTACCCATGAATACGAACAACTTTCACTATGGGACCAACTCTGAAATCACGAAAAAAAAATCAGCTGTTTCATACATTTTAGTCAAGTAGGTTTTGAACTTTTGTATTAAACAGCAGATTTTTTTTTTTCGAGATTTCAGAGTTGTTCCCATAGTAAAAGGTTTTCATAATCATGGGTAGAACACACTCTAAAAATTTGGATGGTGATTAAAAAATCTCCCTGTTTACTTTATATGTATACCAAACGCTAAATATTTTGTACACATAATAATTCTTGTTATGTTTTGTCGCACCATTCGACGTTGGCAGACACCTATTACGTCATCCATCATAATGGCTCGGTAACCTCGGTATAGTTCGGTATTCATCGGTATCGACTTCGCGACTGCGCCGAGTTACGTACACGGACGCGGACAGTGCGACTGCGAGACGCTCCCGCACATTATTTATTTACGTAAAACATGTCACGAAGTTATCGACTGTATTGTTCAGTGTATGGATGCTTGAGTTCATCTAAAACGACACCAGATTTAACATTTTTTAAGTTACCAGCTCACTCGGCACGGTAAGCCTTGTTTCATTTTAGTTTTTAACTGACTCAAAAAGGATGAGGTTATAATTGAGGACCGTCGCGCGTCGCCGTCGGAACAAAAACCGAAAAATCACATTTTGATCTTTTTTTTTAAGATGACATTTGGTTTTATGATTTTTTTTATGATGCCAATTATTGGATCATAAAAAAAAAATACAAAATGTGATTTAGATATCGGTTTTTGTTCTGACGCTCGACTTCTCAATTATGTTCGACTTTATGTATGTTTTTTTATGAAGCGTAGCTGGGGTTGCCAACCAAAATAAAGGTTACGGTTGCTAACCATATAGTATCCTGCTATAAAGTCATTTTTATAATACAATAGGTACTCAAATAAAATAAAAAAATAAAAAATTTTAGGCGAAGATACTAAGTATACGTATTTTATTTACTCATAAAAGATAAATTAATGCGTTTTACCGACTTCAAAAAAAAAGGAGGTTATCAATTCGACACGTATGCATTGTATGTAATATATTACGTAATATATATAACCTTAACTAGGTATAGGTACTACTTTTTTGCCGATTTTGTCTCGTTCAGTGTCTTATAAAAAGTTATAACCGAATACATTACAAGTTTTAGACAAATAAATTTATCAAAGCGACAAACACGTCAAAAATGTAGGAAAATTAGAGGTATTTTCGACAGATTGAGACTGAGATCAGACTGAACGTTCCTAAAATTATGGGAATTGCCCTCTGAGCATTTAGATAAATGTCATCGCGGAGTTTTTAAAGACCTTTTTATATAACTTTTGTACAGGGTTACTTTTAATTGGCTAGCTCAGCTGCGCAGACGCGAAGGGTATCGGTACCTATCTAAACATGAAAAACAAAACAATTTTATGATTTTTGATAAATGTATTGTTACGTCGCGTGTCGGAAACTGTAGAATATTATAACTTTTATAACCATGTAACAACTCTGTATCACAATTCTGACAAATAAATGAACTAGTCTAACAATACTAATATTTCAACATGGATGTTGTGGCGGCGGCGCGGCGGGCGGTGGGCGCGGTCTGTGTAGAAGTGTAGACATAGACAATAGAGTATCGACCGCGCGACCTTGAGCGTGGACGAGGTCGTTGCCTTCGACAAGCCTCACACGGCACACCCTTCATTCGTACCCCTATACAATGTACTCGTGTAAGCACAGTAGGGATGCAAAAAATATCTCGATATTTAAACGATTTATCGGTGAAATTTTTGAACCGGAATAAACGGATAATATCTATTTTTATTATTATTCCAGACTATCCGAATGGCTTCGGCTGACGGGTCGAGATGATTTAACTGACAAGCCTCACACGAGCTACCGAATTTGTGAGTTACATTTTAAAGTGCAGGACATGCTATCTTCAAAGCATCGCAAGATTTTAAAAAAGAATTCTCTCCCATCGTTAAATTTGCCGGATTTGCAAAACTTACCGAGTATTCGCGAATTCTCTCGGAAAAAAAACAGAGAAACTCAGACGGATAATATTATAGTGAGTAATAGTCATAACTACCTATTGAGGAAGGGCTAGGGTAGCCGGGGCAGCGGGATGGTCCGAAAGGGTTACCGCTACCCCGGAACATAAAGGGCTAGAAGGAACACGGATGGGTTTTAGTCAGTAAGAGTCTGACACTCTCTTCCGCTCCACCCAGAGCGGGAGGGGTCATTTGATGACTTCCCGTCCTTAAAAAAAAAAGGGTAGCCTGCAAAATTCAATTTTTGTTTACGTTTTTTGCCCATGCAGGTCCGTCTCAGGTTGTTTTATGAACCAAATATGATTCGCGAGCGTAACAAGTACATAACATGTATTTACTGAATTATAATTATTAAAATCATCAATACAACCCTCTAAGTTAACAATTATAATCTTATTTATTGACTATTTCATGAAATATCAATCAATATCACTCAATGGAAACCGACATGACATCGGCTACACCATTTGAAGACCGCAGTACGTAGCATAATGAATCCATAAGTAGTAGGTATAGTGTATCTACAGCAGGGGAAAAACAGGGCATGTCGCTACGATTAAGTAAAGTCAGGAAATGTAACTGCGCTAAAAGAATGACCAAACAAAAGTCGTGTCAACTCGTGTCCAAATAGGCGGGGCTTAAAAGTCGTGTCCACCAGCGCGTCATCAGTCGGACATTTTTCTTGCAAGGGAGCACACGTCAAATCTTCGCGTACGTTTTTGTTTTTATCATTGTGAACTACAGTTGTGAATCATCATGCCAGCATGTGTTGTGAAGTGGTGCAGGAGCCATACAAGATCAAAATGTCCAGGGATCACTTTTCATTAGTAAGTAGTAGCAAAATTATAATTATATTCAAAGATGTTCAAATACGTTATCAAACCGAGATGGTCAATACTGTGCAAAATGAAGTCAGTCAATTTTTTACCTAATTTAGGTTTTTTTCTTCTTGATGAAATATTGAAAAGTAAATCCTTATGATATTCTATTTTGCTTATTTTGTTTTCTTTTAGTTTCCCTGCCGATCCAATTCGGCAAAATAAGTGGATAGCTGCAGTTAAGCTAGAAAAACAAGAGTAAGTATGACTGGATGCCTGTGAAAACCAGCAGAGTATGTTCCGTTCATTTTTACGAAAAAGATTTTTATAAATCATTAAAAGGATATACCATGTTACACAAAACTGCTGTACCAGTTTGTACAGTAAGTATGTACCTACTGTTTTGTTATTAAAATAATTTTCTTATTATATCAAATCTTAAATTAAGTTGTTATTTTTTACGCAGATGATTCGTCCCGAAGAAACATCAATATCTTTTAGAGATACTACAGAAAATGAAAAAAAAAAAACAATAATGAACGATTACAGTTGGTATGTTATGTAGGTTCGGCTATTTCGACTTGTGGGAGTAACTGTAGCATTAAAGAAATTCAGTTCATTCTTTGGCACGTTTAATTTTTCAGGCTATTGAAAATTCACACTAGGCAAATTTTTAAGTGTGTGATAAACACAAAAAAAAAACTTCTTAGCGTGTCGATAGTAATCTAAATGGATTCGTTCCAGAATTTGGCTACTTGTTTGGGGCCATCACCAGCGTCCATCAGTTCTTGTAACGTGCAGCTGATAGGACACGCAGGACACGATATTATGTGTCCCATCGTTTGTGGAACAGCACCACATTTACACTCCAAGGCGGAGTCGTCTATGAATCTCCACCTGAACAGGTTTTCCTTGCTTCAGCCAACCTGGGTCCGAAGTCTTAAAAATAATACCTATTGTTTTATTATTGACTTGGTCCGGTGCACTTATTGCATAACATCGTCCACGTCGCTATGACTCAGCTGTCATAGCAGACATTGCAGCACGCGCGCGAACCAGTCCCGGCTTTCGTTCTGAATTTAAACCAATCACCAAGCATGTCTTCTTGTAACCTCGGAAGTGATTCATATTTTGAAATTTTTGAATCATACGTCGTTTTGGTTTGAAGTAGCTCCACTTTTTGTGTGGAACTTGTTCTGAATTAGACTAAGATGTCGGCTAAAATACGCAATAGAGTTAATAATGCCATCTAGCGGCATCGTACGCAGTAAAGTGGTCAGATGCAATAATCGTCTATGACTTCTTCGATTTTTTTACATTGCACGAATCGTGAGAGTCTGAACTCTGCGCTCTAAAAGCAATGACTAAAGAATATGTAGAGGACGTGCCCTATTGGTCAAGAAATGTAACTCAAGCTACAAAATGGCACCACGAAAATGTTTACCGCGGTGGGCGTTGCCGAAAAGGCCACGCGCACCACTGACAGTTCGCCGGTATCATTGCGTCGATGCGCTCGTGTCACGGGGAAATTACGATTGTGGTTATTATTGTGTTTTGTGTTGTTTACACACTGCAAATATGCCATCATGTGCTGTTAAGTGGTGTAGAAGTCATACGGATATGAAGAATTCGGGAATCTCTTTTCATAAGTGAGTAATTAACCATTTTGGAATCCTATACTTGCGACTCTGGAAAGTGTTATGCAAAATGAAAGCCAGTGAACGAAATTACTTTCGTTCACTGATGAAAGCTTATTTGACACGTTTTGAAATTTCACTTGAACTTAAATGTTTTTAGTCAAAAGGGAACATGATAATATGCTCATGTATTTGCCGATTCTCTTGTTACAAATGCATCTAAACTAGACTAAAAATCACCTGGGTTGGAGGTCAGATAGGCAGTCACTGTGACACCATGTAAATTACTGGTATTCAGCTGCGTCCGGTTAGACTGGAAGCCGAACCCAATAGAGTTGGGAAAAGGCTAGGCAGATGATGATTACCTCGACTTCCGGTGCAAAAACAGTACTGTATCTTTTTTCTTCTGCTGATATCAAGTTGGTGTGTCCTTCCTTAGGCAAAAAAGAAATTAAAATTTCGATCCCCCTTTATTAAACACATAAACCCCTAAAACTCAACATGTCGGTAATAATTTTTTATATTGTCAATTCAAAAAGTAAAAAATTCCATCTCTTTTAATGTCACAGATTCCCGAAAAATAAAGTACAGCGAAAAAAATGGGTAAATGCGGTTCGTTTGGAAAGAAACGAATTTGACTGGATGCCTAGCGAATGTAGTACATTATGCAGCATACACTTTAGAAGCGACGATGTATACCTTTGTAATATCGGGAAGTTAAAACGATTAAAGAAAACTGCGGTGCCTATTTGCACAGTAAGTTTTTGCTTAATTTTAAAATTTTAGTGAAAAAGTTATTCTGTGTTCACTTAACTGTTAATTACGCTTTTATTTTATTTATTTTCGCAGATGGTCAGTTCAAATACAGAACCATCTAGTAATTTATGTGGATCATCCTCCATCAAACATGAAACAAATATAGATGTTCAGGTATTGTACGGGACTTATGTAGTTGGGGTGAAGATGTATAAATTAGTTTATTATTGTATTTCATATCTTGCATAAAAACTATTCCATACCATCAGAAGAGGTCAAAGTTGAAGCCAATTTTAGCAATATAGACAACAATACACGAAATATATTAAATGTGCATTTACCATAATACGTATGAATTTTCTTGCAGGAACCACCAAAAGCAGCGAATTTGGACCCTTGTTGCAGCAATATTGCTGGCAAAGCACTTAGGCGTAAAATAGATGTACTCGGTGGCAGAAACGAGGAAGAAAAACAGCGTAAATTGGTAAGACTATGCTTATTTAGGTACATGGTCCCTCTGCACTGGGTCCAATTTCCTTTTGCCTGTTTTACTCCAAAAATTATGATCATAATTTATCAGTTTTATCACTGTAGATTTTCAAGTAATTTGCGACAGCGGACAGAGGGCTCATGAAGATAAAATTGTGCAACTACAAAAAACACAAAATAATTGTCGACCGATTCCAAATGTGACCCATTTATTTTATTTTTTACAGGTTGAATGTCCCAGCTGTAAACATGATGTTTATATTAATACTGAAATTGAGAACGAAGCAAGATTAATATCCTCGGAAAAATTACAGCCTTTGTGCAGCACACAAATAAATGTGCCTTCATCTGAAATTGAATCTGCTTTTAATATCCCAAGAAAACAAAAACTTATAAAACAACTAACAGTAAAGACGGCTCTAGCAAAAAAACGATTATTAACAATTAAAAATTTACAGCGACAAAATAAGAGGTTAAAAAATAAAAACTTAACACTGAAAGACACCATTGAAAATTTGAAAAAAGAAATTGGTTTGGTGAGTCAAACTTACATACTGTACTCAGTGGGTTTGCTGGGGAATATGGTTTGTATGTTGCAAAAAAAAAAAACTAAGAATGGTCGAAGCATTATCAAAACACCAGCTGCTAAAAAATTCGCACTCATAGTGAATTATTATTCTGCTTCTGTTTACAAGTATATTCGAAGAGAGTTTCTTTCATGTCTACCCCATTCATCAAATTTACAAGCTATACATTTCCAGTTTTAGCTGACCTCGCATTGTATAGGTTTTTTGTACAATCAGAACTCAGCTTAAACTGGTTATGTATAGCTTGATGTGTAGCCGTGTGTACCAATCCATAGACGGCAAGCCTGGCTTTTTGAATGTTGGTGAACTCAGGCCTAGTGTTTTGCCACATTAATAGAACGAAGCGACATTTTAAAACCCCTAAAAGAAAGCCATCCGATCGTAAGCAATCACGACGTTATATTGCTCAAAGCTATAATTGACAAATTTCTCAGAGTTTGTTTACAATATACCTAAGGCCAAAAAAGAATCTTAATTGATTTGGATTTCTTCCCGTTAAAAATAAACTAAGTACTTAATTATTTTTAAGCTGTTTGTGTTAAAATTTTATGTAAGAAAGTAAACACGTAACCAATTTTACTTATTACTTCCAATATTATTACTTATTTTATCTTATTACTACCAATATTACTTCATCACACCATCCACACATTTCCTGATCTGACCTTGACGCGACCAATCACTATTACTACCACACGGAGTAAATATACGAGGAGACGCACTGTGATTCACAACTAGGTCCTGACGTCATCATTTAGGCGTGGCCTGGCCTTACTTGTCAGTGTATTATTAGGTTGGCGTCCGTCCTGTGCACAACATTGTAAACGTACCTATTTTACAGCATAATCGCGCTAGAAGAAAAAAATAATGAAGTGTTGTGTTTTATCTTGTAAAAACTACTCGGATAGACGTTCTGAAGCTATGGATGGCATCACATTTCATTTGTAAGTAATTTTATGCGTAATTTATTCAATTAGGTAGTTCTAGAAAAACCTCTTAGCGTCGGCGTTTCCAAACATAATTCTACCCAACACTAGATGGCGACACTTGTGTCATGGGAACTAAAATTATTTAGGCACGTAAAGCTCAGTAGGTACTAACATGATTTATTAATCATAAGTACTGAAATTAGTTCGACATTCATGCTTAAAGACCCTCTAATGGCCAAAATACTATTTCATTTTGTAAATAGACTATCGTCAACTATGAACGACAAACATTAACAAAACAAACAGACAGGGCCGTAATTAGAATCCAATTATTTTAGATAATGTGCCGCGGCTGTCTAATAACTCCTTTAAGTTAAATTAAATATTCTCTCTACAATAATTTATTGAAAGTACTTTCCCTCCGTGAGACAAGTAGTATGGTAGTTGTTGTTTACTTAATTTAAAGTACTTAAATCCCATCTAGTTTATTTTGTTAAATTTTAAATGATGTGTGTTCTAGATTTCCATCCGAAGATTATCTAAGACAGCAATGGATTACAAAAATTAATAGACAAGACTGGTCTCCGACTAAATTTGCCAAAATTTGTTCTTGCCATTTTAATGACGATGACTTCAAAGTGACAAAAAAAGGCCTTAGAAAATTAAAGAAGGGAACTTTACCTTGTTTAAAACTGGATATATCGGTTCGTTTCAATGCAGTTTGTTTCACATCATTTGGGAAAATTTGTAAATTTCATACTGATTGTTTTATCCTCTATGTTGCAGCTTAAAAGAAAATTTACAGAGCCAACAATATCATCACCAAAGCCTACCACACCTACAACTGATGTAAATGAGTTTTTGATACTTACTGCATGATACGCCATAGAGTTTCATGCCCGTTCTTCTCCATAGGTACCTACGCTTTGGAATGGGCAACTAGCTTCATCTTTCTGACTGACCGACCCCTTGTCAATTCAAAAGTGCCTTGGGAGTGTTTTAAATAAATATTTCCATTTGTTTACATAAATCAGTAAAAACCTTGTCTCTGCAAAGGATGTTTCATAAAATTTTACTTTTGGGTATCTTTTCATGCTTTGTTACACCGAAGATATAATAATTTAATCATTTATAAAAATGCCCATGGTACAATTGTATCTTCTATTCGGGAATGCTTAATTCAATTTATTACGTTTCATACAGTAATACACCAAAAATAATTCCGTAAAACAGAGAGTTACTGATAATTTTCTGTACGAAATTATATTTTTATCTATGAATATATAATCCAAATTCAAACGAAAAGTATTTCTTAATTAAGGTACTTAACTATATTACATTACTTGAAAAAAAGAATTATTTTATTTAAGAGTCCTATTACATTTTTTACGCAAATTCATGATTTTTGACGCTGTAATTTTCAGCAGCAGTAACATATTTAAATTTTTTGATTATGAATAACGATAGTGACATTCTCTTTCTTGTAAGTTGGAATTACACATTTTAATTTTTCTTTTCGTGTAATTTACTATAAATATTTTACGAACTCCGTTTGCAAGAAAAACCGTCGGCGATGGAACTTTGACGCTCAAATTCACATTGTTACATTCAATTCTTATAAAAGCTAAAATTACTAAAAAATAAGTTGAATGTTTTACTTGTTTATTGGAATTCTAGAATTTCTTTAAATTCCTTGAGTTTTCACTAAAAAAATCGAAAAGAAAGCCTAATTTAAGCCATAAATGTCTTGATTCAGCGTCCATTATATTCCAAATAAACACAATTTTATCAAATAAACTAATATGATATAAAACTTCGATCTATAATGAATACGTTTTATTAGTTTTCGTTTGTCAATATTATAAGAAAAAATTACAATAAATAAAATTAAAGTACTATATATTCTACGTCGATTCAGCGCGCTCCTCAGTCTCGCGTCTCACTCTATTAAAAAGTACTCTGTGGTCTCGCGCGAGCGCTTATCGAGGTAGGACCTGTACATGAAATTTTCGCGCGCAATCGTCCGGAGATCGCTATTATTATCGACTCGTGTACGCCGATCGAAATAATTTGATCCAATAAGATTTTTTTTCACATCATAATATTAAATGTATTATTTTTTAACAGACTTCTAAAAAGGAGGAGGTTATAATTCGGATGTTTATGTATTTTTTTTTTAAATGTATGTTCGGGCATAACTCCGTTATATTTAGACGGATTTGCATGATTTTTTTTTGTTCGAAAAAGTGTATTCCGAAATAGTCCCATTTAAATTTTGTACAGATCTGATCATGAGTTACGTAGACAGACAAGGTAACTCTTCAATAAATTCCAGCAAATCAACCGCGATTCCTGCTATCGCATATGTATTCATTGTTTACGCAATCACACAACATAACATCACGCCTGTACCCTTTAAAGGGGTAGGCAGATGTGTTCAATAGCTTCCTGTCACTGATATTTATATAGCAAGTAGTGTTATATGAATTTGTGTGGGGTAGATAAGTACAACTAAAAAGTAAAACATAATTTATTTTTTTTTGGAAAAGTTGTTTTTTTATTTTTGTAAAAAAGTTTTAGTTCGAGTGCGTCTTAAAGGTAATCAATATTAGTACATACGTACATATTAGACTTTAATTTTTATCTTTTATTTATGGTAGGTAAGGGTCGGAAAACACCACTATACGCCTGCATAAAAAAAGGAAGATACACAATTATGCCCGCTTACAGACAGCATTACAAGTTAAAATGTCACTAAAAAGGTAGATGCAAACACGATGTTATTAATTTAAACCGTATTACAGAACAAACCAAACCACAAACAAACCTTAAGTTCCTACCTAAAATATACATTTTATACTAAAACAAACATAAATCTGTATTTTCTTTTCCAGGACACATAACCATAATAATTCTGAAACATCTACAGAAAGTAAAAATATGATAGTAGAACCAACAGTGAAAGAATCGTCTACTCTAGATCAGCTAAAGTAGGTACCTAGCTACCCGTATATTACCTAGCCGGGCCCACTCTATGCTCAAGGTCGAAAATATCGTAATTTATTTTCGTAATAGAAAAGATTTTCGTAAAAAAAGGTTTTGTTTTAATGATATTTGTAATTATTTAGTAACGCTATAAAAAATTACAAAAGAAGTAGTTATAAGAAAAGCCTACTGGATACCTACCACGAGCTCTTAACGCGATCCACTTTAGGACCTAAACTGAACTGTTCTTCTAATTCGTACCATGATGTCAGTTTAACGATTCAATTTAGGCCGTGCCATCTGGATACCTACCACGAGCTATTAACGCTCATTCACTTTCAACGATCCAAATGCCGCTGAGCGTATTGGTTGTCATGGTACGACTGTGAGCGATGCTGTTTAAGAACCTAAACTGAAATGTCTTGCATTTGAATCGTTTTTAAATAGATCATGGTAGGCCTCCTGTTCTACGTTCTGATTGTGAACATTTTGTGTAGGTATATTTTTTTCTTTTCTAAACATGACTGTAAAGGAGTGTGTCTTCTGTATTCTATGTCGCGATTATGTGACGTAATTCATGAAAATGTTAATAATTACTAGTTGATTAATGCATTCGATTTATGACCAGTAACTACTTACGTATTTTTTTTTTGAACCAAGAGGCTTCTACAGCATCAGAAAAATGTATGCTTTCCAGTTCTGTTCTGTTCAAAGGAAAAAAAAACACGTTAAATGCCATTACGAGAGATCTTTTTGTATTTTTTTTTCTCAAACTTTATAATTAGGTACATTTTTAATTTGTGGACTCTTTTTGAGTGTTTTGATTTATACTCACCCCTGATTACCTGTCTAGTAGAGTTCAGTTCAGACTCTGGATTAATAAAAAAAACTGTCATCCTACTCAGACTGGTATCAAAATTGTTTCGCGGACTATAGTTGTACTCCCAACGCACACTAACGTAACTTCGTGTATTGCAAACGAACACAAGCGCGCGTTCGCGCTAAGCGAACATTTACGATTTGTAATAGGACTCTTAAAAGCAAAATAATATTTTAAAACAATTATTGTATGTAATGCTGTAAATCAATATAAATCTCGTGACGCGCGGTGTGTAGCTTTGCCCCGACCCTCGCTCGAGCCAGCCCGCGCAGCTGAGCCTGTAGTTTTAAATTCGCCCCAAAATAATAATACCGATCCAGCCTGTCCCTTGCTGTCTTCTTCCAGCGACGCCCTGAGCCGAGGTCCGAACCCCGTGGGGGGGTGCCCTTAGCGCTGTCGCTTATTTTTTAAGTTTATTGTTTGCCCTGGCTGGGGGCCTTAATTCAAGGCATCCATAGGAAAGTCCGGTTAAGCAGTAGCCATCCTCATACAGGAAGAACTGCGAGATGCCATAGTAAAAAAAAAAAGGTGTGTAGCTTTAGTCCGCGCCAAGCGCTTACAGAGGGAGCACGTATCGCTCGCTGTTTTGCCACTTTGTGCGCCACGTAAACTCGCTACGTTCACGAAGAATATACATATAGCGCAACTAACTTGATACAAGTGAGTTTTTATTTTATTTTTTAGTTAAGATGATCTGGTTGAAATGTAAATATATTATTATAAGTATTATCCTATAATATTTTAATGCAAATATGTTATAGAAGACGTCCTCTTTTTTTAATGTTGGTTAAAAAGAAATATAAGTACGTAAATGTTAAGGTTTTTGGTTTTCTTCTTTTTCTGAATTGTTTATTTAATGTAATCTCCAACTTAAATTCAATTACTTAATTATTTTCAGACATAATTCATAATAATGGGAAAAATAGGAAAAAATAAAACATATGGTGCTGTCAAAATAAAAAAAAAGGTATTGGCCGATAATTTGAAACGCGCTAGAGAAGCTTACCGGTAAGAATTGTGTTGGAATAAATTGATAAATGAATGAATGTAATAACAAAACTGAAAAAATGATGATGACGATGTGAATGTATAATACTCTAAAATATTGCAGTTAACAAATATTTACATAACAACATACGCTAATGTACTATTCGCTGTTGAAACTTCTCAATGTCGAGGAGTATCTTGTTATATTTTTATACGACTGCTCAAAAAAGGACTGTCTGTTTCTTGGATACTTCTATGCATGTACATATTTTGAGCGTACGTTTTTTTATTCCATTTCATAAAAAAATCATATTTCCTATTTATAGGCAAAAAAAAGCTGAAATGCAGCAGGAGCAAGTAAATTCGCGAAATGAAAATATTGATTTTGATTTGACAAAGGTAAATTTTGCCCAACTTTATCAACATCATTTACCTTATGCGCTACTAATATTACTGCTATCACATAATTTAGCTCCCTTCAAAATGGTTGAGCTGAATGGTATACATACATGGTAATACATGCGTCATGTTCGTGAACGGGCGTCGTCAGTATGGACTGGTCATCTCTTTGCTGCCATGGCTTATTTTAATTTAATATTTGAATTGTTTTTTTTTTAAGTCTTTTCATTACGGACGCTTTTAAAGTTTTACATCGTTCTCACATGAATAATTTTTTACATGAATGATGTAACCAAGTCTTTATAACCATATAATTTGATTTAAAAGATTGTCCATGGAGTTTCTTGCCCGTTCTTCTCCATAGGTACCTACGCTTTGGAATGGGCAACTAGCTTCATCGTTCTGACTGACCGACCCCTTGACAATTCAAAAGTGCCTGTAATTGGTTTAGTTGAAATAAATGCTTTGAATTTGAATTTATATGTATAGGTACATTTATCGGACTATTTTCTTTTACTGGAGAATGAAAGCACATTTGACCCAACGACGACTTTTACAGAGCATTCTGACAGAAATACACATAGCTTAATTTTATTATTTTATTATACTTATATTTTACAATTTTATTATACTTTTTTCTTTTAGTCTTTGTTTTTATTTACTAGTTATACGAGTACCCATCCATAAAATAGTAAGTTATTTCGAACGATACACATTTAAGGATTGCATCACTATAAACTATAAATGGTGAAGAAATCTTTAAATGTGAATATTTGATATAACTACCTACTGACCTACTCTTTTTTCAAAGTAGTATAAAACACTACTATCTATACCGTATAATAGCATTATTAAAACTGTAGAAACAGCATCACATTGCATTAATTAATTTTTATAAATAAGTACTAAAATGTCAACATACCTGCAAAAAAAAAGTATCAAGTAAATTTGTATGACCCTATTGTAGCTCAATAGAGCCGTTCTAGGTGATAACATTCATCGGTACAAATAATATTTCACGAACTATAATAACAATAATTTATTTCGAAAACAAAGTGGCAAAGTCTCATGTTGGTTTGTTCCGCATAGCGGTTTGCGTGTGTGCGTAGCGTAATTCACTAGACGCATGCGCGCGACCGCTGCCGCCCGGCGCCCGCCGTCTTTACCTAAATCTGAGCATTTCTATTTTGTAAAAGCGCTCTTAAAAAAGTCACAAAGAACACTATCATCTTGTTTTGTACATATGGAACTTTTATTATTAAGTACCTACCCATTTCTTTAATTTTCATGTAAGTAGGTACTTCTGAGTGCTGCCCACTTTAAACAGTTTTGATTTCTTACAGTAACATTCGATGGCAGTGCATAATGGCTGCTCACATCTTCTGTGAGTCCACATTAAGAAAGCCACCGCATGTTTGCGAAAGGATGCTCCTTTGGAGGCAGGGCAGTCAGCACACTGGACACTTTGTACTAATCCTTCCTTTTCGTAGAGGACCGTGGACACCGAGTATGGCTGTTGACGAACCCTTATGTTCAGGATAATTGCGTCATAAGGCGTCACGACATGACACAACACAGTAATGTGAATCCGGCTTAAAACACACAACGTTTTATCTTTTGTGTGAAATGTGACGTCAAACGATGCTCAATCATGGCCGTCCGCGTTTCAGTGTTTTGTAATCCATATGAAATATAAAATATTTACAATTTATTTGAATGTATGATTATTGAGAACCTACAAGCGACTATATCTAACATATTATTTAATATTGTTACAACTGACACATAGCCAATTTATATGGTTTTTTATTTAATAATAATAAATACAAGACAAAAAAAAAATGAAACCGCACAATTTTTTATTCGACACCAAAAATAGATAACCGATACTATCTACAAAGAAATTAATGTAAATTATCGAAATGTTACGTTGCTCCAATCCCTAGTTCCTTCTGTCAAAAAACGGTTTACCTACCTAGTGGACACCCTGTCCACTAGGTAGGTACTTAAACCGTTTTTTGGACATGGACAAGGTATACATATTATGTACACACAAGCTGTTAGTGTAGGTACTTCAAATAAATAAATAAACTGACGATTGAAATTTCTTTTTTTACAGCAAGACTCCGCTGAAAGTGAGAACGAAATTAAAGTGTTTTGCCCGAGATGTGACACGGAAGTATCGCACACCGCTGAAGGAATACAAGAGGTAAGTACACCCCGGAACATGAGGCAAGTCGCTGCGCAGTAACAAATTCATGAGTTAGACCTAGGAATTGAACCTAGGTTCTCAAGCCTTTATGGTCACTAGATCAACGAGGCAGTCTCATGCCATTTGTCACACAATCGAACCATCGTTTCTTTAGCGAAGGCTAAAGCTAAAGGCCTTACTCAGTCTTAGGGTACTTGCATGCCGAATTTGCTCGTGATCGCGTTCGCTATCTCGATATCTTGATGTCGCTAATTTCTACATGGATGGCGGTGCGAACACGTCAGCACCTCCAGACTCAGTTGCCCAGTCCTATGTGTGTGCTGTATTCAACTTACTCCAGAAGAACAAGTTGAACCGATTTAACCAATCACGTGCAGATCACACGGACGCTCGTCGTCGACCGCGATGTAAATCCATACTTCCATACTAAATTCGAAAGTAACTCTGTCTGTTTGTCTGTCTGTATGTTACCTTTTCACGCCTAAACCACTGAACGGATTTCGATAAAATTTAGCAGAGAGATAAGTAGATTGCATCCCGGGGAAGGACATAGGATAGTTTTTATCGACATAACTTGCAGGCATTTGTTTAACATAGAGGTGACAGCGAGGTAGCGAGGTAAACCGCGACCGCGAGTTATCTTCGGCATGGCATCCTGAACACTCATTCAAATTTTTAGAAAATCCTCACGATTTATCTTTAACAATCCTCAGGATCGATTAAAAATACTCATCGCAAAAGTGTATCACTACTTTGAGCAAGAATATGATGAGTTAAAGACAATTTATGGAGATCTGGACCTGACTCCACTGTCGAAGATCCGCCAACGGACTGCGCTGGCCACTGGAGCGAGTGAGACAACAATACTACAGATACTGAAGGAGGAAGAGGGACGGAATGCAAAGAAGCGAGAGGAACCGCCTCAGAAACGACGCGTAGCTCCCAAGAGGTCAATACAGACGGAAAGGTATGTGTTTACTCTGCTTTACTGTATTTTAACAGCACACAGTAGATACATCTATGTCACAACTGAGGAACCCCTAAATGAAACTGTCGTCACTGATAGATGGAGCCACTGGATCCTGCATCGCGCAAGCAAAGTTTCACGCTGACGTTAGGTTGGGGTAGTACCATAATCAGCCAATAATCTTCCCACTGCTGGGACACAAGCCTTCTCTCGGAGAGAGGGAGTGCTGTAACAGTAATAGCACAGTTTAAGTGTACCATCTTCATATCATTTATCATTTCGGTTCAGACCATGTCCCACTTGCTGGAGAGTCCTAGGTGCCCGTTCAGCTGCACCTTAGATAACTTCAAGTATGCCACTGATGCTGCAATCAGTGTGGCTAGCTACTTGGCTCAAACTATATAGTATAAAAAAGAGAGACATGAATTACCTCACACATTATTAAAAAGCGTTTCCATGACAATCAAGTCTTCAAGGTTAAGCAACACTTGCCGAGGTCGGTCCGTGGATGGGTGACTATAATATAACGAAACTTCTCCGTGCCTCTGAAAGCACGTCGTGTTGGTCCGGGCTGGCATTCGTAGATCTTTGATAGTCGATACGGGTAGTCAGAAGCCAAAAATTCTGACAACCAGTCTTGTTTTAATAACCTCAGATCAAAAAAAAAAAAAAAACCAAGACAGAGCGCTGAGAACGCTACAGTAAAGCACGCCAAAACTACACCGCCGCTCTGTTCATACTATTTACAACCATTTGCAATCAAACTACACCTCACTAAGTGCAAACATGTTTACGAAGCCGGCTTCACTTTACTGTTGACAGCCCTCTATCTTGGTTTTACGACGTAACTGGGTTGTGGAGGTCAGATAGGCAATCGCTCCATGTAAAATACAGGTATTCAGCTGCGAACGGTTAGACTGGTAGCAGACCCCAACATAGATGGGAAAAGGCTATCACTGTTTATAAATACACAAATATTATAAAGGCGAAAGCTTGTGAGTGTGTTTGTATGTTTGTTACTTCTTCATGCACAAACGGCTGAACTAATTTTGATAAAATTTGATACGGAGATAGTTGACACCCTGGATTAACATATAGGCTAGGCTTTTTATCCCGATATTCCCACAGGATCGACACGTATGCCGGTGAAACCGCGGGGCGCAGCTAGTCTCAGATAATTAACATTCCATTCCAGCACTTAATCAGTTATCTACTTTAGCTAAATGTATTCTACGTTAATTTTTTTCAATGGAATTTGAACTTTGTTTAGTATGACATTCAGTTTGTTGTTCCATAACTTAATCCAAATAGAGACTGATTGACTGTCGTCGTTTATAACAATTTTAATAATTAGTTATTGTATTTTTATTTCAGTTCGAGCGAAGACGACAATCCGGATGATAAAGCTGATGCTAACGAGCAATCAAGTAGCTTCCATGAGTGAGTTTCATCTGTTTTTTTTTGTGAAATATAAATTATTTCATAATTTTTTTAATATAAAGTTTTAATATAAATTATATCATAGTGGCCATTATTTTCCGTTTTAGAGATTAAAATAAAAATTAACAATGTAAAACTACCGTTTGCAATAATAACAACGTATAGGTAATCTTGTGGAGCACAACATAACATGCTTATTTTCTGCATTTTCATTCCAAAATAAAAGAAATAACCAAACAAACGATGAGTGCGCCACTGCGGGGTCGGTGTCCTCGCCGATCCACCCCGTCGCATCGCATCGTCTACCCGCGCTAGTACTTAGCGTTCTTGCGTGTCCTATCGTGATATTAAGTAGCCTATAGCCTTCCTCAAGAATTGGGCTATCAAATGCAAAAAGATTTTTCAAAGTCAAAAAGAACGCCAAGCGAAAATTAAATTGGAGCGTTGGCGGGCGATGCGATGCGACGGGTTGGATTGGGGGAACAGGAAATTTTACGCGGACATAAACTAGTAAGTTAATATTTTTTTAATGTTTTTCAGGGCGCTGACGTTGGTAGTGAAGGTAGAACCTTCTGAATATTACAAGTAAGTAATTATAATCATCATCAATCAGTCGTTGGTCAGGCTTTACCTGACCAACGAAAAAAAAGGCGGCAATTTAAAAAAATCAAGAGCTGTTACCCTGGCTATACACTGCGTAAACGCAGTTGATACTGTTTATTATTAATTGCGAATTTATTGATTTCCTAGCTGCGCCCCGCGGTTTCACCCGCATAAGTTTCGATCCCGTGGAAATATCGGGATAAAAAGTATCCTATGTGTCAATCCGGGTTATAAACTATCCCAAATTTCATCCAAATCCGTTCAGTAGTTTTTGCGTGAAAGAGTAACAAACATCCATCCATCCATCCATCCTCACAAATTTTCGCATTTATAATATTAGTAGGAAGTAGGATAGTAGGATTGGTAGGATAGATAGGATTAGTAGGAAGTAGGATATTAGGAAGTAGGATTGACATTGAAAATTAGGATTGACAGTCCTAAAATGTCTCCATGCTAAAAGTTTGGAAAATAATTCGTGGTCAGCTTTCGTTGGCCATTCTCTATTGCACGACTCATAATGCGAAGCATTATAAAGTGCTTTACGATCGAAAAAAATATTTGCTTCCTTTCTGCAACAGTTTCTATTGTAATACTCCTGCTAGTACACTATACACAGAACCTACTTAATTTATATACCACTAGCTTCGCCCGCAAGGTATGTCGATAAAAACTATCCTATGTCCTTCCCCGGGATGCAATCTACCTCTCTGCCAAATTTTATCGAAATCCGTTCAGTGGTTTAAGCGTGAAAAGGTAACATACCGACAGACAGACAGAGTTACTTTCGAATTTATAATATTAGTATGGATTGTATAGATAATTTAATGGAGATTAATTCTGTACTTTTCATAAATTGATTTAAAACAGTAGAAACGAAAAAAAAAAAATTAAAATATTTAAAAAAACCGTTAATGAAGTGTGAAATCTGAGAGCATTGCAGCTTGCGAAAGAATCAATTATTTAGTAAATTTTTTTTTAATAGTTTCGTTTCACTCAGTAATAACCCTATTGAAAATGGCCCTTTTATTCAAAGTAGTTTAATTATAAATTTTACTTAATAAAAAACTAATATAATATCTATATCTATGGATTTTTATACGACCAAATGAGTATTATGAGTCGTGCACTTTTGGTGTTTTCCAAATTTTTACCGTTTGTTTTATAATATCAGCTGCACTGGGAGCATGATAATCAGCCAGTCACAGTCTTGTCTTTTGAACCATAATTGGCAGACCCTTGAAATTTTCACATAGTGTCTATTATTCTACCCGCTATAAAATAACAACAACAAATATAAATAATCAATAATAATAATATCTGGGATCGATCCATCGTCACTGACAGGACTATTGTAGCCAATAAGCCTGATATAGTGGTGAGGGATCAATTAGAGCGGCGCGCAATGATTGTTGACATAACCGTCCCGCATGATGAGAACCTCGTGAAAGCCGAGAAAGATAAACAAATCAAGTATCTGACTGACTTGGCACGCCAGGTTGTCGACATGTGGGATGTGGACTCAGCGATTATTGTGCCGATAGTCGTGACAGCCAATGGGTTAATAGCCAAGAGCCTCGACCAACATCTGAAGAGGCTCTCGTTGGGTAGCTGGATCAAGGGCTTGATTCAGAAAGCGGTACTTCTGGACACGGCCCGCATTGTTAGGAGGTTCCTCTCTCTGGAGCCCTGACCCTGCGTAGCTTGGAGTGGCTTGGACCCTGTTCCCGATACCGGTGGGCTGCTATTTTTTGTATTTTTAAATGTTTTTATATTTAAAAATATTATGTATATGTACTTAGTGAAATAAAGGAATATAAATATAAAGATTAAAGGGTGTCCCATACAAGAAACATGTTTTTTTATTATTTTTACTTTAGAAGCCATTAATTACATTCTAATAACGTTTTGTTTAATTTCAGTGAGGAACCTGGAATTTACGCTCCGACCGCAGTGAAGGTAGAACTCACCGATATTGAAGTGAACGAGTAAGTTATCCTATAAGTAACTTAAGCGGAGTCCACCAAACTTTTATGCTTAAATAAGTCTTATACTGATTTTTTTTTTATTCTTGACAGTTTTTCCATAATAGAACTGTCAGACGTCAATTTTGTTCCATGGATAAAAGATATATCTGACTTTGGTAAAATCAGTCTTAACTAGTTTAAAAAAACCGGCCAAGTACGTGTCGGACCACGCACAATGAAGGGTTCCGTAGTTGGAATGAATTTATCCCAAGAACAAACTTAACATTGTAGTTGAAAAACATGTTCTCCCATACATTCCAACTGAAAATGTACGATATTGATATTTACCATGTTGTTTCAAGATCATAGACTTCTTATTAATTTTCCTGTAATCTATAGATATAGAACTATTTTCTGTTTTTTTTCAAAATTTTTGGCTCAGTAGTTTCGGAGATAAGGGGGGGGAATGGTAAATTTCCGTCTATTGTCTTAAATAACTTTAATAAAATTTACTTTAAAATTATGAAAAAAATATATTTGAGATCCTCACGGTAAGCCCTTTCATTTGATATGTCACACGGTACAGATTGCGAAACTTTTTTTTTTATTGTCTATTTACCCCTCAAAAATGACTCCCATCTTCAAAACTCATTTATTTACGTTACACGTCTGTGTTTGGGTCACAGAGATTCATATGTGTACCAAATTTCAACTTAATCGGTCCATAAGATTCGGAGCAAATTGACTGTGACAGACGGACAGACAGACAGACAGACAGACACACGAGTGATCCTATAAGGGTTCCGTTTTTTCCTTTTGAGGTACGGAACCCTAAAAACAGTTGTGAGGAAAAAATTAAAAAAAAAAATTTCTTTCTTTCTTTCTGGATCACCCGGTTGCTGAAACGAATTTACTTTCACTTTTGCACTTCTGGCGAATGAGGCATAATCAACATTATAATGCTCCCACACTTCCCACTGCTTTATATGTAGTATTAAAATATTGTATGGTGGTACGGAACCCTTCATGTGCGAGTCCAACTCTCATTTGGCCGGTTTTATTATTATTTTACCATTTATGTACTTACACACATTTAAAAAATAAATATTTTGGGTTGGCGCCTTGTGGACCCATCAAATATAATAAAATATAGGCTTAATTAGCACATTTCAAAACTATAAATATTACTGTAATAATCTTCAAAAAAACTAAAACCCGTCTACTGAAAAGGATGAAACAAGAAAGTACTTTCCCGTGGTCGCATTCTGTGCTACCATAGCTTATGAGTATGTAAGTACAGCGGCATGCGACCACGGGAAGTTACTTTCTTGTTTCATCCTTTTCAGTAGTCAGGTTTTAGTTTTTTTTTCCACTGCTAAACTACGGAACTCTTGTGCAAAATTTGATGCTTCTAAACCTATAATCGGACTTTTAATTAGCTGCAGTAAAATGACAGCTTATGTGTTACTTAAATGACTGAAATTGGCGTCTTTTTGTTCTTTCGCGGCCATCAACTAAATCTTGTTTTTCTAGTACAGAATAGTGTAACAAACTAAACTTATTTGACATGCATATCTTAATAGAGTTATTAAGAAGTGTCACTTTACTGCAGCTAATTAAAAGTCGGAGGATAGCGTCTTGGTCTTTGCCTCGTCTGTCAGTAAATGAACGAATGAAATAAAATTCATAATTAAGTCTATATTTTATTTTGTGCTTTCAGGGAGCCAGCTCAGACTGACCCGCTTTCCTTAAACGTGAAGACAGAACCACGGAGTGATGTATCGGACAAGTAAGTGATCTTTTATTATTGAAGTGAATCTTCTAAGATTCGATAATTGGACGAGAATTAAGATTGAAATTTGAAGGACGCGTCACGTTTAGGCACATTTCGTTACACGAGAGAGAAGAAAGATATAACTCTCTTTGTCTCTCACAATAAACATCTTTTTTCCCCGTTAACCTATATTGTCCCACTGATGAGCTAAGGTCTGCTCCATATTTTTTCCATTTATCTTCCTGCTGTGCGGAGGGGCCCTTGGCTAAATAATAACAGCCGCACAGGCCGATCGATCACGTTAAGCTTCGCTTGCCGCGGTTGGTCTGTGGATGGGAGACCATCTTTACATACCGAGACCCCTCCGTGCCTCGGAAAGCACGTTAAGCCGTTGGTCCCGGCTGTCATTCGTGCATCTTTGACAGTCGTTACGTAGTCAGAAGGCCGAAAATGTGACAACCAGTCTTACCAAGGGGTAACGTATTACCCAGTAACTGAGTTGTGGAGGTCAGATAGGCAGTCGCTCCATGTAAAATACTGGTATTCAGCTGCATATCTTTCTGCTGAGCTTTTTCCGTCCAATCGGTTAGGAACGAGTCCAAATTGTCACGTCGCCGTTATTTTTTTAAATAATCTCATTCTCTATTATTTTTGATTGCAGTACAATCGAGACGCCCGCACTAACTGAACCCGCTGCAACTAACCGTAAAGGAAGAAAAATACCGAGAAGTGACGTCACATCCACACGGTAAGTAAAGCCAACCGCGCCAAGAGTTGCTTAACCAGAAGGCCAATTCTCGTAATTTATAACGTTCAAAATCTAGTCGCAGTCTCATCTCAGCGATAAACAAATGTCAAAAACTTGTCAAAATGTGGGGAAATTACACGTATTTTTGACAGATTGAGACAGATCAGACTGCAGAACGTTCTTAAAAGTACGAGAATTGCCCCTCAGATCTATCGCGCCGTACGGCTGTCATTACTTAGCCACAATGCGAAAGTGTGTCTGTCTGTCTGTTACCTCTTCACGCTTAAACCGCTGAACCGATTTAGATGTAATTTGATATGAGATAGTTTGAGTTCCGGGAAAGGACATAGGATAGTTTTTTTTATCCCTATATTCCCGCGGGATCGAAACTTATGCAGGTGAAACTGCGGGGCGCTGCTAGTTTCGTATATTTCTAAACCGGCAGAGCACTAATAATCTCATCCTCTATTATTTTTTATTGCAGTACAATCGAGACGCCCGCACTAACTGAACCCGCTGCAACTAAACGTAAAGGAAGAAAAATACCGAGAAGTGACGTCACATCCACACGGTAAGTACATTTTTGTAATTTTAGGATAAGGACTTTAAGAATTAGGGAAGACTGAATGCACCTGTGTCTCTGCAGGCGTGTGTGCGCAGACGCAGGTACACTCAGTCTTCGCTATTTAAAAACGTTTTGTTTTTTCTTTGAAATGCGGTCGGAGAGACTTTCGAAAAATCCTAATTAAAAAGTCGTAATTAGAGGCTTGGCTCTCGCTTATTTCCTCCTCCAATATTGGATCAATTTAAAAGATATTTCTTAAACTGAATAAGAAGGATATATACTGAGTCCCTATGTTTTTTTTTTTTTCATTAATAGTTGTCAAATTTGTACACTAGACCTCTGTTGAAAGCGGTTTAAATCGGCATTTTTTGAGGGTTCTAGTGCATATAAAAATAATGTATCATCAAAAAGGAAAACATAGGGACATACAAGTAGTTAATATTTATTATTCTGTAAAAAATCATTGCTTTACGGTCATTAACCAGAATGAAAACAGTCGAGAAGCGTTTCTATGGGGAAACGACCATCCGCATTTTCTCCTAAGAACGTTCACAGTCTGATCTCAGTCTTACTCCGGGAACAATACCAGTGATTAGGGAAACTAGAGGTAGTTTTTAGGGTTCCGTACCCAAAGGGTAAAAACGGGATCCTATTACTAAGACCCCACTGTCCGTCTGTCACAAGGCTGTATTTTATCCAGTTTGGCGCAGTCATTCGGAAGTTATACGCTTACAGACATTTCATCGACGTTGTTTTATACTATAAGGATGTAGTGATGTATACTTTTTTCAATTCTATTTCATTATAACTTTTGATGTTCAAAAGTGCCTTTTATGTGCCTATTTGAAATAAATGCTTTGACTTTTAATGCTGTATATTTTTGTGCAGGCAACATACACAAGGCGAATCCTCGACTTCGGCTGCCTCGAGTAGCGTTCGACTCACGGAAGAACTAGACGAGTAAGTACATAAGTACTGCACAAGTTGTAACATCTCACAAAGTCCGACCACCGTCTTAAGCGACGCTCCAGTCCATGTCAGCCTCTACCCTTGCTTGAGCCAGCCCGCTCCGCTGACCCTGTAGCTTTAAATTCGTCCCAGAATAATCCGGTCTAGGCTGTCCCTTGCTGCCATCTGCCAGCGAAGCCCTAAGCCGAGGTCCGTACCCCACAGGGTGCCCTTAACGTGTAGTCGCTTCGTTTTTAAGCCCTGGCTGGAGGCCTTAATTTATTGAAGCACCTACAATCAAGCCCGGTTAAGCAGCCGACAACCTTTTAGGTTGAGCTGTGAGATGTCATTTCTCTTGAACACAGCAATGTAGAAAGCTACGTTTAGTCACGAGTACGAGGCGAGATCCTTACATTGATGTAAGATTCAAAAGCACTTTCCTCCTAAAGTAAAAAAAAATAAAATTGCATCTGTCAGTCAAATTAAATTTGCTACAGAAACGCCACAAATTCGATGCGAATCGATATCTAACTAAACATGAAGAAAAAAACATTGATTTAGTTTTATTATTGTTGTTGTTTGGTTCTAACAAAGGTAGTAAGTGAATTAGCTTCATTGACTGTTATTGAATTTATCCAAAATATTATGCATTTTTTCTAATTATCTAAAAAGTGTGTTATTTCTCACGTCGCTGTTCTCATATCGCTGTAATCTATCTCTCTGCCAATTTTTTTTGAAATCCGTTCAGTGGTTTAGGCGTGAAAAGGTAACATACAGACAGACAGACAGACTGAGTTACTTTCTAATTTATAATATTAGTATGGATTAGATTTCTAAGAACTCAGTTCTCTTTGGATGTGATCGACTTACATAACACCCTCAGTTCAAGTCTTCAGTTCTAAGTCACCCTTGTAAAAATATATAGGTACCTACAGGTGGATATTTATATTATCATATCGCTGGATATGTACATCATTTCGGTGGATACACTTACCATATCGGTGTACATAAAAAATAATCTTTGCCGGTTTGTCATATCGATGGAAACCAGAATTCAAACTGAATTTTCTCCTATTAAATTTGGGGATATTTAATATCCTAAAGATTACATACTTAAAACCTGAAAAATAAACAAAAAAATGAAAAAGTTCATTGATATGATAAAAAAAGTGGCATTTGTTCAAATTCACCCATCTGACTTCCACAACCCAGTTAATACGTAACATGAAAACCCATGGTAAGACTGGTTTTTTAGACAAACGGCCTTCTGATTACCCGTAACGACTGTCAAAGATCTACGAATGACAGCCGGGACCAACGGCTGCTCGGGGACTAATCACATTTATTCAGCTCTGTACAGCGTTTGGCCATAGAAAACAACGATTTTTTATGGAGTCCGTTCAGCTTTCCGCGGCTGAACGGATGCGTACGCATCTCATACAAAATTGTTGTTTTCGATGGACAAAGGCTGAACAGAGCTAAATAAGTATGGTTAGTTAAATCAAATCATTTATTTGCTTGAATATGGGTAAGTACATGAGGTGATACATAATTACAGCAGTTCTTTAAACCATATCCTACCTTAATAGGTGTGCAAATATCTAATAGAATAAAATATACACATACATAAACTCACGCCTTCCCTGCTACGATAATTATCGTACCTACACTACTTTTGCCTAGTTTACGTTCACACTTATGAAATTCTCAGTTATCATTAAAGTTCGGTGTACAACAGGAAGCTTGTTAGTCACTGACCATGAAAAAGATAGCCAATAGCCCTGCTGATAGTACCTACACGCACGGTTGCGAGAGACATTAAATTTATTACATTACTTAATCCATGATTTCAATACATATGTCGCAGCCAACTGGTTAAATTAGCCGTTCAGTTAACTGCCTGGCCTTTAGAAGTAGTGCTCGCCTCGCTTCCTCCCTCGGCTCGCACGCGGTTGATCACGGTTCTAACCTAACCTAACCCACTTGGTCGGGGTGCAATGCCTTAATTACTGCGACCAATTCGGCTCTCGCGTGATTGGTTACAGACTTACAACCTAAACTGTAATTGAATATCATTCAGGCCGTTAGTTGAACGGCCGCCGTTTAGTTGAAAGGCTAGGCGGTTAACTGAACGGCTAATTTAACCAGTTGGCTGCGACACATACATGACATCACATTGAACATTATCTAAGGTAATAGGTAATACGGGCTGTTGTCCGCAACTCCACGTCAATGCGCGTATTTTGCGTGCGGAACATTATCTATAAAATATATTATTATTGACATTTAATCTATACTTATAATAAATCTGTAGAGAGGTCAATTCTGTACATGATATATATTTTCAAAATAACTATCAGGGGGTAATAAGTGATCGATACTGATGCCAAAAATGCAATCAGTAAAATTTTTGTCTGTCTGTCTGTCTGTCTGTATGTTCCTTATAGAAACAAAAACTACTCGACGGATTTTAACGAAACTTGGTACAATTATTCTTCATACTCCTGGGGAGGTTATAGTATACTTTTCATCACGCTACAATGAATAGGAGCAGAGCAGTGAAAGGAAATGTTGGGAAAACGGGAGAAGTTGCTCCATTTTTTAAGCTTCCGTCGCGTGTGCAGCCTTAATGGTTAAAGCTACATAGAAATCATTTATGACGGAAATGTTCTACATAAAATTATCTAAAAAATATCCTACTACAGCATAGGTCTATCTTTTATGGTTGACTCACAATAACACGTGTAACTCCCGATACCTTAGCAGTTCGGAGCTTTCTGATTATATTTGTTAACTCTTACGTTTATAATACTCTCACTCATCCCTAATTAAAAGAAGTTAATATTATTACCTATTCAATAAAAAAAGAATCATAGTAATCGGTATAGAAACACCAAACTTATACATGAAATACGCTAATAAGCCATCGCGCCGTCGCGCGTGAATTCTGAACCATGCCATAAGGATTATTTTTGTGTAACGGTTGCCGCGCTCGACGCGGATCGCGGCGGTAGGGTAAGGGAGGTCCGAGCGCGAGCTTCATTCAATATTTGGCTGTTGATGCGTTCAGAGCGTTCGACCTTATTGACAGACGATAATTGATATTAACAAACCGTGCTTATCAGCGCGACTTTTAGTCTTTAAATAGTTTATTTGAATTTATTTTGTTGTTTTTTATAAAATAGGTATTAGTTGTTGTGTTATTAGACCGACACAGAACCCAAAAATGTGATTAAAAAAAAATTCTGTCTGTCTGTCTGTTTGTTCAGGCATCACGCAAAAACTACCGGTTCGATTACGATGACACTTGGTATAATTATTCTTTAATATCCTGGGCACCACACTGGGTACTTTTTATCCCGGAAAAAAATATGCAATAAAAAACAAACTTAATTTTGCGGTTCGATCCCTAGACCCGATTACTGTACCAACCGCAAATAATAAGTTTGTCGTAGTACACGACGAAGATAATAATAATAGGCGAGCGTTCGTTCATATTAGCATTCTATAAATTGTATGTTTTAACTGCTACTTGCAATTCCAAAACGTGCTTTTCAGTGCGACCTTTTTATTCCTTTTAGTTTTTACTAAGTACAGTTTAAGGTAGACTTATTTAGGTTTATTTTTATAAGTCGTTTTTATAAGTAAGTATAGATTTTAATTTTAAAGTATTGGTAGTATATTTGATAGTGTACGTAGTGACCGTAGGTTATTTTATAAAACTGTTAGGTAGGATTAGTCATTCGAATAGATATTAGTTTTTAGGGATTTTGCTTATTTATTGAGTTTAGATTAGTTCATCATCTGCCTCATCTGCCTAGCCTTTTCCCAACTATGTTGGGGTTGGCTTCCAGTCTAACCGGATGCAGCTGAATACCAGTATTTTACATGGAGCGACTGCCTATCTGACCTCCACAACCCAGTTACTGGGTAATACGATACCCCTTGGTAAGACTGGTTGTCAGACTTTCGGGTTTCTGACTACCCGTAACGACTGTCAAAGATCCACGAATGACAGCCGGGACCAACGGCTTAACGTGCTTTCCGAGGCACGGAGGGGTCTCCATATGTAAAGATGGTCACCCATCCACAGACCAACCGCGGCAAGCGTAGCTTAACCTGATCGATCGACCTGTGCGGCTGTTATTATTTAGCCACGTATCATCAGAAATAGGTTTATTTAGGTAGGTAGGTATTTTATTTTCTGTTATTGAGTTTTTTTTTTATTAGGTAGGTACTTAGGTTTACTTTTATAATCTAATATAAAATTCAAAGTCCTGTGATCCTGTCTGACTGATTATATCAATGCACAGCCTAAACCGCTGGTCATAGAGACATAAAATTTGGAGTTCAGTGTGTTCTTTGTGAAGTGTATATAGGTATCCACTAAGAAAGGGTTTTTTGAAATTCCACTCCTAAGAGGGTGAAATTTCACGCGGACGAAGTCGCGGGCAGAAGCTAGTAATTATGTAATTTTATTATCATTGTTTAATTTAAATAATTTAATTATATTTATCATTTATATAATCATTAACTTTATAATAAGCTTTATTAATCAAAAAACTCTTTAATCTATTTTTAAATGATATAAAATTAGTCTTTGCTTCCTTTACAATACTAGGTAATTTATTATACATATATTCTAGGGCCCATACAAAATGCACTTTTGTCAAACATAACCGTTCTATGGCGGATAGTCCCCTCTCCCTTAGCGTGCTTTTCGAGGCACGGAGGGGTCTTGCTCGATACGTAATGGGTGGTCACCCATCCACGGATCGTCCTCTGCAAGCGTGGATTAACCTTCGGTCGACCTGTGCAGCTGTTATTATCTAGCTGTACTACCAAAGGCGGACTTGATGTCTGAGGAATTTTCTACCACTCAACCAGAACCAGCCAGACCATCATCCCGTTACCAGTATTACCCAGTTTAAAATTAATATCTTGTTTATTTCAGGAGCAGTTTATTTGGACACACAAAAATGAAAGCGGAGGAAATAGAAATTCATGAAGAAGGATTTAGTTAAAAATAAGACAGTCAAATTCATGAGTTTTATGTGATCAAAATGAGCAATATTCGCAAAATTTTGTTAACTCTAAAACTAATTCATAACAGACATCTTATTAGCCATTTTATCATTAGCCAGCAGCAGTCCACTGCTCTCCTATTGCACGCCATTCAGCCCGATTCTCGGCAACTCTCATCCAGCTGCTACCAGCCATCCTGCGAAGGTCGTCGCTCCACCTACCCTGAGAGCGTCCCACCTTACGTTTGCCGATTCGCGGTCTTCACTGACTGGATGAGGAGCTCGTCGCAAGTTATTATTTCAAAACCTGAAGTGTTCAACCTGTTCTTCGTTGTCGACTGAATTCTAATTTTGATCGCACATATTACCTGTTTTTTTTTTCTTTTTTTGTTTAATTAATTTTTTTTTTGTGAGGTCTTCGGCTTGTTTCCCCTGTCGGTCGAAGTGTAATTGAAAGAAACAAAAATATTTTATTTGGGACACACAGAAAATACAAATAGTAAAAAAGGAGGATTTAAAACGTTGCATTAAAAGTTACATTAAAAGCCCATAAATAGACCAGGGTGCTTATAATACTCTCGAATATATTCCGATAGATCGAAATTGGTCAAACGTCAGTTGCTTGAGTTAAACATCAGGGATTGGCTAGACTTGAGTCCAGCCAGTCCCTGACGTTTGACTGGCAATTCCAATGTCGATCTATCGGAATTATATTCGAGAGTAAGCACCCTGTGCGAGTTCAAAAAGGCTCCTTTCTCAGCATAATGCTGCGATATTTCAAAAATAAATACCGCAACGCCTGGTATTCTGATAGGGCTCGCTGTGATGCCCACGGAGACACCTACATCTATAAATCCCTATAATATTAATCTACGGACATCTTTAAGTATGGTCAAAAAGTCTATTTTTTTTTCCATAAATTTTTAAGCGTTGCCAAAAATTATTTCTCACTTTAAAACCGTTGGAACTGACCTCCTTTATATCCCAATTTCGTTTGATTCACCACTTTTTGACCAACCTGTATAGTTGTTTTCCATCTGGAATTTCTCAGTAGCATCCCAGCCTGGATTAGTGCCGGGTTGATGGCAATAGGCTCGCCCCCTATTACATGGGACTTTAGAGCGTTTATGACGAACGGCATTTCATACAAACTTTCAAACCCTTGTTTTTCGAAATGAATGAACCGATTTTAATGAAACTTCATACGCGTACGCAGGATTCAAAGGTCTTAAAAAGTTAGTAAAGAACATTTTCGAAATGTCTAATTAAAAAAAAAAAAACTTGAAATCTGTTTCTACGGCAAATTTAAAATCGGTCTAATTTGGCTGTAACACTATTTTTCGAAAATTTTCTTAAGTAGCTTTTTAGACCTTTGTATCCTGCTTATGCGTACGAAGTTTCATTAGAATCGGTTCATTCATTTTGAAAAACAAGGGCTTGAAAGTTCGTATGAAATGCCGTACGTCGTAAACGCTCTTAAACATAAATGGCGATATGTGGGCGTAACACATGCGTGATGTTATGTTAGGTGTTAATTAGCTTTATTCTTAACGAAGACTTTAGACTAAGTTAATTTAATTTAGCTATGAAAATGGATGATAATTGTTTTCTAAATAAGTTGAATGCTTGCTGTGAATAGGTCAGTCAATATTTTTATGTCGTAATTAAACACTTAATTCCATCATCTGCCTAGCCTTTTCCCAATTATGTTGGGGTCGTCTTCCAGTCTGAATACCAGTATTTTACATGGAGCGACTGCCTATCTGCCCTCCACAACCCAGTCGCTGGGTACATGATACCCCTTGGCAAGACTGGTCGTCAGTCTTTCGGGCTTCTGGAGACCCGTAACGAATTTGAAGGTTATTATTTTCTTTATTTTTGTATTTTCTCGAGAATTCCTAAACTATTTTAAAATTACAAATTGCAATTTATAAAAATTATACTACTTGAATATTTGGGTCGATTCATTTATTGTTTCAAATTGATGATGACTTGTGATGATTTTTATAATAAAAAATAATTGACGCTTTGTACCTACTTGTTTTATTTTCCTTTATGCGATGACCAACAAAATGCATAATCCGCCTATAACATTCTCACTGAGGGGGCACAGGCCCCCGCACTCTGTGAGATCATCACAGTCTCTAGAAGATTTAGGTAACCACCCTTGTAAATAGTACGTTCGAGTGTCCAGGCAATCACCACACGTAGGCCGACTTCAGAATGTGGTATAGAGGTTTGAGGAGGAACAGGCATAAGCGAGGATCCTCCGACCTGACGGGCGTTGAGTCTGGCGGGCAACAGAGCGATTGTCGAGCCAGTTGTACGGTAAACTCTGCTTGCGAGATGCAGGATTTTGCGTGACGTCAGTATGACGCTTTATTCGCATGTTTCGTTTTGTGATGAGTTTACTGCTCATTAGTTGGTCCCACAGTAAAAGTTGTTCGTATTCATGGGTAGAACACCCTGTAAAAATTTGGATGGTGATAAAAAATCTTCCTGTATACACGAGCGGGACGTCCTTGCTGCAGTTTACGCGTGTTTGACAATTTGTGACATTCATTTTGCGATAATATTAGATCGAGAAACTGGAACTACTGCGTGCAAAATACATCACCGCCCCATATCGGTAGAAAAATAAAACGAGATCGTTCACAGCAATTTTTTATTTTTATTCAGCAAATATAAGTAACATTAGTAGGTAAATTGAAGCATTCAATCAATCAGTTCACAATGAAATTGAAAATTAATATTTTAAATTGCAAATTGTAATTATAAATTCTAAATAATTGTACTTTAACTTATCGTGCCTATTAGTCGAAAAGGCACTTAAAAAAATTAAGAAAAACAGTCGAGAGGTCTCGTGGGCCCCTCGGCTGGTACCAAGTTCCTATCAACAAAATGCTTATCGAATCTATTGGACTCGTCAAAACAAGAACGCGCCAACGAAGAGCGCGGGCAGGCGATGCGATGCGACGTGGTGGGTCGGGGACACAAGAAATTTCACGCGAAGTCGCGGTCAGAAGCTACTTTAAAATCTTCTGGGCACGCTCGTTCCATCATAGACCTCATCCATCGATTTCCATCAGGCGTGATCGAGGTCAAGAGCGGGCCCATTCAGCATTTTTTTTAATGCTTTGAGTGTTACATTTGTCGTGACGGTCAAAAGGCATTTTTTTTTTCGTTTTGCTGTCGTTCGCCAAGTGAACCCAAGTGTGCGGAGTCTGTGGTTAGGAACTTCGTTCAAATAAACTTAGCTTCTAAACAAGAGAGTAATTACAAAATATTTTGACTGTAAGTCTACAGTATCAACCTAATAACAGTAAAATTAAAGCTCAACTTAATTTTTAATTAAAGTAGAAATCCTAAAAATATCCATTTCCATAGGAATGAAGTTGAGTTCAGACTATACTCCGACTTTTAATTAGCTGTAGTAAAATTACAGTTCTTAATAACTCATTTCGGACTGCGTTTAGAGAGTTAAGCATGTCAAATAAGTTTCATTTGTTACACTATTCTTTTCATGAAAAACAAGATTTGGTTGATGGCCGCTGCCGCGCGATGGAGAGTAGTGGTGGCCCAGTGTTATCGGCCGCGACTTACGAGTTGTAGGTCGTAGGTTCGAACCCAGACAGGCGCTTTACTTTGTGTAAATTATTTCATCACCACTGCTCTCAAAACGGTAAAGGAAAACATCGTGAGGAAACCGGCATGTCCTAGAACCAAAAATTCGACGACATGTGACATCTACCAACCCGCACTGGGCCCGCGTGGTAGATTACGGCCCACTCCCTCTCACTGAGAGGAGGCCTGTGTCCCAGCAGTGGGAACATTATAGGCTGATTATGTATGTATGTATGTATAAGCTGTCAATTTACTGCAGCTAATTAAAAGTCCGACTATAATATTTAAGTCGGAGATATTTGGCCAACTGGCGCACAGAAGCAAATAAAAAAAAAGGATAAAAAATATGTGATCAAAATTAAAACAGAACAAGACAGTTAACATTTCAGTTTTGTAAATAAACTAGTCCTCCTGCTCCAGACCGTATTTCGGCATGGTGACCTATCTCAACATCACCCGCACTGGGCCTGAGTGGTGGATTACGCCCACTCTCTCACAGAGAGTGGGAACATTATAGGCTGATTATGGGCCATTTTGTTCTTAAAAATGTTATAGCGCAGACTTCTACGCCGTCCGGTTATAATTCATCTGCGGTATTGTACAGAGGCCAGCACATCAAGCTACCCCAATCTGTCAAATTTCTTTGATAGATTTTCAACTTTACCACAAACAAATAAGGTTCATATTCAATTGGGAAAATTTGACAGTTTCGGGTAGCTTGATGTGCTGGCGTATGTACATGGCGAATAAAAATGGTTAATTTTGATCACATAAAACTACACACAATCTTATAATTAAGTAAATTCTTCATCTCCTATTTCTATCTCCTCCAATTTAACGACAGTCTCTCCTGACACACCGCTTCTGCAACAGAAGATAACATATCAATCTGCCTGCAATCCATGAAGAGTTAAGCATTTCGCCAGTAAGTCCCATGTAATAGGGGGCGAGCCTATTGCCATCAACCAGACACAAATCCAGACTCCGGGCCGCTACTGAGAAATTCCTAATGAAAAAACCCAATAACACTTTTCCCGACCTGGGTATTGAACCCGGGACCTCTTGCTCAGCACTCAGCAGTAGTACTACCGATCAATCGAACCTCATGCTTAGCAGCAGCAGCTAGTTATTTTAATAAAATTTTGATACCTAAATGATATTTATTTTGTAAATTGTTTAAAAACTGGCACTCCGGGAGTGCCGACAGAAGTGAAAACAAAGCACAAATAGAATACTTTGCCATCGACACTGACATATCGGATATACGAGTACATTAAAACCGAGTACATCCCGAGGACACCCGAACACATCCAAATGTAGCAAGGTGCCGGTAACAGTGTCGCGAGTTAAATGGTTTTTTCCCATCTCAAAAAATGCCCATCGCGCCTACAGAAGTTTTCACTAAACTTTAACTTTTTTTTTCACTCACATCACTCTTGACTGTTCTGAGATGAATCAACGAATCAAACTAAGACGTCAGTCTCTTTTAAAGTCCATACAAGTATATTATCAAATAGCTGTTTCAGATTCGCGACAAATGGTAAGTTAAAAAAATTGGGGGGGCTCTAGAAAAAAAAAAACTTTTCCCAAATTGGGCGGTGGTCAAAATAAGGTTGAGAACCTATGATGCAGGTTAATATCTGAGGTGGTCTCTTGAAGAGAGCATCACACAGGTTTGAGTGGACCTGTCCAGTCAGTGCTGGCGTGCATCAGTTAACGTGTAGCTCAACTCAGAATTTATAAGACTTTAACAATCCGACGAAAAATACCAAATTAAGGACTGTTGGGTCGGCCGCATCGGAGTAAGCAAGCTGAAATGGCAGAGGGTTAGCCATGTTTGTCGAAGGACCAATGGCCGGTGGAGCAGAGGAGTCCTGGAGTGGAGACCGCATATTGGCAAAAGTAGTGTGGGACGCCCCCAGCTAGATGGACCGACGACCTTAAGGTGGCTGAGACTGACTCGATGCGGAAGGCAAAGGACAGAGTGATGTGGCGCAGCCTAGGAGAGGCCTATGTCCAGCAGTGGACTGCGATTGGCTGAGTTGATGGGAAGGCCGCATGAAGTATGATCGCCATGTATTATACTGCTGTTGTTGGATTGTGTGGATACGCTGAAACGCATGTCGGATAATCACGGAATTTGTAGGCTTAGGGTGGATAAACGAAATAACCCAGACAATCATGAAATCTATCCGTAATAGGTATAAAGTCCTTTACTTATGCACTTACTCGTCTAATTCTTCCGTGAGTCGAACGCTACTCGAGGCAGCCGAAGTCGAGGATTCGCCTTGTGTATGTTGCCTGCACAAAAATATACATGAAAAAAAGAAAATACATTTATTTAGCACAGACTAGAAGGCACATAATACATACATTAATCAAATAAAAAGTGTAAAGTCCGATGTAAGAAATTAGCAGGCTCACGGCTGCGCCAAAAAGGCCCAGTTCAGCAAAAATGCCAGACAACTCGTGCCTGACGCTGGTTTTCAACTGGACCTGATGTGTGAGGTGACGGATCTAAATCAGTTTTAAGGTCATATCACACCGCACAAGTATCAAACCTAAAAGGGATCGGCACCGCATCAACTCTCTCTTTGTATGAAACTTCCTACTGCAACGCACGCTAATCGGAAACGTAACGTAATCGCCTCGCCTCGGGACAAGCTCACGAACCGCGGTGCGGTGCGTTACGGCACGTCGTCCCCGCGCTTACGTCTCTCCGTACCCGAGATTCCGTCTCTTCGTCCACCCTTGCCCCTCTCACCCCTCCGGCCTGCCTGCTGCACCATCATCCAGCGGTCG
The DNA here is from genome assembly GCA_963669345.1 of Gortyna flavago. NCBI lineage: Eukaryota > Metazoa > Arthropoda > Insecta > Lepidoptera > Noctuidae > Gortyna > Gortyna flavago. The sequence continues at coordinate 4,088,436 of OY770155.1, read as the reverse complement.
GCGAGCCGTAAGCGCGGCGTCTCCTAGCCGTAGCCGAGTCGACGTATCGGAGCTGCTGATCCGCTTTGGTTACGTACTTACGTTAGGTTGACGCCTGTTTGACCGAGGCGAAAGGCGATACGGTGCCGATCCCTTTCCGATTTGATGCGTGTGCTATGAGCTATGACCTTTATACTGCAACGTGACATGTGTATACACAATTAAATAGATAAACAAAATAAATTTGTGTCAGAAAAACTCAAAACTCAAAGCATTTATTTCATTTAAACCATTTACAGGCACTTTTGAATTGTCAAGAAGTCGGTCTGTCAGAAAATATGAAGCTAGTTGCTCATTCCAAAGCGTAGCTACCTATGGAGAAGAACGTGCAGGAAACTCCATGGACACTCTTTTAAATTATATTTTACAAAAATATTATCAGATAAAACAGTAACGAATATGTATGAAAAGTGTGATATTGAATAACATTGCAAAAAGATATTGCTTATCTATTGCTTCATATTATGTTCGAAAAGTATTCTCAGCAACGTAAATAACGCAATTAATGTTGCTGAATTGCTACTGATAATGCGTTACGGAATTACCCCACTGTCTTGTGTGTGTGAGTTGCGAGTGTGCACGAGAAACCTATACTCTAAAATAAGATTAGACGTTTAAATAAACCTTTTTTGCCGTCAGTTCAACGGATTTTGACTTCTATTGTGTTGGTGGCATGAAAAATGGCAGATGCAGTAAAAAGTTGGTATTGTAACCTCGTTTTTGCTTTTAATGTCATCCTTATGCCTACGGAATAGAAGTCAAAATCGGTTGAACGGACGGCAAAACGGTTTGTTTAAATTACTAATGTTATTTCAAATGGTTTATAGACTGTGATCATTCGGGCTAGCATAAACGTTAGGTCATTCACTTCGCTATAGTATCCAATTTTGTTAGAGTAATCGGGAACTTATTAGGAAAAAATTTATATAAAAAAAAAAACATTTCTTCTCAATAATTTCTGTTATACAGGATCAAATTAGCTAGCGAAACTCTGCAGACGTGATGGCTATCGATATCTATACATATACGATAAATAAAATTATAAAACGATATGATGATTTTTTTTGGGGGTCAACAACCGCTAGTACTTTTGTTACTTGAGTTGAGAAAATCTGTTTTCTTTTGTTTTATCGTGTTTAGACATTATCGAAACCCATCACGTCTGTAAAGTCTACGCAAAAAAAAAAATCATTTCAAGTGACTGCGGACTGATATTTGCGGTCGTTGACCCCACAAAAAAAATTGGTTGTCTGTAAAGTCGGTTCACGGACGATAATTTTACGCGATAACGTCATAAGAAAACATTGATGAAAAATTGCATACTTTTATGAATTGAATTATTATCATTTACAACCTATACGTAAGTAGGTATTTGTATATACAAGGTGTAACAGAATAAACCCAAGACCTGAAAGTAGTTTGTTCATAATTGATTATTATATCGATTTCAGTAACTATAAATATTCAAAATTTTATGTATTTTGCCATACTGACCGCCGATCGAGCCAAAGAAAAATCAATCTTATTTCAAGGCAATAAGACTCAATTTTAAATGCGTACAGTATTGTTAAAGTCAACACGATTTTTTTAATAATAACAGCTCTAAAAAAAAAAGTTTTGCTCATTGTATTATGCTTTTAACTCTATACTCTAATTGGGGTGTATGAGGTCTTGCGTTAATTATGTTACACATTGTATATACATTCCTGTCATAGAGCCTTAGTTCCCATTAAGATATGTAGATGGCGTTTCGAATCTGTATGCTTCGAACTGGCACAAGAGGGCTCTTTTCTCCCACTCTTGTATTATTATTAAATACTCTTTGGCGCTCGGGTTAGGCTCGCCTTAAAGCGCTCTAAGTTAGTTGAAAGAGCTTACTCATTTTCAATTATATTTTTTTTATAAAGCAGAAGGCTTTAAAAAAAAATTAAAATAAATAAAGACCATTTGTAAAAGTTTTTCTTTTATATATATATTTTTTTTAAATATTTATACTTTAATAAAATTCTAGCATCTGAACTTTATCTAAAGCCTTTTATTTAATATTCTATGCACGTGCAAAAATTCAAGCGTCTTTCTTGAAAAATAAAGAAGTTATCGATTTTTCATCTGAAACAGACCTTGATTTTACATAGTGCGGTGGCAGCTGTCTGATATCGCCGCATAGAATCACGTGGATGCCTCCGAATGGTTTGTCGTAAATGCCGGTGATCTGCTGGAGTCGGTAGTTAATTTTTTGGAGAATAGCTGAACTTAACATGCTGATCTCGTCCACGAAAACAGCTTTGACGCCAACGAACATGTTTCTGTAGGCTTGCAAATTCTCCGTGGTTAAGAGTTTTGTCATGCGGGAAGTTGTGAGACGAAACGCTGAATGCACAGTAGTGCCACCAAGAGGTACAACGGCTTTACCTGTGCTGGCACACGCAATGGAGGCGTTGTTCATTGAGTTGTGCTCCTGAGTGTAGCGGTTGTACGTCTCCATAAGGCACTTTAAGGTGTAAGTCTTTCCACAGCCCGCGGGACCCGTGAAGAATATTTGTAACGCTTCAGCAACGTCATCTCCGCAATCATGTAATCGATGTATGACCTCAAGAATTATCTCCCGTTGTTCTGGGTTGGTTGTTTTTACAAGCTCGCAATACTGCTGTTTAGTCATCACAATGCTGCGTTTCTTTTGGTTAACATCATCGACGTTCTCGGCACCATCTTCTAACGACCGTTGGACAAACGCTGCTCCTGATTCATCTTCTTGCAAATTGCTGTTATCATCGTTTTGCAAAATCATCGTCGCTTCAAGTTCCTTCATGACGTTTTCAATGTTTAAATTCGTCTCGAATAAGCTACGGCGTTCCATAATCGTGTCTTTGTTATCGTCAAATAATTGCAAAAATTTATTTTCATCAACAATATCTGACATTTCGTTGCGAAACTGTACGTAAAGTAGAACCATCTCTCGTTTATAATTGACAGTTTCATCAATGTCGTAGCGTCTGTATCGTATGACTCGTCCGAGCAGTCGTCTGCGATATTCTCTTGGTGCTCTCGACGTCTTTGCTTCAGGTACAGCTTCAGAATCTTCCTCGTCATCCCCGTGCACGTCGTCCTCTTCGTCAACGAAATCATTAGCATTAGCATACCACGAAGCAAACTCAGCCAAATACACTTGTTCTAATGATGCAGGTCGTTCTTCATATCGCTGTATTATGTTTTTGGTCCAAACATCAGTGCTGTCTCCATCGATGCCTTCGCGGTCCATTTGCTGCCGACGCTTGCGGCAGCATTGTCTTTCTGTCGGCCTCACTGTCGGGATGTACACAACTTGACGACTCGTCTCACTCATTGGTTGTCGTAGTAGATACCATGCTGCTTCTTGCGCTGACATCTCAACTGCGTTAAGCAGTTTGATACTTAGCGCTTTCAATTGGCCTGTGTAGTCCTGGTCGGGATGCTCTCGCATCATCGTGGTAAGCTCACGACGTAGGTTCCCCATTCCACGGGCTGATTTATTTACGTACTCTACGACATACTCTGCGCAGCTGTACTCATCCAAGATGAACTGAATGTCGATGTTAGAGTTGACTTCGCCGGCAAGGTACGGATTAAACGTGTTTGTCATAAGTTCGTCGAAGTTTCGTCTGAACACCAGAGTCGGTCTGCGCAACGTTGAACGCACAATGTCGAGGTATGCAACGTAAGTCAAATCATTAGCATTAAGAAACTCATCCATGCATGCGTATTGACGTTCACTGAGAGAGGTACGCAGCTCCTTGGCCTTCTGTTGTAGCGTTTGGTGGCGTCCATCAGATTGAGGCATCGGAACCAGTACACGGGTCGTGGGCATAGGCCAGTACGGGATCCCGGATCTGCAAGTTGTCTCGCCTCGCATTGTGCAAGTGAAACTATGTTTGTGCATCTGGTTAGCGTAGATAGAATTATTTGGCACATCATCTCGAGCAACCGAACATAATTTTTCCACGAGATCGATGGTTCTTGGCATATTTTCCGACACGGTCTCACGTGGGTCGTCGTTCAACCACAATAAAATATGTGCGTGTGGGCTTCCTTGATGCTGGAACTCAATACGAAGGAAGTAATCTTTAACGAAATACTTGCCGAACGGATTGTAAGACTGTTTCGATTTCAGCATTTTCATCAAGGAACCAACGAGCTTGTAGAAGTATATGCAGCACGTAACAGGATCGTCGCTCACTAAAGTACAGCGCTCAGAAGTGTTGAGATCTTTTGGCGTTTTCCCTGGATATTTTTTGCTCAGTTTAAGAAGTATAGTGAGCAGTTTCATCCAGCGTATTTCGTTGGCACTTATGGTGAGGAAGACGGTTGGTTTACCAAGTTGGCGAATTATTGCAAACAGGTCTCGTTTACGAGAGGCCCAGTATTGGACGGAGTTTGGCACTGACTTCATGAAAGCGAGGTTTTTTATGACATATTCTTTCAGAAATTCTGTGTCCTCTAACATACGTCGCGTAACATTCTCCGTGACCGAAACATTGCGATACGTGCTGTAAATTCCATTCGCCATGCGCAGCCGCAATATTTTCATTGCAACGTACAAGATTTTTTGAGGCGTGGCCCCGCGTCTGTCGCGACGTCGTATCTCACTGGTCGCTATCATGTAAGGTGTTAATGAAATTCCCATGTTGAACCGACGTGGCTCTCCGAAGTATATCGTTGGAAACGACAACTCTTCTGCATGACGGTCATGAATGATGTTGAGAGGTGTCGGCTGATGTCCTGGTGCGGTATTGAGAAAATCTTGTTCGTTCCACATCATGGTATGTTGTCTTGAAGCGAGAATCTCAGATTCAGGCGTGTTTTCAGCGCAGATATTTTCTATATGGTTGGACGGATCATCCTGTATGTCATCGAGAAACGGCACAGTAGGATGCAGTCTCGACAAATCCACGTTGATTTCATACAAACGATATAATGGAGAGTTCTGCAGTACAGTTAGCCACGCACTGATTGTACTTTTGGACATGTATCCGCTGATGTACACCGATTTGTAGACAAGATTTCGCTTGATGTTAACATTAATGACGTCATCCTCATTTAATTGGCGCGGCAAACATTTAACCATCTCTTGTGCGTCTACTGGTACGTTGATCACTTGCCCTATGATTCCATAAGATAAATCATGGCGCAGACGACGCACTTGCATAAATGGCAGACGTGGCGATATCAATCGTTCACTGATGGGATCCAACGGTGGTAGGCCTGGTGGTTGGGCTGGATATGAGAATCCATTAACTTTAGCTAGAGGCGGCATCGATTTTTTGTTCAGTGTACGTTTGCAAGTGTTGCAAACCATTTCATATTCTTCTCTGTGCAGTCGTCGATTTTCTTTAATGAACCATTCTGAGATCACCTCCAGCTGTGCCGCAGTGATGGGTTTGAGGTCGTTCTTGAACCACAGTCTGTCGCAAACCGAACAAGCGTAGCCAAAATCGTTGTCCAGAAAAGTTGATTTAAATCTCATGATCGAGGATGCCCATTTGGTGTTCCAGGTAGATTGTGCCTGATGTACTTCAATTTGATGAGAAGAATTACCTGGTTGAACAGTGATTTGACGTTGTGGATGTGTGAGCTGATGTTGAGTACTAGTTTGGACGTCGTTTGACCTTGCCCCCGAACGAGAAGAGGATGAACCACTGACATGAGCCGAGTTAGCAGCTTCTTTGCGTAGTCTGCAGCTGCGCTGTCTTTCGGCATCCAATTTCCTCGCAGCTATCGCCTGTGCAGCAGTTCTGGATGCTGCTATACGCTGTCTGTACTCACGTTGTTTCTGTGCCTTCGATTTTGGAGCAGAGATTGTTGGTGGCTCAGCGAATGGCGTTGCAGTCGTGGATGCGGTGGCGTCTTGCGTCTCCGTGAATACATTACTACTTGAAGGTAGTGGAAGATCGGTGAGATGAATAGGTTCGTTAGGTTGGTCTGCCATGGTGTGATTGTAAGCGGTTCTGCAAAAGAAATTGTTAGCAATTTATTTTAAAAATTATTTTATCAAAGATAAAGGGTACTTATTGATACATTGTTAATTAAAATTTGATGACTTGTGATTTTTTTTTTGAATTGGCGTTGGGCTGGACGAAAATACATGTAATTAAATACGAATCAATACACTTAATTAAATTCATCCATGATTTGATTTTATTTTAATGTTTGCAAGTTTAATGTGAATTATTTGTTTAAAAATAATTATGAGCATTTTTTTTAAATAAACTTTTATCAAATTAATGTTAATGCAGTGTTAATTTAAAACGATGAAATTGAAATCATAAATCACATTCATGAAATTGATGCTTTTCAAAAGCCCGCCAAAACCTGCTTGATATAATAATAATATATTCCCTTGCACTGCGTTAACTTGTCATTAAAACATAAATATTTTTAAAAGTCTGGTTAAAAACATTAATTTTTAATTTTCAAATATTATTTACCGTTTTTGCAGTTTTCACAAAATGTGAATTTGGCTGAAATTTTGGTACAATATAGCCTGTAACATGCTGATTGAAAGTTATTAGGGGCGCATAAAAAAATAATGGCCAGTTTTAGATACAGCCATTGTTCTGTTCAAGTCAAGATGATTTTTATATAAACAAAAAGCATTCATATCAACCCCAACAGGTTCCAATTCATATATTATAGTTTAAATGTTTCTACGTCTATATACCTCGAAGGGGTGGGCAGAGATGTTTAACACACATTTCGAATAGTAGACAAGCGGTCCGTCTGATTTTGTTGAAACTTTGGGATCTTGTATTGAAAGTATTTTTTTTAAGGAGTATTTTTAGTAAAAGATTATTTACAGCAATACAGAGCATTTACAAAATATTTAAAATAGATAAATACAATATATTTTATAAAATAAAACCTAAAATGTTCTATGTTATGGGTTTGGTTTACGCACTTAAGTCCTTCAAATGGACCATTGTGCGTGGGCCATGGCGGCCGTCGTTGGTTATTCTAACCAGCCCACCTCCTCCAGAAGCTGATTAAGTCTCCTGGTCTGTTGAGAACATCTGTGTACGATCTGGGTGTCCCGAGGGTTTCTGATCTAATCTGCGTGACGCATGTGCACTCAAAGAGCACATGCGCAACGGTCTCATCAGCCTCTATGCAAGCCCTGCACAGGGGACTGTCCGTTATGCCTATTGTGTGGAAGTGTTTCTTTAGCGAGCTGTGTCCCATGATGGTCCCCGTCACCAGGCGCAGGCCTTTCTTGTCCAGTCGCAATAACCGCCTGGTTAGTTTGTCATCCAGTGATGGCATGAATCTAAAGTCCGCATGTTTAGCTATACAGGATATGTATCAATTGCATGCAAAATAATAATTATTAGTAAATTTAAGTTTCAATGTCGCAGATACAGAGTCAATTACAATAATAATAGTTTTCTCTCAGCATTATCTGCAATTACAAAAGTCCAGGAATTTATAATTTATTGTTGAGAAAATATTTAAGTTAAGAAATTTTTTAGTTACTACATAACTATAACAAAAATCATCTTCCTGACTTTAACAGAACAATGGCTATATCTCTAAAACTGGACATTTTTTTTTTTGCGCCCATAATAACTTTAAATCAGCATGTTACAGACTATATTGTACCAACATTTCAGCCAAATTCACCGAACGGCTTTTTCTATACATTTTGTCCTTTAATTTAAATAATTTGTTTAAATATAATCAATTAATCACGAACAATTAGTTATAGAAATTAACTGAAATCAAATCAATATCAATAAATTGTTAATTTTAGTAGTTTTTTAAAGGCTGCTTTTAAAAAGCCTGCCTGTTATTATATATATTATAGAAGATTTTATCGCACTGTGGTTGGCCCGTTCAACTTGTCATTTTGACAGACACATTTTTTTATGACATGTGTGAGGTTAAACAATAATTTTTAATCTTACATTAATAGCTACGCACGATATTTTTTTTAATTGAATACTTTAACATACACACATTGTGGTATATAAACAATTGGGTTTGTGGTGAAGAAAAAGATTGGTAAACTAGTACTTTTAGTGCGGAGCACCGTTGACAGCGTCAGACAACTGTTGTAAAAAGAAATGTACGGCGCATGTCTACGGAAGAAGCTTCTAGAATATTCTAGAAGCTTCGCGTGGCTCTTATTGGCCGGGCGGGAATGTGACGCATTTCCGCCAGAAGTGCGTGGATTATGGCGGGTGCGGTTAGTTATCCGACCTCTTCACGTTATAATACTAAATAAAAGCAGTTAAGTTTTTTATACGATCATTTAACATGAGTCATAATATTTTTAAGTTAAATTTGTAACATGACCTAGGTATTAATGCTGCACTCACCGACCGATGCTACTTTTTTTTAATAATCAAATGACAAATATTATATGAGATTATATCGCTAGTCAAATTTTTAAAATGCAAGAATTAATTACTTACCTTTTTTGCCGCAATTTTTGTTGTAATTAACAATGGAAACCACATTAACTTTCACTTCACTTTAAAAACAGTTCACGAGTAGGTTGTGTGCTGTCGCTGTCTCTTATCTACTCAGATGCATCGGCCGATGGAGTGGAAGAGACACAAGCCGACCGCTTAGCCCGATCGTGCCTCTCTATCGGTTGTTCCGCGCTCTCGCTTGCACGCTTGGCTAAGGCGGAACCTGACAATGAATCATGCTTTTTTGTAATCGAATTCATCGATTTATAAGACGTTATCACGTCAAAACCATGAAATTAATTTATTTTTGTTTTTAAATCATAATATATTAAGATATCGATACCATCACATCTTCGGAGTTTCGCTAGTTAATTTATTTTGACCCTGTTTATTCTGATTCAGAGAAGAAACAAATGCCTAACTAAGGGTTTTAAAATTGAGATTGCTATTTAAAAGTACATTGTAGGTACCTTGCGGGGATTCAAGGCTTGATGTGTGTAAAAAAAAAGTGCCTCCTCAAATGACAAAATGTACTTACCGTGTGGATGTGACGTCACTTCTTCTCGGTATCTTTCTTCCTTTACGTTTAGTTGCAGCGGGTTCAGTTAGTGGGGGCGTCTCGATTGTACTGCAATAAAAAAAAATAAGATTTTTAGTATCATTATCAGTTTAAACATTAAATTACTTTCTTCGAGAGAAAAAATCTGCCTAGCCTTTTCCCAACTATTTTGGAGTTGGCTTCCAGTCTAACTGGATGCCGCTGAATACCAGTATTTTAAGTATCTTAGTATTTTAAGTATCAAAACACAGTACAGACATTATAAAAATTAATGGAGTGGAACCTAAACTAGGGCAGCCCTGTATTTCAGGACTCCAGGTGTTCCTCCCTTTGTACATTTTACATAGAGCGGGCGCCTATCTGACCTCCACACCACAGTTACTGGGTAACACGTTACCCATTGGCAAGACTTTCAGACTTGACTTTCATTGTCAGACTTTCGGGCTTCTGACTACCCGTAACGACTGTCAAAGAGCCTTAGAGCCAATACAGGTTGAAATTGAATACATGCGACAAATCGAAATGGGAGATTGTACTCATCATTATGAACAACTTTTACTATGGGACCAAACCTGAAATCGCAAAAAAAAAACAGCTGTTCCCTACATTTTGACGAGTTATGCGAACATAAATGTAGGAAACAGCTGTTTTTTTTTTTTCGCGATTTTTGTTTTGGTTGCAGGCAAACTACGCCTGCGCGCCATTTTCCATACAAGTTAATATTTAACAATACAAGTCTGTTTTTTTCCTCGAGTGTGTTGAAAACGTCATTATACTCTCGGCTTCTATATGCTATCATAATGTACTATTAAAATCTTTCAGTCTGATCTGTCTTAGTCTGTCAAAAATAATTCGAATTTCCCTATATTTTTGACAAGTTTTTGACATTTGTTTGTCGCCGAGATGAAAATGCGACTTATTGGCTTCTGCCGACCTATTCTGTAAAATCTCACAATAAAAACTCTAAATTAAGCAAGTTTGATGTGAGCTGTCAGTGGTGTCAGTCCATATCACTAGATGGAATGACAGCTCACGACACCTAAGTTTTCACGCTGAGATGTTTACAGAATATACCGGCTGATGACACTACTGTCAGCTCACGTCACAAAGTTTTTATTGCGCGATTTTTCTCACTGAAACAACTTCTAAAATAGCGAACAGAAATTACTTACTAATTCACGTCATCATCCGGCGGTTCTGCCTTTACTTCTACCGGAATTGTGGTAATTTGAAATTGCTCCCTGAAAAAAAAAAAGTTTTTTTTTTTAAATGCGCTCTTTGGGTTCGGCGCAGCATGTCTTTTATTTATTTATTTATTTTATTTTTACAATTTTAGGAAAGCTTACAGCCTAATACAATTAAATGGTAACGATATAGTAAACAACTGACAATTGCTAATTACAAGCTTCCACATACATTTTCTTCCATACTTCTCTATTAGTCGTCATCTCGGTAGTCACTCCCTTTCTAACCATATCATCATTCACACAGTCCATCCATCGTTTCTTAGGTCGTCCCCTACTCTTGTAGTTATAACCATCGACATTCTTACTCAAAACTTTCTTCATTCCTCCGTAACACATGCCCATATTGCTCATACCATGACAACCGATTTCCACACAACTTTTCAGTCACCGGTGCCACTTTCAGACTTCCTCTTATGTACTCATTTCTTATTCTATTCATTCGTGTAACACCACACATCCCTGTATACTTACTTTTCGAATTCGGGTTCTAACTTCACTACCAGCGTCTCAACACGAGCCTCGTCTTGTGCTCTGAAAAAAAAAAAAAAAACATTATAAACATTTTTGTATTCTGGACTCTTTTTTACTGCCACTGGGGACCTTAGCACACCTTTGCCGCTAAAATAATGATGGAAAACCACTTTAATGAATTCTGCTAAGAAATATTTCTAGATTATGTTGCGATTCGAGTAGCGGAGCATCGTGAGGGTTAGTAGAATTGTAGCAATCGGAACAAAATGTCGTGGCTTTCGACTAATTAAATACAGTCTGTTAAAGTCAACTTCGGACATCTTAGATTAGTTTTTCCGTAAACACATTTTACTAAAAAAAAAAAGTTTCGCTTTTCTTAAACTAGTCTGAAACTGCCACAGATTATACGTGCACAGCAACAAAATAGCGGGCTAAACGCGGGAAAGTGATAGAATCATAATCAAATCTGCGGTTTCGCGGCGGAAATGTGATACCCCCCCGAAAGTCACCACACTGTGTGTGTGCAAGATTTTTTTATCACCATCCAAAATTTTACAGGCTGTTCCACCCATGAATATGAACAACTTTCAGTATGGGACGAACTTTGAAATCACGAAAAAAAAAATCTGCTGTTCGATACCTTTTGGTCAAGTAGGTATTGATTGAACTTTTGTATTAAACAGCAGATTTGTTTTTTCGTGATTTCAGAGTTGGTTCCATAGTGAAAGTTGTTCATATTCATGAGTGGAACAGCCCGTAAAATTTTGGATGGTGATAAAAAAATCTTCCTATATACCTGGATGCGGGAAGCACAGGACCGGTGGAAAAGGTTTTTATAAATTTTATTAGGGGGGACTTTGTAGGCCTTTTAGACTTTAGATCTGTTGATGATTTTTTATATTATCAAGTACCTGGTACTTGTAGACAGGCCTACGCTGTCCTCCCATACCTATTGTAACTTGAAAACATTGTAAAAACAAACTATTTTTAAAAGAGTAACCGTGGAGTTTCTTGCCGGTGCTTCTCCATAGGAAACGACCAATTGGAACCGTGCACCTAGCTTCTGACGTTTCATAAGTGCCCATGTAGGTTTATGTGAAATAAAATATTTTGATTTTGAAGTGGAGGCAAATGTCCAGCAGTGGACGTCTTTCGGTTGAAATAATGATGGATGTTCAAAATAAATCAAACTCACTCTTCTTCTTGGCTTGGCTGTCCACCGTCGCCGGCATCATCATCTGAACTATATTCTTCGCTTAAACTGAAACAAAAAAGACAATATGGTTAGAAAATGCAAACGGCGTTTTCTTTTGTTGGAACATAACATAACAAAACGCCTGTAGTCCCAATTGAGCAGTGGTGGCCCAGTGGGGTCGTGGGTTCGAACACAGGCAGGCGCTTTACTTTGTGTAAATTATTTCACCACCACTGCTCTCAAAACGGTAAAGAAAAACATTGCGAGGAAACCGGCCTGTCCTAGAACCAAAAATACGAAGACAATGTGACATCTACCAACCCGCACTGGGCCCGCGTGGCCCACTCCCTGTCGAAGAGGAGGCCTGTCCCAGCAGAGGGCGGAACATTATAGGCTGGTTATCGTACTACTCCGACCTAACGTCAGCGTCAAACTTTGTTTGCGCGATGCAGGATTCAGTGGCTCCATCTATCAGTAACGACAGCTTCACACGCAGTTTTATTTAGACGTTCCTCAGTTGTGACATAGATGTCGCTACTGTGTGCTGTTAAAAATACAGTAATACAGAGTTAACAAATACCTCTCCGTCTTTATAGACCTCTTGCGAGCTCTGCTTTGTTCTTTTTCCTGTCGCTTCTCTGCATTGCGTTCCTCTTCCTCCTTCAGTATCTGAAGTACTGTCGTCTCACTTACTCCGGTGGCCATCGCAGTCCGTTGGCGGAACTTCGACAGAGGAGTCAGGTCCAGATCGGCATACTTCTTCTTTAACTCTTCATACTCGCATTCAAAGTAGTGGTACACTTTTGCGATGAGTATTTTTGTTTGATCCTTTAAAATAAAATAAAATTAAAATAAATCCTGAGAAAATATTAATTAACTACATAGACTTATAAAAACAACAACATAGTTGGGATAGGCTAGGCAGATGATGATAGACTTATAAAAAAGATGGACTCCGCGCCACGCATATCGAAAGTGAAGCACCGTTCCGATCTATGTGTGCGTGATTTGAGGGATACCAGATGAATGAAAGTTCCAATCTAAGATGATACAAACCCTATACAGCAATGATATTATAAAGGAAAGATACGCTACGTTCGAACAGGGTACTGAATCTCGAATATAATTCCGATAGATCGACATTGGTCAAACGTCAGTTGGTCGAGTTAGACGTCAGGGATTTGCTAGACTCAGTGAGTCCAGCCAATCCCAGACGTTTTACTGACAATTCCAATGTCGATCTATCGGAATTAAATTCGAGAGTAAGCACCCTGAGCGGCGTTCGGAAATTATTGAATTGTTATTACAAATGTACAAACGCCAGCAGGTCAAGCCACCCGAAACCTTCAAATTTTAGAGCTCGTAGCCGCCCGGGTAGATCTTTAAGGTAAAGTAACGCTTACCGAGGTCGGTCAGTGGATGAGTGACCATCGATAACATACCGAGACCCATCTTTGACAGTCGTTACGGGTCGAGAAGCCCGAAAGTCTGACAACCAGTCTAACCAAGGGCATCGTGTTACCCAGTAACCGGGTTTTGGAGGTCAGATAATTGCTCCATGTAAAATACTGGCATTTAGCTGCACCCGGTTAGACTGGAAGCTATCAAAATACTAGGCAAATAATGATAATGAGAAATCGATATGCCCTTGTAAATTGTATTATAATAATTTGATGTACAGAGGCCAGCACATCAAGCTACCCCAATCTGTCAAATTTCTTTGATAGATTTTCAACTTTACCACAAAGGTATAAGGTTCATATTCAATTGGGAAAATTTGACAGATTGGGGTAGGTTGATGTGCTGGCCTCTGTACTTATATTTTGGTAGGTACCTACCTCTTGTATTCCTTCAGCAGTGTGTTGTACTTCCGTGTTGCATTTTGGACAAAATACTTTAAATTCATTGCCACTCGGAGAGAAGTCTTCATTCTGTAAAAAAAAGAAAATTTTAAACGTTAATAATTTAACAAGCTCCATAGCTTTCTAGACTAAATACTGAAGATATTATTTTAAACTCATTTGGAGAGACATTGAAATAGGAATGTCGCGGAACACTCTGATCCCAGGTAGTTCGGACGTTTTTTATCGCGGCGATTATTTTCCGCGCACTCGATTTTCATCTTCGATATAAAAGACGTTATCACGTCAAAAAGTAATGACGATTTAGAACACCTAAAACGCAAATTCTGGAGGGCCGTGCCAGGCTAATGTACAGAGGCCAGCACATCAAGTTACCCCAATCTGTCAAATTTCTTTGATAGATTTTCAACTTTATTACATAGGAATAAGGTTCATATTCATTTGGGAAATTTTGACAGATTGGGGTAGCTTGATGTGCTGGCCTCTGTACATGATATTTCGGGTAATTTAGGGAAAAAAAAACGGAAAAAAAAATATTATCTCAATAACCGTGACACTTAGGACATGAGGTAGTAGGTACATAAGTAGCATCACATACGACGGTTAGAATTAGGTGGCATGTCAGGATTACCAAGAAGTCCTTCCGGTATTATTCTATTTCTAGAAGCAACTCATTAATTAAACACACCCTGGCCTCATTCATTAAGTGTTCTAAGGTGAAAAGATTTATTAAAGATAGTTGCCAACCTTTCATTACCATCACCAGTTCTCAGCTTAACTTAGTAAATGCTTAAAGCAATTGCGGCATTTGGTACTTGTTCTGCTAGACTTTGGATCAAATCATAAAACTGATCCGAGTTCATGCCAAGCCAAAAGTGACACAAATATGTAGGCATAATTAAAATATTTCAGAAATCTATATGGTAATTGGCAGCTCGCTGCATCATATTTATTTATTTTAGGATCTCCAACAAAAGATATACACTAAACATTATATAGTTAAAGGACGACAAAGTATTTGGTAGATGTACTCTTTCAATTACAGGAGACCACAGCATGCACAATAAAAAGAACAACTAAGCTAACAAATTAAATTCATAATAAATGAAAATTTTTGACGGAGAAACATAAAATCACAACAAATTCTGTAAAAGATTAAAATATAGAATAATAAAGCACCTAACATTAACATAAAAAAACACAAAAATAAAAAACAATTCACAATATTTTTTTTATGACATTTCTTATAAATATAGAGAGATTGGCTGATATCTAAATTTGTAGTTTTAGCTAGCATGTTGTATTGCCTACAAACTCTTGGTATAGCGGCGTAATGACCAAGGTTTGTTTTGGAGGCTGGGATGTAGAATAGATTACATTGAGTTATCAATGAAATGCTTTAGGGTGTTTACGGTTATATAATTTTATTAAAATCATATTTCGAGGCAAGACTTCCACCGGTTTGGCGTATTAAATTACGTATGATCTTTTCCGTAGCTAAGCATATTATGTACACGTCTTCTGCAGAATAACATAGACCACCCATGTCTTTTATGGTTATAAGTGTGTGATGTGGAAGTTTATTTGGTGTAGTCAAACTGTCAACGCAAACTTCACATTTTAACTTTTTTATTAATTGTCGTGATACATATCCAGATATATAACCTACTATCAATTTTGACTCACATGTAAACGATTCGTGGTCAAGCATTGTTGCAAAGATATCGCAATTATTTTCAGCTTCCAAATTGGATGTCAGCAATCGTGTACTTTGTAGTATTTCATAAGGTTGTTGGTCATATCTAGTTGAACAGGATGTACTGTTAATTATGTTTTCGGATGTAGAATTTAAAATTGAGAAATTATCCAGAGGGATGCAATTGCCGGTAAAAGATGACCGAAGTTCAAGATGATTTAAGGTTTTTTTATAGGCTGCTCTAAATTGCAAAATATTTGGATTGTTATTGTAGCCGCCATGTCTTCTTATTAACCCAAGAAATAGTTCCAGGTGGTCTTGGCTTATCCGGTACATAGATATGTAACGAAGCATCTGCTTTTCTTCAACTATGTAGTTGTATAGTGTCTTAAACGATTCAATGCATATTATGACACCAATGAATCCTGTTTTGTTAGCAGAGTCAACTATGTTTTTCTTTGAAATTTGTAATAATATTCTGGATGCCTGGTTTGTTCGTTTAATTATTCTTCTTGATTGAGAACGAAATTTCAATGCAAGTATAAAGGATTTCACTTTGTCCACATAAGAAAATATTTCAGACTTGCTTTTGCTATCGACAGGGCGTTTAAAATCATAGAAATTGCATTTTCTAGATATTTTTTGAAAATTTAGAGCATTTTGAGAAACTAATTTGAATATTTTGATGGTTGGCTCAATAGTTATTTTTTTTATAAATATGTAAAATTTTTAAGGTAGGTTACGTCATCAGTGGCACTAAAGATTAAGTGCTGCTGCCTCACTAGTACAGAAAAAAAAAAATTTTATCTGTCAACACAACATCATCCACACCTATCAAAGTATCAATATATTAAATTTTTTCATTCCATAGCATTTCATTCCATTTTTTTTGTATTCCATAGCTCTTCCGATATATTAAATATTGTCGATTGTTGAAACAATGTAATCAGATTTATAAACGAGATGAATAAGAGGCAAGTCGGAATGTTTAAATTTTATATATTTTTGACATAGTATAATTTTACACTTGACACTGACGGATTGTAGACAATACTTGCCACTTACTTTTTATTTTATTTTTGAGGTAAAGATACTAAACTGTACGGTCGCAGGTGACGTAATTTGAAGGGCACAGAAGGTCAATCGTATTTTATCAAATATATCAATAAATATTAATATTTTTCGTAAATTAATTAATCCATAATGATTAGTAACGCTATTCCTCGAAATGGTTTTTCAATTACAACATTTAAAAAAATATGAACAATGCCCATTCATAATATCAAAAAAAATATTCATTAAAGTTATGAAATTCACTGTTCCTGATGAATCTTGAAACTGTCTCGAATTCAAAACTTCATCACATAGAAGTAAAGCTTTTGCTTTTGCAGCTGATGTGTTGCAAGCTTTACTTTCATAATCTGTTGTCGAAAATTTATATGACGAGGTGTTAAATTTATATGACGAGGTGTTAAATTTATATGACGAGGTGTTAAATTTATATGACGAGGTGTTAAATTTATATGACGAGGTGTTAAATTTATATGACGAGGTGTTAAATTTATATGACGAGGTGTTAAATTGTTTCCAAATCTAAGACCTTCATTTTATTGAAGCTTATTAAGATTTATCAGTAGTTGCCATTTGATTTGTTATGTCACTCAGGCTGGCTGGACAAATCTTCAAAATAACTCGCATTTAACTAGGTTAATAGGACATTTTATGTGACGGCAAAACACCCTTATTTCAGAATTTGTGACGCAACAGAATCTTAGATAATCGATCGAAAACGTGTCCAGCCATCTTGAAAAACCACTTTTCGCTGGTCTCTCAATCTCGGTAACGGAAGTGATTTTGACGACATTTTGCTTATCAACGGGCGTCACATAAATTTGTGACAGGCATCGAGCTAAAAGTTTTGTGATACGTACAGCGGTTTAGTAGAAAAATGCAAAAATCTGTGTCCAGCCATCTTGATTTTACGTATAAAACTTTTGGCTGGCACTTCCGAATCTCAATAACGGGAGCGTTTTCGAATATGGTTCCTTTACTAACATTTAGTGACGCAATTTGTGACAGTAATAACGTTTGATTTATGGCGTCACATGTAAGGGTTTACGAGAAATCAATAAAAACTTAATGTCCAGCCAACCTGAGCTCAAGCTGGCTGGACACATGTATCTCCGCTGCGTGATGATCTACGGCCTTCGAAATATGTTCAAATTTTTGTGACGGGGACGATAATGATTTACTGAATTTGTGACGGAGAAACTTTGAGTAGTTTCAAAGATATTGATCATTTAAGTTTTCCCATACAAACATCCATTAATATTGTGAGGTGACCATCATTTTTACATAAATAAAGGATTTTTTTTAATCGACTAATCGGCCGGTAGCAGCCACGCCTGCTTTGTATTTGATTTTCATAGATGGCGCTGAGAAAACATCGTTCTTAAGAACAATGTTTCATCGATGTTACCAGTTTCAACATCGATGTTTATGAACGATACATCGATGCGGCCATTTATTTAATTTCAACTACAGATAACTTATTAGAATCGTGGATTCTTATTGGTTTTTTGACATAAAAATACCACAGCCAATTACTCTACTAAAGAAAATAGAATGACAGCGATACTCCCATAGACAAAATTACTAAAAATAAAATTGTGCAGACCGTATCGCGCTCGCTGTCACCGTTTATATATTTGATTAAAATGACGACCACCGACTTCATTTGCGCTTCAAACACTTAGGGCGGCGGTAAAAACAACGTTGTGGTACAAGGCGGGGGTTACTGAAGCGCAAATGGAGTTGATTGTCGTCATTTGAAACGCTCAATAAAAAGTACAAATCAATAAATGTGATTTTATTTACAGCAAACATTATTTTTTCATTTAAATACCTTCGAGCATTAGTTATCCTGACACAATATTATCTACCTATGTACTTACCATGAAAAACACCAATACCTACCTACTAAAAAGAGTAGGTATCTGCATGTAAATAAGCAATAACATCAAAAAATTACCCCTCCCCCCCTTCCTCACTTCTACACTTTTGTCTTCTATCGATTTAAGGAGGAAGCGCTAAAGTAGCCCGCGAAATTCAAATTTTCTCACGTTTTTTGCAATTTGCTGGTCAGTATTAAGTTGTACGATGATTAAAATACGATTCGCGGCCGTAACAAAATGTATTTACAGAATTATAATCTATAATTCATCAACACAACTCTCTAAGACCAAGTAATCCCCAAGAATGACTATTTCATGAAATCTTCACATTTGGGGATTATACTAAGTTAACAAGTTGTATTACTGATTGTAATGATTATGATTCTGTAAATACATATTTGTTACGACCGCGAATCATATTTTAATCAACGTACCACTTAATACTGACCAGCAAATTGCAAAAAACGTAGGAAAATTTGAATTTCGCGGGCTACTTTAGCGCTTCCTCCTTAAATACCTACAGTTGTTCGTATTAATATCACCAAAACACGGATTTTCATCCATTAAAGAAAACACCTTAAAACATACTTAGTCCTACATAAAACCTACATTATTGGTAACCCTACTGCAGTGTTTGTATGGGAAGATTTAAATGATCAATATCTTTGAAACTACTCAAAGTTTCTCCGTCACAAATTCAGTAAATCATTATCGTCCCCGTCACAAAAATTTGAACATTTTTCGAAGGCCGTAGATCATCACGCAGCGGAGATACATGTGTCCAGCCAGCTTGAGCTCAGGTTGGCTGGACATTAAGTTTTTATTGATTTCTCGTAAACCCTTACATGTGACGCCATAAATCAAACGTTATTACTGTCACAAATTGCGTCACTAAATGTTAGTAAAGGAACCATATTCGAAAACGCTCCCGTTATTGAGATTCGGAAGTGCCAGCCAAAAGTTTTATACGTAAAATCAAGATGGCTGGACACAGATGTTTGCATTTTTCCACTAAACCGCTGTACGTATCACAAAACTTTTAGCTCGATGCCTGTCACAAATTTATGTGACGCCCGTTGATAAGCAAAATGTCGTCAAAATCACTTCCGTTACCGAGATTGAGAGACCAGCGAAAAGTGGTTTATCAAGATGGCTGGACACGTTTTAGATCGATTATCTAAGATTCTGTTGCGTCACAAATTCTGATATAAGGGTGTTTAGCCGTCACATAAAATGCCCTATTGACCTAGTTAGTTGCGAGTTATTTTGAAGATTTGTCCAGCCAGCCTGAGTGACATGATTTGTTTGTCGTTATTATCGAACAACAGTATTTTCTTCTCGAACGTGTTTCTTATTAGTTTTATATAACATGGCAAGGGTCTATAAAAATGCAAACTTTTTCTCCTGTGCATGGATGTGGAAAATAACTCTTCATATTACTGACATCTGATAATTTACAGCCCAAAATTGCAGCTGCGCCGAAGTTTGCAGGACAACCATCAAATGTAACACTTAAAACTATGACGCCAACCTCATGGCACTTTTGCAAGCATATTTTTATCAAATTTGCCTTTGTTTCAGCATTTACACCGGCCGTCAAAAAGTACCCCACAAGTAATTTCCAATTTTCGTTAAGGGCAATCAGCATAAATACTAAAGCTTGCGCTGCCACAGTCTCGTCTTCTTCACCTTGCATAGGACCTGCTCCAAAATTAACTGAACCCAATTTTTGATTGTTGTGAAAAAGCTTTTGTCTCCTAATAGCTATTTCGTCAAAGACTAATGAGCAGAGTACAGGTTTATTTGAATTTGCGTTGGACTCCGATTTATTTTTTAACGCTGTAAATGCTTGTTGTGAAACCGGGTTCTGCATTAACCGTTGAATACCATCTGCAAATTGTCCTAGGATGTGGCAGAGCTTTATTCTCTAACGTATTTATATGCAACTGGTGAATAGTAGTGTAAGGTCAATGCGAATTTACGTAAAGGTGCAGTGTATAATAAATAATGCCTGCTCTGTTTATTCTTTTTCATTAAAGATTTATGTAACTCGACAACTTCTGCTTTAGCCATTAAATCAATCTCAGCATTTAAATTGAGACCGAATTTCTCTTTCAAATTTTGTACAATTGTTTTGTAAGAAGCACATTTTTTCTTTAAATAAATATTTTGTCTTTGTATTTTCTTAAATTTTTCAGTGATTTTCTTTTTAGCTGCAGATTCCTTGCGTAATTTATTTTTAAGTACAATTTTTCTCGGTTATAATAATTGAATTTGAACTGCTTACTGATTCAGACAACGATTCTGATACTTCCTGTTCACCACATGTTGATGGCTGAAAAAAATAAATCGTTATTTTGGAAGCCTGTAAATATTCTGGCATTAAATTATTAAAAAAACCGCCATATACTGGTTCCGCCTCTCACAAGCCCCGTAAGTATACTGAACATAACAAAGATAGTTTTTCTAATCACAAAATAAAACAAAAATCCCAGCAATGTTATACAATAATATAAATTACGTTATCGCATGGTATTGCAGATTTCTTTAAGTACACTCTTCCTGTCTTTGTGGTGTATTTGTCGTTTTCATGGAAATGCACGGAACATATGCGTGAATAATCTGAAGGTAACCACATTTCTTCGCTGCGATTCTTCTGAACAAATTTGATCCATGATTCTCTTGTTTCATGACACGGCCGAGGAAACCTTTAAATCCAAATAATAATAAAAAATATTATTACAACATTACTATCGTGATTAATAATTTTTTTGCTCATAATAATTAAAATTATACGTCGATAGTGTCATGTCTGCGCATACAAAAGCTTTACTCTTTGACATTCACGTAAACATGGCCGCCGCCACGGTGACGCGTTGCAATTGAAAAATTATAATTAAATAAAATTAAAAGATAATAGTTGAACTTACTGGTGAAAAGTCACTGCTTGACTTTTACTTATGTTTCTGGAGTTGTTTGAACAGTATCTCAATGCACACGAAGGCATATTTTAATAAACAAAACTTCACTCAAACGTTTCACGTTGCAGCAAGCGCTTGGCACAGACTATGTGCGTTGGAGTGCGCGCGCTCTAACTCGTGTTACAAACAATCGAGTTGAGGCATCTCCTCTAGTACGTAGTACATATAACTCAATGATAGATTATGAGTATTAACCCTGGGAATCCGAGTTGGAATTTTAATATCTAATGAGCCCAAAAGTTCACTGCAGTCTATCGATCCGCTAAATATTTTCGTCCTACGACTAGCTAGTGTTTCCATATTATACTGACTCAGCCTCTCAGTGTAGCTGGTTAGTTGTTTAGCTAAGTGATCTCCGTAGCATAGATGGTAAAGGAACCTCTTTTGCACACTCTATTCGCTTAGTGTAAACCTCAGAATGCTCATTGATTATTATGTCACAACAGTGTCACTTTACTTCAGAAATAAACATGTCAAACGTCATTAATGACAGCTTACCACCATTACGGGTTTTTTGTTGTGTGTTGCAATTTGATCTGAGATAAAGTAGGTACTGTACTACGTAGTCGTATAGAGAAGCTATCCGAAGCAAAAACAGTGTCACAATCACAACAGGATGACATGCGGTGGGGGGGTGCAGGGCGAACGTGCCGACTAGATTCACTCAGTATTTGCTGCAGCGCTTAAACATTAGGTGTCGCCTCACCAAACTATAAAACCTTAAAACGTATAGTTTTCTCGCGACCAAAACGTTATAAGCGCCGTGAATTTCATGGCGCTTACGCGTTTCATGCAACAAAGTGTAATAAAATGTCGTCCTTAAAGATTTTACACCGCAGAAATGACTGCTTTTGTACCTACAAGGCAAATCTTTTCAACACTATTACGCGAGGACTATCGAAGATTGATTCCGAATCACTCACTGTTTCAGATATTGGCTCCACCAATTCTGAAGTAATTGATTTTGAATCGCTACTGGCGTATGGTACTGCGCATTTCTTGAGATAACGTCGACCTGTTTTTGTAAAGTATGTATCTTCACATTTGAAATGATCTGAACATATGACTGTGTGGTCGCTCGGCAACCATGAATCTTCGTTGCGATTTTTCTGGACAAATCTTATCCATGCTTCTCTTTTCTCATGACCAGGACGAGGAAACCTAAAAGAAAATATTCACCATTATACCGTTTTGTAGCGGCATAGGTACCAAATACTTTAAGGGGTCATTGTACCCATATTTATGAACAACTTTTACTATGGGACCAACCCTGACATAGCGAAAACAAATCAGCTGTTCCACATATTTGACCTCTTAAAATATTTGCAATTAATTTTGTTACACCTTTTATGTATACAGAACCATGACAGATAGGCGACACAGGCAGAATTATAAAAATAAATACTAGTTGAAGATACCCAAGTCATATTGTTCACTCTATAGTTAGTACCTACGTGTCCCATTTGTACGGTTCAGTTTCCATAATCTATGACTTGAAAACAAAATGTCAGGTGCATTAGAAAATAATAAATAAAAGGTTTTAGTGGATTCTTTGCTTACTTACCGATGATAAGTCACTCCACTTTCCTTTTTTTCCGCAGTCGATTGATTTTTACACGTTTTTAACACGCAAGACGGCATTTTTCTTTGGCACAATTTTGGCAAGCATCTGTGATGAGCGTAGGCGAGTGACTAAATGAGTTGTTGCCGGTCGGCAACCAACAAACAATGCATGGCGCAAAAAGTGGTTTGCGGCGTCGCCGTCGGTTCTATACGGCTAGTAATAATAGTCCAGCAAACCAAGTCATTTTAAAGTAATTCGACAGTTGAGAACTGTTTTAAATGAATTTCCCTATTTTTAAGTATCGTCGGAACAAAAATCGATAAATCACATTTTGAAAAAAAAATTATGATGCAAATTAGTTTTTTTTTTTGCCTAATTATTGGCATTTAAAAAAAAATTCAAAAAGTGATTTATCGGTTTTTGTTCCGACGCTCTTCAATTATCTCCTAAACAAACCTGTGCAAATCTTATAGGGATTGTATCTGACTTTAGTTTATGCGTGCAAACGATTGAAGATTTATCAAAATGTTTAGAACATACCACGTAATTTGTTGGGTTTTATATCTGGTTTGTCAAGGTCAGGTCTGTTTATGATTTTCAACCACTACTTGCGTCTGAAATATAAAAATAGAGTAGGTAATTTATGTTTATTTATATATATATGAAAAAAGTATCCTTACCTAATTTATTTTATACAGGCTGTGGAAAAATAAATTACTAGACTATTCAGTGTTCAGGCACAGAATAAACAGTACAAGTACATAAGAGGCAATTCGCGCAACAATTAAAAGAAATAGCGACTCTTGCTCCTAAGCAACAAAGTGCAATTCAGCTCGCATAAGCGTTCAGTGCCTAATGCGATATTCACCTAAACGTTGCCGCTCTCTTCTAACGCGTAACTCTACCGCTGTCTGGCGCGGAGTGACGCGCTTCTGTGGCGCAGGTGGCGCTAGGGTT
Source organism: Gortyna flavago (assembly GCA_963669345.1). Lineage (NCBI taxonomy): Eukaryota > Metazoa > Arthropoda > Insecta > Lepidoptera > Noctuidae > Gortyna > Gortyna flavago. The sequence goes on along the minus strand of OY770155.1, from coordinate 4,064,467 downwards.
GTCGGCTTGCCGCTGCTACTATATTATTCATCGTCTATCTACCTACTTGACTACGTAGAGATAAACTACGATAACATGGCGCGCCCCTCCAAAATTCAAAACGTTTGAAAGCATTTGTGAAAGTATTTACAATGCACCACCAAGATTCACAACGCATATGTGCGTAATGAGACGGCCGTCAAACAAAAACTTACAACTACATACAAACTCCTTCGTAAGGATGTCACTACACACATTGAAACAGTAATTTGGAGGGGCGCGCCATGTTATCGTAGTTTATCTCTACTCTATCTTAAATATGTTTGATGCGTATGATTACACGCTCAATTAGGTAGATGACAATGAATATTAAAGTCCGTCATTTGTAACACATTGTACACATTTTTATTAAGTATTTAAAAAATTTGTAGAACAAAAACATTCATCTGATTGTAAAGTTTACATTTTCACTATAAGTACTAATTCTTAATTATCTCCTAAACGCGTGGACCGATTTACATTATTAAATGAAAGGTCTATGTCTAAAAAAATGTTTTAGACATAGACCTTTCATTCGACACCAAAATCGTTAAGATATCTCAACAAACAAAAAACCACATTTTCAAGTTGCTCTCGTAATTAAATAAAAACGCTAACCAATTATTTTTTTAAACTGCCTTAACAAACAATAAACGTCAAAACTAGGGTTCTTTATTACTGTACCTACTTGTTACCTAATTAACTTAAAGATGGGGTTTCGTGGCCGACATAATGCACACGAAAACTAAGTTTTATCATAGTGAACTTACCTTTCCTCATCTACAGGTAATGAAAAAAATGACAAGATCTCGTCTCCATGTTTCGAGTTCGACATACATCCGTCAAATGAACAACACTATTCGAAACTTAATTAAAACTAGAAAACTTATTTATTTTATGCACGCGCAAGCCCTGCGCGCGAGCGGTGACATGATAACTGACAAGTGACAACCATGAACCAACCAGTGTTGCCAGACGCCGATGGAGTTTCCTTGTATAGACATAGTCTGAAATCTCGTATTTTGTCAACACAAACACGTACATACCAATTATTTAATAAATTTCTTAAAATCGATTGATTTTCTAGTCACCTACCTCATTTTGAGATTTGAAAAAAAAACAAGCAATACAAAGCAGTTTCGTCAAAAAGTACTACAGGGCAGTTTTTACAAGTTGTACATACACACCGCTAAACAATCTAGTGTCCATGGTAGCAGGTGGCAGGTCAGGGAACCGGAATTTTGCTTTGGGTACTGTAGTAAGTAACTATAACATAAAAACTTTAAAATGAGCAACGCACATGCACAGTATGCCTCGGCCTCGCGTAACCACAATATCGGGGGAATCTCCAAATGGCAGTGTAGTGTTGCAAGCACTGCACACATCGTTCATTCATTGCGAAAAGTTATAGGCAAGTTCCAAAATATGATTTGCATCAACGAATCTCGTACAAAATCGTACGAGGATGGATGTGTGCACGTACCTCGTACCAGGACCTCTGAATCTCGTACATGTACGAGAAACGTCGTACGGATGGCAACATGTTCTGTGCTCTGTGCTGACAACCACAACCGACTGGCGCGACGCGGTGGCGGAGCGGAGCGGAGTTCAGCAGAGTGGCGATGGCGGTGGCGATGGCACCACATGATCACGCGAAAGTGTAGGCATTTGTCGCTGTAGGTACGGCCGGCCGAGTGAAGGAGGCCCTGGCTCTACGGTCTACTAGTTCTCGTCGGAGAGACAGCTACGTAAAACTCCACGTGCCAATGTTAAAACAGCAAAAACTAATCACTCTTGGAAATTGATGAAACATCAATTCCTTATTACGATAACACGTAGAATAACAACCATGACACAGCACACAATGCATGGACCATCGTAGCATCCTTCTTCCTCAGACCAAATAAGAAACCAGACAAAGGGCTGTCAACAGTAAAGTGAAACCGGTTACGTAAACATGACATGTGTGCAATTAGGCCTGAGTTCACCAACATTCTAACCATCGGTTAGGTATTTAAACAGTTGATTTCCTTAGGAATTTGACATAAATCAACTGTTTAAATACCTAACCGATGGTTAGAATGTTGGTGAACTCAGGCCTTAGTGAGGTGTAGTTTGATTGTAAAAGCGTGTGTGCGAGCGCGTATGCACAGAGCGGAGGTGTAGTTATGTGCATGCTTCACTGTGTCGTTCTCAGCGCTCTGTCTTGGTTTTTTATTTGGTCTGAGCCTTCTTCCTATTAAAAATATTAGAAACACGAGTTTGTGACAATGAATGGATGCAGGACGGATGTTTGTTACTCTTTCACGTAAAACCTACTGAACGGATTCTGATGAAACTTTACAGTAATATAGCTCATACATTAGAAAAACACATAGGATACTTTTTACCCCAATGTTCCCACGGGATCAAAACCTATGCGGGTGAACCCGGGGGCGCTGCTAGTATATTATAACTTCTAACTCAATCTTGCGCGTCGGACGGATGTACGGAACACAGGTTTACCAAACTGCGCCGTAGTTTGATATGTGGCGTCCCCTTCCCTCACCCCACGCCGCGGCCCCCCTAGGCCCCTAGTTATTGACCCGTCTGCCGTCGTCTGGATAAAGACGAGCGGAAACTGGCAGACGCAAACCAATGTAGCACTACTTCAAACGCAAATTCAAAATAATTTATGTGCAAATATGGATAAACAATTATGCAGATGTTTTGCATTTAAGCAATCCTAACTAATATTATAATGCGAATGTTTGTTTGTTTGTTACCTTTTCACGCCTAAACCACTAAACCGATCATCCTGAAATTTTGCGTATACGTTGTCATGTGTACAGAAACGGACATAGGATACTTTTCATCCCAAAAAAATTGCTGTTCCCGAGGAAAACAACAATATAATAACGTTATTATGATAATAGATGGCGCCACGTGTCTTTTGTATTGATCGCAGACGAAGTCGCGGGCAACAGCTAGTAATGTATAATTATCTCAAGTCTTGGTATTACCATATTTTACCTTTCGGCATGCATCGTATGTACAGCTGTTTGATGTGGTTGGTTGAGACGGTAGGAATTTTGTAGGCAAAGCATTAATTAGGTTGTAATTGTGGTTTATATTTAATCACAGATGGGTCAAAATGTAGTGAAGACACAAAATGCGATTTGCTTTTCGTTTTTAGTCTTGCTAAGTCCGGTCTGGCAATTAATACTATCCAAGTTTTGCGACTGAAAAGAAAAAAGAACTTTTCTAACACTTGCACGCTTTTAAATAAACAATAATCATATGAAAATAACATTAACAAGCTAATAACAACAATAAATATTTTTGAAAATTAATTTGCACAAAATAGATTTTTGCTAAACGTAATTTTCAAATGACAGTAGACAAATGGAGGTCATTGACCTTTCTACTCTTATCTCAGACGCATAGTACCAATAAAATACAAAATGCGGAACATGCAAGTTTATACAATTTACATATTTAAAAAACGATAGTAAAACAAATGTATATGCTCACATTTTTTTATTAGCAGGCAAACTGAAATAAGATAAGCTTTTATCCATCCCAAGAAATTGAGAGATATTCTTCCACTTGCCCGATTTGGCAAAGAATTCACCTCCGCATAGCGCTCATTTTTCTTCTGTCCACACACCACATCCGACCGGAAGCTTTTTTCATCCACAAAAATTTTAATGTCGATAGGTATTGTTTGTCCAGTCAAAATTATAATACTCTAGGCAAAAACTTCTTAATCTTACTCTTGCCTCCATAAGCGCCTGTGTCATTAAAATCTTCTTGGCAGGCCGGCAGCATATCTTTCCGGCGTCTTTCAGGCGTCTCCTGACTGTGTCCATTGAAATCTAAAACAGAAAATTTTGTCAATTTACAATACTTACATAAAGATTCTTTATTATGACAAATTGTACGGGCCAACAACGTAACTAAAAGAGTATGGGATGGTTAAAAATTATTATTCGAAATAAACATACCTACACCATAGACTTATAAAAAAAGATGGACTCCGCGCCACGCATAACGAAAGTGAATCACAGTAAGTATGTACAAACACGTCTCACGCTCACAATAACATCATAGTATGCCGACCGGCCGCCATTACGTGACCCGACAGCGTCAATCGTCAATCACGCACACAGATCGGTACGGTGGGTGCTCTTTCGATATGCGTGGCGCGGAGTCCATCTTATTTTATAAGTCTATGACCTACACAAAAACAATCTTGTCGAATTGAGAACTTCCACCTTTTGTTGAGGTGGGTCGTTTATAAAGAACTGAAGATTTATCTAATAGTAATAACATTCACTGAGTTAGGCCGCGCGGCGCGCGTGTAACCGGTTTGAGTGAGCGCCGGCCGCCGAGTCACGGCCGAGCATTTCCAATCTTCCAATCCAACTAAAGTCTATTCATTCAAACTCATGTTTCAAGATAAACAAAATATCAACTTTATTTTACTGGTAATTAAGTAGATTTCAGAGTGACTAGCACTATTGAAAAAGTTATAAAAATATTTGAAGTTGTAGCGCAAACTGAACTTTATTTTGCAGGACAAAGTTATTTTTCCATAAACTCATATTTGTTTACATTTTTGGCAAATATTTCGCGAATACAGATTACATGTCATTTCCATTAAGTAGGAAGTACTATTTTTTTAATCAATTTTGTTACTTATTCACATTTTAGTAAGTGATGAATAAGTTAAGGTGAAAAGTGTGATTACAAGCTGCACATGGACTCACGCTGTACGAAGTTGAGGTTACTCGTGTCCTCAGAAAAGGATCGGCAGAGTGTGCAGCGACAATAGCCGCATCGTCTGCCGCCGTAGTGGCCCTCGCGTAGCGTTGGCGGTGGTAGGCAGTTAAGGTTCCGCTTTCTAGCCACCGTCGAAGCCAGAAGTAAACAGTTTTTTTCTAAAACCAAACAAATATCTATAGTTTATTTGCCCATAGGCAATGATGCCATACAATAATAGCTAACTTATAATTATTACTTAGGTTATATAATTACACACAAACATCGCTACCGTTACAGGGTTACACCCAGCCCAATGCGATAGTGGTAATAACTATCTAGATTTTAACTAAACTGGGCCCGCGGGGTGCCGCGGGTTCAAGAGGCATGAGAACACGCTTGACCCAGCAATGTTTTAACGGACAAAAAGAATGTGGGTAGCGTAGGTACGTTACCGTAAATAATTGCGTGGGTATTTACTTTAAAATCCAACCACTAACTATTGGATTAACTTTTGTTAAGATTTTTTTTATGAATGGAATAATTTTTCAATAATCTGACAACTTTAATCGAGGAACAATTTTGAAATGTTGACAGTTATTTCATACAAAAACTGTCAAACGTAAACGTCAAGTCTATTCCTCGATTAAAAGTTATCTGGCAACGTAAAAATTACCCCGAATCAAAAATAATAGGTAGTTCATCGAATTCTGCTGAATTTAAACTTTCACGTTTATTCTACATTTTAATTATGATTGGAACAGCGCGCAGCGTTAAAAACTTACAATATCGGTAACTCAATAGGAAAGAACACAAAGATAAGTATCTACTTCCAATCCCTTCTGTTAACTTATTTCGAAAGATCTACAGAAAAACACCATTGACACATTTTTTCAATATTAGCCTTTGTTTATTTTAATTAAAAAAATATAATTACAAAAAAATATTACTCACCGTTATGCCTGTCTGCCGACAAATGTCTATCACCCGGCATCCACTCAATCTAAGCGCTATGATGCGCTCTCTCTCGATTTGCGTCAACTGAGGCGCCATAATATTATATTTATCCATAATATTAATAAAAACATGAACACGAATTAACCTATAATAACACGCACTCAGTACCACTCCATTCAACCACAGAGGAATTAGAAAATACTGGCATCCAACCGAGTGATCATGTGATGTGATGAGTGCAAACTGCAAATTGTGTAGTCTGTGGATGAGTGACTCGTTCGTGAAGGGTCGGGAATACTCGGGAGCGGTGGCGCCGCGCGCAATGGCGGACGCGCAGGGGCGCCTGGGTGTGGCTTATTCCTAGCGAGACATGATAATTAGCTCCTAATTTGCAATTTTAGAAACGATGAAAAGTCCACCAGTCATGCGAAGGATACTTGTAGTTATTGATATGTATAAGGGTTACGTTGACGTGCTGCCGTGTGTACAGGACAGACGCCAGGCCAGCACATCAAGCTACCCGAAACTGTCAAATTTTCCCAATCAACTTTGAACCGTATACAATTTATTATAATACTAGCTTCTGCCCGCGGCTTCGCCCGCGTGGTTATCGGAAATTATCCCACGGGACAGTAACGATGAAGTAGCCCATGCCCTTCCCTAGGATGCTATCTATCTCCTTGCCAAATTTTGTCGAAATCCGTCCAGTGGTTTAGGTGTGAAAAGGTAACATACAGGAAGAGGTACTTTCGATATGGCTCACTATTTTGGGCTTCCACATAAAAGGTAGATAATTATGCTGTCGCGGACATTTATTTAGAACTGTTTAAGAAAAACAGTCCCACGATACATTATATTAGTGTAACAACAGCGCATCTGCGGGATTCAGCCCTAGTAAAGGTTTCTGTGGCTCTATGGGACGCCATGTAAGTCGCCTGCTGCTGACGTCGAGCTTGTGACTGTTCTGGTGTCTCCGCAGCCCGTTGTGACACCACTATACTCAGCATGCTGTTGACACCGATCTTGGGGCTGTTCCGGTGTTTCTGCAGCCCGTTGAGACACCAGATACTAAGTCTGCTGTTGACGCTGATCTTGGGACTATTCCGGTGTCTCCGCAGCCCTTTGAGACACCAGATACTCAGCATGCTATTGATGCCGATCTTGGGACTTTTCCTGTGTTTATGCAGCCTGTTGAGACACCAGATACTCAGCATGCTATTGATGCCTATTTTGGGACTGTTCTGGTGTTTCTGCAGCCCGTTGAGACACCAGATACCTACTCAGCATGCCGTTGACGTCTAGGTTGACACTGTTCTGAAGTTTCAGCAGCTCGTTGAAATGCCAGATACTCAGCGTGTTGTTGACGATAATCTTGGAACTGTTCTGGTGTCTGTCTCAGTAGCTCTGTGTGCGCCTCACGCACCGCCTGCTCAAACCTTCGCAGCTCAGTTTGTTGAGACGTCTCGTTAAGTCTAGCTATTTTTATAGCTCGAGCTTTATTAGAGCTTTATGAAATATATATTAGACTTACGCTTTTGAGTCATTATTGTAAGTACTATTTAAAAAATCACAAAATCCGTAGTAATTTTCAAACTAACTAAAACAATTCCATTAACTAATTATGAGGAAAACGAATCTATGTTCTTCCTACTTACAACACAACCTAAACCTAAAACTATACGTTAATCTTAAACTAACAAAAAAAAACAATTGTAATAATCTAAGTAATGAAATGTGATTTGATTTGATTTGATATTTCTTTTTAAAATATCATCTGCCTAGCCTTTTCCCAACTATGTTGGGGTCGGCTTCCAGTCTAATCGGATGCAGCTGATTACCAATATTTGATGTAGGACGACTGCCTATCTGACCTCCACAATCCAGTTACTGGGTAATACGATACCCCTTGGTGAGACTGTTTGTCAGACTTTTAGGGGTTCCGACGACCCGTAGCGACTGTAGAAGAAAATATCCACGAATGGCAGCTGGGACCAACATCTTAACGTGCTTTCCGAGGCACGGAGGGGTCTCGGTATGTAAAGATGGTCATCCATCCACAGACCAACCGTGGCAAGCGTAGCTTAACCTGACCGATCGACCTGTGCGGCTGTTATTATTTAGCTACGGGCCCCTCGGGCCCTTCTTAAAATATACTACCTAAAAATTATAATTATGCCTACTCATTCATTTCATTTTGGCAGTTCAACAACATTCATTGCGTTATTTATTTACGTTGTTGAGCAGACAAATTTTTCGAACATATACAGGTAAAGCGATGGATTAGCGATATCCTTCAAAATGATTCAGATTGAGATTGATACTGTGATAGGTACGCAATACGTATTATAAAAGTGCTCTGTGCCTCACGCGTCTGCCTGCCCGCGTTCGGGACCGCCGCGCCGCCGCGCCGCCAATTTCTATGGCGCTCTACCTCAGGTCAATCTTATCGTGATAACTTTTAAAGAATTAGTCCAAATTACTTAGTGTAAAAGACAAAGTTTATCTTCATTAAATACCCAAAGCGATAAATGTATTAATTTTCATAAGAATTAACTAAGTACTCTAAAATGTGCATTGTAAAAAAAGTATCCGATTTAAATGTATTTATGGATCACTATTTTGGATATAATGGCTTCCACATAAAAGGTAGATATATGCTGTCGCGGACTTTTATTTAGAACTATTTAAGACAAACAGTCCCACGATACATTATCTTCGTGTAGCTGTAGCGGTTTAGGCAGCGCACGCCAAGATAGCTCTCAGAGGGCAGGAATTTTTCCGACTTACTAATAAGGCCAAAAAAACTTTACACAAATTCTTTATAAATTGTAGCCTATGTGTTATTCTGATGTATAAGCTATATTACTATGAAGTTTCATCGAAATCCGTTCAGTAGTTTTTGCGTGAAAGAGTAACAAACATCCATCCTCACAAACTTTCGCGTTTATAATATTAGTAGGATTACTTAATATTAAGTTTATTATACTTAATATTTTACGCCGGGAAGTCCACAATGTTCAAATTTTCATACGCTTTTTTGCAAATCAGTGGTTGTATGTTATCAAATTCCAAAGCTCTACCGTACCGTACATAATTAGAATCATCAATGCAAATCTTAAAATTAGAATTAGCCATAAATGGCAAGATTTTTGAACAGAGAAACACTTAAGGCGAAAGCGCCAGGTTTAGGTAGCCTAGCCTACGTAATTCAAATCTTACGTTTTTTTTGCTATTTGCAGGTAAGTGTCATGTCAGGTTAAATGTTAATTAAAAAAGCAGTGGCACTCCGGGAGTGCTGACAGAAGTGAAAACAAAACACAAACATTATACTTTGCCATCACTCACTGACATCTCGAGGACAGCCGAACACATCCGAATATATCGCGGCGTCAGTAACAGTGACGCGAGTTCAATGGTTTTTTCACATCTCAAAAAATGCCCAACATGCCTAAAAAAGTTTTCACTTAAAAAAATATGATTCGCAACCGTAACATACACAGTGCTTTCAGCCTTTACAGTCCTTTCATCAATATCTTACCCATATCAGCAACAACCCAAAATCAACCTTATTGTAACTACAATAAAGATCACTGAGATTTTGACAGACTTGTCAGTGGCAGCAACTCAACAGCATATGCACCTTATTATTATTATTATGACAATAAAAAATCACTGTCTTATTGACAATGATGAAGATCAGAAGGACTGTGGGTAGGCTACCTGCCTCCTTTTTTTTTTTTATGTTAAAATCGTCAAATGACTCCTACCGCTCTGGGTGGAGCTGAAAGGAGTGTCAGGCTCTTACTGACTAAAACCCATCCATGTTCCTTTTTTAGCCCTTTATGTTGCAGGATAGCGGAAACCCTTTCGGACAGTCCCGCAGAAAACCTGCCCCCTGACAGCATGATAAAAAAAAAGTTGCAGCCGGGTATTAGTGACCTACAGGCATATTTCTGAGGTTAGTAACAAATAATGCATGGATTTAATGTCTAAAAACATACTGTTCCCATACTAACCTCACAAGAACTTATTCGTATTCAACCACTGCCGTAAACCGACTTTACAGACAACCAATTTTTTTATTGTTGTTTTAAAAATTAGAAGATGAAAAAAAATCTGTTGCCACTGCAACGAGGTCACGGCGTAAGTAAGTTTTATTTAATTTACATACGCCGCTACAAAGAAAACTATTGTCACGGTGCAAACTGTCAAGCTAGACATGGAACGACAGCTTACACCGGTTAGAATTTTATTTGTTTACAATATTATTATGTAAACAACAAGTTAAAACATACTTTGATTTCAATGAACGGTCCATGATAGAATAAACACATACCGTTTTTTCCTTCCTCCTATTATCCAACAGCAGAGCCAGCAAAATGAGAAAATCATCGCAGTCTTCTTCCTCCATCATCATTTGTATAATTTTGGTTAATTTGTCCGACATTAAGTACGAAACGCTAGCACAACACGACACAACACAACCATCCGTGTTAACACTTGCGACTGACAGTGACAGTGACAGTGACAGAACACCACAGTACGTGCACACACACAGCAACACTATTACTCCTGTTATCGGAGCTATGTCGGAGCTATCTACGCTTGAATCCGTAATGGTGCGTCTACATCACTACATGGCAATGGAAAATGTTTATTTCCACAAAAATTACTCGGTGTTGCCGAGATGTCATGCTGGGATGTCGATTAAATAAAATATTTTGGCGGTCGCGTAGTTTCACGTACCTACCTAGCTATACAGGGTGAAATTTAAAACATGCGACAAATCGAAATGGAAGATTGTACTCATCATAATGAACAACTTCTACTATGGGACCAACCCTGAAATCGCAAAAAAAAACTGCTGGTTCCTACATTTATGTTCGCATAACTCGTCAAAATGTAGGGAACAGCTGTTTTTTTTTTTCGCGATTTCATGTTTGGTCCCATAGTAAAAGTTGTTCATAATGATGAGTACCTATAATCTCCCATTTCGATTTGTCGCATGTATTCAATTTCAACCTGTATAGCTACTTAGTATTTCCGAAAAACCTGTTTAAATTTTAAAAAATGAAATTTTTCGAAAGAACTAAATATTAGTGTTGGGCCAACTATAGGTTTTGCCGATCAGCCGACTAGCTATAGCTGGGTATAATAGTGACTAAACTATGGTTAAGTATAATTAATTGAATGTTCGTATGCAGACGGAGAACATCATTAGATATTTATAAAGTTTAATTATTATTTACTGTCGTATTGACGGCAATACGACAGAAAATCCGAAATAAATTATTTATTATTATTATATAATAATATAGTAATAGTAGGTAGGTGGTAGGTATAGTGATAGTAGTAGTAGTTATTATTTAGTAATACAATAATTAATAATTTATTTCGGACTCTCACACATCCATATTATTGTTTGTAGCACAAAAATACTTATAAACAAAATATAGGCGTAAGGTGGTTTTATTTAATTTTTGCGGAAATGACGCGTTGTTGTGTTCTTAAATACTCAGAAATTGGAGTCCACCTTTTTATAGAAGACCGTAAAATTAGCAGATTATGGCTAAAAGCTATTCGTAGATATTTTTTATTATATTTAAAAACGATGATTAAAGTTAAGTGACGTTTAAACGTCAAAAATGTAGGTACGGATAAACAGTCGCTAATAACTAGGTACTTAATTTTTAGCAAAGTTTATTAATAAAGAGGATATAGTTCGAGTTTATGTCATCGACAAAGGTTGAGGTCATAAAAAATTAACCTCAATTGTCAAATGAAAAGTATAAAAAGTTGAAAACATCTATAAGGTGATTTAAAATCATTCGTATTTCGGGTGTACGAGTATACTCCGACTTTTAATTAGCTGCAGTAAAATGAATCATATTGTGATTGTTATTGTGTTACGCAATTCGCGTGCAGTTTACACATTTTAATCAGGTAATTTTGAAATAGAATAGTCGAACCGTTCTGTAAAAATCTCAATCTCGTGAAAACTTAGGTAAAGCGAGCTTGACGTGAGCTGTCAATACAATGACAGCCGACAGGTGGAATGACATAAGATTACACGGTGAGACTTTTACAGAAAAGATCGTTGTATGTTACAAGTTATAGGTAAGCTATTGACTTACCACATTTTGTGAAGATGTTCCAGGCGTGTCTTCTACGTTAGAGTTTGCGTCGTTATGGCCCAGCCCCTGAAACAAAATTTTATTTTAATGAACGCCAAACTCAAACACAAAACTCAAAGCTTTAGGAATGGATGTACAGACGCCACATCAACCTACCCGAAACTGTAAAATTTTCCCAATCAACTTTGAACCTTATGCTTTAGCGATAAAGTTGAAAATCTATAAAAGAAATTTGACAGATTGTAGTAGCTTGATGTACTGGCGTCTGTACCTTGTGGTGAACTCCAACTCCTTATATGCACTTTAAGGACTCATAGCGACATCTCGAGGCAATAAACCATGCCTCGCTACGTCATACAGTTGGTGTTTATGACTATGTTTTTTTCTTAATTATAACTACATTTTTTTAATTTTACTGAGGTAGGGATATAACGGAGCATCTATAAACTGTGTAAAGATCTTTTAAATGTGTGATATAGGTACTGATATTGTTATACTTAGCGGGTTTAGTTCTAGTTGGTCCATTCGACTAAGCGTAAGTATTACCTACTTAAGTTATAAAAACTCTATTGATAAGTTAAAAACTCCGTGTTGGTAAATAAACATTTTTTTCATTGTTTTCAAACGATATAAATAATCAATTTGATTCGGTTTAAAACCAAACTCACACTCTCGTTGACGTCGTCACTCGTGCGTGACTCGACGCAACGTTGCCAGCTAGCCTACCCTACATACACATGCACATACATAAACTGCCGCCGCGCACGCACGCTACTCACTCCAGGCGCGGATACAAGTGGGAGAGGGGTATAGGGACATGGGGCCTGCTGACAGTAACTACAGTCGGGCCACTTTTAAAAGCCCTTTTTGACAGTTAGATGTCAACTGTCAAAATGGGCTTTTTTAAAGTAGCCTCCAGACTGTAGGTACCTACGACCGCATGTAATTATTGTATCCTTATCATAGGGGTTTGCTATGATGATGCTGTAAATAAATAAAAAACTAGTACAATTAAATTTTAACGTTTACTTATTTAATAATCAATATTACAAAAATTAACAAATTGGCTTTTTCTTGACATCACAGGTATTTAGGTGTGTGTCCATGATTAGGTACAGTATGAACTACTTAGTAACATTTAGATACTTATTCAATAATAAACATTACAAAATTGACCTTTTCTTAAGATAAACCAGGGTAATTGTAAACGTGAACGATAAATCGATGTACCAGTATCGCCACCAGTATCTAAGTACTAACCTGATAGAAGTTTATTAAATACCGAGATGAAAATCTCTAAAAGAGATATTTTTAGTGTGTTCATTAATCGATTTAATTACCCTGGCTGTCCCTAATTTAATATCACTTCTTGAGATCTATACCTAATTATGTATGTTTAATAATGAACATTACAAAATTGACCTTTCGATCGCCACAGTCATCCAATAGTGACAGCCAACGAAGTGGAGGCACTAAATGGGTATGCTGTCATGAGTGGACGACTGTGAGACTTCATCACCCAACATATTGCGATCGACAGTGAATCCAACAGATGAGCAGCGAAATGTATTGGTTGAAGACTCATTTTTTCGCGTTTCATAATACAAGTAATAAGAATTTCTTTGCTTTCAGCGTCTAAAAACACAGACTCTTCCAATTTGAGTACCTACTGTGTTTTGGCATACCTTTTTGAATATGAATGGGGCATCTGAAAGCAGGGAATTATCTTTCTCTGATGATAGGAGGCCTGTGGCAAGCGGATCGAGAATACTTGTAATTTCATCTACCTACCTTCAGCAAAATTTCAGTAGGTATCTAAAATTGTATTCTTGATCTCTTGTGGGACAACAACATTGTGCTATTGCTGGCTGCTCTAATGCTTCTCTGTTTTGCTTATAAGATTTCAAGGTTATATACGCTTCACTCCATCGTGTCTTGGAAAATAATTTAATGGTACACACAGAAGCACCAAATTGATTAATAGCTCAAAACGTTCTTGAAGGACCTGTATAAGATGGGTCAAAAATATAGAATAATCGTTTCCAGTGTCCTGACTCAAGCAGAGACATTGGCTGTCCAAAATTCCAAATGCATATATAGCCTAGGCTAGTGCAGTGTTTATAGTATTGTGACTTACTGGTTGCGTCGTGATTGTTTTGTTATGAGAAGCATCAGAATTAAATGTTAAGGACGACGGCAGCGGTGTCACTGCTGACGGTTCCATGGTTGACGATGACGGTGACGGTGCCATGGAAAAAAAAAAAGAAAAATTGTTTGTTCTGCACAAACAAAACGCACATTACCATTGATATATTATTTTTGTAGATACGTGACGCGCTAACATCGCAACCACTAAACCTAGGCTTGGCGCACGACTACATGCACCGAAACTCACACATCTGTGAAAACAGCGTTTTGTATTATCTGTCTCGCTTTTACAAATATGGCGAAGCAAACATTTAAAATATGTTATTATGATTTTCAACAAATTAACATTTTTGGTTGTATAAAATTTACGAGTGGCAAGTAATGCCGTGTGTCTTATTTTTCTTCCTTTTATTATTATAACACTGTTTAGGTGCACAAGAAGTCATTTTAATGCGTATTCATTTAAAAAAAACTGAAATTATTGAGCTGTGTGATCAACGATGTCCCGTGGGCGACTGTGTGCTTAGTGAGTACAATCACTCACTTTAGTGTTCCTACTAAAGGCGATGTGACTGAGTAACGTATCTACGAAAATAATATATCAATGTACAGGCCAGCACATCAAGCTACCCCAATCTGTCAAATTTCTTTGATAGATTTTCAACTTTACCACAAAGGAATAAGGTTCATATTCAATTGGGAAAATTTGACAGATTGGGGTAGGTTGATGTGCTGGCCTCTGTACATTACAATTAAAAAAAAAGAAAAGACATAAAATATACACTACAACACACACACATGGCCGACGACGATGGTGCGAGGGTCGACGATGTGGACGTAGTTTGAGAATAAGTTGCTTCTGGAGATGAGTGCAGTATTGTAGGAACGTTGTTTTGTTTGTATAAGTTGTTCACGTCATTTGGACATTTATTACATTTTATTATGTGTTGTTTTAATTTATTGGCCATTGCGTGCTTATATTGCACAGAACAATAACTACAAGTAACATGTTTTTTACCGTCAGTTTCACACAACACCAAAAAGTGTTCCCAAACGGTACTGACAGGTCGCGGCATAATAAATTGGTTAATTAATAAAACAAAAATACGTCCGCTCGTGAAAGCAACACTGGCAACATTGGCTGATCGATTTGATCAATCCCAGAATTCCCAGAAATGCGACGTTGCCGTTTCAACTATCGTGTCCGTTCGTGTGAACGCGCGCAATCACTAACTACCTATCTCTAGGGCTGACAAATATCAAATTGAATAAAATATACGAATATTATAAGTTTAATATTTTAATTTTAGTATTTGTGTGCACACGCGCGTGCACTGTGGCTAGCAAATATCCAATTGAGTGTAATATTCGAAGACATACCAGCTGTAGGTAGGTAAAAAAATCCCTACATGAAAAATGTATCCCTACGTGTAAATTATACGGTCTATTTTATAATAATTTATGGTGTTTTGTTTATGTTAAGCAACGAAAAAAAATACCCGAAAATACTCAAAAGTACATAAACTTCCGGAAAATATCCAAAAATACATCCCAAAAATACATAAAAGTGTTTATTAGTTGACAAGTACTTTGGAGAAATATCTGATAAAAACCGCCGCTTTACAAACTATAGTATTCAATCGAATATTTCTAATACAAACTTTTGCAAGCCCTAGCGCAAGCGCAAGCGTGCACTGTGCACTCCCGGCGGCGCGGCGGCACCGGCGCGGCGCGACGGCCTTCAAGACATAACGTTGTCTCTTTCATGCGCAAGTTAAACGGACGACATTGTGTAAATGATGTCTTATAATCTAGTGTGTGTAACTTATTACAATATAATAAATAAGTATAGGTATACCTACATACTTAAGTTTTCACGTCATGCTCCCCAGCCACCCCATGATCTACTTTGCTGTTTATAAATTTGTATAACAATTGTACGCAATATGTACCGAATTAGTACATACTTAAAAAAATAAGTACCTTAACAGGTTAACAGGTTCAGGCAACTAAATTATGGCTTGCTGTAGAGCATCTCCCCAGCAACCCATGATCTATTTTGCTGTTTATAAAATCATATAACAATTGTACGCAATATGTACCGAATTAGTACATACTTAAAAAAATAAGTACCTTAACAGGTTAACAGGTACAGGCAACTAAATTATGGCTTGCTGTAGAGCATCTCCCCAGCAACCCATGATCTATTTTGCTGTTTATAAAATCATATAACAATTGTACGCAATATGTACCGAATTAGTACATACTTAAAAAAATAAGTACCTTAACAGGTACAGGCAACTAAATTATGGCTTGCTGTAGAGCATCTCCCCAGCAACCCATGATCTATTTTGCTGTTTATAAAATCATATAACATTTGTACGCAATATGTACCGAATTAGTACATACTTAAAAAAAATTGTACCTTAACAGGTACAGGCAACTAAATTATGGCTTGCTGTAGAGCATCTCCCCAGCAACCCATGATCTATTTTGCTGTTTATAAAATCATATAACAATTGTACGCAATATGTACCGAATTACTATATACTTAAAAAAATAAGTACCTTAACAGGTTAACAGGTACAGGCAACTAAATTATGGCTTGCTGTAGAGCATCTCCCCAGCAACCCATGATCTATTTTGCTGTTTATAAAATCATATAACAATTGTACGCATTATGTACCGAATTAGTACATACTTAAAAAAAATAAGTACCTTAACAGGTACAGCAACTGAATTATGACTTGCTGTAGAACCATCCCAGCAACCCAAGTAAAATTTTAATAATTTTTTATGTAGACAGTTACTTAGTATTATAAGAGAGTGACATGCATAATTTTTTTTCTGTATTACTACTTCACTGTCTATTAGTTTTTTTTTTAATTTGCATCACTGTAAAAAAAATTAAGGCCTTACTTTTGAAGTGGTGTTTTTCTAAATGTACTATATTATTAGTTTTACTATATGATTTTCTCTTCAGTCTATTACATTTGGTTTTTTCTCTTTTTAACAACTTGGAGGTCATTTGACAGCTTAATCTCTTGCACTTTGGAGTGTTGGTTGATTTCCTTTTCTTTGGTGTATCAAAAAACAAAGGTGCACCAGATTCAGTAGGTTTGTCTTTTTTTTCAATATTACAAGTCAGTTGTGCCTTGTATACTTTGGTTGGAGTCAAAACTTTCAGGACAGGTGAAGTACTGCGAGCTAAAAAAAAAAACAGGTATAAAGGTAAGCTACACTAGTCAAACATTGATGACTTGTATTTAAGAATGACCAGAACAGTTTTTGTATTTCTTAAAAACTTACAGAATTCTCACAAATGACAGTAAAATTGTGATTATTAAATAAAATACCTTCTGATGTTGACGGACTTGGTGAATGTGGTGTCATGACCGAGAATTGCTCATGCTCATCCTTGTAGTTTTGAGGCACTGCTTTTTTTGTCAATCTCTTCCTTATGCCAGTTTTATTCATAATGAACTTATCATCGAAATGTGCAATACACAAGTATCTATTCCGCAGTTCCTTATGACTACGGTGAGTTAATGTCATGTTTCCTAAAAGCACAAACATGTATGTTATTGACTAATATATGGCCACATTTTAAATGTATATTGTTGAGCTATTATTTACAGTTTTCAAATATATTTGTGGTCATCAAAAATTACAATTCTTTATTCAACACCAAATCATAAAGTTGTTAGAAACATTGAAAAAAACAAATTGTAGTGTGTATAGGCATAGTATTACATTATCTGTATATATATGGCTATAGTAACTTAAAAAATCACACAATATTTATGTAGTGTAACTTTGTTTTATCACACTATGTACTCATATGTTAATTATTTTGTGCAATGAGTAGTTAAAACGATCAACCTGTGTGCGAGTTCAGGAGAAATCCGGGCATCTGTTAGATGACCCACTGACCGACATTTATCACCAGTATTTATAATATTTAGTCATTTGTCATTTAATTTTTACCTACTTTTTGATGTATGTCATGAGTACCTACCTACATAATAAATGTAAGTAGTAAGTACACTTACCACAATTTTCCATCCAAACTGCCAAACGACTAGCAGATCCAGTTGGAAACCGAAACAGTGAGACATCTTTTGATGTATTATTACACATAAAATATGAGCACTTGACGGACATAATTGGTGCACTTTATTAAATCCTGGCTGAGGTTAAATCAAAATCCGAAGTTTTCACTAGGTTAGCTACGTATGTGCACGACTCGTCCAGTTTCCAGGTTCCAGGTCTAGTCATAAGGAGGTGCATTTTCCAAAAATCCGTAGGTAATTCGAAGAAATTACAAACGTATTCGAAGCAGAGAAAAGAAACATGAGCGGCAAGGACTAAATAAATCGCTGTCTGACTAGCTTGCACAGAGTACTTTTTAATAGAGTGAGATAGAGACCAATCTTGTTCCGTGGAACGGGTCATTTGCGTTTCTGAAGAAACTAGCGCCACCCAGCTTTCAGAGTTAGAACTACACCACTGTTGTACTTTTTCTTTTTTTTTACTTTTGTGTTTTGTTTTTTCGGTAGTATTCAAGTGTTCATTTCAGGGATTGATAAATGAAATACAATTTTATTTGGCTAATCATGTTTTTATTTAAACAAAATACAAGTGTGCGCTTCTAAATAAATAAGCCAACACATCATTCACCTAACATTTATAGAGGTGCAAGTTTTAAGGACAAGGACGAACATGATGATTTTGTATCATTGTACCCACTGCTGTCCCGAGTTTTTTGTACTAAGATTGAGCACCCTGCTAGCTTGCTACATATTAGTAATCTGTGTGTCTGACTGTCTGCTGACATGACATGACGGAAACAAAACAGAAATTAACAGATTTTGTTAGACTTTTTTTATTTTTTGTTGTTGTAATTCTAAAAATCACTACGTTTTCTCATATCACATCTGACATTGGCAGAATTGTCGACATCGGCACCATTGCCATAAAGAAAAATAGAATAGAATAGACTTTTCTGTCTACCAATGCTGTCTACGAATTACGATAATGATAAACAGTAGGTAGCTCTACTTATTTTTCATAACGTTTCGTGCAATCCTTTTGTTTAAAAAGTTTTATCTACTAGGCTTTAAATGAAACAACTAAACGTAATTTAGTAATGATTCTGGTTTACATGCTCTGTGGGTTAGTTTCTGCAGCCTAATTGCGTAACTAACACATTATCTGGAAATGATTCAGACTGATCGGCTTCGTTTCCACCACAGTTGGCTTCATTTTACGCTTTATTGCGTAACTAAACTATCGTCTGATAGCAATTTCTCATTGGGATGAAACGATAAAGAGTGAACGGTTTGTGCTTAAAAAGGCTATTATTCGAATTGCGTAATCATTTTGACAGCTGTCAGTTGGTTTGAAACCAACTAGAAATTTGATTCCGATACCGAAGGCAACATACTGTTTAAGAAGTTTAAGTGATGAATGAGAAGACAAATTGGGTAGACGACAATTGACGTAATAATATACTACGTACTAGAGGAGCTCCTAACCTTTGATTATACACATGTCTAGATAGAGCGTTGCGCTGCAATCGCAACAAAAACAACAGGCCAGATTTGAAGCGCTTGTGTGCGTGTTACGCACACAAGTAAGCGCAGCTTCTACTGTTTAACAAGCGCGCGCGTCACTGGTGGGGCGTACTGAGTGATACCAGCCCTTGGATATTTCCCATTGAAGGTGGAAAAAAAATATGTTTTGCTTTTGAGATATTTAAATATCTATAATTATTAGGAGTTTGTGCATATGAATTACAAGGTAAAATTATTTGTAATGAATATATATTGTAAAAATAAAACTTACCGCATCATCTAAAACATTTGTTACACAATCGCTTATTTTTGCTGTTTCTTCAAGTAAGCCCTCACTTTCATGTGTATAATCAAAGCGTTCATCATCATCTGTTTCTAATGACGTTAAGAACAATGCCTGTAAAATATAAAAAAATATAAAAATCGGCCAAGTGCGAGACAAACTTGCACATGATAGGTATTTTTACCTATTATAGTTCGAAAGATACAACAAGGACAAAAGGACAGACGGTTGCAGAAGTTTAGTAATATGGTCTCGTTGGCACCCTTGGCTTATGGGACCCTAAAAACAAAAATAGTTATAAAAATTACCTTGCACGGGATTGCTTCCTTTTTTAACCTTTGACGACTTTGGTTGTTGACAAAATACAGGTCTTTGGCACGGAAATGATCAGAGCAAATAACTGTTGTTTTAGTTGGTTGCCATAGATCCTCTAGGCGGCTTATTCTTATTATGTCTATCCACCTACTTCTTACAATAGGATCTTTAGGTATTCTGTAAAAAATGTATTAAATTACAAGTTTACTCAACACTGGCTGCAGCACTTAAAGCTGTCACAGTTTTTTTTTATTTTAATAGATCAACTACAATTTTATTGGTTAGTGTTTAATACTTGATCTATTATACGTAGAATACATTCATACTACTTTCGTTATCAGCACGCAAGGACACCCCGAAATTGACACCCATATCAAATACTTAAATAAAATAAACAATGTCCGCCACCTTGGATTTAAACATATAATACATAAGTATATTGTCCAACACTGCAGTTAAATGGTGGCTTAAAATCTCGAAATATACTTTTTGGATCATGATTCACTCAAATGGGAAATTTTACATTCAATTAACAGGCAACCCCGTATACATGGCTGTCAAATGGCATTACATCTTTGCACTTTATTAATTTAATTGTTTCTTTACAATATAGTTATATAAAGTTTACTTACTGATGATAGGTAACTTTTTTAGTTGTTTTCAATCGTCCTTTGTAATTCCTGCACACTTTTATAGCGCAAATCGTCATTTTTTATGTCACTGAACGTGTGTTTACCGTACAATGACAGTGACACCACTGAGCGGGCGGGACGAGCTTATGAGCCAACAGTTGGCTGATTTTTTTTTGGCGTTTTGACGCTCGAACTCTCTATCTAGACATGTGTATAATCAAAGGTAAAACGCCATCCATGTTCAAAAGGCTTGACAGATTGCCAATTTCAACTATGTTTATCATGTTATGGGTTCGAATTGAAGTAAAAGCATTGACATATAAAAACCCAAGATGCACAGTCTTCAATAAAAGTAACTCTCGACCACTGAGATAAACTGTTAAAGTACTACTTATAGAGAAGATATCCGCGAATCCGATGCAAAAACAGTGTCACAACAGGATGACATCCGGCGGGGGGGGGGTGCAGGGCGAACGTACCGTAGACTAGACTCACTCAGTATTTGCTGCAGCGCTTAAACATTAGGTGTCGCCTCACCAAACTATACAACGTGCAGCGCTAGAGCGCTTAAAACGTATAGTTTTCTCGCGACCACAACGTCATAAGCGCCGTGAATTTCATGGCGCTTACGCGTTTCATGCAACGAAGTGTAATAAAATGTCGTCCTTATAGATTTTACACCGCAGAAACGACACTGCTTTTGTACCTACAATGCAAGATTGCATTGTAGGTACAAAAGCAGTGTCATTTGTCACAATGCAAATCTTTTCAACACTATGACGCGAGGACATCGAAGATTGATTCCGAATCACTCACTGGTTCAGATATTGGCTCCACAAATTCTGAAGTAATTGATTTTGAATCGCTACTGACGTATGGTACTGCGCATTTCTTGAGATAACGTCGACCTGTTTTTGTAAAGTATTTATCTTCACATTTGAAATGATCTGAACATACGAGTGTATGGTCGCTCGGCAACCATGAATCTTCGTTGCGATTTTTCTGGACAAATCTTATCCATGCTTCTCTTTTCTCATGACCAGGACGAGGAAACCTAAAAGAAAATATTCACCATTATACCGTTTTGTAGCGGCATAGGTACCAAATACTTTAAGGGGTCATTGTACCCATATTTATGAACAACTTTTACTATGGGACCAACCCTGATATAGTGAACAAATCAGCTGTTCCACATATTTGACCTCTTAAAATATTTGCAATTAATTTTGTTACACCTTTTATGTATACAGAACCATGACAGACAGGCGACACAGGCAGAATTATAAAAATAAATACTAGTTGAAGATACCAAAGTCATATTGTTCAGTCTATAGTTAGTACCTACGTGTCCCATTTGTACGGTTCAGTTTCCATAATCTATGACTTGAAAACAAAATGTCAGGTGCATTAGAAAATAATAAATAAAAAGGTTTTAGTGGATTCTTTGCTTACTTACCGATGATAAGTCACTCCACTTTCTTTTTTTTTCGTAGTCGATTGATTTTTACACGTTCTTAACACGCAAGACGGCATTTTTCTTTGGCACAATTTTGGCAAGCATCTATGATGAGCGTAGGCGAGTGACTAAATGAGTTGTTGCCGGTCGGCAACCAACAATGCATGGCGCAAAAAACTGGTTTGCGGCGTCCGTTCTAGTACGGCTAGTAATAATAGTTCTTTGCTCTCGACCGCTCGAAAATGTCGCCAAACACTCACCAATTATACCTAAGTAGTTATAGTTATGCTGTAAGCATATATTTTTGCAAATTCAACCTTAAGCTAATTGTATAAAGTTGTTTTTACAACGCAGTGTTCGAAAAGCAATAAAATTTTACGACCGACAGTGGTCGGTAGGACAAGGCATTTAGTGAAAATGTTTTTTTTTTTTTTCATAATATAATTTATTTAGTATTTTAAGAGTTGAGAGTGTTAAGGCTCCTGCAAACAGGCGCGACATGCTACGCGAATCGCACGCGACGCAAAGGCACCGCTCGCGATTCGCGTCGCGTGTCGCGCCTGTTTGAAGAAGCCTTTAAATTGTGTTCTAAACACATGCCTTATATATTTAACTTTACACCTTTACTTTTATTTGAGCGTAAATATGTTTTTGGGTAGGACATGGGTATATCAATAAAACAAATATGAAACTTGTGGCGTCACGTATACGTGGGTCGCCTGTATTGTTTTAGATAAGTATTTATAAGTTAGTCAGGAACGCACTCCTCATAAGTGGCAACACGAATCTACGATCCGGGGCGCTAACCATAGCGTTCCATATTATGCTCTTGCTTGCCGACCGTCACGGCCACAGAACATTACCCTGACGGTCACGTCCACGGCCACGGGACGCGGACTAGATCAGTTTATTTTGTCCCTACTAGTTTTAATTAGTTATATTATGTGCAAAATAGTGTACAATGATATTTTAAGTAAAAATACACGTATATAATATCATTGGTGTATATTAACTGTGAACTATGGCAATGCGTGTGGCAATTACAATATTATTAACTGCAAGTTGGAGTTTCACTTCCGCTCTTCAACCACAACTTCACCTCCAATACACATAAGAGGAGACAGGTCGAACACATCCCACCTATGTCTCCAAAACTCTTAAAATCGTTTATTATAATTGAAGGTATTACATTATTAAAACAGATTTGTTTATAAGTTTTGACAAATTATTTTTTCTGGCTAACGAGTTACTTACCACCACGCGAGGAACCGCCGTTTTTCGAAGACGTTTTATGCCTTTTTCAGTGACATACATATCTTCGTCCGAAAAATGTTGTGAACAAATCACGCTTGAATTATTCGGCTTAAAAAAATCTTCACGTCTTTGTCGACTAACAAGTGATCTCCATTCTTCACGTCGTATAGGATCACAAGGAAAACTAAAATATAAAAATTAAGCTAATAAGTTTTCAAGAAGTTTTTAATGTGACGTGTTGCGCCAAAGCGACACATACAGACACTTCTGTCATTAGCATGCCGCATGTCGCGAACCCATAAGTTGTCCCATAATTAATCCAATATACATTATAATATTTATGAACATTTAAAAAAACCGTCAAATTTACTTCCTTTTCTCCTATATAACATTTTAAAACGTAAACATATTTGTCAAAAACGAAATACAAAAGTTCAAAAGTACCTACATAAACGTAATAATTAAAAAATAAACAGAACAAAAAAAAATCGACTCCATTGAACAAGAACAGGGTCATTTTTATTATGCGACTAAAATAAAAAGGAGGCTATAATGCATCGTTCTTACACTGAAAAAGCAACTATTGAAATTTGCCGTATTATAGTTTGACCGTTCAGCGAAGTTTTTACAAAAAATACTTATATCAAAATCTCATATTACTTCCTATATTTAGTTATAAAAGCAACAAAAACTAATCAATAAACTCTTTATACTTACCGAAAATATGATATCCCATCCTTTTTTAACCATTTTGACGTAATATTTCTACAATTTTTCAGAGAACACTTCGGCATTTTTAACGAGTGCACCTAGACGCGAGCGACACGAGACTATTTGAAATGAGCGCACCATTTAGAATGTTGCACTCATCAGTCATTTGATGCGGACGGTTTTGAGACGTTGACTGTGCCTTATGCATTTTCGATAGCGTTCTTACGCACGCACACAAAAAAAAAAAACAAACGCAACTATACGCACACATGTACAAACACACACAGAGACGCCCTGTCAGTGTACGGGATGACGTCATTTTTATGTAAGCGATGATAGTGTTTGACACTATCGATATTTTGTTGTCGATGAGTTCAGGCAATAGTTATGATAAAAAGCTAAGTGAGGTTTTTTCTAACTGGCTCTTCTTTATTTATTTTTTTTCATATTTACTTAGCAAATTGATATTCAATGCAGATCAATTATTTTTAAGTGGGTAATATAGGATTTTAAAGTTAGTCTACTTTATATATTTATTTACTTATTCATTGCCACGGGCCAAGAACTGCCACGATGGTCGTAATCGCAAGCATGAATGCTGAACACGACGTTCTGAGTTCAATACCCGGGTCGGGCAGTGTTATTGGTTTTCTTATTAGGAATTTCTCAGTAGCAGAACGGGAGAACGGAATTTGTGCCCGATAATGGCAAACAGACGTGAGTTTATTATATTATGTTATAATGTTCCATTTGACTGGTCCAAATCTCGACAATCAAGATATGATTTCTTAGGTTGCAGAAAAAATTGAATCAGTTAAACTGCATAAATAATTTGTAAATATTTATTTGAGATAAATTTTGATTAGCACATACTTATTCACAAGAAGACCAGCAGGCCTAGCCAAATTACGACCTATTCGTATGTAATCTCTTTCTACATGATAAGTTAAATCATTATCAAAATAATGACTCTCGATATTTGGGAACAATTGTCTGCCAACATAATGTTTTAAAACTTTGTTTGTAACACTTTGTGGTGAGCAAGATGGGCTAACTTTTTTGTCATCAGTTAAGGTGTATAGAGGGCTCACTGACCTTGTGCATGTGGGCGGAGCTAAGCGCCCTACTCTTGGATACGTAAAACGCGCGCGGTGGCGCGCTACACTAAAGCTTATATCAAAGAATATGCAGAGGCGCAGACATGCCGCACGTAGGTCGCTATTGTTGCGTTTTCCAGAAGGGAATGGCGGATGCAAGGCTAATATATTTTGTATAGATACATACTTATATGTTACGAATATTTTAAGTTTTTATTAGACATTATTTTTTAGCATTTATGTGTATGTAATTTTCACTTAGTATTGTTTTTTTGGAAGTCGGTTGTTTTTTTTTTTTTGGGCCAAAGGTTTTTACTATTAATCATAAGTTAGAAGTAACAGTTGAATTACGAAAACTGTTACCACTGTTACAGTATAATAAAGTAACAGTATCATGTCTCAGTGACCTCGGAATAATTACCTACGGCCGCTCAGTAGATAAACCTTCCGCGTTCGTGCGTAACTGCCGCGCCCGAAATCCCAGAGTATATCAGTAGGTACTGATATCCTCTGAGATTTCGAAGCGCGTCATTTTGGCCGTTTTCTATGAAGACATAAAGGCCTATTCAAATCTAAGCGGTATTCGCTATTCGCGGTAGAGAAAACCGAGTTGTTATGCGGTAATATTACTGTTCACACCAAAGCGGTTTTCGCTATTTTGTGGGTACTAAGTAAGAGTTTCACTCAGGAAGGTGAACTTCTACCCACAGCGGCAGCGAATACCGCTTAGGTTTGAATAGACCTTATTACTGTTACTTATTTATACTGTGAAACTGACGCCCGATTGACTGTACTCCGTCGTAATGAGGTTTAAAATAAAACACAGGTTATTCTAAAAATCTGTAAATTTTAATTCTTTTTCATAATTTAGCTCTGCTAAAACTTGTACATTTTGATTTTCAGTAACCGTCTTCTGCTTTTTATTTTGATTTTCACCCTTTTGTGCTTTATTGTGCGAATTATTGTGCGAACCGCCGCCTCACCCCTGTCCCCACCTCAGCGGCCAACTAGTTCCGCGCGGACTATAGTATTACTATTATAATTTACCTGAATAGAGTCTTCTATAATATCAGCAGATCTACTCGGATTATTGCCTTTCGATTCTGATGATTTCTTTCTGGATTTCCTGGAACAATTCGTAATTATTTAACTCCAATTATGAAAGAATGAATGAATGATCAATCGATGATTAAAAAAGTTAATAGTAATCATAAAGTTAAATACTTAAAATATAGGTAACTTACGTCATCAGACGCATTTTCATAGCCTTTTGGACTCTTATTTTTCTTGACTTGCTTAGCCTTGGCATTGTTATTTATTTACAAATTATCTTATAATTTACACAATATACAATATAAACAAAAACAGTATTTAGAAATGGCACCGCAAATAAACTAATAAAGCGTCCACGCGCACAACAGAAATGGGCCCTCCGCAGCGAGCTAGTCTATAAACGCACACTGATTCAATTCGTTCATAAATATTTGCACTAACACAAACAAACGCGCGTAGTCGTTCAATAGCCGGGGCGAGCAGCGAGCGACACAGCCATCCCGTCTCAATGCTAACGCACGACTGCCAAGTGCCAACCACGCCCGCGCAGAGCACGTCTGAACCTCTATCTCAAAGTGGGGACATTTTCATTGCAAATATTGATTGATTTACAAAAGCTGTTTCATTTATGTAGTACCTCTAACCATAATTTTTTTAGTGTAAAAAGATTTCCAAACATCAAAGCCGTTTAGAACTAGTAGCGAATATTAGCCAAAAATAGCGTTTTGGTAAATATTTTTTTAAAGCAAAAGTATTAGCCGTACGAAAAAATCCTGTTTCAGAAATGTTGTACATGAATCTATAGCAAAAATATATTTTTTTCAGAACTTCTAACCAAGCCGTTAATGAGAAGTAGGCTTCATAAAGTGACCGTGTTACGGTACTAAACGCGAGTAAGGCCCTTAAGTGTTTCCGTATCTCCACTTTACAAAGGTGACATAAATCAATAACCTCTTTCGATGCATACTTATGGCCACCTCTACTTTTTTGATAGGTTAAACTTTTTTCATCAGGCTCTCCACATAGATCTTTTGCATAGGGACATAGGGCTTTTGCATTGTATATTGAGTGCGAATGCTCATAAATGGTTACTCGCGTAAATAATTAAAGCATCTGCGCAACAGAAAAAAGCAGAACTAAACTACGTAAAAATGCGCAAGCGTGCTGGCAAGTAGAGGTTTAACCCTAAATACATTTCTTGTATCTATAAAAGTTCTGGTAGTGCCCCATCTCAATATTCCACTGTATACAGTTGAGAGACGTGAAACTTGGACAATGTCACGCCCAAAACCTTGTGCCTAAATAAAAAAAAATCACCTTTGCTAATTTCAAAGTTGGCGAGGCGCATTGTCTTAATCTCCTCTTGTAATTAGATTGTATTATAAAACATGAAGCTTCAAAATGCTGTGAGCAAATTGTACTAGTACGTTTAGGAGTCCACGAAACATGATTTGCACAAGCCTGAATCCAGACATCCCGAGTCATTGCATCTTTTGGAAATCTGAAAAATTAATAGTCGGAGTAACATACTCATAAAGTCGATATCGATATTTGTTTCTGTGCTGTCATAGCTCTCATTTTGCGACAGTGTGGCCTATTTTTAAATTAAAATTGCGTATTTTCGGGATAACTTTACCCACAAATATTTTATAGTAATGAAGAATAACGATATGAGAAAATTGTAAGAGATTTGTGGAACATAAGTTTGAAATCATTTATCAATTATTTGATAATAAATAGCAATTTTTTAAAGGGTTAGTAAAAAAATATTATAAAGTAAAAAATTAAGTTTTAAACAGTATTAAATAGTAATAAGAATAACAAATGCGAAATAGAAGTTTGAAATAATTGTCAAGCTTTATAAATTACAACTTTAAAAATTACACTACTTATATTAGATCTTGTACGATTTAGTGGCAACACTTATTGACCGACAATATTTTTTGGTTGTTTTGCTAATTTATTGCATTATATGTTAATATTAAGACAAAATAATACTTACCGATGGAAAGTAACGTTATCCTTTTGTTTACTAGATGTTTCCGATCTCTTTTTACACGAAAAAACACTGCAATTCGGCATTTTTCACTTACGTTCGTTCCGCGCAACTGTGATTTGCTGAATGACGTGGAACGCGCGGCAACTAGTTTTATATAACTGCTATGACCGGCGGTCTCGTAGTGCGTACCTTTGGCAGGGGGGAACGCCTGACAATGGCGTCTCCGGTTGGTTTAAAAAATGCTCTAAGACTAAATAGTAGTAGATTATAAGGAGCCTTAGGTGCTAGGTTTTTACAAATGCCCTGGACCCCACACTAGGATTCCCTGTGTCTTGGGGACCCCATGTTGGGGTCCAGTATAATTCCTACTGGACCTTTGCTTTTTGCGTTGATAGGATTTTTCTTCCCTCCACTTCCTTCTGACCATTTTCTGATCTGTTGGTGTCAAACTATATATGTACTCTACTTTTCCCTCCTTTTTTCGTTTTTCATACTTTGCCTTATTTTTTTCTTTATATTTTGCATAAAGCTCTGGATTATTTTTTATTTTTTCATATCTTTTTATTTCAAGATCTCTTTTCCTTTTTGCTTAGTTTTTGGCATTTTACCTTAGAAAAATAAGAAAATAGGTTAGAATAAAACCCTAAATGCACCAACCGTAAGCATTTTGTGACAAAACAATAAAAACGCCCTAATTAAATCTTTAACGGTTTAACATAACTTTTTTTATTTAGGTATATGCGGGTAAACATGGCCAAATATTGCCAAATTATCTGGGAATTTGATTCGTACGGTCTTACCTCAGCGCCGAACTTACCCCAACATACCATAAATATGCTTAGTATTCGTAACGCAAAATCGTATAAACTTGATTTTTCTAAGTAAGCCAGTTTTATGCGCAGTGGTCTAGACCGCGCAATTAAAATTTTCTTACTTACGTTTTTTGCAATTTGCAGGTCAGTGTCAGCTATGTCATATGATTATGATTGTCAATATGATTCACGACTTTAATAGATATGTATTTACAGAATTATAGTCATTAGAATCATTAATATTGTTCCATAAGCACTTTTCCAAAAGAGATTTGTTCTTTTAGGGAACAAATCTAACTTAGAAAGATGTATTAATGATTCTAATCTAATGATTATAATTCTGTAAATACGTACTTGCTATAGTCGCGAATCATATTTTGATCAAGATACAACCTGACACTGACCTGAAAATTGCAAAAAACGTAAGAGAAATTGAATTTTGCGGTCTACAATGCGCATTCACCGTAAACAATAAGAGGCAAAGTCTCTGGTACTAGTCTCAATACCCTGTGCTTTCCAATTAAAAGGCACAGGTTAATGAAAAAAATATGATTTTGATGTGATAACAACAAAACGGTGACGTTTTTGGAGTTTATACTTATAAAATAATAAATAGACAATAAATTACATAATCTAATGTTTATACAAGCAAAGTAATTAAACCGCAAATAAAAATATTAAAGTCAGATTATAGATAACATACCTGTTCCAATCTAATATTGAAGCGATGATTCGACGTTATTTCTAAATAAAAAATGGCGCACTACACTTCTTTCCTTGGCAGCAGTTAGTCCGATACTGCTAACTGCTTGGTCATTTTGCGCGGGGGTGTGATTTTGGGTAAGTACATAATAGTGTTTGTGTGATGCGCGTTAGTGTGCAAGCACAGGTTATGGAGAATATCACCGCCGGACACGATTTGAACATGTCGCATCGCATCGCCTGCCTGCGCTATTAGGTACTTCGTTTTCGCTTAGCGAAGACTTCTCACTTTTTTTATCACGCTCGCTAGCGTGATGTTTAATAGCCTATAGCCTTCCCCAAGAATTGGGCTATCAAATGCAAAAATATTTTTATGATATCTCCTAAGATATTTATTGAAATCAAATAATGTCTAGGGCAATTTTGTTCAAAAATTAAATACCTACTTGTGATGAACGTAGGTATTTAATTGGCTAAGAATTAATGACATTACGCGGGCTGTAGCGGGAACGAGATAGCAATACTTGTCACTGTTACGTTTACGTACCCATGACAACTCAAAAACAAACTACGATTCGGGTATTCTCGTTAGGTACCGTCAACAAATAAATTTTAACGAAATAATATAATACTTTATTATAATTCGTTTCTGTCACTTCGCTTCGCTCACTTGGTAAAAAGGCGCCTACGCTTGTCGGCAACGAAACCCTATCCTCCCACATGGGCGCAAGCAGCGGAAGGTCTGCTATGATAATTATGACGTACCGAGTCGTGAGTTAGAAAGTCTTTAATTAGAATTTTAACAGATTTATTTATTAAGATGTTTGTTTTATCTTATTCTAATTAGTTTACAAGCTTATTGTTAAAATTTTCATATTTTAATCTAATAAAAATTGCAAGGGAATTTTTGAACAAAGGATAGGACGTATTTTAGTTTCAAAAGATGGAATCCTAACTAATATTATGAATACGAAAGTAAGTTTGTTTGTTTGTTTGTTACCTTTTCACGCCTAAACCACTGAACCGATCATCCTGGCATATACGTTGTCAGGTGTACAGAAACGGACATATAGTACCTTTCATCCCGAAAAAAATGCTGTTCCCGAGGAAAGCAACAATAACATTATTATGATAATAGATGGCGCTACGTGTGTTTTGTCTTGATCGCAGACGAAGTCGCGGGCAACAGCTAGTTAGTTAGTTATAAAACTAATATTTCAGTTTGATTTAATGTCAATCGGACAACGCGTTTATAAATGATATGGGAATTTGTATAATGAATATGTACCGACCTATATTTTTTTAAGCATTTGTTCTACGATTTTTTAATTGTTTATAGATATGTTCAATATTATTGTTTTATACAATTAAGGAATATATATGAGAAAGGTAACGTTCAAAAAATTGTAAGAATAAATAGTAAAAATATAGGAAAAGGCTCCAAAGATTTCGGCTTAGGGAAAATTCGCGAGTATAATGGGTTCAAAATACGTGGAACTCTATAAAACGCCGCTATGAAAGGCGCGATATTTGCCGGCAAATCATCATCACCGAGGATCATCATCCTGGAGGAGGGTTAAAGGGTTATAACCCTCCTCAAGGAGAGTCGTGGGGCCACCAGTAAAGTATAAAAACACGAGAAAACTATATTCTGACCTCACCGCCGAGGCCCCTCGCGACGACCCCAATGTATTCCCCGACTTGTGTCCCCCGACCCTTGCTCAGTAAATAAGTGCCAGCTGGTCCTTTTTGGCACAGCCGTGCGGCACACACCATTGTTGTTTGAAACTTTTTATTTTGTAGTTTTTGTTTCACGAACTGTGTCCAAATAAACTTTTTTTCTTTTATTTTCTGGTGGCGTAGCTGAGCCAGTAGCTTTAAATTTCCCTGACAATAATAATTATCCAGACATATTCCAGCTTGTCCCACCTCGCTGTCCTCCCTGCAGCGACGCCATAAACCGAGGTTCGCAACCCACAGAGGGTGCCCTTAACGTGCAGTCGTTTAGTTTATAAGTTTTGTGCCCTGGCTTTGACTTCACTTAAGGCAGCTACACGACTGACCGGTTAAGTAGTAAAGACCTCTCAAGGTCAACTACGAGAACCCATACAAAAAAAACCGCCATATCGTCAGTCCGACCACAACCACAGAAGAGGCAACGACAAGGAACAGAAACCGAAATCTGTGGACAAGAATCAAGATAGAAAATCCTGCTTTTTATTTCTCGCCTCTTTGCTACCTGTCTTTGCCCGAGGTCCTAGTGGGTTGTACCCCGCTACATTAATAGTTCATGCGCATTCAGGGGTGCGTAGTGACGTGTGTCGCTAGCAGAGTCACTCGACTCAGATAGTAGGGAACATACGTCAAAAACAGTGGGAAATTGTTCCAGGACGACTGCGGGTACTGGACATGCCCCAGCTCTCCGCAAGTCCGCAACAGTGCGTAAATGA
This sequence comes from Gortyna flavago, assembly GCA_963669345.1. Lineage (NCBI taxonomy): Eukaryota > Metazoa > Arthropoda > Insecta > Lepidoptera > Noctuidae > Gortyna > Gortyna flavago. The sequence continues at coordinate 4,032,127 of OY770155.1, read as the reverse complement.
TGTATAGCCGTTGTTCTTACCAGTTATTTAGTAGATACCTACTACGTAACCGGAAATAACATATGGTAAACTTCTCTTCATATAAAATCTATTCTTGTTTCTACAATCAACTAAGCTTTCCTTGGAGTTTCAAATACCTACTGATTCAGATAAGTCAGATATATTGACGACGTTTAAGGAATTTGGTGTCGTTCGTCCCGAAACAGAATATTTTTTGGCATGGCGATCTGATATTAAAAAACGTATAATTATTATTTGTGTATTGTCTGTTGTTAGAACGAGTCCCTTTATTGTACAGACAATAATTCGTGTACATTTTCCGGATTGTCATAAAAAAATGCCTTGAACCTCCTGCAAAGAACTCACGGAACAAAGCCATGTACACTGTTTATTGGCTGTACATTATTGGCCGTATTTGTGCCTTTCCTTAGAACAATTTGTCTTCAACAAGTATAATTGTCTAGAAAAACAACCATCAGTCTGCCGATGAAGCCGACCTATCTAAGTTTTATTGAGTGAAACTGTATGAAAATAAGTAAATATAATTATCAACTATGCATTATAATTAATACCTAATACCTAACCTACCCGAAAATATGGCAGTGCGTCTTTTAATATCTTCCTATATCCTTTGTTGCTTGTATACATATCTTCTGTTCTGAAGTGTTCCGAACATAATCGACTACTATTGTTTGCTAGCCAATCTGGTTCTCGTCTCTGTTTTCTGACAACTTGGAGCCATTTATGTCTCCACACTTTATCTTGAGGAAACCTGATAATAAAAATTTTACTGATAATTTATTTTTTAACTGTGAATCTGTGATAAAATTGCACAAGATTACGGTCAGAGGGTGGTATGGATAAAAGATATGAAAAACTATCAGGAACATCTTACAAAGTATCTACTTATTGTGTTGACGTTACAAATGTAAACAAAGGGCAATTACCTCTAAGTTGGTGGGTAATAATCAAATTATATATTATTCAATTAAATTCGAGGCCATTAACATTTTATGCCGACAGTACTAATACGCCACTTGCGCTAACATAGACAAGGACAGAACGGCGCTGTACTGTTGTGCAAGCGAAATCGCGTTAGCCGCCGTATATTGGCCGAATGTTTACGATTAGGTATGAATGACATACCTAAATATTATTCTGACTAAGCAAACATTAAATTAATATTATTAAACTTTCAACAAATTAACATTTTTGGCTGTAGGTACTTACGAGTGAAAAGTAATCCCGTGGAACTTATTTTTGGTTCTTGAGCTATTTGTGCACCTTTTAAAAACACAGGAAGGCATTTTTGCTGCTTATTTAGACGATTACGGTAATTTTACTTAACGTGCTATACACGTGCTACACAAACGCTAGTTCGATTGTGACTAAGGTCGATTGTGTCCGTGCCCACAATTTCTGCGGCCCACGTCGAGGAGCGCGTACGTAACATACCTACCTAATTATCTTCTCTTTTTTATACATCAATGGTCCGTAAATAATAAACGAACAATTTAAGTTGGTTGCACGCACTTTGGGAATTTGATACACTCGCTGCCGATCTCTGCGTTAAACCACAGAATACATAAAAAAATAAATTTTATTGAGTTCAGAAAAAAAACGGTTCAATAAAAAAATAACAATAAGTAAGTAGCTCAGACCAAATAAAAAACTAAGACAGAGCGCTGAGAACGATACAGTGAAGCATGCCAAAACTACACCTCCGCTCTGTGCATACACGCTCACACGCACACATTTACAACCATTTACAATCAAACTACACCTCACTAAGTGCACACATGTTTACGAAACCGGCTTCACTTTACTGTTGATAGCCCTCTGTCTTTGTTTTTTATTTGGTCTGACTGAGGTAAGTAGTTATAGCAGATTACAAGGAGAGGAGCCTTAGGTGCTAGATTTTTACAAATGCCCTGGACCCCACACCTGTGCCCACACTGATTCCCTGTGTCTTGGGGTCCAGTATCAATGTGGAGATGACAATACAACAATAAATTAAACTTCATTTACATATTGAAGTTCCCAGTCTGCATAAAAATATTCAATCAAATATAAGTATGCAAAAGTTTGGTCACTGGACATTATTTTTCATTTTTTAAATTTTCTACATGATGTCTGTTAACAGACCAGCACCGACAGGTTAAAGACATCTGCACCGACAGGTTAAAGACATCTGCACCGACAGGTTAAACACAACATGTTGCTAGCCCACTAGTTCAATAACCTTCGCCTTTGTTCTAACATTTTATTTCCCGATGCGAACTAATGCATATTATACTCAATTATACTTTATGCTTGAGACATAATGAAGAGTCATGCACGCGGAAGTTATTCTTATTACTTACTACAAATGTTAATTTTCTTACAAACCTGCAAAAAATTGTGAGCCCGGCCGCGGCACCAGGCCAGCCGCACTCCGCATTATAGGCAAGCTTCCATCCGTCCAGGTTTTCTCCGGATTTGTCCAGGCGGGGTTCTTAAATAGTGTCCGGGTAAAACCCGAACACTTTCTTTAAAACCCGACTTTAAATGATTTGCAATAAATCAAAGCATGTCATATTTAAAAATTCGCCGCGCGGCAAATATCGTGCGCTCGTGACAATTCATAATTTGCTTTTGATTTTCAATTTTTTTTTTATTGACATTGATGCCATAAGAATAGCGTTCCTAGTTATTATTTTTGTTACCAGAATACCTCTCACCTATAGAAGAGTGTTTAATTGATTAAGCGTTTCATTTGTATTTCTGTACCGCAGTCTGACCTATGCCATTTTTTCAGGTTTCGGCCATTGTTTGTTGGGTTGGGTAAGTGACATCGCGCTGTTGCCGCAATATTTATAAGGAAAAAATCACTTATTTAATTTCAACGTTAGGATTTATTTGATAGTTCCTAAATACTTTTATGCATTAGTATTTTTAGTGTTTTTATTTATGTTTGTATTGTCATCTCCACATTGTATATAGTATACAAGATGTTGATTTGCATCCTCGTCAAATTCAAGGACGTAATTATGCTAATGATTCTCAACCCAAATCAACAATAAAATGAGTAGGTATTTTTTTATTAATTTTTTCTTATTTACGGAAATCGGTAAGTGTGAACCAGCCGTATTTAAACGCGGCCCGTCTGTTACTAGCCCTATAACAGCGCTTTCACACACAAACAAACGCAAACAATACATACACAACGCATACGCAACGATCATTCAATAAATTCGTAGGTAATCAATCCCATCCCCCAATCACGGTGCGGGTACTCTCCCGCGCCGCTCCTAGACTCACCCCCGCGGCCCCGCCGCCCCGGAACTAGCAGTGTGTTTGAAGTCGCCGAAGCGTTCGTGCGCGAATTCCGCTTCGCGGCACATCATTGAGACGTACGTACAAAGTGCAATATGACGGACAATTACTCAAATGTCGAGTTGTCTAATTACTCAAATGCCTGTATGCCATCAGTGCAGCAGTGGAGACAGCCTACGTGGAGCCATCCGGATGTTCGTGGAAATGTTTCCCGATCGGGAACCCCCGTCACAGAGCGTCATGCTGGCTGCTTCGCAGAGACTGCGGGATCATCGGCAGTTTGACGTTCCCCGGCATGCTCAAGTTCGCGGCAGCGTAGGCCTGCCTGTCGCCTTGCAGGAAAACATCCTGGAATACTTCCAGCGAGACCCACGGGCAAGCACGCGGGAGGCTGGTCAACGCTTTGGAGTGCACCACACTACAGTGTGGCGCCTACTGAAGCGTGAGCTGCAACACCCATTCCACTACCGCAAGGCACAAGACATTCACCCAGGTGATAACAATTACGTGCAAGGATCATTAGTGCTTTCGTTATTTTAAAAACGAATGTGTTAGTGTTACGTAAGCTGAAAGAAAACCAGCTACGTCGTTCTCGATTGTGCGAAGAGTGTGATGGTGGCCACTTTGAACAATAACTACGGGTAACATAAGTAGGTAATTTATTTATTTGTACATTTTGTAAATACGTTGTTAGCTTAATCAATTTTATTAGTGTAAATAAGTTGATTTCAAATTTTTAACTACGACAATAATACCTAATAGTCGAAAGTATACCACGTACTTACTCTTTCCATTCCATCAAACGTAGAAAACATTTTTAGACTTAGTATTAGATCGGTACACCAACTAAGGTAGGTATTATTGCCGGTCCTAAGCCCTTTAAGTAGGAAGGAAAATTTCAAATCAACCAATTTAATCCACGAATAAAAACAAAATCACTACGAAAACTTTAGGTTGAAGGCTATAGCAAAACTAACATTTTATTAATCATCTGATTACAGGTCAGTGAACTTTTTTTTGGCGCACTAGTATTACTTTCATTAGTAAGATTTCCGTATTGCAATGATGCTCAAAAATTAGTTAATTATCAAGCGAAATTTATGACAATAATGTAGGTGATTTTCGAAATAAAATTAGGTACTTAAATTAAAATTATTGCTACCGGTCATTGCTCGGTCGCGCGACGCGCGCGCTAGTAGGTATTTCGTAGAATCGAATCGTAGGTAAGACGTCGACATTCACGCACACAGCTGCATTGTCGCTGTGTGAGTAGTCGGGTGATTCTGTTTTATTTGTATTGAATTAAGGGTTTAATTCTGAAATACTGTTAAATTTCAACAACAAAAAAAAGCAGCGCTTACTAGTTATTGCCCCCTACCGTACTTCTATTGATTTTATTTATGTCTTTTATGACAACCTCCTGAAATTTGACGAGGATGCAAATCAACACCTTGTATAGTACGTACCACAAATTGGATTTCCTGGTTTTCTTGTACGGATACTTTCTCAAATTGGTTTAAATTTTCACCATTATTTGGTGGCAAATTAACCATTGGGACAGCATGTTCTTGTATAGACCTCGAGCTTGCCCTTTCGTTTGACAGCAATTTGAGAGTTGGAAAAGCATAATCAAACAAATATTTTACAGTTCCACTTTTAGAATACTTAATGCAGTTTCTTTCAAAGTGATCCTCACATATTCTGTACTGTTGCCTCGTTTTATAATCAACAAGTTTCAGAAGAAGATCTTCGCGCCCGACAGCTTTGAGCCAATCATGTCGCCTGAAACAAAAATAAAATGACAATGCAAACCGAACAAGATTATACAAAAAACATAGGTAGGTATATTTTAAAGATTCTATAAAGTGTTAAAAAATTAACCTTGCGGTGCTTTAGACCATCGAACTGAACAACTTTCCCTATGGGACCAACGCCAAAATCACGAAAAATAAAACAGCTGTTTCATACATTTTGGTCAAGTAGGTAGGTACCCATTGAACTTTTGTATGAAACAGCAGATTTTTTTTCTTGATTTCAGAGTTGATCCCATAGTGAAAGTTGTTCAGATAAATACGTTATTGTTATGATGATTCGCGGTATTATGCATAAGTACTGGAAACAACCAATAGCTCATTCATTTCTGTCTCAATGTAAAAATTATCCAGCAGTAAATGAATGGATTGACGAAATTATTATATTATCATTAGGTAAGTACTAAATATTGGCCTGGATATATGCGTATTTATTTCAGATTTTATAAAAGCATCAAAGTTGCGTTCCGTGAGTAGTGATAAAACATATTTCGAAGTAAATGGACACAATTTTTTTTACATGTTTGATGTCCCGCATCTTATGAAAGTGTAAGAAACAACTTTAAATCATGTACCTAGTTTCATTTTTAATAATAAAGTTGGGAAATGGTCACCTATAAAAGATTTGTATAACCAAGATAAACGTCGATAAATAAGACTAGCACCCAAACTGACGGATATTCACATCAACCCCAATAATTTCCAGAAAATGCGTGAAAAGTGAAACTAGCTACGCAGGTCAGACGAGTATGTCGAACTGTATCTTATTGACGTTGCCGCAAGAGATACCGCTGTTTTTTTTATAAATAAAGTTAAATAACCTGTTTGATATATTAAACTCGAGTACATTGCGATCTCCTAATAAATTTAAAAGAACTTTCCGCGGAGATAATTATCAAACTGACTTCTTACATTAAATGTTGTCATTTTTTAAGAACCTAAACTTAATAAGAATCGATGGCACTGCGAGGATCGCCCAGAACTGCGAGGATCGCCCAGAACTGCGAGGATCGCCCAGAACTGCGAGGATCGCCCAGAGGACACGGTGGAGCATACGGTGGAGGCCTGCCCCGCTTGGGCGGAGCACCGCCGTGTCCTCGTAGAGGCGATCGGCAGCAGCGGCGACCTCTCGCGCCCGGCCCTGGTTCAAACCATGGTCCGGAGCGAGAGGGAGTGGGAGGCAGTCACCTCCTTCTGCGAAGCAGTCATGCTAGCGAAGGAGGTGGCGGGATGGGCGAGGGAGAGAGCCGAGAGGGCCGCCCGTCCCAGCCGCCGCGGTAGACGCCCCGGGCGTCGGGAGCCGCGTGACGACTCCCGGCCACCGTAGGCGCGTGCCTGCGGACGGCGAGTAATGGGTAGCTCGCCGCCCGATCAGGACCAGGCCCGTGCCGGACGGCGCGTATGTGTTCCACGCGCGCCTCAAAGAGCTGTCAGCAGACACGGAGGGGCCCGTTAGGGCCGAAGCCTGCCGGGGCAGCGGGATTGTCCGAAAGGGTTACCGCTGCCCCGGAACATAAAGGGCTAAGGAAGGAACACGGATGGGTTTTAGTCAGTAAGAGTCTGACACTCCCTTCCGCTCCACCCAGAGCGGGAGGGGTCATTGGATGATTTCCCATCCTTAAAAAAAAAAAAAAAAAAATAAGAATCGATGGCCAGAGGGATGTTACGAATATTATGAATTTTATCAACGGATTTCAAGTGTCCATAATATCTTTATTACAACTATTTGAAGATTTAAAACCAGAAGGAATTAAATTTAGTATATTAACGAGACGCTTTAATCAAGACGTACTTAATTGAAAATTTCTTCGAGAAAGTTAAACAGGCGGGTGGTAACTGTCAGGAACCAACATGTCAACAACTTCGTAATGCGTTCAAAAAGATATTTATAACCAATATTCTAACGAAACCTCGAAATACTAATTGCGATCAAGATTTGAATAGCTTATAGCTTACTTATGAAACCAGAGGACTGTCGAATTTTTAAGACGGCATCGACCAAACGCCGACCGCGCAGTGGCGCCCTCATCGTTTATTTGGTTATGTCTTTTATTTTAGAATGAAAATGCAGAAAATAAGCACGTTAAGTTGTGCTCAAGATTATACGTTAATATTATTATAAGAGGTAGTTTTATATTGCTTAACTTTATTATAATCCTTAAAACGGATAATAGTGGCCACTATTTTCTGTTTTTATGATTATAATCTAACTAAACAAAGTGAAACTACCTCTTATAATAATATTAACGTATAATCTTATGAAGCACAACTTAACGTGCTTATTTTCTGCATTTTCATTCTAAAATAAAAGAAATAACCAAATAAACGATGAGGGCGCCACTAGTGTTTCGGCGCCCCCTTAATACCCCCTTACAAGTTTCGCGAGATAAGCAACCGGACGAAATTATTGCTCCCTAGGTAACAGTAGGAACTAGTGACTATCAGTTTGATTTACCAGAAATAATGGTTTAGGTACTTACTTATTATATTTTAAAGATTACATAAGTACCTATTTATTTAATTTAAAAACAGACCGACTATTTGCGAAAAATAAGAACGATGTCACATGTAAGTTGTGCGGGAAGTTGTCATTAAAAATGTTTTCTAAACGCATAGTCGAGCTTTCATGATCATGCTACTATAGCCGTTGAGGAATTCCCTCGTGAGGAGACTATCCTGTCTGCATCAGCAGTTTAGTTCAAAATTAAATTAAAATACCAAGTTTCAAGACCATGCTACTAACCTAATCGTTAAAGAGTTCCCTCATAAGGAGACAATGCTGGCTGCAGCAGCAGTCCATGATAAAAATCTTGTTGAATTCAAAATTAAACTAACATACCTAATTACCTATAAAATTTCGTGACCGTGCTGCTAACTGTTGAAGAGTTCCCTAGTGAGGAGACAATCCTGGCTGCAGCGTGAGGTTATATCTTATTAATGCATGGTCACCGAAGTTACGCAGGTAGGCACCTATACAAAATTTCAGCTCAATCAGACATCGGAAAGTGGTTCAAATCTTACTTGCAATATTGAACTTAACACACATACCTACGGAGACATACAAACCCACTCACATATCTATGTTTAGAAAAAGCTTGTAATACTTAATAATAGAAAGGTAGAAAAAAACCCATTTTCATATTAAAAAAGGATCATACAATAAAATAAGGGTACTCACTTGAAAAGTAATAATCAAATATTTACTTACCTATTGTACTCCTTGGGATAGTTAAAGTATGATATATTTTTATTTTTTCTAGTATTATTCATACATACAGTACAATAAACACCCATTATTAATAATAAAATACCACGTTTTTACACAAAAATATTCAAACTTGCAACTAACAAAACAAAAACGTGTGTCGCACTGACCCTGAGATTGTCAACTGGCTGTGGCGCGTCAGCGTAAACCGGTTTTTTCCAGTCTCGCCGCGAACGACAAGCAAGCGGCCAGTGGTCACGCACACATGCCCCGCCCGCGTGCTTGTAGTCGTGCAATCTACATGCTCTATGGTGCAATCGATTCGCGCGGTTCTTCGATCAACAATACCAACTAGATAACGGGTCACGTACAAAATCAAAGCTATTTTTTTTTTTTTGATATGACCACTCTAAATGCTGTCCGCGTGAATTTATACCTATACAGCTACATTCATTGTACATTCGTTTACTAACGAACTGAGATAAAAGTTTTACAACAATTTTAAGTTAACCTAATTACAACCATGGCACCTAGTAATAAAGTCACAAATCTTCAAAATATTATCTTATACTTACGATCATTCGTCACGTCACAAAAGACGAGAAAAGCAATAAATGTATTCTGTCGCTTAGAAATGAAAAGACATAAATAACATTTAGTGTAAAATCAACCTTAGACAGCAACAAATAAAGATGTCACTCAGGCTGGCTGGACAAATCTTCAAAATAACTCGCATTTAACTAGGTTAATAGGACATTTTATGTGACGGCTAAACACCCTTATTTCAGAATTTGTGACGCAACAGAATCTTAGATAATCGATCGAAAACGTGTCCAGCCATCTTGAAAAACCACTTTTCGCTGGTCTCTCAATCTCGGTAACGGAAGTGATTTTGACGACATTTTGCTTATCAACGGGCGTCACATAAATTTGTGACAGGCATCGAGCTAAAAGTTTTGTGATACGTACAGCGGTTTAGTAGAAAAATGCAAAAATCTGTGTCCAGCCATCTTGATTTTACGTATAAAACTTTTGGCTGGCACTTCCGAATCTCAATAACGGGAGCGTTTTCGAATATGGTTCCTTTACTAACATTTAGTGACGCAATTTGTGACAGTAATAACGTTTGATTTATGGCGTCACATGTAAGGGTTTACGAGAAATCAATAAAAACTTAATGTCCAGCCAACCTGAGCTCAAGCTGGCTGGACACATGTATCTCCGCTGCGTGATGATCTACGGCCTTCGAAATATGTTCAAATTTTTGTGACGGGGACGATAATGATTTACTGAATTTGTGACGGAGAAACTTTGAGTAGTTTCAAAGATATTGATCATTTAAGTTTTCCCATACAAACATCCATTAATATTGTGAGGTGACCATCATTTTTACATAAATAAAGGATTTTTTTTAATCGACTAATCGGCCGGTAGCAGCCACGCCTGCTTTGTATTTGATTTTCATAGATGGCGCTGAGAAAACATCGTTCTTAAGAACAATGTTTCATCGATGTTACCAGTTTCAACATCGATGTTTATGAACGATACATCGATGCGGCCATTTATTTAATTTCAACTACAGATAACTTATTAGAATCGTGGATTCTTATTGGTTTTTTGACATAAAAATACCACAGCCAATTACTCTACTAAAGAAAATAGAATGACAGCGATACTCCCATAGACAAAATTACTAAAAATAAAATTGTGCAGACCGTATCGCGCTCGCTGTCACCGTTTATATATTTGATTAAAATGACGACCACCGACTTCATTTGCGCTTCAAACACTTAGGGCGGCGGTAAAAACAACGTTGTGGTACAAGGCGGGGGTTACTGAAGCGCAAATGGAGTTGATTGTCGTCATTTGAAACGCTCAATAAAAAGTACAAATCAATAAATGTGATTTTATTTACAGCAAACATTATTTTTTCATTTAAATACCTTCGAGCATTAGTTATCCTGACACAATATCTACCTATGTACTTACCATGAAAAACACCAATACCTACCTACTAAAAAGAGTAGGTATCTGCATGTAAATAAGCAATAACATCAAAAAATTACCCCTCCCCCCCTTCCTCACTTCTACACTTTTGTCTTCTATCGATTTAAGGAGGAAGCGCTAAAGTAGCCCCCCGAAATTCAAATTTTCTCACGTTTTTTGCAATTTGCTGGTCAGTATTAAGTTGTACGATGATTAAAATACGATTCGCGGCCGTAACAAAATGTATTTACAGAATTATAATCTATAATTCATCAACACAACTCTCTAAGACCAAGTAATCCCCAAGAATGACTATTTCATGAAATCTTCACATTTGGGGATTATACTAAGTTAACAAGTTGTATTACTGATTGTAATGATTATGATTCTGTAAATACATATTTGTTACGACCGCGAATCATATTTTAATCAACGTACCACTTAATACTGACCAGCAAATTGCAAAAAACGTAAGAAAATTTGAATTTCGCGGGCTACTTTAGCGCTTCCTCCTTAAATACCTACAGTTGTTCGTATTAATATCACCAAAACACGGATTTTCATCCATTAAAGAAAACACCTTAAAACATACTTAGTCCTACATAAAACCTACATTATTGGTAACCCTACTGCAGTGTTTGTATGGGAAGATTTAAATGATCAATATCTTTGAAACTACTCAAAGTTTCTCCGTCACAAATTCAGTAAATCATTATCGTCCCCGTCACAAAAATTTGAACATTTTTCGAAGGCCGTAGATCATCACGCAGCGGAGATACATGTGTCCAGCCAGCTTGAGCTCAGGTTGGCTGGACATTAAGTTTTTATTGATTTCTCGTAAACCCTTACATGTGACGCCATAAATCAAACGTTATTACTGTCACAAATTGCGTCACTAAATGTTAGTAAAGGAACCATATTCGAAAACGCTCCCGTTATTGAGATTCGGAAGTGCCAGCCAAAAGTTTTATACGTAAAATCAAGATGGCTGGACACAGATGTTTGCATTTTTCCACTAAACCGCTGTACGTATCACAAAACTTTTAGCTCGATGCCTGTCACAAATTTATGTGACGCCCGTTGATAAGCAAAATGTCGTCAAAATCACTTCCGTTACCGAGATTGAGAGACCAGCGAAAAGTGGTTTATCAAGATGGCTGGACACGTTTTAGATCGATTATCTAAGATTCTGTTGCGTCACAAATTCTGATATAAGGGTGTTTAGCCGTCACATAAAATGCCCTATTGACCTAGTTAATTGCGAGTTATTTTGAAGATTTGTCCAGCCAGCCTGAGTGACATAAATAAAGTACTTTTCCTGTTATGGCCTTGCGAGCTACATCGTTTTGTTTCGTTTCGGTTTGCTTTGTCGAATATTACTACAGGAGGTATGGAGTCGCGTTGAACACTAAAATAATTTATAATATGAACGTAAAAGTTAAATATATTTATGTTTTGGGTATCACGTTTGTTAGTATACATACTTATTATTTTAATAGGGTTATGTTTTTATGAATAATATGTTTATTTACTTTATTAGTGTTTTTATGTGTCGTACACAAAAATGTAAGTACGCTTGTTGTTTTATATATGTTACTGAAATCTGACAAGTCTCAACAAAAAAATATCACTTAGAAAAATTGTAAAGAAACATTCAAGTCTAATTTACTGAAATAATTTTGCGTAAATTAAAATGAAATTCTGAAAAAATAAATAATGCATTATTACCCTCCTACCATTTCAACTTTCCCTCATTCCATGGTTATTTTGCCCACTGATGAAAATGAAATAGCTTCCATAATCTCTTATCTGAAACGCGATTGTGCCGTCGGGTGGGACAAAATTTCCTCAAATTTTCTCATTACTCATGTTAATCTTTTAGTAACTCCCATCACCCATGTTTGCAACTTGGAAATGGAATCCGGCACCTTCCCAATTGCATTTAAAAAAGCACTAATCCATCCTATTCACAAGAGTGGAGACCGACGCTGTGTTAATAACTACAGACCTATAGCTATTTTGCCCGCCTTATCGAAAATACTGGAACGGCTTTTGAACAACAGATTGGTAAAATTTTTAGAGTCAAATAAGCTACTATCTCAGTCCCAATTTGGTTTTCGTACTGGTAAGTCGACGGCCATGGCTGTACACGAACTAACTAATTTCATTGTTACCAATTTGGATGATAAAAAGAAGACTATAGCTATCTTCTTAGACCTGGCTAAAGCCTTTGACACAGTGTCGGTTCCAATCTTGCTACATAAGCTTGAGAACCTTGGAATCCGAGGAAAACAGTTGTTGCTCTTCAAGGATTATTTAACAGACCGGACCCAGTTTGTTAAAATTGACAATCAAACTAGCGACAACCTTCCCGTTACAGTTGGTTCCCCAGGGTAGCATTCTGGGGCCTACGTTATTTTTGGTGTATATAAATGACCTCTGTAATCTTCATCTTCAAAATGGCCGTTTAATTACTTTCGCAGATGACACAGCTCTTCTTTTTGGGGCAGATTCATGGGAAAGTGTTTATCACTATGCTCAGGCTGGGTTTGGTGTTGTGCATGATTGGCTGAAAAATAATATTCTCACTCTAAATCTCGAAAAATCTAAATTCATCACCTTTACACTGAAAAATAATCAGCAGCCATCCGTCCAATCATTCAAGATACTTGCTCACACCTGTCCTTTCCCCCAAAACGGTAATTGCTCCTGTTCCGAACTGCAGAAGGTCGAAACCATTAGGTACCTGGGTGTTACCTTGGATTCTAGATTTACCTTTGCCGCTCATATTGGTTGTCTCACTAGTAGAATTCGCAAATTCATCTTTGTATTTAGGAGTCTTCGGTCGGTTCTGAACTTCAAGCAACTAATATCTGTCTATTGTGCGTTGAGTCAATCGCTATTGACTTATTGTATTACTTCTTGGGGTGGTACATTTAAAACAACCATTTTACCTCTCGAAAGGGCTCAAAGAGCGGTTCTAAAGGTGGCACTGTTTCTTCCCTTCCGTCATCCCTCAAAAGATGTTTACAACTCATCAAATGTCCTCTCAATTCGTCAGCTTTTTATTCTACATGTTGCTTTTAAACAACGATCTGTTATCCCTGTTTTTGTCTCCCAGAACAACACTGATGTGCGTAAAAGAAGAAGGGACGTATGCCAATCTAGGCCAGTTAAAACTTGCTCGGAATTTCTTTCTTTTTCTTGGGCCATTTCTTTACAATAAATTAAATAACCTACTTTCAACACATATCCTAAGCAAAACAACGTTTAAAAAAGCATTGACTAAATGGCTTCTTTCCTTAGATTACGCCCAAAATGAAGATCTTTTCACTACCATATCCTAGTTTTAGTGTTCCCAGATTGGCGCACGCAGCCTCATACACACACCCCACTTCCACATACTCATACGCACACTCTCACTCCCACTTACACCCTACACTCTTATACATCCTTTGCATGCTTCTTAGATAAAAAAATAAATAAAATCTTATTTGCAATATTTTTATTAATAAACTAAATTAAATAATTTTAATAAATTAAATATTTTTTAATAAATGAAATTATTATGAATGAATTAATGCTATTGTGATTTCAAACAAACGTCTTCAGTACAATAATTGTAATATACAACGTGGCGCTACCATGGTGACATTAATTTCACACACGGGTAGGGCTAGTGTCCATTAATCATATAAATGTTGATAGGTTAAAATAACTCGTAAATAGAAAAAAAATATTTTTCAAACAAACTAAATAATAAAAAAGTAACTAAAATTGGGATCACCCTTGCAAAAATTCATTCATGAAATTACTTACCTAGCTGGCTTACTTTAACTCGTAGTGGCAACGCGTCGCTTTGCGCGCTGGCAACCGCGCAACGCGTCTCGTGATCGGACCGATTCTTTGCGGCATATTATCAAAGAAACCGAGCGACGCAAGTCGTACCTACAGCGGAGGTGGTTAGTCAAACACTTATCATATCACCCTCTCTTGTTACTATTAGTTATAACTGTCATCACTTCACAAATCACAGTTTTATTTGTCTTTGTATTTTAAATTTTCTTATTTTCAATGAAACCACCGTGTTGCCGGATGCAAAGAGCTAAACGACGTTTCATATTTTCCCGCACATTTGAAAATAAATTGTCACTTAAAGCCATTTCCCTCAATTTCTCAAACGCATTTATTATTCGATGGCGTAATTGTTCCACCGAATCCACTTTCTTTCGCAGTACAGTACATAATATCTAATTACTATCCTAATTACACAAAAATAAATAAATAAAACAACAGGAAAGCGTCTTTTTCGCGGAAACATTCACAAAAGTATTAGATCGCGACGTAATTATGCGCACGAGTGTGAAGAAATGTGTCAAGGACACGGGTTCGGCTAGCACTAGAAAAGCAAAATAAAAGAAGAATTCGAGGAGTTTGGTGCGGTGCGAGGCAAGCGGGTAGAAGGGAGGGCGCGCGGCGGGCGGGTAGAAGGGAGGGCGCGCGTCGCCTGCGCCGCTCACTCGCCAACAAATGTCTCTTTTCAACAATTCGCCTACTGTTTGCATTTGTTTCATCCTAACAGTATTGCTTATTCGTTTTAATTTCATTGATGCGATGTTATGATCCGTGACCCCGGCAAATGACCGCTGCGCGACAGTTCTTTAAGTACAGGTTGTTCTAAGATGCTATTTACTAAACTTTTAAATAAATCCGTAAATAATAACGTTTAATGGAAATATAATTTCTTCATGAAATGAAAATGTGAAAACGTATATGTGTGTTAAATTAATGTCACCGTGGTAGCGCCACGTTGTATAAATTGTTAAGGGGGTCTGGTGACCTGAATTACAGGTTTTGTTTAAACTTAGTTTAGGCACCAGTCTTCCACAAATTAAGTACAAAATTGTACCTGTAGACTAATTTAATTTTAAGCTGTAATTTGTGGCAAGAAAATAAAAAGTCTATCTATCTATCTAATTACTAAAAGAGAAGGTTACCTATTTAAGAACACTTTCTGTCGAGTATTATATTTACATAATTTGTCATGTTTACGTTATTAGATGTGACTATAATAAACTTTTTACCGAATGCATAATTTGAATAAAATAATAATATATCACTTCACACACTTTTACGATACCTACTGCTAAATAAAAAATGACTCACCTGCACATCAATATCAGATACGGAGAGTTTAGTATCGGTTGCTGACAATTGTGGGTCTTTCGACGGGGGTTGAATCTGTGTTTTTGAAAAAAACTCTTTATTAATAAATAAATATTAATTCCAACAACACAATGATTTATCGTGTCACAAATTCATTTAAGCAAAAAAACAAAAACCAATAAAAAAGTACATTTCGATTGTGTATTATTAATTAATGTACCTGTAATTTAGGAACTGCTGTTTTAACCAATCGACGTCGATTAGTATTTCCGGATATATCCGATTTATCAAAGTGATCCGAGCATATAACCGAATTCTTAGCTGGCTTATAAAAGTCATCTCTTCTTTCTCTGGCGAGAATCGAGATCCATTCTGCACACGTAAACGGATTGCTAGGAAAGCTAAAATAATAAAAAAACTATCTAATGAGAGTCCAAAAAACAGACACAAAAGTAGCATTAACCAATTTCAAAGTTCCGTTTACAAATTATTTAAAATTATTACAATACAAATCTACTCCATGCATCTACTGTTCTGTTACACAAAAGTTTGGGCATGTATTGGCCAACCTTGGCCAAACATTTGTAGCGGCGGTTTAAAATCGGTCATTTTGTTCAAAATTTGATATCTTATAATATAACTTATTTTACATGTACTTACCGAAAGTAAGACACTCCGGCCGATAAATTGCTTTTTCGGGCATTATTTTTGCAACTTTTGAATACACATTGCGGCATTGTGACACGTGTTTACATTGGCTGTGTTTCAAGCGAACTAAACAAAATAAGAGCTCACGTCTCAAGTGCGCTGTTATTTACCGAGACGTAATTTTTGCGCCGACCCGATATCTAGTTGGTATTGTTGATCGAAGGCGCGGTTGTATGAAGCTTTGTCTCTGTTCCGTTTATCAACTCATGTGTGTGGTACGGACCTTATATGACCAGAGATAATAATTATGACTCGTGCCTTCACTCTATATTATTTTGTTCAAGTACAGAGGCCAGCACATCAAGTTACCCCAATCTGTCAGATTTCTTTGATAGATTTTCAACTTTAATACAAAGGAATAAGGTTCATATTCAATTGGGAAAATTTGACAGATAAGGGTAGCTTGATGTGCTGGCCTCTGTACAAGTGTCGCCTGTGACTAATATATCGATACTAGCTTCCGCCCGCGGTATCGCCCGCGAGGTATGTCGATAAAAACTATTCTATGTCCTTCCCCGGGATGCAATCTATCTCTCTGCCAAATTTCATCGAAATCCGTTCAGTGGTTTAGGCGTGAAAAGGTAACATACAGACAAACAGACAGACAGACAGAGTTACTTTCGAATTTATAATATTAGTATGGATCCGATGGGCCCGTGGCTAAATAATAACAGCCGCACAGGTCGATCGATCAGGTTAAGCTACGCTTGCCGCGGTTGGTCTGTGGATGGGTGACCATCTTTACATATCGAGACCCCTCCGTGCCTCGGAAAGCACGTTAAGCCGTTGGTCCCGGCTGTCATTTGTGGATCTTTGATAGTCGTTACGGGTAGTCAGAAGCCCGAAAGCCTGACAACCAGTCTTACCAATAGGTATCGTATTACCCAGTAACAGGGTTGTGGAGGTCAGATAGGCAGTCGCTCCATGTAAAATACTGGTATTCAGCTGCATCCGGTTAGACTGGAAGCCGACCCCAACATAGTTGGGAAAAGGCTAGGCAGATGATGATGAATATTAGTATGGATTAGTTTTGAGATTAGTAATATTCTATGGATTCACGTAGGTATTAGTAATCCCACGAACTCTTTTATGCTAATCTACACTAATATCACTGTATAATATGATTTTTAGACTGTGCTAATATTATAAAGCCAAAAGATTTGTTTGTTTGTTTGATGTAAGTACATAACTACCTACTACAGTTTTAAAGAGGACATCAATATCTACAAAACTCAACTCAAAAAACTCAAAGCATTTATTTCAATTAAACCATTTACAGGCACTTTTGAATTGTCAATAGGTCAGTCAGCAAATATGAAGCTAGTTGCCCATTCCAAAGCGTAGGTACCTATGGAGAAGAACGGGCAAGAAACTCCATGGACACTCTTTTAAATTATAGTTTACAAAAATATTAGTTACATCATTAATGTTGAATTTATAATTATATGTGAGAACGATGTAAAAAAAAAAAAAATATACGTACGCGTTAATGTGTCCAGAGTACAGCAAATAGTACTTAACAAAACAATAATCCAAAAGTAAAATAATTAAAAATAAGCCGAGGCAGCCAAGTGATGACCAGTCCCAACTGACGGCGCCCGTTCACGAACATGACGTATAGATCAGCACCATTCAGCTCAACCATTTTGAAGGGAGCTAAATGATCCAACACACACGCCACCGTCAGCGAGACATTTTAGTGAGCATGACATACTATCAGCCGCCAGGGCACATTCAAGTCAATGAAAGACATTATTATCATTACCCGGTAAATGGTAGCACTACAGTACATAGAACTCACATTTGTGCTATGCAATTATACAATATAAAGGAAATTGAGTTTATACAATGCAAAGATAGTCTTACAATCTTCAACAGCTCCAACAGTATTTTCAAGAGTTAATCAATTAGTTGTGGTTGTGGAGCAGGACCAGCATTGAGCCAGGCATCTTTATCAACGATGTAATCCCCTAACTTATAATATGCCTGCCTGCATAGCGTGCGTTTTATACAAGACTTGAATTTTGTCTCATTCAGTTGAAGAATGTGGGGAGGTATTTTATTATAACATTTTAAACAGTACCCCATAAAAGATGAGTCTACTTTAGCCAGTCTGAAACCTGGTTGAACTAATAGGTCCCTATTTCTAGTACTATAATTATGTCTTTCACCTCTTTTGCTAAAAAGATGTAAATTTTTCCTTACATACATGATGTTTTCGTAGATATATTGACAAGGCACCGTCATGATGTTAATTTCCTTAAACAGTTCCCTTAGAGAATCGCGCCTGCGAAGATTATATATGGCTCTAATGGCTCTTTTCTGCAGAATAAAAATAGAATCGATGTCTGCAGCCCGTCCCCAAAGTAAAATACCGTAAGACATGATACTATGAAAGTAACTAAAATAAACTAGTCTCGCGGTTTCTACATCAGTAAATTGACGGATTTTTCTGATAGCATAAGCTGCTGAACTTAACCGTCCTGAAAGAGATGTTAAATGAGGACCCCATTGTAGCCTTGAGTCGAGCGTGATCCCCAGGAAAACAGTTTTATCGACGAATTCTAGTTTCTCTTGATTCAATATTATCTCACAATCACTACCTTTGACATTTGGTAAAGAAAATCTTATGCACTTAGTTTTTTTTCCATTTAATACTAAATTATTAGCAGTGAACCAATTTTGAACCTGCATTAGGGCGTTATTTACGTCGTCAAAATTTGTAGCCCGTCTATTTACCTTAAAAATTAAGGAAGTGTCATCAGCAAATAACACCATTTGAGGTTGATTTCTTAATAAATGGAGTAGATCATTAATATACACTAAAAAGAGGAAAGGACCCAATATCGAGCCTTGTGGCACACCCATTATTACTGTTAAACCATGTGAATTGACACCATTTATTTGAACTTGCTGCAGTCTATCATTTAAATAAGAACTAACTAAATTGAGCGCAAGTTTTCCAAGTCCGTAATGCTCAAGTTTCAAAAGCAAGGTTTCGTGATCGACGCAATCAAATGCCTTGGAGAGGTCACAAAAGATTCCTATGGCGTCTTGAGCCTCTTCCCACGCGTTAAAAATGTGTTTTAATAAGGTTATACCGGCGTCGGTCGTACAACGTCCTTTGGTGAAACCAAACTGTTGATCATGAAGGATTTTATTCGTGTTAAAATGATTGAGCATCTGATTGAGTATTATTTTTTCAAACACCTTGCTGAAAACCGGCAACACGGATACGGGTCTATAATTATTGGTGTCTTTACTGTCCCCGGATTTGTAAAGTGGTATTACCTTACTGTATTTCATTAAATCGGGAAAGACTCCTTGATCAACACACGAATTAAATACTAAAGCTAAATAAGGCGCAATAGTCTCAATTATGGAGGTACAGACTTTAATGGACATTCCCCAAACATCTTCGGTCAATTTGATCTTAATTTGCTTAAAAGCTTTTATTACTGTTACAGGGTTAATATGTTTAAATTGAAATTCAACCGGGCAGGCTTGAACGTTCGTTCTTAATAAATCAATTGATACGTCGGGTGAAGAATTTAAGGCTTCCGTCGTTTTTAATGGTATATTAGTAAAGAAATTTACAAATTCTTGAGCTACTTCTAAGTTAGAGCTTATGGCACCACTTGAAGTCTCCAACGTGTAATCAGTGTTTCGTTTTCTTTTCCTACTAGTTTCGTTATTTATAATTTTCCAAACTGTTTTTATTTTATTTTCTGCCGATTTGATTTTGTTGCTAATGTACAGGGCTTTGGCAGTTTTGCAAGTATTTCTAAAAATTTTGGAATATGTAGTAACGTACTTGCTGAAAGTTTCAGTATTGATGTAAGGTTTAAGGCCATACAGCTCGAACAGTCTTTCCCTACTTATCCTTATACCTCTAGTTGCCCAGTCACTAAATATAAAATTAGGGCAAATGTTTTTTGTTTTCTTTTCAAAAGTTTTATTGAATTGAGTGTGCACTAGTGAAAAGAAATCCTCGTACAATTTATTTGCATCACCAATATCATGGCACAGATTATTTAACTTATTATTTAGGGTACTATTGAATCTAATTAGTTTACCAGTCGTTATTGGTCTAAATTGAATTTGCACTTTTTGCAAAGGTGTTTCAAACTTAAAAGTGACCGTTTGTCCACTATGATCAGACGGCAGATAATTTACAATGGCTTTATCTAAATAATCACAGTCGCAAAAGACATTATCGATACAAGTAGCAGAAGTAGGAGTTACTCTAGTCGGTTCTGTAAAAACATTAGATAAATTGAACGATTTGAATAGGCTTAATAATCTACTGCTATTTGAATTATTTTCTAAAATATTAATATTAAAATCACCACAAATAATTGCGGCTTTGTTATTGGATGCAAGTTTCGCCAGGACATCCTCCATCACCGACTCAAACACAGAAAAGTTCTGATAATTAGGGGGTCTGTAAACGCACACTACAACATGCTTATCTAGCTCAACACATGACAGTTCGATGCAATGTTCAATTGATAAACTCACTATGTCATTTCGTTGCTTTGATTTTAAACAATTTTTTATCAATATTAGAGAACCTCCACGCAGCATAGATTTACGGTTAAAACAACTGCCTACACTATAGTTCTCATAATTGATTAACATTTGGTAATCCTTTAACCAATGTTCAGTACAACAAACAATGTCAAACTTTGTTTTTTCTAAAAACATTTTTACAAAAAAAAAAGACCGCGACAGGTTGACTCACTATAACCTTTTTTAAGGTAAGTAATGTTCTAAAATACCTAATGCAATAGTGCGAAGGTGTTTTTATAAACATGATATTAAATCTTATCCAATTAAATACGTTATTCATCACAAGTATTTCATTTTGAACAAACTTGCCCTTGATATCATTTGATTTCAAAGAATATCATATTATGAGATAGGTATCATAGTTTTAAAATAACTCCGCAAGGCGGCCGGTAATGAGGGTTTATGTAATAATCTTAAGCAATACTGGAATAGTAATGGAATATTTTAGTAAATTTTTCCTAAAATTAACGCGGGTGAAACCGCGGGGCACAGTTAGTCTCATTCATACGTAGGAAGTTAGGAACAAGCAATGACGTAATATAAATAGACGCGTCATGCAGAATCACCGCACGGTCAATGATATTATAAATGTAAATGTTTACACCTTGTTTACACTTATATCATTGCGCACGGCACTCGAAAACAGCGTAATTTAGATACTATCGATCGATCGCGTATATTGGCAATTCGGCACAGAATATCGGTAGCTAGTATAATCGACGCACGAAGAAAGGGAAAAAAAATTAAATGTCATCTAACGAATTCCTGTTGTTGGAGAGAGATAAATATATTTCTTCAATTACGTTGTCATTCTGTGGTGCATGCTCATTGGCCAAGCGCCTACCAAAGGAGTCATGTGGGGAAAAATGGACACTCGATTTTCTCGTGTTGATGGGGGTAAAATAAATTATTTTCGATCCTTAAAAATATGAATGCAGTATTTTGCAAGAGTAATATTATTAATTAATTAATAAAACAAAATGTAAAATTAATGCATACCTTTAATGGTCAACTCAAGTTAGAATCTCTTATGTTAATGTTTGTGGTGACCTCTTGATGAGATAAGATGGACGCATATGTCAGTAATCAAGTAGCTCAACTCAAGTACTAACAATATCAAAGAAAGGACGTTTGGGTAGACCCAAACTGCCAGAAAATCACGAAATGTATTTGAAAAAAAGCTCACTATTTTCAAATTCCATCAAACGAACTCAATTTATTACTTTCTAAAAAAGATTTGTCAAATTATACAAGATAAGTCAAACGACTTAGAGAATAGCATAGCTGCCATTTGACAGACAAGACAGCGGAGACTTAGTAATAGGGTTCCGTTTTCAACCTACGGATACGGAATCCTAAAGAAAAAGAAGCCCAAATAAACAAAAACTAAAAAAGAAACATTCAGATGAAAAGGCATAAAAATAATATTAATTATAACTTTACCATAATTACAGGAACTGCTGTCTTTTTAATTCTTCGAACATTATTCTTTGTTATGTATATGTCGCTGGCTAGAAAATGGTCCGAGCAGACCGTACAGAATTTTGTGGGTAGCCAATCGTCTTCACGCCGTTGAGCCCTTATTACGCTTAACCACTTTTCACTCAGAAGTCCATCTTTAGGAAATCTAATAATTATATTGATCATAAGGTTTCATAAGACATATTATATTCAAACAAAATAATTCATCAAAATAAAAACAATGTAGGTTTTACAAACACTGATGCAAAGTACCCCATCTTCCCCTAACGGTCGTTTACACTATGCCGCAGCTGTAGCGGCACCGCCCACCGTGCCTTAGTCACCCTTGCTTTTATATGAACCTGCCTGGCGCCGTGTGCAATGGTTCGTACAAATCCAAGGACAACCAAGACCATAGCACCGCGGCGGCGACGCCGCGCGCCGCAGCTACGGCATAATTTGTGTAAAGGGCCTTACCCAGCCGCCATTAAAAGGCATCGAAAAAAAATAAAATAAAAGAAGTAAGTACCTACATTGTTCTTGATAGGTACTTACGTAAAAAATGATATTTTTTTATTTTTCACAGTTGCAGTATAATTTGTACATTTCCTAAAAACACAGGACGGCATTTTGTTTTGTTATTTGAGGAAGTTATTCACACAAGTTATTTTAATGCCAGTGTCACGTGCAGCCGCGGCACTGGTTGGTACGCGACTGAATATGGAGGTCCGGTAATTACCTTGCATTCATGTTGCCACTACTACAGAGCGCGGGCAACGTATCTATAGTTTATTTATATCATTGGGTACAAGTACCTACGTACGAATGAGACTGCTATCTGCGGGCGAGAAAAACAGTTACTTAGGTGTGTCATGACGGCAGCGATTTTTAAAATATTTAGTCATTGTTTAAAACAGCAACACGTACTTATTAACATGGTATATTAGAATGTCTCGCGCAGTAGTTGACATTTATTAATTGTAATTATAATAACATAAATATAAATATTAACTCCCTTACTAATAAACGTATTATATCAGATGAATAGTTACCCACGGATTTCTCTCTTTCAGTCGTCAGTAATTTGACTTTCGAAAGAAGAAGACAAAATATGTCTTTTTCAACATCTTTTTCGTCAAAATTAACGGAACATACTCTGCTGGTTTTCACAGGCATCCAGTCATACTTACTCTTGTTTTTCTAGCAGCTTCAGCTTGTTTGTTTTTAGTATGCTCGTTTGTCAGTAGAGGGCGCCAAAACAACAAATGCTAGTACAGAGATCAAATCTTCAAGGTCATCGAGCAATGTAATATCCTTAACTGCAGCTATCCACTTATTTTGCCGAATTGGATCGGCAGGGAAACTAAAAGAAAACAAAATAAGCAAAATAGATTATCCAAATTATATGGATTTACTTTTCAATATGTCATCAAGAAGAAAATAAAAACCTTCTAAATTAGGTAAAAGACTGACTTCATTTTGCACAGTTTTGACCTTTCGGTTTGCTATCTTATTTGAACATATTTTTGAATATAATTATTATTTTGCTACTACTTACCTACTAGTGTAAAGTGATCCCTGGACATTTTGATTTTGTATGTATGGCTCCTGCACCACTTCACAACACATGCTGGCATGATGAATTGATGATTCACAGCTGTACGAAAATACGCGTTCTACCATAAAAATCCTGAAAACCTATCTATTCTATTGTTTTTATTATCAAGTAAACATGCCGCAGATGAAAGTGTAAAAAAATAAAACAAAATCCATGATATACTTTTGTTTGGAGAATGAAGATAAATTGGTATGCCTAATACTTTTGCACGTAGCTGTACTAATAATGTATTTTTATTACTTAAGTCTAATTATTTAATATTCATAGTGATTAAATGATGATGGTTACTTACGTTTAATTTTGGATCAGGACATCCAGGCGCCATAGCTCCTATGGAATCCTGAAACGTTGAATGACTGAATTTATGAATGCACACTTCCGTCTGACCACTAAGTTCACTTTTGCTTGGAGTAAAAAAATAGAAAAGCTCTCTAGTAAGCGGCCAAGGTCAAATAGTGCAGGTTGCAACTAATTGTGTTATCGGTTTTCTAATAGGTGAAAACGTTAAGGGGGCGTGGCATGGCGCCGCCGCAGGATTTAGGCAAAAAATGTTTAAGTGATCAGGCGGAAATGGCCGCGATGGTACAATAATCAGTCAGTCAGTGGTGTAATGTTCGCAAGCGGTACTGCTGGGCATGAGGTCTTACGTTCGATTCCCGGGTTGGGTTAGGTAAGTGTTACATGTTACATGGGATTTGAACATAACTGGCGGAATGTGGGTGTACTACAGTACAGCTCTGCCTATCTATTTATGAAATAGAGGCGTGAAATTATAGTTTGACTAGCAGCGCCCCGCGGTTTCACCCGCATAAGTTTCCCGTGCGAATATCGGGATAAAAACTCCTATGTCCTTACCCGGGACTCAAACTATCTCTGTACCAAATTTCATCTAAATCGGTTCAGCGGTTTAAGCGTGAATAGGTAACAGACAGACACACTTTCGCATTTACAATAACCTACCTCTGCAAAAATCAGGCATAGTCTTTTTTTTGGGACTGCCCATTTCAGAAGCCTGCGTTTTATCTTATGAGACTTGAACATTTCTTCCCCGAAGTGAAGTGAGCATATGGTGCTAGTTTTTGTAGGAAACCAATTATCTGGCTTTCCTGTGGCATTAATCCATTTCTCTTTTATATTACCATCTTTTGGGAAGCTGAAACAGTACGATAGCAACTTATTTATCATTTACTTACATAATTATATCCTAACAATCCTAAAGTACAGACGGCGACATATCAAGCTATATATTTCCAATTTAGCTGACCTCGCTTTAAGTACCTACAACCAGAAGTCAGCTTATACTGGTTATCTATTTATTTTTCACTGATTTAGCTTGATGTGTAGCCGTGCGTAGTTACACACGGCTACACATCAAGCTATACATAACCAGTCTAAGCTGAATTCTGATTGTACGAAAAACCTATAGGTACAATGCGAGGTTAGCTAAAACTGGAAATGTATAGCTTGATGTGTAGCCGTGTGTACTGAGCTGGGGCTTTTTTAGTAAAATGAACAAAGACACACCCAAATAAACAGTATTATTATCACCTTTTTAAACGGTTTTTATTATTAAGGTGAATGCGCAGTGGTAGACCGCGAAATTCAAATTTTCTTACGTTTTTTGCAATTTGCAGGCTGTATCTTGATCAAAATTTGATTCGCGACTATAGCAGGCATGTATTTACATAATTATAATCATTAGACTCATTAATAGATCTTTATAAGCTAGTTTTGTACCATAAGATGAGATTTCTTCTTAAAATAAAATCGTGGGGCGTAGCGTAACGAGTAAAAATGTAAATAGCATTTATAATTATAATGCTACTAGCGGTTGACTGTTGATAGAAATATTTGATAGATAACTTTTTTTTAGCAAGGAAAAATACTTTATTAATAGGGTGAAACACTTTTCTCATTTACTGTACCTACTAAGTGAAAAAGCACAAAAAAAAAAATGGTTGTCTGTAAAGTCGGTTTACTGACGATAGTTGAACGTGACAACGTCTTAAGAAAATACTGATGGAATGGTAGCATTTTTCAAAAGAAAATTTTAATTTCATTTGTTTAATAGATTTGTATGTATATAGAGAAGGAGGTATATGGATGGTGTTTAACCTTTGCCCTGAACGAGATGAGGATGTAGTTGTCGCTTCTAGAGAACCACTGGCAATAACCAAGTTAGCAGCTTGGCGTAATCTGTTGTTTCGATCTCTTACATTACGTGCTTCTCTTGCAGCTGCTGCCTGTGCAGGAGTTTTGGATGCAGCAATCCGCTGTCTGTACTCACGTTGTATTTGTGCCCTTGTTTTTGGAGCAGCAGTTGTTGGTTCTGCAAATAGCGTCGCAGAGGTAGATGCAACAGCTTCTTGAACCTCCATGGGAACAGGAATTGCAGGAAAGAGTAGCTCATTTGTGAGATTGACACGCTCATCAGGTTGATCTGCAGTGGTGGTAGATTGTTGTTGCGCGTGTTGTCGTTGACTTCTAGTTTGGACATTGTTCGACTCTTCCCCTGAACGAGATGGAGATGTAGTTGTCGTTTCAAGAGAATTACTGGCAATAGCCAAGTTAGCAGCTTGGCGTAATCTGTTGTTGCGTTGTCTTTCGTTTTTCGATTTTCTCGCAGCAGCCGCCTGAGCAGGAGTTCTAGATGCTGTGATACGCTGTCTGTACTCACGATGTTTTTGGGCTTTCGATTTTGAATCAGTGATTATTGGCTGCGCGAATGGCGTTGCTAAAGTAGATGCTACAGCATCTTGAAGCTCCGTGGGTTCACTTATCGAAGGTAGTGGCTTATTCTTGACATCCTCTGGTTCGTCAGGCTTTTTTTCCATGGTGGGATTGTAAGCGGTTCTGCAAAATAAATCGTCGTTCGAAACGATTAAAAAAAATTTTTCATAAAATTCTTCATTCAATTCTTCATTTTTAATTTTAAAAATAAAAATACAACAAAATACTTGAATAAAATTTATTGTTTAAATTTCTACTCAATCGTTAAAATTAAAATTTTGATTTTATTATTTTAATAATATAATTAAATTTTTTCAATTAGTTACTTAATTATTTTTGCAAATTTAATTGTAATTTGTTATAAAAAAGTAATAATTTTAAATAATTCATTATAAGAATAAACAATGATTAAATTATTGTTTATAAATCTTACATTTAAAATTTAAAATTTAAAAACATTAAAATTTTCGTAAATCTAGTTTTTAAAAAGCCCGCCTCAATGTGTTAGGAGAAAATGTTCCCTTTGACGGATGGCTGGTCCAACCTGTCATTTCAGACACTTAATTTTGTCAATTATAGCATAACCTACAATCGCTACACTAGCGGACCGATGCTATTCATTTTAATGATGAAAGCACGAATATTCGACAATATATCACTTAATATATAATTAATATCGAATCAGAATCATTACCTTTATCGCTGTAATTATCGTTGCTATAAACAATTGACACCACATTCACTTTTCACTGCACTTGATACTCGATCAAAACATGTAAATGTACTATTTATTATTTATGTACTATATTAGCAGCTGTCTACGCAGACGCATCGCTCACTCAAGTAGGAGAGAGACGGATGTCGAACGCTACCGAACGCAAAGGCCGATTGTGCTTCTTTGTCGCTCGTTCCGCGATCTCGCTTGCACTTCAAGCCTTACATGGAACGCCTCAGAGCGAGGTAACGCCGCATGAGTCATGTTTTTTCGTGCGTGCAGCCGACTCTATCGAATTATAAGACGTTGTCACGTCAAAAAAAGATATTAAATTAATCGTATTGGGAGCGTCGGCCACAGGTGCGTCGACCACTGGGGGCCTAAGCCACGGACCCAATTTCACGCGCCCCACGATTTTATTTTTTGTCTGATCAATGCCTTACTAGATTGATGAGGAAAGTGGTGTGATGACTGGTACCTAGGACCTACCGAATTATTTTTTAGCTTTTAGTACATTATCTACAATTCTACATCATTATTTTCATTAAAACCGTTTAACTTAAAAAAAAAATATGTGCTTTTTTTTTTAACAGAAATAAAAAAAATTTTTTTTTTCTTTTTCGTATGCCACCGAACACCGAATGAGACAGACAGTGGGCAACCCTTGTGCGTGGTTCTACCAAGCGGTCGTAGGTAATTATTTCAAGGACAATACGGCTTTAAGAGCGTTGACGCCGTACGGCATTTCATACAAACTTTCAAGCCGTTGTTTTTCGAAATGAATGAACCGATTTTAATGAAACTTCATACGCATAAGCAGGATACAAAGGTCTAAAAAGTTAGCAGAGAACATTTTCGAAAAATTTTGTTACAGCCAAATTAGACCGATTTTAAAGTTTCCATAGAAACAGAGATTTCCAGTTATCTATTTTTAAATAAGACATTTCGAAAATGTTCTCTGCTAACTTTTTAGACCTTTGAATCCTGCTTATGCGTATGAAGTTTCATTAAAATCGGTTCATTCATTTCGAAAAACAACGGCTTGAAAGTTTGTATGCCTACGTTGGTAGATGTGCACAAGAACAACGTCGCGCGTCGCGTCGGTCGCCGCGTCGCGCGTCTCAATATAGCGGCTGCACTACGCGACGCATCCGCATAAATAAAGTATCGTTCTGTGATGTTTATATCGCAGCCAACTGGTTAAATTAGTCGTTCAGTTAACTGCCTGGCCTTTAGAAGTAGTGCTCGCCTCGCTTCGCTCTCTCGGCTCGCACGCGGTTGATCACAGTTCTAACCTAACCTAAACCATTTGGTCGGGGTGCCCTGCCTTAGTTACTGCGACCAATTCGGCTCGCGCGTGATTAGTTACAGACTTCCAACCTAAACCGTAATTGAATATTATTCAGGCCGTTAGTTGAACGGCCGCCGTTTAGTTAAAAGGCTAGGCGGTTAACTGAACGGCTAATTTAACCAGTTGGCTGCGACATTTACATTGCGTTACCACTACACTACCGAAATATGACTGTCGTTTGGTGACTGGCCTGCAGTGGTTAAGGAGCAATGTATTTAATGCAAGAATATTTCAGTCGCTAACATGTTTCAAAACAGAAATAATGTAGGTACCTAGTAAAAGCAAGAAATATTCTACGATTTGCGGTTTTTCATGATTTTAAAGACTTTAATTAAATACATTGTACTTACACATGGTAAGTGATTCCACAACTTGTAAAGTTTTTGTTGTGGCTGCGGTTTTTACACGAAACCACTGCACAAGACGGCATTCTTGAATGTTGTTACGATCACGGTCGAAAGCGCACTAGTTCGCGGAGCGAGCGGAGACGGCCAATTGCCCCGTCACTGACTTGGCATGCGCATTTTGATCACGATATGGCGCGATGGCGATGCGCGGACCACAGAACATAATGGCACGCCCCGTTGTCACCATTTCTTGTATTTTTTAGCTGACTTTAAAAAAGGAGGGTCTGTATTCGACCCGTACCTACTCAACAGTGTGTCAGGTTAAACGAGGGACATTTTAAGGGAGTGTACCTAGTACTCATGTAAATGAACAACTTTTAATATGGGGCGGACTCAGAAATATGAACACCCTTAAAGTATGTCCCTCGTTTAACCTGACACACTGTATGTGTATGTAGGTATGTCCGCGATTTTCTCAAAAACTAATGAACCAATTTTGATAATTCATTCATGAAAAATGCATTATTTGCAAAGGTGTTTTTATAAACATGATATTAATCTAGTACTTATATAAAAATAAATATTTACGTCACACAAGTAGGTATTTAATTTTGAACAAAATTGCCCTTGACATCATTTGATTTTGAAATTAATTTAGGAGATACCATAGTTTTAAAATAACTTCGCAAGACGGCCGACGCCAGCACATCAAGCTACTACAATCTGTCAAATTTCTCTGCGCTTGACGTAAACTCACACACGCGTAAAAGCAATTTATTTCTCATATATGTTGCGGCGACAAAAATATCGATCAATATATACCTAGGTATCGATTAAATTACTGTAGGTAATTTTGTTAATTTAAGTTTTGCAATTTTTCGCTTTAATTTATGCGAAAGAAAGAAATTACAACAAAACAACAACAAAATCATTTCAATCATCAAACATCATGATAATGCTCTAAAACATTATCGAAAATAACCTTAGAACTAGAACAAAAGTTACAAAACACGAGCGATATCGTATACAGTCATAGATATATACATAGGTATGTATGAAAGCTGTGTAGCTTATTATAAGAAATACGCGGCGTGACTACTACTATATGTCCTCTAGAGGGCGCTATAATCAATTTAATGTGAAGTCACATAGCCTATAACCAGCGCACAATTAAGACGCTTCCAATGTTACCTCATTTGTCCAATTATGACAAGTAGTTTAGAAGTTATGAGTTTATGAGGGAACAGATGAACATACATACATACCGGTCAAAATCAGAACCCTCCTTTTTGCTTCGCCGTAGTCGGGTAAATAATCATTCGTGTACACACGGCTACACATGAAGCTATACATTTCCAGTTTCAGCTGACCTCGCATTGTATAGGTTTTTCTTACAATCTGAATTCAGCTTACACTGGTTATGTATGGCTTGATGTGTAGCTGTATGTATGTCGCAGCCAACTGGTTAAATTAGCCGGTTAGTTAACTGCCTGGCCTTTAGAAGTAGTGTTCGCCTCGCTTCCCCCCTCGGCTCGAACGCGGTTGATCACAGTTCTAACCTAACCTAACCCACTTGGTCGGGGTGCAATGCCTTAATTACTGCAACCAATTCGGCTCGTGCGTGATTGGTTACAGACTTCCAACCTAAACTGTAATTGAATATCATTCAGGCCGTTAGTTGAACGGCCGCCGTTTAGTTGAAAGGCTAGGCAGTTAACTGAACGGCTAATTTAACCAGTTGGCTGCGACATGTACCTACACATAATTAATGTAACTTAAAATCGACATTGTTTACAATTTTTTACAACACTATCGATACGCATAGATTTACTTAAATTCAAGCTTTGGCTCGGCGCACGCGACGTTCGCAATGAACGCAATACTTTACGCGACCGCTAACGTCGTCGTCGTCGCGCGCGCGTCGTCGTACAGACGCCAGCACATCAACCTACCCGAAACTGTCAAAATTTCCTAATCAACTTTGATCCTTATACTTTAGCGATAAAGTTGAAAATCTATCAAAGAAATTTTACATATTGTAGTAGGTTGATGTGCTGGCGTCTATACAAGATCGTACAGATGTATTGCAGCAAGCAATGTATAATTTTGCATCTGAATGCGATTTTATCGT
Source organism: Gortyna flavago (assembly GCA_963669345.1). Lineage (NCBI taxonomy): Eukaryota > Metazoa > Arthropoda > Insecta > Lepidoptera > Noctuidae > Gortyna > Gortyna flavago. Next base: position 4,001,011 of record OY770155.1, on the reverse strand, counting down.
TTTTGTCTACAAACTACATAGGTAATACTTTTGTAATAATTACAAATATCACTTGTATTTTAAGGTTTTTGGACTTACCGGTGAAAAGAAATTCCTCTTTGGGCTACACTACACTCCTGGCTTCTATTCCGACACGTTATAATAGCGCAAGACGGCATAATATTGTTTTTCTGCAGAGCTTCGTACGCCTGTCACAACAAAAGCGCGATTGTTGGCCGGTGAATCAAACGGTTGACATAATAAATGTGAGCGTTTGCTCATGAGCGGCGCGCCAGCTTCGCCCACAAGGCCCTTCTAACCTCCAATTGTAGCCCGCGAAATTCAATTTTTCTTACGTTTTTTGCAATTTTGATCAAAATATGATTCGCGACTATAACTGGTACGTATTTACAGAATTATAATCATTAGAATCATTAATACTTACATCTTTCTAAGTTAGATTTGTTCCATCAGTAACTTTTTAGACCTTATGAAGTTTCATTAAATCCGTTTATTCATTTCGAAAAACAAAGGCTCGAAAGTTTGTATGAAATGTCGTACGGCGTAGACGACTGGGGATGTTCAAAATTCAAATAGTAAACTTATAAGCATAATCATAATAAGCATATAGGTAGTCTGCGAGAGGGAGTGGGGCGTAGGTAATCTACTACGCGGGCTCAGTGCGGGTTGGTGGATGTCACATGTCTTCGAATTTTTGGTTCTAGGATATGCCGGTTTCCTCACGATGTTTTCCTTTACCGTCTTGAGCAGGGTTGCCAGACGAGTGTGAGTGAATTATCGTATCAATATTCGAAAATTATCGTACTCGATGAAAAATTATAGTACAACTGCCAGAACCGCGCGAAACGCGCTATTTCGCCAAACTAGATATATATAGGAATTTTAGGAAATTGTGAAATAAGACAGAAATTTAAAAAAACTTATTTATTTTATAAAAGAGTGATCATTGGAATCACTATTTATATCTACCTCTGCAGCAGCGCCAGCCGTTTTTGAATAAAGAACTGCTGAAGTCATTCGAGATTTATCATCAACAGCATTCTTTTGATTGGTTTTTTTACGCATTGCGCTGAAAGTAAAGCCCTTCTAGCAGTTTTTGTTGCAAGATTGTTTGTTGTTGATTTTAAGGCACTGGATACTAGTCTTTTCACCCCAATTCGGAGGAGGGTTGGAGATTATCGTACTTTAGCGTACGATAGTACATATTGTATCGTACATCGTACCGGTGTCGAAATTATGGTACATGTACGATAATTATCGTACGTCTGGCATCCGTGGTCTTGAGAACAGTGGTGTTGAAATTATTTACCAAAAGTACCTACCTAAAGCGCTTGTCTGGGTTTGAAAAATCCTTATGAAATCATTGACGATTTGCCTTGTTGCCGCAGACAGCTGTCGGAAGAATAGCGGTCGTTCTATTTGATTTAAACTGACAACAGTTTCGGGTTTTGGACTTGTGAACAGCGTTTAGAAGACTCCTACTATAATATTGATTGATGTTCGATACGGTACGGAACATCGACTGGTTGTGAATAGCTAACCATAGGTGTGGCAGGCCTTCTATGGCATGCCTACCTTATACTTATTTACTTTGAGGTGTCATGATATAAAATATCTATTACTCATCAAGCCCTAAAATCTGACAACCAGTCTTACCAAGGAGTATCGTATTACCCAGGAACTGGGTTGTGGAGGTCAGATAGGCAGTCGCTCCATGTAAAATACTGGTATTCAGCTGCATCCGGTTAGACTGGAAGCCGACACCAACATAGTTGGAAGTAGGATAAGCAGATTGACTTAAATACAGAAAATAATAAATAAAATCTAATATGTAGGTACCTAGGTATATTCCACAAACGATTTCTGTCAGCTGTACGTTACAGGAACTGATGGACGCCGGCGATGGCGGCAAACACGTAGCCGAATTCTGGGCCATACAGATTGCCATTGACACGCTAAGAAGAAGAATAAAATCTATTCCAATAGCTTATAGGATATATTACTTAACTATAAGTACCTAATATAAAATTTTAAACATCACATTTTATAAGAATACTAGGAATAGTTAATCGGTCAAGCATTTTTCATTTTAAATAAATTAGGCTCAATTAAATGATTTCAAAAAAAAAATAATGAAGAAGTAGGTAGGTACAGAGGCTAGCACATCAAGCTACCCCAATCTGTCAAATTTTCCCAATTGAATATGAACCTTATTCCTTTGTAATAAAGTTGAAAATCTATCAAAGAAATTTGACAGATTGGGGTAGCTTGATGTGCTGGCCTCTGTACAATCAGCTTACAAAATATGTGAAAGTCTTTGAAAGAGAGAAAAAAATGGCTGATTTCTTTGAATGGTTACAATAGCTTGTGGATTTGATCAATTCCCCAGGATTGATCCAAACCGACATAATTAAGACTAGATTAAAAGCCAATAACCAAAATGTATGTAGCAGTGTTGCCTTTTTTTTACATGGCGGCCATTAAGGCGCAGATATACGACTTCTAATGATTTTAAATTCAACATCACGTCTAATCGACCAGACTGATTTCTCTGAAAAAAATAAATGTTATACTAGACCATTTGCTTCGTAATTTGATATGTGAATATTTGCAATTATATTTTTTTAACATAGTGTAATTAATTTGTAATGTCTACCGCGGACATAAAAACGATAATCACGCAAACACTATCGGGTGTATTTTCATAAAACTTTCACCATATAAAAGACAATTTAATTCCCCGAAATTTAGTATACGGTTTTTATTTGTTTGGTGTTTGATAAATCAACAGTAGATGATTATTTCATATTTTGCAATAAATTACCAGCGTTGTGTCATCGCGCTTCTTTCTATTCTATGCAGTCCGATAGTGACCGCGCTTTAGGTCATGTAGTCGCCTTAATTAAACTTAATAAATAGTGATGATGACATTTTTTAATACTTTAATGGTTGGCGATTTCCGACTTATATTAACTAATAATTCCAGGTTTCCTCACGATATTATCCTTCACCAATGTAATGTCCAAGATAAACTTTTTTGAGAGCAGTGGTGATGAAATTATTTACTCAAAGTAAAGCGCTTACCTGGGTTTGAAACCACGACCGAGAGCAGAGCCCAGTGGAAACTTTTAAAGTACAATTTAATGAGTTGAAAAAAAAAACAAAGACATTCTCTTACTCAGTTTCTATAAACCGTTTCTCATTATCATGAGCTCTCATGTGCTCCCTCAAAGTATAGCTCCTGGCATACGACTTATAACATACATTACAGCTAAAAGGCTTCACGCCACTATGTTTTAACATATGTTTTTTCAAACCATGGTTAGTTATAAACGCCATACCACATTCGGAACAATTTTTATTCTTTTGTCCGTGCGTCTGTCGGATATGTGTAGCTAAATAATGTTTTATATTATATTCCCGCCCACAAATAGGGCACTTGAACTTATGCGTTATGTTATGCGCCTCCGACATGTGTTTTATCCTGTCGTTGTAGTGTTTCATGGGCTTGAAACATATCTGGCACTTGATAACACGTTTCGAATGAGCACTTTCCATATGATTCGCTTTAGAAGTCTTAGTTTTGAGTATTTTTCCGCATTCCGCGCAAGGAAAGTTGCCATTCTCGTGGGTCCGTTTGTGGACTTTTAAGCGTTTTGAGTTCAAAAATGATTTGCCACATACATCGCAAATACAGTTCGCGTAGTGCTCGTTCAAATGTGTCGTTAGTGTTCTGAAAACATGAAACTGTTGGCCGCATAAGTGGCAAGAGTAGGGACTAGCGTCAACTTTGTAATCTGCAATACACTCGTTGTATATAACCTTCTTGTGCACCTCAAAAAAATGGCGGCACATCGAAATGACATCTGTCAAATTCAAATTGCACTGGCGGCATTCTAAATTCGAGATTTCAATTTGCAGGGAGCGCGGGTAGCGTTTTATTTTTTTAATTTCTACGTCTATGTCGGCGTGGGTTTTTATCATGTGAACTCTGAGGAGATTTATTTCCATGAAGTCTTGTTGACAGAAGAAGCATTGGAACCAGCTTTTGTGGTGCCTGAAGGGGCAAGCGGTGGTGTCTCGAAGGACGGTGTCACACGTCAGCATGACGCGTTTACGCTCGGACACTTGTTTCACTCCGTTCTGTACTCTTGTGTGTTGGAAGCCTTAAAACAAAAATGTATTTGAGTTTTTGTCCTTTATATGCATGATTAAAGATAATATTGAGATGGTTGTTTACTGTTATGACTACTTCTATGTAGACTGTATTTTATACAAAAACAGTTACAGCAGAAGCTTACAAGGGGCTCGTGACTAAATAATAACAGCCGCACGGGTCGATCGAAGGTTAAGCAACCCTTGCCGCAGATGGGTAACCATCCATTACATATCAAGACTTCTCCGTGCCTCGGAAAGCATGTAAAGCTGTTAGTCCCGGCTGTCATTCGTAGATCTTTGACAGTTGTTACAGGTCATCAGATTAAGCTCGAAAGTCTGACAAGCAATCTAACCCAGGGGTATCAACCATCGTGTTACGCGGTAACTGGATTGTGGAGGTCAGATAGCCAGTCGCTCCATGTAAAATAATTGTATTCAGCTGCATCCGGTTGGACTGGAAGCCGTCCCCAACATAGTTGGGAAAAGGCTAGGCTGATTATAGTAGTTGTAAGTACTAATTTACATACCTATTTCAACAACTGAGGTATCAAGTCCTTTTTCAATTTCATTCTCTTTGAGCAAACTGTCGGTTATTTCATTCTCTTCCTTACCCTCTACTACTGTAGGCACATATTTCTTTGAGAACTCGGCTATAGGAGTATCTGAATCCATGTCTTCTTTCAAATCAACGTTTCTCTTTCTTTTCCCTTTGAGAATTAGCTTCTTTCTCTTGGTTGTAGAACGAATTTTATTTAATTTAGTTTTTTTTAACAAGAGTTTTTTTGTTTCTAATATTCTTGAATCTGCTTTTAAAATATCTTTATTGTCATCTGAAAATAATTTACGTATTATAAAGCATGATTCAGAAAGGTGTGGTCACAGTAAAGGATGTGGAACAAGTCATCAAACTGAACAACATTCTCTAAATTCTAAAATAATCAGCCGTCCCATACATTTGGATCGAGTAGATATTGAAGTTTTGTATGGGACAGTTGATAAATTTTTCGCGATAACGATCTCGGCCCCATGGAGAAAGTTGTTCAGTTTGGTTTTCTTTACCCTACCTGTAAATATGATCACACCTTTCTAAAACAGGCTGTATATTATTATTGCAGTATTTCAACACTTAATTTTAAAACTGTACAGCTAGTTTTATAAATGTTTACCTTCACTATTGTCTCCAATATTCATAAAATATGGACTATCTACATTATCTGGTATTTGATCCAATTCAGTCTTTATTGTTTCTGGGTGGAAAATATCTGAAAAACAAAAACAAATAAAGTTTAACATATAACATAACAACACGTCTTGTTTCCCCAAAGGGTTAGGTAGAGGTGTACCCATAGCTGCATAGTAGCTACACCCACATTTCGCACGTCCCATGTAAAAGGGGGCGAGCTTATTGCCATCAACCAGGCACAAATCCAGACTCTGGGCTGCTACTGAGAAATTCGTAATAGAATGAATCGAAACCAGGACCTCATGTTTAGCAGTAGCGTTTGCAACCACTAGACCAACTCATCAATTGAAAGTTTATTGCAATGAAAATAACACAAAATTCTACAAGCAATAACAGTGGCAGTACTCAAATACTTCTTTTCTTTAATCATTTTGAGAAAAATAATAGTATTTCTGAGCAAAGAAAAAAATGAAAAGGGGTCAACTTTGTCATTCTGTGTGACTTACAAAAAATTTATATAAATAAAATGATGTTTGTTGGTAAGAGCATCACTTGAGAATGGCTGGACCAATATGGTAATTTTTTTAATATCAAAAACATTGTGAGGAAACCTAGATCTAAGTTAATATAAGTTTAAAATCACCAACCCGTTTTGAGCAAGCATGGTGAACAATGCTCATGCCTTCTCTGCATGAGAAGAGGCTTGCTCAGGAATGGGACAATAATAGGCTGGTATTATTTATAAATGTTCGTAATAGTCCAAATATTGATATTACAAAAGAAAAAATTGGTTAGTTTCCTGGAAAATTCGGGACATACCATAAGTTTTTTATAGGGATTGAAACTTGTAGAAAATAATGTCTCATTATTCAGCTAGTATAGTAATATTACCTTTTTTACTACCACAATATGTTACAAAGTGCCTCTCTGCTTCTTCCACTTGTTTACGGAAGCTGCGCGCATCCTTCAGATGACCCACACAGAGGGCACATACCATTCTACTTGGACCCCACTCCATGAGATATGACAGCTGTAAGGGGACAGATTGCACAGAATTGAATGGTTAGTATTAACTGATGACATTCAGAAAAAAATATTGTTTAGGAGATTATCATATAAATAAAATATTGCTACATAGAACAAAATAAAAATTTGCTACTTATTTGTTTGGTTGACTGTACCTGTTTGTATGTAAGAATCATTGCTAGATTTAATGTTAAATTCAGGCGAAAGTGTTATTGTCCTCGTGTATGGTAAATAACTATTATGAAAGCTTTTCTGCCTTAAAGTACTCAAACATTAAAAACGTACCGAAATCCCATAACACTCTTGTAACATATCGGAATAAACCTCTTTGCTTCCAGCCTCCGTAATGTAAGATGCGGTGACATCCCAAGTCCCGCTTGCAGACAGGCAGCAGCGGCACACATCAGGCTGCGACACCCAGCTCTCAGCGTTCTCTACATCCATTGTTTTAATTTATAAACATAAAAAACGGTGTTTTATTTTTGCAATACACTCTTTTGCTGGTTTGACAGCCGACTAGCCGACTGACATTAGTGACATTATCAGTTTTTTTTTTTTTGACATTATTAGACCGCGCCTTCCGAATTGGCCAATATCGCTCACAGCACTCAAATCGTCTCACATGCGTTCCATAATGGATATCAAGATTATGACAGCTGAGAGCTGTCAACAATTCGGAACACTCGTTAGCGCACTCACAGTGCTTACTCGGTGTCAAAAAGATATTACAGCAGTATTTCTTCATAAAAACACCACACGTTTCTTCCTTTTCTTTGTTTAGGTGGCGACTGTCAGCCAGAAGCACAATTTCTAAAATGCTACGTTATTAAAAAGATATGGTGCAACTCAAAACAAAACACACACTGACACATCCTCATCCTCACACACACACACACTGTCATTTTTGACAGCGCTCACGGTGATATTTGTACTAGGCATGGTCGGCATTATCGCAAGATGGCGCATGCCATGACGTCATCTATGACGATTCACAGGACATCGTTATCGCGCTCACGCCAATTCGGTATGGGTTTTAGCACGCTCAAATCGATTACATCGATTATTTCCTCAATTCGGAACGCGCCCTTCGTATTATCACTAAATGCTTGACATTGATTTACTCCGTTCAGAAACAAATTAACTCTTGCATGACTAATGTTGACTCAGAACTGCAACGTGCCATTATTAAAGCCGTAGAAGAATTGATTAGGTATTTTATTATCTATTACGCGCTATACTTGCGCAAAGAACATTAGAATTACAGACAAAAAGCGAAAATATTTTTCCGAATTCAAAGTGTAAGCTGTCATTGCTCATTTGAAGTTTTTTTTTCACAAAACGAAAACACCCCGGGCCGGGCCACAGCAGAGTACTTTTTGATCGGCGGCAGCGGGAAAAAATCTATTTGTTATTTTGTTGTTGTTTTGTTTTAGTTTTAGTCTACGAATGTAGTAGTAAGTACCTTCTTAGTTGTACGTTTTAGTGCTACATTTAATTCTCATTGAAGGCTGTCGTTACTTGTGTTTCTCAGATTACTGCTAGAGAGGATATCAAATAGCCATGCGTAACGTAGAAATCAAAGCAAAAATCACTGATTATGAAAACATTTGCAAAGTAGCAGAAGAGTTGAGTGGTGGTCCGCCAACAATAATAAATCAAGATGATACGTTTTATAAAGTCCATGAAGGTCGGTTGAAGATGAGGAACTACGCGGATTCCTCAGCTACGCTGGTGAGGTACGATCGAGCGGACGAAGGAGGGCCTAAGCTTAGCAACTACGAATTGTTGGATTTCTCCGTTAACGAAAGTGTAAAAGCTAAATTATTAGATGAAATGCTGAAGAAGTGTTTGGGCATTCGTGGTCGAGTTGTAAAGGAACGGTGAGTTCACTCTTATGATAAAAAATGGCTTATAACTTAGAAAGAAAAACGTTTATTATTACTTATTATTCTACTTACCTACCTTAAAAAATTTGCATAACAAGTAACCATAACATGACATCACGCTTGTAATTCCTGAAGGGTTAGGCCGAAGTGTACCCTACAGAACACCAACATTTCACCACAATTCCCATGGAATATAGGACGAGGCGAGCCTATTGCCCTCAACCGGGCACGAATAGACTCCGGGCTGTTACTCAGAAATTTCAGGTAGAATATATGGCAATAATAACACTTTGCCCGACCCAGGAATCAAAACCAGAACCTCAAGTTCAACAGTAGAGCTAGGCAGTCCACAAGTTGGGTCCCATCAGTGCATGTCTTTTTTCTTTTTTTTTTTCAGTAAATTATTCATGGTAGACCAGACCCGTATCCACATAGACACCGTTCAAGATCTTGGACACTACATGGAGCTAGAAGTGGTACTCCAACCTGAACAGACCCTGGAAGAAGGTCAGACCATTGCCTGGGACTTACAAACCAAACTTGGAGTAAAGGATGAAGATCTTATTGACTGTGCCTATGTTGACCTGTTGAATAAAAAAAAGTAATTGAGGTTTTTTTTTAAATTGTTCTTTATTTGTTTCTATTCCCTAAACTTCTAGTGTTAAAAAAAAAAAAAAGAGATTGCTAACAGTTACGCTTTGCATGTGCTGTGTGTCCAGCCAAAGATGTCATTTTTTATTTGCACCCTGAACTATAATTCACTTGTCTTTTTAAAAATCTTACACCATCAGACCCTCCGAACCAAGCGCAATCTATTGGATTCGTCAAAACAAATCGTATAAGCCCAAACTCGAGGGACTGCCCCGTTGGGGTCGTGGTTGCAAGCGCGACTGCTGAGCATGGCGTCCTGGGTTCGATTCTCAGGTCTAGCAGTGTGATTGGGTTTTCCATTAGGAATTTCTTAGTAACAGCTGCAGCCTATGAAATTGTAAGAGAGTGCAAGTTTGTGTTTGTGCACTATAACTTGAGTACTTGGTTAATCTCTGCTGAGACTTGAGATTGCCACCGTGACCGAAGTCCGAAATCGGTCGGGAGGATTTTATTTTTTTAGACAAAGACATTTATTCGTCGGATATGGTAGGTACAAAGTTGGTTGGTATTGAAAATGGATAAGCTCAACACATCCGCCGCTAATAGCGGCATACGAATATTTACACGTTTATTTTTTTTATGCGATATCTTAATAATTTGTAACAATAATGTAAGTAAATTTAATTTATATGTACCTAACTATTGTATGCCCTAAGGGCGGGACACAGTTGATCACAATTTAATTATTTAAGACCTGTATTATGTACAGACGCCAGCACATCAACCTACCCGAAACTGTCAAATGTTTCCCAATCAACTTTGAACCTTATGCTTTAGCGCTAAAGTTGAAAATCTATCAAAGAAATTTGACAGATTGTAGTAGCTTGATGTGCTGGCGTCTGTACATACCTACCTATGATCCACAATAAAGATATTGATTGATTGAGGATATTTTTTTTTACAATAAATGCAAAATTTCATTTCGATACGGCAATTAGAAGTACCTAGGTTGAAACATTGATTAAAATCAAGGTAAAAATTGACTTCTAAGATTTTGTTACATTGTTAGTCACAAGTGTACTAGAATAAAAGCGTGTTAAAAACCGTAGATTCCACGCTTGAAACCCGTACATTGAATCAATTGCGTGGACATCACTAACACAAAACGAAATGTCAAATTTATTTACCCGAACGTCAATCAAACCATGAAATGTTGCATCCCCATTTCCTGGGATGTTTGTTTATTTTATAATAAATTGAATAATATTATCAGCAATGGAGAATAAGAAAAGTAATACGTTCTATGGGGAGTGCCGCTGTTGCTTAGCAAAGGGCCAACACAGAGATTTAATGAAGGAACACTATTTTAATGGCGTACGTGAAGTTTACTTTGATATTTTTATGGAAATCTTTAATTTATATGTAAGTACCGTTGAATTTGTTATTTATTTGTTGTTTAAAATTACTGTAAGAAGTTTTGCTTCCGTATTATTTAGGTTATCAAGTGAATTTATGATCTTCAGTGGCTTTAGTACCGTTTATTTAGTAATATTTGTTACCTTTGTACTATTTTCTTTGTTAATGTTATTGAGACATACATTGAATTATACATATAAGACTGTTACTTAGCAGTTTTTTTTTTTTGTTATATAGGCCTACCTGTACACCTATTACCTACTGTGTACGTAAGCAATATTTGCAAGGCAGCACAGTGACAGCAATTAGTTTTATTTTATACCATCATGTGTTTATATAAATGAATTTGAATTTTTTAAAATATTTATTTAAAAAAATGTCTTTTTATCAACAAAGTAGATGTGATAGAGAATCTGTCTATATGTGTAAGTGAATGGGTTGGTCCTTAATGAAATGAAATTGTTTATTGTATCAATAGGATATAGGTATCACCCTAAAAACATTTCCTATCTGACTATCCCTGAGAAGATATGGCAAAACAAACTTAGAGACTAACCGCACTTTTCCGTATGGCGTCCGTTCAGCGTTCAGCGTTTCCGCAGCTGAACGGATGCTTAGTCATCGTATAAAAAATCGTGTGGTTAGTCCCTTAGGGGTCAAAGTCTCTTTTATAGTCTAGACATAATCTTAGTCTGATCATGTGATCAGTGTCTTTTGAGAAGACCTCTCCAGTCACGCAAGCATTTGTCAGTAATTTTATAGCTCAGCAATCCTATTTGTCAAGTTTCTTTTATTAAGTTTAGCAATACATATCTTCATTGATATCTATTCTGTTATATGAACTAACAATCATAATTATGAACTGACACTGCCTTTTTGCTCTAGTGGTTGCAAGCCCTATTGCTGGGCTGGCTGTTTTCTGTAGCGCTTGTGACTATGAGACCAACGGGGCATCTTACTATTTATTTAAACCTGTATTTAAATCTGTTACAGTTATCAACAAATGCTGCGTTGACTACTCTTATATGTTCAACATGCGTACAACGTCTCCGGGACGCTACCAGCTTCCGTATGATGGTGGTAAATACGGAGAGGCAGCTGCTGCAAGCCATTGATGGAGATGACAAGGATACGGTGTTTGTTAATGGTATGGACAATAAGGTTTTATTTACTTAAACTAAAAGAAAGAAAATTAATTGATTTTAACCAGGCAAGGTTAAAAATATAATAAAAAACAAAACTTGAAATGAATGAAGGAATATAAATTAACAAGCTTCTGCCCGCAACTTCGTCCGCGTGAAATTTCTTGTTCCCCTAACCCACTCTATCGGTTTTGCTTAGCGTTATTGTTTTTCTTTTTGCTCGTCTCCTAAGTGCCTTAGCGTGATATCAAATAGCATTTAGCCTTCCTCAAGAATTGGGCTATTGAACCCAAAAAGATTTTTTCCAAAATCAATCCGATTGGCAGTTCCAGAGATTAGCACGTTCAAAGTTTCAAACTACTTCAAACAAACAAACAAAAGAACGACAAACTCTTCAGCTTTATTATTAGTATAGATTCTGTGTTTCTGTAATTTCAGTGAACGTAGAAGAGAACATGTTGGATAGCCAAATAGACGTGAAGTTGGAGAGACATTCGGACGTGAAGGAAGAATTTGATAATGACATAGACGTCGTGGATTATGAGTCTGACTACATTCCCAGTGGTAAGAAACATTCTGATACCTTATCTAATCTGCTTTTACGATTTACTTGGCAAACATTTTATTTTATTTATTTGGGACAAAAAACAGTTGTACATTACAGCATTTACAAAAAGTAGTTATATTACAGTCGAAGAAACATATAACCCACACTATTGTCCACGACTTGACATCGGAATATGATAACGAACGCATGTTAAATAAGAGAAAAATATATATATAAAAAAAATTATTAAAAGAGTGCATAGATATTAGAAGATAAACCCTATATACCGACGAATCAATGGGAGCGGATGAAAAGTGCATCCGTCTTATGTCATGTAAAATAAAACATGTAGACAAATATGAGTTACTAGCAGCGTCTCGCGGTTTCAAGCGCATAAGTTTCGATCCCGTGGGAATATCGGGATAAAAACTATCCTATGTCGTTTCCCAGGAGCTAAACTATCTCTATACCAAAATTTCATCTAAATCGGTTCAGCAGTTTAAGCGTGAAGATAAATGATAAATGATTTATTTTCTGTAAGTAGGTTTGTACAAACACTTTTACACGTCAATCATATTTCATAGAAGAGGTAACAGACAGACGCACTTTCGCATTTATAATATTACTAGCTGCGTCCCGCGGTTTCACCCGCATAAGCTTTGATCCCGTGGGAATATCGGGATGAGAAGTGTTAATCCTGGTTATAAACTACCTGTGTGCCAAATTTCATCCAAATCCGTTAAAGAGTAACAAACATCCATCCATCCATCCTCACAAACTTTCGCGTTTATAATATTAGCAGGAAGTAGGATAAGTATGGAAATTAAGTATGGATTGGAAAAATAACTAATTCCTACACAATAAAGTTTTTAAGAATTTTTAAATAATGCTAGTCACTCTGAAATCTACTTAATAACTACTGAAATAAAGTTGATATTTGCTTAACGTAAATTGGAATAGACCCACACATAATACCGGATGGCAGGGCCATCGACGCACAACCTGATACCATGGATTCAATACATGATTCGGAATCCCCCTGCGTTGAATATTGCTCCCATCTTGCCCGTGTCCCAAAACATGCATGTTGAGAATATTAGGGTCACTCAATAATATTCGAGTCATCATCTGCCTAGCCTTTTCCCAACTATGTTGGGGTCGGCTTCCAGTCTAACCGGATGCAGCTGCATACCAGTATTTTAGATGCACAGTGAGTTCACAGTAGTGACACGCACAGTGTGCGTTTGGAAGTAGCGAAATGTTGGGCCAACAAGATCTGAAATACTGTCATGCCAGCGACACGAAGGAGAAGAAAACAGACAACGACTAATATACATTCAGTACCAGGCCTCTAATGTCACATGTTTTAGGGGAAGCTCAGCTTTTATTGTTTTAGGAAAAGTAAACATTCTTCTTCTTGTCGTTGGCATGACTATTTTGGATCTTATTGGTTCAAAACTTCGCCACTGAAACATCGACTCGCGGCGTCGTCGGTGGCAGCGCAGAGGTCACTTTGGCTGCATGTTTTGGGTCACACTCACAGAGGGCAGGATAGGAGTTGGATAATGGTTTTCTACCTAGCTCCACAAGTTCCTCAACCACGCCCTATTGCCGCTCCGTCGAGGTAGCTCCACTTTACCTGGTTGGAGTTGCAACTTCCCACTTTTTTCCGGAGACGGTTCAAGGAGTTCCAAGTAGACCATAGAAGATAACACCCTGCAGAGAGATGCTCCTTTGGTTGGAGATAGTAGGAGGTGGAAGAGTATCCTGCCACAGTTTGCAACGGGCGTCGGCCAGGTTTCCTTGTAGAGATGCTGTCGAGTTTAAGAAGCTGTGCCTGCTTTTCAGCCGTTGCGTTGGTAGCTGATGAACATTAAAGAGTCCTTATGCCTTTCCCAGATTACGTGTCAGATGGTCCTTCAGACTTGGTAGACGGTGAGGCAGCGTTGCTTGGGCGTTTCGCGCGCGTCAAGCTGCCCCCTCTGCCGACACGACAGTCACTGCCAGAGATATGTCCCGAGTATTGCCGACAACTCGATGTGTTCCAAGGTAAGTTGCAGTGCATAACATGGTCCTCATATGATCTGACGATTACAATGTAATTGTTATCATCTTTCTGCCCTAATCCCATGTTACTTGAGGTCGACGCAACACGTTTTCTTCTACCATTCTCCCCTGTCAACTGTCACGCTATCCTTCTCTTTCATATCATTCCTCACACAATCCATCAGTCTTTTCTTTGGCCTTCCTCTCTCTCTCCATCCATCAACATGTATATTCACCACTCTTTCAGCCACAAGACCTTCCTCCCTCCTCATTACATGCCCATACCAAGCCAAACGATTTCCTTTTAACTTTTCTGTTACTGGCGCCACTTTCAAACTTCTCCTTATGTACTCATTTCTTACTTTATTCATTTTTGTGACATCCATCTCAGCATTCTCATCTCCGCTGAATATAATCTACTTTTACAATCAATTTCATGACAAAGTAATTGTATGGACTTTGAAAGAGAAATAAAAAGGTCTTGAGTTTTTTTTTGTATTAAGACTGAGATTAGACTGTGAACGTTCTTAAAATTACGAGGATTGCCCCTCTGAGGTCTTCAGAAAACATTCTAAAGAGAAGTTTTTGCTTAGTTTAGTGTTCAACACCGAAATGTGCCAAGTCATATCGAACCACTATGGAATTAATAAACGGTTAAGAATACCTCAAAAACCGGATAAAACTACTGGAAATAGGCCCCCAATTAGCCCTTAAAGAATATCCTAGAGATATTCTGGTCAATGTAAAGGCGTATAAATATTTTAAATATATTTTTCTCATATTGCAGACATAAAAATACTTCCAAAAACCATCCTAAAACTAATAGAAGATCAAGACAGCCGCCGACTACCGACCGATCCGCGCAGAGTATTAATTTCAGAGAAACAAGCGCACATAACGAACGCGGGCACCATTCTAGAATGCTCCAACGTGACTCCGTTCAGGGGCAGAAGTCGCACCGGCTTCCCTTGCTTCTACTGCCGTAATATCTTCGAAAATCTTGACAAACTCCGCGAGCATACAAACCAGCATAAAAAATCAGAAATAAAGAAAATTTTAAAGACATATGGAGCAGAATGTCTAGTGGTATACGTCGATGTTACTGACTTAAAATGCACTTTATGTGACCAAAATATACCGAGTATTAACGAATTTAAAAGTCATCTAACAAACGTACATAAAAAGAAACTGTATCTAGAATATACTGACAGGGTTATCCCCTTCAAATTGGTTCAGAGTGGAGTTTACGAGTGTCAAATTTGCGGCTTTAATTTCGAAACATTTGGCTCTATAGAGCGTCATATGAACGTGCATTTCCGAAACTACGTCTGCAAGGAATGTGGGACAGGATTCGCAACGAGATACCGTCTAAAAGTCCACGTAAAAAGCATGCACAAAATGGGCAACTTTCCTTGCGAACAGTGCGGGAAAGTTTTTACTACGCAGCAGAAAATTACGAACCATGTCAACGCCGTTCACAAGTTGCTGAAACGGTTCAAGTGTACCAAATGTCCTGAACGCTTTTCCGAGTACTTTAGAAGGCAGAAGCATTTGGTACAAGTCCATGGAGTTGCTCCCTTAAAATACAAATGCAATGTCTGCGATAAGAGTTTCGACAGACGCTACACTTTATCTCGTCATATGAAACGCGACCATTTAGAAGAACGGGACTATCAGTGTGAAACTTGTTCATATAAATGTTTTACTAAAAATGAGCTTCGCGTTCATATGATAAAGCATAATGGAGAACGAATATACGAGTGTTCGGTTTGTAAAAAGTCTTACGCCAGAAAGAAAACTTTGAAAGAACATATGAGGATACATAATAATGATCGCAGGTTCGCTTGTGCGGTCTGTGGGCAGGCGTTTGTGCAGAAGTGTAGCTTGAAGGGGCATTTGAAGACTCATCATTTAGAGTTTAATTTACAGTAGACTGTTTTAATAAATTATTGGTATACATTTGATGTTTCATTCATAAATCTATGTGTATGAGGGATGTAAATAAATCATCATCATCATCATTTCAGCCGAAAGACGTCCTCTGCTGGACATAGGCCTCCCTCAAGCACGTCCACTTCGACTGGTTCTGTGCTTCTCGCATCCAACGGGTTCCTGCAGTCTTCACAAGGTTCACCTTGTGGGAGGCCTTGCAACGCTACGTCTTCCGGTACGCGGTCGCCACTCCAGAACCTTTCGGCCCCACCGGCCATCTGTTCAAAACTGTTGGAAAGAAATAGATATAAAATTAAAAATTATCCGTCCGATACAAAAGCTAGTGTAGGTAATCAGCCTAAACATTTTAGACTACAGTAATAGCCTCCCGATCGATTTCGGTCACGGTCTCCAATCGCAACGGAGTTTAGCTAGGTTCGCAGGAGATATTAAAGTGCACAGGTGCGTGCGGAGACACAGATGCACTCTGTCTCTCATAGTCCGATGGGACGGCAATCTGGCACGACCGGGGAGAGATCAGGCGCAGGACCTACGACTTTACGTGCTTTCCGAGGCACAGGGATATTAAATCAAGCAGTCGCGCTTCGTGGTTGCAAGTGCGACTGCTGAGCATGGGATCCTGTTTTCCATTAGGAATTTCTTAGTAACAGTCCACTGAATTTGAAACCATTGTTATCTAGCGACGAGTGGATTTACAAATTTCTTTACGGTTTTTCCGCTGATACTATATTTTATTGATCGACTATTTCAACAAAGTACATCCCTAGTCGCCGCTGTTGTCAAAATCAAAGTAGCTGTCAGTTTTCCCGTCAAATTATAAATCAATTTTCTTTCGCACTGTTTACTTTTTTTATTCAAAATGTTTTCTACAAATAATAATCCGGAAGTCGAAGAAGTTGATGCAACAATGTATGGACAGTGCCGCTGTTGTTTGGCTAATGGACAGCATAGAGATGTGACGAAAGAATACTACTATAACAATATAAAAGAGGTTTACAAAGATATTTTCTTGGAATGTTTTAATTTATCAGTAAGTATTCGATAAACTATAGTTCCCTTGCGATAGAGATTAAGATGTTGGTAGTGCGCTACAGTTGCTTGCGACAATGATATATTAGTGCGAAAAAAATTACAAAAATTATAAAACTCTTGAAACTAGCTTCTGTCTGCGACTTCGGTCGAGAGTGGTAGTCGTAAGACACCACAATTTAATTACTAACAGCCACATTTTTATAAAAACTACTTTGGATTGGTGACATCGCATCGCATCGCCCGCTCGCTCCATTACTTCGTTTTCGCTTAGCATTATTTCTGTCTTTTCTTTTTTGCTCGGCTCCTGAGGGTCGTAGCGAGATGTTAAGTAGCCAATAACCTTCCTGAAGAATCAGGCTATCAAATGCCAAAAGAATTTTTCAAATCCGACTGGTAGATCCAGAGATTAGCAAATTCAAACAAAAATAAACGCTTTGTATATTTGTTTATAAATAAACATAAGTTTCCTGAAGAGGTGAGAAAATATTTAGAGAACACCCACATTTGGCCAGTTATGTTTAAACCTTACATACAACAACCCAAGAGTCGCTGCACAGTAATGAATTCTTCATGTGTCAGCAGGGGTGGGCGGTGGGATACTGCACAAGTTTGAATCAGGCTGTAATAGGGGAACTTATGGCCACCTATCATGCACAAGTCCAGACCCCTGGCTGCTATTTAGAGAGAAAATAAAATCCAATTAGTAAACACATGTCATTTTGCCCACCATGGAAGTGTCGAAACCAGGTTAAGGGATGAATGAAAGGCATGCAGCTGAGATGAGAATGTTAAGAGGGATGCGTGGTGTTACACCACTGGATAGAATAAGAAATGAGTATATAAGGGGAAGTCTGAAACTGGCACCTGTGACTGAAAAGTTATGTGGAAATTGGTTGTCATGTGATGCGGAGGAATGTGGGAAATGGTGTCAGGATAGTTTTGAAAATGTATGTAGATGACTATACGAGTAGGGGCAGACCAAAGAAACAATGGATGGACTGTGTGAAAGATGAAATATGGCTAGAAAGGGGGTGACTAATGGAGAAGCATGTTGCGCCGACCCCATATGAATTTAGATAATATGGGCAAGATTTTACAAACATTAATTTGACAGAGCAGTTGTGGCCCCGTGTGGTAACGGCCGCGACTTACGTGTTATAGGTCGTGGTTTCGAACCCAGACAGGCTTTACTTTGTGTAAAATATTTAATAACCACTTCTCAAAACAGTGAAGGAAAACATCGTGAGAAAACCGGCATGTCCTAGAACAAAAAAATTCGAAGACATATGACATCTTCCAACCCGCACTTGGCCGGCGTGGTGAATTATGGCCCACTCCCTCTCACAAAGAGGAGGCCTGTGTCCCAGTCGTGGGAACATGATGGGCTGATTATGCTTATGCTAATTTCACAGGCTATAATATAAAAGTTCTTCTCTTTCAGTTGTCTCCACACAATCTTATAAGCTCACTGATATGTGAGAACTGCGTGCATCGTCTCCGTGACGCGACCAGTTTCCGTATGTTGGTGGCTGCAACTGAGGAGCACCTTCTCAATGCTGTAATTTTTAAGAGCGATCCAGACAATGAGTCTGAATTTGCTGTTGGTATGTTTACTCATAGTCTAATTAATAAATTATAATCATTTATATCATCATCAATATAGCTCTCAATATTATATTGGCTGCAAATCGTCACATTTTCACAAAACTTTGCAGCAAACAAACAAGTGCTTTATGTATGATTTAAATGATTATAATTTAGTATTAATTTTATCATAATTGCCGCGAATTTGTATGTTCAAAGTGAAACACCGCCGCAATTTGCAAAATACATTACAAAATTTGAATTTCGCGGGCTACCTTTGCGCAACCCACTTAAGAAGGAAGCGCCAGACAGGATAGCCCGCGAAATTCAAATGTTCTTGCGTTTTTTTTGCAATTTTCAGGTCGGTCCCCGGTTCTGATTTCATGAAAAAAGTGGCATACAAAATAAAATTATGATTATTGCACTAAAACAATTATATTTTTTCTAGTTACAGGTCAACAAAACTTCACAACCGAAATCAAAGTAGAAAATGAACCAGATAATATTGAAATTGAGCCGGAAGACAGTTTAGACGGCTCTAAAGATAATGAACGAATAAATGATGATGAGCGGGTGAACAATGATGAACGAATGAATGATGATGAACGAATGAATGATAATGAATGGGTGAATGATGATGACTCGATGAGTGATGATGAATGGATAAGTGAAGGTGAACAAATGAATGATGATGAACGAACGAAATATGAACAGCTGATTGAACAGCGAATGAATGAGGATGATGGTGATGATTGGTCCAGTGGGTCCAGTGAAAATGAGCTTGTGATTGATGAGTCGCGAGAAAATGGATACACAGACTCTGATGATGTTGATACTGATGACGATGTTGATGGTGTTGGTGATGATGATTGTGGTAAGTATCACTTTTGCTATGTCTTTTCTAGTTAAACACTAACTTCTGCCCGCGAGTTCGCGTGAAATTTCTTACTCCCCCGACTCGCCCCGTCGAATCGCATCGCATCGCCTGTCCGCACTATTACTTCCTTTTAGCTTAGCGTTTTTTATGACTATTTTGCTTTTGTGCACGGCTCCTAGCGTGGTGTTAAGTAGACTATAGCCTTCTACAAGAAAGTCAACTGGTAATTTCAGAAATTAGCGGGTTCAATAAACCTGTTCAGCTTTTCAGCTTTATTACTAATATAGATTAGTCCGAACACGTAGCGTTGGAAGGCCTCCCGCAAGATGGACCGATGACCTGGTGAAGGCTGCAGGAATCCGCTGGATGCGAGAAGCACAGAACCGGTCGAAGTGGCGGTGCTTGGGGGAGGCCTATGGCCAGCAGTGGACGTCTTTCGGCTGAAGTGATGATGAAACATTAGTCAGTCACTTTATGAAATCAGGAATTGTCACGTTATGTGAGTGCTCAAACAGCCCCACCCAGAACAACTATCTTGTTTGCAGTTTGAATGAATTATTAACATTAAATTGCTTATCTTTATACATTTATTACACAACTTGTCTACATGCTTTTGTTTAAAAAAAAAAACTTTAATACAGGCAGCGCTAAAGTTTTTTTTCAAACAAACTTTAGTCGTCGCAAGCGCTACTGTTGGGCATTAAGTTCTAGGTTCGATTGGTTGTGACAAAGTGTTAATGGGATTTTTAATCTGGATTTTTTCACTAGTAGCCCAGAGTCTGGGTTTTTTGCCCGGTTGATGGCATTAGGCTCGCCCTCTATTACATTGGACTTAAACCAAGGAATATGGCCCGGATCTTTCGAAATTTCGACGGATTGGGAATATAGGGGAGAAGAAGTTGCTGTGAATGTGCTAGTAAGTAATAATAATTCATATAATATTGTATTTCAGAAAGTACCTTCAGCTCTATAACAATGAGTACCACGAGTGCCGTGGATGACGAGCCATGTGAAATAATAGATGGAGAACAAAAGCTGTTGGCTCGCTTCACCTCCGCTCCGCAGCTGCTGCCTAAACGGAGCGAACTGACCACGATATGCCCCATTTTCGAAGAACATTTGAAAAAGCTTGAAGGTAAATTATACCTACTACATAAAATAGTATTTTTAATCTCACGAAGCGACGCGCGCTTTACTTGTGGTTATCGCTGTGTTTGTGTTTACTGCCCCGTTGGGCTCGTGGTCGCAAGTGCGGCTGCTGAGCGTGGGGTCTTGAGTTTGATTCCCATATTTAATCATCAACCACGGTTATTGGGTTTTTCCATTGGGAATTTCTTAATAACCGACCAGAGTTTGGAAGTCGGCGGTGTCATACCCCTGTGCCTCGAAAAGCACGTTAAGCCGTTGGTCCTGCGCCTGATCTCTCCGGCCTTGTCGGATTGCCGTCTATCGGACAATGAGAGTGTGGGAAGGGAGAGTGCACCTGTGTCTGCGCGCACACTTGTACACTATAATATCTCCCGCGCCGATGGCTAATCTCCGCCCTTTTTTTTTTGGATGGAAAATCATCAAATGACTCCTCCCGCTCTGGATGGAGCAGAAGGGAGTGTCAGACTCTTACTGACTAAAACCCATCCGTGTTCCTTCCTTAGCCCTTTATGTTCCGGGGTAGTGGTAACCCTTTCGGACAACCTCGCTGCCCCGGCAGGCGGCTAATCACCGCTGAGATTGAAAATTCGGTCTGGAGGACTTTATTACATGTTAAGTATAGATATCTATAAGTATATATGTATATTAGCCAAATATAAAGCTTATGGTTACCAGTTATTTAATATGTGTAGAGAAAGGATTTTATATAATAAAGTACAGAAAGACAAGCTAGACATTTATTTCAATTAAGGTTTGTCAGTTATTAATCAGAAAGCTAGTCGTCCATTCCAAATCTAGGTCATCATGGAGAAGGACAAGAAACTCCATGGAAACAGTGTTAAAGTATTCTATCAACAAACTTCTTATATTGCCATACAATATCGTTATTTTAAAAACAATTAATTAATATTTTGGACAATGGTCCAAGAGAACTCGGAATAATAGCAACATAATAACAACAGCTAGGATTATTCCATTATCCACTTAAAACATTAGCAATATTGGCCATATTATAACATATACAGAACACCATAGTTATCAGCAATAATCAAGATAATAATATCAATTAACTTACGTGACATCTGGTCCATCAATTCCACATATTAACGTCACTAGTACTAATCAAGTAAACATCAGTAGGCCGGAGCTCCGTTCTGGTCGATGTCTCGAACAAGAATGGCCTCCGGCCGGCATTCGGAGCTCCCCCTTTTATAGTCGTGAACAAACAACTTTGACGTTTCTGTCTACCGTCATTCAAAATATCAACGACATAAAAGGTGGATATTCGTTTAGAATATATTCCATGTTTTGCCACATTATTCCTTAATATTTTAACTACTTTTACAGACATGTTTTAGGTTATGTAAAACATTACTATTTTATCAAGTTTTAACAGTAAAATGATGACAATACCTATAATTAGGATAATATATTATATTACGCGCGTCGCTTCGTGAGATAAAAATACTGTATAATAATAATGTACCAGCCTATTATTGTCCAATCGCAGGGCAAAGGCCACTTTTCATACAGTGAAAGCATCATCACGCTTCTTTAAGATGGGTTGGCGATTTCAGACTATCTTATGCAATTTTGACGTTCAAAAATTGCTGATTTTCAGCCTAACTTGAATATCTTCTTCTGTGAAGCAATAATTCTTGCGAAGGAGGAGACGTAACGCATGAGGGAGAGGCAATCTTTGAGCCCTCACGTCCCTAGTCTCCGAAAGAGACGCCCTGGGCGTCAGTAGCCGATTCCCGGCCACTGTAGGCGTGTGCTTGCTGGCGGCGAGCAATGGGTAGTTCGCTGTCCGGTAAGGACCAGGCCCAAGTCGACGGCGCGTTGTGTTCCACGCGCGCCTCAAAAAGATGTCAGCACTAACTGATGGATTCCACTGGGGCCGATGCCTGCCAGGATCGCGGGTTGTTCGAAAGAGTTATCGGGGCCCCTGGTACAGGCAACTGAAGGAACACGGGTGGGTTTTAGTCAGTAAAAGTCTGACATAGGCCCCTCCCGCTCCGCCCAGAGCGGGACAAGTTATTTAATAATTTCAAACCCAAAAAAAAAATCCTAATATGAATAAATAACTTTTGATTTTGATTAAGTCTTTATTAATATGGATCTGCTAAACACAGAATAACAATGTATCTACCATTTATTTCAGATAAAATAGTCGAACCAAAATCGATAGAATGGTATTTCAAGATACCCGATTTAAAAGAGATATTCATGTCAGGCAAGCAAGCTCTCGCTGTAAACGCGACCACAATCTTCGAATACAGCAACGCAACTGCCTTCAAAACTAAAGTGAGGAAAGGATACCCTTGCTTCTACTGCCGAGAAGTATGCAAGATCGACAAGTTAAAGGAACATCAACGGAAACACTCAAAAACAAGCATCTACAAGTTACTCACGAAATTCAATGCAGACGAATTTGTTGTCTATGCCGATATCACAGACTTAAAATGCACAATTTGTAAAAAGAAGATAAAAAATCTCAACGATTTAAAGACACATTTGACTGAGAAGCACGGGAGGAAAATATTTGCGTGTGCGGACAGAGTGATCCCTTTTAAGTTGAAAGACAAAGACTTTGAATGCCAAACGTGCGGAAAAATTTTTGAAACTTTTGGAGCGATAGAAAAACATATGAACACTCATTTTGGGAGTTTTAAATGCGAAGCGTGCGGAGCTGGGTTTATAACGAAACACAGATTAGCAGTACATAATTACACGCAACATAAAGACGAAAAAGTTATTTGCGAAGTGTGCAAGAAGAGCTTTCGCACACAATTGAAGTACCGTCTCCATTACGACGGTGTCCACAAAAATATGAAGAAATTCAAGTGTACGAAATGTCCGGAGAAATTCATCGATCACTTTTCTAGGCAAAAACATTTGGTGGATGTACATTTTGAAGCCCCTCTGTTATACAAATGCAATGTCTGCGACAAAGGGTTTAACAGGCGATTTAGCTTATCTTCTCATGTAAAACGTTGTCATTTAGACGACAAAAATATAAAATGCCAGGAGTGTCCATACGCTTGTTATACTAAGAGCGAATTGAGAGACCATATGATCAAACATCAGAGTCCGCAGAAATTTGAATGTCCAATTTGTAAGAAAACGTACGGCAGAAATAGGTCTCTGGCGATGCATATTAAAGTGCATAAAAATGATAAGAGTTAGGATGGTAGCCTCGTCGGTATATTGGTCAGAAATTGAATCAGAGCGACCCCATTGCGCAATACACTTGGTCGTTCTCCCGAATTCATTTGCTGATGGAATTCGGCCATGTAAATGAACGGCGCGCGGCGGTGTAACTGCGTAACAAACTAATAGTACCAATGGCTTGGCTTTTTTTTTTTTAAACCAACGTGTTTATTTATTAAATAGTTTAAAAGCCACGAGTGAGGGCTTTAGCACACCTACGCTGCGAAAATAATGAAAGAAAATTCCGCTAGGAAACATTAATACAATATGTCGCGATACGAGTAGCGGAACATCATGAGATTCAGTTAAATTGTAGCAATCGGAGCAAAATGTCTTCGCTTTCGACTTAATATAATTAACTCGTCGACTGCCACAGGTACGTGCGAAACAAACGCGGCACTTCATCAAAATAGGTGTAACTTCCGAGCTGGACGATGATATAACGCGGGAAAGAGATCTAGAATCATAGTCAAATCTGTGCGTTTGAACAGGCAGTTTCGCCTGTTGTACAACGGACAAATCATGGTGAAACTACTGCGGTTTCGCTGCTATGGTTTCGCGGCGGTGAGGTGATACCCGCCTCTAAGAGGCCGAATTAAAGACAAAAAATAAAACGTCTGACATCCCTACTACTAAAAGTACTCCTATACTCTAGTCAATAGTGATAATCAATTTTTTAAGCCTCAATAGGCATGTTTCGCAATCGCGGTCGAACGTATACGTTGTGCTAACGCAGCGTCTACGTAAGGTCAATGAACGCTGAATGTGGGTGCTCCAAGCTAAATTAAATTACAGTTAAACCAGAAAAGGTATGCGCTTCGATAATCTTCATGTTTCCGAATTAGCACGAATGTCCCGCACAGTGCAACCCCCCACAGAGGCAAAGCTCCTAACATTTATACCGTAGGGTTACCTACAGTGGTTTCATTTATTATACCTCTGACAGCAGCAATAGCAACCTTATCGCAACGACAATAAAGATCACTGTGATTTTGACAGTGATGCAAAAACCAGTGGTAAAATAATTGTCGCAGATCCCGCTGGTCACTATAAGTTTTGGAAAGTATTTTTTGAATTGCATAGAGTTGTTAATTTTCAACTCTATGCAATTCAAAAAGTACTTTTCATAACTTTCGACAAGCGCGCAGCGGGGTGTAAATTGCGCAACACGTCATTAGTAGCAATGGCTTCAATTTTGACAGTTCAATTATATTCATTGCGTTATTTAAGTTGTTGAGCAGCTGATATTTTTTTCTAAATTATGAAGCAATGGCAATATACTTCAAAATTATTCACATTGAGTGTGTTACGTTACGCGCTTCTGCAGTGCGATTCTGTAACCATCTCACCGTGATAACTCAGGTGAAGTGAGCTTAAAGTAAGCTGTCATTAGTATCAATCAGCATGTATCAATAAGTATCAGATGGAATGACAGCTCACTTCCACCTAACTTCTCACAGTGAGATTCTAACAGAATCGACCGGCTGTACTAACCGCATCCAGCGAATAGGAGTAGCTGGGCATCCGTGCCGACATAAAAGTGTATAATGAAATGTCGGCCATGCAAGAGAAGATGCCTGTGTCCCAGCAGTGGGATCACTATAAGCTGATTATGCTGTATAATGTATATCAATTTGTTTTTGCCACCAATTTATTAATTAATGGTCGTCAAAATTTATATTTATTTTATATTTTGAAAAATTGGAAATCAGTGTGTAATCTACATAATAAACTAGGTATCTATAGTATAAATAAAACAACATTATAAACAAGCGTTTGTGTATTTATTTCCATATTTACATTACACCAACTTTTGACTATTTGATGAATAATAATAACACCATGTTACTTTGGTACAGCGTAATTAGGCGAATCTCGCGCGCAGTAATGCTATTCTGTAAAAATCTCACCGTGATAACTTAAGTGAAGTGAGTTTAAAGTGAGCTGTCATTAGTATAAATCCCTATAGCATCAGATGGAATGATAGCTCACTTCACCCTTCTCACGGTGAGATTGTAACAGAATCGACCGGCTGATTGTGTTTTCTATACAAATCTTCGATCTTTAATAGCACTAGATTAAAGATTATAGCGTAAAAATCGCTCTGTATTTGGACAGCCGTTATTGGTGTGACCGTTCACCGCTTTCTTAAGAAACCGTTACAAACTTGTTGAAGCAACAAATTAATTACCACAAATGTCAATCATTTGAGGGGCACATGGCTAAATAATAACAGCCGCACAGGTCGATCGATCAGGTTAAGCTACGCTTGCCGCGGTTGGTCTGTGGATGGGTGACCATCTTTACATAACGAGACCCCTTCGTGTCTCGTAAAGCACGTTAAGCCGTTGGTCCCGCAAATCTGACAGTCGTTACGGGTCGTCAGAAGCCCGAGTCTGACAACCAGTCTTACCAAGGGGTATCGTATTACCCAGTAACTGGGTTGTGGAGGTCAGATAGGCAGTCGCTCCATGTAAAATACTGGTATTCAGCTGCATCCGGTTAGACTGGAAGCCGACCCCAACATAGTTGGGAAAAAGCTAGGCAGATGATGAAATGTGAATCATTCAATTTCGGCGGTGCCATACTTTTCTGCACAGTTGACCTCAAAATTGCTTAATCACTTTTGACAACAATTCCTACGAAATTGAAACTTCATTAAGACATTGTCCCATCGCTCCCGGCGCTAGCAGTGCGTTCCTGGGCTATAAGTGATCCGAGACAAGGTATGTACTGCTCCTGCTTTTTGTTTTTGGCTCGTCTTGGCGGGACCATCACTCGTTAGCCGAGTACTCGTCTGTCGCAGAGACAAGAATTAGCAAAGTACTCGCTCAGCTACGCTCGCTTGGCAGACAGGACACTAGCTGAGGCTCACGCTTGGTACATACGCATACCAGCAAGTAATCGCTCGTCGCGGTCGCGCACTCGCTGCTCATTGATCGCCAACTCTTTTAAGGCGACTACATGACCTAAAACGCGGTCACTATCGGACTGCATAAAAAAGAAAGAGAAGCGCGATGACATAACGCTGGTAATTTATTGCAAAATATGAAACAATCATCTATTGTTGATTTATCAAACACCAAACAAATAAAAACCGTATACTAAAATTCGGGGAATTAAATTGTCTTTTATATGGTGAAAGTTTTATGAAAATACACCCGATAGTGTTTGCGTGATTATCGTTTTTACATTACTTTACAAATTAATTACACTATGTTAAAAAAATATAATTGCAAATATTCACATATCAAATTACGAAGCAAATGGTCTAGTATAACATTTATTTTTTTCAAAGAAATCAGTCCGGTCGATTAGACGTGATGTTGAATTTAAAATCATTAGAAGTCGTATATCTGCGCTTTAATATTCGCTGGCTCTACTCGCTTCTCGTTGATCAGCTAGCGTTGGCACATGTGCCTAAGTGTATTCTTGAGTTTGTAAATACTTATTAGTTTCATGACAATTGCAAACTACCTACTTACTATAATAATAACTTCGTAGATAAATAAAATAACATTTTATTTTAAGCAGACAAAATTAACATATGATTCCATAATGATTTTAGTCTTTTTATCTTCTTATTGAGTAAAACAATTAACTATTACAAAATAAAAGCTTGATCTCATTATTTTTACATTTGTTTGTTTGCATTTCAGTATATTTAATAATCTACCTAGATTATTTATTTATACAGGATAAATAAAATAAAAAAACTCGCTGTGCCTTTTTTGAGCAGACAGTGAGACAGCCTTAGAGGGGCCCGTGGCTAAATAATAACAGCCGCACAGGTCGATCGATCAGGTTAAGCTACGCCTGCCGCGGTTGGTCTGTGTATGGGTGACCATCTTTACATATCGAGACCCCTCCGTGCCTCGGAAAGCACGTTAAGCCGTTGGTCCCGGCTGTCATTCGTGGATCTTTGACAGTCGTTACGGGTCGTCAGAAGCCCGAAAGTCTGACAACCAGTCTTACCAAGGGGTATCGTATTACCCAGTAACTGGGTTGTGGAGGTCAGATAGGCAGTCGCTCCATGTAAAATACTGGTATTCAGCTGCATCCGGTTAGACTGGAAGCCGACCCCAACATAGTTGGGAAAAGGCTAGGCAGATGATGAGTGAGACAGCCTTAGCTTAGCCAAAAAGAGAAGAATACTCTGACTTTATGCCACACATAAATGGCGAGGGGACCATCCAAATAAAGGTATGGAACTCGTAAGTGCTCATACACGAGCGAAACGCGTCAACGGCAGAGGTAGCCATCGATGAGTGTCGAGTGTCGACGGCTGCCGTCGATAACGTGCCGCTCGTGTATTTGACCACCATACACGAGCCTGCGGCATGTTGTCGACGGCTGCAGTTCCCTCTGGGCTCTGCCGCGTGTCGCTCGTGTGAATTCAAACTGGCTGCGAGGCGTGCGTGTGGTACCGGATTGAGATCTTACATACGGTTGCATACATTACAATCAAAGACCAAAAGACTGAAGTATTTAAGATAGTTCAGTCTAAAGAAGTTTTGGCCAAGCTATAAAATTTAAAATGTATTTTATGTAGTGTTTTTAATTTAATTAAACTATTGACCGCCTCAAATGAAATAAAAATGATGATATTCTAATGATATTTATTTTAGAAGTATGTATGTTTATTTGTATGTATGTAAGTATATTCTCATAATATTTGTCTACTTTATTAAGTGTATTGTTTTAAATTTTATGTACTTATTTTTTTTTCTGTCTCCTATACTCTTTCACACGCTGTCTACATCTCTCTATTTACTATCCTATCGCAGGTATGCTGGAAGAGATTTCTTATGAAATAAGCATCACCTTTGTACCTATTTTTCTGTTCTGTTTTCTTGTCTGTTTTACATGTGTGTACATAAATGGTAAAATAAATAAATAAATAAAATGTTTATTTATGTAAGTAGATCTTTTAAGACACTTTTTCACGTCAATTTAAGCCGGATTAATGCCGATGCTGTGCTTTTCTGTAAGTGATTCGGCGCTTAGACTTAAGTTTGCAATGTACAAATTATAAAGTAACAGGAAAAGCCTAATAAATTAATTAATACGACAAATATTTATACGACTGAGAAACTATGTTCGTCTTTTTTTTTATTTTAAATTTATGAACAGGGCGTTGGGGTCGCGGCTATTGATAAAAAACCAAGCGGTCAATAGTCTTAAGAGTAAACCAGTCGCGCGCTCGAACTCCTGGTGGTCATATGGCTAAAAAGCACGCTGTCTCACCCAGCTTCGTGTCTGACAGAGCTTGTATCAGTGATGGCAGTTAGACGCTAGTCTACATGCGCAACGTCTAGTTCTCACGCACAGAAACACCGTTTTAAACTGTTAGGCGCGTAAAAAAATTCGAAAAGTGCTTTGGAAAATCGAGTTTTATGAAAAAACCACTGCATACATCAATTATAAATAAAGTTTATTGAACTCTTCGATAACTGAGCTTTGTCGGTACGGTTTTGGTTTTGAAGATTTTACAGTTCTTTTATTACTTATTTACACCCAAAGTTACGTTAAAAATAGCACGAAAAACGAATCTTTGTTGGCTCATAACTTTTTAATGACTTTTTATTTTAATATTCTGTTTCCGTAGAGACACAATTAATAATAAGTCAAAACGATATCATGTTTAACTTTGGATGCATAATGTCAAACAGTGGAGTAATACTCTCCCGAAATTTGTATGGAAAAAATATTGACTAGTGGCGCCTTAAGGTATGATAATGAGCACATAAACAACAAGATCGATAGGAGTCGTAACAAAAATTACTATAAAAAAATATTGCTAATTTTAGGCTACTTTTAATGCGTCCTACTTGGCTAGACATTTGGTCGCAATAAACGTACTTATTTTATACTCTGTGAATTTTTATTATATTTACAAACCTCGTAACATTCTTATAGCGAGTGTAAGACACGATTAACAAACAATAACTAGTGAAAACTTCGAATAATTAAGATTGCTCGAGCCATTTTATATGTCCCGAGTTACAATAGGGCAACTCGGGACCCGACCAAGACAATTAATGCTTTGTAACACAGAATAGTAAACTTTATTTTAGTGTCGTAAAGTGCGAAGTTGTATGAATATTAACGCCGCCAACGTCTTAAGCGTCCTCAACGGCACTTCGGCCGTCTTAGAGCGCGCTATTTTGTATTTTACACAACTGATAATAAAGTGTATTATTCAATATCACAAACTGATGCTTTACGCTCTTCCTTGATTAATCTGAACCTTGGTCCAGTTACCTATCAGCTTCGAAACTTGTTTATTCGAACAGAAAATCGTCAAAATATTCATGCTTCATTCTTCTTTTTATGCTGTTTCCCGTGCTGCTTCAACGAATTCATTGTCACATACTTCTTATGGCAAATTTGACATTCATAGTTCTTAGTACCAACATGTCTTAACAAATGCTCTTTCAGCTCATAATTCCCAAAGAATTTCTTATCACACTTGTTGCATTCATACGATTTCTTGTTCTGATGCTTCTTCCTAATATGGTTCATATAGTATTGTTTCCAAGTAAAACTATCTCCACAGAACTCGCAGGTTATGGTTTTAATTTTTTCTGTGTGCTTTTCTAGGCAATGTAGATGTCTTAGATATTCGCCTGTGAACCTCTCAGGGCAATACAGGCATTTGTACTTAGATAGCTGCTGATGAACCAACTGTTCATGTTTCCGCCTGTATTTTTGGAGAGTAAAAACTTTGTCGCAGAAACGACAACCAAATTTGCCAACGTTATGGATTTTTACGTGCTGTTTTAGACGGTTTTGGGCCAGGAAAGTGTCTCCGCAGTCATCGCATACGTAATTATTATAATGAGCGTTCATATGGCCGTCTAAATGAAGGTAATTGGAGAAAGATTCTTTGCACAGCGCGCATTGAAGGTCTGTCCTCAAAACGTAAGGAATGACTCTAGTATACGCTTGATCTAAGACTACATTATGCTTATCTTTTAAATGTTTGAACATCTCGTTCCAATTGTTTATGACTACGCAACAAACAGTACAAAGGAGGTTCTCTATGTCAAGTTTAACTACTTCGTTCATCCAATAAGGTCGCATGGCGTATTCTATTTTCTCTGTTCTGTGGCCGATGTGTTCGGTCCTTGTGTGGGTTCGGAGGTCATCGGGGTCCTCGAAGTGAGGTCCGTTGGTGGAGCAATAAGCGCAGTAGTAGCGAATGTTCTTCGACTTGTAAGGGGTCGCGTTTGTGAATGATAGTATGGCTTTGATTTCTTTTATGAGTTGATACATTTTCTCTCGATTTGAGTCCACTTCGCCGCCTGAAAGGAATTTGTTTTTGGGTTAATATTTTAATTTTCACAATAAAGTGTACTTTCACTTTACTAAGTATTCGTTTCACACGAATATGAACTTTTAACCTTATGCGAATAGTGTTCATATTCGTATAATGAAATGTTTGATTATATTTGTTTTTAGGAATATGAATATGATGTGCATATGAATAAGGTTCATAATCGTATGGAACGTTTACTTAGTAGTCTTAAGATTTAATCGCTGTCATTCACAGATATTTGACAGTGGTTACGGGTAGAAGCCAGAATATCTGACAACCAGTCTTACCAAGGGGTATCGTGTTACCCAGTAACTGGGTTGTGGAGATC
Source organism: Gortyna flavago (assembly GCA_963669345.1). Taxonomy (NCBI): domain Eukaryota; kingdom Metazoa; phylum Arthropoda; class Insecta; order Lepidoptera; family Noctuidae; genus Gortyna; species Gortyna flavago. The sequence goes on along the minus strand of OY770155.1, from coordinate 3,969,559 downwards.
AAGGCAGTCGCTTCACGTAAACATACTGGTACTCAGCTTCATCCGGTTAGACTAGAAGCCGACCTCAACATAGTTGAGAAAAGGCTAGGCTGATGTTGAGCTTACTAAGATCTAATAAGGTCTAGTTAAATGTTACATGGGTAAACATACTGGTATTCAGCTTCATCCGGTTAGACTAGAAGCCGACCTCAACATAGTTGAGAAAAGGCTAGGCTGATGTTGAGCTTACTAAGATCTAATAAGGTCTAGTTAAATGTTACATGGGTAAACATACTGGTATTCAGCTTCATCCGGTTAGACTAGAAGCCGACCTCAACATAGTTGAGAAAAGGCTAGGCTGATGTTGAGCTTACTAAGATCTAATAAGGTCTAGTTAAATGTTACATGGGTAAACATACTGGTATTCAGCTTCATCCGGTTAGACTAGAAGCCGACCTCAACATAGTTGAGAAAAGGCTAGGCTGATGTTGAGCTTACTAAGATCTAATAAGGTCTAGTTAAATGTTACATGGGTAAACATACTGGTATTCAGCTTCATCCGGTTAGACTAGAAGCCGACCTCAACATAGTTGAGAAAAGGCTAGGCTGATGTTGAGCTTGCTAAGATCTAATAAGGTCTAGTTAAATGTTACATGGGTAAACATACTGGTATTCAGCTTCATCCGGTTAGACTAGAAGCCGACCTCAACATAGTTGAGAAAAGGCTAGGCTGATGTTGAGCTTACTAAGATCTAATAAGGTCTAGTTAAATGTTACATGGGTAAACATACTGGTATTCAGCTTCATCCGGTTAGACTAGAAGCCGACCTCAACATAGTTGAGAAAAGGCTAGGCTGATGTTGAGCTTGCTAAGATCTAATAAGGTCTAGTTAAATGTTACATGGGTAAACATACTGGTATTCAGCTTCATCCGGTTAGACTAGAAGCCGACCTCAACATAGTTGAGAAAAGGCTAGGCTGATGTTGAGCTTACTAAGATCTAATAAGGTCTAGTTAAATGTTACATGGGTAAACATACTGGTATTCAGCTTCATCCGGTTAGACTAGAAGCCGACCTCAACATAGTTGAGAAAAGGCTAGGCTGATGTTGAGCTTACTAAGATCTAATAAGGTCTAGTTAAATGTTACATGGGTAAAGGCTAAAAAAAGTGTACCTACATATCGAAATTCTTGTTTCCCTCTTCTTTCCCTCTCTTTGACATGTCTGTACATTTTGGGATTGGCGGTTTTTGTCAAAACAAATCCACACCGATTTAAACGATTAGAATATTAGATGAAGTAGTCCCACGTAATAGGCGCGACAACAGCAGGATATGCTCCCATACTGCGAGAACAACCCTCATGCGCAAAAGTGTATTCTGTATGGCTCTGATCGTATTTAATAAATTACCTAAAAGTTGGAGAGAACTGCCCTTGTCACTTTTCAAAAGTAAGCTGAGAAAGTTTTTAGTTAGTAAAGTGTATTACAATGTTATAGATTTTTTAAATGAAAAGGACTTTTCTATTCCGACTTATAATAAACATAGTTAAGAATAACAATTGAATAATGTTAATCTTAAATTAATTGGCTATTGAATGATTCTATTTGACTGCATAATAATGAATATTCTGGACATAATTTAATCTGTTTTGAATATAATATACTTATACCATACTATTTTGACATCAATTATTATATGTTTGTATTTTGTAATGAAATTTGGAATGACTATAATGTAAATCGCAAATAAATGTAATTTTTAAACCTACAAAATTTGTACGCCGTTATGGCAAAACATGGTCGCACACAACATCAATTAATTTAATAACTTGCATGTCTGATTAGTCAGTTTATGTAAACGCATGTTTGACAAATAAATTATCTTTATCTTTAAAATATGCCTAAAATCCTTATTCGGACTATAAAGAACATTGAAAAAGAAAATTAACTAAATTGGCCCAACCGTTCGCAAATGATGCGCTTACCAACAAACAGAATTTCATTTTTATTCATATAGATAATGGTAGGTACTGTTACTTCTAAAATATGTTTTAGGCAAAAATAATATCAACTTCGGGAGAAAAAGAAAAAGATTTATCGATATCCCTATTACACACATATAATAATTTATTTAAAATCACAACCAATGTAAGTTATTTTTATACCTAACAAAGCATTTTGAGCATTTATTCTTGACATTCAATAAAAAAAAAACGGATTTTTCTAAATCTCTGAAATGTACAGACGCCAGCACATCAAGCTACCCGAAACTGTCAAATTTTCCCAATCAACTTTGAACCTTACGCTTTGGCGATAAAGATGAAAATCTATTAATGAAATTTGACAGATTGTCGTAGCTTGATCTGCTGGCGTCTGTACACACATTTATTTTATAACATACAATACAAAAATCGACTGTTGATAAATGCTTCCACTGACTGGACAGATCCACTCTAAACTGTGTGATTCTTTCCTCAAAAGACCCTCTCACACAACTCTAATAATTATGTATCTTAAATCTTCTCATCGAAACATTGACCTTATTTAATTGTACCAGTATGTGCACCGTTTGCTGTGTTGGTGGAAGCACAAATAAAATTCTTGCATACTTGATGATGGTTTATTTTCTTACACTGTCTTCTTAAGTAGTAGTAGTATTCAAGGAGCGCTGAGAACTAGTGAAGTTCCACACAAAATATGACTATATTTATATCCTAACTACATAGGCACAAGTAGTGGGTACCCTATGCTGTAATTACAGTATTCTTACCAATAAAACTGTTTTAGATTTGGTTCCCGACAGGTTTCGATCTGTACGGACCTGTCGAAGTCCCGCAGTGTTTGAAGACTAAGGTCTTCAACCAGTGCGTCCTGCCCGTCATGACATAGTTTGATGTGTGTTTGTTAAAAAAAAAATTACAGATATACTTAAATAAATATCAATTATCTTTATCATTTAATATAGTTATTTTTTTAATGCTAACCAAGCATTTCGGTTGAAAAACGAACACCCAATCACTAATACACAATATTTATTTCATATTAGCATTTTGCCGGCGACTTCATCTGGACCTCTGTGCTAAATTTCAGTTTTCTAGGTCCAAAGGCTCGGGCTGGGTGTAAAAAGCCAGTCAGTGAGTGACGACTTTTTATTGTATTCATCACACAATACAGTTATTTTAATGCTAACTAAGCATTTACAGCGCTTTCTTGATTTTTCCGCAGCTTCAGCGCTTGCGCTTTCGCATGGTTCGTCATATGATTCACCCAAACATTCTTCTGTATGTAAGTTTCGCCGCATCTCTCACAAGTATAAGCCTTCTCATTGTCATGGATCCTCATATGCCCTCTAAGAGAAGCTCTAGAAACGTAGTATTTTGAGCAAATCGAGCATTGAAATTCCTTGATCTTAGTATGTTTTACCCGATGTCGTTTCATCTCATTTTTATTATAGAATCCCTTGTCACACTCCGGGCACTTGTGAGGTCTCAGCTGCAAATGTATATGGTTCATATGATTCTTTACAGAACGTTGACTGTCAAAACTTTTCCCGCATTCCTTGCAAGGGAATGTACGAACTGGAGCGCCATGCTCCTTTACCTCATGTTCCGCCTTCCTTACGGCATCCATGAATCTCTCGTCACAATACCCACATTTACGATTCTTAGACCCTTTTAGGTGTAAGACTCTTTCGTGTTCCATCATTTTGATTTTAGTGTCGAAGATTTTGGAGCAAAAGGAGCAGACGAAAGTGCCTATTTGATGTCTTATGACGTGCGTTCGTAAAGAGCGTAGGTTGATGAAACAACGATTGCATTCTTTACATGTATAGTTTGGGAAGTGCTCATTCATATGTTCAGATAAATGCTTGAAATAATCAAACTGTTTAGGACAAAGAGCGCATGATAAATCTTTCTGTCCAAATTTAAATGGAACGATATGATTAGCAGTGTTGAAATGTATGGGTTGACGGTGAATAAGTTTTATATGGTTCATGATTTCTTCAAGGGTTTCTTTTTTATGGCCACATACCTCACATTTGAGATCTGTAATGTCTAGTCTTATGATCATGTCTGGTATGTATTTCACGTTGTCAAGCTCGTCAACATTTTCGGAATGTGTTGTTAGTGTGTGCTTTTTCAGCGCTGAAATTGCAGGGGTTTGATATTTGCAGTAGATGCAAGCATATCCGATGCCCCAGTAACCTCGGACTGGCGTAGCGTTCGTACATTTTAGGATACAACGAACGGTTTCTTTGAAATTTGCCAGAAAGTTTCTGTTTTTCTGTATACTGTTCATAACTTTCTCATCTTCAGCGCGTGTAGTGTTTTTATTTCCCTGCGCATTGTTTTTCTGTACGTTGCTCTTAGCTTTGTCAGTTTCGGCTGTAGCCTTTTTATTCCGATGGGCATCTACAACAAGAGTTGCTTCTTTAATTATTGCACTTCATATTCAGTTTGCAGTAGCCGTTTCATACAATGAGATAAGATATATTGGAATCTTCAACACAAACAAGCGGGGTCATCAAGACTTCTCATGATATTAGGCCTTTTTCTTGCAGTGTGCAGTGGGGCTATACTACAGTCGTGATTGAGTATCCAGTCATGTACAAAATGTGTTTTTGACAAAAAAAAAAACTTTAATTTCCACACATAAAGTTCAGTTTGCACTGCAACTTACGCGGGCACAGTGCAGGTGGATGTCACATGTCTTTGAATTTTTAGTTCTACGACATGCCGGTCCCCTCGCGATGTTTTTCATCACTGTGTCAACTAATGGCCTTATTTTTACGTCTACAGATCTTGTTTTCTACAGAAGAAAGATACAATAAAAAAAAAGGTTTTTTGGGATCCAAATGATTTATTTATCAAATTCTTGGAAGGTTTTCAGGTTTTATTGAGAACTTATAAAAATATAATTATTTGTAGGTATGCTTTGTATGGGCAAAGTCAATAGGATAGAGCAGTCAGGACGCGCAGGGGACGGAGTGGAAGTGGCAGAGAATAAGGAAAATTTTATGAAAAACTTTAGCGAACGGTTTTCTATAAGAGCAGAGGCCTTCACAAAGCGTCATCCGGTGACGTCACTAAGACGTTATTTCTGAAAATAAGTTGGTTTGTGTTCCTAAAAAGCGGTTTTACTTTACTGGTGATAATTCCGTAAAAAAAATATAATCATTTAAATATTCAATTTGAATAGCAGAATACATTAATGCTTACTATGATACAAATCACGCTGCTCAAAGATCTTTACCACTGCCATCATTTTCATTAGAGCCATCACTGCGGCTCACAAGGTGCACCGACGACCTTGTGAAAACCGCAGGAACCCGCTGGATGCGAGAAGCACAAAACCGGTCGAAGTGAAAGTGCTTGGAGGCCTATGCCCAGCAGTGGACGTCTTTTGACTGAAATGATGATGATGGAAGAACTGAATCTACCGATTCCTAATATCTACTAACCTTGCCCGTAGCATTGCTTAAATTAAAAGTTTAACTATCTACATTAAGTGACATACAGTAGCGTAGCTACGGGACTGTATGTCACTTAAAGGGGCCCCGGTGCGATAAAAAAGTTGGGGCTCTATCTAAACTGGTTAATTTTATTTTATCAAGTAAAAAACATAAGTACTTACATAGTGAATGGTTTAGGTTGTAGGAGTATCGTAACAATATTTTGTAGAAGATGTCAAAAAAGGGAGTGCAGGTCATTACTAATATCTCAGTAGAGTAAGCTAGTATTCATAAATCGGTCGCATTCTCATAACAGCCGATTGGTTGAAGTGGCTAAACACAAGAACTTGCACAACACAACAGAAATAATTTATTATATTTATGTTCTGAAGGTGGAAGAATTTTTTTTTCTAGGTCTGTTCGAAGTTTGCTGTCCGGGCTGAGGGGCCCCCCGAGGTTGGGGCCCCGGTACACGGCACCGCCTAGCCCTCCGATAGCTACGCCACTGGTAACATACCTATGAGCTTACAAATTAATGTACTTAAATCCCTAAAATAAATGTACTTAAAAACCTCATGCACCTTGTGACTGCTACTCATGGGGCAGTACACCATAGATTTACTTATTAAATACTTGTTGCGCCCCACGGTTTCACCCGAATAAGTGTCGATCCCGTGGGAATATCGGGATAAAAAATATCCACGTTATAAACTATCTGTGTGCCAAATTTCCTCAAAATCCGTTCAGCCGTTTGTGCGTGAAGAAGTAACAAACATACAAACACACTCACCGCCTTTATAATATTAGTGTTATTGTTATTGCGAATGTGTTACGCCATTTCCGAGTACCCTTAGCAACATTCTTTGTTTTTAAAAACAAAGCCGTTTTTTATGTCTGTAAGACCGCTTAAATCTTCTAAACTACACGAAAGATTTTGTTGCGGTTCTCACTATAATTTAGAGCATTTATTCCAGGTTTGTTTTTTATAATACACCAGCTTCTGCCGGCGACTTCAGCCACGCGTAATTTCTTATTTTAACATAACTTATATCAAATCATATGACGCTCTGCAATACTTTTAGCTTTCCATTAGTTAAATAATTTTCAGATTCGGATCAGTGGTTCCAAGATTGCAAAGAAGTAAAATTTGTGGGTTTGTAACCCACAAATTTTACTTCTTTGCAATCTATATAATAAAATTCAAAGTCCTGTCTGACGATAATATCACCGCACAGCCTAAACCGCTGGTCCTGAGACATCGGATTTAGAGGGTTAGTTTTTTTGTGAAGAGTACGTACCGGTAAACCGGGGTTACTTTGAACAGCCGGGTAACTTTGATTGAAACTTTTATTTCATATAAAATCGCGAAGTACGTAAAACGAAACGCAATTTGTTTTTTTTTCTTCTTGTCTAACATCATTGATAAACTGTTGAATCCTTTCTAGAGGACACGCTGGGAATTCACCAACTATTTTAAGCACCGTAAGCTTAAGCATTCTTTTTAGGATTCATTTGTCTTTTACTAGATCAAAGTTACCCCATACGCAACGTGCCCTATTTTCTTGCGTAATTCCAAAGCTATCAAAGTAAATGAATTAAGTTAAGATCCTAGTTGTCAAATATTTTCTATTTATTTTGTAACACTACGAGGCTGACATAATCGCTACGCGATTAAAGCCTTTTTTCAAAAAAAAAAAAAAACTATCAAAGTAATTCCATTATCCTTACAACTTTGATTAGACAGTTTTTATTTTTTTTCTCAGAATCAAGCCATATTTTTTCACATATTATTACAGAAATCGCGAGTTTAAAAAGAATCGACAACTAGACCGATTATATATTTTTTTTACAACCAGAGATTCAAAAGATATGGACCTTGAAAGTTCAAAATTGATCAAAGTAACCACGGTTTACGGTATGCACTAAGAAAGGGTTTTTCGAAATTTCACCCCTAAGAGGGTGAATGGGGGGAGGATGAAATTTCACGAGGACGAAGTGGCGCACAGAAACTATTATTAGCATAACTTAGGTATAGCATAGAAGTTTCTATGTTTTGAGCTCGTCAACATTGCACGTGTGCGAAGCAAAGGCGGGCGTGTCACTAGTACCTCTAAAAATTTTGAGATTCTCGTCCCTAAACAATCTTACCATGTTTGCTCCTCATATGCACTTTCCAAGCCGTCCTATGAACAAACGTTCTTTCACAACTATCACATTTGAATCTCCTATCATCTAAATGTCCCCTAACATGTTGATTGAGACTACAGCGAGTCCCAAAAGATTTCGTACACCTATCACACTTGAAATCCTTTGATTTTGTATGTGTCACCGTGTGGGAACGCAACTCGATCTTGGAGAAAAATGCCATGTCGCAAAGCGAGCATTTGTGCGGTCTCAACATTAAATGGTAGCGCTTTCTATGCGTCGCCAGCGAACTCTGGCTGTGGTAAGACTTGCTGCAAGCTTGACAGGAAAAGACTGTCGGTGTTACGCCATGGGCTTTCACCTCATGGCTTTGTACCAAGTCTTTCGTCGCAAATCTTTCGCTACAAAAGGAACATTTTCGCGTTTTGTTGGACAAAGCGTGTACTACTCTCTCATGCACGCTTTTTTTCGGCCTAGAGTCGAAAACTTTCGGGCAGTGTGAGCATTTGAAGACACCTTTGTTATGTCTATAACTGTGGGTTTTCATTGATTGCTTGTTTATAAACGCACGCTCGCAAACCGAGCATTCGAAGTTCCTATAATGTTCACTCATATGCTCTGAAAGGAGTTTGAAATACTTGAATTCTTTTTTACACATACAACATTGTAAGATATCCGTGTTGAATTTAAACGGAATGATATGGTTTTTAATATCTGTATGTAAAATTTTTGAATGTATTTTTGTAAGATGTGTCGTAAAATCTTCTAAAGAGTTTAAACTTGAGCTGCACAGTTTGCATTTGAGATCTGTAATGTCTAGTCTTATAACTAAATCTGATACGTATTTTACTTTGATAGCTTCGTTTCCAACATTGCTATGAGCTTCTAAATTATGCAGTTTTAATTCTGAAGGTATTTCTCTCTGTTCGTGGCAAAAGTTACAAGAATAACCACTTCCCCAAAATCCTTTGATGATTGTCGCGTTAGAATTTTGTAATAAAGCCGATATATTGTCTTTATGTTTATTCATTTCGTTGACTTCGCATTTCTCGGGTTCTTTATTTTCTTTCTTGAATTTATCGTTGACTATAGCCTTGTACCGCGTTCGGACTTGATCGGCGTTCACAGGAACCTCCATTTCTTCTATCTTAGGCTCCATATTAAACTCTATAGCAATGACTTTTGTTTCGGTAAGATTTATTTCATCGTCTGTTACTGTGGTTACTACCGGTTTTTTTAAGTTTTTCGCTTTTAATTTATTCATCTCGATAAGTTTTTTAGTTTTTTCATCCAAAAAAGCTGCTTTGGTTTTAAATATGGTGGGCTTTGTCCTCGGTTTCTTTTTAGATGGTTCCAATTTGGATTTCGTTGTATTGTCAATCAGGACATCTACAACAAGAAATTCATACATTCATTTCCATATCTTGATCACACTTATGATTAAAAGTTACAGTATTTATTTTAATCTCTTCTTCGTTCACTTACAGATTTAAGATGTTGTTAAGAGTTGTTATTAAAAATGGTGGATTGGAGATAGGTACAAGCAGAGTATTGGGCCCTTAATGAGCCCTCCCGCTCTGGGTGGAGCGGAAGAGAGTGTCAGACTCTTACTGACTAAAACCCATCCGTGTTCGTTCCTTAGCCCTTTATGTTCCGGGGCAGCGGTAACCCTTTCGGACAATCCCGCTGCCCAAGAGATAGGTAGAAGCAGAGTATTGGGCCCTGAGGAACCTTTTCACAACTAAACGAGTTCTCATTTTCTATGTGACTTTTTATCAGACAATGTGAAATCCTGGGGTCTTATGATCAACTTAGAAATATCGTATAACCTGAGAGATTTTTTTTAGATCACTGGTGACTATTTGCCGACGTATTTTTCATGTACAATGAAGTCAAAAGCTTCAATGAAATCACAGCCAAATCATTTTGGAGGTTAAAGTTTCTGTTACAGTAACACATTTTTTTCGTAGCTTGCTTATTAACATACTTTTAAGATGATTATGAACAGCATAAATTTGCTCCTAATGAGGGAGATTAAAAAAAAACTGTAAAAGAACGTCTGTAATTCCCGAAGGGTTGTGTAAAGGTGTACTTATAGTATACCCACAATTCGCCAGTTGAGTTTAAGGACCAGAATAGGCGAGCCTTTAAAATAAATAAATGACTATGAATATTTTTTTATTATTATTAACTCAAAAATCTTACAATATTAGCAAACATAAGTAATGTGGCACGTCTTGACCACGTGATGAAATCCAAGTAAAAGACAAAAACAAAATTAAAAATTAACGAAATTTTTTTTGCCATACTATTGCCATGCAATAAGGCTAGGATTTATGTGTAGCACCAAAATCTGACACTGAGGCTGAGATCTATAAAAGTTACTCAGCACGTTCTTTGTCTTAGACATGTTCGCGTCTCTATCTTGCACTTGTAAATTGACAGTAGTGCGACAGTGTAAATGTGGTGCTGTTCCACAAACGATGGGACGATTAATATCGTGTCCTGCGTGTCCTGTCAGCTGCACGTTACAAGAACTGATGGACGCTGGTGAAGCCGCCAAACAAGTAGCCGAATTCTGGACCGAGTCCATTTAGATTGCTATCGACACGCTAAGAAAAAGAAGTGCGACAGTGACAGGAATATCGCTTAAGCTACGGTTTCCTAGAAAAGCGGTGGCCGCCACATAACGTCCGTAATTTAGTGTTGAATGACGTCACTGAAACGTTATTTATGAAAGTAAGTTGGTGCGTTTTCCTAGTGTTTCTGGACACCGTAAGCCAAGCCGCGGTGCCATCATTTTTATCCGTTACGTGGTGGCCACAGCTCTTCTGGGAAACCTAGCTTTAACGAAATTACGTGCTAAATGACGTTTATATATCTCGGTCTCAAAGTTAGAGGTACTATTCCCAACACAAAAACCATAAAACCTAAGCTGTAACAGCCTTAAAATATCTAATAATAATAACTACCTATAGCTAGGATTGTCTTAATCCATACAGTCAACCTCGTTATTGATTTATCACTATTATTTGTCTATGTGACAGTTAGATAGTTGCAATTTACCGAAGTTCTAATTTACTGGGCATTGTTGACAAAAGTGGTAAGGGATTACGAGGTCGACTTTCCACCAATAATCTATAATCTGTTCCAAAAGTCTCTGATAAAAGAGTAAACAAAACCTGTTCAGGTTAAATTCTTACGCAATCATGCACTAAAGGGAATTAGTAACACATTCTATGTGTTTAAGTTTATTTTTTTTGTATATCACTTTTTTGAAATATTATTGTTTGAATAACATCAAATTGTGAGGGGCCCGTGGCTAAATAATAACAGCCGCACTGGTCGATCGATCAGGTTAAGCTACGCTTGCCGGGGTTGGTCTGTGGATGGGTGACCATCTTTACATAACGAGAGCCCTCCGTGCCTCGGAAAGCACGTTAAGCCGTTTTTCCCGGCTGTCATTCGTGGATCTTTGACAGTCGTTACGGGTCGTCAAAAGCCCGAAAGTCTGACAACCAGTCTTACCAAGGGGTATCGTATATAACCCAGTTACCCAGTAACTGGGTTGTGGAGGTCAGATAGGCAGTCGCTCCATGTAAAATACTGGTATTCAGCTGCATCCGGTTAGACTGGAAGCCGACCCCAACATAGTTGGGAAAAGGCTAGGCAGATGATGAATAACATCAAATTGTGATTGAAAATCATCGACGAAAATTGAGATTACAATGTTAACCTCAATTCTTTAAAGGGGGTGGTGGTATTTCTTTAAAGGTGATTTAAAAAAACAATTTTAGGTTTGATTATTCAAATATTCAAAACAAAACACTCACCAATTTGTAAATGGCACTTCAAATTGGCATCCACAGTTACGGTTTCTAATCTATTTGTTTACATTTTCTTTAGATACTTTTGGAACAGACAGTAGATAGCTTTGTTCACAGTGCGATATTATTAATAATAACGTCGTCAATTGATCGAGAGGGCACTTTGAGTATACTCGAGAGCGAGTGATATATCCGACATTCCTTTTCAAAATCAAACAATTTCTCCATGCTGCTCTCTCATATGCCTCCTAAAAGTAGTTCTGTGTAGGAACCGGCGGTCACAGTAATCACAAAGAAGTTTTTTAACACCCTCATGAGTCTGCATATGCTGGGACAAAGTGATCGGTGTACCGAACGACTTGTTACAAATCTTACAGCTATGATTCCTCGTTTTCGTATGAGTGATAATATGATAGTTCAACTCCACTTTCGTGCAGAAAGCCATCTCGCAAGAAGAACACTTGTGAGGTTTCTTAAAGAGGTGGAAGCGATTTTTATGCATTGTTAAACTACTTTGTTTGCTATACGTCTTTCCGCAGTCTTCGCAAGTGTGTTGGGGTTTCGCCACCCCGTGGGCCTTGAGCTCATGGTCAAGTACGGCATCCCATGTCGGGAATCGTCGGTCACAGTACGCACATTTCCTATACTTGCCGGCCATATGCACGGCTCTTTCATGGTCGGCTCTTTTCGGCCGAGAATCAAACTCTTTGGAGCAATAAGAGCATTTGAAAATCCCCCTGTTGTGTCTATAAATGTGCGTCTGCATAGACTGTTTATTGATGAAACTACGATCGCAATCAGGACAGTCGAAGTTCCGGTAATGTTCAGTCATATGTTCGGAAAGAAGCTTGAAATACTTGAATTTTTTATCACACATGAAGCATCGAAAATCGTCGGAATCGAATTTGAAAGGAATGATATAGTTTTTGACGTCAGTGTAAATAAGTTTGGAGTGTATTTTACAAAGATGTCGTATGAATTCTTCTAAAGTGTTCATTGGTTCTTTGCATAACTTGCACTTAAAATCTGTTGTGTCTAATTTTAAGATCAAATCTGATACATATTTTGTTTTGATGGCCTCGTCTCCTACATCGGTGTGTTTCTTCAGATTATGCTGCTTTAGTACAAACGATTTTTCAGCCTGAAAGTCGCAGAAATTGCATGAATATCCGTCCCTCCCGTATGTTTTAATGAGTGTCGCGTTAGAATGTTGTAATATAGCTTTTATATTGGCCTTGTGTTTGTACATAAAACGTTGATCATCTGGGTTCGAAGGTATATTTTCGATTCTTTCTTGAACGTTTAAGTTAGCTTCGCTCGACGTGCGATCTTTTTTTGTTTCTGTAACTTTTGTCGCTTCGATTTCAGAGGTAGGTCTTTTCCTTAGACGCTGTATAATGTTGGAATTCGTTGTATTGTCAATCTGGACATCTACAACAATAAAATCAAACATTGATTTCTGTGTGTTGGGTACACGTTTTAATAACAACATAGTGGGATAACAACACCAATGCGAATTTATTAAAGCACCAGCAATGGATGAGTAAAAAACTATGATTAAGTATATCGAGAATAATAATTGTTGTCGGCATACATTTTCACGAATACAAGTTTTAAATGTTGTAAGTTAACTTTATAATATATCCAATGTCCATACACTCATAAGCAGAATACTACACTGCGCGCTACCGTAAAAAGAAATTGTTAACACAAATATTATATCGTCTTTCTTTGTCTTTGGGTTTTTTTTTGTACTTTCTTTGGAATGCGCTCCCTCTGAACATCAGGACGGCAACCAGTCGGTTATCTTTTAATGCAAAGGCACGTGAACATATCCGTCAAAAGTTGGCCGTAGCATCTCAGCGCTGATTTGCTGGATTCGTTTTCTCCTCTACCGATATTTCTTCTTTTTTTTTCTCCTCCCAGTTCGTTTTGTTTATACGTATGTATGTATTAATATGTATTCTTGTATTTTATAGTAATTTCCTAGCTATTTGTCACGTATGTTGCACCTGCCATGTTTTGTCTCTGCATCTCTAAGGTTGACTGGTAGAAAATGCCTCAGGCATTAAGTCCGCCTTTGTACAGTATTTCTTTTACTTGTGCATAAAGTTTTAATAAATAAATAAATCGTTTCCCTACAATAAAGTTTAATTTGATGTAAAGAATGCGTGGATAACGGCTATTTGAAGGGTCTTTTTGTATATTATGAAAGCTTATAGCTCCCACTCCCAACCCTGTAGAACATCCGACTGATCGATCACACTGATTTTATGAGGAGTGAAATAAAATGAATATTTTATTGCTGAAATATATTATTTTAATATTTGTGTTACTAAATGCTAATAAAGCCTATAATACAGCCGTATAACACAACAATACACCTGTGTTACCCGCTACTTAGAGTAGCCAAGTTAAAAAATATGGTACTTTTTGGTAGGTTGATCAAGCATTACTTAGATCTCTTTCTGGTACTCCCAGCTTTTTTCCCGTGTAGGTAAAAGACATGCCTTTGCCAAGTACTCATATGAACAAACGCCACATCACAATGTTCACACATATACCTCCTGATACCTCTATGTGCCCTTAAATGCTGAGTTAGCGCAGGTTTCGTGCCAAACGAGTTATCACATTGATAACACTGAAATTCTTTGGTCTTTGTATGGGTGACTGAGTGCCAGTTAAGTTCCTGTCGCGTATAAAAACCTTTCCCACAAGTTTCACATTCCAAAGGACGCATTACTAGATGGTGTCTCTTTTTATGTACTGCAAGACTTTTCTGTGTAGCGAAAGGCCTGTTGCAAGCTTCACAAGTAAGTCTAGAACGGGCGACACCATGGTTTTTAGCTTCGTGATTCTTTACTAAGTCTGCTGACGAGAATTTCTCGTCGCAGAAGCCACACTTTCTCTTTTTATTCGATAGTTTGTGAGTTACGTATTCGTGTTCGCGTATTTTCATGGGACTGTCGAAGATTTTTGGGCATTGTGAACATTTGTATTCTCCTTTCTTATGTCTGTATCGATGTGTTTGCATTGATTGTTTATTTATAAAGACGCGGTCGCATTCCGGGCAATTGTAGTTACTGTAATGTTCACACATATGCTCTGAAAGTAGTTTGAAGTATTTGAACTCTGCTGCACAAATAACGCATTGTAACTCGTCCGTGTCAAATTTAAAAGGTATTAAATGGTTGTCTATGTCCGTATAAATAGTTTTGTTATGATTTTCTTGGAAATGGCCCATCAATTGTTCAAGACTGTCGATTTCTTCCTCACATATTCTACATTTAAGTCCAGTAACATCAAGTTTTATAATTAAATCTGAAACGTATTTTACTCTTATGGCATCATCGTACACATCTCCGTGTTGAAAATTATGTTTCTTTAGTTTTTCTGGACTAAAATGTTTATCGCAAAACCAGCAGGAGTATCCTGCGGCTGAATTTCCTTTAATTAATGTTGCGTTTGAGTATTTAAGGATCATTTTGAGGTTATTCTTGTGTTTAAGCATTTGGATCTTGTTGGGTACTTCTCCCTGGCTTTCTGTATCCGAGTTTGTCTTGTTTGCCTCTTCGTCAAATATTGGGTATTTGATTGGTACTTCCTGGCTTTCTGCCTCTGACTCTGTTCCTTTTGCCTCTTTGTGTGAAATTGCGTACTTGTTTGTCACTTCCTGGCTTACTGTATTTGTGTCCGTTTGAATTGTGTCTTCGTGTGATAGTATGGGTACCTCTATTGGGCTCGTTGTCACAGTTTCGCGGATAGTTGTGTTGTTTATAGAGTTCTGGATGTCTGTCCGGACATCTACAAACAATACAGTTACTTTATTTTTATTTGAACTTGGGTTGGCGTGTTCTGACTTTTGAAGCGAAGACCATCAAGGATAATGGTAAGTAAGTGTTGTACTGTATACAGAGTTGATCTTGATTTTTTGTATATTGTTTCAGTACTTTTTATATTTTGTACATTCACCTTAAATAAAGTATGTGTATATTCATGTTAGGAAACAGAGAGCAGAACAACGTACGGAAGCCGACTGTGTAATCAAAATATAACGAAACTATGTGATCGAACTATGCATATTTGTTTATCGATCCAACACAAGCTTTCGACACTGTTATCAATGGATTACAGTGTCGAAAGCTTGTAAGCTAATGAGCTATTACTGAGAAATTAATGATTACTGCTATATAAATTACCGCTCAGTACGTTACTAAAGCGCATATCCATATATTTACCATACGAAACAAGTTCTTTAGAAACACAACTGAGTATTCGTTACGTCGCAGTTTGGGGTGCCTCAAGGCAACATAGTAGGCCCTTTCGGTCCACGCAAGTTACAGTCACGAGTCACGACCTATGGTTATTGTCTTGACTATTGCCGATACCCTTACAACAAGCAAGTGTTCACGTAATAAGTCACTCAGAGGTCTGACGACGTAGATTTATCTGTCATCTGCACTTTGCGGAATGTCGGAGGGAACACAGTATCTGACACAATAGTTCTAGCTGTAAGTTGCTAGTCACAGCTTAGGTCAAGTCCAATAATTTGTTTCTAGGTGACTAGGTTTAATGAAGGAGCTTAGCCTATATTAAGCGTAAGTAGAAAGTTGTTTATCATCACAATATTCAATATTATTATAAGACTTCATTCAGCGTAGCCTATTCCCAGGTCGTGGACGAATTTAAAGTAAAAAGAAAAAGCTGAGAATGACGCTCAATTCTAACACTTTTCCGTGTTTTATGTAACCAACAACCTTAATTACACATTATGCTATAGTAAAACGATATTATATAACCAAGTAAACAAAATATAAAAAAACAGAACAAAATAAATTAATATTTGATTACTTTTTGTATATTTTAAATAGCTGTGTGGAAAAATGTGTTTTTTTTTAGATTATGTCTGAAAAGTTTTTTTAAATACATAAGTAGGTATATAAAAAATGTGTAATCAATATAGAAGACTTTTCGTTTACTCCACATAGATAGCCAAAAGATGTTGTACCACCTTAAATGCACATATAAAAAAAAAACAGTTGGGTAATTGCATAACACACTAATAATAGCAATAGCTTTTCATTTTGACAGTTCAACATTCATTGAATTATTTACGTTATTGAGTGAACAATTTTTTCGAACATATTAAGCAATGAATTAGCAATATCCAGCCAAAATGATTCAGATTGTGATTAAAAGTGTGTTCATGCAATTAGAGTGCAGATATATATCACACTCACCGTTAGGATCCACTTTGATCTTGGCACAAATAGTCTTCTTCGGTATATCATACTTTAAAGCCGCTTCAGTGGCCGTCAGTACATTGTTCCTAACTTCTTCCAAACATTTGCGTAGATCAACCTCGGAGTATTGTTTGTAAGTCCTGTACCGTTCCGATTTGGGCAGCTTTCTAGGCCATTTCCGTTTTGGCGCTTCCTCGTCATCTGTGTCTTGTTTACGAGGTTGCTTTTGCCGTTTTGCGGGTCTTAACTGATCTGTTGGCTGTGAGGAGTCTGGAAATAGCAAGATAGTGGTTAAAAAAAAAAACAGTCAGCTGAGCAAAAACCTTATGACTGGATGTTTACATGCCACATTGAGTTTAATTTCTATTACAAAGAGGTTTGCTAAGCTTTCGAAGTCCATATTCGAAATTGACAATGGAATTTGCTAAAAGAACCCACTGATACAGCTCGATTCAACTTAATGGCGGCTCGGAACATGAGTTGCTGCGCAGTAACAAATTCACCTGTCAGCGGAGGTGAGGTGAAAGGTACTGCGTAGCAAATAGACTTCAGATCCGCCATAAAGTTTAACCGGACTGTAGTTTATTTCAAATAGAGAAATAAAAGGACAATATTATGACCATACTGAAAATCATTGAGGAAAATGCTATTATAGCTTTGCTTTGTAATTAGAGGCACATAAGACATTTCAGCTTTGTCTCAGATATGACAACACACCTGCGAAGCCTTTGACATTGTAGATGTCCATAGGCAGCAGTGACCACTTACTATCAAGTGATTCTTTACCACCCATTATTAGTACTTCTATACTGCCCGGTGGTCGCAACATACAGGACAAAGCACTTTAGTAACCCAGGTACCATCCGTGAGACGGTTAGTAACATCAAAGCGTTGCTGGCCTTTCTTCAGGAGCTGGGGTGGATGGAATAATCGGTTTTCCCACCCGTACGTACAATTTGCGGACACCAGCCCGTATTACCTACCTACCACCCATTAAAATATTAAATACAAACTCACCAGTATCAACAGCATTATTCGCTCCATCAGCGTCTTCTTCTTCCAAATACTCAACCTCCTCATACTCCGTCTCATCTTTGACACTCGTCACAGTGTCAGCAGTATCCATAGTGTATTCTGTGTCAGCATACATAGTGTCCGCAGTGTCTTCGCTGTCAGGAGGGTTGTACTCTATGAGGAGTTTCTCATCTAGTCTTTCTTCTTTGATGCTCAACTCTTTTTCTGGTGGGAATAGAAAAAGGTTTTTATTAAACAGAGTGAGTTTTTGAAGGGGAAGCACTATTGCAGCTATGCCAAATATTTGATAGGAGGATGCAGAGACTTTCAAAATGGAATAGGTTTTTTTTTTGTGACTAAAGTCAACTAAAGGAAATACATGACAGCCATGTGGTGATGGTTGAGTGAGGCCTATTTCCAGCATTATTCTGCATTAATTTATTTTTTGGCAAACAGAAACATTTTTGCTGATAAAAAAGATGAATTGAAGATCCTTTTGAAGGATACAGAAGTTTAAAAAGTTCCTAAACACCTATCAATTGATTTTCATTGTGTCTATGAGTAAAAGATAAACAAAACAAAGATTACCAGCATCTATCTGCTGGAACAGCTCTGCTTGTGAGTCCAAGACCACCCTCTTAAAGTCACTTGCATCTCGCAACCGATAGATGCACTGCTCACATATCTGATCCTGTTCCATCGAGTCCTCCGAATGATCCCACTGTTTAGACATAGAATAATATTATGATAAACATGTTAAGCTACGGTTTCTGCGGTCGGTTCGTGGATGGGTGACCATACATAACATATAGAGACCCCTCTGTGCCTTGGAAAGCATATTAAGAAGTTGGTCATTCATAGATCTTTGAAAGTTGTTATGGGTAGTCAGAAACCCATTCTGATGACTGGTCTTACCAATAAGTATTATGTTACCCAGTTACTGGATTGTGGAGGTCAGATAGGCAGTTGCTCCATGTAACATGTAAAATACTGGGATTTGGTAACAATGGAAGCTGCCCTGAACATAGTTGGGAAAAAGCTAGGCAGATTGATAGACAGGCTAAAGAAATAAAAGGTTTAATACCTACTCTTTACATAAGATGAGGTACTGTTTATTCACAATGCTTCATGTAGTAAAGGATTGGTATTGAATAATAATAATATGCTTTGCTTTGATTATTGTGACAAAATTCATGTAATTTATTGTGTGAAAGATGCTAGTACCTATAAATTATGTATTAGGTAATTACTTAATGATTTTTTTGTAAATCATTAAAGTTACTTCCAAAAATATATGTAACTTTGCTCCGAAAATTTATTGAATTCATAATAGATCTATCTTGCGTTACAGAGCATATTCGTGCCGTGACAGTATGCGTATCATGGCGTGGCAAGCAACGGACTCCGCAGTTTTAATAAAATTGTAAAAATACTAAATAAATCTAATTTATTTTGATTTTAAAATCCTAGGTATAGGTGCCAAGACAATGTTTCGAAATCTCAAGTTTGAAACAAAGTCATGAACAATGAATATTGGGCAAATAGGCTCATTATTAAAACTCAAGAAAGAAAACTCACAGTCAGTGCAAAACATTGGACAAGCATCTCGCCGTAGATTTCTGCTTCTCCTTCAAATTGATGTTCTGCCCACATGTTTTTTAGGTATCCATAGGAGAGACAACATCTACATCTACCGAAAAACGTCTCTATCTCAGCTTTTTCTACCGACATGATTGCGATATAACATAAAACGAATTAAATAATTTTCTCAAAGACACACCACCATTTTATAGCATAGACTAAAAAAATTGTCGCCGCGCGCCATTTCAACAGCTAGCGGGTTTATTATCTATGGCACGTAGGTGGTGATTCATGTGATGCCGACGATGCCGTGAAGTGCCGTGGTGGATAATCTTGATCTATTGAACTGTTGAAGTCTGTCTGCAGTTGAATAAATAAATAAGTAGTCGCTCCATGTAAAATACTGATATTCAATTGCATCCGGTAAGACTGAAAGCGACTCCAACAATGGCCAACATGGTTGGGACACAAGGCTAGGCAGACTCTTCTGCAGTTGTGAGTTGACCCAACGCTAAGGAGCTTAAATAAGTCCATGACTAGTTCCTTTTTAAGTAATCAAACGCGAACTAACTCCATCCTAAAAAACGCAAACATGACGCACCGCAAACAGTTATTTACTCTGTGGTGGTTTGTCCGTGTTATTGACAGGGCGACTTGGCGTGAAGTGATTTTTTAACCAAAGCATTGTTTCGCAAAAAATCACTTAAAAAGTCGAAATTATGATAAATACTGAATGTATAACATGAAGAAGTTGTGTTAGTTATCATTTTCGAGGACAATAAAACATAAACATGGCTACAGTTAAGAACAACGGGCCGATTATAGACCCAGCACTATGTCGATGTTGTAGAGCTATAAAAAAATGTCGAGTGCTCACAGCGGAGTATACTTGGATGGAGAAAAAGGAAATTTACGCTGATATGGTTATGGATTGCTTCGGAATACTGGTCAGTAAAAAAAATACTTTTTGCATTATGGGAAGAGAACCAACTACATTTTTCATATATTGATATCCTATTTGTTGTTGTGTGTGAATCTGATTTTAATGTAAAATAATTGTTTCTAATCGTTACATGAATATTTTGTTTGATTATATCAAATATATTTTTAGGTAGACTTGAATGAAGAAGTCCACTAAATAAATTTCAGTGCAAAAGACACTCAATAGAGTTATTAAAAAGAAAACCTGTAACAATAAATAATAGTGTAGCGTCTTTTTTCCATATTTTGTTTACAAATTAAAAAAAATCTTACTACTATTGTTAGTTGTAATTTTTACCCCAACTGAAAAAAAAAAACTAAGAATAGTAATAATATTGTTCAGTTATTTAGATAACTGAAGTGTTTAGGTCAGGTTAGGCTGTAAGATACTTTATTAAACTCAAAAAGAATACACATGAGGCATCTACACACATCAAAAGTGTCTAGGGATCAAGCATTTTTATGCGGATTTCTTGAGATTGAGATGTGGCTTTGTAATAAATTTATGATTTTATAAATTTATATGGATCCTTTTTGGTGCATTTCATAATTTGAATCAGGAACTGTGAATCAAATTCGAGTAAAAGATGAAAATCAGCTGTCAATATTTTCCCTATAAAAACATACAACGCATTGAAGACATTATTAGTGCTACTGTTTCCCTACTACTGATTAAAACCAACGTTATTATGGAGCGGCGACGTCATTTAAGCAGGGAAGAAATGCTCAGAGCCGTGGGAATGATAGAAGCTGGTTCCCGGCAACGTACTGTGGCTTTAGCTCTGAATACAAGTCAGAGTGTTATCAGTCGACTTTGGACACGTTACCGAAGCACTGGCACCGTGGCTGAGCGCCATGGAGGACGGTATCGCTGCACCACACGGAGACAAGACCGATACATTCAAATCTTAACTCGAAGAGCTCCAACAATAACCGCCATGATGTTAGCCGTGAGGCTTCATCACTCTTCAGGGAACTTAATTAGCGACCAAACAGTCAGAAACCGCTTGCATGAAGTGAACCTTCATTCCCGAAGACCGCTACGGGTACCACCTATAGCAATGCACAATCGTAGGATTCGATATCAATGGGCTCTTGAACACAGAAATTGGGCAGAAGAACAATGGCGTTTCGTGTGCTTTTCTGATGAGTCTCGTTTTGGTATTTTATTTTATTTTATTTTATTTTATTTGGGAAACAAACAGATGCAATAACAAACATATTTATACAAATAGTTCAGCACAATCCAGAAACAGTTTCCACAGATTACTATACACAAAATTTTTTCCCTAAATGTAACAACAACCAAAGTTCACACCGTTAAAGGTTACAGAATTACAATTTAATGTTATATTACATATATCATTATTAAAATTTCGATGCCAAAATATTTCTAATGCAAAATTTGAATTTGGGTAGAGAGAGGTGAAAAATATCTAAATCTTGGTTTACCTTTAATGAGATTGTGTCGTTGTACAGACGACATGCTCTTTTAATAAAAGTGTTCTTGCCATAATTGGTTCGGGAGAAACCAATTTGGAAGAGAGTTCTTTTGCGTGCATTTAAGCGTGGACATCCAAAATTTACCTTGCTGAGAAGATAAGGCGAGTCCAATTGGCCTCTAATAAATTTATATAGATAAACTAGATCTCGCTCCGCACGACGTTCCTCCAATTTCTGAAGCATAGGTGTATGATCAGTTCCAAAGTTAAATCGCCAATTCAAATGTTTTGTAAATTTATTTTGCAATTTTTGGATTTGTTCAATATAAACTGCATACTGCGGATTCCACGCCGCCGAAGCATATTCAAGAATCGACCTTACAAGTGTCTTATAAAGAAGTATCAATGTTGACCTATGTTTGAAATCCCCACCAACTCTTAGTACGAATCCCAACATGCGAAATGCCTTGTTGGTCATAGTGGTAATTTGCGAGTCAAAGATAAGTTTACTATCAAGTTGGACCCCAAGGTCCCGCACCACGGTCACTCTATTAATATGATCATTATTGATCTTATAGTTATATTTTATCGCGTTCGTCTTTCTTGAAAATGTTATAATATTGCATTTATTTACGTTAAGGAACAGACAATTTTTTTTGCAGTAATCACACAGGTTATTAATATCAATTTGTAGTTCTAAGCAATCTTCTGGTTTAGTAATAGTTTTATAAATTTTCTTATCATCTGCATAAAGAATAAATTTAGAATGTTTAAATATATTGAGTACGTCATTTATGTATAAATTAAATAATAGAGGTCCGAGGTGCGAGCCCTGGGGCACGCCAGACGTAACAGGCATAAAGGATGAGCAGTGCCCTTTGACCGTAACTGCTTGACTGCGTTCCCTTAAATAAGATTCCAGCCATCGAAGCAGATCGCCATGTATACCGATATACTCAAGTTTTTTAATTAACAGATTATGAGAAATTTTATCAAATGCTTTTGAGTAATCGGTATACACGACATCTACCTGGTGACCATTATCCATGGCCGTGGCTATGTAGTCAATATATTCGCAGAGATTTGTTTCAGTTGATTTTTTAGAAACAAATCCATGTTGCTCTGGTATTATAAGTGGTTTTAATAAGGGCGTTATTAAGTCACAGACGATTCGCTCAAAGAGTTTAGGTATAACACTCAACTTAGAAATGGGCCGGTAATTTGTAATGTCATGCTTGTCGCCATTCTTAAATACAGGTACAACGTAAGAACGTTTCCAAGCCAAAGGCATAGTACCAGATCGCAATGAGGAGTTAAATAGTAGATATAAGGGAAGTGCAATATTTTCGCAACATTTCAGCAGAAACAGTGGTGGAATTCCATCAGGGCCACTGCCCTTGTTTACATCGAGAGATTTGATAGACTTAACAATGGTATTGAATGGAATATATACATTACTAAGATTTAAAGCATTAGAATAGTCGTCAGACGAAGAAGATGACGACACAGACACGTCATTATGTTTTTCGAAAACTGAGTGAAAGTGTGCATTAAAAAGGTCACTAATCTCTTTACCATCGAAGGAGGTTACATTTCCTAAGAACAAATTATCTGGCAGAGTATTTGACGACTTTTTAGATTTTACATAGGTCCAAAAGTATTTACAATTGTTTTTAATATTGTCTTCTGACCTTGCAATAAATGATTCATAACATTCCATACTGACCCTTTTTGCCCTGTCTCTCAGAAGGGCAAAGGTACAATAATCACTATAATTGACGTAACGCTTCCATTTTGTATGATACTTAGTTTTCTCTTTGATGATTTTTATCAGTGCCGGAGAATACCATATAGGGTACCTATTGTGATCAACAACTTTTTTTACAGGAACCATTTCTCTGACTATTTTATCAATAATATTATGGAACGTTGTTACGGACTCGTTAATATCATGAACGCAATCCAATATACCATGCCAATCCAACTGAGACAAAGCAATATTGATTTCATCATAATTTGCACCACGGAAGAAATAGTAGGTTGTACCTCTTGGAGAACGAAGGGTTTCAGGAAATAAGTCAACCAAAGAAATATCAAGGGCAGGGTGGTGGTCATCCTCTTGCACTAAAGGAAACTTAGAATTAATTACTATACAGTCACAGCTGCTAAACACAAGGTCCAACTGCCTATCATTTTTATTTGATACTACATTATATTGTCCAAGGTTACTAAAAGATAAAAATCCCAACAAAGCATTAACTAGGCCATCAGTACAATCAACTCCCAGTATAGCACGAGCTCCCAGTCCTGCAGATGACCACTGAGCATTCCTAACGTTAAAGTCACCTGTTAACAGAAAGTGATCGTTCGGATAACTCGTGATACACTGTGACACTTGATCTAAAAACTCAACCAGATCGTTTTGATGAGAGCTACACTGTGGAAAATAGCAAGTATACAACCTGATTCGTAATTGCTGAGACTTTTTCTTAAGGCGTATGGTTAGAGAAATAATATCTGCAGATAATCTGCTATTTGAGCAAGATATGTTTATGTCACTTACTGCAATTGCCTTTCTGATTGCAATGAGAACTCCGCCCCCCATTTTGTCTGATCTAGAATCATAGTCGCGGTCACACCTGTAAACATTATACCTAAGGTCAAATAATTCAGAGCTATAAATTCCAGGCAGCAACCAAGTTTCACTCAGACAGATTATATCATACGTGCAAAGCAACAAGTTATTATAAAACAGATTAGTTTTAGTGCGCAATCCACGCACATTTTGATAGAATATATTTAAATTAGTACCGAATGTACAAAACAAGACTTAGAACACTCAATAAACAACGAGTTAGGCAACAAGTGTCGCTTGAATAATAAACATTTGGATGTACTGCTCATGGCACATTTCACAACCTCAACAAATAAATTATAAATAAGAAGCTCAAGAAATCTCTCCCAAAATAAGACCGTTATGACTATTTTTTTCACCTTACTCTGAAAAATCACACAAGTAAAATTTATTTTAACAACAATAAAAATATGTTTCATAAGAAGGAATACTACTAGTGAACTAAACAATACGAAATGGCAATTTAAACTGAAACATACAATGAAAAGGAGCGAATAATATAAAATAATTCTCACACAATCTTGTTTAAATCACTCTCAGATGAAATATGTATAGCTTGACTGGGTTCTGTTTTCCGAACCATTATTGATTGGTTTTTAACCCAGACAAATTTATAATTCTTCTCACCAGCAATTTTCTTCGTTTTATTTAACAATATCTTATTGGAAATGGACAAATGCTCATTACAAAATATGCGAGACTTGCTGTTAGGAAAACCGATGTCACTAGCCTTCAAATCCTTAACTGCCCTCAGTCGTGCTAGGAAGTTATCCTTATTGTGTCTTGCGAGAAAGCGAACGACGACAGGTTTGGGTTTTTTATCATCCTTGCTTTTGTGGGCCACTCGAGTAACAAAATCAATGTCAGTTTGCGTATTAATAGGGCAATTGGCGTAAGCACCCATATTAGATATGATATTAAGCAGGTTTTCCCCTGTTTTCTCAGGCAATCCAACAATCTCAACATTCGAGCGACGTCCCCATTGCTCCTGTCTCTGAATATCAAACTGTATGACACCCAATTGAGATTTTAATTCACTCAAATCCGATTCCAACACTGAAATTAATTTATTTTTCTTTTCTAAATCATCAATACGTGATACTACAGCGTCGTACTTTGCGGAAATAAACTTTACCGAATCTTTCAGGCTAGCTACTTCAGCCCTGAGATCCGTCAAGGTTACATTAATAGTCGACATCGCCTCCTTAAATTCCTCTTTTATAATACCGCGTATCTTGTCCGCGGTCAACACGTCAGGGTCCTCCTTCTTAGCATTTTTGCGAATAGGTTGACGCGTTTTGGTAGTTTTAACCGGCGATATTGGCTTGTCTTCAGCCTTGCTACTCGGATTCCCACGAACTGTGACGATCTCGGTACCCGATGATTCAGCCTTCTTAGCTCTTGCCTTGGTATTAGTATTAGATCGAACTGATGATGACGTGCCGTCCTTAGGTTCCGGTGGATTTATACATTTAGAACACTGCCACGAGGATTTTAGATCATTACTGGGAACCCAATCATCTTCTTTGTCCAGAAAAACGCAGCGAAAGTGATAATTATTATTGCAATCACAACAAATTAATTCACCATTAGCGATTGCAGTAGTTAGATTACAACAAACAAACTCCATTTCTAAGAATTATTTGTTGCTTTTATAGAGAAATGAATCTTATAGTCCACTCACTAATGCAGAGAATCCTTGAACAAAGAGCGGCCAGTTTTATTCACTGTTTGCTATGACACGCTACGCATTAGCGAGAAAAAGGTCGTATGCGCCGGGTAATCACGGGCGCTTACGCGTTTTGCCGAGACGCTTCAGAATTCACTACGCTTGACGGTGATTGTAACAAATAAGTAATGTTTATTATTGTAATAATTGTTTTAATTCGCGGCACTGGTCACAACCACTTATGTAACTGTGTTTAACAAACGTTATTTAGTAAGGTTCACAACTTTATTCCACTAAAAGGTTGCTCTAGAACACTTTATTGATTTAATTTTGATATGCAGTCCGATTTTAATGCGCTTCGTACGGTAGTTGTCACGTAATGACAACTACCGTACGAAGAATGAAGTACGTACCGTATGAAGGTATGAGACCGGATACAAGACTTATACGACACTGGAGAACCCCTGGACGCCAACAGCGATTAAAATCCTGCCAGGAAGTCCATCCTTATAGTGGTGGAACCATCATGGTATGGGCGGGTATTTGGATCGGCGGAAGAACTGAGTTGATTTGGATCAGAGGCAACCTCAACGTTCAAATTTATGCTGAGACGATTGTATCAGACATCATCGTTCCTCTACAAGTGCAAATCGGTCCCTTATTTCAGTTAATGCATGATAATGCACGACCGCACACCGCAAGAGTTGTAAGACAGACTCTCGCCGCAGCTAACATCAATGTCCTGCCCTGGCCTGCTCAGTCGCCAGACTTGAACCCGATTGAGCATGCATGGGATATGCTACAGAGAAGAGCTCTGCCGAATATGGAGGGTATCCAGTCGCAAGAAGACCTTTTTTTGTTGTTGCAACGAACATGGGCGGCCATTCCACAGCGTGATTTGGATGAACTCATTTTGAGTATGCCAAACCGATGTTCTTGTGTTGTTAGTGTTGGCGGTAGAAACACGGATTATTAATTGTTTAAGTTACCCAATAAAATTTTAAAGAAAACTGTTATTTCAGTCTTTTTTTCGAACTTTTGTGTTAGTGGTTCAAATGTCAAAAATCCCTTTATTAGGAAAATGGCAAATTTCTTTATTAATGCAAAGGTGACTTGGTTTATCGTTACTGTGACAAACGAAAACACTTTATTTGATGAATCCTTAAAGAAAATTTTAATTAATATCAATCAGGAGAAAAGTTATTGCAAAAATATATTTTGATCCCTAGACACTTTTGATGTGTGTAGTTGCAAACCCCGCTAATTAAAACGGTTTTCACGGAATGTTCACAAACCAAAAAACATACTTTTAGAATTTATACTTCACACAACCATTCTCAAACAGAAGTATTATTGTGAATAATTAAGTGATTATGTAATTTAATTAATAATATATAGGCACAGTGATAAAAGCAGAATAAAATCTTTTATAGCGGGGTGTGACACTCAATTTTGGCGGATGTTGCAAATGAAATGACAGTTTATATCAGGTTTTGTTATTGACCTGTCAAATTATGTCAGGTTTTGACCCTTTTACTTTACAATTGCTGTGCTGTGATTGGAAGATTTCATTAGATCGGCTTTTGCAGTTCACACAAGTGTTTATTTCGGGTTTTGCTGTGAACATTGCATTTAAATTATCGTTTACGTAAGGTTATAGTGGGTTTAGCTCAAAAATAAGCTTTGTAATGTAAGAGAAAATATTGCATTGTTAACTCATTTTCAACCGAAAACGGTTTTAGCGGGGTTTGCAACTAGACGCCTCACATATTCACTTCTAAGAAGAAAACATTAATATTAGATAGATATAAGTCAAATACCAATAGGGCTGGTTTTTCCCATCTCAAAAAATGCCCAACGTGCCTAAAGAAGTTTTACGTTCAAAAATAAGAAGTTACAAACAATTAACTTACAATTTAATGTTTTTTAGGATACTTATTTATATAAACTCGCACCTTCTTCCCAACCAAACCTAAAACCTACAAATTACAAACCTAAACTAAACTAACCTTATTTGAATAAAACTCTTTCCTTCCAGCTTTCACATGTCGATGACAATGAGAGAGACTGCGGTGTCTGTGCGACATGTGTTGTACGTCTACGGGACGCATGTGCCTTCAGGCAGCAAGTGCTTCAGTGTGAAGAGCTGTTCCTTAGCGCTAAGCTTGAAGACAAGGATGCGTTAGCAGGTACAATGTATCCATGTAAAATACTTGTATTCAGCTGCATCTGGTTACACTGGAACCCCACCATAGCTTGGAAAAGTGACAGATTGATTTCTATGAAGATTTTTTTTAACTGAACAGACAGCTGTGCTGCTCGGGAGTTTATTGCGCCACTTTTTCTTCCCAGCGAAAGCACTAGGAAGTGGTGAAGGGCGGGCGTTTTAGGGGACTGTCTTATGTAATTTTGACGTTCGAAAAGTGCTGATTCTCAACCTAATTTTAATAAATGACTTTTGATTTTGATTGTACCTATCTAAATATTAGACTAATCGAAAATGTTTTTTTTTTTGGCCTGGCCTGATTTGCAATTTCAGGCAGTAAGTAAGTACCTAAACCGGAAACAGTTTTTCTGTAGTTAAAGTAAAAAAAAAACCTTATATTTAACTGTTTAAACTTAAATTATAAAGGAATAAATTAACTTGAAAGGATTGATTGGCAGGCACGGGTATCGCCCGAAAACGAGATTCACGGCAATTTTCGTTTTCGGCAATTTCGAAACCGAAATTCGGTCGGTCTCTACTATTTATGGAATACACTGTTGCTTATAATAATATCACAGTTGTTTTTACCAAGCAATAAGAGATCTGATAAAAGTAAAATTTCTTTACTACCCCATATTAGCCTTTGTGTGTGCTGAAGTCACCAAAGTTGTTACCATTCCCAATAACCCTGCTCGCCCGATTAAAGCAGTGTTGCCAATTCTGTCGATGATTGAGCGTGGAGTGCGTAGCATGCTCCGCAAGCGTCGATACAGCCGTGACTGATTTGAACGTGTTCGGTGTTGTCGTACAGACGCCAGCACACCAAGCTACCCGTAACTGTAAAATTATTCCAATCAACTTTGAACCTTACGCTTTCGTGGTAAAGTCGAAAATCTATTAAAGAAATTTGACAGATTGTAGTAGCTTGATGTGCTGGCGTCGGTACATAAGTGCAGACCAGAAAAGGTATGCGCTTCGGTAAACTTCGAGTTTCCGAATTAGCACGAACGTTGCACCACAGAGGCATAGCTTCTACATTTTGTACTGACTCGCTTTATAGTAGTGAGCGCTTTGTAGTAATTGCGCGTTTGTATGAAGCTTTCTGTTTGTCGGGTTAGGTCGCAAACCGTCATTTGTCACTCGAAGAGTTTTTTTTTTATTTATGACTAGCAGCACCCCGCGGTTTCACCCGCGTTAGTTTCGATCCCGTGGGAATATCGGGATAAAAAGTATCCTGTGTTAATCTGTGTACCAAATTTCCTCCAAATCCGTTCAGTAGTTTTTGCGTGATTGAGTCACAAACTTTCACATTTATAATTTTATGATTACTGGCCTCTAGGCCAGTAGTGGCCAGTAATCATAAAACCCTACCCGTGTGTTATATTAATGTCATCATTGTAGCGGCACGTTGTATACTATTTCTCTCGATATCTAACACCTGGCAAAATATTACAGAACTCACAGAACCGAAGATACACAAGCCACAAATGGACATAGAGCTAAAAATTGAACCTAAAGACGACTGCAGCGATGTCTCGGGCGGCGCCGACCACGACGACGATAATATGTCCCTGGATTTTCCCATTACAGAAGCTATTGAAGGTAATGTAACATCACACCAGAGGCAATCCTCGCAATTTTAAGAACGTTCACAGTCTGATCTCTGTCTCAATCTGTCAAAAATAACTCTCATTTTCCAAAATTTTTGACAAGTTTTTTAAATTGATTGTTGTTGAGATGAGATTGCGACTACATCTTGGTAATTGACTTTCTGTATTCTCCGAAGGGTTAGACAGAGGTATAAAGTTCACCCAAATTTTGCTGGTTATGTTGAAAGGCATCATCACACCCGGAAGGTCAACTCCCGTATTTTTAAGATCGGTTGCAATCTAATTTCAAGTGTTAATATGTCCGATATACATTTAAAAAAAAAATTAAAACTGAGGTGGTTAAATGGAATCAACATGGCCAGAGATCGCACAAGACAGGGAGGTTTAGAAGAAAAAAGGGGGGGCCTATGCCCAGCAGTGGGACACAAAATAGGGTAACAAAAAAAAATATATGGACTAGTAAAAATACTGTACAAAGGCGGTCTATATCCCAAAGGAATGGACGTTCCCGTAGGATAATTCGACGTCGACATTTGCGCGTTCGAAGCCGCAGACAAAAGCTAGTATTACATTATATAATTTGGTACCAAATCTGTCTACTGTAGTAATTTGCAATAATAATTTTGGCTGCAGTGGAATTTGAATTTCATCATGTACGGCATAGAGTTTATAGTTACAAAACAGGTTTTTTTTTTATCAAAGATTCAGAATTCAACTCAGGTCTCATCTTCCAGACCATCACGATATAGATGAAGCGGAATCAAAGCCTCCTAAGGAAGAAGAGTCATTAGAAAAACCAGAGTTGCCTCTAGATGAAGACCCGAAGCTAGAAGATGATGATGACGAGAGCGACTGGTCGGCGTCTTCCTCGGACTCTGATAAACCCATCAAGAAGAAGGCTAAGAAGAAAGGCAAGACTAATGGAGCGGGAAAGAAGAAAAAGGTCAGCGCTAAGAAGCAGAAGGCTGGTAGGTTTAAATATTGAGTCGTGCATACACACACGCACACACACGCACGCGCACACACACACACAACACCAAGCCTGTAATCCCAGAAGGGTTAGGCTGAGGTGTGTATAGTACACCCACATGTCGCCAGTGAAGACCAACCTGCTTACCTTTTGTCAATTATGTTGGGGTCGCAGTTTATTACATTAATACAGTTAAACCAAAAAAAGTATGCGCTTCGGTAATCTTCGTGTTTCGAACGTCGCGCCTCAGAGCTGCAGAGTAACCCCATAGTGGCCAAAGATTATAAGTTTTGTATTGCCGCGCTTTGATAGGTGTACTAAGTGCATCTATTATTGCGCGTTTGTATTAAGTTTTCTCTCAGTCGGGATACTTACTCTGGTAGCAGGTCGTCAACTGTCACACAAAAGTTTTGAAAAGTTTGCGCAACGAGAAGCCCACTTGAGAACCGCCATCAAGTTTTAAGCTCACTGTAACAAACCATTAAAGCTGAAACTGTTTCGTGTCTTACGTCAGTTAGGCCTGTTCAGTTTTGTTAGTGGAGTATCTTTATCATGGACAAGCTAAAAGGAATTTATATCTCTTTCCAGGAACATCAGCAAAAAAATCACCGAAAACTGCAAAGAAACCGCCTGTGGAGAAGAAAAATAACTACGACCGGGACTTAGACTGTATGTCCGAGGAGAACCTCCTAACTATCATACAGTATTCCTACGTGTGCCCCTTTAAGAATAGAAGGAACAACTATTACTGTTTTTACTGCAAGGATTACTACCCAAAACCGGAAGACTTGAGAGAGCACACCGTCTCACATGACACCAAACCGTTCCAACTGTTAATGGGGTATAAGAAAATGATCAAAATTGACATCACAAGAATAGACTGTAGACTGTGTCCGACAAAAATCGACGATTTGACCGTTTTCAAGCAACATATAGACCAAGTGCACGGTAAAAAGATATATTTTGAAGCTCCTGATAAGATGTTACTGTACAAACTAACTTGGAACGATTTGGTATGTGTCATGTGCAATGATGTCTTCGAGGATTTTAACACGTTAAACACTCATATGGTCGAACATTTCAGTAACTACACTTGTGATATCTGTGGCGTTTGTTTCCTAGAAAAACCTCGCTTAGACGCCCATTTGAAGAGACACAAAGATGATGAACGACATACTTGCGAAGTCTGTGGAAAAGTCTTCAAGTCCAACCATTATAAGGACATGCATGTCGACATAGTGCATAAGAAAAAGGCTATAATTCGATGTCCGAGATGTGATGAATGTTTCATGTCCTACGCGCTCAAGAACAAGCATTTAACAGAAGCTCACGGTCAAAAACGGACTTACCCGTGTAACTTATGCGATAAAGTGTACAATAGACAGAAGACTTTAACGGAACATCAACGGAGGAATCACCAAAAAGTGTTAAAGCATCAGTGTGAATACTGTGACCAAAGATTTTATCTCCCTTCTCGGTTAAAAGAACACATGGCAACACATACAGGCGAGAGGAACTTCCGCTGTGAGTATTGTGAAAAAAGTTATCCTAGGTTGAAGTCTTTACAGTACCATATACGGACTCATACAAATGACAGGAGGTACCGGTGTCACATATGTGGGCAGGCCTTTATTCAAAATGCTAGTATGAAGTCCCATATTAAAAGTCATCATCCAGAGTGTGATATCGAGGGATGTTACTTTTAATTTGTCTATGCTTTTTAGGTTATTCATTTGGTGGTGTTGTAAAAATAATGTCAAAAATTATATAGGCTGGCAAGAACATCGATGCGCAAACTTACCATAAATTCAGCACATGAAGACCTTCTAGCGTTGAAATTTTTCGTAGTTTATTAAAAAAAAATTGCTGTTGCTGTTGTTGTAGGTATTGCCCTTTTCTATGAAACTGCCGATTTTTTTTTTTTTGATAACCATCGAAATTTTCTACTCAAACTCAAAGCATTTATTTCAAATAAACCAATTACAGGCACTTTTGAATTATCTGTCAGAAAGATGAAGCTAGTTGCCCATTCCAAAGCGTAGTAGGTACCTATGGAGAAGAACGGACAAGAAACTCCATGGACACACTTTCAAATCGTAAAATTGTTACAAAAAATTGGTTACATCATCATCACAATCGCACCAGCTTACGTACAAAAATCGTAAGCCGCCACTTTCGCGCTCAGTCCTGAGTACTGCTGGCGGGGGGAGCGTGAGCGCTGGCGCTTGGCCCCGGGGGTGGGGCGAGGCGGCGTCTTTGATTCGATTTTATTTTCCCATCACTAAATAGTGCTTGTGACGTCATAGTAGGCAGTCAAAAAATTGCACGCTTGGTTTTCATACAGATTCGTGATACTTGCATTATCTAGGTCTATCTTTATCTGTGGTGGGAACGATGTAGAAAAACGGGCATGGTAAAAGCGTCCGTAATAAAAAAGACAAAGTAAGAAAAAAAACGCTATGGGGTTTAGAATCGATCTTGAATCCATGGTTACAGTTTGCGCGTCGATGTGCCAGCCACCCTGTATATAGGGTGAAATTATAATCACCGTTATCCTCTTAAGGGGTCATTGTATTCATCATTATGAACAACTTTCACTGTAGGACCAAAAGAGCCTCCGCACACAAGCAAAACTAAAATCGCGAAAAAAAAAAAAAAAACCAGCTATTCCCTACATTTTGACGAGTTATGCGAACATAAATGTAGGGCTGTTTTTTTTTTTACGATTTCAGTTTTGCTTGTGTGCGGAGGCTCTTTCAATGCACCCTACACAAAATGATAACTTCTTCGAATGTTCTCTTAAAAAAGTTCATGCCACCAAGTTAATAGTAAATTATCTGAGATTACTAGTTAACGAAAATAGTCTGAAGTATTTTTTAAAAGGAGTATTGTACATTAATAATTATAATATTAGCAACAAAACATCACAGTTTACGGTTTTACATGCTATTACATATTTATTTATACAAAACAAGACAAAATAATTTTATTATACAGCGTATATCGGAAAAATTGTGGTCATATTTAAGGGTGGTGCAGACCATCAAAATCAACAACTTTCTCCATGGGACCAACATCAACTGTCCCATACAAAACTTACCTACTCGAGCTAAAAGTATGATAGGACTAGTGGTGGCATCTACATCGCCACATGCGAACTACGCATTACACTGATGTCACACAAAGATCCTGCATCGCGCAAGCAGTCCACCGCACGCCTAGCATATAATACAAAGTCCCGACATCACTCGTCGGGCAGACACGACACCCGTCTGGTCGGAGGATCCTCCCTTTTATATAGAGTACTAGCAGCGCCCCGCGGTTTCACCCGCGTTAGTTTCGGTCCCGTGGGAATATCGGGATAAAAAGTATCCTATGTGTTAATCCTCATTATAAACTATATGTGTACCAAATTTCATCCAAATCCGTTCAGTAGTTTTTGCGTGTTTTCACATTTATAATATTAGTAGGATGAGTGAACTTTACACCGTTTCTCATACCTCTATAGGCTTATCTTCTTCGCGATGACGATGTCGTGTCGGTCCCATGGAGAATTTGTTCCGGTTCATGGTCTGCACCATACCATTAAATATGACCTCACCTTTCAGATACATGCTGTAATATGTATAGTCAATAAAAGTGGTATACAGGAAAAAAATAAAAGTCGTTTTCACTAAAAATAGTTGAATTCAGCCTGAATACTTATCTATTTTTTTGGCTGTACGTGACAAAAAAAGGTCGCTTTTAAGGAGTATGTAAGAAATGAAGTGCACGTACGGAACTGCAGGAAACTTCACTCACCGAAGTTTTATTTAAAAGCGATCGTCGTCCATACGTCACTTTTGTTCGGTGAACCTGAACGCGTGATTGTGCCGACAGAGGGCTCTTTTCGATTTTCCGAACAAAAAGTGACAGCGTTCGCGTATTCGCGCGACAATTGCTTTTATGGCGAAAGCGTCAGGATAGCCCGAAATTCAAATTTTCTTACTTTTGTTTTTTTAATTTGCAAGTCAGTATCAGGTTGTATGTTGTTCTAAATATGGATCGCGGTTGTATCAAATATTTATTTAAAGAATTATAATCATAAATATCATCAATACAACTCTCTAAATTCATAATATCCTATTGAATGACTATTTTATGAAATCACGACATTTAAGGCCAATTTCTAACTCAAGGAGTATATTGCTGATTCCAATTATTATAATTCTGTAAATCCAGTGAACGAATGTAAAGTCATATTTTTTACGGTCGCGAATCATATTTTAACTTACAGCCTGACACTGACCTACAAATTGCAAAAAACTTAAGAAAATTTGAATTTCGCGGGCTACCTTATCGCATCTTCCTTAACGTAAGTACTTTTCAGATGCAGTTTGCACTCCATTTGCTTACTACTCCGTGTATTGGCTCATTTACTCGTGCCTCGTCTTAAGTAGAGTGCGCGATTTAGTAACTCGAAGCGTGTGAACTATCAATTTAGTAATTAAAGTTTTTTTTTTGTTTTTTGTATGGAAGGGGATTGGTGATTTTTATATGAAGCCTGGCAACCTGTCCTGTTTTTTAATGGCTGCCACGCTTGATACCTGTTTAAATCAATAGCTGACATCAACAACTTGCTTACATCTTGTTGCATAGATGATTGATTGATTACTTTAAACTTTCTCGGTCTTACTATGTTTTCTGTTTGCATTGATGTCAGCTATCGATTTATATAGGTTTAATGCGTGGCGGCCATTTTGAAAAAAATCAAAATGGCGGACAGTAGGTATGCCACGGACCTTCAAAGCCCTTTAGTAAGTCTCGTACTCTACTAAAAAGAAGTTTTAAAATAAACAAGCAATTTACAGAACAGTGATATTTTATGCAAATAAACGTAACTTATGAATAAAAAATTACCTACCTATAGCTTAGTATGTAAATGTATTTAATAATATAATATTAATAAATGCTATCAGAAATTAAAAATATAACGTTATATTGATCTCAAATTTTTAATTTTTGACACTGCCTTATTATAATGGAATCTCGAATTCAGTATTTTTTAAAACAATGTTTATTTATGTATTGAAAGAAAATAGCCGAGCAAAGATACACAACATGGCCGTTAATGCATTTAATACACATGCCGGAACTTGCTCAAAAGTACAGCTTTCGAAAGAAAATTATGAGCTTCAATAATCTTTATTTTTTTTTTCGCACGTTATCAATTAGCACGAACGTCGCGCCACAGAGTAACCTCACACAGAGGTAAAGCTTTTAAGTTTTGTATTGCCGCGCTTGGTAATAGTGCCTCTTTACCCTTCCCTCTGTGGGGTTACTCAAAAATTTTAAAAAGTGTTATTGAAATTACATAGAGTTGTTAATCTATCATTTTGTAAACATCGCGCGTAATACAAAGTAGACAAGTACTTCCATGGTAGTAACAGCTCTATATCATATCTCATCATCGCGCGTTCGTATCGAAGACAGACGATGATTTCCGAAGCTTATACTTTTCTTTGGAAAGCTGTATGCAAGTTACTTGATTGCTGTTGTGGTTTTCACCAATCAGAAGTTATGTCACATCACAATGCCAAGCAAGCTACTTAAGTTACAGGTATGTGTGTTTACGACTTTCGAGACATCATTGTGCCAATGCTAGAGAGAGATGGAGCTATAGAAGACCAATAGCATCATCCCTTTTTCGCTACGGCCATTAGTACGTTAAGCGCACATCAGTGTAACATTTGCACTATGAAAATCGCTCTTAACCGACGTTCGCATGGACGTAAAAATATCGTGCACTGGATTTTCAACTGTCGGTGCAGAGCCGAGCATTGAGAATCCAACAGAGCGCATCCTAGCGCGTCAAAAAACCACACTGGTGCCGATTCTCTTGTTCACAAACTAAACTAAATTTAAGTTCAGTGCATTTTTTTTCTTTCTATTTCATTAAGAACAGGACAGAAGATGAATTTTAGTTTAAGTCCTGTCAAATTAATCAGCGCCTGACACTACTCCATACAAGTTTAGACGTAATTAAAAACTTGCCTACTAAAATTACGTCAATTTAGGTCGTCGCTGGCGTGATGATGTGCTATGAAAATGTTAACACTGCTGTGAAGTTGATTGTATTTTAAAGAGGGCTTTAATCGATATTGATAGGGCTCCATATTTTATTTTTTCCACAAAGCGGCTTTATACGGGATCAAACTCAATTAGCTAGCGAAACTTCGCAGACGTGATCGATATCTAAACATGATATTATTAGTTTTTGGAATCAAAGATACTTGGTAGTGAAGTAACTTGAAAAATCAGTTTAATCAACAGTTTTTTTTTTGTGTAAACTTAACAAACGAAAAATAAACTTATTTTCTCAACTCATACTTTAAGTAACTGCACTGCCAAAGGTCGTTGACACCCAAACAAAGAATCATTAAATCATTTTTATTTTATTGTGTTTAGATATCGATTATCCCGTCGGCAGAGATTTGCTAACTAATTTAATTTGACCCTGTATTGTAAAATATGAAAGGATTGACTGTATTAATGATCACAAATAATAATAATAATGTTAAATTATACTTAAGCGAGTACATAATTACTTAATATATTTATTGTAAGTAAAGAATAAGTATAGAATTTTAAGTATTATGCATAATAATGATCACAGAAATTAAGTAAGTACCTATTATTTATTAAGTTTTATAAATACACAATAATGATGACAATGGTATTTGGTTTTATTTCTCGCTCACTGGCATAAGTTTCCCGTAGGAATCAAAATCAAAATCAAAATCAAAAGTCATTTATTCAAACTAGGCTGAGAATCAGCACTTTTCGAACGTCAAAATCGAATCGAATATCGGGATTAAAACTATCCTATGTCCTTTCCCGGGACTCAAACTACCTCTATATCAAATTTCATCTAAATCGGTTCAGCGGTTTAAGCGTGAAGAGGTAACACACAGACAGACACAGTTTTGCATTTATAATATTAGTATCTTATGGATTGTTGAATGGGCCCGCTCTTGACCTAGATCACGCCTGATGGAAAGCGATGGATGAGGTCTATGATGGAACGAGCGTGCCCCGAAGATGCCTAAGGCACTGCAACTCCACGCATCGACGAAACACAGCAGGCTGCTTGACTCCGGTGGGAGGGTGGTCGCAAACCAGGCGGGCGTTAGCCCTGCCACCGCAAGGGAAGAATTGACTAGTCAAATAAGGTATTGGTGTGACTGTCCAGGATGCGCCGAGCGCTAGCGTTAATCTTTTAAATATCGTGAAATGATGTAAACTTATCGGAATCAGCAGTTATTGTGTCTCAAATCCGACACTCGAAATTTTGACGTTCGCGGCAAAACAAAATACTACGTATTGTTTACTCGGTTTCGTATCACAACTAGTCTTTTTTTATTTCGAACGGTGGACTGTACGGTTAATGTTGTCAGTTCAGAACTTAAAGAATCCTTATTCATTTTTTAAATAGCAGTTTTAGCCGTGACAAACCTGTCATGTCCGGTCGGTACACACGGCTACACATCAAGCTATACATAACCAGTATAAGCTGACTTCTGGTTGTAAGAAAAACCTATACAATGAGAGGTCAGCTAAAATTGGAAATGCATAGCTTGATCTGTAGCCGTGTGTACCACTTTTTACATGTTTGTTGGAAATTTAATTGTTTCTGTGTGTTTTAGGTTTAAATTAAAAAGTATCGGAGACGATAGCTATGAGTCAGTGCTTTCAAACCGTACCAAACAGTCAATGTATCGCGTACAAAATATTTTCAGAATAGCTTTTAACATCGAGAAATTCGAGTTTCAATTTTTCTCATATTTGTGGCATTTCATTTAGTAGTTTAAAATGTGTTTAATGCTTACAGTATTTAAAATATTTACCAATCATATCATATTACTTGTTAGTAATACTTCAAACACAAGGGACAACCGAAAAGTTGGGGGAAAATTTTTTTGTGAAAACGCTCAAATACCAAATAAAGGCTTGGCTAAAAGGTCCCAGCAACCAGTAATATAAAAAAAAACAACATTCTGTCAATCTGTCAGTGTCAACTGTCATTGGTCAAGAAGTCAAACAAATCATGGAATTGGGTGTACTAGTTTGAAGTGAAAACAGCTTGAAATTAGTGTATTATGTGAATATTCCTTTAAAATGAGAGCGAATAACCGCAAGGGTCCGATTGTGGACTCTGGTACGTGCAGGTGCTGTGGCGCAGTCAAGAAGTGTCGATTATTGAACGTGGAATACGAATGGACGGGTCAACGCGAAGTTTATGCCGATATGTTTGTCGACTGTTTTGGACTAGTGGTTAGTTTATATCTCTTATTTTACGTCACTAAACTGAGCTGACCTATTGCTAGAACCGCTTTGTTAAAATAAATAGTGTTTTGCCTACTGTAAACTGAGTAATCGGCCGATTCGTGTCGTTAACGATTGAACCACTATAATACCCAAGCAAGTCCAGTCCTAAATGATGAGAAGAATCCATTAATATCTCATAAGATCCATTTCAAGGAGCTAAGCTCCCAATTCACCAAGTTCCCAAGTTCCCATTTTCACTGTACTTTCTCTATGTTGTTGTTATTGAAATGTTTGGGACGCCTCCCTGCGATATAGACCGGCTCCCGCAATGTAGGCTATGTCCAGCAGTGAACATCAATAGGCTAACTTGCGATTGATTAATAGTTTACCTCTTATGTTACCTGTTCCTCTGTGAGATTGTCAGTAACGTCAAGTTGTTGCTGGCCTTCCCTGAGTTGGGTTTTATTGAATAATAATAATCGATTTCCTACCCGTACGCAAAATACGCGCGACACCAGCCCATATACCTATTGCTCATGTTACCTGTTTTTCCAAGCTACATCATCTGCCTGCCATTTACCAACTATGTTGGAGTCGGCTTCTAGTCTAACTAACTGCAACTGTCTGTCTGATCTTCACAACACGGTTACTGGATAACACGATACCCCAAAGGTGCTATGATAGTATTCATAATTATTTTCTTCCCAGCTCTCCAACTTGGAAGGCGAGGAGTCTGAGCGCCTGATCTGCGCGACGTGCGTGGTACGTCTGAGAGACGCGCGCGCCTTCAGACAACAAGTGCTGGTCTGCGAAGAGAAACTGCTCAGCGCTATGATGCATAT
This sequence comes from Gortyna flavago, assembly GCA_963669345.1. Taxonomy (NCBI): domain Eukaryota; kingdom Metazoa; phylum Arthropoda; class Insecta; order Lepidoptera; family Noctuidae; genus Gortyna; species Gortyna flavago. The sequence continues at coordinate 3,929,655 of OY770155.1, read as the reverse complement.
ACATGATGGCAAGTCAAATAAACCTTCGTTTCTCTTTTTCGTAAGGAAATTGTCATGGATACCCTTCATCCGGAACAACAGGGGGTTACATCGAACTCCTATAGACTAAAAACCCACTGTTCCTACCAGTACGATGAGTTGGGGCCCGGGATATTTGCTGCACCCCATCTGGAAGGATTTTTCAATAAAATAATACGACATTTAAAGATTTAAAATATAGGGCAGCAGGGAAATCAATGCGCAACCTGTTGAAATTATTCATCAGTTATAAATTAATACATAGCTTTTCCAAACATTTTCACCGCGTAGGTAAAACAAAACAGCTGTTTCATACAAAAGTGCATTTTCTATGAAACAGCGTTTTTTTTTTTTACCGACGATAGCGTAGTTTGCGCGTCGATGTCCGGGCCACTCTGTGTAATCTGTTGGGATTCATAAAAATTGTTATGTTTTATGTCATTCCAGATCATCACCATCATCTCCTGCCTTTTTTCCAATTTATTCGGAGTTTGCGCAACATGTCTTTTTCTCCCATACTTCTCTATTAATCGTCATCTCGGTAGTCACCCCCCTTTCTAACCATATCATCATTCACACAGTCCATCCGTCGTTTCTTTGGTCGTCCCCTACTCTTATAGCCATCGACATTCATACTCAAAACTTATTACATTCCAGATAACGAAAACAATTACCAAATGAAAGTAGAAGTTAAAGAAGAAGTTGATGGCGTACAATTCAAAGAAACCAACGACTCTGACAACGACGGTGATGATCATGTAACTGACCCTATTGAAGACATGCCGGAACAGAATGAGCCCGGGTCGGACAAAGAGGCTGGCACAGCTACATGTATGTTTAACTTACTTGTTACCATAGATTAAGAAAAACGTTCTTGTTGGTCTAGTTGTCGCTAGCACTACTACTGGACATGAAATGAAATAAAATGAAATTGTGTATTCACTTTTACATGTCATATCATATTTAAGAAAAATAAAGTACCGTCTTCACGAGCGAGAGAATCGCGAGTAGTTTCGTCGTGTCACGTAACTCTATGCACTCTCTTAGAACGTGTGTCCACACGGCGAAATCATCGCGGCGAATATGTAATGGCACGGCGAGACTATTGTCGCGATTCTCTCGCTCGTGGAGATGGCCCCTAAGCTAGATGAGGTCGGCGTTTCCTATCTGACTTCTCTGAGAAGACAGGCTGAAACAAACTCTGAGGTCACAGTATCTTCTATGAAATGAAATGAAGTGTAGTGTGTGTGTACCAGAAGTTTTGAGTAGACTAATTCAGTCAGTACAAGCTTTTGTCAGGAATTGTGTAGCTCAACTCAGAAAATGAGCACAAGGGTTTGATTCCCGGGTCGAGCAAAACTATTATTGGGTTTTACCAACTAGAATTTCTCAGTAGCATCCTGGAGTCGGGATTTGTGCCTGGTTGATGACAATAGGCTCGCCCCCTTTTACATGGGACTTAAACATAATTGTGAATGTGTGTACTATAGGTACACCTCTGCATAACCCTTCGGGGATTACAGGCGTACGAACGCATAACCTCCTCCTTTTTTGAAGTCGGTTAATAAATCTCAGAGAGCAGTGGTGAGACCCAGTGGTATCGGCCACGACTTACGAGTTGTAGGTCGTAGGTTCGAACCCAGACAGGCGCTTTACTTTGTGTAAATTATTATCACCAATTAATATCACCACTGCTCTCAAAATGGTGAAGGAAAACATCGTGAGGAAACCGGCATGTCCTAGAACCAAAAATTCGAAGACATGTGACATCTACTAACCCGCACTGAGCCCGCGTGGCCCACTCCCTGTCAAAGAGAGGAGGCCTGTGTCTCAGCAATGGGAACATTATAAACTGATTATGATGATGAATGAATCTCAGTTACTGGGTAATACTAGTTTGGTGGTGTGGTACCACCGTGCCTCGGAAAGCACGTAAAGCCGTTGGTCCTGCGCCTAATCACTCTCCGGTCGTGTTGGATTGCCATCCCATCTGAGTGAGGGAAGAGAGAGTGCATCTGTGTCTGAAGGCTGGTTTGCGCTGAGATTAATCATCATGGCCGAATTTCGGTCTGGAGGATTTAATACTAGTTGTTAAACAGTCTACATAAACAAGACATCTCAATTCCAGTGTCCAAACAAGTGAAAGTAGAAGAGATACAAGAGAATTCAGTTGAGGAGTTGTCGCCGCGACCCGAGGGCGCCACCGTCGAACCGGCCCAGACGGACATGTTGGACGAACTCAAGGGGGGCATGAAGAAAAAACTTGACCAGATGCAACATACTGACGGTGAGATGTTTTAATTATGCATTTAATTGATTTAATTAGCCACAAGTTGCGATACTGAAATGTACGCAGTGCAGCCTAGCTGGACAACTCTGCTACCACTTGCATAGCTCGATACGCTTACCGTACCGTATCGAACATCAATCAATGCTATTAAATTAATAAAATGAATATCTCGAGTGAGGGGAAGCAGCAAAAGCATACTGAAGGTGTTTGCAGAGACGCTGGATGGGCCTACAATGGGGAGATTTACCAAGCTACACGTTGGCAACAATGCTTGTTAAACCTTCCTGTGATTGTCTTTTTCTTTTTTAGTATACCTGCATGTTACTAATATGGTTTCTGAAGTAAAAACTTGTTTAGGCGCGTTGGGAATTTTTTGAGATGGGAAAAATCCATTGAACTTGCGACACTGTTACCGTCACCGCGCTACGTTCGTATGTGTTCGGCTGTCCTCGGGATGTACTCGGTTTTAATGTATTTCCGTTTTTTAAATTTTCTCAAAACTCTCTAATAGCCTTCATTGCTATTCCATTGATTTTCTAATACTTTAACACACCTTTCTATGTAACCAAATTTTCTAAACCCATTATTAACCGTTTTCAAAATTTTTGTTAATCCAGGTCGTAATTTGAGTCACCCTGTATAATTCATACTTTTTTCTTTCCAGAACCCCGCCGAGCCGACTCCCCACTCTACAGGCGAACAGTAACAGTCGACAAAGACCTTCACGTCCTCAGGAACGCAGTGAAAATCGTCGAAAACTCTTACGTCTGTCCGTTCATCGCAGTCTTTAGCGATTATCATTGTATATACTGCCGAGAAATGTTCCTAGACCCAACCCAGTTACGAGAACACACGATGACTCATGACCCAAAGAAGTATAAAGATGTCCTAGACACCAAGAAATTAATTCAAGTCGATATCGATAGAATTGACTGTAGGCTATGCGATGAAAAAATCGATAGTGTCGATACTTTCAAACAGCACATCACTACGAAACACGGAGTAAAGCTATTCAAAGATGTACAGAATGAGTTCATGCCTTTCAAGCTTAAAATTGGAACGCTAACTTGCGTTGAATGTGGGAAGAATGTAGGATTTTTTCACGCGTTGAAAAAACATATGGCCGAACACTTTGGTACGTTTATTTGTGACGTATGCGGCGCTCATTATTTTGAAGAACGACATTTGACTTCCCATAAAAACTCACACAATACTAAAAAAGATGTGCAAATGTTCCCGTGCGATGAATGTGACAGGACTTTCCGTACGAAAAACAATAGAAATTATCATATTGCGCGGGTACATAAAAACGAGCCCGCTTTCCCTTGTAATAAATGCGACGAGGTTTTTATTACCTACCATATAAGGTACCAACACAAAATGAAAGTCCACGGCGAAAAGCGAAACTTCCCTTGCGACGGCTGCGACAAAGTCTTCGACAGTCGAAAAGCTCTTCGAGATCACAACCAAAGAAGACACCTACAATTGTTCCGACACGAATGCACACTTTGCGACAAGAAATTCTATCTACCCTCCGGTTTAAGAGACCATATGACGTCACACACTGGAGAACGGAACTTCAAGTGTGAGTTTTGTGGGAAAAACTATGAAAGGTCTAGAACGTTAAAGGTGCATTTGAAGTCTCATAGTGCGGAGAAAAGGTATAAATGTACTCTTTGTTCATCTGCGTATACGCAAGTGACGACCTTAAAGAATCATATGAAGACTAAACACCCTGGGGGGGTGGAAGGAAGGGAGGGGGTGGAGGGGTATCGTTGAATTAAATATATTTAATAGGGATGATGACTTAATCAAATTCTGGAGAAATACTGCTAACTGAAATAAAGTTTTCAAATGTCAAAAAAGGTGCGTGCGAGCTATGTGTGGTCTCAATAGAACTGACAGCTGCAAGGAATACTTTAAAAATACCGTGCCATCTTTATATTATATTCTTGAAAAGCCTGGTTTATTAGATATCATCCATCACTATTTACATTAGAACTTAAGAGGAAATGCGGTCGGAGAGACTTTTGGCAAAGCCTAAGTAAAAAGTCTTAATTCGAGGTTTGGCTCTCTCCTATTTCCTCCTCCAATATTGGACCAATTCAAAAGATATTTCATAAACTGAATAAGAAGGATATAATACTGTGTCCCTATGTTTTTATCTGTAATTAATATAAGGTTAAGTAAATCAATATCATTATGAACTTCTTAGAAGTTTAAGCATTTTATTTAAGTACCCTTACCCAGTTATTTCATTTATCCATCCCAAAAAATAACACCACCCTAAGGTCCTAAGGTAGACGCGGAAACGCATGTCCCAGAATCCACCCTAAGGCCGCTTCCACATTAGCAGCGCGATAGTAGCGCTGCAGAAGCAGATGCCTTAACATTTCAAGAACAGCCGCGCGATAGCAGCGTGCGAATAATGATATTCTGACTGAGCGCGACGGTCGCGCGACTGTCGCGCTGCTGAAGTCGCTAAGTGTGAAAGCGGCCTAAGGGCCATACTATACAAAAGTACTCTGTGCTAAGGGCCATGCAGCGGGATTGTCCGAAAGGGTTACCGCTACCCCGGAACATAAAGGGCTAAGGAAGGAACACGGATGGGTTTTAGTTAGAAAGAGTCTGACACTCCCTTCCGCTCCACCCAGAGCGGGAGGGGTCATTTGATGATTTCACATCCTTAAAAAAAAAAGGGTGCTTCCATAAAGAAACAGGTTTCTGGTGCAGGTGAGTCTACTAGGCCTAGGGTGGATGGACTAGCGTTTGCGCGTATCCACCATAAAGCCTTTGAACTTTGAACACACCACGTTTTTTTATGCGCTGACGACTCCGAGCGCTCCTCGCTCAGTCCGCTATTTTGTTGCGGTGCCGCGTTTGTTTCGCAGGTCCGAAGTAAACCTATACTGTATTTCCTAAGTCGAAAACGACGAAATTTTGCTTCAATTGCCATAATTCAACTGACTGATGATGTTCCGCTACTCCAATCGCGACATAATGTAGTGCTTGATGTTTCTTAGCGGTATTCGTAAAGCGGTTTAACATCATATTTTTCGCGGGCTGTGCTGAGACCCTCTTAAAAAATGTAGGGAAGTGATGAACGAGGGTTTTTGGAATGCGTTGCGTTGCGGCGCGGCTCGACCCAATATGCGTTATCCTTTATACTTACACTATTCTGACAGTCTCGCTGTCCAGGCGTGTCATGGGTTCGAGTACCAGGTCGGGCAGTCCTACTGTGTTTTTCAATTATGAACTGTTTTCTGTGCACCATAGGACTGCATGTGGACTGTCAGACGAGAGTTTGGTGTTATTGGTGAGGTAGTCCCAGCCAGGATAAGTCTAGCACTAGTGATGTACCGATGGCAGCTTGTGGTTTCGGCCGAAACCATGTCAGGGATCAAATGCATAACTAACGTTCATCTACGTTCGAATTTGTTTTATCCGTTTCGGTTTCGGCCTAAACCGGAATTCAGTTTCGGACATGTTTGTATCAGATACTTAAAAAAATTACAGCAAGAAGAAAATAAACACACATGTCGATAAATTAATTTCATATACATTTAATACTGACAGAAATACAATAAAAATAAATTATAAATAAAAAAATACATTCAACTATAATTGGGATCCAAATCGTATCCTTGATGATGAGATTTCATATGATTTTTTAAGCTACCATTTTGTGTAAACGTAGAATTGCAGATGTCACATTTGTACCTTCTTTCGCTGCTATGCGAACGGATATGTTCTTGTAAGGATTGTAATCGGGGATAGCTTTTATCACAAAATTCGCACCGGAAGTTCCTCTCACCAGTGTGTGTTGCCATATGTTCTTTCAACCTCGAAGGTAGGTAGAACCGTTGGTCACATAAATCACATTGATGTCGGTAAACTTTTAAGTGATTTCTGCGATTATGTTCCATTAAAGTTTTTCGCCTGTTGTAAACTTTATCGCATAACTTGCAAGCGAACGTTCGCTTATCCCCGTGAACTTCAATCAAATGACGATTTCTTAAAGCATAAGATAGAAAACTAGCTTCACATTTATAACAGTTGACTGTCGGCTTCTTTTCGTGAACCGTAGCAACATGCAAATATCTACTGTATTTAGATTTCAAGTTTTTCCCACAAATTTCGCAAGGGAAACTCTCTTCGACTTTAGTGTGAGATTTTATGTGAGTTCTTAATGAGTTGCGTTCCAGGAAGCAAGCGCCGCAAACATCGCATATGTAAGTACCAAAGTGATCGATCATATGCTTTTTAAGTACATCGAAATACGGAAACGCGCCATTACATTCTGTACAAATTAAATTATCCATACTCAATTTAAATTTCAAGAACTCTTTAGAGACGGGATACAGCATTTTTCCGTGGACGCTAGTGATGTGCTTTTTGAACATTTCCAAATCATCGATTTTTTCGTTACACAATCTGCAATCAATTCTAGTGATGTCTATTTTCGGTATTTTCCGGTTTTCCATGGTACTTTGGAAGAGTTCTACGGGGTCGTGGGAGAGGGTGTGTTCTCTCAATTCGTTGGGGTTTGTGAACTGGTCTCGGCAGTAGAAACAGTAGTATATACTGATTCTATTTTGAAAGGGAGTTACATAGGAGTTCTTGACTATGGTTACGGCGTTCGTGTAAACCATAAAATCGTGGTCTACTTCGTGTTTTTTTATCTTGATCTTCTGTGTTTCTTTCTTAATTGGAACTTCAACTGCAACTGAAATAATAAAGATATCATTAATTACAATTATATGTAAGTACTCCTAGATTCCAAACATGTAAACAAATATAAGTGTTTTTGCGAAAAACAGTTTTGACTCAACCCAACCCAAATAAAGTACAGTTTGCGCTACAACTTCAAACATTTTTCTAGCCATCACGTCTATGACGTTTTGCGAGCTAGTTCCGACTGAGGGCTGATTGTTCAAGCGTCACATATATTTTATCCGAAGAATTGACCCTGTATTTATCTATTACTAAAGTAATAAAGCTGAAGAGTTTGTTTTTTTGTTGTCTGGGCGAACTATTTTCTGGAATTAACAGTCGGATTTTAATAACTATTTTTGCATTTGATAGCCTTATTTTTGAGGAAGGCTATAAAATAAAATCTTCTAGGACTTAGGAGCCGAGCAAAACTAAAGTAGAAAAGAACTCTAAGCGATAACAAAGTAAAGGAAATTTCACGCGGACGAAGTGGCGCGTAGAAAGCTAATAATAAATAACTTTGTAAAACCTACCAGGTTTCTCCAACATATCATCGAGTTTAGCGCGTAACTTCTTCATTTTAACGGTGATCTCTCTCTTTATGGTTCGTTCGCCTTTCTCCCGTTTGGCACGCGTTCGTCCCGACACCGGGTTCTCGTCCTCTTCCGATGGTTTTACGTCTTTAATGTCATCTAATTTTGTGTCTAATGCGTCTGAAAAAAGTAAGAAAATACATGAAATTATTATTCAAATAATGTTCCTAACCAAACTAACGCTAATCCCGTGCATTTCGCTCGAGCGACTTCTTAATTATTAAAACAATTTAAGCGGGATTCCTCATTGCTAGCTTAATAAATAAATAAATAACATTGAATTTAATTACATTTTTGATTTGTGGTGGCCAAAATAAAGTTTCACCATCGATTCCGACTTCTGGTTTCGGCCGAAACTGATGCCGGTAAAAAACAGCTACCTGCTCGAATTTTCAGGATCTTTGCCTTTGGGCAAAATGAGGTTTCATATTAAGTGTAATCATGAATCAAGCCATTATTTTAATGAGGATGAATTAGAAAAAAATGATTTAATTTGGGCCGAAATAAGGTTTCATAATGGATACCGATACCAGCCGACTTCTAGTTTCGGCCGTAACCGTTTAATGAAAGCGGTTTTCGGAAGAGCACCTATATGTTTACCTGTTATATCATCATCCGCCAGGTAATCCCTGTCATCCATCGCATCAGAGTCATCTTCACACAGCGGTTCCGCTTTTATTTCTACTTCCACTTTACCGGTGCCATCTGTAAACGAAATATTATTCAACATCACGGCTGTATTGTCCAAAGGGCTAGGCAGACGTCGGTGACTTTATAAGTCTCATGTAACATAATCAGCCTATAATGTAACCGCTGCTGGGACACAGGCCTGAGGGATCGGGCTATGATATACCACGAGGCCTTCTAAATGGACGAGGCCAATAAACACACCCCAAGTGTCCTGGAGATCGAACCCACGGCTTCCACAACCAGCAGATACGCTTGGAACCACTAGACCAACAAAGCCATCAAAGATGTAGAGTAGCTTCTGCTAGCGACTTCGTCCGCATGACATTCTTGTTTCAACATAAAATATAGGGTTGCAGGGGCAAGGATGCGCGAACTGTAACCATAAACTCAGCACATGCTACCAGCAAGAACTTAATAGGCTGATTACTTTGCTTGATTATAGGACATTGCTCATAGAACAGATGGCTGATGGGGCCTAAAGGTTCTAATGTGGTGACTGTGTACTGGGAGATGTTGTGTTGGAAGGCCTCCTACAAGGTGGACCGATGACCTGGTTAAGACTGCAGGATTCTGGATGCGAGAAGCGCAGAACCGGTCAAAGGGGCAATGCTTTGGAGAGGCCTATGTCTAGTAGTGGATGTCTTTCAGCTAATATGATGATATTAAGTGTGCAAATATACCTTCTTTAAGATGCAGCTTTGTACTAAGGAAGGCTTCTTGAGACTGCAGTACTTGTTGTCTGAATGCACACGCATCACGCAGACGTACCACACACGTTGCGCATACACAGCAGTCCTTGGTATCTCCGTCTAAGTGCGATAACTGAAAAGGAAAATTAGAAAAGTTTTAGCGAGGTTTCAAAATAGTCTATGGTCAATGAATATTACGGGGTTTAGAGGTTTCAATAAAGAGAACAATAATATTCTACACAAGCAAAATACACATTACAAAAAATTTTGTTAAAAGTACTAAAGCCAAGAAAATAAATATCAATAAAAGATTTTATTTTATGTTTTAAACATTGAACATTCTTTAAGTACTCTGCAGTATGTGTAAGTTATGCCATGGTCAAGGGTCTTGGTAATATTTTAAAGAGAGTTTTCTGTCAGTAGACATGCCCATAAAACATACTTAATGTACTTGCCTATTAAATGTTGTGAGGAGCATAATTGTATATAAATAAAATCAATAAATTCACAAAAACATTAATATCCTTTTTATGCACTCAAGTTCAGTAGGAGACTTGTTTGCCAGCGTATCCAGCAATTATTAACATAAGGAATACGAAAACTTTCTGATTATTTAAATAAAAAAAAAGGATAAGTACTTAGGTACTTTTATGTTTAGACCTCTCGACCCAAGTTGTGTTACAAGATTCGGTTTTTAATCGTCTGCATTCAAGCTTCTTAAGAAAAGCTAAGGCTAGCAGTGGACTTCGGTAAACTGTCTGTACGATATTGATAATAATAGTTTTTTATCGTCTGCATTCAAGCTTCTTAAGAAAAGCTAAGGCTAGCAGTGGACTTCGGTAAACTGTCTGTACGATATTGATAATAAAATACTTACAAGAAGTCCAAAACAATCCATAAACATTTCTGAATAAACTTCTTTCTTTCCCATCCATTCATACTCGGTTGTTAAAAGTCGACATTTCTTAATAGATCTGCAGCAGCGGCACAATGCAGGGTCTATGAGCGGGCCTTTGCCCTTCGCAGGTGCCGCCGGAGTATCCATTTCACAACAATTATGTTATCTTTCCATTTAAAAATAATATTTTCTGCTTGCGATTACAAAATCGTAAAATCGAAACAATTTCGTTTTGACATTTGCGTTGCAGTGTCCAATATTGTCATTTGTCAAATTCCAGTTTTGGAGCATTTCAGATGCTTTATTTTGACTCTTTCGTAGTCCAGTAAAAAGAAAGAAACAAAGTTTTTGCCTTCGAAACATGTTCACAATATTCAAATAGCTTGATGTGTTGCCGTGCGTACGTATCTCATTTGTGCAAAATAAACAATTTTTTCTTTCTATAATCATTAGATTAAAAACTGCTTTTAACGCATTATACAGGGTTAGTTTTCAAAGACCAGCCAAAAAAGGGTGTGGGTGTACAGACGCCAGCACATCAAGCTACTACAATCTGTCAAATTTCTTTGATAGATTTTCAACTTTATCGCTAGTTTAAGGTTCAAAGATGATTGGGAAAATTTGACAGTATTGAAATATAAATAATAAATTTGAAAATATCGTAATCGCGAAAAATGTATCAACTGTCCCTTAAAAAACTTCAATATCTACTCGACCTAAACTAAAGTGGATACGCAACTACGCAAGTCCGGGAATCCACCCTAGGCCTGGAAAAACGGAATTTATAGACTTGGATTTTCAGACATGCGTTTCCGCATATCCACCTTAGGGTGGTTTTTATGGGATGGATTAATGAAATAACCGGGTAAGGGTACATAAATAAAATGCTTAAAACTTCAAAGTTCATAATTACATTTATTTAACCTTCTATTTATAATTTAGACAGATCCTTTTAAAATAACGATGTTTACAGCTAGCCGCTTGGTCTCCTTATAAAGGATGTATGTACAGACGCCAGCACACCAAGCTACCCGAAACTGTAAAATTTGTGGAAAGAAGACACAGGCTAAAAATAAATAACAACAAGTGCAAAAGATTAAAAAATTACAAAGTTATATACGTTTAAAAATAACTGCTATATAAAGACGGCACTACCGCAGATGAGACGTCACGAGTTCACGACTATGTATACATTGCAAGCGCCATACATTGTCCGTACCGCGCGACAAGGATGGGAATAATCCCGTCCGTACCGCGCGACAAGGACGGGAATAATCCCTTCCAAAAACTTTCAAAGCGTGTAGCTTCTCCATATTTCAATCGATACATTTTATCGATTACCTATCTCAAAATTGTTGAGCTTTTTAAGTTCCGAGTTGAGCTGCACGATTACTGACAAATACCTGCACTGACTGGGGAGGTCCATTCAATCTGTGTCCATTCAATCATTCAAATTTTACCTCAAAAAACCATTTCAGACAACAATCTACATGATCTGATCAAGATTATGTTGTTTACGCTGTTAAATGTAATTTTTTTTTTGTTGGTTAGTTTTGCATGCCAATACTTGCATGTTTGTGAACTGTGTTTAAGTTAAATAAATGAATTTGAATTAGGTATGTCTGGACTTTAAAAGAGACTGTGACCTCTGAGTTTGTTTCGGCCTTTCTTCTCAGAGTAGTCAGATAGGAAACGCCATCCTCATCACATCTAGGTTTCCCTAAAAAATATGATTGACGTATTAAAATGTTTGTATGTACAAACCTACTTACAGAAATAAAATATCATTTTAATATGCCTTCTTTGAAATTACATTATTTTTTCGATTTTTTTTAATATTAGTCATCATCCCTATTAAATTTATTTAATTCAACGATACCCCTCCACCCCCTCCATTTCCTCCAACCCCACGGGGTGTTTAGTCTTCATATGATTCTTAAAATTCGTCACTTGCGTATACGCAGAGGGACAAAGCGTACATTTATACCTTTTCTCCGCACTATGAGATTGCAAATGCACCTTTAACGCTTTAGACCTAGGGTAGTTTTTCCCACAAAATTCACACCTGAAGTTCCGTTCTCCAGTGTGTGACGTCATATGGTCTCTTAATGCGGAGGGTAGATAGAATTTCTTGTCGCAAAGTGTGCATTCGTGTCGGAACAATTGTAAATGTGTTCTTTGGTTGTGTTCTCGAAGAGTTTTTCGACTGTCGAAGACTTTGTCGCAGCCGTCGCAAGGGAACTTTCGCTTTTCGCCGTGGACGTTCATTTTGTGTCGGTACCTCATATGGTAGGAAATAAAAATCTCATCGCATTTATTACAAGGGTAGGCGGGCTCGTTTTTATGAATCCGCGCAATATGAAAACTTCTACTGTTTTTCGAACGGAAAGTCTTGTCACATTCATCGCAGGGAAACATTTGTACATCTTTTTTAGTATTGTGTGAGTTTTTATGGAAAGTCAAATGTCGTTCTTCAAAATAATGAGCGCCGCATACGTCACAAATAAACGTACCAAAGTGTTCGGCCATATGTTTTTTCAACGCGTGAAAAAATCCTACATTCTTCCCACATTCAACGCAAGTTAGCGTTCCAATTTTAAGCTTGAAAGGCATGAACTCATTCTGTACATCTTTGAATAGCTTTACTCCGTGTTCCGTAGTGATGTGCTGTTTAAAAGTATCGACACTATCGATTTTTTCATCGCATAGCCTACAGTCAATTCTATCGATATCAACTTGAATTAATTTCTTGGTGTCTAGGACATCTTTATACTTCTTTGGGTCATGAGTCATCGTATGTTCTCGTAACTGGGTTGGGTCTAGGAACATTTCTCGGCAGTATATACAATGATAATCGCTAAAGACTGTGATGAACGGACAGACGTAAGAGTTTTCGACGATTTTTACTGCGTTCCTGAGCACGTGAAGGTCTTTGTCGACTGTTACTGCTCGCCTGTAGAGTGGGGAGTCGGCTCGGCGGGGTTCTGAAAAGATAAGGTATGTGTTATACAGGGTGACTCAACTTGCGACCTGGATTAACTAAAATTTTGAGATAATTGGTGTCAAAGTCCTTGCACGTAAATGATTTTTGAAAATGGTTAATAAACTTTTTCCTTTCAACTGTTTTAGAAAATTTGGTTACATGGAAAGGTGTGATAAAGTATTATGTACCCAATGTAATAGCAATGAAGGCCATTAAATTTGAGAGTTTCGAGAAAAGATGTAGTGAGAATATTGTTTAAACAGCTTTGCGCAGTAAAGAGTTGTCAACAGAGCAGCGCTCGTCTATTTGATTTAAACTGACAAAATTTTGGAGTTTTAAGACTTGTGAACAGCGTTTCGAGGACTCCTACGATAACATTGATAGATGTTCGATACGGTACGGAACCGTATCGATCGATTGAATAGCTATGCAAGTGGTAGCAGAGTTGTCCAGCTAGGCTGCACTGCGTACATTTCAGTATCGCAACTCGTGGCTAATTAAATGCAAAATTAAAATATCTCACCATCAGTATGTTGCATCTGGTCAAGTTTTCTCTTCATGCTCTTGAGTTGGTCCAACATGTTCGTCTGGGCCGGGTCGACGGTGGCGCCCTCGGGTCGCGGCGACAACTCATCAACTGAGTTCTCTTGTATCTCTTCTACTTTTACTTGTATTGACACTGGAATTGAGAGGTCATTGTTTAATTAGAATGTTTAACTATTAGTATTGCTATCAAAGCCTCAACTTATTGGAGGAATAAAACCTCTCCTCTATTAATGAACAGTTTCAATAATAATAAGACTCTTTCAGTTCCAGTTATGCCACTGGATAATCATCCCTTTTTTGGTTCCTTATGACTCAGTGATCTATCAACCCAGAGTGATACTAGATTTTGAAACTGCCTTTTCTATCTGAATACTCTGAAGTAGTCAGATATGAAACGCCAACCTCACCTAGCTTTTTTTTTAAGTGAAAACTTCTTTAAGCGCGTTGGGCATTTTTTGAGATGGGAAAAACCATTAAACTCGAGACAACGAGCTACATTCGGATGTGTTCGGCTGTCCTCGGGATGTACTCGGTTTTAATGTATATCCGATATGTCAGTGAGTGATGGCAAAGTATTCTGTTTGTGTTTTGTTTTCTTTAATATAATATGACTTGTAAAGTGATTCCGATATCCTATTTACAAAATAAACAATTTCATTTTATATCACTTCCATTCCCTCTTAACTAACTTGTCCCATAAACTAATCCAAGTCCTATCAAAGTTTTTAAATGACGATGATATAAAAATTTAGCTTGGTTTGTAATAATAATAATAACTGTAAATATCTGTGTCGTTTTACAGTAGAGTAGTAATTAATATTCATTAATTTAAAAAATCATCTTAACTAACAAAACTTGTATTGTAAGATACAAGATTAAAAAATAACAACTACCACAACGTTCGATGGCTCATCTTGCTGTGCTGCTGTCATTACATGACGCTGGCAGGATAGTCGAAATCGGCTCAGTTGCCAATAAGAAAAAAAAAACATAGTAAGTTAAACATACATGTAGCTGTGCCAGTCTCTTTGCCCGACCCGGGCTCATTCTGTTCCGGCATGTCTTCAATAGGGTCAGTTACATGATCATCACCGTCGTTGTCAGAATCGTTGTTTTCTTTGAATTGTACGCCATCAACTTCTTGTTTTACTACTACTTTCATTTGGTAGTTGTTTTCGTTATCTGGAATGGATTAAGTTTTGAGTATGAATGTCGATGGCTATGTAGGGGACGACCAATGAAACAATTGATGGACTGTGTGAATGATGATATGGTTAGAAAGGGGGTGACTACCGAGATGACGACTAATAGAGAAGTATGGGAGAAAAAGACATGTTGCGCAAACTCCGAATAAATTGGGAAAAGGGCAGGAGCTTAGACCAAATAAAAAACCAAGACAGAGGGCTGTCAACAGTAAAGTGAGGCCAGTTTCGTAAACATGTGTGGACTTAGTGAGGTGTAGTTTGATTGTAAATGGTTGTAAATGTGTGCGTGTATGCACAGAGCGGAGGTGTAGTTTTGGCATACTTCACTGTATCGTTCTCAGCGCTCTGTCTTGGTTTTTTATTTGGTCTGAGGGCAGGAGATGATGGTGATGATCTGGAATGACATAAAACATAACAATTTTTATGAATCCCAACAGATTACACAGGCTGGCCAGGACATCGACGCGCAAACTGTTAGAATGGATTCAGCATATAATTATAGACCTCCCTAGCGAAGAAGGCTATCGTCGGTTATTAAAAAAAAAATCGCTGTTTCATAGAAAATGCATTTTCTTCTAAATCAGTAGTTTTTTTTTTTAATTGTACAACTAGCGCATAAAAGAAGCCCCGAGACTTTTATATACACCGAGCCGCGGGCGATGGTGGATAGTTAAGTCGAGGGGTAAAATGACTCGCTTATGCCCGAGTCTGACTCTGCTTTTACATTCGATTGCGAGAAAATGAAACGGGATAAAAGTTTGTTTTTTAATGTTCAACATGTGTCATTCGACTTAAAAAATAAAAAAAAATAACAATACATAATAAAATAACGACTTTAATCTGCGACTTTTTATTGTGCGTGTGGCTGTTGGGCCTTATTATCAAGTCTTAGAAAAAAAAATACTTTATGCACTAGAACATAAAAAGCGACATTATGTCGCCTACGCATAACATAAAGACGAACTTTTAGAGCATGAGAAGTGAAAAAGCTATTTATTCATCAGTTATAAATTTTAGAATCATGTACTGAATCCATGGTACCAGGTTGCGCGTCTATTTCCTTGCTGCTCTGTATTTTAAATCTTTAAATGTCGTATTAATTTGCTAAGATAATCCAGTTTGGGGTGCAGCAAATGTACAGAAGCCAGCACATCCAGCTACCCGAAACTGACAAATTTTCCCATTCAACCATGCTGTAACGATTTGAAAATCTATTAACCTTTTAACCGCCCGACTTCATAATAAGCGTTGGGGACACACGCCCGAAAAAAAAAAACGAAAAAATGACCAGATAGAATACAGCGTAATTACCTAAATAAAAAAGCAGTTTAAACAAGCTGTTGTATTTGGTCTTAAATTTACGACCCAGGCGAAATGGACACGAAAATATTTGTTGGATTAATCCGGCGTAAGTGGTTAAAAGGTTAAAGAAATTTTACAGATTGTAGTAATTTGATGTGCTGGCGCCTGTATCAGTATCTCCCGGGCCCCCGACTCATGGTACTGGAAGGAACAGTGGGGTTGAAGTTGTTAGGAGTCCGACATAACCCCCTGTTGTCCCGGATTTCCTTAAGAAAAAGAGAAACGAAGGTTTATTTGACTTGCCATCATGTATATGCATCATAGCGCTAAGCAGTTTCTCTTCGCAGACCAGCACTTGTTGTCTGAAGGCGCGCGCGTCTCTCAGACGTACCACGCATGTCGCGCAGATCAGGCGCTCAGACTCCTCGCCTTCCAAGTTAGAGAGCTGGGAAGAAAATAATTATATCTTGAATTAACTTTCTATAAAAATAACTTGTCCTATCTAAGAGAGCCGGGTAATCTGTAACAATGGAGACTTCGGACACTTTATTCTCTATTTAAGATTGTCTTCATGGTATTTGTTAATAAATTATTAACAAATACCTGTAATAAGATGTTGATTTTAATGACAATTATGAATACTATAATAGCACATTTGTTAACCAGTTACTGTGTTGTGGAGATCAGATAGACAGTCGTTTCTCGTAAAATACTGGTATTCAGCTGCATCTAGTTAGTTAGACTAGAAGCCAACCCCAAAATAATTAGGAAAAGGCAGGCAGATGATGATGAGATATAGCTTGGAACAGGTAACATGAGTAATAGGTATATGGGCTGGTGTCCGCAACTCCATGTCAATGCGCGTATTTTGCATATGGGTGGGAATTCGATCCACCCCAGCTCCTCGTGAAAGGCCAGCAATAACGTGACAAATAAAAGGTTAATTAATCAATCGCAAAGTCTGCCTATTGATGTTCCCTGCTGGGCATAGGCCATAAGCTGGGTGAGGGACTAAGGGAGTCAGTTCTTATCGCCGGGAGATACAGTGACAATTATCCTTTTCGGATTCTTTTCTGAGTTTTAGTACTGGACTTAAATATGGTACATAAAGATAGGTTAAAGATAGGTTTTGGCCAATTATGCTGGTTTAATCATTAACGCCACGAATGGGCCGATTATTATTATTATTATTTTGTTTTTTTCAAGGTCTATTACTACAAAGGTTGTTACAATAGTGTTTACAAATGATCTTATTTTATTTGTACACAGATCGTGATTAATTTTTGTTACATAGGCTATAGACGGCCGATTACTCCGCTTTTGATAGACAAAAGACTAATTCTTTCAACAAAGCGGTTCTAGTAATAGGTCAGCTCAATTTAGGGACGTAAAATAAGAGATTTAAACTAACCACTAGTCCAAAACAGTCGACAAACATATCGGCATAAACTTCGCGTTGACCCGTCCATTCGTATTCAACGTTCAATAATCGACACTTCTTGACTGCGCCACAGCATCTGCACGTGCCAGAGTCCACAATCGGACCCTTGCGGTTATTCGCGCTCATTTTATAGGAATATTCACATAGGAATTATAATAATTTCAAGCTTTTCCACTTCAAACGACACCCATTTCCATTCATTGATTTGTTTGACCTGACAGTGACACTGACAGTCTGTTGTTTGACAACAATTTATCACAGATTATGCCAAAGTTGCGTTTTGTTATCCAAATCATTCGAATCCACAGTGAGGTATTTTTTGGGTTGTGCTGTGTCAGGCAATAAACTCGTGCGGCAGTATCATCCAGAGTTAATTCAGATGGTAAAAATGTCTCTCCCTCTCCTGTCTCGCTTCCGCCCGCAACCTCCTCAAACCGGTGCTCTCGTCCCGAAACCCGGCGCGCGTCAAATTGGGCGTGTACAAATTGTACGTGCGCCCAATATTGACGTACGCCGCCCGCCCCGGCATAGTTCGCCCTCACGAGCGAGTCGAGCCGAAAGCTGCTCCGCGCGCAGAAAAGTCTGGCGCTGCGGACCATTACCGACGCTCCTCGTTTCGTGAGGAACGATGTCCTCGAACGGGACCTCGGGATTGAGAGCCTGGACGAGTTTGTGCGGCGACTCGCGAAGGGAATGTTCGCGCGTGCCGACGCATCTGCCTGGCCCCATGTCCAGGACATTGCGCCCTGGCACGCGCGCCCCCCCGACGCGAGACCCTTGCCCCGCGACCTGGTAGCGGACGACGACCCCATCCCACCGGATTGACTCCTCTGGTGAGCCGCACAAAGGTTACAAGCACTCGAAACAATTGAACTCTACACTATACACACATTCGTTGCGTAGCGTGCGCTAAGTTAATATAGGCACGTTACGTAGCGAACTCAGCCACTCACCACTATACAGACGCTATACTCAGAGGCGTATGCGCAGCGCGGGCCGCGATACGCGTAGACAATACCGCCCACACAAACATGACTGCTCCTTAGCCCGGAACGTGACCGGCTAGCTCTGGAAGCGGGACGGGCGGGAGCAAAACACCTACTTTCTGTAAGAGCGTCGAGTCGGCACCTCTGTCGCTGGTCGTCCTCCGCCGGGCCTCCCCCAGGCAACTGGGGGTCTCACCTGGCGGGGACAGACCGCCGAGGTGTCGTGAAGAAAGCGGCGCTGTGAATCAGCGTCGTGGCGCGCCTACAGAAAAACAACAAGCAACCACTCACATGGCCGCACGTTAAATTACGTGCGGCCAACACTCCGAAAGGCCATTGAAGCCGACCCATGGAGGGGTCTGTTTTAGCAGGCCACCGCATGGGCCTCCGTGGCCAGGGGGCGAAACCCCGGAACCGCTCGCCACGCCCCCTGAAAAACTACCGACCAGATTTTCATACGGTTTTCACCAACAATTGGACGGACTGATTCCAGAGGAAGGTTTAGGTGTATAATTCATATAACGTTTTGTTTAAATTGGCTGAAATATGATGATGATTGTTGAAGATGTCGGAAAAAATCATGACGTCTGGAAGTTTTTCAGGCGCGCGCTGCATATACATTGGATGAAATTTTGCACACAGAACCTGGATTAAAACATAGACGTATTTTAAATCGCGTCAGTACGTTCCCGTGGGACATTTCCGACTTCCACGCGAGCAAAAGCTAGTCTTATAAAAAAATTGCAGTTGCCCGCAGCTCCATCTGCGGACTGCGTCTATTTTTTAATACAAATATCCAGGATGAAAAATAGTACAGTACCTTCTTCAGTACCCAAGCAACTTATCTGTCAATGGTTCAGGGGTTTAGGCGTGAAAAGGTAACACAGACAGACACAGTTTCGCATTTAGGTAGGTATATTATTACTTTATTAGTTTGACAACTCCGTTCGTCTCGTGATCGCAAGCGCGACTGTTGAGCGTCCTGGGTTCGATGCCCAGATCGAGCAGTGTTATTGGACTTTTCCATTAGGAATTTCTCAGTGGCAGCTCGGAGTTTGGTAGTTGGTAGTCTGATACCCCGTGCCTCGGAAAGCACTGTTTCTACTCCATATGTACAGACGCCAGCACATCAAGCTACCCGAAACTGTCAAATTTTCCCAATTAACTTTAAACCTTATGCTTTAGCAATAAAGTTGAAAATCTATTAAAGAAATTTGACAGATTGTAGTAGGTTGATGTGCTGGCGTCTGTACATTCAACAAAAGAGATAAGTATGCAAGATCGTCGGATAAAGTTGAAGTTTAGTATGAAACCGATAGATGTTGCGACTGAAAAATTTGATAAATGAGCTGTTTCTTTTCTATTAATAAAATTAAATTTTATTCGAGAACATCCATCGATTTCTTACTAAACTTCAACTATATCCCGCTTATTATCAATTACGCCGCTGGTTAATCTGCGTTGAGATAGGTCACCATGACCAAAATCTGTCCTTGGAAAATGTTATTTACTAACTTTTTAGACCTTAGTATCCTGCTTAAGCCTATGAACTTTAATTAAAATCGGTTCATTCATTTCGAAAAACAAGGGCTGGAAAGTTTGTATGAAATGCCGTACGGCGTAAACGCTCATAAGTTTGGTTAAAAACAACAATTATATAAAAATATCAGTCACGAGTAGCAAGTTCAAGGTTTAACAAACCGCGAATTATTGAACAATTAAACAAAATGTCAGTCACCTGACCGGATCTTCACATGTGATATGAATAATAGAATAATTAATAATAAACCTACCTACTTAATTGATACTTGATTTGGCTTTTTTTACAAGCTTTTAAAATTAACTTGTTTCATTGGTAAGCAATAAATAATTAATTGCATATAATACGTGTTTCGACACGTATACAGACAGTATGTTAAGGGGCTATGTTGAAAAAAATGTGGTTTTTCTATTTCGTGTAAGTAACTTGAATAGGGATTTAACATTTTGGTATTATGTTTTTTGACTTTTTGGTCTAGTATCGTGTAAAAGAAATACTTCCACGATTCAATGAATTTTCCTCGATACAAAAAAATTCCAAAGTTATACCTACTTATCAATTTTTTACTTTTTGCGACATCACGGCGGCGTAACGCACAAGAGTTATTCAATGGAATTTACTTTAAAAAATAATTATCATATCAAAATTTACTCAAAGTAAATTTTATTTTGTTAAAAAAAGGAGTAAATTCGTTTTGGCACATACCTAAGTCGTTTTAATCCGAGCGCACGCACATTGTAGCCGCCAGTCACTCTTCTTTTGCGTTTTGAAAGTATATGCATCACTTTCGCTCGCTTAGTAGGTTTTCGAGGATTTTAGATTTTCGAGTTAAGTTCCATGGCATTAGTACCTAAGAACAGTGGTGGTCCAATGGGTGCCAGTGGTATCGGCTGCTACCTCCGTGGCTGCTACTTACGAGTTGTAGGTCGTATGTTCGAACTTCGAACCCAGTCAAGCGCTTTACGTTGTGTAAATTTTTTCATCACCACTGCTCTCAAAACGGTGAAGGAAAAAACATCGTGAGGAAACCGGCATGTCCTAGAACCCAAAAATTCGAAGACATGTGATATGACATCTACCAACCCGCACTGGGCCCACTGCTGGGACACAGGCATCCTCACTGTGAGAAGTTTTTTTTTCATTAAAGATTAATAAACAAATCGAAAGGAAAGTAGGTAATTATTTTATTCCTGATATATGCGTAGCCTATAAAACAGGTATTATTTGTTTGTCGACAATAGATACCTACGTAAACTAGTTTAAAAAAAAAACTGTCTTATGTAAAACGTGATTTGCCTTGCGGATAGTTTTGGAAATTTGGATTTTGGACTTGTGAACAGCGTTTAAAGGACTCCTACGATAACATTGATTGATGTTCGATACTGGGTACCGTAGGCCGTACGCATGGATTATATAGGTTTTAGGCCGTACCATCTTCTATAATATCAATCTATAATATAAAAATGAATCGCTGAATGTGTTGCTAAGCGCAAATCTCGAGAGCAGCTGAACCGATTTCGCTAATTCTTTTTTTGTTGTGTTCTGTCACAGATAATATAATACTCTAGTAGTTCGGTATTGTCAGGACAAGGTATTTAGAAAAAAAAAAAATTGTTCGAAAAAAAATTGCACCCGTGCGAAGCTGGGGCGCCCGGGCGGACCGCTAGTAGATATATGAATTTACATTTCTATGGGCCCCCGTACCTACGTCAGTGGTAACTTTGACCTTGAGTTGGCCTAGCGTAGTACGTTTCGAGTATCAATAGAATAAGAGGCCAGCCTTTATAGGTGTGGCGGCATCTACATCGCCCGAACCCATTGATGTGGAGATCAGATAGGCAGTCGCTCCATGTGGTTAGACTGGAAGTCGACGCCGATGGGAAAAGGCTAGGTGGATGGAAGGTCGACAAGCGTCACGTGGGACGCCCCGCAGCTAAATGGACCGACGACTAGGCCAAGACTGGATGCGGATGGCGGAGGACAGGGTGTTGTGGCGCAGCCTGGGAGAGGCCTATGTCCAGCAGTGGACTGCGATAGGCTGAGTTGATTTGATGGAATCCTTGCCATCACGGGGGACGAGCATAGTTTATTAACTTACAAGTTTTTTTAAATATGTAGCAGGTTTACTTTTTATTGTATATTGCGGTTTAGTACGAACTGGGTAATTCCAATTAGCTTACGTCAAGTTTTTAAATGATGACCTAGCGCAGGACGATTATATACTAAAAAACGGTTCAAGTATCACATTGGCGCTTTTTATATGCGTTTTTTTTATAGTCTAAACATCAAAATAACAATTTCGGAATCCATAATTATTATACAAGAAAAGAATCAGTTTTGGTAATAACATTTGTGGAGATGCCCGTTCGTGTGTCGTGTGGACAGATTGATAATAGTGGTACTTAATATTAATTTATTTAAAAATGAATAACAAATATTTTATTATTATTTTTAACGTGTTTGTGTTAAACTTGTATTCTTCGAAATGTGACTTTGATGTAGAGGAAGGTACGTAGAAAAACTAGTGTTTTGTTTGTGGATCTTGGCTGAAAAAATAAATTTTAGGTACCTACATAATTATCCAGATTTAAAAACAAAAAAAAAACAAAGTTAGTGTTAGGGACTGCCGACAGAAGTGAAAACTTAAAAGTACAGTCCGTTCGCAGTAATTAATTTTACCTATGCTTTTGCATCACTGTCAAAATCACAGTGATCTTTATAGCCGTGGCAATAAAGTTGCTATTAGATTGCTGCCATTGCCAAGACTGTCAGAATCACAATGATCTTTATATTTGTGGCAATAAGGTTGCTAGTCGGTAGCTGCTGTCAGAGGTAAAAAAACTGGACTGACTGTATGAAACAAGCACAACATCATTTTGACATTTTAACAACATTCATTGCTTTATTTACGTTGCTAAGCAGATAAATTTTTCGAAAATATGAAGCAATGGATTAGCAAAATCCTTCAAACTACGCAATTAGGGTGCCGTGCAGGTCATACTCATCGCTCCCCCCTAGCAACAATCGCTCAACGCGCATAAAGAAGTTTTTACTTCAAAAATGTTTTTGTTTTATTAAACTTTTGGCACATAATTCGATATAACTATATGCGGTTTTTCACTAACTGATAAGAAATACATCCTGCAGAGGTATTTTATTATGGAATCTTGCCTCGTATATGGTCTAGTGGATGCAATAAGTGCTACTGATGAGCTGGGGTTCGATCTAAGTAGGTTTTACGGGCGGTAACCGAAGAAGTAGTGTTTAACTCATTACCTAGCAGCCTGCAGTCTGAATTTGTCTGTTGATTCGTGTCCGGTTGATGGCAATAGACTCGCCCCATACTTAAATACCGGATGATTTTTTTTACCGTCTCGAAATATTTTACAGGGTGTTCTTCCCACGAATATGAACAACTTTCATTATGGGACCAACTCTGACATCACGAAAAAAAACATTTTGGTCTAGAGGTAAGTACTTTTGTATTAAACAGCTAATTTTTTTTCGTGATTTCAGAGTTGGCCCCGTAGTGAAATTTGTAGGTACATATTCATGGGTAGAACACCCTGCAAAAATTTCGAGACGGTAAAAAAATCATCCGGTATAACAGTGAGGAAACCGACATGTCTTAGTGTCTTAGAACCAAAAATTCGAAGACATTATGAAATCTAACAACCCGCACTGAGCCCGGGTGGTGGATTATGGCCCAGTCCTTCTCACAGAGAGGAACCTGCGTCCCAGCAGTGGCAACAGTAGGGTAGTTCTTCAAAAAGTATTCTCCGCGTAACTTTCATGGAGATTTTTTTTTTTTTAATAATCTACAAATAAATGTACATACATTTAAGACGCTGTAAAAATAATACGTATTTTTTTTTATTTCATGTAAATCGGTGCATAAATTACAGAGATATTTTATTTTGAAATTTCAGTGCCCACGAAAGTTACGAAAGACGGCACGAAAGTTACAAACATATTTTCTACAAGCAAATTATAGTATAAATCCTTATTTTTTCTCAAATTTCCAGTCTATAAAAGAAAAGACTTATAATTTATAAATCAACTTGTATTTCAGATCAACAATTATAGTGTTTTTAGATCAGCTTATTAGTACTTATTATTAACTTAGGTTGCTAACAATTGCTTTTCTCCCGGAAATTTAATTTTAAAATTTACAACATAAACATAATTATTACTTACTACTATTTCTAGCAGATAATGTGTGCTTTTGAATAGAAATACTTATATCATATCATTTTCTGCCAGCTTCAATGTGTTGTTTATACTGTCTAGTTGGAGTTACCCGTCTTGAAATGAAGTCGCTTTTTTGAGATCCAAGCGATGATGGTGGCACTAGTTGAGGAGTAGGTGATTTAGGAGAGCACAGTGGGTCTTCAACTACATTTGGAGATTCGGTTCACTCGATCATATTTTCCTGAAGAGCAATGTTCTGTCGCTCTTTCATTCTTTGACGGAAAAGTCGGCTTTTTATACGGTTTTGCTCTCTCACGGCTCTTTTCCTACTACTACTCATTTCACTAACTAGGATGACATTCCCTTCTGCTTTTCTTTTGTAGTACCTTTCTCTTGCCTTAATTTTTTCTGCATTGTGTAACACTGTATCATTTTTTATTCTTCCTCTTCTTCTTATCTCTGGGAGACGCTTTTTCTCCCGTCGCTCCTTTGCACTTTGCGGTGCCATAGTTTAGGTTTGAACATAATCTGAAAATAATTTTAACCAGAAATATTAATACGACTGCTGTGAGTAATTAATGTAGGTACAGTACAAGACTTGAGAAAGTATAAGCTGAAGAGCTATGAAATGAAAAGCTGTCGTTGGGACTTTTTAAGCAAGATGGATACAATTGATAAAACAGCCCAGTTAGGGGTTGGATTTTTTTTTAAATTGGCTTTTTGATAACCTATAAACAGAAAGACATACCTACTACGAGTCGTTAAAAGCTTCGCGATAATCGAGTAAATGCATCTGTAGCGTCACAAGTAATCTAAAGTTATCATTCAATGGAGATTTATAACTTTCGTGGTGCGCTAGCCAACTTTCGTGGACAAATAACCACGAAAGTTGTGCCACGAAAGTTACGAAAATTTAAAATTTTTGAGAATTACGACTTTACTTATAGGTAAATAAACAAACAAAGTACTTGGGAATAATCTCGAAGATCTATCTTATTCCATAATACAAAAAGAGTTGGAAAATTATAAGCATTATCCTTCAAAATATGCGCATGAAAGTTTCTAGACCAACGTTACTTGAAAATATTCAAAGAATAACTCACCTCATATTTTTTTTGTTTAGAAGCGATGATTGTACATGTCTCCCCCACTGACGCCGGGATCCTACTGAGCGTCCGAGCAGCTAAAACTTGTAGCGACAAGTTGGCACTCTTGGAAGATAGGTGCAGTTTTGTTGCGCGTTCTCGAAACTAACAAAATCGTGTGACTGAGACATAATGCCTATTAACTATTGTAAATTAAGAGATTAAATTAATGTTCTTTGCTAATTATGATGCATAGTTAAATACAATTAATTTGATGTATTACATTATATGCTTAAGAATTGAATACAAAAGTTATCAAAGTTTCCCGTGAGCGCGAACAGAGTGTGACGCGCGAAGAACACCGATTTTGCTCCCGTTTTCGACATTAGATATTTTTTTTTATAAACATTATAAATAATTTTAGATGTTTAATCTTTAAATTATGTACACATATAAATAAAGATTAATCTGTATTTGGTCCTAAGACTAAATGTTTAATAGGATACGAATTAAGACCGTGTGACCGCGTTTTGAGGGACCTCGAAGAACTACCCAGTACCGATAGGCTGCTAAAATATAACTGGCGAATTATGAGTAATCTATTGGTGTGTCCTCTGCCAATCGCTTCGCGAAATACAGGCATGATATTACTTCTGAATTCTCCAAGACTGCGTGTCGCATTCACGCGGGGTCGGCCTTAGGTACCTACTTGTCCTTCTTTTCAACTCAAGCACGATTTTATGATGTTAGATACAAAATTATGTTAAGCACGTTAAGGCGTTGGTCCCGGCTGTCCACAGAGTACTTTTTGAGGCTGTCATTCGTGGATCTTTGACAGTCGTTACGGGTCGTCAGAAGCCTGAAAGTCTGACAACCAGTCTTACCAAGGAGTATCGTATAATTGTGTAGACTGGGCTGTGGAAGTCAGATAGGCAGTCACTTCATGTAAAACATTGGTATTCAGCTGCATCCGGTTAGACTGGAAGCCGACCCCAACATAGTTTCGTATAATTGTGTAGACTGGGCTGTGGAGGTCAGATAGGCAGTCACTCCATGTAAAACACTGGTATTCAGCTGCATCCGGTTAGACTGGAAACCGACCCCAACATAGTTGGGAAAAGGCTAGGCAGATGATGATGATGAGATATTAAATTATGTTAATAAAAGTTAATTGGATGTCATGACGAGAGCAGTGGTGTCCCAGTGGTATCGGTCCCAACTACTAGTAAAGCACTTTACTTACGGTGAAGGAAAACATCGTGAGAAAACCGGCATGACCTAGAACCAAAAAAGTTCGAAGACATGTTGTGATATCTACCAACCCGTACCTACCGGGGCTGCGTGGTAGATTATAGCCCACTTCCTCTCGAAGAGGCCTGTGTCCCAGCAGTGGGAACATTATACGCTATACCTATATATGCATTTCGTCACAGGATCACAGTGTTACGACGGGCGAGGCAAGAACGGAACCTGTGTCAACGCATGCCAGTGTCTGTCTGTGATTGGAGATGTCAAGAAAAGGGAGTATCCCCAGGTATGTCAGTCTTCACTGTTATGTTCGTATTCTTTCATGGAGTCAAGAGTGCATATATACTACAAAGCTCGGTCGTGGTTAAATGATTAACCAGCCAGTATAGGGTGCTCTGAACGTATATTGAAGCATCGTTCCTTGTAAGGCATCGTCCTAATAGAAAGCGAATGCGCGATCATCGCGCGAGTAAGCGACGCGACCATCGCGTGTTCGCGCGATAGCAAAAACTGGGTGTCCTAATAGAACGCGAATACGTGATCATCGCGCGAATTTACGACGCGAAAGACAGTGGAGTACGGTCTAGTTTGGCACTGGCACGGCCGGTACCAACAATCACGGACGTCAGAGACGCTCAATTTTTGCTGTCGGGAAATATTTGGATGATCTAGTTATTTTGAGTCCTAGATTCTGAGTCGCGCGAGCGCGTCGTGTGATTCTCAGTTAGGACACCTATTCGAGTTCAATATGTTTGATCGCGCGTTCGTACGACTAAAATTCGCGCGAACCTACGATGATCACGCATTCGCGTTCTATTAGGACGATGGCTAAGAGGTCAAACACAATGATATTATGTACAATATCAAATAATGATGACTCACTTCCTGGAAGCCACCACCAATAGCTTTTAAATGGATATTTATTAGGATGAACCGTCAGATCCTGGGTTTTTATTTATTGTATTGGAAATGTTCAGCCGGTCGATTCTGTAAGAATCTTTAAAAAAAGTTAGGTGAAGTGAGCTGTCATTCCATCTGATGCTATAGGGATTTACAATAATGACAGCATTGACAGCTCACTCCACGCTCACTTCACCTAAGTTTTCACGGTGAGATGGTTACAGAATCGCACTGCTGGTCATGGAGTCAGAGTGGGCGAAATTGTTCAGAGGCTGGTCGCCCCTTCACCTGACCACTAGGATGGCTCAGTCACGTGTAACATTTTTCAGATCTGCTCATTCCATGGGAACACGCCCATCATATGCTGTACCGACTGCGAAAAAGTTAAACATATAAAGTTAGTAAGTATTTCACAATTTTACAATTTACAATACGTAGACATAACTTACGAAGCTAATGGCTATATTATTTGGCCGTAGTACCGATGCCCGTTGGGGTAAAGTAGCTATGTAGTTTAAACGTGGAGACTACGAATCGGCAAATTAACCCTGTACTTACCTGCGACGCTACGACGCCCTCAAGCCAAATTAGGTTCATCTGCTTACCTCACAAACGAAAGTATTCACAAGGATTTAAAGATAAAAACAGTCATAGAGCAAATCAAAGCTAATTATATTCAACATACACCACCAGATTAAAAGTACATCCTAATCAATTGGCAAAGAAACTGAAAAGATGGGCACCCCAAGACCTACTTACAAACAGCATGAATGAGCTGTATCTAGTCCATCGGATGGGACAGTGGCTTCTTAACCTATTGCTAAATGTCTGGCATTAAAAAGAAGGAGAAAAAAAAACTAAGTATTTAAGTATCTAATTAGTTTGCCTCTTCCTTTTCAGTAAAGCCATCGTCGACAAAACTGGAGGAATACATTTCAGGACGGGCAGAAAAGCTTATGATGGTACGTTTTCAAAAGTTTGATACTAACTACAATACTTCCTAGTATTTCGTCGTTCTAGTGACGGCGCACTATCTTTCACAACTTACTGCGTTTTCTGAGCCTGGGTCACAGGTTCAATCCCCAGGTCGGACAAAATGTATTATTGGGTTACCCTATGTATTAGAAGTCTCTCACTAGCACCCTAAAGGTAGGATTGGAGTCCATGCCTAAGAGCGTTTACGACGTACGGCATTTCTCATACAAACTTTCAAGCCCTTGTTTTTTGAAATAAATGAACCGATTTTAATGAAACTTCATACGCATACTTGCAGGATACAAAGGTCTAAAAAATTACTTAAAAAAGAGAACTGGAAATCTCTGTTTCTATGGAAACTTTAAAATCGGTCTAATTTATATATAATTAGTGTTATAACACAATTTTTCGAAAATGTTCTTAAGTAACTTTTTAAACCTTGGTATCCTGCTTATGCGTATGAAGTTTCATTAAAATCGGTTCATTCATTTCGAAAAACAAGGGCTAGAAAGTCTGTATGAAATGCCATTCCAAAGCTTGGTCTTTTTGTTTGCGTTTTCTACTTCCTTGGCTTTCTCGTCATGAAGACGCCTCTTCTTCTTTATCAACCATAGATATTTCCGTTTGTCCTGTCCAACCTTCAAACACTTGTAAAGGTTTCTGTGCTTCTTGCGAACAAGCTTCTCTCTCAGCGTGAATGCGAGTCGCGCGCGCGCGCGTGCGTGCGTGATGCGTGTATACTTTTATCTCCTTTTGATAGGGATGCTCTTAATGGCATTCCTCCAACGCCTCCAACATGACGCTTTAAACTGGCAAAATGTGGATAGTCTACGTCTACCTACCCCTCTGGCTATCCCTTCGCGGTAAACCTACAGGCGCAGTGGCATAACTATACCGTTTGGGGCCCGTGGCAAATTCAAGGGATGGGGCCCTCCCTCCATGTAAAGAAGCTCAACCAGCGTAATTTTTTTTTTTACTAGCTCTTCTCCCGCGACTTCTTCCGCGTAGATTTCATGTATTCCCCTACAAAATGTAACACCTGACTGTTTCGTTGGTCTGGTGGTAGCAAGCGCTACTGCTGTCTGCTGAGCATGAGGTCCTGTCCAAAAAATTAGACAAACAATGGGAAAAAGCTACAAAATGTTCGAAACCTGAATGATGTCCTTTGTTGCACATTTTCAAAAAAGGTTTGATTTTATAAACTTATGTTAGGATCCTCCTGTGCTCATGGCCCACTCGGGCACAAAATGCCACCCTATAGAACTTACGCCACTGTAACAGGCTGGATGTTTTGTCATATTGTATGCCTTACCACACTTACCACTGCGTTTATACACATCTTAAAACTTTTCAGCTCTCGATTTCCTTTCTTCAAAGATACGTCTTACCCACAGTATGTCTGGAGCACCTGGCCAACCTGCCATACGAAGGCTGTCCGACTTCAGGGCTGATGAAGCGCTGGCACCAGGAGGAGCAATGCTACAAGTACTCACACGGGGGCCCTCGCATGTCGTATGGGGTGTACGCCGCGCACATCGGGTACGACGCGAGGAGGGGGCAGTTCCCACATATGGTAAATCGACAATGATGATCAAATTGATCAAATTCTACGTAAAAAAAAGGATAAAAATGCTTCTCCAGCGTGTATCAGAATCGAGAAAAAATAATCAGCACATTTGGGTCAAGTAGTTATTGAAGTTTTGTATGGGACAGTTGAAATATTTTTCACGATTACAATATTGGTTCCATAGAGAAAAAAATTCAGTTTGATGGTCTGTACCACGCCCTTACCTAAACTTGACCACATTTTCCTGATAATGCTATATACCTAGCGAAACTCTGCAGACGCTAGACGTGATGATTATCGATAATATAATCTAATGATGATAAAATTTATTGAGAAAATGCAACTAAATATTTACACTAGATCTATACTAAATTAAATGACTATAAACCAACTTATTATATAAATAAATACAAAACAAAGGACACTTAGGCGTCGAAGTACTCGTCCGCATCGCTGTTATCCGGCGACGTGCCCAGAAGACTGGCAGAGTTAAATGATGATAAAGCAAAAAAGAAGATAAGTACTAGCAGCCGTACACCTCGTCGAAATGAAGATTTTAGTCTTTTTTTTTTCACTTCTGCGATTGCGAGATTTGCGACTGAAATAAAATAAAACAAAGTTACTTTTGACCGCTTACTTTTTGTAAACTACACAATCGATTTTGCCGTGTTAGGTACTTGTCAAGAGTATAACGTTAGGCTCCTTGTTCTATCTGTCATCTGTAGTGCTGCTAACATTATTTATTTATTTTATATACTTACTTTATTGTACACCACAAAAATATATAACAAAAAAATACATCAAAAACTATAAAATACACTATGGGCGGGATAATAGCAACACACACACACACTTCACACACACACAACACACACATACACTTCACACACACACACCACACACACACACCACACACACACAACACACACACAACACACACACCACACACACACTACACACACACATTACACATACATCACATCTTAACATTTATTTGTTATGTTTGTATTTTTTTATCTTCTAAAAGAAATTAGTTACAAACGTTAATTAATTAAACGCTCTTGTTTTCATTTCTTCACGATTCCGTTTGTTAAATGTTTCTATAAATTTCCAGGCACTCCTAGGGTATGGAGGGGGTATGGACACGGCTCACTGGCTGTGTGGTGGCTCCCTCATCAGTGACAAGTTCATTCTTACAGCTGGACACTGCATCTCCAGCGCTCTGCTGTAAGTTATTACGCGTTTTATCTATTTACATCAAATACTAGCTTATCGTCTAGTGCTTCGTCTGCGTGAAACACATCTTATTAAATTAATAAACGTCTTTCCAGAGGTAAAGTCCGTTTCGTGGCCATGGGTATCTTAAAGCGGACGGATCCGCCGGAGCGCTGGCATCGGTACCACGTGTCACGCATAGTGCCGCATCCGGAATACCACGCGCCGTCGAAGTACCACGACATCGCACTGCTTGAGACTAACACTAGGTAAAATGGTTTGATTCCTAACTTCTGCTGAAAAACCAAAACAGGCAAAGGTATTAAATAATAACTCTCATTTAAGATCTGCACTTTCTGTGTGGTGTCTCACTAAGGGGAATCCTGTTACAGCCCGATTCAAAATGTATGGCTTCTTGGAATATGCGTGTATTCCCGTTCGTTCCATCGACTTCGTCCCCTTCGTAGGACGAACGCGATGATGCGAGTCGCTGCGCTGTAAGAAATTCACATGTTTGCGGAGGTGAAGGGTGCGGTACTGCGCAGCGAGTAGCGCACTTCAGAGCCGCCATAAAGTTTGAATCGGACTGTATACCTACCCAGTAACTGGGTTGTGGACGTTAGATAAGCAATCGCTCCATGTAAAATACTGGTATTCAGCTGCATCCGATTAGACTGGAAACCGACCCCATCATAGTTAGGAAATAGCAAGGCAGAAGATGATTTGGGTAGGCCGTGAGGTTCTGTCGGCAAAATGTCCGTAGGGCTCTGCTGGTGAAACGGAAATAAATGAATGTTCCTGTCGACGAACAGTCCAATGGCGAATCAGTCTTAGGAGAACGGTTGCGGACCAAGTGGTTAAATTATCCGTTTAGTTAACCGCCTGGCCTTTTGAACTTTGGAAGTAGTGCTCGCCTGGCTTCGCTCTCTCGGCTCGCACGCGGTTTATCACAGTTCTAACCTAACCTATTTGGTCGGGGTGCCCTGGCTTAGTTACTACGACCAATTCGGGTCGCGTGTGATTACAGTTCCAACCTAATCTAAAATTGAATATCATTCAGGCCGTTAGTTGAACGGCCGCCGTTTAGTTGAAAAGCTAGGCCGTTAACTAAACAGCTAATGAAACCAGTTGGCTGCGACATGTACATACTTAAATTGTCAGAATACATACTTACGATTACTCTGCCTGTCATTCCAGGGTGACATTTAACCTGCATGTGTACCCAGCTTGCCTAAACATAGACGATCAGTTCCTCGGAGTGGTGACTGCCACGGGATGGGGGGCGTTGGGACATAATATGCAGTTAGCTGATACGCTTCAAGCTGTAAGTATCAGATTTCATAATAAGTAGTATTGTAGCAGTATCTACAACCCCACATGCGAACTACGCGTCGTCATACTGACGGCACGCAAAATCCTGCATCTCGCAAGTATAGTTTACCGCGCTACTAGCCCGGCATAAATCATGGGGCAGTTGCCCGCCAGGCACAACACCCGTCTAGTCGGAGGATCCTCTCTTTTCTATGGAGGTTGAGTGAACTTTACACCCTGTTCCTCATACCTCTAATAGTATGTTGCTTTGATTATGACGGGTCCGTTTACCTAGTGATCGCAGGCGGTCGGTCACTATTAGTAAATTCGCAGAACTTGCAGCCTGGAGACTGGAGTTGTACCCATTGACTTGAACTTATTACCTTAACAAACTGGCTAAACGTGGGTGTACTGCCGATCTGCCCCTCCAGGAGGTGATGTTATGGCTTCAAAAATATAGAAAGTCAATTTTAAGCTCATTAAAAGGCGAGTGCCTCGCCTCGGCGTGCGAGTTTTTTTGAGTTCGAACTCCCACTCTTTCTGCTATGACAAGCTATATTTGACTTTGCCTTAAAATACGGAAGGCGTAAGGAGTGTCTACCCACATACATTTGACCCATCTAGTCTTGTAATGGTCGGCATATTCTAAAGGTTTTAAATAAATTTTCAGGTATCTCTCCAATCATTCTACGAGGAAGCGTGCGCAGTACACTACCCGCCACACAGACACCTGCTGACCGGCTTCAACGGCACCATTCAGATGTGCTACGGAGATGAGATGGGCGGCAAGGATACTTGTGAGGTGGGTTGATCTGGGCCTAGCAGGTTCCTTAACCCTGGTGTGTAATTTAACATTGACCCTGCTTGCTAGCAAGCAGGGTCAATGTTAAATTACAAGCTTAAACTAAAGGCAGAAAATTATAAATCTGTTTTGGTTTAAGTATGTAGATACTTACTGCAAAGATATGAAGTATTGGCCATCTTTTTAACACAAAAGGAGGATCTTTTCAATCAATCTCCAACAGTTCCGTTAATTCTTGCTTCTCCCACAGGGCGACAGCGGCGGTCCCCTCCAAGCGAAGCCGTACCTCTCCAAATGCCTGCACACGGTCATAGGGGTCACCTCCTATGGCCGCAACTGTGGCTATTCCGGCCAGCCTGGCATATACACGCGCGTGAAGTTTTACGTGCCTTGGATCGAGAGCGTAGTGTGGCCTTGAAGGAGACGCCAAGATTGTTGAGGAATATTTTGCTTTGAAGTGGTAAAGTTTGATAGTGAAATCTGTAGACCTTAGGATCTCAACCTTTCTTTGCCCACCTTTGAGATTTTTGTTTTTTAGAACCCCCCAATTTTGTATACTTACCATCTATCGCGAATCTAAAACAGCTATTGCAACGATTATATAATATTTAGATGTGTAATATTATATAGTCGTAAGATAGGATATACATATAATTTTCTCTGGGTCTTCTACGGCCCTCTCGAAAGTCTCAACACGAGGGAGCGTTGTCGCCCACGTTGCGGACCTATGCTTTAAACGAATAGACCGTATATTGTATTAAGCTAGTCGTCCATCTACAGCCCTGTCAGTCTACCAACCAACTCTGCCGAGTTCTCTATAAAGAGAGAGGTGGAAGGAGAGTAGAGAGGCATTCGCCATAGAGAACGAGCTTATAAAAAGTAAGACTAGTGTTATATTCTCCCTTCTGCCCGAGACTTCGTCTGCGTGAAATTTTTTGTTTTATCATAAAATATATCCTATGACGCTCGGCATTGAGTGTAGCTTTCTATTCTATGAAGATTTTATAAGAATTTTCCGAATATTCCCGATCAGGTAACACCTTGTCGTCCATACTGTTGGTGACCGAAAAAAAAAAGTTTCTTTCGTCTGCATTGTTGACGAACGGATGTTTTTTCTCTCGATCAGTAGGTGCTTCTACTATCTTTTACAAACAATTTTACCTCATTATAATAATTAGTTTAGTAAGTGAACCTGTCATTACTGTGATGCTCGTATAATTTTAGTATGTAAATAAATTAGTAAAAATACAAATTACTCCATTGTTTTATTGAGTTTTATACATAGAACTTGTGACGTCAGTGTTAATGTTAAGTCCTTATAGGTACTAATAATAAATATCAACCTTATTTATCGAAATCCAGAAATCGGCCAAATGAGACACAAAATTACTTTTCAGGCTGAGAGTGAATATTTGAAGGAATAATAATTATATTATATTCTGAAATTTTTGAAATTGCAAAACAAATTCGGGAGTTTTTCTCTGCATATCACCCGCAGGTTGTCTGGTGGAGAATGCCTACAGTTCTTTCCCCAGTTATTTTAGCTCTGAATTTCATCACTGTCAAAGTCCCAGTCCTCTTTAACACACTAATATTATAAGGGCGAAAGTTTGTGAGTGTGTTTGTGTGCTTGTTACTTCTTCACGCACAAACGGCTGAACGGATTTGGATGAAATTTGGCACACAGATAGTATATAACCAAGATTAACATATAATGATCGACACTTATGCGGGTAATACCACGGGGCGCTGCTAGTTCTGGTTATAATACCGAATACGGTTGCTGTTGGGTTGTCACTGACTAAGTCTGTCCAAATCACATTGATCTTTATTTACGTTACAATTAGGTTATAGTTGGGTTGCTGTTGTCAGAGACAAAAGTACTGTGAAAGGACTGCAGCTATAGCATCAGGTCCGCCTCTGTATATGCTTGAAGTATTAAATATTTACATCGGTAATTCTACTTCTACAGCATGTATCTTTTTAGTCATCATCATCTACCCTCTTTTGCTTATCCTTTGTGAGACATTTTAGACTGTTTCGCTACTATAATTTCCTCTCCGTTTTTTCTGCCATCGATTTGAGTCTTTCTGATGACATCCTCTCCTTAGACAATAGGGAATGTTTGGTATGACTTTCTTCAGTCAGATTCATCATTCATTAGTTCAATTTCCGTATTTTTTAAAACGTTTGCATCCTAATCTCAACATAACTGTCAAAAATTTCAAAATTTTCAGTATTTTTGACCTTTTTGACAATTATTGTCGCTGAGATGAGATTGCGATTTGCGAGTTTGCGACTCAAATTCAAATTCCAATGTTTGTTATGTACGAGAATTGGCCTTTAGGTATCTTAAAAAAAATTGATCTTCTGTCTCACTCTCACTGCACAATATCACCATAAGACGGATGCCACTGTTTCATGTGTTTACCATAATCATTTTTTATTAGGAACCCCGCGCCGCAGTCCGCGCAATTATATTTAAAAACTGTTAAAGTTCCATGAGTCTTCATGTGTTTATTAAGAGTCTTTTTATGCATGTAAGCATTTTTACATATGGAACAAATGAACTTTTTTTCTCCTGTATGTACGGTCAAGTGCTGTTTTAATCTCGACTCTATAGCAAAGCATTTAGAGCACACTTCGCATTTGTGTTTCTCTGTGTGAAATCTTGTTAGATGTTCGGTTATCGCTCTTCGGGTTGAAAAAGTATTTTTACAGATGTGACAAGAGAAAGTGTTTGCAATTCCATGGACTTTCTTCAAATGCAGTAATTTGGCGTAGTGCTCTCTAAAGGTTTGGGGACATTTAGGACATTTTTTAATATTAGCTCGTTTTCTTCCCTTATGCACTATATCTGTGTGGTATTTTAACTGACTTTTTTTCAAGAAACTTATGTCGCAAAGTGTACAAGTGAAAGTGTTTGACAAATGAGTCTCTTTATGTTTCATGAGCAGATGCTGGTATAAAAACGCTTCTCCACAGTTTTCACACACTACTTTGCCAACGTGACTGTTCATATGACCGTTTAATAAGTTAAAATTATGAAAGTTCTCGTTACAAATGTGACAAACAAACTTATTACCTATAAGCTCCAAGTTATATTCTGTCATGCCATTGCTAGATAAAAAGAAATGTTTATCGTGCTTGTTCTTAAGATGTTCTCTAATCTTGTTGAGATTGGGATAATTTTCGTCACATAACCGACATTTTAGTTTCGAAATATCTACTTGTAAGCATCTTTTACCTTTGGTCACATACTTTTCGTAAATTACTTCTTTATTATCGATTTCGTGGGTTGCAGTATGTTCTAATAAGGCTGCCGGCTCTGAATGGTGCTCCGTGCAGAAGAAACATTTGAAGCTTGTTCCCTTAAATACAAAAGGTCTCACAGTCGTACATGCAAGAAACGTAGATGCATTTTTTCTTTCTGGAACCGTTAACTGCCATATACTTGTTTCGAGCACCACTGGGTTGTCGCCTGCGAAATGAAATGAGTAATTTAGAGTTTGTAAAATCTAATATTTATAACTTTAAGGAATCTATAGGTGCCTCTAATACCTGGTTAATTATTTGAATACTTACTAACGGCATAACGAATTCCTATAAACTTTAAGGGAGTGTATTTTTTTTGCATGATTCAGCTTCTCTTCAATAAATGAAACAAGAACGAAATACTTATTGTACTCATTTCATACTGAATAAAAAACATAACTAAACTTAGTTCTACAAGAGATCCATTAAATCAGTCAAACTTCTGTCAATTAGAATACTGTTTTTCATAGTTTACCTAAACATTCATGAACAAATTAAAAAGTATGTCTCAATGGCCGTTAGAGGCGCCCAACTGGGCCTACATGGCCCAGTTGGGCGCCAATATAATGTCAATACAAGACATTATTATGAAAATAATTAACGGTAGTGAAACAATGTCCTGTATACTTTAATTAATTAATGACCAGAATAA
The DNA here is from genome assembly GCA_963669345.1 of Gortyna flavago. NCBI lineage: Eukaryota > Metazoa > Arthropoda > Insecta > Lepidoptera > Noctuidae > Gortyna > Gortyna flavago. The sequence goes on along the minus strand of OY770155.1, from coordinate 3,892,500 downwards.
TCGAAAAGGGTCCTTGGGTGCCATTCCTTTATGTGTCTATTGTAGTCGTTCCTACTGGGAAACCCGTTTCCACAAACTGAGCAATTGAATTTAATGTACTGTTCTCCCTGAACATGCGTTCTCATATGTAGTTTTAAACTCTTCTGATGTCTGTAAGCTTTCTGACAAAGAGAACAAATGAAATTCCTTTCTCCGGTGTGAGAAACCATATGTTTCTTTAAAGAAGTAATGCAGCTAAAACTCTTTTTGCAAACTTCGCACTGCGTTTTCTCGGTATGCAACTTATTTGTGTGCATTGTTAGTGCTCTGCGGCTTGGGAACACTGAATGACATACTTCACATTCAAATGTAAAGGTAATCCCATGTGCTTCTTTCAAATGCTTCAACTTCCGAAAGTGTTCAGTAAATCTTTCGGCACAATGTGGACATCTTAACATTCTCATCTTCGTCGTCCCTTCGTGAGCCTTTTCTACATGATATTTTAAGTTAGAATTTGTTGTGTATACTTTGTTACATTTGTTGCAAGGATACCCTCCTGGTAGGTGGATTTCTTTGTGCTGTATCAACCGCTGATGAGTCATAAAGCCTGCCCCGCAAGTTTCACAAACTGCGTTACTAAAATGTACATTCATATGCCTGTTTAGGAGTATAAAAGTCTGGAAGATCTTGTTGCACATATGGCAGGCGAATTGGCCATTTTTGGAAGACAGATCGTAAGCAACCAATCCGTTTCCTGATTCAGTGAAAGACTTAATATGATCTACAGTCAAATGCTTTCGTGTTTCGTCGAGGTCCTTGTAACTTTGACCACAAATTCTGCATTTTAACTCTGAAATGTCTACTTTAACTGTCCGTTTTCCTTTCGGGAGGTACTCTTTGAGGATGGTAGCATTATCTGGTGTCGCATGTGTCAGCGTGTGTTGTAGGAGTGTTTTTATCTCTGAATACTGTTCTCTGCAGAAGAAGCACTTGAAATAGTATCTACAGTAAACGAAAGGTGTTGCTGTGGTGTTCTCTAGAAGCATCGAAGCGTTCTGTCGTTCAGAAAGCGTGAGTTCCCAGATACTGGTCAGTGCTCCTTGTCGTCGCTTCGCTTCAGTTCCTGGGGAGATAAAATGTTCATGTTTATTTTTCTTTTTGTTCGTTCCTTTGTTTGTTCACCAATAGAGTATGAGTTACACAAAGGAGGTAATCGTGCAAATAAAAAAAAAAACCTTTAGTAACAAAATGTGGTAGTTTTATCATTTTTAAAACTGAATAGGTACCTAGCTGGTGTTTTATGGCCAAGTGTTGTGTCACTGAGATTTACAAAATCGGAGCATACAAGCTTAGATGTTTCACAATACAAAAATGAAAGTATTTAGATATAATAAAATACTGTTTTATTGACATTCTCACACACGTAAGTTACTACTTGCTGAATGCGTTCTGAATTCATTTGAGTATTATTAATTCTTATCATTAGTATGGCTGCTCACTAATGGGTTTTCTACACATAATAGTGTATGTGTGCATTAATTGGTTTTGCTTTGTATTAATTGCCTCAAAATGGTAACTGTACCTCATCATGATTAATAAAGATAGCTAATCAATAAACTTTCTACCTAGTATTTAAAATTAAAGTTTAGCAGCACTTTATATGTTACTAGCTTTTGTCTGCGACTTCGCCCGCGTGAAATTTGTTGTTCCCCCAAACCACCCCGTCGCATCGCATCGCCTACCCACGCTATTACTTCATTTTCGCTTAGCGTTCTTTGTAACTTTTTTTTAATTTGATCGGCACTTACGGGTCCTAGCGTTATAGTTTGCCTCAAGAGTTGGGCTATTAAATGCAAACATATTTTTCAGTTCCAGAGATAGCGCGTTCAAACAAACAAACAAACTCTTCAGCTTTTTTATTAGTATATAGATAATTATAATGTTTGTTTATATAATACGAGTAAAATATAATGACTAGAAATCTTAAAATCAAACAGTAACGTAAAATTTAAAAAAGTTTACGATTTGATTTGAGAACCTCCTGACCTTCTGTTAAAAAGCTAAACATTTTTTGGTGGGCATCGAAAAATACTTTCTTTTGATATCGTTTACAAAATGGCGGAACTTAATTGCATCTTTTGAAGTTAGTTGGTAAATAAGTTGCCATTAAGTACTAGCACTGCCTATTCTTCACAGTCATCTGTGTGAGGCTTTCTATATTGTGGCAAAAGCTCATAGATAAACAGTTAAAGATGATAGATGAGCTTTTTTATAAGTCTGCATATAAAACTAGATTTAACAAAAAATCATTAACTTTTATGAACCGGTGTCTGATGGACAAATCCACACAAAAGTTAGTTAATAAGCTATGAAGCTTATATTCCGCCAAATCGCAATGACAGGCCGCAGCAACACAAGTGTCTATGTCTGTCATAGCGATGCTTTGCCACTGCGGCTTGTGATTGTATTTTTTTAAATACAATATAAAAATACGGTCTATGTAATTGAACATTTGTGGCTCAGCTACAGGTGTGGCGAGTATTCGCGTATGTAGGTACATTTTTGTACTTTACATTAACAATGACTGCAACAAAGCACGTCTTTATTTTGAATGTCTTGTCTGCGCTTTCCGAAATACTCTCACCATTTCAATTCATAAGTTCACTTCCAAAATTCTTAACTATAGTCTTAAACTGCCACTGTGGATGCCACTGCTTCATATGCTTATTATAATCATTCCTGTTATGGAATCCGCTCCCGCATTCCGAACACGTGAACTTCCAGACGGGACCATGCACCCTCATATGCTGTCGTAAAGTCCTTTCATGCATGTACGCCTTCTGGCAAATCGCGCAGAAGAAGTTTCTCTCGCCCGTGTGTCCTCTCATATGCATCTTAAGCAAAGATTTCGTTCCAAAACACTTCCCACAGACTTTGCATTGGATTTTTTGCGTGTGCAACTTCGTTGTGTGTTCAGTCAAAGCTCTACGCGTTGGCAAGACTGCCTTACATGCGCTGCATTCAAATGTGAACGAGATTCCATGAACTTCTTTCAAATGAGTCATCTTTCTGTAGTGTTCTGCAAATCTTTCTAAACAATGTGGACATTTTAACGGTTTTATCTTCTTCGCGTTTAACACTTCGTGTTTCTTGAAAAAATGGTAACGTAGTTTTAGTTTGGTAGGAAATACTTCCTGACACTTATCGCATTTGTGAACTCCTGTTTGATGTACTATTCGGTGGTTTATCAAACGTTGGTGCGACATGAATCCCAAGCCACAGGTCTCACAGACTACACTGAAATGCACGTTCATATGTCTGTTGAGAAGGAAGAAAGAGTTGAATGTTTTTGAACACTTATGGCAAGACAGCTGACCGTTATTCGTATTTAAATCATACGCCATCAATCCATTCCCTGCTGAATTGAACTCTTTCTTATGTACTATCGTTAAATGCTTTCTAATATCATCAAGATCGGAATACTTTTGTTCGCAAAGCCTGCATTTGAGCCCTGATATATCTACTTTGATGACTCTCTTCCCTTTTCTTAGATACTGCTTTAGTAAACAGCATCTTTCTGGAGTTACGTGGAATGCGGTGTGTTGTAAGACAGAATGTATTTCTGGGAAGACTTCATTGCAGTAGAAGCATTTAAAATTCGCTTGTTGGTAAAAGAAAGGCTTGATGGTGGTATATTCTAAGAACGTAGCTGCGTTTTGTCTCTCTGATATGGTCATTTGCCAGATACTCGTCCTTGGTCCCGTACGTTGTCTTGCCGTCAGTCCTGAGGAAAATAAAATAATGGCCTTTTTAAAATGGCTTCTGCTAACTAGCTACAATTACATTATTTGAAATACGAACCTAAAAAATGGCTTGGTTTGCTAAAGACATTGTCGACTCTAAGGTTAGGAGGGTTTAGGAATCTCTGTCGTGATTAAATAAACAATCAGTTCGTAAAAAAGCAGTTTATTATATTTTTCATATGTTAAACATAACGAGTATAATGCTAATAATTATTACAATGGAATGTGCCATAGCAAAGAATCTGTTTGAAGTAAAACTCAACAGCAAAGTTCCCGCAAGGAGAATATTATCGGTTTACCATCACTACGTATGGATAAGTAGTGCGATTAGAGCTATCTACAGTGGTTTTCTATAGGCTGATGATGAAGCAATGGAAATGTGTTTTTTTTACATTTCGTAAGCTTCTTTGCAAATTATTTTCTTTGCTGGGCCCATGAATATTCCTAGGGGTACCCCAGATATATTTGCTCTTTTTTTTTGTTAATTACTATGGAATATAAAAATCTTTCACAATACTTAATGCACACTATTAACATGAGCGACAAGATTATTATGATCTCCACAGTTGAGACCACAAATAGCACACAATCCAACATCATGGGACCTGCAATGGTCTCGAAGGTTCTTCCTTCTCGCATAAGCCTTCCCACAAACCTCACATTTGAAATTCTTCTCCCCCGTATGTATAACCATATGCCTCGAAAGGCAGTACTTGGAGAAAAATCTCGAATTACACATTGGACACTCATGATTCCTCTCTTGGAGATGAACAGACCTTATGTGGACGAGAAGATGGTATTTCAAGTCGTATTCCCGTCCACAAGTGTCGCATCTAAACAATCCAGTAGATTGGTTATGTGCTACACGCAAGTGTTTGGTCCTTTGATAATTTGAGTTGAATCTTTCGGGACAAATTGGGCATCGTCGCGGGAATTGCTTCAGATGCACTCCCTTGTAGTGTAGTGACCTTTTTGTAGAGTTCGTGAATACTTTATCGCATTTACTACAAGGAAAGCTACCTGATTCGTGAATCTGTAAATGTCTTTTTAGTAACTGCAGTGAAATGAATACAGAACCGCATATTTCGCAGCTGTAATTGTTGTAATGTTTACTCATATGGATAATAAGGAGCCGTAGTTTAAGATACTTTTCCCCACACACTTGACATTCGAAACTCTCGCCTCCTAGCTTGTAAGGTATAATATTATCTTGCAAATCCGGTTGTATTTTCTTGCCATGCTCCTGTAAATGCGTTTTTAAGTTCTGCAGATCAGGTAGGGATTGCAAACAGATCTTGCACTGGAGATGACTGACGTCTACTTTTAGATTTTTGTCTCTAATTCTGTTATTTAATGCTCGTTTCATTTCTTTGATTGTATGTTCGTTTATAGTATGGGTTTTCAATATATTAGCGTCTAGGAAAGGCTTGGAGCAGATGACGCATTTGTATTTATTACCCGCATGTATAAATGGATAGACATACGAGTTTTCAAAGATGATTAAGGCATTCTGTTTCCAAGTCTCGTAGTCAACGTTTTCACTTCGTTGTCTTGTTGGTGCACGGATAAATCCTTGTACAGTTTTCACATTAAATGTCACCGAATTTTCTTGCTCATTATGGTTTTTCCAATCAACATTATTTATAGATACTGGTTCTTTCAACAAAGATATGTTTTCTAACTTGACGTTGCTCTTTTTAACGTCTTTCGTTTTGCCAATTTTCTTTTTTCGTTTGTTCGTGGCGGTAATATCTTGAGTTTCATATTCTAGAGTTTGTAAAGAAATTGGATATTTGAGGACTGTAAGTTTAATTTCTGTTCCATCTTCGTCTTTCAGAGTGATCGTAGAATTTGATTTCTGGATGAGACCTTAAAGAAAAAAATTAATTGTTGTCACTTTCACTTAAAGGGAGAGATTTCTTTACGACAATCGTTTTTGAATGTAGCTTAGGTAAAACCTAAGTTTTATTTAATTAAGATATAAGATAGGTAACTAACTTACAGAAATCGTTTAGAAGATGCTTCGTTAGTATTTTAAAGCACAGAAGGAAATAGAAAATCATGGAGAGTAAGTATATTTTTGTGGTTATGTAAATAAACAAGAATGAATGTAAGGTTACCTACTGCTCATCGTCATCTGCCTAGCCTTTTCCCAACTATGTTAGGGTCGGCTTCCAGTCTAACCGGATGCAGCTGAGTACCAGTATTTTATAAGGAGCGACTGCCTATCTGACCAACCAGACTCAACCCAGTTACTGGGTAATACGAAACCCCTTGGAAAGACTGGTTGTCAGACTTCTGACGACCCGTAACGACTGTTAAAGATCCACGAATGACAGCCGGGACCAACGGCTTAACGTGCTTTCCGAGGCACGGAGTTCTTGGTATGTAACGATGGTCACCCATCCGCGGACCAACCACGGCGAGCGTAGCTTAACCTGATCGATCGACCCGTGCGGCTGTTATTACTTAGCTACAAGCCCCTCCTGTAAGGTTACTGCTAACAAAATATATGTTTGAAAGTCAGTTCCAACGCGTGTTGTCATTTGTTTTTCGCTTACACTGTTTTTAATGGGTAAAAGAAATAAATACCTACTTAATAAAATTAATCAATGATCTTAATGTGTGTATTCAATATACTAGGCAGTCCATTTCACATTTCTCTAAATAATATACATGTTTCTTCATTAAAAATATTTTACATAGTGATTTGTGCACATTGGAAATAAATTCAACAATTTTTTGTGTTCACTGTCAACGTTTAGTCTTTATTTCTTGTTTATCGTGGATTGGTTTAACAAAAAATGTGTAGGCACAGCTACCATTATGCGAAAACTTAGGCTTAAAAATATCCTTAAAATTATATCTAGCGCACAATATGAGACTGAGCTCGTATTCAAGACCTAATTCCTAAAAGATTTATTGTAAAAATACAGCCAAAGCTAGCTCTTCTAGTTAGAGTATCATATAGTCATCTATTCCTCAAAATTTCACTCCTTATTTGAGTTACAACTAACTGATATCATGCAAACGCAAATGGTCCTTCAAATTCTTTCTCCTCAAGAACGCCATCCCACAAACATCACATTTATGATTCTTCTCCCCTGTATGTATAACCCTGTGGCGCTTTAAAGACTCCTTGTTGCAAAACCTTTGGTGACACACATCACACTGCTGATTCCGCTCCTGGAGATGGACAGACCGTACGTGACAGACCAAATGATACTTCAGATTGAATCCTCGGCCGCACGTCTTGCATTTATGCACTCTAGTCTCCTGATTATGGACATCTTGTAAGTGTATCGTCCTTTTATAGTTCGAATTAAACTTTTCTGGACACATTGGACATCTTCTAGGACACTGCTTCAAGTGCACGCCTCGTATATGCAAAGTCCGTTTATAAGGAGTGCTGAAAACTTTATTGCATCGATCGCAAGGAAAGTTTCCAGAGTCATGGACTTCTAAATGTTTCTTCAATAGCCGTAAAGTCATGAAGACTGATCCGCATATCTCACAGCTGTAATTATTGAAGTGTTCACTCATATGTATAACTAAAATTCTCACTTTTATAAAACTTTGTTCGCATATAACGCATTTGTAGGCATCGTCTACGAGTTCAAGATTGAACGGGATCATATTGTCTTTGATTTCTAAATCCATTGGTTTTTCGTGTACTTCTTTGAGATGGCGCTTGAGTTCGACCAGATTGGGAGGTTTTTCTGAACATATCTTGCAGGTTATATCACTTACATCTACTTTTAAGACATTCTCTCTTCGATTATTAACAAGTCTCTTAAGAGGTGCGAAGGCATGGGAGAAATGCATGTGCAGCTTCAATTCATTAAGGTCCAGAAACGGTTGCGAGCAGATGAAACATTTGAACTTGTTGCTTCCATAAACGAATGGGTAGACCGTTGAAAATTCAAACACAGCTAAAGCGTTCTGCCTGATATCGGGAGTTTTCTTTATCTTAGGTTTCACAGTTTGGACGGATAATGTCGGCGTACTATCTATTAAAGGCGTCGGTTCAGTCCCTACGTAAACAGGTGATGGACTGCGCGACGGAGAGAAATCTCTTGTTGCAGGTGAAGAACGGAATCTACTGAAGTCTATTAATGTCCCGAGAGGTCTACACAAGCTTCTGTCGTAAGACACTTGGAATAACGGGATGATTCTTCGCTTCGTATCAGGTATTTCGGAGTCCGATCCTAGAAAAATAAAAATAATAGTTGTAGTATTCTTCTTGCTGTCTTGTTGGTTATTTTTAGTGCTTAAGTGAAGGTTAGCGTACCATTTCCCACTATCTTATCGTTGAGTGTAAATAAAAGTTTAAGTTTAGAAAAAATCACATTTTATTCAGTTCAGTTCAATTCAATCGTTTTATTCCAAGCAGTTTTAAAAACTAAGAATTGATAATTAATTAAATGTTAATATCTGATAGTTAATTCAAAATTAGTTTATAGTGGTTCAGGGATCTTTTGGCGTCCTCTCATAGGTGAAATTGGTGAAATGTATTACTAAAAACAAAATGGCGGCGTTAGTGCCAATTTTGCCCACGCTCAGATCCTTGTACAGCTATACAAATACAAACACAATAAGTAACAAAAACGTAGGTAATTGCTTTGGACAAAAAACGATGATACATAAAAGGAGATATCGACCAAATCAGTCTTCATTCGGAAGTCATTAAAGAAAAAGAAAACACAAATCACGGTACAAACGCATCTTTTTCAAGCTGTCCTGCATTAGGATGATGTATCTTCGTATGATGCTTCAAACTACAATTCTGGATAAAAGATCGTCCACAGATCGTACAAACGAAACGACGATCATTTTCATGTATTCTCATATGCTCTCGAAGAGTGTACTTTCTCGCATAAGCCTTTTTGCAGACGCTGCATTGGTACTTCCTTTCCCCTCCGTGCTTCACCATGTGATCTTTTAACTCCGATTTGGAATAAAACTTCCATTCGCAAACACCACAGGAAAATCTTTTTAATTTTAGATGGACAGTCCTCACATGTACACCCAGTTTACCACTGATAGTGAAAACTTTAGGACACATGGTGCACTTGAATTCTTTTAACTTCAGGCCGTGGACGGCAGAAATATGTTTATTTCTCTGGAAGTAATTTCTAAATGCTTCAGGACAATGGGGACATCTATGGCGTTTTACTTTCATATGTACGGTAGCATAATGTTCGTTTTTAGCGTTAGTAGACCTAAATACTTTGTCACAGCTATCACAAGGGAACGATCCCGTTTCGTGGGAGAACGCGTGAGTCCTCAAACGTTCAGGAGTTATAAAACCAGTGCCACATTGCTCGCAAATGAAATTTTGGAAATGTACGTTCATATGCTGGTTTAGAGATTTGAACTCTGTGTATTTTTCTATACAAAGCGCGCATGGGAATTCGTTGATTGTAACTTTAAATGGAAGGACACCATCCCCAGATTTCGGATCTAAATTCTTCTTATGCTTTTCTAGCAGATGCCATTTTAGGGAGGGAAAATCTGGGATCAGGTCGTCGCATAGCTTGCAACCTACATCGGTTATATCGACTTTGACTAATTCGTACTTCTTCAGTTTCGACAAAGCGTATTTGACTTGCGATGTCGTCAGAAAACCATGTTCTATGTTATGACTCCTTAATGTTGCAGGGTCAGAGAACTGTTGATGGCAATAGAAGCAAATATATAAATTTTTCATCCATTTGAAGGGGCATATTTTCGTTGATTCCAGCAGTATAATTGCGTGCCTTGTCCTAGCTTTAAGGTCATCAGTAAAGTTTTTCTTTCGTTCTGCGATCTGTGCCTTGAATTCAGCTCTATTTTCTACATGGCAATCTTCGTCAGATAGTTCGTCACCTAAAAATGAGAAATGAGCTTTGTTATCTTCTTTGTAATGTTTTTCATGCTGTTTACTTCCAATTATGCTTCACCTATTACCCAGGACATGCTTTAACATTATAAGTATAACAATTTCTGTGAAGTATGTTTATTAATTGCTTGTTCATAGGTATGTTTAAACGAGTCCCGATATAAATAAAGCAGATCATATTATTATGTAAGGATCGTAGCATGTGGCGTTCAATAGTTTCTACCCCTATGAGAAGATGGCGTGAGTTGAGTTTATGTATTAACAATATTTTTCTTTGTCCACGCAATCGTACAGTACAGCTATAAGTAACTAAATGTCTCACTAAATAAACATCCGTTTTTGCCCAAAGAATCCGGGCGTCAGTGCGTAAAAAATCCCTTTTGCTGATCTTCCAACAATCGTTGTATTTTTGAAAATCAAAGAGGTTAAGCCACGTAGCCTTATTTAGATAAATATGTACCTAGAAACCTTGTTAATAAGAATGAGCTATCCTCATAGAAAGAGATAGTATAAGACAAAAAACGCAAAAGTAAAAACAAAACGCCAGAAATATGATACATAATTTATTAATTCTAAAACACGTCTTTCAAATGAGCAGGATGATGAACCCTCATATGTTGCTTCAAGCTACAGTTTTGAATGAAGGACTGCCCGCAAACTGGGCAAATAAACCTTCGATCATTATTGTGTATTCGCATATGCTCTCTCAATGTCTTTAACCTCGCGTACGATTTTTTGCAAACATCACATTGATAGATCCTCTCCCCGCCATGCTTGATAGAATGCTCCTGCAACTCATAGTTCGTGAAAAACTTCATTCCGCAAATAGAACAAACGTGATTTCGTTCTTGCAAGTGCTGGAATCGTATGTGGGACGTCCTACGGCTGCATAAGTCGAAAACTCTTGGGCATGACGGACAGGGAAAGACAGCAGTCTTCTCTCCGTGTATGGTATTTAAATGTTTCAACCTATGTTTGTAAGAGGCGAATTTCTCGTCGCATATAGGACACTTGTATCTCTTATTAGATCTATGGATTTTAGCGTTGTGGGCGTATAACGAAGCATAAGAAGGGAATGTTTCTGTACATCGTTTGCAAGGGAAGTCTCCTCTTTCATGAGTTCTAGCATGGTTCACCATTCGCTGCGAAGTCGCGAATCTCTTCCCACAAGTTTCACAAATAAAATGTTCATAATGATCATTCATATGTTTGTGTAGGCTGAGGAACATTTCGTATGTTTTCCCACAGATTTGACAGCTGTGTTCCTCCTTGCTCAGTTTGTATGGAAGCACGCTGTCCCCGTAAGTGCAGTCTATAATCTTGCCATGTTCGACAGTCAGGTGGATTTTGAGTTCAGCATAATCAGCAATTTCTGCGCCGCATATTTTGCAAATTGTCGTAGCGAAGTCCATTTTTAGGGGTTCATACTTTCTGGGCTTTAGTAACGTTTTGACTTCGGAGTGTTGTAGTTGGTTGTGTTCTCTTAACTTCTCTGGTTCTAGAAAAGTGTTTTTACAGAAGAAACACAGGTAAGTTCCTTTTCTATACTTGAAAGGGTAAGCGGTGCACGATTCCATGATGATGGCAATATTATTTCTGAAGATAGCCCGTCTCTGGTAGCCCTCTCGTACTGTAGAGATTATTGGGGCTCTGTTATTTTCAGTATCAGATTCCACTTCCAGCTTTATCACTGTTTCTTCAGATTTTCTTCCTAAAAATAGAAAAAATCCGATATAGGCTCTTCGTGTTCATTCCATTTTGTTATCCTTTAAATATTTCGTACTACAGATAATAGCTACTTAGGCATTTGTTGTTATACTGATGACATTATCATATCATGTTTCACTATTTATATAAGTAATAGGTATCGGTTATTTTTGGATATGCTTAGTAAATTAGGGCTTGTGGCTAAATAATAACAGCCGCATGGGTCGATTGATCAGGTTAAGCTACGCTTGCTACGTTTGGTTCGTGGATGGGTGCCCATTTTTACGTTCCTGCCGGTCGATTCTGTTACAATCTCACCGTGAAAAGTTAGGTGAAGTGAGCTGTCATTCCATCTGATGCTATAGGGATTGGTACTAATGACAGCTCACTTTAAGCTCACTTCAACTAAGTTTTCACGGTGAGATTTTTTACAGAATAGCACTACTGGACTCAGAAAGCACGTTAAGCTGTTGGTCCCAGCTGTCATTCGTGGATCTTTGACAGTCGTTGACGTTCGTCAGAAGCTCGAAAGTATAATAACCAGTCTTAGCAAGGGATATCGTATTATCCAGTAACTGGGTTGTGGAGGTCAGATAGGCAATCGCTCCATGAAAAAAACTGGTATTCAGCTGAATCTGGTTTGAATAGAAGCCGACCCCAACATCGTTTGAAAAAGGCTAGGCAGATGATGATGATGCTTAATAATAATATTTAACTTGAAATAGCGGCCCTATGAATTCCTGTGATTTCATACTTAAGTAAGGTGTACATAATGTAGGTAGACAATTACAGTTTGCAATGTGGTTACTCCAAGAAAAATAAATATCAATTAAATAATTATTTATTCAAAACAGAATTTCATACAACATTAATTATTTTGTAACAATTCTATTTATTTTAATATATAAAATTATGTACAAAATACAAACAATACCAGTACAACAATAAAAATACTCAGATATTTACAAAACATTAAATTGGACCTAAAAACAAAAATTCGCATCGCGGACAATTTTTACCCCTGTAGAGTTAAATCGTAAAATTGGCATTTTCTAATACAGATTAGATATCTTTATCGTTTTCAAAGGCGTGTAGGATGGTGTGTTCTCAAATGACTTTGCAAACTACATTTCTGAACATACGCAGCATTACAGAACTGACAAACAAATCTCTTATCGTTATTGTGTATTCTCATATGCTCCCGTAATGTTTTGGTCCTAGCATACGCTTTCTTGCACACCTCACATTGATATTTCCTCTCCCCTCCATGCTTAATCATATGACTCCGTAATTGAGCAGCAGTCACGAATTTGTACGAGCAGAAAGTGCACGCGAATGACTTAATTCCCATATGAACTTGTTTTATATGTTTCGTCCTTTGATTACACATGGCGAAAACTGCTGTACACAAATTGCAGGGGTACTCGATTTTCTTGTCATGCGCCACTTTCAAATGCCTTCCTCTGTCAGCGTAGCTTTTGAAAGTTTCTTTGCAGTAAGGACACCTGTATCTGAATTCTGGGCCGTGTTTTTGTGTTGTGTGATTATTTCTCAAGACGCGTGTGGCGAAAACTTGGTCGCATTTAGTGCATTTAAATTGGGCTGCCGGTGCCGAATCGTGGATAAGTAAATGAGATTTCAACCTGTGAACGGTCGAGAATGCTTTACCGCATTGAAAACAGATGCAATTTGGATAATGCGTATTCAAATGGGAGTTTAATTTGGAGAAAAGAACAAATGTTTCCTCACAATGAGTGCACTTGTATTCTTTCCCTACCAAATAGTAAGGCGTGACTCCTATACCATGTTTATTGATGATTGGTTTGTTATGATTTTGGAGTAAATGTTCGCAAAGATGATCTAAGCTCGTCATTCGCATGAGACATAATTCGCAACGTAGCTCTGTCACTTCCATTTTGACGTTTGAAAACGGTCGTGCCTTGCGCAGGGCCTCGATCTTGTTAGGGTGTTGTACGCTATGTTCCTTGACACCACTGAAATCTCCGAAGGAGAGCGGGCAGTACGCGCAAGTGAAGGCCCCCCGTCTCCACCTAAACGGGCAAGCGTTGGAACTTTCGAGAATGATAGCGGCATTATCTCTGTGATCGTTATACTTGCGTGTCGGCCTCCATTTTACTTTGAGTTCGACGGGCCCTAAAAACAAAAAAGAAAAATCACTATGAAGCGCAGTATATTGTCATATTGGATGAGGAGTTTGCTGTCTGAGAAATGTAACTGAAGATATGTATGAAAAGAAATGAGATAGCCGGAAATCGGAGAAAGGGCCGTGTCTATCAGTTTAAGCTAACACGTTTATAGATACTTATTAAAATGCAATAATTGTACAATATCTACGATGAAAGATAGTACCTTAAACTCGTGTGACACGAATCATAATATTATGTTAAACAACTTGTCAGCGATCTAAAATTTTGAGATAATCAGACAATGAGATTTTCATTATCTTTTTTATGTTAAATTGGGCAATTAAACATATCGTCGTATTACTTCATAATTGAATTAACTTAACTTATAATAGGAATGATTAAATTTCTCTCGCCCTCGAGCACATTGGACGAAAAACTAAATCTATATTCCACTTTCTGCCCCATGTGCCTTATCTAAATGCCTCAGTCTTGAACGGTAGTGACTAAAATGTTGATCACAAACTGGACACCTATATCTATCTTTTCTTCCATGAGCTGTGACCAAATGCCTGTTCTTCGCTGCTCTATTAGAGAATGTGGAATCGCATTTTTGGCAATTGAATTGTCCAAAGTCGTGGGTGACGAGGTGACTACGAAGCTTGTTGCATCCCGAAAATCCTTTGCCGCATGTAGGGCAGACATAGCTTTGGTAGTGTTGGTTCATGTGCGTAAATAAAGTCCTGAACCCTTCGCATAGTAAACTGCAATGGACACATCTGTATTCTTTGCCAGTTAAAACGAATGGTATGACACCATCCGAAAAATCTGGGTCAATACTCTTTGAATGCTTCTCTGATAAATGTGCCTTTAAATGATCTATATGTTGTACACTTTCGCCACATAAAGTACATGCTAATTCTGTGATATCGATTCGAAGAGGGAACGAGTTTCTCACAGCTGGGTTTTCGAATATTTCGAGCTTCCCATGAATAACTGAATGCTTTCGAATTTCCGATACGTTTAAACATATTTTTGGGCAATAAGCGCACATGAATTTGCCTCTATGCAATCTGAACACTACTGCATTCGAGTGTTTTATTAAAATAGCTGCATTTGCTGCGTCTTCTTTAATTCGTCGTTTTCTCTTCCAAACTATTTTAGTGGATTTTCTTGCTGCCATTTCTTTTTCTTCTATCGCCCCTAAAAATAGAAACATACTTTTGTAATCTCCGAAAATCAGTCGTACTTTGTTCTATGTGTTCTTATATGTCGCAGCAGTTTCGATTTGCTAACAAATATCGAAGGGCAATTTGGGCAGAAGTGTCGTTTTTCTACATTCGCATGAGTTGCGCGAATGTGTCCTGCTCTCTTGGAACTCGTTTCAAAAGTTTTGTCGCAAGCATTACAATAGTATTCTTTTATCTGTTGGTCGTGTGTTTCTACCAAATGTTTTGCTCTCGTGTGGTACGTTGTAAAGACTTCGGGGCATCTCGGGCAAGCGTAGCGGACGCCTTTTCTATGAATTCGCATTATATGACACATTCGTGACGCTCGCGTTTCTAATACTTCACCACATTCCCCACAAGGAAAGCTGCCTTTTTCGTGTGACTGTACATGTTTTCTAAACCTAGATTTGGAAACAAAAGCTTTTCCACAGGAATCACAAATGTAATTTTGAAAGTGTGTATTCATATGCTCGTTAATTTTGGCGAAAGTCAAGAATTGAGCGAAGCAGAGCTGGCAGGTGAAGCCTTCTTCATCTAACTTGAAGGGAAGGACTCCATCACAGTATTCTACGTTCAAAGTCTTGCCGTGTATCAGTAGATGGTCTTTCAAAGCGTCAATGCTATTTAGAAGCCTGCTACACAACCTACAGCTAAGCTCAGCTACATCTACTTTAACCATATTATTTTCTTTTAACTTAGAGAAGATTCTGTCAGTGGGTAACTCGTTAAGATGGTTAGCTTTGACATGTGATCGAAGTAGAGGTACATCGACGAACTTAGCGTCGCAGTATGAGCAGTAAAAAGCGCTATGGAACCATCGAAAGGCCCAGGCTGTTGAACATTCTAGAAGTATCATGGCGTTACGACGCATCATGGTTTTGGATATTCTTTTCTCCGATTCTTCGGGGAGCTGGTTGTTGGCGCGTCTTCGCCTTCGCATCTGGCGATCGCTAACGTTTTCCTTCAACTTCCTAATGCGTCTAACGCCTAGCTTTCCCTCCGCTTCCATAGCGGAACCTAAAAGCAAGAAACACTACGTTATATTGTTAAATTTTCGAAGTACCAGTACCAGCTCCCCGGAACATGCATTTGGTGCTAAAGCTACAATATGTTATCATACTCGTTGGAGTCTTATTGGGTAGGTATCCTGCAAGTGTATGTATGTTTTTGGTCGTTGTAGCAGGAGCGTCTACTAAGTATTTAGTCTTCGGTCGAAACCTAGGTAAGGCCAAGTAATAGGCTTTTTGATAGGTTTTTCTAAAAAATACTTAGAATAAATATTTGTCGATTTTCGTTTTAAACATGTCCGAAGTCTAAAAGTTACCACGAACAACGGGACACGTGAGTGGTTACAGGTATGTATGGTTGCTAAGTGTAAATTGTGCTGTTTTACTTAAAAAAGGGTAACTACTACATATGAGTGCCTACTGTATGGTACTTATGATAGGGTCCTTTTTCCTTTCTACGTAACAAAAAATAAATAAAAAGTTTCATGAAAAACCTTAATTATTTCTGCAGGCAACCTCTTTACATTGCCTACATAAATCAACAATCACAAAAAAACATATCTGAATTAATTTTAAAAGTTTATTTAAAAAAGAATACTGGAAATAGTAGATAACGTAAGTAGAACAAGACAGTCTAAACTAAATCTTAATTATATCAGTAGGAACTAAATCAATTAGATCATGCGGGGTAATCGAAGGCAACCTTTGCGTTCTCTGCTTAAACACAGGCCCGCGCCATTTGCCATTCACATCCTGGTGAGTTTTCAAATGCGTAGTCAGCGCCCTGTTTCTCGGAAAAGACTTCCCGCACACAGAACAATGGAAATTCTTCTCCCCTGTATGACGGACCATGTGCCTTTTCAATTCATAGTTAGTCCTAAATTGCCATTCGCAGTAACTGCAGCCGTAGTTTAATTGCGGAGGGAAATGGACAGTCCGTACATGTATGGCGCGTTTCCCGCTGGTTTTAAATGACATCTCGCAGTGAGCACAGTTGTAGAACACCTCTCGCTCGCTGTGAGCATTTTTCATATGACCAATCCTTTCGTAATAATTGTCGAATCTGATATTGCAGTGGGGACATTCATATCTTGGGGCTTTAGGGTGAACGGAGGCCTTATGGGAGTCCCTAGCTGCTCTCATTATAAAGATCCGGCCACATTTATTGCAAGGAAACGACCCAGAGACATGCACCTCCAAATGTTTTCTCAGTCGAGGTGCAGTCATGAATCCTTTCCCGCAAGTCGCACATATATAATGTTGGTAGTGAATGTTCATATGCTCGTACAGTTTCAAAAAGTTGTTGAATTTTTCGGGGCATATGACGCATCGCCAGGACTGTTTGTCTAAACAAAATGGTAGTACACCATCAGGATGATACGGGTCGAATTCCAAGCCATGATCTATGACGTGTTCTCTTATTTGAGTGGCATTCGTCAATGGAAGAGCACACAAGGAACAAACAGCGTCAGTTATATCAACGTTGATTAGAGGCATTTCTTTGAATTTGCTATAGATATCCTTGATGCTATGACTTTGGGAACAGATTCTGACATGGTCCCTGAGCTCGGAGCAGTCTGTAAAGTTATCCTCGCAGTAGGCACATTTGAATCTGTTTTTCTTCCATCTGAATGGTAGCAGTGACCAACACTCAAGGATGGCTGAAGCGTTACTCTTGGTGATAATCCTGGCTTCGGCTCTAGCACTTCGGGTATATTTCGGCTTGGGTAACTTTTCGATTTCGTAATCGCCTTCGATTTGTTCGCTCGTTTGCCAGGGTTGTCCTAAAAATAGAAAATTTTCGTCAGATTTCTTCATAACTTTTCCGAGTCCACTTTCCTCCATTCTTGGATTTTCCGATTCTGTTCTATTACAGTATGTCACAGGTTAATTATAACGTTGTTTTGCGTTCATTAAAAAGCGTGCCTGATTTTTTCACCATTGCATTGCAAGAGCTTAAATTAAAAAAATCGTTCAAGAAGTCTATAAAGTTGTAATAAAAAGCAATGTAAACTATAATCTCTTTATTGGACTTATTGCTTACGTCTTAAACTGTACTTCATAGTTTTATAATAATTAAACTAAAAATAAATTACATACGTAATCACTACGTAATATCTAGGATACATTTGAGAATTACGCTGAAAATAGTTACTTTAGTTTTACTATCTCCGTAAAATATTATTGAAGAAAAATGAATGCTTTTTGTAGAGATAAATTATCGTAGATTAATAAAGTAATTGGAAGACATTTTAAGGAGTATAGTGTAAAAGGGTAAAGCATCTGAATATATCCAACTTGGAAGACGTGAAACAGAAACTAGTTAAAGCTTTATCTGACTCACAGCGCTAAACTTTGGTTGCCTAAGAAAGCGGTGAACGGTCACATAATAACGGCTGTCCAAATACAGAGCGTTTTGACAACATGTCAAATACTGGTGAAAATTACAGATTTCCATGACAGCCGTTATTGTTAGGAACCGCTTTCATAGGAAACCAAAGCTTTACAGTCCGTTCAGTTATTTTAGCTCTGATTATGCATCAATGTCCAAATCACAGTGATCTTTATTCTCATTCAGATAAGGTTGCTATTGGGTTGCTGCCATTGACACATCTGTCTTTATGTTGATCTTTATTCTCGTCACAATAAGGTTGCTGTTAGGTTGCAGCTGTCAGAGGTAAAATAACGTGAACGGTCTGTAGTAATCATTTTGATTTGGAGATTGTGTTATTATTGACTTAGCACTTCATTGATAAGAAAGCGGACAAGGATGGCAGTGTTCATAAATTGTTTATAAATACCAAGTTTTTATGACTAAGGACAATAAAAAAAATTTGCTATTTTCAGCATATTTCTGCATAGCTCTTCATTTTGAGCTTTAACATTATTGCATTAGAGAGCATCTTCGCGTATCATGTTCGTTGCGTTTTTTTCTTCACACTTTTGAATACAATCCTTTTTATGAGATCCTAAAGTTTACTTAGATTACCGACAGACGACGTGTTACGCTACCGAAACTACCCTCAAAACTGGACAATAAAATTTTACACTAACGCCATCTGTCATAGTTTTAAATGCACGTTTGGAGCAAAGGATAATTTAGTAACATTTTAATTAAATTCCGGTATCTACTTTTTCTAAGCCAATCAAATCACTGGACATGGAAAATTGTAGTTAAATATAAATTGTTCTAATGAGCCATTTGCTTGTTTCTTAACATGTAAATCTTATACTCTTTCTGAGAAATACATTAATTTATTGCATACATTTGTAAATATTGCATCGAATAAAAAACAACCGTTGGAGACAAAAAAAAAATCTCATTAAGGATAAAAATCAGTCAAAACTATTCCATTAAAATTGAGATATGAGTCTTAATGGAAAAATTTAGTAATATCATACATGGAAATGCTTCTTCGCGATATGCTTATCCAAAGACAACTTAGAAGCGAAAGCTCTAGAACAACTTCCGCATGGATAACTATATTCTGTCTCTTTCTTTGTCCTATGAGCTTTGACATTATGGTGATACTTTTGCGAACGGGTCTTGAAAGTCATATGGCAAGTCGTACACTCATACATTTCAGCCCCAGGTTTATAATTATGGAATTCCATGAGGTGTCTCTTTCTGAGCTCCCAGGTCGCGAACCTTGGCTTCTCTTTGCAGTAAACGCACATGTAAGGGAGTGTCGTATGCTGGGTTTTGATGTGAATGTTGCGTTCTTCTAAAGTAGTGAATGTAGCAACGCAACGACTGCAAGTGTATTTATTGTCGTGTGGTATCTTCGTATGGGCTTTCAATGCAGATTCTGTTATGAAACCCTCTCCACATGTGTCGCAGACGTAATTCTGATAGTGTTCGGCTGTATGTTTCTTTAAAGATATGAAATCTGAAAACTGTATCTTGCATATAGCACATTTCCAGTTCGAGCCATCGTTAAGTTTAAAAGGAAGAACCCCTGGTTGAACATCAGCGTTCAGGGGCTGTTTATGATCATTCTTCAAATGTATCACCAACTCATCTAAAGTATCGATCGGTATAAAACAAAGTTTGCATTGCAGATCAGTTATGTCAACCTTCAAAAATTCCTTGCGTATTTTTCTACTGAACACTAGCTGTATATCGAAATTCGCGTGACGAGACGCCATATGAGCTCTCAGACCGATCGGATCGTTTGATTGAACCCGACAGAAGACGCAGTTGAAATTCTGGCCCCAAGTCCTAAAGGGACAGGCGGTTGAACATTCTAGAATAATCTCAGTATTGCTTTTATATTTCAAGGCTTTTCCAAAACGAGGGTTGTAGGAAGACTTGTAGCATTTAAAGTTACGCTCATGTTGCCTCAGACCATGATCTGACAAAAATGTGGCTCCACACTTATCGCAAGTAAAAATCTTCATATGTGTCCTCAAATGGACGTTGATTTGTGAGAATTTAGGAAATGTTTTGTCACATTCGAGACACGTCCATCTCCCCGAAGGTGCTTGTCTATAAGGTAGTACTCCAAAAGGCACGTCAAAGTTAACTTTGATTTTGTGGTCTCGAGAAATGTGGTTCATGAAACTGTCTATATTCGGAAGTTCTTGAGAACACATGGTGCATTTAAGATCAGTAATTTCAACTTTAAGGGCATCGTAGACTTTATAGAAAGCGCTGTTGTAGTCAGCACTGGAATGGTCGGCTTTCATGTGTTCTCTCAACGCGGCCATTGGCTCAAACTCGTCATGGCAGTACGAACAGACGATCCTATTAAAACGAGTCTTAAAAGGAAACGCTGTCGAATGTTTTAGGACAAGAACAGCATTTTGCCTTTGCGGGTTCTGTCCAACGGACCTTTCAAACAATCTTTGTTTCGGTTTACTTTCAAGTGCGTCAATATCCTTTGTGGACCCTAAAAAAGAAAAGAATTGTCATCATTATTATATTCTAGTACAGCTTCTGTCTTCGGAGGAAGATGGCATCCCGGCTTACATCGATTGGTCATTTTATGCTTCTAGAGATCTTTATGTGGAAATATAAATAATAGTATAAGTTAATGAAAATATTCGCGTTAATTAATGAGGAAAACTACCTTGAAAACTTCAAACGTCAAAGTGCTTTTTGGCCACATGTTTGTCCAAGAACAGCTTTGTCGTAAAAGCCTTTGGACAACTTGGGCATGGGTAGCTAAGTTCTGTATCTTTTTTTATTCGATGTACTCTCGCCATATGGTTGTACTTCCCCGATCTCGTCTTGAAAGACTTTTGGCATGTCGTACAATCGTACTTATCAGCTCCTGTTTTATAGTTATGTACTGCCATCAAATGTTTTTTGCGAACCTCCCAGTTTGCGAAGCGTGGTTTATCCTTGCAATACACACAGACGTATGGCAAGGATGTGTGCTGTGTTTTCACGTGCAGATTCCTTTCATCTAGCGAGGAAAATGTGGCGATACATCGGCTGCAGTTATATTTGTTCTCGTGTGGTATTTTTGTGTGAGCTATCATTGCAGATTCAGTAATAAAACCTTCGCCACAAGTGTCGCAAACGTAGTTTTGGAAGTGTTCCGAGGTATGTTTCTTTAGGGAGACGAAATCTTTGAACTCGTTCGGACATATTGTGCATTTCCATATTGAACCATCGTTTAGTCTAAAAGGTAGGACACCGATCTGTGCGTCAGTGTTTATCGGTTGCTGATGATCGTTCTTTAGATGGTAAATCAAACTGTCGAAAGAGTCAATAGGCATGAAGCATAGTTTACACTGAAGGTCTGTTATATCAACGTTGAGGAAATCTTTCCCTAATTTCTTATAGAAGGCAGCTTTGACGTCATAATTCGCGTGAATTGTAACAACATGCATTCGAAGACCGCTTGGATCGCTACTTTGGACCCTACAGAACACACAATTGAAGTTACTTTTCCATGTCCTGAATGGACTAGCTGTAGAACACTGTAGAATTATTTCGGCATTCGATCTAGGTTTTAAGACTCTTCCATTTCTTGCCTTGTAAGCCGTTCGGAAGCACTTGACTTGTCGATGATGGTCTTTCAAGGCATAATCTGAGACGAAGGTCGTACCACATTTGTCACAACTATAATTCATGAAATGGGTAACAATGTGACGATTGAAAGCAATGAACGAAATAAAGACTTTGTTACAGTAAACACAAGTCCAATGGCTATCAGAGTTTTGCTTATAAGGTAGGACACCATATCGGGCGTTGAATTTCACTGGCTTATTATGTTCCCTATACAAATGGCTCATGAGGCCGTCTACATCTTGGATTCCTTCAGCGCAAATTTTACATTCTAGATTAGTTATATCGATTTTGATTAAATTGTCCCTTGCTCTGTAGAAGACGTTTTTGAAACCTGAATTGATATGTTCTGTTTTCATGTGGTATCTGAGATCTATAAGGGTGTTAAATTCTTCGTGACAATAAGAGCAGAGAATTTGACTAAAGCGAGTTTTGAACGGATACGCGGTTGAATAAGTTAGTATAATTTCAGCGTTGCGCCTTTGCGGCGTCTGGTAAACAAGGACTATTTTCTTTTTTGTTTCATTCTCTTTCTCACTAAGTCCGTGAATTTCCAATGTGGACCCTAAAAACAAAAAACAAAATGGTCAGTGTCATACCGTAGCGAAAAAGTTTATTAATTAATTTTAAAACAACGAACTAACATGACCAAAAACAAAGACTATGAGTACCTTTTTGTTTTGCCTATTTTTGTGGGATGGTGGTTAGGAATTCGAAAAAAAAATTACACATGTATTTTGGTATACAAACATTTATTTCGAGTCGAAAAACTGACATCAAAAATATTAAAAGCGCACATTACAGCCGCATCGGAACGCATTGCATCGTATAACAATACAAAAAAAGATCGGTGCGGCCCGCCTACAGTGACTAGTGTGCGATGTTTCATACAAAATAAGTACGAAAGTGACGTACGGGGATTTTTGTGTTGCGTTAAACCCGCCTAAATCTGCGTCAGCCTTAAACATTAATCGTAACATCAGGATGAGTGGTCTTCATATGAGTTTTCAAGCTAACTTTTTGTGCAAACTGCTTTTCACACAAAATACAAACGAATCTCTTGTTCTCACTGTGGATCCACATATGCTGCGTCAGGCTATTCTGCCTCATAAAAGTCTTGGAGCAAATAGTGCACATAAACTGTTTCTCTCCTGTATGCCCGCGAGAGTGATCATCCAACCGTTTCTGCGTATTAAATTTGAGCCCACAGCAAGCGCACTGGAATCCTTCATCAGTATGCGCGAGCTTATAGTGCGTATAAAAATACTTTCTCGAAGTGAATTTTTCTTCACAATCAGGACAGTTATAGACTATCTTTTCGTAGCCATGTTCTGCTTGTAAGTGTTTTTGCTTATGTTCCCAGGATTGGAATCTGTCGCCGCAAACTATGCAACAGAAGGACCAGCAAGGTTTTGATGCCCTTACATGTGCTTTCTTTTGCTCCAGTGTGGGATATTCTGTCCAGCACTTCCTACACACGTGTTTCGTAACTGCATGGATGCATTTAATGTGGTATTTTAAAGCCTCGTGTGAAAGGTAGTTGCGGCCACAAGTGTCGCAAGTGAACTGTTGGTAATGCAAGATTGTATGACGACACAGCTTGATTAGAGTTGGCATTTTCTTGCCGCAGTGATAGCAGCAATAATTGTTGTTGACCAACTTGTAAGGTTGCAAACCCACAGCAAATTCGAGGTTTAATTTCTTTGCAACATCCGAGTGTGACTCTTTCAAGTGATGAGCGACATCATCAATTTTCTCACAAGGTTGGAAACATAATCTGCATTTTAGGTTGCAGATATCGACTTTGAGGTATTCTTTTAAGCTACTCATGTGGTGGAATGCGGTTCCGATGGTGAACTCTTGGTGGTGGACGTCGAAGTGTCTTCTGAAATGCGTGGGGTCCTCATAGCCTTCGCAGCAGTAGACGCAAGTGATAGCTTTCCCTCGCAATCTGAATGGGTACAGGGTCGAATATTGCAACACAATCTCCGCGTTCTCTTTCGCCCATAAATGTGGTTCTAGAAACAAAAAGAAAATATCGCGGTGACTGATCGGCTCACTTTTTTCTTTTAACGGAAACAGGGGTAGTCGTTGTTGTGTGAGGTTCTGGTCAAAATAAAATGGTTTTGATATGTGTATACAGTTACCCAGTAAATGGGTTGTGGAGGTCAGATAGGCAGTCACTCTATGTAAAATACTGGTATTCAGCTGCATCCGGTTCCAGATTGGAAGCTGACCACAACATAGTTGGGAAAAGGCTAGGCAGATTGATACGTAGTAGGTTTTAAAGGGCAACTTATACTAGACGCGTATCTATTTTACTTTACCCGATAATCCATAATAATATTATAAATTCGAATGTAACTCTGTCTGTCTGTATGTTACCTTTTCACGCCTAAACCACTGAACGGATTTCAATAAAATTAGGCAGAAAGATAGATTGCATCCCGGGGAAGGACACAGGATAGTTTTATCGACATACCTTGCGGGCGAAGCCGCGGGCGGAAGCTAAGTATCTCAATATAGATGTTTTGTAAAAAAAAGCGGTCAGGTTATTGATATCACAAAAACAACCAATTCCATCTAACTCAAGTTTAATATTTTAAAACAAAACAACAGTTAATAATAATATTATTATTAATATTGTAGACTGAATATTCAAATGGGTCATTCTTGAAATTGCGAAAAAAAAGCAGCTACTCCATAGATTTATGTTCGCGTATCTCGACACAATATAGGAAACGCCCGATTTTGTCGCGATTTCTGAGTTGGTTCATTTAAAAGTTGTTTATAATGATGATGTACAGTCAACAAAAGAGATAAGTATGCAGGATCGAATAAAATTTCATTTTATTAATAGAAAATAAATAGCTCATTTATCAAATTAAATTTCAGTCGACAACATCCATCAGTTTCTTACTAAACTTCAACTATATCCGACGATCCTGCATACTTATCTCTTTTGTTGACTGTACAATAAGACCTTTCAGGCTTACATTTGTTAAAAAAAATACTTTTCATTATTATTAACAGAAGCTTCTTTAGGCAAAGACAAAAATTGGTCCGCTTAATAATTATAACAATAATTGGTAACAATTTTAACTCGCGGAATTTCTCACATGCCATATAGAATCTAATACTAATTTATAAGTAAAATACTATCTAAAACGTTTTTAATTAGTACCTAATACAACAAGACCTTCCAAAGCTATCGAATCTACTTTCCAAGTGGGTTTTTAAAATGACGTTTGACTATACGCATGAAACAGGTTTACTTTAGGTATCAAATTCAATTACTTACAAGAGCATCCGAATGTTAGTTGAAATTTCTTCACTTCACCTGCGACACACCATATTGTGATTTAAAATTCTAGTGTTCCAAATGTTGGAAGTGCAAAGTTTTTATTGACTAAATTGAAATTTATTTATTTACCATTTATGTACACACATATTAAACAGACAAGAAAAAACAGAACAGAAAAATAGGTACAAAGGACTAAGGATTTGACTTATCATACAAAATAATGAAGTAATCCCTTAGGAGTACCTGTTTTTTATTATTATTATTCATAATCAAACATCAAACAGCTGAAGTGGAACTATGTCAACTAACTTTTTGAGGCCACTGTCATTAATTCTGAGATTGAAACTTAATTGATTAATTCTAAATTTAGTTAGATTCTCAATACAAAATGAAGAAACAATTTCATCTTGATGTAGGTATACGAATATGTCAAAAAAAGCAAAGTGCACATTGCACCCGCATCGGGCCGCAGCGCATTAAATTGCAATCCATACTATATTATTATTATAAATGCAAAAGTAACTGTCCGTCCGTCTGTCTTTTCACGCCTTAATGGCTGAACAATAAAATTTGGCACACAGGTAAACCATAACCTGGGATAGGACATAGGATTTATCGCGGTTTATTCGAGAGGGATAGTTTCAAAAAGCTAGTATAAAATAGAAGCACGTTGCGGCTGCCTTCAGCGTGCTGTTTCATACGAAAGGAAGATATTTGCAATGTGGCGCGGCCCACCCGTATGTGCCTTTAGTGTGCGTGTATTCGTCACAGGCTTTCTGCTACCTTGTGCTAAAAGTCCCTACATCACCCATTTATCTTCAGGTACTTCAGGATGATGTCCTTTCATATGCGCCTTGTAACTATGCCTTTGATTGAACTGCTTTTTACAAGACCTGCACTCAAACCTCTTACAGTCACTATGGGTCCACATGTGCTGAACAAGATTCTTCTTTCTCGGGAAAGATTTAGAGCACACATTACAATGAAACATTTTTACGCCTGTGTGGACTAGCATATGCTGTTCTAAATATCTTTTCGAGGCGAATTTCCGTCCGCAGTGCGCGCATGGGAAGTTGACTTCAGCGTGGGTCGTATTAAAGTGCCCTCTATAGGCATTTCTAGTTGTGAAGCTTTGACTGCATTCGGAACAGGAATAGGACTTTTTGGATTGCCCATGAGCCATTACCAAATGTCGTTCTTTGGCAGGCCATGTCATGAATCGCTCTAGGCACACAAGACACTGATACATCCAACATCCAGGAGAATTGATTGTGTGCTCTCTCTTAGTTTCTAAAGAACTGAACTGCTGTTTGCATTTTCTGCATATTCTCGCGGCTGTTATGTGCGTGAATCTGATATGATGCTGCAAGGAGCTGTTCGTCGTATAAGATTTGCCGCAAGTGTCGCACGTGAAGTTCAGGAAGTGACACGACATATGACGACTCAACTGCCGCATACAGGGGAAGTTTAGATCACATATCCCGCACATGAGTCTGTCTTGTAAAAATCTGTAGGGATGTAGACCTAATTGGAAGTCAAAATTGATTTTTGCGTCATGTCTCTCATTTAAATGTCGTGCAATGTCATCGATTCTTGCGAAGGATTCAAAGCAGATTCTGCAGGCCATTTCTGTGCAATCGATTTTGAGGTAGCACTCGTAGGCAATATGAGCGAAAGCAGTTCGGACTTTGAAGGAGAAGTGTTCTTTCTTCATGTGCTGTCGAAACAGCGTAGCGTCGGTGTAACTGTCACCGCAATATACGCACATGAGGGCTGTGTCCGGCAGTCGGAAGGGGTATACCGTGGCGTTCAGGACGATAGTCTCTGCATTCCGTCGCGCGATGGACAACGGTCGCATCACGTCTAGAACAGACAAATGCCTTTGGTCATATTTTTGGTGTGCTCCTGGTAAATGCTATTGATGTGTAACGAATACTTAACTAAGGGGGTAAGTGAACATATTATTGTATTGTTTGTACACAACTGAAACTTTGTTGCCTTCAGCTCGGTTCGTCATAAGTAAAGAATGACAATCTAGGACGTCAACTCTTAGTTTGTTTTTGAAAAACTTAAATGCCTAAATAATAATAACCTACCTACTACCGAATAAGTAACGCAAGTTTAAAAAAAAAAAACAAAGAAAGGTATTCTATGGATTTCCGGGAGATTTCGAACTTATTTTTAGGTTAAATCCGAGGAGTGCAGGATAATGAGAAGCAAACATCAAATAGTAATCAATTTATTAAATACTATACCTAACTACAAATTATTATAAAACAAGTAACGAAATATACCAACGTATTTAATTATTTAAACTATGCGAACATTTAACAGATATTTTGGATACAATCGTTTATTTAGAGCGTATTTGGGTGGATGGATTTATAGAATCATAATTATATAGCATATATCAGAAAGGTGCGATCAAAGTACTTTGAAGGTTCGTGGCATACCTACACGTCCGCCATTTTTTTTTTTTTCAAAATGTCGGCCTCACATGAAACCTTTATAAATCGATAGCTTACGTCAATGCAAACAGAAAACGCTTTAAGGGGTTTGGTCCTATTATATTTTCCATTTGCTTTAACATCTTTTGAAAAAAAAAACAATATGGTGCGACAGTCGATATAAAACTACATACAAAAATCTTCAATCCCCTTTAAGGCTGTGGTATATAATAGACCATTAAACTGAACATCTATCTCCATGAGATTTTTTGTGAACACACCTTTTTGCTACACGCTGTGTACTCGCTACTCTGTAGAGAAAATAGCTCTAACAAACGCATTTAGAAAACCAGAAAAGGTACTCAACATCCAAACACGCTCTAAATATGAACCAGGTTCAAATTACAATAAAAAATCTTAAACATTTTACAAATACTAAATTTTTCGTTCAATCCGTATAAAATTTAGGAAATTATAATATCTTAGATAACAGAAGAAATATACTTGTTGCTTGATATTAACATAATAACAAAGAAATATTCTTATATGATTAATACAAAAACAAGGAATATTTTTAGTTATTTTTCGTGCAGCACCCAAATCAATCAAACATCAAAATATTTTATTTCACATAAACCTAAATGGAAACTTATGAAACGTCAGAAGCTAGGCGAATGGTTCCAATTGGTCGTTTCCTATAGAGAAATCCGACAAGAAACGCTACGGTTACCCTTTTAAAAACAATGTTTTCAAATTAGTGTTAATAGTTATGGAAAGACAGTGTCAACAAGTACCAGGTACATAACAAAATAGAAAATGGCCAACATATCGAAAAATCTGAGTCTACAATTACACCTCTTTTGCTAACCCAAACAATGCGTCGAGTACTGACCGGTTATTTTTAATAAATAAAACCATTAAAACCCTACGCTACCGCATAGACCTTCAAATAAGTTGCGATATGAAACATTTAGTGAATCCTCACAAGGTTTTTAAAACAAATATCGATGCCAATGAAAGATGATTTCATTTTGTATTTGCGCTTAATAATTGCTCCCAGGTTAGCACAGGCTCAGGTTTTTTACCGCACTGGATTTTCAATTCAGCGTGCCATAAAAAATTGTCGGATTGAAAAAGTGCCTGAGCTTGGCTTTGCCATAACTTTTTTTTTTGTCACAGAACACATTCATACTCATATTCGAAAAACAATTCAAATAATTGGATAACGCCTTTTTACTTTAACTGCGGCGAAGTAGAAGATGGTAATGCTTGTACAGCGTATGACGGATGGATTTCAATATAGAACCAACTTTTGAAAAGGAAAGAGCGAGGAGGATAGCAGTAGCGTGATTGAGAGATAGCTGAAGCCTAGACGCTGTGCTCATATTAAGTTATACCTACCCCTTGATAACGAAAGAATCTAAACCGAGAGCTCTAGAACGGGATTTTATTGCGAATTTTTAAGTAACGATTCATGAGTTTTGTAAAGAGCTATTCTGGATTAATTATGGCTTAAGATTTTAACTGAAAACTTAGGATCAAAATTGGTAGCACATGGATTTGTATGCTTCATGCTTGAGGTTGACAAGCTTTCATTAGAAGTTTTCAAACGAAATATAAAAAAAAAAAAACATTTTAAGCGGTCTTGTGTACCAAAACAAATATCAAATGAAAGTACTGGGGCCGGATTACGAAGTATTATTAATGCAATGGCATGGTGGAATGGGATGGTGATATCGGTCATGTCTAGCATAGCTCCGTCTCTCTATTACACTGCAATCATGACGGCATTAAACTGACATAATACAGGCACCTGACAGGACCTTACTCGCCAGTGGCGCCAGCTGGTGAGCACAAAAACGATACAAACTAACACACGACACAAACTAAAAATCTCCTAAATCCGGATGGTACGACTTCATATGAGTTCTCCAACTAACTTTTTGATTGAACTGTTTATCACATATCTTACATTCGAACCTTTTAACCTCGCTATGTATCCACATATGCTGTCTCAGCGTAGACTTCCTCGGAAACGTTTTAGAACAAATATCACAAGAGAATAACCTCTCATTGGAATGAACGACCATATGCCTATCCAAAACATACTTCGTATCGAATTTTCTATCGCAACTCGGACAATCAAAATGTTCGTCAGTATGCACTATTTTAAAATGAGCTCTGAATTTGTTTGGTTTTTTAAAAACAAGTCCGCATTCGGGACAAGGGTAGACCTTTTTCGGTATACCGTGTGCTTGCTCCATATGACTGCGTTTTATCTTCCACGTGCTAAATCTGTCGCCACAAACCGAGCATATGTGCTGTCGACACTGTCTAGACATCTCAAAGTGCCTCTTCTGATCCTCAGTCGAGTATAAAACAACTTTGCACTTCCTACATCTCCTCTGTTTCGGTACAAAAGGGCAGGAGAACTCGAGATGTTTTTGCAAGGAGGTAGAAGACGCGAAAGATTTGCCGCAAAGTTCGCAGGTGCACTGAAAGAAGTGTTTCTGGATGTGTCGGCTCAAACTCCGAATGTTGGAGGACTTGTCGTGGCATACGGCGCAGGATAACTTGTCGTTCTGTATATTAAAAGGCTGAAGGCCTATATCGTGATTTAAGTCGATACTTTGTTTATGGACTTTGTTTAAATGAATGGCAGCGTCTTCGATTTTGTTGAAAGTTTCAAGGCATATTCTGCAGTGCATGTCTGTGCAATCGGCCTTAATGTATCCTTCGTGGAGATGTGAGAATGCGACCCTGGCGTTGACTACCTCGTGGTCGTCGTCCATATGCTTCCTGAAGCGAGAGGGCTCGTCAAAGCTTTCGCAGCAGTAAACGCATACGATGGAACTCTCCGGGAGCCTAAACGGATATGCTGTGATATATTGTATAACGGTCTGGGCGTTCCTTTTTGCGATGTGCATCGGATTTATTTCTAGAACAAAAGAGACATTGGTCACTTTTTTGTTAGTGCTACTTAATTTCACTAATATACAGTCCCATTGTAGCTAAAAACTTTTACGTTTTGCTTGCATAAAAGATGGAAAAGAAAAGCATAGAAACCGGAAGAGTCTACGATTCCTGGACTGCCCTGGTCTAGTGATTGCAAACGCTACTGCTGAGCATGAGATCCTGGGTTCGATTCCCAGGTCGGACAAAGTGTTATTTGGTTTTTTTTATCGGAAATTTCTCAATAGCAACCCGGAGTTTAGAATCGTGCCAGGTTGATTACAATAGGCTCGCCCCCTTTACATGGGACTTAAACATAACTGGCGGAATGTGTGTCTACTATAGGTACTCCTTTACCTAACCCTTTGGATTACAGGCGTGATGTTATTATGTGGACGATTCCGACAAAAACATAAATTTTTATGCCGTACCTACGATCCAAAAAAAATTTGTCGAACTACCTTCTAAAAGACACGCATTTCAGGATGCCTCGCCTTCATATGAGTCCTCCAACTCACTCGCTGGTTAAAAGTCTTATCACAAATCTTACACTCGTGTTTTTTCACTTCACTATGTATCCACATATGCTGTCCTAAAGTAGATTTCCTCGGGAAAGCCTTAGAACACACTTGACAAATAAAATTCCTCTCCCCTGTGTGTATAACTATGTGTTTTTTCAAATTCCTGTCAGTATCGAACTTTCTCTCGCAGTAAGAGCATTCAACGTAGTCATTCGTATGGGTGGTTTTGAAATGTAATCGAAGGCTATCCCGTTTACTAAAAACTAAGTGACACTCAGGGCAATTATAGGTCTTCTGGGGCACGTTATGTGTCTCCTTTAGATGATTCTGCTTCATATTCCAAGTAGTAAACCTTTCTCCACAGATATTACATACGTGCTGGCGACATCGCAGTGATTTCTCCAAATGGTTCATTCGTTCCGTTGCTGAGTTGAAATTTTTTCTACATTTTCTGCATCTATTTTTGTTATTTTTATCGGAGTCTGTGCCGCAGTTGTATCTGAGATGGCAGTGTAAAGAGGTCAATGACGCATAGGACTTGCCACAAGCATCACAGGTGTACTGCACAAAGTGTGTATGCGTGTGTTTACTTAACAACGCCAACGTCGAAAATTTCTCTGAACAAATCACGCAAGAATATTTATCCTTATAAATTTTAAACGGATGCATGCCTAGGTCATGTGTTGGGTTTATATTTTTGTTATGTTTTTTGATTAAATGGTCTGCGGCTTGTTCTAAATTAGATAATGTTTCAAAGCAGATTCTACATTTAAGGTCAGTGCAATCGACTTTAACGGAAGCTTCGGCCACGTGGACGAAAGCCATTCGTACTTTGAAGTCCTGATGTTCTAAATTCATGTGTTCCCTAAACTGCGCGGGGTCTGGGAAGCTATCACAGCAGTACACGCAAACCATGGAAGATTCTGGCAGCTTGAAGGGGTAAGCTGTGGTATACTCTATCATCGTTTTGGCGTTCTGTCGCGCGATGAACATCGGATTTAGTTCTAGAACAAAAAGAAACGTCCCATCACTTATCCTGTGTTGTGGTATGTTCGTTACGGTACTAAGCTAATACTGGACTCCACAATGTTTCTACTAGTGATATATAGGTCAAATAAAAAGTCGCTTACTGGAGACGGCCCAAGATAGATCCCAATTATGGCATGTTTGAAAATGATGGCGTGTGGTAGCTGACATAACGGCAAATCATTTAATTGTGTTTCATAATATTAATTACTTTGCATAGTACTGTATAGAGTCAAGTTCTTTTAACTTAACAGACAGCTGTGCTGCTGGGGAGTTTGTTGCGCCACTTTTTCTTCCCAGCTAAAGCTCTAGGAAGTGGTGAAGGGCGGGCGTTTTGGGGGACTGTCTCATGTAATTTTCACGTTCATAAAGTGCTGATTTTCAGCTTAGATTGAATAAATGATTTTTTATGTCGCAGGTAAACCAACGTCTGTGTTGCTTTAGCCCATTTTCAGTGAAGTGAAATAAAATAAATATTTTAAACACGTTGAAACAAGATCATTAGATACATTTTGCATTATCATCTGCCTAGCCTTTTTCCCAACTATGTTGGGGTCGGCTTCCAGTCTAACCGGATGCAGCTGAATAGGTACCAGTATTTTACATGGATCGACTGCCTATCTGACCTCCACAACCCAGTTACTGGGTAATACGATACCCCTTGGTAAGACTGGTTGTCAGACTTTCAGGCTTCTGACTACCCGTAACGACTGTCAAAGACCCACGAATGACAGCCGGGACCAACGGCTTAACGTGCTTTCCGATGCACGGAGGGGTCTCGGTATGTAAAGATGGTCACCCATCCACAGACCAACCGCGGCAAGCGTAGCTTAACCTGACCGATCGACCTGTGCGGCTGTTAATATTTAGCCACGGGCCCCTCCTAGATACATTTTGCATCTAGGTCGAAATACATTTCAAATTGTAAAGTCATCAGTTCATCACGCAATTAAGGTTTTAGTTCTGTTCACCACATTAATCACATTTTAATTAGCAGCTAAAATAAATGCCTTCTGTATACAGGAATATAATAAAAAAGTATTTTGTGTCCTAAATTAACTGACGCGAAGTAGGAAGGCGTTAGACGTAGAAAATAATTGCTTAAACTAAAACCTACGAAAAAACACGATAGATAGAAATCGAAAAACAGACTGGCCCTAGATTACAACGACTAGTTACCAAAACGAAACTACCCTCATTTCATATACTTTGGAACTATAATAACATCATACAATAACTATAATATAATTTCTGCAACATTATTCTGTTAAAACAGAAAACATAATTTTTAGATTATCATTTTTTCCCTCAAAATCCTCCAATTCGGGATGGTACGATTTCATATGCGTCTTCCAACTGACTTTTTGATTGAACTTTTTATTACAAAGTTTGCATTCAAACCGTTTATGTTCCATATGTATCCACATATGCTGTATCAAATTCTTCTTTCTCGGAAATGACTTAGAGCAGACCGTACACGGAAAGAGCTTCTCCATTGTATGTGACACTCTATGCTCTTCCAAATTCTTTTTGGTAACAAACTTCATGCCGCAGCAGGAGCAGACGTAGTTGTCATCAGTGTGGCTGAGCCTAAAATGTGTCCGATACTTCTTCCGTTCTTGGAAAATTTGCCCACATTCGGGGCACACGTAAACTTTTTTTTCAACTCCGTGGCACTCGGTCAAATGTAGTTGTTTTGCATGCCAGGACATGAACCTCTCTCCGCAGACACAGCATAAATGTGACCAACACCTTTGGGACTCCAGTAAATGCTTTCGCCTCTCCTCTATGGAGCTGAATGTCCGTTTACATTTGCGGCATATCTTTTCAGTGCCAATGTGAGAGAATCTTATATGACTACGCAGTGCTGTGTTCGTCGCGTAGGACTTTCCGCAAGCTTCACAGGTGTATCTCCAGAAATGGCTCTGTGTGTGTCTGCTAAGCTGCCTTAAGCATACTGCCTTGTAGTGGCATATTGCGCAGAATAGCTTATTATTCTCCAACTTAAATGGCTGTAGCCCTAACGCGACGGTTAAGTTAAGAGGTTTCTTATGTTCCGAGTAAAGATGATCTGCAATTTGATCCAAATTCTGGTAGTGCTTGAAGCAAAGTCTGCAATTGATATTTGTGCAGTCAACTTTAATGTACCCTTCTGAGCAATGGACGAAAGCCATTTTGGGGTTAAAGGTTTCGTGTTCTTCATTCATGTGTGTCCTAAATACATCAGGATCGGGGTAAGTCTCGCAACAGTAGACACAAACCATGTTGTCTTCGGGCAGCTTGAAGGGGTATACGGTGGAATATTTCACTATAATCTCGGCGTTCCGTTTCGAGATGAAATTCGGGTCATTTTGCTTCTCTAGAACAAAAAGAAATGCCCAGTCATTCAACTGCCCTTCTGTTTTCCTTTTTTTGTGGTGTTGATGATGCTTTCTAAGATTATGACACTTAATTGTATGGTTAGATAAGGTTTATTTTCCGAGTTTAAGGTTGAGTAAATGAGAGTAATGTAGTAGTTAAACAAATTGGCTGGTATTATTTCAAAGACTCGAGTTGAAGATCGAAAATGGAGCACCGTGTCTGGTCACGACAAATTGATTTTCAACGTGTTAAATTCTTGTAAGAAAATTACTCTTTGAGCTTATCGATTTCAAGTTTGTTAATTTGACTTATACCTTTAATCCACCTACACTATAAGCCCTAATACTCATTGGCGTTTCCGGCGTTACACTCTTGTGACACGCTTAAATTAAAACAGTATGCCAAAAGGGCCTCAGCTCAGCTCAGATGTAGTAATTTTTTAACAAATCTTATCTTCTAACCTAATTTTGTTTTATATGATAATGGA
The DNA here is from genome assembly GCA_963669345.1 of Gortyna flavago. Taxonomy (NCBI): domain Eukaryota; kingdom Metazoa; phylum Arthropoda; class Insecta; order Lepidoptera; family Noctuidae; genus Gortyna; species Gortyna flavago. The sequence continues at coordinate 3,857,633 of OY770155.1, read as the reverse complement.
AAAAATCGTTGAAGCGAAATCGGACGCCAAAGTCATTTATAGCAGATGAAGTATTACTTCGTTTACTTAGGATTTAATCAAGGGAACAACTTCACAGCCCTGGTTCAGCATAGTATTCAACTATAGAACACGGAATTGCCGTGCTGACAGCGTCTACCACGAGACGGTAGGATTTAAAAAATTCGTGGCGTTGATGCATTGAGTACACAACTTCTGTCGCGGACCACCTTCGAAGCCCTAATTTTTATACGTCATTTGTGTCGTAGTATGTGTGTCGAGTATACGGTGACACGCTTGATTTGTACGGAAAGTGCCGACTATGCTGCTCCTACCAGCGGCCGCCGAGGTGACTCCGTGCTCTGTTTAATTAACACTCATAGTCCGATGGGACGGCAATTCGATACGACCAACGCGGCAACGGCTTAAGAACGTTTACGCCGTACGGCTTTTCATACAAACTTTCAAGCCGTTGTTTTTCGAAATGAATGAACAGATTTTAATAGAACTTTATAGGCATAAGCCGGATACAAAGGTCTAAAAAGGTAGCAGAGAAAATTTTCGAAATGATTTATTTAAAAAAGATAACTGGAAATTTCTGTTTCTATGGAAAGTTTAAAATCGGTCTAATGTGTCTTTTTAGACCTTTGTATCCTGCTTATGCGTATAAAGTTTCATTAAAATCCGTTCATTCATTTCGAAAAACAAGGGCTTGAAAGTTTGTATGAAATGCCGTACGGCGTAAACGCTCTTAACGTGCTTTTCGAGACACAGCGCACACACTTGTGCACTAAAATATGCCCCGCGCCGAAGGCTAGTCTCCGTTGAGATTGGCAGCAATTGTCGAAATACTGTCTGGAGGACTATATATTATAATTAACACTATGCCAGAAATCGTGTGACGGACTTTTTACGCAAAGAATGGCTTAGAATAGCTTAAAAAATATTGATAACTTTGGTTGGCCTCGTCTACAAGTAAGTTCATAAGTATAGATACAAAATCTTATATTCTTCCATGCTCCACCTCAAAAATCTACCAACTCCGGATGGTAAGACCTCATATGAGTCTTCCAACTAACCCTCTGATTAAACGGCCTATTGCACAAAGTGCAGTGAAATCTCTTATGTTCACTGTGAATCCACATATGTTGCGTCAAATTCTTCTTCCTAAGAAAGGATTTAGTGCAGGACGTGCAATGGAAGAGTTTTTCCCTCGTATGTAACAGTTTGTGACCTTCCAAGCGACTTTTACTTGCAAATTTGATACCGCAGAATTGACAGACATAGTTGTCATCTGTATGAGTAATAATATAATGCGATCTATATAGTCTATACTCTGTGAAACTCTCCTGGCATACGGGACACGTCTGAAGTTTGGTCGTATTTTTTACTTTGTGGACCTCACTCATGTGGTCGCGTCTGAGCTTTTTGGAGACGAATCTGTGTCCACATACGTTGCAGCAGTAGGGCCAACATCGTTTACTCGCCAAAACATGCGCGCGGCGCTCCTCAATGTTAGGGAAGGACTTCCTACATTTAGTACATATCTTTTCCTCAGAATGACTGAAGAGGATATGCTTCCTCAAGTTGTCTCGACTAATGTATGACTTGCCACAAGTCTCGCACGTGTACTTGTGGTAGTGCCCGCTGTTATGCCGAGATAAGCATCTGAGTGACGGGAACTTTTGGAAGCAGGTAGCGCATACCCATCTTTCGGGGCCTAATTTGAAAATCTGAAGTCCTATCTCCGCGTTAAGATTTAAATGCTTGTCGTGTTCCAAGACGAGATGTTCAGATATAGAAGCTAGGGAGTCGAATTTTTTAGCGCAGAGCTTGCAACCTAGGTCTGTGCAATCAACTTTGAGGTATTCCTCTGTGCCCATGGTGTGCGCGAACGCATGTTTGACGTTGGCTTGGTAGTGGTCGTTTTTCATGTGTTCTCTATACGCGTCCGGGTCTTCAAAGGCGTCGCAGCAGTAAACACACACCATTTCATTAGCGGGGATCCTGAATGGATAAGCTGTAGTGTACCTCAAAATGAGCTTAGCGTTTTGCCTCGCTTCGACCAACGGATCGAACTCTAGAACAAAAAGAAATGGTCCTTTGTCACATTTATTTTGGCAGGAGACGCGCTGTGCCGCGCATGCGTGATGCTGTACTGCTGCGTTTCAGCTTAGGGTGCTTTAAATGCCCATAAGTGTTGAATTCACCTCTTTTAAATAAAAATTGATTTTGTACTATAATAAGTAAATTAAAGAGTATTGTTAGGTAGGTATATCAAGAAGCGGATAAACTGCCTGCAAAAAGAAGTTTACAGGAAAGTCGAAGGTTTAAGAGGTGCGCTGGCACGTTAGTGTCTGTTTAGCTAATAGATAAGTTACAAAATCTTTGAAACATCTCAATATAAAAAAAAATATGTACGTGCAGTACCGCACACGTAATAGAAGTGAAACTTAAAAAATAAAGAATAAGAGAGATTTTTAACAGACTTCCAAAAAGGAGGTTATTATGTTCGAATTCTTTTTACTTTTTTTGTGTTTCTTGCCTGTCATGTAACGAAATATGCCTAAACGTGACGGGTCCTAGAATTTAACTCTCAATTCTCGAATCGCGGCCTAAATAGTGTCACTTCAAAAACTCATAGGTAAAAATGATAGAAAACATTGGTAATTCATAGTAAGTTTAATGTGAAATATTTGATAAAAATAAATTACTAATTCCATGATTGTGTAATATCTTAAAATTATCAACTACCCTTATTCTACGAAACCGTTAAGGACCTGCCATTACAAACACCTTTTTGAATCAAAAGAATTTGAGTTACGTCAATGATACTTAAATAGTATATCGGATTGCGATAGTCCTGCAATATTTGCTGCCTGTCGTAACATGTTTTAGGTCTACAACATAGGTAGTGTTCCTTGTGGTATAATTACGTCAATACATGAATTCTCCTTATAGAGTTATGAGGAACAGAGTGTTAAGTTCACTCGTCCTCCATAGAAAAGGGAGGCTCCTACAACTTTATATTTACGCAATTATTTCATAAAAAAAAAATATAAATAATTTGCAGAATAAAGTTGATTATTGATATTTTTTGCTAAAAATCAATGCATGATTGATAAGGTATTTTTGGAACGATGTTGACAGAGGAGTTGACTGGTAGAAATCGTCACGCTAAAAAAAAAAACAACCGACTTCCAAAAAAAACTACAAAGTGATAAATAACTTTTATTTCGGAAGTCGGTGTCGTTGGTTCTGCATTTTCGTTTATTGACACCGACTTCCGAAATAAAAGTTATTTATCACTTTGTAGTTTTTTTTGGAAGTCGGTTGTTTTTTTTTTTGTAAAAAAGTTTTTATTTTTCACTTTTTAGTGAGAGAGTTTGTAATTTATCTAAGTTACAATAGCCTAACGTCAACTGCTCATCACCTTTTACAAAATATTGCTTTTCCCGATGCTGGGACGTTAATTTTTGAGGAGTTCTCCTGGTAAGAACCTGAAGAACTCCACTCCACCACCACACGCATTGTGACGAGCATAAATTGCTTAGCAACCATATTAAAGTAATCGAATCGCAACCCGTGAAATATTTATCATTGATTAGTTCCGATGGCCGTCTGTAGTCTTCATCATCAGCTCCACTTTACCAAATGATGATTTCCGAGAGCAAATGCTCAAGTTACTCTAAAAAATATCCAAATCGCTATAGGTTTGCCAATAAAATTTGAGGGTTTCCCTCGATTTCCATGGGATCCTCTCATCAGATTCCAACTTGCTGACAATGGGACCACCTTGGGAGTATACCCTTCAAGTTACTCTAAAAAATATCCAAATCGCTATATGTTTGCCAAAAAAAGTTGAGGGTTTCCCTCGATTTCCATGGGATCCTCTCATCAGATTCCAACTTGCTGACAATGGGACCACCTTGGGAGTATACCCTTTCAAACAAAAAAATAATTTTCGAAATCGATCCACAAATGACGGAGAAATCGGTGAACATACAAAAAAAAAAAAAAAACATACATAAAGTCGAACATATAACCTCCTCCTTTTTGGAAGTCGGTTAAAAAAGCGTTATGCTCCCTCCATGCGACTTTGTCTCTTTCTATTATTTACGAATTCCTCACGGGACCCCAGACCGCAAACGTTTTTCATACTGTCAACTAGCCTATTCTGCAGATGTATATCGAACTCTACAATAAATTCGCTCCAGTAACTCAAACGTTATGTTTCGCAATATGCCGTTTCAATCTATAAACCGACAAGAACTTCAGGCCGCAGTGCTTGCAAACGGCACAGTCTTCAGAATGATGTAGTTTAAAATGGTCATAATACGCGTTCTCCGTCGTAAACTCTATATTGCAGTCGACACAACGGTACGTGCGTTTCGACTGACCGTGTGCCACTTCCATGTGTTTTTTTCTGGTCTTATAATCAAGGAATCTTTCTTGGCATTTCGGACAGCAGTACGGCATGCAGGACTTTTGAGTACGCCTGTGCTTCTCTTTGGCCTCCATTGTAGGGAAAACTTTCTTGCATCTTTTGCAGGATACTTCGTAGATTTGGTGTTTGGATCTGACGTGTCTTAACAAGCCGGTGGTAGCAACGTAACTGCTTCCACAAACATGACAAACGTAGCTTAGGAAATGCGTGATCGTGTGACGGTTTAAGTGAAAAAGCGACGGGAAATTTTTCTCACAAACTGCGCAATTATAAACGTCTTTCTGCAGTAGGTAAGGCATGACGCCGAATTTGCCCGCAGGATCGGTTTTTCTGCCATGTTCAGTGTCCAAATGAGCCAAAACCGTTTCTAGGGTCGGAAAACCGGTGTTGCATAACCGACAACGTAGGTTAGTGAGGTCTGCTTTAATGCATTCCGTTTTTGGGAGGTGATGGAACGCGACTTTGATGCTAAAGTAGTCATGTTCTCCGTCCATGTGTCTCCGGAACTCGTCAGGGTCTTCGAACAACTCTTGGCAGTAGACACAGAGTATCGACTTATCATTCACTCGGAAGGGGTAAGCAGTTGTGCTACTGATTATTGTCTCGGCGTTTGCGCGCGTCGCATCATAGCTTTCCGCTAAAAAAGAAAAAGTTCTTTGTAGACCATTGTGTTGTTATCTTCTTCTATCTTTTAGGGTTTTGGATATATCTTGAGGGTTTGAGTCAATCTTCTAGGAGACATGAATGGAATAATTAGTTATTCTTGTAACGTTGTTGAATAAATGGTTATTTTCCGGGTGGTTGAAACAAAACATATTGTCAACTGAAGCGAAAGTATTGTCAAATATTTGTATAAGTAATTCATGTTTTAGGTAGAACGTATTATAATCATATAACGCATCAATTTTATCTTGAACATGACATGTCAATTTATCATTGAACAAGCTGGATATACAGTCAATAATTTACGAGTCGTATACGGTTTTTAAAAGACTTGTTATCAAAATAGATTAGTTGTAATGCCTTACTCATTCATGTACTGTTATTTATTTGTTAAGAATTTCTAAATGTATGTATTTTACGTCGAACAGCAGTAGTGTGAAACGTTTTTAGAAATGTATAGTAAGGTGTTCATGAACAGGAATAACATCTTTTAAGGACTCGAAAACAGCATCTGTTTCATACATCTTACTGAGAAGGACGGTATTTTTGTATGAAATAGTTGAATTTTTGACTGCCGCTCAGACTTGGCCTCATGGCGCAAATTGTTTATCTTGATGAACTACAAATGAACATTCCTTAAATACTTTTTACTGTTATACAGGGTGTAAAAAGACCCATCACATAGCCATCAACTTCGCATTCTGTACATCAATTAACTAAGTAACATTGCACAAAAATTATTGCTGAGAAACGACTTTTATTTCTGGTGTGAAAAATTGCTGTTTGCAGTACCGCGCAATGTAACACACTCAAAACATTGTGATGACTGTTCAGGGGTCGTGGGGGTATTTAAAGTTGGAATTTTGAGCTTCAAAATCTTCTTAACCAGAAAGTTCCCAGGTATGGTCCAATACAAAAAAAAAATTACAATGACGGGGAGTACAAGTAGATCTCGGCTTCGTAAGTGCCTTTTTACACCTGCTATGTTCAACGTTATCTACAAGAAATATACTTACCCCCTTAATAATAAACGTATTATACCAGATGAATAGTTGCACACCGATTTCTCTTTTTGTCATCAGTAATTTGACTTTCGAAAGAAGAAGACAAAGAGTTGTGTAACTATACAGACGCTATACAACGTTTATTAGTATGAGGGTTATTCCGTATTTTATTTTATTATAATCAATTGGATTAAAGCAAGTTTCAAAAATATTATAAGTAGAGATTTGTTGCAGGAAGATAATTCTGGCAATGAAGCCTAAGATTATTTAGGTATATAACTGGGAATAAATCCCAGAGATTAATATATCACATCATAATTTTATCATACTTCACGGTAAAGAGGTTTATCAAAAAGTTTATCATGTATGTGCATAAATATGAGATGTCAAAGATCAATAGTAATTTTATTTAAATAAAATTAATTGAAATAATTAAAATTATAAAAATTAATATTGATTTTTGAGGTTTGAAGCATTGAAAAAAAGCGTTAAAGAATTGAGAAGAGTAAATAATATTTCATATTACTGTTTTAATACTAGCAATATGAAATATGACTCAAAACACACACATTTTTTTATTCACTTTTATTGTTTTTTCTTTCTTTCACACTTCTTTCAAGTGCCGAAAGACGTTCAAATGTCTACACATGGATATGTCTCAAGTGTTTATGAAATTTATTAGACCATTATTTGAAAATCTATAAAATCAGAGCTTATTTTATATTTAAAATTTTACAACCAAACTTATGAACGTTGAAAAACTAATTTTAACATTTACAGCAGATTTTCAATTATTTATAAATCTCCCAAAAACAAATTAATGATGGGATTTCAAGTTATGATGTTATAATATATTTTTTTAAATATAATTTATATAGTTTGTCAGTTAATTTAGTATAAGAAATCCAGCGCATATATTTTTGTATCACATTAATAAATTTTCAACTTAATAATTATTTCAACGTCCATAAATAAGACATACAAGAACTTACCTGCAGTCACGAGGTGGAGGGTAGAACACAATTTAATAAGCTGGGTTTCGAACCCAGGTTTGATAAACTTCTCTCGTCGCTGCGCTGCGCGTTGTAATATTTCAAAGACAAAGCTATACCCGCGGCGGCGTGGGGTAATTGCCTATCATTTTGACAGTTCAGCCATGTTCATTGCGTTATTTACGTTGTTGAGGCAGATTTTTTTTTCGAACATATGAAGCAATGAATTAGCAATATCCTTCAAAATCATTCAGATTGTTATTGTGTTATGGAATTAGGGTACAGGCTTTACAAAAGAGTCATCACAACCAGACTCCTAGGAATCGAACCCAAGTACCAAAATTTTTTTGAAGCCCTACCACAATAATATCTTTACGAAAGCCTATAAAACATAACTTTCGTTTGGCGTAGTCGACTAAAAAGACATGGAAAAGGTTTTTAAAATATAAAACTCAATCTGTTGAGTGATCATCAAAATCTTTGAAGTGCACCTAAATGCTGTAAGGTAGAACACAAAAACAACGCAAAAATACACAAAATACAACTAACTAAGTACACAAAATATTTAATACCAGCTCTAGAAGACATTCGTTTAGCAAAATCGGATGACAGTTCAAGGAATATGGCGTCTTGTTAGTAGTACAAGAGGTGGATAACAGATAGCGCTTTTAACAAGTTTGGTGCACTTTATAAATAGAACCAATGAGATCACAGGAAATCATTTCGGGAATCCCATTGGTTATTTTTAGGGGCACCTATTAATTGAATGTTCAAAGTTTGTGATTGGTTAAAAATGACAACAGCCAAACAAATTGCTTGACATTATATTTTCAAAAAGTGGGCTTTTTTATAGTGTTTATTTATTTTATAGTACTTCCATATTAATTAATCTTGCATCCTTTTCTTTGTAAAACGAACTCTTTTGGTGAGACATATCCATATGTTACCTTAAAACTAATCATGCATTATGATAGTCAATGTGTATTCACAAGTTATGTACTGGAATTTTATTAATGAATTGTTTTATAACACTTTATTTGGAATACTGACTGAATGTGAGGTAAGCCAAAAGACGGTGTCGTAAAACGATGGAACGGATATTGGATAGAAGATATAAGAAAAAGATAGTTTCGGTGTGTCGCTAATCTGGGTGTCGTCGTGTCATATAAAAGCGCAGTACAATCAACCAGTCTTACCAAGGTCTATCGTCTACCCAGTAACTGGGTTGTGGAGGTCAGATAGGCATTCGCTCCATTTAAAATGCTAGTATTCAGCTGCATCTAGTTAGCCGGGAAGCCGATTCCATCATAGTTGGGAAAGGCTATATAGGCTAGGGGCTAGGCATATGATGAATAGCATCGCGATTTAAAAGAGAACTCGACTATTGCAGCTGATTTAAAAAATAATCTGATTCGTAAAACTAATTATAATGCGATTGGGAAAGTAAATTAGTTCTCTCCATAACTACGAATTGTTGTTATTATTTCACTAGAATTCAAGCATAGTTTAGCTAGTACAGGAAAAATAGTTGAATAGATATTAGATGAGTGTGTGTGTGTGTTATGCTTATATTCTAGTACATAACCTGTCAATTGAAAGGTTGGTAAGCAGAGTTGCTAATGATATTTGCAATGTTTTTTTTTAAACAACTGCTTTTCACTACGTTATAGCAGTTTTATTTACCGACAAAAAAAAGTAGGAGGTTCTCAAGAGACGCGTTTTTATTTTAGCTATCATAAGGCCCACTTTTTGGTCACCGCCGCCTAACATCTACTGTACTTAAAGCATCACAAGTGCATTGCAAAGTACCTGTTAGTTACCTTTTCAGGCCCTAACGACTGAATGGATTTCAATAAAATTTAGCAACACTGACAGCTAGCACATTTTTTTTTCTAGCCTGCGCTGACCCACGCCTGGGCAAAGGCCTCCCTCCACTCCTTCTATCTGTCGCGAACCCGCGCGTCCTCCTTCCAGTTTTGACGGAACCTATCCAGCTCGTCCCGCCATCTCCTAGATGATCTGCCGCGACCTCGCCTCACTGTCTCAGGGCACCAATTCTGCGCTATTTGGGCCCACAGTTTGTCCGGCATGCGGCAGACATGTCCTGCCCAGTCCCATTTAAGTTGAGCAGCCTTTTGAGCCACGTCAACTATCTTTGTATAGGATACTTTTTACCCTAATAGTACATTCCTTTGCATACTATTGAAATGGAACGCAACCAATAAACTGGGCATTTGTCACCTGTCAATTTACCTGTCATATGTAGCTCAGTACAATATTCTTACAATGCATTCCAAGTTCCATATCCTTACTAATCCATACTAATATTATAAATTCGAAAGTAACTGTCTGTCTGTCTGTACGTTACCTTTTCACGCCTAAACCACTGAACGGATTTCGATAAAATTTGGCAGAAAGATAGATTGCATACCGGGGAAGGACATAGGATAGTTTTTATCGACATACCTCGCGGGCGAAACCGCGGGCGGAAGCTAGTTCTTTATAATATTACACAATCAGTTAGTTTCCTATGTACCTACTGATATTCTACATATCTTCAGCAACTCAACTGACCAACAAATTAAAAGTAAAAAGAAAAAAGATGCCTACCTTTTTTCTTCTTCTCAGTTGTTTTAGCTGCGACTTTACTAGCGCTGGCTTTGACAGGCTCCTTTTTCACAGTCTTAGTCTTTTTAGAGGGTACCGACTTAGTTTTGGTGGAAGATTTTCGTTTTTCTGTTGCCTTGGTATTGTCGAGTAGGTCTAGTAAGTCTACGGATTCCTTTTTGGGTATTTTGCTTGCTAATTTCGTAAGGGGTTGGTCGTCAACTGAAATTGGAAAGGGGGTGTGAATTTTTGGCCTGATTATCGTAAACGATTAATGATCAGTAAAAAAAAAAACAAAGCGGTAGCCAATTCAAAAACAAAAATTTGTCCATATCGCTGTCATTGGAAAAAGTGCCCAAAAGGCTGGCTGATTTTGATGAAATTTGGTATGGGGTTTTTTTTTTTTAAGTATGGGAAATCATCCAATGACCCCTCCCGCTCTGGGTGGAGCGGAAGGGAGTGTCAGACTCTTACTGACTAAAACCCATCCATGTTCCTTCCTTAGCCCTGGGGAAAGACATAGGCATAGATACTTTTCATCGACATACCACGCGGGTGAAGCCGCGGCCGGAAGCTAGTGTAAAATATAAAGTAACTACTCACGGTCGTCATCATCATCATCAAAGCCGCATCGGTCGTCAAAGTCATCATCATCGCTCAGTCGCTTCTCTTGTTTCACTTGCTCCAATTTGACGTCAGAGTCTATTGTGTCCACTTGTACTGTGTTAAACAAAAGCATCATTGGTGTATCATCATCTCAAAATATATATTTGGCGCCTGAAATACAGGTACTCTCTATCTCTAACCTAGCTCAAAGGAGCAATTCTCGTGTTATTAAGACACTTTTACTGACATAGATCTTAAGAATGGACTGGAACTTTTATGGATTCTGTCCGAAATAAATAATAATTATTATTAAGAACATTTACAGTCCGATCTCAGTCTCTGAATCTTGTCAAAAATACCTCTAATTTCCATACATTTTTGAAAAGTTTTTGACATTGATTGTAGCTGAGATAAGATTTCAACTATATTTTTAATGTTTTTAATTATAGGAATTGGTATTCCGGAGTCAGGGTTTCACATTTCTTCTGTAACCTGTGTTTGTGCCAATAAAAGTATTTATTTATTCAAATAGGGGGGGCAACAGAATTGCTAGACTGCTTATTTGGTATAGGGGCTGCTGAGCGTAGGGCCCTGGTTCGATTCCCAAGTCAGTGTTACGTAGTTTTCCATCAAGAATTGCTCAGTTACAGCCCTATTCAAACTTTATGGTGACTCTGAAGTGCGCTACTCGATGCGCAGTACCTCAGCCCTCACCCCTGCAGAAAGGTAAATTACTACAAATGGGTAAAGTTTTGCTAGCTAATTTAATTTGACCCTGTATAAATAGGCAATGACTTTTGTGTTGAAATTGGTGGTTTACCTTCGAGTTCCGGAAGAATAGAGCTGCTAGCATCCAAGTGTTGCATGAAAGTCTTCTCGCACTCCAGCACCTGCCGCTTAAAGTCTGAAGCATCCCGTAGCCGAGATATGCACAGCTCACATATTAGGCGACTGTTGCTGTTCGGGCCACCGGATTGGGAGTACGCAATCTGGTAAAGGGATTAAATTATTTAAAACAAAATGTTGCGTGTATGCAAGATTGTAGTAGGTAGCGTTGTAGTTTCTGCCTACCCATAAATCGTGAATTAATGAAACCCTCTTTTTTTTATGTTGTTAGGCTTTCACTTCGTCAAAATGACATGACAGTCCCCGAAAGCGCCCGCCCTTCACCACTTCCTAGTGCTTTCGCTGGTAAGAAGTGGCGCATCAAACTGCCCAGCAGCACAGCCGTCTGTGCAGTTATAACAACGAAATTACGTTAAGAGCGTTTACGCCGTACGGCATTTCATACAAACTTTCAAGCCGTTGTTTTTCGAAATGAATGAACCGATTTTAATGAAACTTCATACGCATAAGCAGGATACAAAGGTCTAAAAAGTTAGAGAACATTTTCGAAATGTCTTATTTAAAAAATGATAACTGGAAATCTCTGTTTCTATGGAAACTTTAAAATCGGTCTAATTTGGCTGTAAAACAATTTTTCGAAAATGTTCTCTGCTAACTTTTTAGAACTTTGTATCCTGCTTATGCGTATAAAGTTTCATTAAAATCCGTTCATTCATTTCGAAAAACAAGAGCTTGAAACTTTGTATGAAATGCCGTACGGCATAAACGCTCTTAACTTAGAAAAACTAATTATGTTCTCATGTTGCCGTTTTGTAAGTTGCTGGCCTTCCTTGAGGAACTGGGATGGATAGAATATATCGATTTCCAACCCGTACGCGAAATACGCGCATTGACATGAGTTACGACCACCAGCACATATTACCTTCAAACTACCTATAGTCGAACTTTTAATTAGCTGCAGTAAAATGACAGCTAAGTGTTACCTATATGACTGACATTGGCCTCTTTTTGTTTTTTCACGGCCATCAACCAAATCTTGTTTTTCTAGTACATAATAGTGTCATAATCAGCCTATAATGTTCCCACTGCTGGGACACAGGCCTCCTCTCTGTGAGAGGGAGTGGGCCGTAATCCACCACGCGGGCCCAGTGCGGGTTGGTAGATGTCACAAGTCTTCAATTTTTTGGTTCTAGGACATGCCAGTTTCGTCACAATGTTTTCCTTCAAGGTTTTGAGAGCAGTGGTGATGAAATAATTTACACAAAGTAAAGCGCCTGTCTGGGTTCGAACCTACGACCTACAACTTGTAAGTCACGGTAGTTACCACTGGGCCAGAATAGTGTAACAAACGAAATTTATTTGACATGCATATCTCTAAACGCAGTCTGAAATGAGTTATTAAGAAGTGTCATATTACTGCAGCTAATTAAAGTCGTAGTTTATACAACTTCTGAGTGACATTGGATTTATGTTTTTTTAGAGTTCACTAAAACGCGGGCGATGCCGCAGATAGGAGCTAGCGATGGATATTTTCACTTTGTATGCTATTGACATGTTGTTAAATAAATAATATAATTATGAATATGGTCAATACAGTTGTAGTTTGATAAATAAATGGAGGCAGAAAATACAAGGGCAGACCTTTTGATTTTTTAAGGACCTTACCGAAAACAAAGGTTCTCAGACTCTGATAAAAAATTAAGAAACGAAAGCTTTTATCAGTGAATCGACCGTTTTTATCAGAATTAAGTAGAATTTCGGTAAAAGTACTGTACTCAGTCTCCAAAAAAGCACTGCAATCTTTGCTCAATCGATTTTAAAACCCGACCAACGAGTGTAGTCCCAACCAAAGAGTACGAATTCATAACAAAACACAAGACGCCACAAATAGGTCGGGTTATAAAAAACTTGTTCTCTAAACCAAGAAAATGGATGCCGTGGCGTCTCCACGAAGATGGATCGATAAATAGGCAAGGTAATACTTACTGAAATATTGAGGGAGTCTGAAAGCATTTCAGCATACACCTCACGCTTTCCCATCCAAAAATATTCGGTAGAAATGTCTTTGTAGCACCCCTCCGTCAAGCAACAACGACAAACACTTGGGCCGGCTCGCCATTCCGTAGTTTTAGCTTCCATTGTCACGTTTTTAACTTATTTTCACAGGAAATATATTTAACATACTAATTAATAACAACTAACTTATAATATTAGGCGAAATTACATTAAAACTATTTATTTTCTTGAAACTAACGCAAGGCGACGCCATCGAGCGGACGACAGTCCTGCGCTAGTGAAGGGCAACGCGGGCATGCGCGCGCAATCGAATCGTAAACGTTTTTTCACATTATCGATTTTTCATTTATATTGATGGAAGTAGATACTACCAGGATATGTAACTTGGGAGCCATATTTACCTCCTTGCATAACATATTCTTGTTCAAAAAAGTGCATAGAACGTTAAATCACAGTTTGAGAAAAGTTAAACTTTCCATTACAGTAATATTGTTAAGTGAAAATGTGAAACTAATACTTAACAGCTTCCGTACAAAAAGGTCACGATTAAAATGTTAAAGTGATATAAATATTTATCGTGCAAAGTGCAATTTCGGAGTTTGTCTTGGTAGTGTTTTGTTTTTAAGAGCATTTGCCAAGTAAATTGTGTAAAGTAAATTGATAAGATAGAGACCTAAAACGATACAGTATAAACAATGAGGGGCTTGCTAGAATTCACGATGGAAGAACTTTTTTCCACTCAACTACTTATCAGTGAAACATTTGATATAGTGCGTAATCAAATTAAAAACAATTTGGCAGATTTGAGTGAACAAAGAGAAGTGTACGAACAAAAATCCATTGATGCTCTTCATTTATTATGGAAAAATTTTGAAGATAACAATCATATTCTGATCGAAGCTCAAGTGAAAGAAGACAACTATTTTACCGCCAAAATTTTTGAAAAAGTAAAAGATGAGTATTTATCAGTGATTCCTGTATTGCGCCAGTTTCTCCATGCAGAGGTCCCGCAAGAAAATAGTCCAGCGAAAAGTTTTGCTGATATTCCACGATCGCAACGAGATATGCTGATTGGCCATCAGCGTTTACGATTCACTACCATAAAGGAAGAGATTAAAGGTATAAATATTGACAGCATTCACGAGACAAACGTAATGGAAGATTGGCAAAAAATACTTAAACGGCAGTGGAAAATTATAGAGAAATGCCATAAGATAATCAGGGAAAAATACGTTGATATGTGGCCAGATCTGACATATGAACTTGATTACGTACGATACAAAAACATGTACGAGACTACATACTCTCTATTTAATTACAAGATTGACGCTTGTCTCTATCCTGTCGTTCATGTCATCCCGCATATCGGTATACCTACCTGGAGGATGTTCGACAACGCTTCCGATGTCCATCCTTTTGCTGTAAATTCAGTAGCCTGGGCCAATTTTGACGGCCTCGGTGATGTGATTCGCAACAACAAATTATCAGAAGGAGAAAAACGGCAGCTCTTGATAAGAACGTTCTTGACGTATCAACATGATGAGCAAAGTAAAATGATGCCTGAAGACTCAGATTGGGAATTGGAAGACAGTCAAGAGTTTCACAATGCTTGTGAAGAGCCGTTGCTGTTACCGCTGATTCATGAAATTGATTAAAAATCATACACTGGGATCTAATCAATGAAAAATAATCAAATATCCCTTTCTTATATGTTTTAAGAATTAAGAGTCAGTATGACTGTCTATTTGTTTTTAATTTGATTATTCTATGCTAAATGATTATAAAAAAATTACTGAGAGTTTGAAGTGATGTGTAACACAACACAGGGTATAGTTGTAAAAGGCAGAGAGGGTAAAATATTTACGTATTTTAATAGGATGGTGTATGACTAATATGATGTATTAGGCTATAAACTATTTACTTCTGTGTAAAATTTAGACAACTGATTTTTAATCTGACTCTATTTGCTCCGGCTTTCGGAGCATGTATCAAAATATTATCAAAATGTTTGTATTGGCATTGCAGTTGTTAGGAGTCAGGCGGACGTTGTTTACCAGCAACGAAAAACATAACAACGCGGTATTCTCCGAGGGGAAACGTACAAGCATCTAATTTCACCAGATGATGTTTTGTGTCAGGGGAGGAACCACTGGTTCATCCGTTAACCCTCAAACGTCGAAGCCCATTAATCTTAGCTGCCCTAACAACTGTATGCACTGATATCCTGGTATATACTGATATGATGGTATATTAATGATCTGATCGAGGAACTCAGAAGAACCCAAGTTGGCTGTCACCTAGGCAATGTCTGTGTGAATAGCTTGAGTTATGCTGATGATATGGTTCTTTTGAGTCCCTCGATTAAAGGCTTAAGGAAACTGTTGTCTGTCTGTGAGCATTATGCTGATGCTCATGGACTGAAATATAACATTCTCAAAACCGAATCTATGGTATTCAGGTCTGGGACAGGTCCGGGGAACATACCTAGTCTTTATTTAAATGGCGCGACCATTAAGGTCGTAAAACAGTTTAAATACTTAGGGCACATTTTAACGGACAGACTTCAGGACGACTGCGACATTGAAAGAGAGCGTAGGGCCCTCTCAGTGAGGAGTAACATGCTCGCGCGCAAATTTGTGAGGTGCACTAAGGAGGTAAAGAACACTCTGTTCAGAGCTTATTGCTTGTCAATGTACACCTGCCAACTTTGGTGCAACTTCACAAAAAAGGTGTACAGTTCATTAAGGGTTCAGTACAATAATGCTTATCGAACCCTAATGAAACTGCCAAGATATTGCAGTGCCTCGAGTATGTTTGCCGAAGCGAGGGTTCCGGACTTTTACGCCATCATGAGGTCGAGGGTCGCGTCTTTTTGGCGAACATTGAGACGCTCCAGTAATAGCATTTTGAGGGTTGTCTCGGACAACTTAGCAAGCCCTATATTTATGCAATGGATCTCTGTTCACCTAAACGGGAACAAAAAATGACGAAAGAATTTTTAATGTATTTTTGAAGACTATGGGTACCTATACTTACCTCTACGTTTTGAATTTAAATTTAAATTTTAAATTTTATTTTTCTTTTTTATTTATTTTATTTATTTTTCTTTTATTTGTTTCACTGTCAAATTGTATATGGGTATATTGCCTGCAATAAAACATTTTTTTTTTTATTTTTTTTTATATCAGTATTAGTAGGTATACAATAATATATGGTTGTCGTAATATCTCCTATAAACCTATTGTAATGCTCAACTGTATGCATTGATATCAGCGTAGTATTAGTAGGTATACAATAATCTCTGGTTGTCGTATTATCCCCCTATAGTCCTATTGTAATGCTAGGTACAAACGCAGCCACTAGTCACCGGCGACTTACCGGTGATTTAAAAATTTGAAGTTCACTCACAGATTCTGATATCATCAACATCGGCTCTGCTTATTGCAGTCCACTGCTGGACTTAGGTCTCTCCTGTGATGCGCCACAACACCTTTGCCCACCGCCTTCTGCATCCAGTCTGTCCCAACTCCCAGCCACCTTCTTTAGATGGTTCTAACGTCGCTAGTGAAAAATCTGCTGTTAAAATCAGTGTGTGAAATAGTTGACGTGAGATTTTAAAATCGCCAGCGAGTCGTCGGCAAATAAATTCACTGCTGCGCGTAGCATAGTTATAAGGAGAAACAGTTTATTTTCAGGCGGCTTCTCAGTAGGTTGTTAGACTGACTGTTTGTTTGTTATTTGTATACGAAATTAATATTTTACTGATGTATTTTTAGTAGGTGCAGAGTAAAAATAGATCTACATAACATTTGATCGCTATAAGCGAAAGCTAATAAATATAAGTAAGTATACTTAAGCAATATCAGTAGTTTATAATCAGCATATTCAACCCCTAGTATCCTTGAATGTTAGTTTGATGTTCATGTAATTTGATGTGCAGAAATAAATATGTCTACTCGATTTCAATAACTTGTGACCAGCGTAATAACAGATTCCAATAAAACATTATAATAAAATTATCATGAATAGTACTTTCAATATAAATAATTGCAATCAATGGGATATCGCGCCTGTTATTCAAATCAACTTAATCAATGAAATATTGATACCGAAATCATGAACAGCAGGCGCAATGACCATCCACACTCAACCTTCTCCCTTAACTATAGAGGGCGGCCTGCGGACTCCTTAAAGGCCAGCTTTGTATTACGCACACGCCTCTCAGATAGTCGGAAAAGAAAATGTGATAATGATTGTAGAATAATGGGGCCTACTACCTGCATATACGCAGATCACTAATGCATTTATCCATTCTCTAAGCAGGTGAAGGATAAATGCATAAGTGACTCCCATTTCCCTGTTCAAATAGTAGTTGGAGGCTTAGAGGAGCACCGTGTGATTCATGGTAGACAAATGTCCAAGTTTGTATGTAAAATTGCTTAGACAAAAGTTACTCCAAGTGCCATCTATTATTGAATAGCACAACCATCCAAAAACCGTCAAATATTTTAATAACCGTAAAATGCAAGTCCATCACTAAGCATCTCTGTCAAAGTCAAAAGTCGATGAACATTGGGTGCGTTCCGTATGCGCTGTAATCAATTTGAGCGTGCTTATTCAGTGCCGAATTAGCTTGAGCGCGATAACGATGTCCCGTAAATCGTCATAGATAACGTCTTGACATGCGCCACCTTGCGATAACGCCGATCATGCCTTAAAATAATATCATCGTGAGCCCTGTCAAAAAGTTACAGTGTGTGTGTAGGTGTGTCGGTGTGTGTTTTGTTTTGAGTTGCATCCACAGATATAGATACACCTAGATAACGCGAGAGCAACTACTTCGCGTGCCCAGATTCCGTACAAAAATCGTTAGCCGCCACTTTCGCGCTCAGTCCTGAGTACTGCTGGCTGGGTGAGCGTGAGCGGTGGTGCTAGGCCCCGGGGGTGGGGCGAGACGGTTGCCGCCCGCGGCGCGACGGCGGTCTTTGAATCGATTAGATTTTCTCATCATAGTGCTTGTGACGTCATAGTAGGTAGTCAAAAAATGGCACACTTGTATTTCATATCATGATACTTGCGTTATCTTCGTCTCTCCACATCTGTGGTTGCATCATATCTATAAACCAAGTAACGTGGCATTTTCGAAATTGTGCTTCTGGCTGACAGTCGCCACCTAACCAAAGAGAAGAAGAAATGTGGTGTATACACAAAGAAACACTGTAATCCAATCATGAGTATTCAATCAAGTGAATAAAGTTTTGACATTGAGCGAGCACTGTGAGCGCGTTCATGAGCGTTTTGAATTGTTGACAGCTCTCAGCTGTCATAATCGTGATACATAAATCGGAAGGCCAATTTTTATTTTATTTTATTTAAACCACAATTGTATTATAACACAAATTAGAGAATCATCAAATTGCTATTGATGTGCGCTTTGAGCAATTATGGCACAATTCGGAATGCAGCCATTGGCATTCGTCAAAATGCCTCTGAGTATTATGTTCTGTGTCAAAATGTCACCAACCAAAATGCTGTCGAATGTAAATATTTATTAAAAAATTGTTTTTTGATATTAAAATGAGCACTACCAGCCGCCAGGGCCCTATCGTAGACCCTGGTTTATGTAGATGCTGTGGTGCTTTGAAGAAATGTCGCTTGTTGAACGTGGAATACGAATGGCTTGGTCAAAAGGAAGTTTATTCAGAGATGTTCGTGGATTGCTTTGGTTTAGTCGTAAGTTCTTAATTTTCATACTAATTATGGGTTTCTGTGATTAAGAAGGCAAAGAATACGCCATGGCTCAATTCCTTGCGTTGTTCAATTCCTTGCGTTGTTCAAAAAGGTTACCAAGCAACTTACTGATGGTTTTATTAAATCTTTCAAGAAACGCGTTATTATCATCATCTACTTAACCTTTACCCAGAGTATGGCGGGGTCAGCTTCCAGTCTAACCGGATGCAGCTGAATAACAGTATTTTACATGGACGCGACTGTCTTTCTGACCTCCATAACCCAGTTACTGGGTAACAAGATACCCCAATGCGGTATTATAGTATTTTTGTAATTATTACCTTCCTAGCTATCTCACTTGGAAGGCGAGGAGTCTGAGCGCGTGATCTGCGCGACGTGTGTGGTACGTCTGAGAGACGCGCGCGCCTTCCGACACCAAGTGCTGCTCTGCGAGGAGAAATTGTTACATGCTAACATACAGGTGCATGGGGGTAAGGAAAAGCTGGTATTTTGTGTTTCCAAAAATATGTGTGTTTGTAAAAATAACTTTATTAGCAAGTATTTAAATAATAAAAAAGGGGGTTAAAATTTGTTGAAGTTGTAGTGTAAAATGAACCTTACGTATACAAATTTAATGACATTTTCAATAAGACTAGTCATTCTACAATCAACTTTATTCTCACTGATACGTAAAGTTGATATTTAAGTGGAAATAATGTCAATTGGAAACGAGAATTTGAACAGGGTTTTATGTGTAAAATCCTTTGCCAAGCCCTGGTTCATGCCTATGGAACTCCAGCCTCAATGTCCAATAAAAAAAAAAAACCTTTTTGTTTATCGTGTTTAGATGTTGATACATATCACATATACAGTTTCGCTAGCCAATTTTATTTGACCTTTTGTATGTTTTGCTATATTTTACAGAAGGACATCCCGATGATGAAGTGAAGAATGAAACAGATGTGAGGGTGAAACTTGAGGAATGTACTCCAGCAACTCCAGCTGATGCTGATAAACCACCGGATGACGAGGTGGTGCAGGATGATCACGTAGATGATGGTGTTGACCTTGTGGATGATGGTGAGTTTAGACATAGATTAGGTTCGGTTACAAGCATAAATACAGGGCACACCCACTCACGAACAAATTTCTATGCTTTAATAGGGGGTCATCATCATCAGCCTATAGCAGTCCACTGCTGGACATAGGCTTCTCCTCGCCTATTGCACGTCCCACCTTACGTTTACCGATTCGCGGTCTCCACTCAAGAACACGTCTACCCCAACAGTCATCTTTTCTACGACTAATATGGACGGCTGATTGCCACTTCAGCTTGCTTATTCTGTGAGCTATGTCGATAACTTTGGTTCTGTGCTGGATCACCTCGTTGCGGATTCGATCCCTCAGAGACTCCAAGCATAGCCCGTTCCATAGCTCGCTGAGCGACCTAGCTACAGCCCGCGACGTCGTCCGCGTGAAATTTCGGCCTCCGACCCCAGCGCGTCGCATCCCATCGCCCGCCTGTCATCGTTTTCCCTAGTTTTTTCTGCCTTTGTTTCGCTTTGCTCAGCTCCTAAGGGTCATAACGTGATGTTTAATAGCCTAAAAATTTCCATAAAAGTGGGCTATCAAATGCAAAAAGATTTTTTCTAATCCAACTAATAGTTCCAGAGATTACCGCGTTCAAACAAACAAAGAAACTCTTGACCACAGATTATATAGATAGACCTAGATAATGCAAGTATCACGAACTGTATGAAAACCAAGCGTGCCATTTTTTTACTACCTACTATCACGTCACAAGCTCGTGCTCTCGGTCGCGCTTACCCAGCCAGGTACACAGGACTGAGCGCGAAAGTGGCGGCTTACAATTTTTGAACGTAAGCTGGTGCGATTTTTGGCACGCGAAGTAGTTGCTCCTGCGTTATCTAGGTGTATATCTGTGCTTTTGACCTTATTATTAGTACAGATATCTGTCTGTCCATTAATATCTGTCGTCAAGATGATAACAACAGAGTGCCAGTGACAACGACTTGGAACCTGTTGATTCTGGACCCACAGCGTTGACATTTCTTGAGTTATTAAAAAGAAAAAACAGTGGCACTCCGTGAATGCCGAGAGAAGTGAAATCTTGAACAATTACGTGTGTATTTTTAAAAGCATAGTCATTTTATAAATATGTTTGAAGGTCATTCTTCCCAAAGAAAATGTAGCGCGCATTGATGTCTTTATAATGGCCAAAACTTAAACTTAAAACAGAGGTCTCTGTAACGGTAACAGTGTAGCGAGTTCAATGGTTTTTCCCCATCTCAAGAAATGCCCAACGCGTCTAAAGGTTTCACTTAGAAAAAAAACAGTTTCCGCGGGCTACCAAAGCGCATCCCCCTTTAAAGATACCTACTTAAAATTTCTCTTCATCATTCCAGATGCTGAAAGCCTGAAAAGCGAACCACCACCAAAACCATTAAAGAAGTCACCGAAGAAGAGAAAGCTCAAAATGAAAGCAAAGAGTTCCAAACGCAAGAAGACTGCTAACGGCCAGTGTGTTAAAGAGAAGGTCATCAAACGACGTACTAGGAGTCAGGAGTACCTGGAACTACAGGAAACAATAGGTATTTATGTCAGTTAGATATCTTGCTTTTGGAAAATAGACCTTGATTTCGTCAAATAGTTTCAATTGTAACTGTTTTTCTTATGAGATTAACGTAGCTTCAAGGGTGGGGAAGAGGGGTTTTTCTGAAATGAAAACTTCTTTAGGCGCGTTTAGCGATTTTTGGTAAGTGAAAACCTTATGGGTTCGCGTAACCTATATGATATGCTAATGTGTAAAGTATTTCTGTTGCTATGAGTATGACGTGGTGCACTTGACCAGCAGTGGAAGCACATTTTAGTTTTGTGTTCACTTCTGTCGGAGCAAGAGAAGAACACTGGGGGCCCAGTGGTAACGGCTTACGAGTATGTTTCAAATTGATAGTATTTCCAGTTAAACGAATATCAACCTTATGTTAATTGAAATTAAGTTGAATTCAGAATGACTAGCACTATTGAAAAAGGTATAAAAATGTTTGAAGTTGTAGCGAAAACTGAACTTTATTGTGTAGGAATTAAAGTTATTTTTACATAAACTCATATTTGTTTACATTATTGGCAAATATATAGCGAATGCATATTAGGTAGGCGCTTTACTTTGTGTAATTTATTTCATCACCATATAATTGCTCTCAATAACTGGGAAGGAAAACATCGTGAGGAAACCGGCATGTCCTAGAAGCAAAAATTCCGAGATAGTGACATCTACCAACACGCACTGGGCCCGCGTGGTGGATTACGACCCACTCCCACTCACAGAGGCCTGTGTCCCAGCAGTGGAATGTTATAGGCTTCTTTTGGCAGTGTCCAAGTTTTTTTTTTACCTTGGTTGTGTTGCTGTGAAGTTGTAATGGAGATTTTCTGTCAGAAAACTCTGAAGCGGCCAGGAAAATTCCAGGCATTCTGTCCACATAGGACGTTATGAAAACTATAGTTGTGTAATTCACCGCTGCCCATCCCTTTGGGCAAAAGGCCTGATACAATGTTTTGTGACACTTCCCCCCCCCTCTCCCCCTACCTATTGACACTAATTTGAGAACATTGTAAAAGCTAATTATTTTTAAAAGAGTAACTGAGGAGTTTCTTGCCGGCTCTTCTCCATAGGAATGATGCACCTTACTTCTGACGTTGTATAAAGCCCGTGTAGGTTTATGTGAAATAAAATATTTTGATATAATTTGAACCATTTATTTCTTTCAGAACCGGAGCTCCCGCCCGCGCCCCAACAAATACCGAAAAAACATATCGATACCGAACAGAAATCTTTTGCCAACACTATCGCCGTAGTAGAGAATTCATTCGTATGTCCGTTCGACACTTCCTTTAGCGATTACTACTGCATCTACTGTCGCGAAGTCTTCACAGACCCTAACAGATTAAGAGAACACACCCTAACACACGATCCAACTACTTTCAAAGACCACATCGCAAATAAAAAGTTACTCCTAGTCGATATTTTCAGAATCGATTGTCGACTATGCTCTATCTCAATCGATAATATTGACTCACTAAAAAGTCACCTCACTACGATCCATGGAAAAGAAATATACGAAATGTCAAATGACTTTTTAAAATTCCGTTTGACAGTTAATAATTTGACGTGTACAGAATGCGGGAGTAGTTTTAGCTTTTTTCATGCGTTAAAGAAACATATGGCTGAACATTTTGGCACGTGTATCTGCGATGTCTGTGGCGCGCACTATTTTGAAGAAAGAATGCTCATTTTACATCAAAAAACACACAAAAAAGTCGAAGAGGCCTTCCCTTGTAAGGACTGCGGAAAAGTTTTCAAATCTAAACACAGTAGGTACTTACATGAAGCGAAGTTACACAAAAAAGAACCTGCTTATCAGTGTTACAAGTGTGACGAGGTTTTTTTTTCGTATTCCTTAAGATATCGCCACATGATCGAAACGCACGGCGAACAAAGAATGTTTCCTTGTGAACATTGTGACAGGGCTTATGACAGTCGAAAATCTTTGAGGGAACATAATAGGAGATACCATTTAAAAATATTCAAGCACCAGTGTGACCTGTGTGACAAAAGATTTTACCTACCATCTCGATTAAAAGAACACATGGCAACACATACGGGCGAAAGGAATTTCCGGTGTGAGTTTTGTGGGAAAAGCTACCCTAGGTTAAGGGGATTGAAGGTCCATATGCAGTCTCATAGCAATGAGAAGAAGTTTCGCTGTGTCATGTGTAATGCTTCTTTTACGCAAAATATTAATTTGAAGAATCATATGAAGAGGCAGCATCAGAGCTTGGATTTAGAGGATGGGTATCCTGAGTAGATAAAAGACAGATTCTGATGTAAATGAAAAAAATAAAAACGCATCGAATGAATAACCTCTTCCTCATTCTGAACTCGGTCATAAGGATTCTTTGGAGGATTTTAAGGAGGCAGTGACCAAAATCGAAACTAACGCCGCCATCATGTCAATGGCACCAACTGAACAGCATCATTTTTGTAAAGAGAGTAAATATCACTGTGATTATGACAGACTTGTTAGTGGGAGCAACTCAATAGCAACCTTATTGTAACGAGAATAAAGATCACTGCTTCTGACAGTTATGCACAATCAGAGCTAAAATAACTGTAGAAGGATTGTAGACGCAACTTTTTTGCATAAGGACATTATTAAAACGACCTTGAGCGTAGATTTGTACGCTGTTAGGAGCGTTTACGCCATACGGCATTTCATACAAACTTTCAAGCCCTTGTTTTTCGAAATGAATTAACCGTTTTTAATGAAACTTCTTACACTTAACTTAAAAGATGCTTTAACTTTGTTTTTTAATAGGCCGAATATGTTTTGTCAAAATATACTCTTAGGGCGGCTTGCTTCACGTCCACTTGAGGCTCGAGTATACGTAAAAAATGGCGCCAACTATCGCCAAACCGAAAAAGCGTTGTTACAAATTACAATTACAATATTATGGCCTTGACTTACGTCAAATAATCACGGTTACGTGGGCAGCGGGATTGTCCGAAAGGGTTACCGCTGCCCCGGAACATAAAGGGCTAAGGAAGGAACACGGATGGGTTTTAGTCAGTAAGAGTCTGACACTCCCTTCCGCTCCACCCAGAGCGGGAGGGGTCATTTGATGACTTCCCATCCTTAAAAAAAAAAAAAACACGGTTACGTGCTCGTTATTATTTGACGTACGTACGTTACGTTAACCAACTGTTTGAACTTATTGAGGCTCATTGTACAGACGCCAGCACACCAAGCTACTACAATCTGTCAAATTTCTTTAATAGATTTTCAACTTTATCGCTAAAGCTTAAGATTCAAAGTTTATTGGGAAAATTTTACGGTTCCGGGTAGCTTGATGTGCTGGCGTCTGTACTATACACTTCTACCTACCCCTTCAGGAACTACGGGCGTGTTGTTGTATGATAAAGTTTTTAGACGAAACACGAAATAAAAGCAATAAAATATTTGCCTATATGAGTCTTTCTACCTCGAATTAAATTATAGAAAAAGCGTAAAGTATAAACATCAATGCGAAATAGTTTAGATTTTAGAATAATTGTTAAATAGTAAAACGTTAACTTGAATATTAAAACGAATGTCCGTAATTTTAGGACTGACAACACTAAACTAAAGAAATATTATAGAATACTCTTTATTATTATCATAAATATTACAGTTATACTTATATGTAGAAGTTTTACAAGGGGTGACACAATGATAATTTTATGAGCCTGACAACACCGATCCCACCATAGTGATGTGCTTACTAAATCTATTTTTTTATCGATTGAATGATCTGAAATATTGTACTGATAATTTTAAGTTTATTTGTATTTTATTGATAATTATTAATAATAAGTTTATTTGTATTTTATAAATAAGTTTCATTGTAAATTATGACAATTATTTTAAGTATGTGTTATTTTATTGAATGCACTGTAGGATGTACTTATTAATTTGCAAATCATAACACTTGTCAGGTTTTACGGGAGGATAACATTCTAAATGTTCGCGTTCTCAATTTGATTGGAATTATCGTCGATTTGTCTCTGACTCAAACATAACTGGAGTAAGGGCTTTTAACATATCGACCTGTCCGCCACTTTCATTATTTTCTAAAATGGCGGCCACGCATGAGACCTGTATAAATCGATAGCTGACATCAATGCAAACAGAAAACATAACAAGACCTAACCCCGTAAAGCGTCACGTTTCCGAGATATTAACGTTCAAAGTTGATCACTTGACATCAATATTTTTTTAACTTGTTGCATAGATGTTTGAAATAATCACTCTGAATGTTTAAAATCATCCAACATCTGTGCAACAAGTAGTAAGCAATTTTGTAAAAAAAAAATGGCGGACAGGTAGGTATGTCACGTACATCGCTGCCTAACCCTTTATTGGGATTACAGGCGTGGTGTTTCATTATATTTTATGTAGATTCGCTTATAAATAGTAAATTAGGTTTATGTGTGGGATATTTGTGTCTCTAAATGCACCCATAAGATACAAGAAAACATAGTAGAGTGGGGAAAATTAATGTATCAATGTCGATATATTTTGTTCAGTCTTCCATGAAATATCAAAGCAATACACAGCATAATATTAAGTAACACAAAAGGATATGGTATTATTTATTTATTTATAAAAATATACTAGTGTTTTAGGTACTCATTTTAACGATAAATACTTAGCAATAAATACATTTTATGTAAAACTTACTTTTATTTGATACCTGCGTATATATTGATCCCATAGTTGGTCTTTGACAAACATTCAAAAGTTCAAACTCAAGGTTTGCCAACGTGCAATGGAGGGCAGTATTCTAAGCGTAAAATTGAGAGACCATATTCGCAACACCACACCGCTCCAAAACAGATTACTGATTAAGCTCAGAAAGCCGCTAAGCTGAAATGAGACTGGGCTGGCCACGTCTGCCACATGAGGTCACATGCCCAATGAACTGTGGGCCAAAATAACCACCATGTGGAGCCCACACGGCCAGAAGGCGTCGCGGCAGACCCCGTAGAAGATGGCGGGACGAGCTGGACAAAATAAACGACCAGTGGAAACGTCACTTTAGTCCTGGATCGAAATAGCTGGAAAATTATGGGGAGAGGCCTTTGCCCAGCAGTGGGATGTTGCAGGCTAACAGTAACCAGTAAGTAACGTATATTTGGATAACACCACGCTTGCCGCAGACGGTTCGTGGATGGTCACCCCATCCATTGCATACCGAGACCCGTCAGAGCCTCGAAAAGCACGTTAAGCCGTTGGTCCCGGCTGCATATAAGCAAAGTCCACCAACTGAGTTTTGAATGTGGCTTCTGATTGGTTTGGTCGTTAAACTCCCGTAGTAGACTTTGTCTACAAAATCCACCAATTGAGTTCGGAGAAGAAGGACAAGAAACTCCATGGAAACAGTATAAAAGTATTCTATCAACAAATTTCTTATATTGACATAAATTATCGTTTTTTAAAAACAATTAATTATATCTTTTGGACAGTAGTCCAAAAGAACTCAGAATAATATCAACATAATAACAACAGCTAGGAATATTCCATTATCAACTTTAAAACATTAAGCAATATTGGCCATATTATAACATATACAGAACACCATAGTTATCAGCAATAATCAAGATATGTAGGTGTTTTGTAGGTGGGTCATTGTTTCAGTTTTAATCATGGTCTGGCAGTTTGAGTAGTTTATGCGGCCTACCCAAATGTCCTGTTTTTGGTATTGTTCGTCGAATCGTTGAGCTCCTTAAGTTCTGAGTTGAGCTGCACGGTTCTGACAAATGCGTGCACTGACTGGACAGGTCCTCTCAATCTGTGTGGTTATTTCCTCAAAATACCATTTCAGACACCAATCTACATGGCCCTCAAAGATTATGCCCGAATTTTTATATACACTTTGACATTGATGATTTTTATATATACAATGACATGAATATTTACTTTGTAAAGTATTTTTTATTTTTTTTATTTAATTGTTGTGAATGTGAGGACTATGTGGGTCATTTCTTTTTTTACTGTTTTCCTTCTTAGTTAGTTTTAATCATGATCTGGCAGTTTGAGTAGTTTATGCGGCCTACCCAAATGTCCTTTCTTTGGTCTTTCAACTTCTGAGTTGAGCTGCACGATTTTGACAAATGCGTGCACTGACTGGACAGGTCCGCTCAATCTGTGTGGTTCTTTCCTCAAAAGACCATTTCAGACACCAATCTACATGGTCTTCACATGATCTGACCAAGATTATGTCTGGACTTTAAAAGAGACTGTGACCTCTGAGTTTGTTTCGGCCTTTCTTCTCAGAATAGTCAGATAGGAAAGGCCGACCTCATGTAGTTTAAAAAAATATGATTGACGTGTAAAAGTGTTTGTACAAACCTACTTACAGAAAATAAATCATTTATCATTTAATAATCAATTAACTTACATGACATATTCCACATAATAACGTCACTAGTACTAATCAACTGAACATCAGTAGGCCCGAGCCTGGTCGATGTGTCGAACAAGAATGGCCTCCGGCATTTTTATTTTTTTTTGACGTGACTACTCGCAGTTGCAACTCGCTAAGGTTGCCTTTCTGCTTAACCGGACTATCCTGTGATGGCCAAAAATTACATTAAGGCCCCCAGCCAGGGCTTACAAACTAAGGATATTAATTTAAATGAGCTACACTAAGGGCACCCCCTGTGGGGTTCGGGCCTCGGCTTAGTGAGTCATTGAGCGGGGCCGGGTACGCGGTTTGTACTTGTTTTTGCGTAATGTACTAGTTTCCCTACAGCTTTCTTGGAGAAAGGTGATGGGGTCGTCGGGTATGAGGAGGGTATGCCTAGGACGGCGAATCTTGGAGATTTTGGAGGGGACGTATTGGGCGGCTGAAGTGACCAGGGGATTGGGATGTTTTTCAGCCCTATCGAAGAGGCCTCCGGCATTCGGAGCTCCCCCTTTTATAGTCGTGAACAAACAACTTTGACGTTTCTGTCTACGGTCATTCAAAATATCAACGACTCAAAAGGTGGATATCCGTTTAGTTAGAATATATTCCATGTTTTGCTACCTACTTTTACAGACATATTTTAGGTTATGTAAAACATTACTATTTTATCAAGTTTTAACAGTAAAATGATAACAATACCTACCTATAGGTAATTAGGATATCTAATATAATATATTACGGGCATGTATACAAATCTTGATGCCTTATTAGCTAAAGCGACTCTACGTCACATTCGTGATGGATTGTTGGCCTAGTCCATGAATATCGGCTGCATCATCTTGAACCTCTGAGTTGAAAATAAACTTACAGCATCAACGCGGCCAATGACACATGTTTTTTTTTTTGTTAGCCCATACTGTCCCATTGCTGGACAAAGGCCTCCCCCCAAATCCTTCCAAGAACTTGTATCTTCTCGTCACCTCGAACCAGCCATAGCCTAGCGGTACGCGTGCAGGTCATCTTGCCATCTTGTTCTGGGCCGGCCTCGGCGGCGTTGTCCTACTTCAGGCACCCATTGTGTTGACTTTTGTCCAGCGGTCATCGTGCATACGGTTGATGTGACCCGCCCAATCCCATTAGTGCCTGGCAGCCTTCTTTCCTACATCCAGTTATTTATTTTAGACTTTATTTTAAGAGATACAATGTTGATATTTGTTTGGCGGAGAAAACCGCGCACTTTGCTTCGTTTCGCCAGGTATGCGCCAGCCCTAATAGTTTGGGTTGCTTTTCCTAAAATGATGTAGTGGGAGACGGGGACTAATTCAAGATAAATAAATTCGTTTGCAAATTGAAAAATTAATTTATTATAATTTTATTTACAATTTTCAATTGAGACGATTATTATGTAACGTATTCTTAAACAACTAATAAATAAATATAATACTTTGAAATGATTAATTGAATACTTAAAGCATATATTTATATAATTATTCTTACAAAATATCGGTATAAATTGTAACAATATAAATATTATAATACAGAAACATTTTTAAATAACATAACTTGCGAAATATAGGTGTACTATACTAGGTACAGCTCTGCCTAACCCTTCAGGGAAACTGGCGTGATGTATAAGTTTGTTATATTTTAACATTGCACCTTTTATAATAATGTTCAACAAATGTCCAGTGTAATTTTTTTTAATTTTTTAATTTTTTAATTTTTTTCAGATATACAACATAAAATGAATAAGTTTTTGAAAAAGATCCATCAATAATTAAAATCTGTCTGACACAGCAAGCGTGGTGATCACTACGGCGCTTTGCAGACGGAGCAACTGTTGCAACAACTGGCAACTGGCTGTTTACATCCATCTCGGGCTATTTCGTTGTAGCAACTCACAACTGGCAACTTTTAGAGGAAAATTTCAAAAAGTTGATAGTTACCTCAACTAAAGTTGCTCCATCTGCAAAGCGCCTACTTGTTCTTCTCTGTATGAGGAGAGGCCTTTATCCAGCAATGGTTTTTATTTTATCTTTTATCTATAACTCCTCATTTTGTGCTATTAGATTTTTCCCTGCTTTGTACACTGGCGTCGACGGCGCGGCGCTATTCGCGGTGTCTTCACCGCGCGCTCGCTACTAACTCGCGGTGAGCTCGCTGCGCACTCGCCTCGCTTTGGACTCCCCAGTGTGATCAGGCCCTTAATTTTCAAGTTTCAAACATTGATTGTCGCTGAGTTGAGATTGCGACTAGATTTTGAACGGTTTTAATTACGACAATCGGTCTAAAGGTTTAATACACCGAGCCAGTTGTTCAATTAAGAACCTAACTGTTATAGAAATGCAGTTCTTTATACAAAAGTGACAACTTAGTTTGGTGCTAAGTTGTCATTTTAGTACTTATTAAGAACTTTGCTTGTATCGAAATAAAGTTCGAAATACTGCCTCAAAGGTTTAAAGTTAAGATTTCATTCATATTTTTTACGACCGCGAATCATATTTTGATCCTGACACTGTCCTGCAGATTACAGAAAATCTGACAAAATGTGTCAGCGCACACACTTTTACATACCCCTTTAAACATAAAGGCGTGATATCTACATCCTCATCTCATACTCGGGATGCTGGCTCTTCATATGTCCTTTCAGACTACAGTTCTGTATAAAGGCCTGCCCACACACATGACAACGGTACCTGCGATCATTAGTGTGTATTCTCATATGATCTTTCAAGGTCTTGAGTCTGGGGTAGCATTTCTCGCAAACTTTACATTTAAAGTTACGTTCCCCGGTGTGGGTTGGCATGTGGTTGTTTAGGGCGAAACGCGTGAAGAACTTCTGGCCGCAGCACTGACATTCGTACCTGGACATAGAAACAAAAAAAAAGTTAATTATATGGACCAAAAGAGGGGGCCAAAAAAGGCCACTTTGGCAGAATCATAAAACAATTCACGCAAATATCACGCATTCATCTGTTTGACAGTTTCACACCTATATATCCCTGAAGGGTTAGGCAGAGGTGCACCTATAGCATTTTACGAATCTCCATACAAAACTGTCATACAGATGAAATTGCGTGATATGAATTGTTTTATGATTCTGCCAGTGGCCTTTTTACGCCCTCAGCATCCTAATTGCTTATCAATATCACTATCAATCACAATCTCAATCATTATGCTAATCCATTGCTTCATAAATTATCCGCTACTTGTGTTTTACCTATAGAACGCGGAAGCTACTAGTTAGCCGAATACGGTATATGATTTTATAACCGGTATGTATGTATGTTTATTTGTATGTTCATCTGTTCCCTCATAACTTCAAAAGTACTTATAATAATTTGACAAATGAGGTATCGTTAGAAGCGTCTCGACCGTCCGCTAGTTATAGGCTATGTGACGTCACACTAAATTCAATATGGCGCCCTCTAGAGGACATACAGTAATGAATTTAAAAATAAATATTTTGGGATGATGCCTTGTGGGGTATCAAATGAAAGGGCTTAATTAGCACATTTCAAAAATATTAAATATTACTGAAATAAGCCCCAAAATAATTAAATAAAAAATAAGTTTAAAAACCAAAACCCGACTACTGAAAAGGATGAAACAAGAAAGTACCTTCCCGTGGTCGCATTCTGTGCTACCATAGCTTATGAGTATGTTAGTACAGCGGCATGCGACTCCGGGAAGGTACAGAGGCCAGCACATCAAACTACCCCATTCTGTCAAATTTTCCCAATTGCATATGAACCTTATCACTTTGCAATAAAGTTGAAAATCTATCAAAGAAATTTGACAGATTGGGGTAGCTTGATGTGCTGGCCTCTGTACTTTCTTGTTTCATTCTTTTCAGTAGTCGAGTTTTCGTTTGTAAACTTATTTTTAGTATTTATTTATTTAATCTTTTCGCACACAAAAAGGTACAAAGGCGGACTTAATTCAAATTTATTTATTGTTTGTCACAGGTGAAATATCAGTTCTTTCGATTATTATAAAGGATCGCTGTAACATACCTATAAGGTGTACAATATTTAATACTGGTCCTATATTTATTTAATTTAACATTAAAATCATTATTCGTGCCAAGTCAACGACAATTTTTCGTCATGCATTAATATAGTTGTTTATTACAAAGTCAAATAAAATAATTAGGCAGCTTAATGCCGTAGACATTCTCTACCAGTCAACCAAGAGTAGTGAAGAGATTAGATGGCAGGTGCTTTGGTTGAGCCGAACATCATCATCTGCCTAGCCTTTTCCCAACTATGTTGGGGTCGGCTTCCAGTCTAACCGGATGCAGCTGAATACCAGTATTTTACATGGAGCGACTGCCTATCTGACCTCCACAACCCAGTTACTGGGTAATACGATACCCCTTGGTAAGACTGGTTGTCAGACTTTCGGGCTTCTGACGACCCGTAACGACTGTCAAAGATCCACGAATGACAGCCGGGACCAACGGCTTAACGTGCTTTCCGAGGCACGGAGGGGTCTCGATATGTAAAGATGGTCACCCATCCACAGACCAACCGCGGCAAGCGTAGCTTAACCTGATCGATCGACCTGTGCGGCTGTTATTATTTAGCCACGGGCCCCTCTGGTTGAGCCTCATTGTTCGGTTGAGCCGAACAATGAGTATTAAATAAATAATAATAATTTTACCTGAAGTCTTTTAGATGGTCTTTCCGCCTGTGAATAGTCAGCGTTCTTCTTGTATCAAATATTCGCTCGCACATAGTACATGGGAAACTCAGAGGCTCTTCTCCATGTACCTGGTAACAAAATAACATTAATTAATTAATAGAAGTCATCATCAACGTACAAACGCCATCACATCAAGCTAACCGAAGCTGTGAAATTTTCCCAATCAACATTGAACCTTATACTTTAGCGATAAAGTTGAAAATCTATCACAGATTGTAGTAGCTTGATGTGCTGGCGTCTGTACCTAGCCTTTTCCCAACTATGTTGGGGTCGGCCACCAGTCTAACCGGATGCAGTTGAATATAAAATTAAAATACTAAAATAGTAAATAATTATTTATTGAAACTTAATTAATTTGGCGGTATTTTAGTTCATTTAGAGGAATCTGTTTAATAATTGATATTTTATTTTATAACTGAACAGACAGCTGTGCTGCTGGGGAGTTTGTTGCGCCACTTCTTCTCCCCAGCGAAAGCACTAGGAAGTGGTGAAGGGCGGGCGTTTTGGGGGACTGTCTTATGTAATTTTGACGTTCGAAAAGTGCTGATTCTCAGCCTAATTTGAATAAATGACTTTTGATTTTGATTTTGAATACCAGTATTTTGCATGGAGCGACTGGCTACTCTGACCTCCACAAACAATCACTGGGTAACGCTTTGATAACACTGATTAATTGTACTGTGCTGGTATTATGATGGGAATTATGTTAAACACACTAACACAACCCGACGCCAAGACGCCAGTAGTTTAGCGCATGTCTTTTTGCGTAGTATCTAAGCACGTGCTATGTGCGCAGGCGCATGTCTTTTAAGCTTGTCCCAGTTTCGATGCCCAGATGTGTGATTTTTTTATGAATCTTACTGGAAGTAGGTACTACCCTAAATTTTAATTAAAAAAAATACTTCGATGGTTGTAACAGCTCTATATTAGATGTCATCATCGCGCGTTCGTATTTCCGAAGATAGACGATGGTTCCCGAAGCGTATATTTTTCTTTGGAGGTTTAAGAGGTTTCTGATAAAGGACCATTCAACCGTAATTTTACCCGACTACAGCAGCTAAAAAGAGGATACTGTTAACAAATCTCACCTCAACCAAATGCTTCAACTTCTGCGGGTAGGACATCAGTTTGACGTCACACTTGGGACAGTACACGCGCCCCTTCTTCCGATGCACGCGATCTATATGGAGGTCCCTATTGTACTGCGCCTTGAACACTTTGCCGCAGTCCGGACATGGAAAGTCCCCTTCTTCGTGGCGCTGCTGATGCATCACGAAACGGCCTTTATCGACGAAACCTGGGAAGTGACTATACTTAGTAAAAAATCTTACAGCTAAAAGGCGTCGCGGTAGACCCCGTAGAAGATGGCGGCAGATAGCGTAGCCTTAGTAAGGGTTAAAAAGCAAGGTGTTCCAGACTCCAGGCTTCCAAATTCTTGGTGTAAAAACCCAACAAAACTTTGCCCGGACTGGGAATTGAACCCAGGATGTTCAACAATCGTGCTACCGACGAACAAGGTGGGAATTTCTTCATGGAGGGGTCATGTTAAGATGGTCATCCACATCAACCCATCCACGGACCAACCGCGGCAAGCGTAGCTTAACCTGATCGATCTACCCGTGCGGCTGTTATTATTTAGCCAAAAGCCCCTCGTGGGATGCTATGGTATATTATTTAACACGTTGACTGCCAGGCAACAGACGCAATAGAAAATCTATTGTTCGCGGTCACCAGGTGACCGAGCTGGCAGTCAATGCCTTAAAAAAGAAAAAAAAAAACAACTTACCCAATCCACAAGTCTCACAAACATAATTACTAAAATGCTCATTCATATGCTTGTTCAAAGCATGAAAATAAGGGAACAACACATCACATATAGCACACTTCCACTCATCTCTCGTCAGCCTGAACGGCAACACTGAGTCTTTATAATTAAAATAATACTTTTTCTTGTGAACACTAGATATATGTCTTTTAAATTCTTCCAAATCATTGATTTTCACACCACATAATCGACAATCGATTCTTGTCAAGTCGATTTTCACCATTTTTTTATGTTCAGTCACTTTGAATTTTTTCGGGTGATGCATCTCCGTCGTATGGTGCCTTAGAAGCGCGGGGTCGGCGTGCAGTTCGCCGCAATAGTAACATAGGAGATGGTTGTGTCTACATTTGAAGGGGCACACGAAGGAGTATTCTACTATTGTTAGTATGTTTGTCTCTGTCATGTATGTTGAGTCTCGTTCGCGCATCAGTTGCTGGACTTTGCACATCGGGAGTTCTGCGAACAAAGAAATTTAAGATTTTTAATGGCATGTCCAGACCTACAAATATTACTGGATACTCTATAAAATAAACTAGCTTCCGCCCGCGGCTTCGTCCGCGAGGTATGTCGATAAAAAACCTATCCTATGTCCAGGATTCCATCTATCTCTCTGCCAAATTTGATCGAAATCCGTTTAATGGTTTAGGCGTGAAAAGGTGACAGACAGACACAGAGTTACTTTCGAATTTATAATATTAGTATGGATATGGATGAGCGCTGTGGTGGCACAGTGGTATCGACCTTAAGTCGGGGTCATAGCACACATATCAACTCGGAAAGGGATCGTCACCGTATCCTTTCGGCGCTATCTCTTTCGCTCAATTATTTTTATAAAGTTTATTTTTATTTAAATTAAATAAAGAGTAAATATTAGATTTTTTGGATGATTGTTTGTTACGCTTTCACACTGAAACGGCTGAACGGATTTGGATGAAATTTGGCATATACTTTTTATTCCGATATTCCCACGGGATCGAGACTTATGCGGGTGAAACCGGGTGCAGCTAGTCGGGACTAAATGCGTTGGTACTTACTTGGTTTAGGCATCGGCGCCGGGGCCACCTTTGGTTTAGGTAATCGTTCCTCCAGTTTGACCGGCTCTGTCTCTGCTAACTCTATTACTGTACTCAATTCCTTCTTTTTCTGTGTGACGTGGTGCTTCAGAGGTAAGTCGTCAGGATCTTCTACCATTTTGTCAGGTTTTAGGTCGTCATCTAAAATGGGTGTTGGAATGATTGTTATGTTCTATATTTTTCAGCACATGATTCCAAACCACCTAGAGTCGAAATTATTCGTCGGTTATTAAAAAAAAAAATAGCTGTTCCATACATTTTGACCACATTGGTATTGCACTTTTTTATAAAACCGAAAGCTTCCAAAAAAATTTTACTGTTTGTGGGTTTAGAATCACATACCTACTGAATCCATGGGGGAATAGGTCGCATCTTTGCCACCCGCTGCTGTCGTTGGTTTCGCATTTTCGTTTTTTGACACCGACTTCCGAAATTAAAGTTATTTTTCACTTTGTAGTGTTTTTTTTTGGGTCCGTTTATAATTTACTTACTATCTAAGTTACAATAGCCTAATGTGATAATGTCAACTTGCTCATCGCCTTTTACAAAATATTGCTTTTCCCGATGGAGGGACGAGTTCACTTGTATTTCACCATCAGCTCCATTTCACCATTCGCATTGTGACGAACATAAATTGCTTAGCAACCATTAAAGTAATCGAATAGAAACCCGTGATATACTCATTATTGAGTAGTTCCGGTGGCAATCTGTGGTCTTCATAATCACTTCCACTTCACCAAATGGTGGTTTCCGAGAGCAAATACACGAGTTAGGTACTATAAAAAATACCTAAATCGCTATAGGTTTGCCTACAAAATTTGAGGTTTTCCCTCTATTTCCATGGGATTCTCTCATCAGATTCCAAATTGATGACAATGGGACCACCTCCAGTGTGTACCCTTTCAAACAATTTTTTTTTAATGTCCACTATTGACAGAGAATTCGGTGAACATAAATAAAAAAATAAAAAAGTCAAATATATAACCTCGTCCTTTTTGGATGTCAGTTAAAAACTGAAGTAATTTGTTTACTGGATCAAATAGGATATTACTCTTCGTCAAAAACTGTGTTGGTTGTTTTTCATACCTGAGGCATCGGCCAATGCATCCGCACAATGTTCATTGTCACTCTCAGATTGTATTGTTCCTGGTTCATCCTTCACAATTATGTCAACATTAACCTTGGAGTACCACTGGCTTTCCATCTTTGAGTCTGAAAAGAATCTATATTTAATGTTTTAACTTTATCATAAAACAGCATATGGCTAGAAATTACATGGATACACTTAATTTATAGACGTAAGGCGTAAGTACTTCTTGCTTCTCATCGTCTGCTGTATTATGAGGGGTGAGTGCGATTGCCAAGAACTGACTGGTGGCGCAGTTGGTAAGGATTTTCAGCCTGGTTGTCCCCAAGCAACAACTCAGACAGCCAAGTCACTGGCTATTAGCCGTACTAACAGCACACAGTATCAGAAGCTCACTCACCCCTTGCCCTCATTCGGGCCCTCACTATACTCAATGCTCTTCTAACATCAACTCCAAAGTGTGACTTGTTTGCCTGGAGATGGATAGATGTGTGTTGTGAATGTTTAAGATTTTGTGAGAAGATGGATGAAACATAATAAATTAGATAAGTATAATGTTTTTTTTTTTTTTTTTTTACTTTTTGTCACTTGATTACAATTTGTTTATTTGACAAGTGTTCTTGTATTGTTTTGTTTGTTTGTTTTTGTTGTTGTTTTGTTTTTGCTGTGCAATGGCCTTGTTAAGTGGATATGACGCATATTTTCCCCCAACTTGTTTTTTTTGTGGGGAACATTAATCAATTTTATTTCTTTTTATCAGCTGAACTACTCAGTATTGAGCATGGTGTCTTATAGCAGACAATTTCATCAAAGTAATCTTCAACTAACCATCGCTCCTAGCATCATAAATCTTCATCTGTAAGAACGCCTCCTCACACCGCAGCACTTGACGCCTGAAACTCAGCGCATCACGTATTCGTGTCACACACGTCGCACAAATCAGCCGCTCTGATGGTACGCCATCTAGATGCGATAGCTAAGAATATAAAAGAGAGAAAGAGTTTAACAAAAAAAAGTTTGCATTAGTTAATTAAATGAGTGACTGGTTGCTAGGGTGGCTGGTGCCAATTTTTAACGACAGACAGAAGTTATGTCATTCGTTAATATCCTTAAAACGATACTAGTGCTAATTTAAAGCAAATGATATGACCCGAAAAGAAACCATAATATTATAGTTAAGTCGCTCAAAATTAATTCATAAAAGCAAGGTATTAAGTTTAATAATATACCAGTAAACTGAAGCAATCCATTATCATATCGGAATAAACCTCTTTTTGCCCCAAACTCTCATATTCAATGTTCAAAACACGACACTTTTTCATATTTCCACAACATCGACACAAACCCGAATCAAATAGTGGACCTTTGCCCTTTTTCGTAGCCATTTTTTACTATTTTCTGTACCGGGAGATTTAATTCACACGGTGCAGAGTATAGTTAACATTGAAAAGGTGATAAAAAGCACTGTTTAATATTGTTTTAATTTAGAAATCAACAAATTAAGCCTTTTGCAACAGATATCGACAATTTCGACAATTCGACATCGACACTTTGATTTGACAAGAATGACAAGTAGCATGTGTGTTGCCAAGTCAGTTGTTTTAGATAAACAAAATATTATCGGCTTTAATCGGCAAGAAACAATTTACATAATTAAATTATAGTACTCATACCGTACCTCACAGGTAACTTAATATCTAACTAAAAAGAACTCAATTTTAATTTATTCTCGATAATTGAAAGCTTTTGTGAAAGAGCAAATATTTGCAATTATTTTGTTACACACAATTTCTGAACGAATTCCATAAAATCACTAAACGATAAAAAAAAACATTGGCAACAAAAATAAAATTACTCACTTATTGTTTTTTGTTTATTATTATCGAATTTACAGCTAAAATCATGAAAGAGAAACATTTTTGCCGATGTTGTTTATCAGAAGAATGTTACAAAGACATGGCCAACACTTATTCTAATGGGAGTAAAACAGAAAACTACTTTGAAATGTTGTTGAATATTTTTAATATTAGTGTAAGTTTATTTCATTAATTCGGCAATCTATACATTGTTGTAACTGTTGCAAGACAGTCCAAACAGTTCCTTTTTTTGTTGCATTTAGTTAATAAATGATGAATATCCTGAAAGATGTCTTATTTGCGAGGAATGTGTCTCCAAGCTTCGGGATGCTGCAGGCTTTAAGAAAAAGGTTCTGGATGTTAACGAAATTATAAAAAACAACATTTGCTGGGATACTAATGGCACAGAAGTAGGTAAGGAATGTTAGAAAATTAAATTAATTGAATGAACATTGATGATGCAGGTTAATTCGCATTCTGTAGTTTCTGCTTAGGTCCAAGGGAAGAAGGAGTTAGTATGAATAGTGAGTTTATGTATGTAATCTGCATTCGCGATTTATTTGCCAAAAGTGTAAAATATGAGTTTATGGAAAAATAACTTTAAATCCTACACAATAAAGTTCAGTCACACTACAACTTTAAACATTTTTATAACTCATTCAGTAGTGCTAGTCACTCTAAAATCAACTTAATAACCATTGATATAAAGTAGATATTTTTTTAACTTGAAATACTTAATATTAATTTGAAACAAGTTTGAATGGACTTTACGTTACATACTACAGATGGCTAAATACCCGGTCATGACTAATGCAATAAGAATAGACAATCACAGTAGACCGGGAA
Source organism: Gortyna flavago (assembly GCA_963669345.1). Lineage (NCBI taxonomy): Eukaryota > Metazoa > Arthropoda > Insecta > Lepidoptera > Noctuidae > Gortyna > Gortyna flavago. Next base: position 3,818,304 of record OY770155.1, on the reverse strand, counting down.
AAGTGGAAAGAGGGAAGGGAGGCAATTGCCCTGCAGTGGGACAACACAGGCTTATAATAATAAGTATCAGCACCCCGCAATTTCACCAGCATAAGTGTCGATTCTATGGGAATATCGACATAAAAAGTATACTAGGTGTTATTCTGATGTATAAGCTATATTACTGTAAAGTTTCATCAAAGTCTGTTCAGTAGTTCTTGCGTGAAAGAGATACAAACATCCATCCATCCTCACAAACTTTTGCGTTTATAATATTATTATTATATTATAGTAGGAATTAGAAGCTAGTTAGTAGTATTGCTAACAAAATACCATTTGAATAATTACAGATACAAAGATAGAAGATGAAGAAGTTGATTATTTTGATGACTTTGATGATTTTGATGATAATGTCAGTGATAAAGATTTTATTTGGGAAAATTTTACTCAAGAGGGCTCCCAGAAAGGTAATAAATAAGCAATTATGTATAGATCATGTAGGGGCTCGTGGCTAATTGATAACAGCCGCACGGGTCCATTGAAAGTTCAGCTACGCTTGCAGCGGTCGGTTCGTGGATGGGCGACCATCTATTACATATCGAGGCCTTCCGTACCGCGGAAAGCGCGCTAAGCTTTCACTTGTAGCAGAATCCTAAGTCTACCAACCAGTTGTACTAAGGGGAATTGCGTGAGCTAGTAATTAATATAGGACCGTCAACCAGGCACAAATCCAGACTCCGATTATGACACAAATTCCAGAAGCAAAACCCGATAACGCTTTGCCAGACCGGAGAGTAGAACCCAGGACCTCATCTTCAGCAGTAGCGCTTGCAACCACTACACCAACAACAAGTATAATGTATTACAAAATGGAAACTAAGTGTATCTTATCTATACTCCGACTTTTAATTAGCTGCAGTAAAATGAGACTTCTTAATAACTCATTTCGGACTGCGTTTAGAGTTCATGTCAAATAAGTTTCGTTTGTTACACTATTCTGTACTAGAAAAACAAGATTTGGTTGATGGCCGCGAAAAAACAAAAAGACGCCAATTTCAGTCATTTAATTCAAATTCAAATTCAAAATTATTTATTTTGGGACAACTAGATCCATCGGTTAGTATACAAAAACTTAAGAAAAACTATTGTTAGTACTTAAATACAATAACAAAAGACAACACTCATCATTGACATCACAACACAAAATGCCCCTGTGCTGAGGCACCCAGCCCCGTCAAGATAACCAACAGGGAGATACCTCCCTAAAAGATCACCAGACGAGCGAAATGCCTCACGTAACGTAATTTACGTAACACAAGCTGTCATTTTACTTCAGCTAATTAAAAGTCAGTCCATATGTTTGCGGGTAAATACATCACTGTCAACCTCCTAGAAAACTTATGTACAGAGGCCAGCACATCAAGTTACCCCAATCTGTCAAATTTCTTTGATAGATTTTCAACTTTATTACAAAGGAATAAGGTTCATATTCAATTGGGAAAATTTGACAGATTGGGGTAGCTTGATGTGCTGGCCTCTGTACACAAATACAGGAACTTAATGTTTTTTAAGAGCCTGTATTGTCCCACTGGTGGCCCAAAGGTCTCCCCCACAGTATTCCACTCTTCCCTATGTATTGCCTTCTCCGGCTAATCTACCATAAACGCCTCTTAGTCATCACGCCAGCGTTCCTAAGCCTCGCCCGTCTTCTGGCTCCCACTACGTCACGACTCTGGCCTGGGGCGGCATCTACATTGCCACATGTGAACTACGCATCACACTGATGACACGCAAATCCTGCATCGCGCAAGCAGAGTTTACCGCGCGACTAGTATGCCTATATACAACGTCCCAATATCAACCGTCGGGCACCGCCGGATAGACTCCCTTCCGTCTTTATAGGATTCGCCGACCAAGTATACCCTTACTATCTCTGATGACGCCACGATTCTCCTCCAGGAGAAAAGAAAGTAAGAAAATAAGTTTATTTGACCCAGGCCAAACCCATTTGACACAAAAACAAAAAAAGAAACTTAAAATAGTATTGTGTGTTTCACCACACCACATCCAATCCTCGATAATATGTTTTCAGGACAAGTTTTTGTAATCACATTGGAATCGAAAGGCGAAACACAACATAAAAATAAACCTATTTCAAAGTTTAAAAAATCCAAATCTTATGAACTAGAAATTGAAAGAGATGAGAGTAGTACCAACAAAACCTCGAGTACACTCAGCGCCAAAATAAAAAATAAAGTAATAAACTCAAGTATACTTGATGCCAATGTTAAATACCCAAGTACACTTGGCGCCGTGGAAAAGGATAAAGCTAAAAACTCAAATACACTTTGTGCAGATAAAAAAGATGAAGTCGAAAACATAAATAGTCTTGCTGAAATACTAAATGACAGCGAAATCTTCAGTACTCATGACGCTGAAGGAGATTACAGTGATGATATGGATATAGAGGAAATGGGATATGAAGAAGACTTTAATATGGCTAAAAAATCAAAGAATATTACTATAGGAAACCCTTCTAAGAGAAATGTGAAGAGTAAAGTTGGTACAGGTATGAAACTCTCAGAGGGCTTGCATAAAGAAGCGGATTCGTTCGGTGCGGGTGAAGTATTCCCACATTAACACAAAGAAACAGGTAAAAACATGTAACCGTTTCTTTCCGAAGATCAAACTGCAGAGATCTGGAGGCCTACTCTCTAAGCCCGCCAACGAAGATACGGGCCCGACCGAGGTAGTTCATAATTTTGGAGTGAGCCTTACTACCGATTAATTAACTTTTTCGCATCGACAAAAACACATCAGGAGTTAGGACAACTTTCAAAACGTGTTGTTGACATTCTTAGTTCAGGCCCCAAACGATATCCGTAGGTGTTACATAGTTGGAATCGCCGATAACTTCGGACGAAACTTCGGATTTCGTGCTTAGTGAGTAGAACTCCTGTACCGGGAGTCGAGCCCGAAAACTCGCTTCTTTATGTAAGCACCCTTAGCTTAATATTCATACTAATGGCTGATTTTTCAGTTGACAGATAATTTTTATTCGTGGAATAAAATTGACGTCTGACAGTTTTTGGATGGTCTTCCATACAAAAACTGATGATTAATTAATAATTTACACAAAGTAAAGCGCCTGTCTGGGTTCTAATCTACGACCTACACCTCGTAAGTCGCGGCCGTTACCATTTCATCACAACTGCTCTCAAAACGGTGAAGGAAATCGGCATGTCCTAGGACCAAAAATTTGAAGCCATTACCAACACACACTGGGCCCGCATGGAACGGGCACGGGGCAGCTCACTCCTTCTCGAAGAGAGGAGGCCTGTGTCCCAGCAGCGGGAACATTATAGGCTGATTAAGGTGAAAGCGCCAGGGTAGCCCGCGAAATTCAATTTTTTTCAAGTTTTTTGCAATTTGCTGGTCGGTACTAAGTTTCACGTTGATTAAAATATGATTCGCGGCCGTAACAAATATGTATTTACAGAATTATAATCATTAAAGTCATCAACACAACTCTCTAAGACCAAGTAATCCTACCGAATGACTATTTCATGAAATCTTGACATTTTAGGATCACACTAACATATCAAGTTGTATTACTAATTGTAATGATTATAATTCTGTAAATAAATATTTGTTACGGCCGCGAATCATATTACAATCAACGTACAACTTAATACTGACCAGCAACTTGCAAAAAACGTAAGAAAATTTGAATTTCGCGGGCTACCTTAGCGCTTCCCCCTTAAGCTATACTATAATGGAAAGAACCGATGGACCAAATTAGTGTTGCCATGTCATAAAATATTTATCAATATTGCCTCTTTAATAACCTTTAACAATCTAATAATTCTTTTCCAGCCAAACAGAACAAGGATAAAATAAAGAAAACTAAATCCAAACGACGAGAAATCTGTCAGACAGAATTAAGTTTAAAATATAAAAGCGAAAACACACTAAAACTTGTTCAAAATTCAAATCTATGCCTCTTCCGTTCGTTTCGAAACAAATTCGGTTGTAATTACTGCCCATCGAAATTTCCAGAATGTAGTCAGTTGAGGGAGCACTCGCTTACTCACAACAACCCAGCAATGTTACATATTAAACGATTAAGGGGCCTCTCGTACAAGAACGCAGAAATCACTGATTTAAAATGTAGTCTATGCTTCGAAAACTGCTCGGACTTACAAAATCTAACGGAACATTTAAAAAAAGAACACGAAATTTCGTTCCATGGAACAGAGCACTATCTAGTGCCATACAAATTACAAGATGGCTACCAATGCGTTTTGTGCGAATTAAAATTCAACAGTTATTTGCGATTATCGGTTCACATGAACTCGCATTACACGAACAATGTTTGCGAATCGTGTGGAATATCCTTTATAAACAGAGTAGGCTTACGTGCGCATGTCCAATGTCAGCATAAAGAAAAAAAATGTTCGCGTTGTCCCGCCATTTTCATGACAGTCTCCGCAAAAAGTAAACATTTAAGACAAATCCACGGTATAAGTAACAATAAAAGATACTGCAATATTTGCAACAAAACCTTTAAATATACATACATGATAAATGAACACAAAATTCAAGAACACGGAGTCAAAAGGCCAGAAGTCTCCAGTTGTGTCGAATGCGGAAAAACGTTTTTATCGCCGTTGAATTTGAAAACTCATATGCGTTCTGTTCATATTAAGGAACGCAATTATCCTTGCACGAAGTGTGGAATGAGGTTTTTTACTACATGTGACCAGAAAAGGCATGAAAGAACCCATGAGGATGTAAGATCGTTCTGTTGTAGTTACTGTGATGCTAAGTTTAAGTCTAAAGACTCTTGGCGAAGGCATTTGAAGAGGCAGCATGGACATGTTTTTGGGGAGGCGACGTCTTGTTAGATAGACAATTTATAGTACTGAAATAAAATACATATTTCGTCTTAAACTGTGTTTTTATTATGTGGACCATAAAACCATTTAAATTCTTTTCTCTTTTCATAATCATTCATTTACGTTCAGAAATCGAGAATTTAACGCGAATTATTCGATTAAAAAAAAAGTTTGGCACTGTATTTCTAATAAAAAATTGACCCAGTTGGGCGCCACGAAGCGGCACAGTAACAAATTCAAGCAAAAATAGCCTTTGTTCCCACTAGTACCACCGAACTGTACCACCGGTGGTACTAGTGGGTACCTGTGTGTATGACGTTCAATGGGCACGAGTATCGATATTTAGTGCTCAATATAAAACTAAACAGTTCTAAAAGTAAAGTAAAAATAAGCAACTAGAAATATTAAGCAATAAGTATTTTAAATTACTAGTAAAATAAAAAAGTTCTTAGATACAGGTTGATTTTTTTCAGATGGGCTAGTGAGACTTCATGGCGAAATCAGAAACTATTATCATATTATGAGAAAAGTCCCATCAAAACCATCATCCTGTACTTTAAAGAAAACATTAAAAATTATTAAGTTAGTATAAAATAAACAGTTTCAAAACTAACTCGAACATCAAAGAATCGGTTTGCAATAAAAAAATGATGACGCGAACAGACTTGTAACAGACCACGCGAATCGGACGCGCGGAATTTTAGCAATAACGAAACGCTTGTGCGTTGTTAGGCCTCGTTTACGACCTCGAGCGATGAGAGGATGAGACTTGCGTCAAGCGACAAGCGCGCACGTCACCTGTTTCCACTCATCGCCCCGCATGTCGCGTCTCGGTGACCCACCATGGTAATGCTCTAAGCAACTTCTTTCATTTGTTTTTTCCGCAGTCCTTTTCGGAAGACGCGTGTCGCTTGAGCGTGTAATATAGCTTATTTTTGATTAGCCTTAGAAGATTCAGCAGGTTTTGTTTTGGTAATTTTGGATATGGATACATGCATATCATTGGGGATAGGCATTTGTCCATATTGGTCGACTCCAGGACCCATAGCCATCTGCATGCGGAGAGTTGGACGGTTTCTGGGTGTCAGCGACGGCATGAATTTTATTTCACAGTTATGGAAGTGTAAATCGCTGGAAAAAAACAGATTGGTAAAGGTATGATTCCGAGCACGGCAGCAATGCTGCGCGACAGCGTCACATTGCTGCTGTGCTCGGAATGTAATCTCATATAAACGCGACCGCACTGCCGCGGCAGCACCGCTGCGTGCTGCCGAGATCGGAATCATATCTACCTTAATGGATTGTGTGTATTGTTTAATTTTAACTACTTAAACCAGATGTTTTTTTTTACCGTCTCGAAATCTTTACAGGGTTTTCTAAACATGAATATGAACAACTTTCACTATGGGACAAAACTCTGAAATCACGAAAAAAAAAACCTGCTGTTTAATACAAGAGTTCAATACCTACTAGACCAAAATGTATGAAACAGCTGCTTTTTTTTTGGCGTAACACTATCAGTAGTAATGGGTTTTATTTTATTAACAGTTCAAAACATTGATTTCAAGTAGTATATAAGTCAATGGTTCAACAACATTCATTGCGTTATTTACGTTGTTGAGCAGACATATTTCTCGAACATATGAAGCAATGGATTAGCAATATCCTTCAAAATGATAATGTGTACGCAATTATGGTGCTGTATACATAATCAGCCTATAATGTTCCCACTGCAGGGCCGTAATCCACCACGCGGGCCCAGTGCGGGTTGGTGGATGTCACATGTCTTCGAATTTTTGGTTCTAGGACATGCCGGTTTCCTTACGATGTTTTCCTTCACCGTTTGGAGAGCAATGGTGCTGTATGAATATGGATAATCTCACACATACCCAAGGTTTGGAAATTTAAACGGATAATGCTTCATTCCTTCAATATTTTGAACATAACTCTTCCACCGACACTTGAGCTTCTCATTCGTTTGCAAGGAGCAAAGTTTTATTCGTTTGTAGTCGCTAAGTTTTCGCTCAAATAGAGGCAAAACAGACACTTTTTCATTTTCACCCCTGGGCAGTCCAAGAGTTTGTTCTAAAGGACACAGAAAAAAAGTTCTTATATTATATGGATCAATTTTAGTTTTTGACATGAATTTTCAGTAAGTTTAGCTGTACATGAATCTTTTGGCGTGTGGTCAAAATCGGAATTAACACTGCAATCTGTATTTTTTTTTGTACATTTCTCACGATTTCACAAAATAATTGCACATTTTTTTACCAACAGCTATGATAGGGTTTAGTTTCAGCACTAAGTCCTTCGGGTGGACTATTATAGGTACATGAGTCTTGGCGGCTATCAGTGGTTATTCCAAGCAGCTCACCTCCCTCCAGAAGTTGATTATCTATCCTGCTGGGGAATTGTGTAAAACACTGACAGTAAGAAAGGCTTTTGTTTTGACAGTTTAACAACATTTATTGCGATATTTACGTTGTTGACAGATTTCAAGTAATATATATATGTCAATGGTTGTTGAACAGACAATTTTTTTTGAACATATGAAGCAATGGATTAGCGATATCCTCCATAATGATCCGGGTGTGTTACACAATTAGAGTGCAGTGCAGGTCTATTAAGAAAATCTGCAAAAGATCTGGGTGACGCCTGTGCTTTCAAGGAGCACATGCGCAATGGTTTCCTCAACCTCCATGCAAGCCCTGCACAGAGGACTGTCCGTTATGCTTAGTGTGTGGAAGTGTTTGTTTTACAGCAACCTCCTTGTCAACGTCAGTCGAGCCTCCAAAAGATCTATGCAGCAGGAGTGTGTAGGTAAAGCTCTTTGTGTTTGTGAAGGAGCTCGTAGTGGAGGTACTACTTATTTCTGTCGCCTAGAATCTTTGCTGTGTTCTGGCTTGAAAGGTATGAATGCCGGCGTTATTACAGACACATGACGCATTGCAGCTTTGCCTCTGAGATGGCAACACATTTACAGTCACACCGTACTTCGTCATCATCATCATTTCAGCCGAAAGACGTCCACTGCTGGACATAGGCCTCCCCCAAGCACCGCCACTTTGACCGGTTCTGTGCTTCTCGTTCTCGCATCCAGCGGATTCCTGCGGCCTTCACCAGGTCATCGATATACCTTGTGGGACTGTGGGAGGCCTTCCAACGCCACGTCTTTCGGTACGTGGTCGCCTCCGGAAAAACCTACGTAAACACCATAAATATTTTGGGCACCTAAGGATACACCACTGCCGAGGAATCTGAAATGGTATGCAGATAGGCCTTATAAACCCAATTAATGCTGTAATTCTGCTTTGCACGCGTGGGTTCGTATCCCATCCTCGTCGTCAAACTGTTTTAAATTAGGTAAGTTAAAAACTTTTATTAATTAAAGTTTTATTTATTCTTCTTAGTACTTAATTATAGGTTTTTACATGGCTGATCGGTCGCGAGAGAGCAAGACAGCAACAACTATGAACAGTCCAGACATACTGCTACCACAGATAATATAATGCTCTACGACGTACTGCTACGTTCCGATATCACACGTTGTTCTCGTGGTCGCAAGCACGACTGCTGAGCGTGGGGTCCTAGGTTCGATTTCCAGGTTGAGCAAAATATTACTAGGTTGTTCCATTAGGAATTTCTCAGTAGCAGCTCGGAATTTTGAAGTTGGTGTGACACCCCTCGGAAAGCACGTTAAAGCCGTTGGCCTTGCATCTGCGGGCTAATTGCGTACCACACTAGCAGTAGCAATGGTTTTAATTTGGACAGTTCAAAAGCATTCATTGCGTTATTTACGTTGTTGATCAGACATATTTTTTCGAACATATGATGAAGCAATGGATAAGCAATAGCAATATCTTTCAAAATGATTCAGATAGAAATTGATAGTGTGTTAGGCGAATAGTCGATAGCAATCTCCCCGGTTGCATCGGATTACCGTCCCATAGTCCCATGGGATTATGGCAGTAAAGAATTAGATAGTGCACCTGTGTCTGCGCACACACTTGTGCACTATAATACCTGCGTACTTGGCTAGTCTCTTTTGAGACAGGCCGCCGTGACAGAAATTCGGTCGGGAGAATATTGTTTTTATTAATGCAGTGCACTTCATACCCTCTGTAATCTCCTGAGGAGATGTTCTCGGGATATCTTTGCATTCAGGATACGTGTCATTGCCGCCTCGTCCTTCCATTATTCAAGCTATGTTATTTCAAATTCAAAATATTATAAAAAGATAAACGTGAATATAAAATAATATTATTATCAAACAGTAATAATTATTGAGTGTAAAACATTATTTCATTATTTATTTCTGAAATGACATTTAATTTTTTTAAGGGGAGATTAGTCTGCGTTTTCAATACATACAGAAGGAGGTAAGAGAAGAAAAGAAGTTTTTAATCATCTGCCTTTTTCTGTGCAATGTTCAACATGGCCGATTGCGCCGAAAGGCCGACAACTGTCGGGAGTGGGACACATGACGACATCATCATCTGCCTAGCCTTTTCCCAACTATGTGGTTGGCGGCTTCCAGTGTAACCGGATGCAGTTGAATACTAGTATTTTACATGGAGCGACTGTCTATCTTACCTCCACAACCCAGTTACTGGGTAATACGAATAATACGATACCCCTTGGTAAGACTGGTTGTCAGAGTTTCGGGCTTCTGACTGCCCGTAACGACTGTCAAAGATCCACGAATGAAAGCCGCGCGGTATTTAAAGATGGTCACCCTTCCACAGACCAACCGCGGTGAGCATAGCTTAACCTGATCGATCGACCTGTGCGGCTGTTATTATTTAACCACGGGCCCCTCACGGGTACACACGACGCATATCAAACTATATTTTCCAGTTTTAGCTTACCTCGCATTGGGTACCTACCTCCTAAGGCAGGCCCGCCACGCGGTGGACCGTTGACCTAGATTCTTACGAGAATCTATTTTATTTATTTGTTTAATGCTCAATGCACACAACCATAATTACAACCTTGTGGCGATGCTTGGGAGAAGCCCCGTCTTTCGGGTGAATAATTTATGATGATGTTGGTAGGTACTGGCCTTGCACCTCGGCTGCTACGTATGTACTGAGAGAGCCAATGGTTTTAGGAACTATTCCACTTTGCGCCGTAAGGGGTCCCACAGTGCAGTGGGACAAAGTGAAATGATAACAACATAACGTTAAAGTCATAGTCGCTCTACATGTATAGCATAATCAGCCTAAATGTTCCCACTGCTGGGACACAGACTCCTCTCTGTGAAAGGCACTGGATTTTAATAATCTACCACGATGACGATGATTTCCTTCACCGTTTTGAGAGCAGCGGTGATGTAATTATTTACACAAAGTACCTACTTAAAGCGCCTGCCTGGGTCCTGGATTCGAACTCACGATCCGACCTACAAGTCGTAAGTCGGGATTGATACCACTGAGCCATTAAAGCTTTCTGTATACAGGTGTTCTTGAATTAACGAAAAACCTCTTAAGGGGTCATTGTACTCATCATTATGAACAACTTTTACCATGGTAACAAACTTAAAATCGCAAAAATAAATCAGCTGTTCCCCACATTTTGACGAGTTATACATATATAGGGAACCGCTGATTTTATTTCGCGATTTCAGGTTTGTTCCCATCGTAAAAGTTGTTCATAATGATGAGTACAATGACCCCTATGATGTTTTACGTTAATTCTATAACACGGTGTATATGTCGCAGCCAACTGGTTAAATTAGCCGTTCAGTTAACCGCCTAGCCTTTCAACTAAACGGCGGCCGTTCAACTAACGGCCTGAATGATATTCAATTACAGTTTAGGTTGGAAGTCTGTAACCAATCACGCGCGAGCCGAATTGGTTGCAGTAATTAAGGCATTGCACCCCGACCAAGTGGGTTAGGTTAGGTTAGAACTGTGATCAACCGCGTTCGAGCCGAGGGAGGAAGCGAGGCGAACACTACTTCTAAAGGCCAGGCAGTTAACTGAACGGCTAATTTAACCAGTTGGCTGCGACATATACACCGTGTAATTGAGGGACACACTTTAAGAGAGTGTAGTACCCATGAAAATTTACAACTTTTAATTAGAGACCGACACTGAAATCGAGAAAATAAAACCAGCCACTCTATACATTTATGTTCGCATAACAACTAGATAAAATGTAGGGAACAGCTATTTTTTTTTTCAATTTTCGAGTCTGCCCTACTCATGGATATCGATGGATAGATATCTATGGCCCTACTACACACTAATCCCTTAAAGTCCTTAAAGTATAAGTATAAGTGCCTCGTTTAACCTGACACACTATATTTTCACAGACATCTCTGAATGAATTGATGTCACTCAGGCTGGCTGGACAAATCTTCAAAATAACTCGCAATTAACTAGGTCAATAGGGCATTTTATGTGACGGCTAAACACCCTTATATCAGAATTTGTGACGCAACAGAATCTTAGATAATCGATCTAAAACGTGTCCAGCCATCTTGATAAACCACTTTTCGCTGGTCTCTCAATCTCGGTAACGGAAGTGATTTTGACGACATTTTGCTTATCAACGGGCGTCACATAAATTTGTGACAGGCATCGAGCTAAAAGTTTTGTGATACGTACAGCGGTTTAGTGGAAAAATGCAAACATCTGTGTCCAGCCATCTTGATTTTACGTATAAAACTTTTGGCTGGCACTTCCGAATCTCAATAACGGGAGCGTTTTCGAATATGGTTCCTTTACTAACATTTAGTGACGCAATTTGTGACAGTAATAACGTTTGATTTATGGCGTCACATGTAAGGGTTTACGAGAAATCAATAAAAACTTAATGTCCAGCCAACCTGAGCTCAAGCTGGCTGGACACATGTATCTCCGCTGCGTGATGATCTACGGCCTTCGAAAAATGTTCAAATTTTTGTGACGGGGACGATAATGATTTACTGAATTTGTGACGGAGAAACTTTGAGTAGTTTCAAAGATATTGATCATTTAAATCTTCCCATACAAACACTGCAGTAGGGTTACCAATAATGTAGGTTTTATGTAGGACTAAGTATGTTTTAAGGTGTTTTCTTTAATGGATGAAAATCCGTGTTTTGGTGATATTAATACGAACAACTGTAGGTATTTAAGGAGGAAGCGCTAAAGTAGCCCGCGAAATTCAAATTTTCCTACGTTTTTTGCAATTTGCTGGTCAGTATTAAGTGGTACGTTGATTAAAATATGATTCGCGGTCGTAACAAATATGTATTTACAGAATCATAATCATTACAATCAGTAATACAACTTGTTAACTTAGTATAATCCCCAAATGTGAAGATTTCATGAAATAGTCATTCTTGGGGATTACTTGGTCTTAGAGAGTTGTGTTGATGAATTATAGATTATAATTCTGTAAATACATTTTGTTACGGCCGCGAATCGTATTTTAATCATCGTACAACTTAATACTGATCAGCAAATTGCAAAAAACGTGAGAAAATTTGAATTTCGCGGGCTACTTTAGCGCTTCCTCCTTAAATCGATAGAAGACAAAAGTGTAGAAGTGAGGAAGGGGGGAGGGGTAATTTTTTGATGTTATTGCTTATTTACATGCAGATACCTACTCCTTTTAGTAGGTAGGTATTGGTGTTTTTCATGGTAAGTACATAGGTAGATAATATTGTGTCAGGATAACTAATGCTCGAAGGTATTTAAATGAAAAAATAATGTTTGCGTAAATAAAATCACATTTATTGATTTGTACTTTTTATTGAGCGTTTCAAATGACGACAATCAACTCCATTTGCGCTTCAGTAACCCCCGCCTTGTACCACAACGTTGTTTTTACCGCCGCCCTAAGTGTTTGAAGCGCAAATGAAGTCGGTGGTCGTCATTTTAATCAAATATATAAACGGTGACAGCGAGCGCGATACGGTCTGCACAATTTTATTTTTAGTAATTTTGTCTATGGGAGTATCGCTGTCATTCTATTTTCTTTAGTAGAGTAATTGGCTGTGGTATTTTTATGTCAAAAAACCAATAAGAATCCACGATTCTAATAAGTTATCTGTAGTTGAAATTAAATAAATGGCCGCATCGATGTATCGTTCATAAACATCGATGTTGAAACTGGTAACATCGATGAAACATTGTTCTTAAGAACGATGTTTTCTCAGCGCCATCTATGAAAATCAAATACAAAGCAGGCGTGGCTGCTACCGGCCGATTAGTCGATTAAAAAAAATCCTTTATTTATGTAAAAATGATGGTCACCTCACAATATTAATGGATGTTTGTATGGGAAAACTTAAATGATCAATATCTTTGAAACTACTCAAAGTTTCTCCGTCACAAATTCAGTAAATCACTATCGTCCCCGTCACAAAAATTTGAACATATTTCGAAGGCCGTAGATCATCACGCAGCGGAGATACATGTGTCCAGCCAGCTTGAGCTCAGGTTGGCTGGACATTAAGTTTTTATTGATTTCTCGTAAACCCTTACATGTGACGCCATAAATCAAACGTTATTACTGTCACAAATTGCGTCACTAAATGTTAGTAAAGGAACCATATTCGAAAACGCTCCCGTTATTGAGATTCGGAAGTGCCAGCCAAAAGTTTTATACGTAAAATCAAGATGGCTGGACACAGATTTTTGCATTTTTCTACTAAACCGCTGTACGTATCACAAAACTTTTAGCTCGATGCCTGTCACAAATTTATGTGACGCCCGTTGATAAGCAAAATGTCGTCAAAATCACTTCCGTTACCGAGATTGAGAGACCAGCGAAAAGTGGTTTTTCAAGATGGCTGGACACGTTTTCGATCGATTATTTAAGATTCTGTTGCGTCACAAATTCTGAAATAAGGGTGTTTAGCCGTCACATAAAATGTCCTATTAACCTAGTTAAATGCGAGTTATTTTGAAGATTTGTCCAGCCAGCCTGAGTGACATATGAATTGCAAGCCAAACTCGAAAAAGCAAAAAACCCATCTTCAATTTGAGGGAGTAATTTCATAAAGTTTCAAATAAATAAAAAACACGAACTTTTTAACGCATTTATTTCCTAATAACATAAGTTAAAAAATTTAACAAATCTTAAAAAAGAGACAAAAAAAGTAACTTACCTAAGTATTTTTTCTTAATGTAGTGCTTAAGCTTAACTGCCTACGTAACAAAAATACAACGAAAGAATATAAAATAAAATGATAAAAAAAAACATATAGGTACAGAGGCCAGCACATCAAGCTACCCCAATCTGTCAAATTTTCCCAATTGAATAAGAACCTTATTCCTTTGTAATAAAGTTGAAAATCTATCAAAGAAATTTGACAGATTGGGGTAACTTGATGTGCTGGCCTCTGTACCTAAGCACTAAAATATGTGTCGAAGGTTGTGTATAAAGAACTAACTGGGACACAAGACGCGGCGCGGCGCGTTTTTCTTAGCGTCGAAACGCGAATGTAAATAATGCTGTTGACGCGTTTTCATGTCTTATCATTGAAGACTGATATGACACGTTATATACAAATCTGTTGGTGATTGCTTAAATGTTAATAAAAATAGATATCATTCAGGGGTACTTATTTACCCGAATTAAAAAGTATTATCGCAGTCAAACCTTCTAAAAATCATAAAGAACATAAACTGTCTTACATTATCGACGCAATCACCACAATAATTTAATTCATAAAGCTAAAGAAATTAGGAATAAATTATAAACACTATCCCTACTAAGTTATATCTCACTTCCACGTGAAATCTGTTTATTTTAAATATAACCTAACATACTCGTTCTTACCTACCGTCACTGCACAAAATTCGCAAACTCACAATGTGAGAGAGTAATTTTGCCAATGTATAGGCATACTTTCAAGAGTACCTAACGCAACGCAAATTATATATGTACCAATCCTTGGACCTTGTGCATAAAATATGTGAGTGCAATGACCAGTTAACGAAAATAAGTTTACAACTTCGAAACAAAATGACTTCTCCGAAAGCTTCTATGCCACCACAATCAAACTAGAGCTCTATTTTTTGTTTCTGGCATTGCTCACTACATTCTTGTTGGTCTTGTCTCTGGGTTTATAGTAGACAGCCTTGCGAAGTTGCATATCATCAGGGATAGGTAACTGACCAAACCTGTCAATACCGGGACCGCTCCGCAAATGAAATCGATGATTTACTCGATTATTTACTGTTTCT
Source organism: Gortyna flavago (assembly GCA_963669345.1). NCBI lineage: Eukaryota > Metazoa > Arthropoda > Insecta > Lepidoptera > Noctuidae > Gortyna > Gortyna flavago. The sequence continues at coordinate 3,803,243 of OY770155.1, read as the reverse complement.
TTTGGCTCGAGTATCACTGCGCTCTTTACGAAGTGCACGTCCCTGAAACAAATGAGTTTTAAATAATTCCAACCTGTTATAGCACAGTATGTGGCCTCATCCCATACCGGGAATGAATGAGCATTTTATATTTACTTCCAAGCTTGATCTTAATATTAGAAAAGTCAACTGCCGCATACAGCCTCTTGCCGTTCACCGCGCATAACTCCTCACCCGGTATTGTCAAAACGCCTTGATTTTCTATAGGGATATGACATCTTTGTAACGCTTTAGTGCAACTTAAAAATACCGGTAGTACTCTTTATAGGATAGATGTTACCGATAAGCTCCCTCAAAATGTTACCTTGGTCCTTATATTTTTTACACTAAACGCGCGGGCGTTTTTAGTGGAAAAACTTGAAGCGTGTTAAGTATGTTCCTGGCTCAAACAAAAAACACGCTAAGGTAGGTCACAGGTCGTGAACTCATGAGGTCGCACATGTTTTCATCAATATACAACCGAATGACCTGCAAATTCCATCAGAAAATTAGAATTTCATTAACTACTTACCTACCTTTGCGCTTTAGCGTCAAACAGTGGTTTGAACACAGTTTAAAATAAACTTACTTGACACAAGGGAACTTGAACGGTATTACCGGCTTCCTTGTATTCATGAATTCATTCCACCGGCACTTGAGCATTTCATTATTATATAAAGAATAGCTTTTCGTGTATTTATATTTATGTACCCTCTCTTCAAAAAGAGGAAGAACTCTTGCCTCCTGCGTTATGGTCTGTAAAAAACCTGTAAATAATAAAGGCTGATAATCATTGGGCTGCTGTTGGGCTGCGTTTTTCCCGCGTCGTTTGTTTTTCAACTCTCGGTGTTGAGCCGAGCGTTGAGAATCCAACAGAGCGCATCCCTGAGCGTCAAAAACACATACTGTTGGATTTTCAACTCTCTGCTGTAAGCAGTGCGTTATTTACATAAAAAATAAAATCCCGCCGTGAAATCTTACGTAAGTGCGAACGTGGGCTAATCATACGTGTACGTAAGGTTGAGCAGTTGCCACCAGAGAGTAAAGTAATATAGAGGGAAGTTGCCACCTTGCCACTGTCGTGTTTTAAATACTGTCTTTCTTAAACAAACCATTATGCTGTCTGCTTTATGTGGATCGACGTCCAATACGTAGAGCGTACTCCGCTTCCAACTCTTCGACAGACGTCTGTTCGTGGCGTCATGTAGCGGACGGCCCATTGGGACGTCCCAAGTAATAATTGTACCTAATACCTTTATCTACAGTAATAACAGCTGCAGGTCGCTCTATATGATTACAAGCAGGATATCCACGTCGTTCACGACGAGCCATGCTGACTAAGTTACCTATGTAGTACAAATACTAATAATAAATAATGACATAATACTAATAATGACATAATGACTGACAATTACTTTTATTTTTTATTAATAATCTAATAAACAATCAAATCAATCATACTTTTACTAAAAAGATTTTTAACGAAAATATTAAAACATTTTTCTACGTATTTGTCAATGTTTTCTATTCTATTTTTCTTTATGGCAATGGTGCCGATGTCGACAATTCTGTCAATGTTTTATTACAGTTCTAACTAAACGTAGCCGCTGTCAAAGTGACGGGAGAACCGAAACAGGTTTATTGTATTGTAAAAAATGCATAAAAAGAGTTCGAAAGAGAAAACAAAGGTTTTGACCAGTGAGTTAGATAGAGACAGAAAACCCATAGCTTAACTAATGATGACATATATTATAGCAAACTGGAATGTAAACTGGAACGCCATCACAATGTCAAATGTTTGTCAAATTAGACGATTTAGAACATCACAAAATCATGGGTATTTTCACTGAAATACAATGAGAAACTAATTATTTAATTGTAAAAGTAGTCTTAAGAAAACAATGATGGATTCAGAGATAATGGTGGAGGCGTTGCCTTTGCTGGGGATGTGCAATTTGTGTTTAAACGAAGGTGCGGTAAAGAGTATGTTGATAGGGCATAAGCACAATGGAAAATCGGAAGTGTATGCAGAGATGCTGGGGAAATGCTTTACAATAGACGTAAGTAAAATATAAATAGTAATGAAACCGATTTTTTTACGAGTCTTAAAAAAAAAAACTTTATAAAACATGGATGCAACTTAGGCCGCTGTGCCACCCGCTTACATATTCGATTCCTATTAGAACTTAGAACGGCCACTATACTATAATTTAAAGCTAGCTAATTAATTATTCCATTTAACTAAGTAAAGGGGGTGCCCAAAACAAATGGGACAATTATGGACACATGAATGAAATAGTCCTATACATGCTAAATAGCTATTAAATTATCTATAGTCGGACTTTTAATTAGCTGCAGTAAAATGACAGCTTATGTATTACTAAAATGACTGAAATTGAAAACTTTTTGTTTTTTCGCGGCCAACAATCAAATGTGTTTTTCTAGTACAGAATAGTGTAACAAACGAAACTTATTTGACATGCATATCTCTAAATGCAGTCCGAAATGAGTTATTAAGAAGTGTCATTTTACTGCAGCTAGTTAAAAGTCAGAGTATAGTACCTATTTATAACTAGCTTCTGTCCGCGACTTCGCCCGCATGGTAGTCAACTATGGTATAAAACCTACTTTTTGGCACTTTGCTTTTTGCCAGTGAAATCAGGTCAGTACTTCCAGAGATTACATCCTACATCTTACAAACTTTATAATATTAGTGTAGATAATGTATAGCTGAGTTGAGACCAGTGGTGGCCCAGTGGTAACGGTTGCAACTTTACTTTGTATAGATTATTTTATAACTACTATGCAGGAAACCAGCATGTCCTAGAACCAAAAGTTCTAAGACATGTGACATCTACCAACCCGCATGTGGCCCGCATGGTGAATTACAGCCCACTCCGTCTCACAGAGAGGAGGCCTGTGTCCCAGCAGTGGAAACATTATAGACTAACTAGCTGCGCCCTGCGGTTTCACCTGCATAAGTTTCGATCCCGTGCTAATATCGGGATAAAAAGTATCCTATGTGTCAATCCAGGTTATAAACTATCTGTGTGACAAATTACATCCAAATCTGTTCAGTAGTTTTTCCGTGAAAGAGTAACAAACATCCATCTATACATCCATCCTCACAAACTTTCGCATTTATAATATTAGTAGGATAGTAGGATATTAGTAGGATTATGCATGTATGATTTACTATAGCCTGTAACTGTCCTGCTGCACAGCAAATCTCTCTTCACATACATGGAACAGACATTGATCACTCACTATACCTTCTCATCACATGTTAATGATTTAGATATTTCCTTTGAATATACACATATTATTTATTATGTAATTTTTATGATACTTAATCCAAAGCAGCAATACAGTCAGTGGACAAACAGGTTGGTATTTATGTTTTTCAAAAATTATTTGGTTCTATTCCAGACTTAAGGAGGATGCACTAACTTGCCCACTAAATTCAAAAATTCTTGTTTTTTTTTTTGCAATTTGCAAGTCCATGTCAGGTTTTTTGTTGTGACAATGTGTTGTGTAGTTGTACACAAGGCTACACATCAAGCTATACATTTCCAGTTTTAGCTGACCTTGCATTGTATTGTCACCGACGTCGGAAGACTTTCGACCAATGACCATGGCTTGCTCCTTGACTTATATTTTATGTAAGTAAAATATATTATTTTAATTGGGCCCTCCAAAAATAGGATAATTTGATCGTAGAGAGTTGTATCGATCTGGTTAAGATGATAGATTTTACATGGCAATATAATTACATTACAGGTATCGCTGCTCCAGCTGGGTGATACAAAGCGTCTGATATGTGAGCTGTGCATCAGTAGGTTACGAGACTGTGTGCTGTTCAGGGAGCAAGTGGAGTCTTCATTTCATAAGCTGGAGGCAATGTATAACGTGCACAGTAAGTCGAGACAGTTATTTGCCTTTTGGATAGCCTCGTTATGTATCAAGTTTTTATGTCCCTCAATCCCTTAAAACAGTGTAGGAAAACATCGTGAGAAAACCGGCATGTCCTAGAACCAAAAATTCGAAGACATGTGACATCTAAGAACTCGCACTGGGCCCGCGTGGTGGATTACAGCCCATTCTCTCGAAAAGAGGAGGCCTGTGTCCTAGGCTGATGATGTTTATGCAAAAAAAAATTTTTTTCAGAGGGAGAATCACATGAGAATGATGGCATTAAAAGAGAGATAACTTTGAATGTAGATTTTGATGATGACTACCCGCACAACGTTGATGATGATGATGATGACGATGATGAACACGATCCAGGCAAGTCTAATAATCGCCCTGTTTTTAATAACCAAGTTTGTTTCTATGTGTTGCCTATGTTGAAAAATAGGCCAAGTGAAGTGCCTACCAGCACAACGTAAACGCAATTATACAGGCAGTCTGCCCCGTTGGTCTCGTGGTAGCGCGACCTGGATTCGATTCCCAGGTCGGGCAAAATGTTATTGAGAATTTTAAAAAGTAGCACCTCGGAGTTTGGAATCTAGCGGTTAAAACCCGTTGGCCCTGCGCCGGATTTTTCCCCGGTCGTGTCGGATTGCCGTCCCATCGGACAGTGAGCGATATACTTTCTATATTTATGTCTGTAATTTATGTGGTGTACATAATAAAGAGTATTCTATTCTATGAGAGTAAAGGAACAGAGAATGCACCTGAATTCGCGCACACACTTGTGCACTATACTATCTCCTGCATACTATCGAGTCCTTTGCCGCTTGATCACTTGGGCTTACCTTTAAAGCCCAATATCGCGATAATCAACGGCGTTTCCCGCTGGTGTGGCCCGGCATTAAACATTTTTTCGCCTAAATCCTGCGTCGGCGCCAAGCCACGGCCACGCCCCTTAAGGTACTCGCCTAATTAGTTGCAACCTGCACTGCGCAGCTTAGTGACGCATCACGTGTACTCCTTTTGTGAATTATACGGACTAACTATTTGACCTTGGCGCGCTTACTAGAGAGCGCTTCTATTTTTTGAGTGCAAGCAAAAATGAACTTAGTGGTCGTCAGGCGGAAGTGTCCGCGATAGTACTTGGCTAATCTCCGCATCGTGACGGAAATCGATCGGGAGGATATTGTTATTAAACAGGATAGCAAGGAAATTTACGCGGGACCATAGATTCAGTACAGGATTCTGAATACCCCCCTGTTTTGAAATTCAAATCTGCATTCGCGATTTATTTGCCAAAAATGTAAACAAATATGAGTTTATGGAAAAACAACTTTAAATCCTACACAATAAAGTTCAGTTTACGCTACAACTTAAATTTTTATTACTTTTTTCAATAATGCTAGTCACTCTGAAATCAACTTAATTACCATTAAAATAAAGTTAATATTTTTTTAACTTTAAATAATGTTAATTTGAAACATAAGTTTAAATAGACATTACGTAGGTTATTAAAAAAAAATCTGCTGTTTCATAGAAAATGGTAATAGGTTGTGCGTTGATGTCCCACGCCACCCTGTCTTAGTAAAATAGGATTTATTTAATGAAACATAATCACAAAACATTTATTTACAGAAATAAAACCTCTAATCAAAACGGAACCAGAAGAATGCACGAGAAAAACCAGAAGCAGTAGAAGAGTCAAAAAAATAACAAAATGTCCCGTAAAGAAGTTTCACGACTTAACCGACACAGAGGCCATGCTAAAGACGGGACTATTCCCGTTCAAAATACGGAAAAACAGAACTTTCTCGTGCTCCATATGTCCTGAAAAATCTACTAATCTAGACGACATAAAAGATCATATAGTCGACCACAACAAGACAAATCTACACCTGGCATTCAAAAAGATGATATTTTCGAGCTCGCAACGGTTTTACAAATCAGGAACAAAGCTGAGATGCAAGATTTGTACTACAGATGTCGCTACGTACGAAGAATTAAGGCAACATGTAGAAAATTGTACCCGACTTAAATTCTCCAACCGCAAATGGAACAATTTACCGTTCAAATTAGAAAAAGATCAGTTAGACTGCCCGGTCTGCAAGAAAACGTTTTTAAATTACGTCAGCTTAAATACGCATATGAATGTACATTACCCTAATTATATATGCGAGAATTGTGGCAAGGCATTCGCCTCAAAAGCTAGGCTACGAGGTCACATGAGGACCCACGAAATCGGGAACTTCCCTTGTCGGTATTGCAACGCAACATTCGATAGGGTCACAAAAAGAGAGAATCACGTCTCGAAGGAACACAAATCTGGGATTAGATACGCTTGCAAACGATGTAATATTTCTCTTACATCGTTTTACGCACGGCAAAAACATTTAGCTGAAGTCCATAATGAAGAATTGAAAAGATATAAGTGTAAAGCGTGTCCCCAGAGTTATATTACGCCGGGGCATTTGTCCAGCCATGTCAGAAGGGACCATTTGAACGAACGGAACCACAAGTGTGATAAATGTGATCTTGCATTTTACACAAAAAATGCTTTAAAAATGCATATGATAAAGCATGACGGGGAAAGAATACACACTTGTCCTGTTTGTCAGAAGTCATATCAAAGAAAGAAGACGCTAAGAGAGCATTTACGGATACATAATAATGATAAGAGATTCGTTTGTCCTGTGTGTGGGAGGGCCTTTACGCAGAAGTGCACTCTTAAAGGTCATTTGAAGGTCCATGAGCGGAAACCGGATATTGATGATCGCGTGGTGCAGCCTTTACATTCTATTTAGATTATGTTAACATTAAAGTAAGATAGGAAGGACAGTGGGTGCGGGTCGCCTAACATAGTCAAAATCAGCCTATAATGTTCTCACTGCTGGGCCCTCTCCCACGCGGGCCCAGTGCGGGTCGGTGGATGCCACATGTCTTCGGATTTCTGGTTCTATGACATGCAGGGCACCATTGGTGATAATAAAACTTGCATAAAGTGGTTGTCGAGATTCAAACATAACAGCCCAGAGTTTGTAAGTTGGCGGTGTGAATACGGCCGTGCCACGGAATGCACGTGAAGACAATGGTCCTGCGCCTGATCTCTCACCGGTCGTGTCGGATTGCCGTCCACTGGGCAATGAGAGTGAGGGAGTGCACCTTTGTCGAAGCTCACACACTTGTGCACTAAAATCCGTGGCCGAAATACAGTTAGGAGGACAAATTTTTATGTCAGGGCTATAACCAGGGACCATTAAAAATGGATCAAGTTGGACAAAAAACAAATAATTTTGAAGTCTGTTCCAAAAGTATGTGATAAACATGCAAATATTTATTTACGATTCCATTGCTCTCAAAACGGTGAAAAAATATCATGAGGATAGTAGTAGAGAAGTAGTCCTAGAACCAAAAATTCGAAGGCATGTGACATCTACCAACCCGCCCTTGGCCCGCGTGGTGGACTCTCAGAGAGGAGGCCTGATTTCTAGGAGTTGGAAAATTATATAGGCTGATTATTATGCCATGCGTCAGCTAAATAATTATATAAATAGCTATTACATGTATTCCTAATTGTTTCCCAATTATTATTATTTTTTTTGTTTTTTGTACATTATCTATAACTATACCTACTTTGTCGACCAGAAATATTCGCATATTATACAAATTAAAATTAAATTTATTGGTGACACTTATGCAGAATGCGCTAAGGTACCCTGCGAAATTAAAAATTTCTTAGGTATTTTGCAATTTACAGGTCAGTTTCAGGTTGTATGTTGATTATTGACAATTTACAGGTCAGTTGGGGCTGGTCATCAATTGGCTGCCTCGGCTTATTTTTAATTATTTTATTTTTGGATTGTTGTTTTGTTAAGTACTATTTGCTGTACCTACTCTGGACGCTCTTAACACGTATGTCATTTTTATTTTAGTACATCGTTTCACATATAATTATAAATTCAACATTAATGATGTAACTAATATTTTTGTAAAAATATAATTTAAAAGAGTGTCCATGGAGTTTCTTGCCCGTTCTTCTCCATAGGTACCTACGGTTTGGAATGGGCAACTAGCTCCATATTTTCTGACTGACCGACTAGACTTCTTGACAATTCAAAAGTGCATGTAAATGGTTTAATTGAAATAAATGCTTTGAGTTGAGTTGAGAATTAAAATATGATTCGCGACACCGTAACAAATATGACTTTACAGAATAACAATCACTATAATCAGCAATACAACTCTCCTTTAGTTAGAATTGGTCTCAAATGTCATGATTTCATGAAATGTCATTCAATAGGGTAATTAATATGAACTTGGAGTGTTGTATTGATGAGTTTTAGGGTTCCGTACCTCAAAAGGAAAAACGGAAACCTTATAAGATCACTTCGTTGTCCGTCTATCTGTCCGTAGGTCAAGATTCTTTTTCTCAGGAACGCGAGGAGTTATCAAGTTGAAATTAATATAAAATACTCAGGGCTGCAATCCCTTGAAGCAGTGAAAAAAATCAAACTTCTAAGTCAACGCAATCAAAAGATACGGGCGTTTATATTCCGGAATCAAAACCTTTAGGGTACTTCCCGTTGACCTAGAATCATAAAATTTGGCAAGAAGCAATGTCATGTAGCACAAGTAAAGGAACAAATCCGAAAACCGTAAATTTGTAGTTACATTACAAAAAAAAATCCCGTGATAAACTATTTACATACCTACCTACAGTACGGAACCTTCGGTGCGCGAGTCTAACTCGCACTTGACCGGTTTTTATGATTATAATTCTATAAATACACATTTGTTACGGTCGCGAATCATATTTAGATCAACAAACAACATGATACTGACCTGAAATTACAAAAAACGTAAGAAAATTTGAATTTCGCGGGCTATCCTGACGCATTCGCGGTAACTTCTGAGGAGTTTCGCTAGCTAATTCAATTTGACCCCGTATACTAAGATTATGTGATTCAAACAAAGTGACAATGCAGGGCCATGTCTGGAAGGGCCTTGAAGAAAGGAACATTGCAGATTTGGAGCTATACGTGTCGCTAGCAACATGTAAAACTTTTTAAATCATGTTATTCATGCTTTAAACTCGCTATAATTGGCAAGCAATAAACCAGGTTGTATTTTATATCGAAACCTCGTGTAACGGGGTGAGAACTGTATTTAAAAACCCATGTTATATTCTAACGGCTACTTGCACCACAGATAGATAAATACGTTTAGTAATAAAAAAAACGGAAAATAGTGGCCACTATTATCCGTTTTGAGGATTATAATAAAACTAAACAATGTAAAACTAACGTTTGTAATAATATTAACGTATAATCTTGTGTAGCACAACTTGCTTATTTTCTGCATTTTCTTTCTAAAATAAAATAAATAACCAAACAAACGATGAGGGCGCCACTGCGCAGTCAGCGTTTATTCTATCATTTTTACACTTAGGGCTGATTTTTCATTCGACTGATAACTTTTATTCGTGGAATAAAATTGACATGTGAAAGTTTTTGTATGGAAGAACTGTCAAAAATTCAAAATTATTCCTCCGATAAAATTATCTGGCGTTGGAAAAATTTGCCCTAATTCTAACTTATTTATCACTTCACTGGTATATAACTCAATCATATTCACTATTCACATAAGCACTCTCGGCGTACGTTACGCCATCTGTTCAAACACGCTGTGAATATGTGCGTGACGACGAGTAGCGTCAGCACACAACAAACACACTTCCAACTTCGCCATTGTCTCGGACTGTACCGGAGCTCCTGCGCTTACACACACACATTCATAGCGTGTTTTTACGTACACTTGGTAACCACAAATAAAGCGCGCGTCTCTTGTGAGATAAAATTACTATAGTTATTTGTGGTGCAAGTAGGCCTAAAATAAGTAAGTTATTAATTATTAAACATATTATTAAAAGTAGTAAAATATGATAATACTGTTAACTTAAAATAATGTTAATTATTAAATGATCGCTTTTAAAATATATACTCGGACGTTAATATAACATTTTGTGTCCGTCCCACAGGTACTGGTGTAAAATATCGCGGCGGGATTTTATCGCGCAATGGATTTTCAACCCATTGAGAATCCAACAGAGCGCATTCCAGCGAGTCAATAAAACACACTGTTGGACTTTCAACTCTCGACGCTAAGCAGTGTGTTGAGAATCCAGTGCGTGTTAAAAGGCTGGGATAGAGACAACGCTTTACAAATACAAACTTTTTCTTAAACCCGATGTGTTATATTCACGGCCGAGTCTGTCCTCAGTAAGGTCAGTTTTGACTACTCAATGTACTAAAATATTTCAGAGTGCCACACTTTGTAAAATGAGCCGTTTTTTAGTCAACTTATGGTCGTTTTCACTGAGCGCGTTGTTGAATTTTCAACTATACGTTTGCAGCCGAAAACATTCAACATGTAGAATTGTAGATGTTTCGAAACTTCACACATGACACAAATCTCATAACTTGTTGTGTTGAACTTGCGTTCGCAATGTCTAGAAACATAATTCAACAGACATGCTTCTTTTGTAGGGATCAATAACCGCTAGTAAGTAGTGTTGTTTGTTACTTAAAGAATGAGTTTAGAAAATATGTTTTATCGTGTTTCGGTCCGTGAAGTTTACAACTGATATTTCAAGTGAATACTAAGGTTGGTGACCCCTAAAAAAAATATCATCATATAATAATTTTTTTGTTTTATCGTGTCTAGACACCGACACGTCTGTGGAGTTTCGCTAGAAATTTTAATTTGACCCAATATGGATTTGTCACGTTTGCTTTCGGCTGTCTCGAAACTTTTCTATAGCTTGTGTTGAGTGCAAGGTTTATTGTTTTCCAAATAAGACTGTAAATACTGAAACATGTAGACAACATGTTGCAAGATTCATATAGAAACATTTGAAATTGTTAGAAAATATGGATTTCAAAAAGTTTTTATGTTTTTCTCCAGTGCAAACGCTGTTAGCCGAGTCTATACACAATATTGAAACATTTTGGGGTGAGTTTTTATCTGAACATAACATCACGCCTGTATGGGGGCGAGCCTATTGCCATCAACCGGGTGCTAATCCAGACTCCGGGTTGCTGCTTCAAAAATCCCAATAACACCTTGTCCGAACCGGGAATCTAACCCGGGAGCTCATGCTCAGCAGTACCGCTGCGAGCCATAATAAGTTGATTAAAAATCGGCATTAAGGTTGTAAAAAATAATGTGCAATATAAGAAAGTCGTCCTAAAATTGTATAGTAAAGTTATTATTATTTATGTAAATCCAATGTTTTATTTTTAATTATACCGATATTATTAATAATAAAATACATAATGTTTTATTATATTTTTGTTTTTTATTTAGGTGCAGATGGTGGCCCAGCCCCCGACTTACGAGTTTGTATATCGTTAGTTCCGACCCAGAAAGGCACTTTAATTTGTGTAAATAATTTCATCACCACTGCTCTCAAAACGGTAAAACAAATCTGGGACTACAATCACCCCTCCGCAGAATCATAGATGAATATAATAACCTTAAGGGGCTTGAAGGGCGGGCGTAATTTTTTTTTAATTCTTTTGTAGTTTTGACGTTCGAAAAGTGCTGATTCTCAGCCTAGTTTGAATAAATCACTTTTGATTTTGATCTTAGCGACACAAATACCGGATTTGGACGTGGAGATACCATGATAAACTGCATAAATCCTATCCTAACTAATATTATAAATGCGAAAGTAAGTTTTGTTTGTTTGTTACCTCTTCAGGCCTAAACCACTGAACCGATCATCCTGAAATGCATGAACATTGTCAGGTGTACGGAAACGGACATAGGGTACCTTTCATCCCGAAAAAAAGTGGTGTTCCCGAGGAAAACAACAATAACGTTATTATGATAATAGATGGCGCCACGTGTCTTTTGTCTTGATCGCAGACGAAGTCGCGGGCATCAGCTAGTTCAAAAATAAAATAAAGTCTTCATTGTGCGTTACTTCTAGTATAAGTAATTATTATTTTCTTTATTAAATTATAACACTAATGTCATGATTTTGAGCATGTTTGTTCGTGGTTGTTCGTGGTACCCCGAGCGGGACTAGACTGGGGGACCACGGGCAAGTACGTACCGATTTTAATTGTTCTTCTTTTTTATTACGTAGCCAATTAATTACAAGTGCTATGTACAGACGCCAGCACATCAACCTACCCGAAACTGTCAGTTTTTCCCAATCAACTTTGAACCTTATGCTTTAGCGATAAAGTTGAAAATCTATCAAAGAAATTTGACAGATTGTAGTAGCTTGGTGTGCTGGCGTCTGTACGTCGTTATTGTCATATACATCAAAGAAAATGCTCGTATTTACCAAGTATGTTAAATGTATGTGATATGGCAGTATCTACTTAATTAAATAATACTTAAATAAAATAAAACGGTGAAGGAAAACATCGTGAGGCAACCGGCATGTCCTAGAACAAAAAATTCGAAGACGTCTGTACCAATCCTGTACTGGGTCCGCGTGGTATTAAGGCCCACACCCTCTCAGAGAGTGGAGGTTGTGTCCCAGCAGTGGGAACATTATAGGCTGATTATGTATGTGTATGTATAGCCTAGTATCTACCTCTGCACACTAATTCCATGGGCCTACAGCTGAGTATGTGGAGATATTAAGATATAAGAAATGTGGTCACCGCCCGTAGACATGAATTCACTAATTCCCGTAAAGTATTTTACGATAGGTACGTGTTTTATTGACCAACAACGGTTCTACTACATATGAACCTCTGTTAAGTACCTATAAACTTTTAGTGCATCCAGGTACCCTAGACCGAGACCTAGCCCTAGGAATAGCTTACATAGTTCCACAGAGTACTTTTTGATAGACATAGTTCAAAATCACAAGTTCATAAGTATGTGGTAAAACTGTTGTTGGATATTGGAAAATATCTAGTATGGTCTTCCAATAAGACCTTCGGAGGCGCTTCAACGCCCTGAAAAACCTAGAATATAATAATCCAAATGTTGCATTTCGTTGGAACTAACAGAATACAAAGTTGCCGTTTACATGGCAGGGTGGAAACCGGACAGATAATTTTCGGATAGTTTAGCCTGAATGATAGTTTTGACAATTAATTAGCACTTTTTTCCACCTTTGCCCTGAACTAACTTTTCAGTAATTTATTTATTTCCCACCATACTGAGTCGTCGGGCCATTAATCATTTCCTATGTCTATCTCGCTTGCACTTGCGGGCCTTATGGAGCCACTTTGTGAAGATCGTAACAATAAAAGAAATATATCGATAAGTAACGTTTATTATCGTATCTTGTTCATAGATTTTAACGAGTGTATTTATATATATCGCTCACCTAGTAATATATCGGCACATCTACAAAAAATGTGAAATTGAGTTTTTACCGTATAAGTGTTCAAAAGTGCATAATTACAAAAAGTGGTAAAACGGCACAACGCTATACTAGTAATCAAACCCATAAAATAGTAAAAAAACGTAATATAAACCCATAAATCAATTTTTAACATTTTATATAAAATCTTTGATCCTCGTTTCTGTAAAATGTGAAAAACGTAGATGTGCCAATATATTACTAGGTGAGCGATATATATATTGATATTAGTGACTACAAGACACAAAATAAATAAAACTATAAACCGTAAAAAAATTATACCGTATGTCCATATACACAGAGAGAAGGTTAATTATATGAAACAAAGTAGATCATTTAATGGCCCTTAAAAAAGAGCCGTTTATATTACAAAAAACAAATCAATGTATTTATTTAATTGCAGTAAACACATTTATAGAAAAAAAAAACGCGCATTTGGTAACGACCAATTATTAGAAGCGTACAGCATACTCTACCACGAGCTCTTAACGCGATCCACTTTAGGACCTAACTGAACTGTTCTGCTAATTCGTACCATGACGTCAGTTTAACTGTTCAATTTAGGCCGTGCTATCTGGATACCTACCACGAGCTCTTAACGCTCATTCACTTTCAACGATCCAAATGCCGCTGAGTGTATTGGACGTCATGGTACGACTGTGAACGATGCAGTTTAAGAACCTAAACTGAAATGTCTTGCTTTTGAATCGTTTTTAAATAGATCATGGTAGGCCTCCAGATCATTAGTGACTCATCGACACCACGTGAGCATGTAGTCGTTTCCGATAACGGTCCCGACGTTGACGACGGTGCCTTTTTTTTTGTTTGCGTTTTTTATGGATGGGAAATCATCAAATGACTCCTCCCGCTCTGGGTGGAGCGGAAGGGAGTGTCAGACTCTTACTGACTAAAACCCATCCGTGTTCCTTCCTTAGCCCTTTATGTTCCGGGGTAGCGGTAACCCTTTCGGACAATCCCGCTGCCCCGGCAGGCTTCGGCCCTGACGGGCCCCTCCTTAAATACTGACATCTCTTTGAGGCGCGCGTGGAACACATACGCGCCGTCCAGCACGGGCCTGGTCACGACTCAGTTGATAACGCGCTATATAGTAGTTACTCTTCACTTTGTAGTTATTTTTTTGAAGTCTGTTGTTTTTTTGGAAAAAGTTTTGTTCATTGTTGTAATTAATTATAGTTTTTCATGCCATACTCTGCTCAGTGCCGAAACTTTAAAAGGTATTAATATTATGTGTCCTGACTTGATAAAGGAAAGAATTTGAAAACTGACAAAGATATAAAAGACTTCAATGTACAAAATATAGGTAGGTACTTAATTATTTTATTAAAACTCTCACGGCACGAATCGATCTCCTGTAAAGCGCCGCCGCTCCACAGCAGCCCACGGTTAAGTGGCGTACCTATGGGTACTCCCCTTGTACGCCTTCCAAAGATCCGGGACCCCAGGATCCCGAGAAATATCCGTAAAAATAATAATACTTATAACATTAGGAATTAGGTAATATAATAAAACAATGAGCTTAAACAGTTAAACTAGGGCCGCGGGCCGCGGGCCGCACGGGCGCACATAAAATGACACACAAGCGACGCGCACAAAGGATTTTCGTCAACTGCCGGGGATGCGCGCGCGCGCGGACAGGCCACAGAGGGTGGCGGGGTGTCGTACGACGGGGCAAGAGGGGTACCAGGGACGCACTCATCACAGGGCCGTACTAAGGGCACACCTACGCATGTTATACTCTCCCCCTTTTGACCAAGAAGCGAAGTCTCATTGGTCAAACTCCTAACAATAAATAGCGAACCTACGATTGGACTTTCCGAGGACGACCTCTGCGGCGCTTCGGAACAATAGGCTCCGGACACTCACCACCTCTGTCATGGTATCTACGCAGATCCGACATGTGGTACTTACCCACAGCTTCACCAGTCTTCTGCGAGGTAAGAGCATATGTAGTAGGACTCACCTTCTTGGAGACTACATACGGACCATCCTGTTTCGGAACAAACTTGGAAGTAACACCTTTGGAAGCATTACTTAAGACATGTGTCTTCATAAGCACAAGATCACCTTCTTCGAAAGGATCCGAAGCACGACGGCCAGAATCAGCTTGGTGCTTGCGGAGATCCTGCTGATGCTCGATGTTCTCCTTAGCTTGAGAGAGAGAATCGACAAGCTTCAAAAGGTACGGTGTGATCTGAGGGACCAAATTCTCAGATTCAATGACTGCTCGTAAATCAGCCTGAACAGAGAGAGGGGAACGAAGCTCGCGACCAAATGTCAAGTAAGCTGGAGTGGAACCGGTGGAAATGGTATATGAGCTATTTAGAGCAAATCGGACGAACGGTAAAACCTCAGGCCATTGCTTGTGATTGCCCTCTACAAGAATAGCGAGGTGAGCCTTCAAGTCCCGATTCCTTCTCTCTACCGGATTGGCCTCGGGATGATACAGTGGTATCAGATTCTGTTTCACACCTAAGACAAACAGCGCCTTCTGCATTACATCAGCTACGAATTGAACTCCGTTGTCCGAGATCATACGCCTAGGGAGTCCATACCTCATAAAAATCTCCCCTACTAAGGTTTTCGCACAGATCTCAGCGGTGGCTTCGGTAAGGGCAAAAAGTTCAACCCACTTACTAGCGGTGTCCTCTACTATTAAAACCCACCTTTCGCCTTGCGCCCCTTTGGGTAACGGTCCGAAGAGATCAACAGCGATGATCTCAAATCTCTGAGCGGGTACAGGAGTCTGGAGTAAGCCAGCTGGTTTCAGGTTTGAGGACTTGTATCGCTGACACTCCATACAGGTCCTCAGGTAGTCGGTAATATACTTCCTCATGCCTGGGAAGTAAAACTGCTGAGAGATGCGATGAAGAGTTTTCTGGATACCCCCATGAGCGGCGGTCGGCGAGTCGTGACACTCGTACATGACTTTGCTTCGTAGGCTCTCCGGGACGACCAGCTGAGGCTCTTCAGCATCAGAGTCCTCTACATACCTGTACAATACTCCCTGATTGATAAGGTACCCTCTATCCGACCAACGATGAACTGACAATTCATCAGAACTTTCCAAGTCAGTGAGAATCTTAGCTACTTCTGGATCGGACAATTGAGCTTCACGGGTAGATGTGGCGTCCCATCGTGGAATGTCCACGGTAACCGGACAGACACCACATTCCGATTTACTATCTATAACTGGACGGCTGAGTGTGTCGGCTATCACATTAGCCTTCCCAGGAGTGTACTCGATTTGTAAATCAAAAGACTGCAACTTCAATGCCCAACGAACAAGCCTACCAGTAGGCGATTTAAGCGTGAACAGCCACTTCAGGGGTTGATGATCACTCCTGACACAGACCTTATGACCATCGATGTAGCCGCGGAATCTCTCCACTGCCCAGACAACGGCCAACGCCTCCCTCTCTGTGGTGGAGTAGTTCCGTTCTGCTGGCGTGAGGAGACGACTAGCGTACTCGATGGGGTGTTCATCTTGTGGTGACTCCCCCTGGAGTAAGGCTGCACCTAAAGCGAAATCGCTGGCGTCCGTTCTAAGGATGAACGGTCTTAAGTAGTCTGGCCGGGTCAGAATAGGGGGTGAAGCTAAAAGAGACTTAAGCTGTATAAAAGCGCTAGCTTGATCCTTACCCCATTTCCAGGTCTGAGACTTCTTGGTTAGACGCGTAAGTGGTTCAGCCACCTTGGCGAACTCTGGGATAAACTTGCGGAACCATGAGCAAGTTTGGAGGAAGGTGCGCAGTTGCTGGAGGGTTGTCGGTTCCTTCATCTCTAAAACGGCACTTACCTTCTCTTCGTCTGGAGATATACCATCTTGAGATATCACGTGGCCAAGATATTTGAGCCGGTCTCTGGCAAACACACACTTCTCTCGGTTTGCTCGAAGCTTGAACATACGGAGACGCTCGAATACCGCACGCAGATCTGCTATATGGGACTCCAGGTCCTCCGAAATAACCAAAAGGTCATCCAAATAACCTAAAATAGTCTTACCACCAAGTGTAGACCCGGATCTGAAACGGTCTATGAGCCTCTGAAACGTCGCTGGCGAATTCTTAAGGCCAAACGGCATACGTTTGAAGCGATAGGTACCAAAGGGTGTGACGAACGCAGTTTTGTCGCGATCGGCGGTACTTACCTGCCAGTAACCACTGCGAAGATCTAGAGAACTCATTACACAACCCTTCTTGGTCGACTGTAAGAGCTCGTCAATACGCGGCATGGGGTATGCATCCGTCTTAGTGACCGCGTTCAACTTTCGGTAGTCGACACAAAACCTATACGTACCATTACGTTTCGGTACCAAGACGCACGGTGCTGCCCAGGCGGATTCACAGTCCTCGATCACGTCCTCTGCTAACATCTTGTCTAACTCTGCGCGCATGATTTCTTTCTTGGCAGGCGTAATGCGATACGGGGGCAAAGCAATAGGCGGATGGTCGCCGGTATCTATGTGGTGTTCCGCAAATGGTGTAGGCTCTCCGACTAAATCAAAAATATCGGAGTACTCACATAAAAGATTCTCCAACGTCGACCTCTCCGACTCTGATAACATAGCGCCCTCATCCGTCCTCAGCACGTTCACGGAAGCACACTGAATGGGTTCGCGTTCGGATTCCCCTGATAAAGTGTGTAGTGTCCGAGGCTGATCCATTGTACGCCAAGTCCAGTTGGAAAAATCGATAACCATCTTAGCTTTAGTAATAAAGTCAATGCCTAACAGAGTATCGTTGTTAACGGCGTCAGGTAAAATAATGAATTCAATAGGTATAGATAATGAAGCAAGTTGAACATTAACTATCGTCAGTAGCACATCACTATTCCTAACAATACCATCCGCAAGCTTCAACGACATCGTTTCGGCGCGAAAGTTTGAACCAATACGTTTCAGTAAGGAATAAAGTGAATAACTCGCAATACTACGACGCGCGGCGGTATCTAACAACGCGGTACCCTGATATCCCTCTACACACACGCGCACGATAGGCCGACCCTGAATAATAATATCGTTAACAAAATCCGAACATAACTTCTTACTATCTATATACACAGAAGAAAACACATTTTCTGTCTTAACATTTGAGTCACTATCTCCGGCACTATTTTGTTTACCTTTAGGACAATTAACTCTAATGTGACCTTTTTCACCACAATTATAGCAAACTGTGCCGGAGTTAGTAGAAAGAGAGCGTTTACTTAACTTATCACAAGAGTCCCGTACGTGTCCTCGCGACTTACAATACACGCAAAACAACTTCTTATCGCCGTTATCACTTTTGCTCACACACTGATCACTACGCGGCGATTGCGCTCGTTCACGAGCGGACTGTGCAGTAGAAGCGCGGGCGGCGCGTACCGGCGGCGGCGGCGGCGTCGAATTCGATCCCGGAGCGACGTGTTGCTGCACGCTCTCGCTGACCGCGCGGGCAGACCTCGTAGGTAAACCCGACGACGACGGCGACGAGGAGTTCTCCGACAACGATTCTTCTATGCTGCGAGATTTTTCTATCAGCAATTCAATATCACTCACAGCGTCTCTTGGTAACCGCTTCCTGATTCTCTTGTGAAGTAGACCATAAATCATATCCAGTCTCGCTTCCTCTGGTAATTGATATGGTAGTTTCGCCAACAGAGATCGTACTCTTACGATAAAAACGTCGGCGCGTTCCAACCCTTGCTCAGCAGCGAAAACATCTCTGTACAGTTTGTACGGTGGCCGTGGTATGCCATACATCGAACGCAGGCGCTTGACAGCCTCTGACCATGACGTAACTTCATGACGGATGCCACGCCACCAAACTGCTGCTTGACCATGAAGTAACATTGGGAGTCCACGAAGTGCCATCTCATCGCTGACCGAAGCGCAATCCATAAACATCTCGACGGCGTCTATGAATGCCTCGACCGCCTCCGGATACTCCGACGAACCATCGAAGCGCGAGGTGCATTTGACGAGATTCCCAGAATACGATGACGGTGACGGTGAGGTAACGGAGTTCCCACTGGGCGGCGTCCGCGAGTGCGATGTCAGTAGAGACTCGATGAGCTTCCGGTTCGCCTCGGCCTGCGCCGAAGAGAAGGCGGCCAGGAGCGACGCTAACTGAGTTTCAGACATAAGCACCGGAGCTACTGGTGTCTCCGTCACAGTCACAGGTTCATCGTCCGAACTGGAGTCGTTATTACGAACTTTACGCGGCGGCATTGTGTCCACTAAAAGTCCCGTGCACTATCGAACAGTCTAGAGACTAGAACATCGGCCAATACGTTGGGAGCCAGTATAACATTAGGAATTAGGTAATATAATAAAACAATGAGCTTAAACAGTTAAACTAGGGCCGCGGGCCGCGGGCCGCATGGGCGCACATAAAATGACACACAAGCGACGCGCACAAAGGATTTTCGTCAACTGCCGGGGATGCGCGCGCGCGCGGACAGGCCACAGAGGGTGGCGGGGTGTCGTACGACGGGGCAAGAGGGGTACCAGGGACGCACTCATCACAGGGCCGTACTAAGGGCACACCTACGCATGTTATATACTTAATATTTACTCACATAAAAATACTCAAGATCTATGAAGTCCCTGACTCCTGAACTAGGTTCAAAGACCTGTGTTGCAGGAGATACATTACTAGCTTCTGCCCGCGACTTCGTCCGCGTAAAAATTCACCCTCCCCCCAATCACCCTCTTAGGGGTGGAATTTTGAAAAACCCTTTCTTAGTGGATACCTACCTACTCTTCAAAAAGAACACACCCTCCAAATTTCATGTCTCTAGGACCCGCGGTTTAGGCTGTACTTTAATATATCAGCCAGTCAGGACTTTCAATATTATAATATTATATAGATTTATGTAAATTTCTGCCATCAGCATTTCCAAATACTATGCGAATACAGAGCAGGGGCCAAGACCTCGAGCCCCACGCCCTCTTACGGGCGAAACAGAACTAACTCCATGCGTTCTCTTCATATGACGCCTCAAAGAGTCTTTGCTGGCAAACGGATTATTGCACAAAGCACACGAGAACTTTTTCTCACCAGTATGAGTTACCTTATGTCTTAAAACGTCAGACTTTGTATAGAAAAAGTTATGACATATCTCACATTCGTGACTCTTCTCCTTTAGATGTACACTTTTTAAGTGATTATTGCACAAACTTTTAGTTATAAAGACTTTTGTGCAAATATTACATTTAAATTCGGGCTTTTTTAAGCCATGCTTTTCTACCAAATGTTGAACGCGAAGGTTTTCTTGGAGAAACCTTTCGTGGCAGTACGGGCATGGAAAGCGCAGTTTCCTTTCATATTTTATATTATGAACTGTCATCTCATGATTTCTTTTCTCAACTTTATTATTAAAAGCCAAATCGCACTGCCGACATTTCAAAGGCTTATGAGACCTGGTTTTGTGTAAATTTAAAAACACTAAATTAGAAAATCCTGCTCCACAAACATGGCAGACTTGCTTCTGAAAATGTTTATTCATATGTATGTTTAAGAGGCGAAAAACTGAGAAGTTTTCCGTGCAAAGTTGACAGGATAATTCTCCGCCTATTTTGAACGGGACTAACAAATCCTCTTTTAATTCAAATTGGAAATTGTGTGAGTTTATTAAGTGCTCCCGGAGTGTACCTAAGCTTTGCAGTGACAGGTCGCATAATTTACACTTGAGGACAGAAATCTCGACCTTCACAAGTCTATTTTGCTGGTCAATAATTTTCTTTTCTATATTTTTCAGTGTATGTGTCGTATTAGTATGTTCTCTTAGTAAATTTATATCGGAAAACGGCTCTTTGCAGCAGAAGCATCGGTAGCGACTCTTGTTCCATTGAAAAACGAATATTGTTGAGTTTGCGAGCAGTTTTAGTGAATTTTCTCGTAAAATGGGGCCGTTGCCGCGCCGCTCTGCTATTTTAGACCAGTCCTTTTGAGATTTCAAACCTGTAATAAAGATTTTCAATTATTGTGTGACTGAAGTACAGCACTTAAAATAGCGCACCCACAGAACCTAAAGACTAAGGTCTTCAATCAGTGCGTCCTGCCTGTTATGACTAACGGCGCGGCGCAACAGGGATTCAGGTAATAGGCCTCCTCTCAGTGAGGAGTGGGCCGTCAGAGGTCAGAGAGGCAGTCGCTCCAGGTAAAATACTGGTATTCAACTGCATCTGGTTAGACTGGAAGCCAACCCCAGCATAGTTGGGAAATGACTAGGCAGATTGTACATAATCTTGGTCAGGCTAGGTAAACTTACTTAAGTCAGTTTTCATTTTACATTTCTTCAATCTGGTCTTTCTCTCGTGCACATAGTGCTTTCGCTGCAAGGAATCCAATATGGCGTCATTCTGAAGCTCCATTTTACGATTCGCTAAGATTTCTGAAAAATAATAAAAAATAATTATACAGGAGCACAAAGATATGACCGCCTGTGACAAGGGGAATCAGGAAATTCTTGTGACGTAATTTAATTTAGTATGCTTACACATGCACATGGATTTCTTCACAAGGAAGCCTCTCTACCTACTAAGAAACTCACCATCATCATCATCGTCATAGCTGTTATCACCAAACTCCATCACATTTGGTGATTCACACTTTATTTCTTCCAATTTAACTTCATCACTTGGCAGTTTTGTTTCTGAAATAAATAACAAATATTATTATTATTACATGAAAATATTTAAGTTGTAGCTGAAATTGAATTGTAAGCCAAGATGTTAAAGTTGATTATCAGAAATCATAAAAATTTTAAACTAATTTATTTATTTGTAGCACCCAACTAGCATAATCAGCCTTTTAGTCAACTGCCTAGCCTTTTAACTAAACAGCACCGTTCAACTAGCGGCCTGGGTGATATTCAGCCATTCAATCAAATAGCTAGAAAAATGACTTGGATTGCTAACGTTTAACTACTTGCCTAGCCCAGACATTTAAATTGGCAGGTTGTTTATTGTACAAGTTTGACAGTAAAAACCGAGCTGCAAAGTAAGTAAAAATGAGTCAACTAATATTTAAATGCATAAGTAAATAATATTTAGCACTGAAATGACTTTTTGTGACTGTGTAATGAAATGACGAATATTTATTTATTTTATTATTTATGTACACACAGTAAAATACATAGGGATATGACATAATTATAATTTGAGTACAAAGGTACTACTGACATTGTAGGATTAAATATCCAACCAATTTTCTTTTAATTACTGTTCATGTTTTAATACAACAACCACCGAAAAATAAAATGACTGTCCATTATTTTTTTCAACTCATCATAATAACTTCCCTAATGTTGAAATAGCAGTTGTTTTAAAATGATCATTCACCCTATTATATAAATGGCCTAAGCATCAGCCAGCCAGTCCATTAAATGTTGTATTAGACGCATTGGCTGAATATCATTCAGGCCACTAGTTGAATGGTGCCGTTTAATTAAAAGGAAATTAACTGAATGGCTAATTAAACCAGTTGGTGGCGACATATGCACCTCTTTCTTGGTTAAACTTCAGGGTCTCAATAATTTGAAGATAATGTTCTTCATTCTGTAGCACCATCTGTTTAAATGTGGTTGCATCTCGCAGCTTGGCAATGCAAGCCTCACATATGAGATACGCCACTAGGTCCATTCCTTGGTGGGATACCTAGAAGACATAAGAATAATTATATTTTTTTATAAGCTGCTATTGTCCCACTGCTGGGCAAAGACGCCGCTACTCTCCCACCACCTCTCTGTCCAGAGCTGCAAAGGCCCAATCTATTTTTATACCTGAGTTTCTAAATACCTACTTTAGATTGTATCTTAAGTTTTTTTTAATGATGTTATATTGAGCATGGTAAGCTGATGGTCCCGTCCCCATGTCTAAAAGTTTGACAGCCAGTCGTCAATACTGGCTGGTTTAACTGGAAGCCAACCTCAACATAGTTGGAAAAAGGCTAGGCAGATTGATTGATATATTGAGTATAAGATGGAAATTAACGAAGAATTGGCGAAGGGACGACCATTTAGAAGCAGACGATAAAATAATAAAGAGGAGATTTTATAATACCTAGCCCAAAACAACATTATTTTTTGGTCACAGAAAAGATAGATAATTTTTTAGTAATCCGAAAATGAACTTGATTGGAATCTTACTTGAATATCAAACGTAGTCCTTAGCATTTCCACATAAACTTCTTTTTGTCCGGAACAGTAATATTCCTCAGAAATATTTTTAAAACAACCGGCCTTCAAGCAACATCGGCAAATATTTGTTCGTGCTAAATCAACAGCGTTATTTGACCATAAATCCATTTCGAATTACATAAATCTATGCTTTACACTTTCTGGTATTGTTTTTGGGTACTACTTAATTGATAAAACTGTTTATTTCTTGATTAATTTGTTTTGGATTCCTAATTCTGAGAACCAGTTGTATTGACAACCTATCAAAAAGTACTCTGTGTGTGTTGACAACAAAGTACTCTGTGATTGACAATTTGACTGGCGGTTTTTTTTTTTTTCGCCCTACCCTGGAGGCTAAGGTCTTGGACCATACCGCCTCGTCTTCAGTTTTGACTGGCGTTGAGATAGGAGAAACATGGAGATGCCCTATTCTACTATAGAAATAACAGTTATACAAATATCTATCATAACGACACACACATGTCAAAAAGCATTCTGTTTCTTTTTAACTAATCAAGAGCACGTCCACACACAGATTTTGAGAGCCAAGGAGGACAGCACATTTCCTGAAAAATAAATGGGGTTCCGTTAGGGCGTTAATAGAGTCGTAAGGGAGTATTTAACATGGTATTTTCAGTATATTATAACTAGCTGCGCCCCGCGGTTTCACCCGCGTAAGTTTTCCCTTATCACTTAGGGGGATGAAAAATAGATGTTGGCCGATTCTCATAGATACCGGATAAGCACAAAAAATTTCATCAAAATCGGTCAAGCCGTTTCGGAGGAGTATGGCAACGAAAACTGTGACACGAGAATTTTATATATTAGACTAGCTGCGCCCCGCGGTTTCACCCGCGTAAGTTTCGATTTAGGGGTATGAAAAATAGATGTTGGCCGATTCTCATAGATACCGGATAAGCACAAAAAAATTCATCAAAATCGGTCAAGCCGTTTCGGAGGAGTATGGCAACGAAAACTGTGACACGAGAATTTTATATATTAGATGTAATCTGTGCATGGTATTAACGCGAAGCACTTGTTTATTACATGTCAATGACGTAGAGATATTCGGACGGTAACCAGCCAGCACCCCACAGACTAAAGTTACATTCAGCACCCTATTTCCGAAAAGCCCATGCACGTGTTGTACACTGACCAATAGAGGTCAGTGTACAGCACAGAGTACTTTTTTAAACAAGTACTTGTATAATACAGGTCAGTGGTGTACAGCCAGCAATGCCTCAAAAAAGAAGAAAAAGAAATGCCATTGTGATGGATGGCATGTGTTGTCTTGTCTCGTCTTGTCTTTATTTTCAGCATAACTCCTGCATAACACAAAACCGACTACAATATAATATAGGGTAAAACAGTGGCACAAGAATCGAAACCCCGATTAATTTATTACGTAATTTTTAGATTGATTTAGTAGAGACCATGACTGGATTACCGTCTTATCCTGATTGTCAAATACCAAGAGAACCTCCTTCGGCCACTTTAGACAAAGGTAAAACACTAGTATATATTCGTTGGCCAAGCTATGTAGTCTGCCCAGCAATACTACCTTTAAGCTTATGCTTACGCATAGTATGCGTTGTGTAAGGTGTGTTGACAACTTCAGTTTCGAGTTTGTTTTGTACAGACGCCAGCACATCAAGCTACTACAATCTGTCAAATTTCTTTGATAGATTTTCAACTTTATCGCTAAAACGTAAGGTTCAAAGTTGATTGGGAAAATTTTACAGTTTCGGGTAGGTTGATGTGCTGGCGTCTGTACATTTTGTATTTAGCCGCGTAACTGTCCGCATACAAATTAATGCAATAATAGTTCTTCTTCTAAACTACGCATTGGATTTTGATGTGGTTTTCACAAACATTTAGAGCATTTAAGTTATGTATAGCAAAGAAATCTAGATGTTTTATATTTCACCCAGTGAATGAAATTTTGTTCACTGATTTCACCATTGCACCCGCGCGAAGTAGGGACGTGTCGCTACTAGTTCCTACTAGTTCTATTTCTTACGTGACGGTATTTTCGGGGACATACCCGTCCATGTTCAAAAAATGTACTTAAGGAAATAAGTGCACGCTATAAAGTTATCGTGGACCTTGTTATCGTGATGCCTGTCGTGGTAACGCCACGTTAGAAATTACAAAAGCGCACAATATATCACTGCGCGTTTGACGTCCAGACTATGGGAATTTGTTACGAGATGTGTTACTTTGCATGTTCAATCAACTCAGCCTATCGCAGTCCACAGGTTGCACCACAACACCCTGTCTTCCACCTTTCGCAGTCCGTCCCAGCCCAGCCACTTCTTAAGATCGTCGGTCCATCTAGCTAAGGGGCCACACATGCTATGCTTGCGGATACGCGGTTTCCACTCCAGGACTCGTCTATTCCACCGGCCATCGGTCCTTCAACAAGCATGGCCAGCCCATTGCTACTACAGTTTGCTTACTCTACAAGCTATGTCGGTAACACCGCTTCTGTTTCGGATAATTTCATTTCTGATTTTATCCGTCAAAGAAACCCCGAGCATAGCCTGCTCCATAGCGCGCTGAGCGACCTTGAATTTGTGGAACTGTGAGTGTCCACGTTCCGGCACCGTATTTCATAACGGGCACGACGGCGACGCACTGGTTCAAATATTGCGAGATAGGCGACGAGAAGACGAAGAAGTTTCCCAAACGCCCAACCCAAATACATCCTTCTGTCGGCTGCGTTTTCTTTAACACGTTGGCTGCCAGGCAACAGACACAATAGAAAATCTATTGTTCGCGGTCACCGGTGACCGCGTTGGCAGTCAATGCCTTAAAATTGTGTCTACCGAGCTGGGCGACTTGCTAGGAAGACATATACTCGTTCACGTGGATTGGGCTCGGCAAGACGTGTGAATTGACCTTGCATGTTCATGTCATGACTGCAATATGCTGTACATACGGCAAATTCTTGCATTGCACGGTATAATGCGGTCGATAAATAATAGCCGGTCCGAACTTTGCGCAGAAGGCTGCTCAACAACATTTTTTAGGAACCTAATGGTGACATAAGGGCGAGTGTGACTAAGAGAACATGCGCGAAAGTTCGGAGAGCCTATGTTCAGACCGGACATGATTCAGGCTGTATTGTAGTATCAGCCTTTATCACTAG
Source organism: Gortyna flavago (assembly GCA_963669345.1). Taxonomy (NCBI): domain Eukaryota; kingdom Metazoa; phylum Arthropoda; class Insecta; order Lepidoptera; family Noctuidae; genus Gortyna; species Gortyna flavago. Next base: position 3,776,586 of record OY770155.1, on the reverse strand, counting down.
TTTCGTTATTTTCCAGACATCGCCGAAAAGGTCAGCAAAGCGTACAGAGTACTGCCTTTATTCGAGAAGTTTCTTTTTGAATACAAATACAGACAATACTACTCATTGGAAACAAACAAGTTCTTGCATTGTCGATGGCGGTCCTACGTGAAACATTACGAGGAGCGTGAATTCGCGCCATTTAAATTCGTCGATATAAGGTAAATTCGTGAGGTCTACTCCCCAACCACGATATCCGTAGTTTTGGCCGTGGTTACGGTTCTTACGTTTCTTCTTCTACTATATTTCGATTAGTTTGGGGCCTGTGAACTAAGAATGAACGATAACACGATTTGACAGTGTCCTTAACCTTAGCCCCGATGTGTTTTTGCTCGTCCAAAAATAGTACTTAACGATTTAGTAAGCGTGCCGAAGTCACACGTATCGTATACTATTTTATGGCACGTGTAAAACCGTGACTTAAGTGCGGTTTTAGGTCACAAAGTGCTGTAACGTTAATTAATCGGGTGTAGGGTTCACTTTATAGTTTCGTATTACGTTCCGAAGGGCCCGTATTCGTAATTCGTTGACGTATTTAGAGAATAGGCTGCTAGGTGTATGAACTTGAACATAAACGAGGCAAAAAGAGTAATAATAATGTAAGGATCGTAGCAGGTGTCCTTCTTCATAGTTTCTGTCAAACCCAACAATGGGAAGTTGAGTTAGTGTATTTTCATCACATTTCAGAGATTTCCACTTCTACAATGGAATAAATAGACTCCTACCGGAGGTAAGTATTCACAGAACTGAAAGCTTTCCTTTCAAGCTGGGCGTAGGACCCGGGGTGGACTTCTGCGGCCAGATGCCAATACCACAAGACATAATGATGAAACGAGGTGTGACAAAACCAAGGGCTAAAGGAAAGACTTATCCTAAGACTACAAATGAACGCCAAAATGCATTAAAAGACAATAAATAATTAAGTATAATAAGGTAAGTATCGTATTATGTTTTTTAACTTTTTTTGCCAAAGCCGCGCGGCTTTTCCCGAATATATTTATATACCTACACATATTCGACTTTGCCGCCCAGCCCGTGCCGAATCATGCCGAGTCGAACCAGTGTGTACCACCCCTAACCTAACCAATCTTATTGGTTGAATAATTTATATTCAATAAAAAATATACAGGTTTTGGTTGCGGAAATAATCTTTATGGCGTCGCAGTTTCACTGCTAGAGTCCGTCTTACGAGAGCAGTCCCGAGGCAATAAGTGGTACTAATTACTTATTATTAAGGCACGTCCCCACTACGGGTCGCACGGCCTCGCGTGGCCTCGCGCCGCGTCTGTGAGACTTCTTTTGTGAGACGGGAACCTATTATTTATTTCTTTCCAGATTGAGAAAAACAAGATTTCAATAAAAATGGAACCCTTTATGTACATTCATATATCATCATCTGCCTAGCCTTTTCCCAACTATGTTGGGCTTGGCTTCTAGTCTAACCCGATGCAGCTGAATACCAGGATTTTACATGGAGCGACTGCCTCTCTGACCTCCACAACCAGTTACTGGGTAACATGACACCCCTTGACTTCAAACTACCCATATCGACTGTCAAAGATCTTCGAGTGACAGCCGGGACCAATGCCTTATGCCTTATGGTGAATGCGCAGTTATAGCCCGCGAAATTCAATTTTTCTAACGAGCTTTGCAATTTTCAGGGTGCTTACTCTCGAATATAATTCCGATAGATCGACATTGGAATTGTCAGTCAAACGTCTGGCTTGATTGGCTGAACTCACTGAGTCTAGCAAATCCCTGACGTTTAACTCGACCAACTGACGTTTGACCAATGTCGATCTTTCGGAATTATATTCGAGAGTTAGCACCCAGGTCAGTGTCAGGTTGTATTTGACCAAAATATGATTCGCGACTATATACTATAATTCTGTAAATACATAGGTACCTATCTATTATAGTCGCGAATCATATTTTGATCAAGATAAAACCTAACACTGACCTGCAAATTGCAAAAACGTAAGAAAATTTGAATTTCGCGGTCTACCACTGCGCATTCACCTTAAGGGGGAAGCGCTAAGGTAGCCCGCGAAATTCAAATTTTCTTACGTTTTTTGCAATTTGCTGGTCAGTATTAAGTTGTACGTTGATTTACATATGATTCGCGGCCGTAACAAATATGTATTTACAGAATTATAATCATTACAATTAGTAATACAACTTGATATGTTAGTGTAATCCTAAAATGTCAAGATTTCATGAAATAGTTATTCGGTAGGATTACTTGGTCTTAGAGAGTTGTATTGATGACTTTAATGATTATAATTCTGTAAATACATATTTGTTATGGCCGCGAATCATATTTTAATCAACGTAAAACTTAGTACTGGCCAGCAAATTGCAAAAACCGTAAAAAAAATTGAATTTCGCGGGCTACCCTGGCGTTTTCACCTTAACAAGGCTTTTTTTTTAAACTCTCGAATGACTTTGACAGTAGGGCAAACATTCAAACAAAATGGCAGCGTTAGTTGTTCTGAGAGCGTTAGTTTAGAACTTTCGATCACAGAGTACTTTTAAAGCTGGTTTCGATTTTGACGACGCACCAAAATGTGCATGGACTTGGACAGCTTTACACATTTTGTTTTATTTACTATTATTTATAGAATTATTTTTAATCATGTAGGTAAAAATATGGTAGTAGGGCTGCATGTATTTTATAGTTTTTAATTTTAAATGTTGCGTAATGTGGTTTCTTACAAATAAATGTTTTAGGTTCCATTAAGCTTTGTTTCTTTTTTTAACTTCAGAATAATATAAATTACTTACTAGCGTGCGACTCGTATTTGCTTCGCACGATTTTTACTTGACAAAACATTGATATTTATTATGTTGAATTATAAATTTTAATGATGTTACATGTCTGTACAAACTTTCTGATGGTGAAAACCACATCAAAATCCGTTGCGTATACACATTGACATATACAATGTGTTTAAAGAAATAACCCAAAACCTCGGACACCCCAAACGATTTTTATATTAATAAATTGATATGACGTATAATTATTTATTTTCATAAATTATTGTAAAAGATATTTGTAAATGTTGTTGTGGCGCTACCTTTTACAGATTCCTAGCTCTATTGCCGCGCCGCTGTCAAACGTTCGTTGACCCCCTCCTTCTGTTATTAAATAATGCGTCTGTTTTGCTTTGGAATAGAAAAGTGACTCAAATTTTTCCATCACACTTTTTCCAGGTTTTGGACTGGCTGCATGTAAACCTAACACGCTTAAAAATAAGCGAAGGCTAGTTGTAAGAAAAATCAAAAAGCCGGTGGTGGTAAACAAAACTTGGCGTGTTTAGAACATTTGAATCACCATATTTACATTAATTATTTCAATAAATCAACTTACTTACCTATTTACAATCGTTCATTGTTTGTCACAGCAATGCCTCGAAATGTCTCTACCACCTTGTTGAATACACGTTAAAGCACGTTTTCGTAAATTACTTTTCAAAGAACTTATCACTGTAGTGTCACTAGTACTAGAAAACGCGCTTTCTTGATGTTGAAAGAGCGCAACGGACATTAATAAAAGTGATGTGTGATGTACTTCAAAAAAAGGACCTTTCTTACCTATGAGTTATACCAAATAAGTAATTTACTATCAGTCAGAAAATTATATATTATAAACATAGTATTAAAAAAATATAAAACCCTAACCTTTGATCCTAATATATTAGCTAGAAGAAGGAAGCACAATATTGCTGCCACCCCTTATGTAAAAACAGAATTTGCAAATAATCAATACGACAAACGCTCGTCTTTCTTAAATAACAAAGTAAATGAACAAATAGATATACATTCTAAACCGCTTATAGAATGCAAATCGTTACTGATTAAGTGGATAAATAAGTTAAGCTATGATGAAGTAGAGAATCTTCTGTTAAATATAAGATAGTTCCGATTTCGCATGAATAACCACACATACACAAACACACACCCTCACACACTCATATACACACACGCACAAAATCATACTCACGCACACAAGCTCAAAAATACACACACATACCAACAGACTAATAATAGTAAATATAGAAAAATAAATTCATAAACCTTTGTTTCGTTACATGTTGCACTAATTTCAAAGATAAAAATAAAAGAGCGGCGCCTCCTGGCACAGGCATTTATATGCTTAAAAGGAGACGCCATCAACCGTATAATGTACAGACGCCAGCACATCAACCTACCCGAAACTGTCAAATTTTCCCAATCAACTTTGAACCTTATACTTTAGCGATAAGGTTGAAAATCTATCAAAGAAATTTGACAGATTGTAGTAGGTTGATATGCTGGCGTCTGTACAACGTGTAATAATGAAATAAAACATTTTTGACTAGTAATTATCCTCGTAATTTACGTTTTTGTAAATTAAAACTCAACACGAGGCTGGAAATCCAGTACATTTAATTCCTAACACCGTCTGTAGTGGTATGCTCGTCCTAAGTTCTTCCCCGAGTTGGCGCATGACATTGCGTTGGACAATAGTGTCACAGTCGTAGTGTACAGCCACATGAGTAGTAAAACCGAATTCGGTTTTACTACTCATGTGGTACAGCGTCGTTAAAAATATTAGATATGGTATGACAAATAATTATTTTTTGGAAAAAAAATAACTTATACCTATTAAAAATTATTGTATTCGATTTTGCTACCGATTCTAAACAAACTAGTTTCAGGTTTTGGGTTATTTTCTGTTATAATCTTGTGGAGCACAACTTAATGTGCTTATTTTCTGAATTTTCATTCTAAAATAAAAGAAATAACCAAACAAACGATGAGGGCGCCTCTAGTGGGTCGGCGTGCCCTTAAGATGCAACCTGAAACTGACCTGCAAATTGCAAAAAGCGCACGAAAATTTGAATTTCGCGGGTTACCTTTGCGGATCCACCCTAAGTAGCGCGCTTACAAAGTCAGTTATGATAAAATCGTATTGAACTCTAAATTATACTTTATAAATGATAGGCAAAATAGAAAAGTCGTTAAATTATTTTTGTCGCTAAAATAAGAAAGAAAAATTGTTTATTATGCACTAAAAAAAAAACGATATAAAATCGCTTTTCATTTCAAAATGTCGCTTAAAATCTAGCGACAGTCGCTAAATTGGCAACACTGATAATTTGTGCCGAGTTCGTGGTTTTCATAGTCGAGTCACCCTGCAGATTATGAAAATAAAACACGTTTTAATTTAATGTATGGATCAACTTTATTTTACGAAATAATTAAAACAAGAAATATTAAACAGCCACATTTTTGTAGATTACACACTTTTTTTCACCAAAAGGTAGTGTAAAAGATTTATTAAAATAAAAATAAGGTAAGAACGCGCCATTTTGATGCAGGGCTACCACACGTAAAAATGTCGCGTTCGTAATAATTGACTGATTACAATCTAAATTGGAGTACATGGTTTTAAATATAGAAATTATTCTTAGACTAATATTTTGTACAATAATACCTACGGGGTAGCTAATAAACGGCTAATAAATGAATTTTGGAAACATCATAAATTGAATAGCTATATTTTACTTTGATGTTTAGATAGTTAACATTAAAAATTAATTTCAAAACAGAAAACAATTTACGTCTTGAGGGTATTTCTGAAAAAATCTAAAAGCTTACATAAGCCAAAAAGTTTGAATTGCATAGCAACAGATTAAAAAAGTTGTTAGACAGGTGGTTATTTTTAACTCTACACATAATGGCGAATGATTTAGATATCGATGCCAAGGAGTTTCTTGTCGAAGATGAACTCTCCAAGCGCGGCGTGGCGGTCCATGAGTTTCTTGAGCGTGGAGGTCTTGCCCGCGATGTCGCGTTGTCCCTTGTATTGCTCCTCCAGGAAGTCACCAGTGAGGTAGTCAACCAGCTGTAAATGTTATTGGTTTATTAGAAAGGTGTATGGGGTCATTTGTGTTTTTATACGATCAGATCTGCCTCGTTGGTGTAGTGGTCGCAAGCGCTACTGATGAGCATGAGGTCCTAGGTTCGATTCCCAGGTCGTGCTAAGTGTTATTGGGTTGTTCCATTAAGAATTCCTCAGTAGCAGCCCAGAGTCTGGATTTGTGCCCGTTTGATGGCAATAGGATCGCCTCCTATTAAATGAGACAAACATAATAGGTGGGAGGACTGTTAGTGACCATCCTTATAAACATTACTGGGAAGCCCAAGTTATTGCCAACTTCATTTATGGGTTTATGGGCTCAGAAATGTCATGTGATGTGATTCCATTAAAAACAAGTCTAGCATCCCATAGCCGTCTGTGCTGCCACGAAACTTGTTTTTCCAGTAACAGCAAGAAACATTTACAAAATACTTGCAATTTTTTCTACTACTTATCATTAAGATTAGAGGGATACTTTGTCAAAAAACCACATCCACTCATACATAACCTAAAAACCATTCTAAAATTGTCACTTACATGGTAGTCGTTGAACTCGCTGTCATCTTCGCATGACTTGATGACGTTCCTGATACTCTTGGTAACTTCGCTCTCCATACGAAGCGCGTGCTCTAAAGCTTCCACTCCACCCTCCCAGGTTTTGCGTTCAGGAGCCTGCGGAGACACAATGAGGTAGTTTTAAAATAAAAATATTTTATTTCACAGAAACCTACATGGCCACTTATGAAACGTCAGAAGTTAGGTGCACGTTTGGCTTATTGATAATAACAGAGGACATACAGCTTATCAATTTTCAGGGTTCCCTAGTCCCCGCTCCGTAATTCAGAAGGAAAAACGGAAACCTTATCGGATCAATTCGATGTCCGTCTGTCTGCCCCTTGTCTTGAAATTAATATCAAACACGTAGGTCTACGGCCGCTTGGAACTCTACAAAATCAAGCTTCTATGGTCAACGCATAAAAAATTCGTCTATTTATGACATTATTTTGATACTCGCAAATAAATCAAAACCTATAGGGTACTTCCCGTTGACCTAGAGCCATGAAATTTGGCAAGAAGCAAGGTCTCACTGCAAAGGTAAAGGAAAAAGTCCGGTTTTCCATTGCTAGTCAGAGGCTTGATCATGCTTTCAGAAACCTTGTTTACCAGTAGAGATTTAAGTGCTAATATATTATGTTTTAAACATGTTTCCCCTACTCACCCTGACTTGTAACAAGGTAGTGACGTCAGAAGTAAGTTCTCCTCTCATGAGCAGGTATTCGATCAGCTTCATCGCGTGCTCACGCTCTTCAGACGCCGCTTCGAAGAACATCTTGGCAAAACCTGGACGGTTGACCTGGAGACAGAAATAATCTATAATTTATAAAATTCAAAGTCCTGACTGACTGATATATAAACGCATGAACGCACAGCCTAAACCGCTGGTCCTAGAGACATGAAATTTGGAGGGCGTTCTTTGTGAAGAGTAGGTATCCACCATAGATTCGTCTATGGTATCCATTAAGAAAGGGTTTTTCGAAATTCCACCCCTAAGAGGGTGAATGGGGGGAAGGTAAAATTTCATGCGGACGAAGTCGCGGGCAGAAGCTAGTGTAGTTATCAAGAGATGAAGAAGTACATAAGGCTTTAGGTTTTCATACAGGTATGGCTGGGGTAGGTATCGCTATAGCAGCAAGATTGTCCGAAAGGGTTACCGCTACCCCGGAACATAAAGGGCTACGGAAGGAACACGGATAGGTTTTAGTCAATAAGAGTCTGACACTCCCTTCCGCTCCACCCAGAGCGGGAGGCGTCATAATGATGATTTCCCATCCTTAAAAAAAAAAGCCCCGTTGCATTATTGATTGTTGTGAATATTTAAGTTGGTAGCAATGACTAACAAAGTGAAGTGAAGTGTGCAAGGTCCAGTCTATCAAAAAGTACTCTGTGGTCCAAGCTATTGTGCTATAGGTACAGAGGCCAGCACATCCAACTACCCCGATCTGTCAAATTTCTTTGATAGATTTTCAACTTTACTTCAAACGAATAAGGTTCATATTCAATTGGGAATGTTTGACAGATTGGGGTAGCTTGATGTGCTGGCCTCTGTACCATAGCGAAATAGGAAGCTAAAATGTAAAGCGCGGCCTAGTGACGAATACTTGTCTATGAGCATGCCATCTTTTCTTCTATGACATTGACTTGTATTATTCTGGTAAACGATTTTTATTTTCAATAGGTAAAGACGCCAGCACATCAAGCTACTACAATCTGTAAAATTTATTTAATAGATTTCCAACTTTATCGCTAAATCATATGGTTCAAAGTTGATTGGGAAAATTTGACAGTTTCGGATAGCTTGATGTGCTGGCGTCTGTACAATGTATTTTCTGAACCCGTCGCGCGTCTAATTAGCAGACACAATAGAAATTTTATTGTTATCGGTACACATGTACGTTCGACATGGAAAGAAATAAATTATGACTTATTTTCGGCGTGGAAAAGTCGCTCTTTACGGCAACCCACAATGTAACGCACGCAAAACATTGTGTGATGGGTAAAATAGGAACTCCTCCCTCCCCCTTAACATGTGACGTAATTTTATTATGTCCCTTAGCACTGCTTGTGTATCTCGTGCCAATGCGTGAGAAGATTCATCTTCTTAGCGTGTCGATGGCAAATATAAAACGAAAAAACAAGCAATTTTTTGTCTAAAATTCAGCATCGCGAATACTGTTTGCTAACGCAGCTTTAAGTCCTCACGAGTGCAGGTAACAGGGCATGTGAGCTGTGACTCTGCGAGCCATTGTCTGTGGAGAGACGCCGCTTACACCCCGCATTTTAACATTCAGTACACAAAAATAGTCTTTGATGACTTACAGCCAAAGCACCAGAAGTGCCATTAAAACAAAGTAAATGATAACGTACCACATCCTTAGAGAAGTGAGCCCCCATGGCCAGGTACTGCAGAGAAGCCGCCACCTCCATCTGGACCTGTTGCCTCATGGACATGCGGCAGTTCCGGTGCATGGTTACCCATTCCCGGGGAATGTTGACGGGGTTCACGTGACCTGGTGAACAAGAACATATTAATTAGTAAAATTAAAATTATTTAAGAGAAATACCCAGTTTTACCAAAGGGGTATCGTGATACCTAGTAACTGCATTTTGGAGGTGACATATGCAGTCGCTCCACGTAAAATAGGTACTGGTAATCAGCTGCATCCGGTTAGACTAGAAGCCGACCCCAACACAGTTTGGAAGATTTTAAGCAAGTCCATGACAGTCCAGTGATGTCCAGTCTTCTATTAAACAAGTGTTTAAAGAGGTCAGTGTCTATTATATTTAGTACAGGTCAGTGGAAAAAACAAATACCATAACCTCTTGTTTTTTTAAATCGTTTAAAAATAATAAGATTATCTTTGGGTAACGACTTCAAACCTACGTTGTATTGTATATAAGACGTATCTTTTATTTTCTCATATTGCTTGGAGCGACGTTCAGTTGGTTATATTCTTTTATTTAAAAACAATGAAGGATTTCTTTTGTTTTTAACACAACTTCTGCGAAATTTCTACACAGCTTTGAATGTCTTTTTAAATTCCTCGTCAGTAAGTAAATATGTGTTCCACGAAGTCATTCTCAAAATTTAATTTTTATCGAACCCCCGCGGATAATTCGACTTGCTAATAAAACTTATTGGTTTTATTTGACAAAAAATTACAAACTAGTGATTTCAGCATCACGGTACTTATGCGATTTATTGTTCTATAAGTTTATTTTTTGTTATTTTCGTGTGTACTTATAAAATAATATTTTCTTTTTTTCTTCTTTCATTAGTCATTTAGTACCTACCTACCTAACTACCTACAACGCAAAGGCAGTAATAGTGCTATGTAATACAACTTTACTGTAAAATGTTTCAAATAACATTTTAAATGTTTCTTATTTGTTTCATCATTATTTCTTTTTTTTAAAGCATTTTTAACAAAGCAGGTTTTAACAAAGGAGAATCAGGAAGCTTATTTCAATGCATTTTTTTAATTGCAACTTTAGTTTTGATAACAACAGAGGCACAACAATGAGTTTCTTTCGTCATCAATTTATTCTACGAACAAAGGTCAATACGTCAAGTTTTAAAATGGCGGCAAAAGGAATCAAAAGTACAGTGCTACAAGCTACAAGGATATTTGGGCGTCTGGGCGCGTTGTTTGTGAATTTGACACAAAATTGTAATTAAACAAATCAAGATGGCTGCGTTAGTTCCGATTTTGGCCACGCGCAAAGATAACCTTGTGGCGTTGTACGTTTCGTGACTTTGTAAATATTTGCAAGTTGTTTTTAGGAAATTGATGACTGCAATACCTACACATAAGTAATCAAAATATGTTTTTAATACTTAGAATCGATGTCCTATCTTATTTGAATGTAGTCTCAATAACAACTTGTAGCCATTAAAAACAATAGGTACCTACCTAACGAAACTCTATAAATAGCTAACGATCACAAAAAACTAAAGAAAAGTTACGTCACTATTCCGGTAGGTATAGAAAAAAAAAACTAGATAGGTAGGTAATTTTTGATGCAAAAAGTTACAAGTAGTTCAGTTACCTATCAAAAAGAAGATTCTAAACCAATGTTATTTTTAGACTGATAATATTCTGCATTACCACGCAAAATCGATTTCCGTCGACCATTCAGTCTGGCAGCCGGATTCCGGATAACCTACTGTGTGAAATATTTACACCGCATCGCGTGTAAACACATAATAATATCACTTATAATTTGGACAGTAATGGAAAGTCAGAGGTAAAAAAAATAACTGTGCAAGGACTGATTACATGAGGTTTTCATAGAGCATGTGGACACGCCCAAAGAAGATAACATTTACCTACTTTTAAAATGTAGTGTGAAGTATCTTTTTGAAACTTTGTTAACGGTAGATATTTCTGTGTATTTTTGGCATCAGTTCAAAAAGGAATGACATGCAGCTAACAGCTTTGTGTTTATTTATAAATAGTATACTTACTAATGACAGTACAAACTGGTTTTTATGTTTTATTACAACAAAAGATAACGGAAACAAATATGAAACTGGCGGAGTTAATTCAATGTGCTTAGAATGAGCATTTCTTTTTTATTGCCCTTTGGTTAAGCTTGACCATCCAACCATGAGTGAGATGCGATTGACAGGATTTTATACTTACTGTTTGTCTTGTAAAACAGTGTGTGAGTGTCAGTTCTTGTTAAAATTATAAAAGTTTTTGATCACTGTGATGTGATCCAAAATGCTACTTGACTATCATAACATTTAAAAGCCTAGTTCCCAATTTCGTCACCCCAAAAATACACTGGTCACACTATATAAATGCACACCATACAGAATGTTTTCTAGCTTAGAATAAAAGGTTATGGTTACATCATGTTACATGCTCTGTGGCTTAGATGTGGGAAAATGCGCGAAATGAATTTAGGTAGGTATTTACTTAGTGGTTTATTCCTCGTAACAAAATAAACTAATTAACTATAATTGCAGTAGTGAGTTAGTCATCTGTTTGACAATCACAAATAGGGTAATAGAGTAGTATGACTATTGGTTTTCTGATAACCACGTGGAATCGTGGATCGTAAATGGCTTAGGTTTTGTGTTCCAATATTTACGTCCCCGCTGTTATTTATTTATATTATAGTATTCCCCTTGTAGTGTATAAATTACCTACAGTTTTCCTTGTACCTAATTTATAGTTTTCCTTGTAATTATTAATAGCTTGTAACGGTATTTCCCTGTGCTCGCCCATAAATGTTACATGAATGAGTGATCTATTTTATAATATGAAACATTGTTTATAAACGACTAGGTTCTATTATTATGTAAGAAGAACCTATCAACATAATCATTAATATAACTCTCAAATAAGGAAAATAATTCAATTTAAGGTTCTGAAATTTAAGGCTTGAAGTAAGTATTTTGAAGTTTTATTTAGAGGAATATTTGTCTCATAATGATGTAAGTAGTAAGTACTTAATTAAGTAACATTTTATAACAATATAATTTAAAAGAGTGTTATAGTAGTGTGAGTATTTTTGACAAATTAAAAACTTTAATTTGTCAAAAAAAAGTGTTAATATATATTTTTGCTTTCTATAAATATTTTTGATTCTTCTCCTTAGAATGGAATGGACAACTTCATATTTCTGACTAACCGACTCATTGACAATTCAAAAGTGCCTGTAAATAAACGGTTTAATTGAAATAAATGCCTTGAGTTTGAGTTGGAATTTCGTGTGTGCACACTTTGCACACACAAAAATTAACTAAAACGCATTGATCTAGTGCTAAAACTATTTCGGTGAACTGTTCACCGAAATAGCAACAGCCAATCGAATCTCTTGACATGAGATGTCAAGATTTTACAGCCGTCCATGCTGTAAAAATCACACACAGAAAAAAAAGCGATCTGTCATTCCATCTGATTCGATTGAAATTATTGACAGCTCAGTTCACTTAAGTTTTCACAGTGAGATTAAATATAGGTTTTAAAAACATGGCAATATGCTTTCATAGACACGTAGATAGGTAACATAATCAAAGTATTTAAACTCTTAACATAGTTGCAAGTAACAGATGTTTAGATATGTAATCATCTTCAGATAACTTGAATGTGTTTCAAGACACGTCCATTTTATCTGACACGCAGGTCTCCTAAGTGGCACTTGTTATTAGATTGAGCGGATTAGGTGTAGACAGTTGTATGACGAAACTATTTATATAATAATATATTTTAAAGACTTCATTGAGGGCAAAGTATATATGGCTATACTAGAAAGTTCGAAAGACGGCTTTTGTTGCCAGAATTACAATACTATTAAATACTTTAATACCGGGATTATAGATATAAGAATGCTACAAGAATCCTTTGGCGCTTGAATGACATTGTCAGAGGAGCGTTATTAGTAAACATTTGTAAAATCGCGGGCAAGCTTGTTAGTCAATCTGCTTAGCCTTCTCTCAACTATGTTGGGGTCGGCTTCTAGTCTAACCGGATGCAGCTGAATGTATTTTATATGGTGCGACTGGTTTTCTGACCTCCACAACCGAGTTACTGGGTAACACAATACCCCTTGGTCAGATTGTTTGTCAGACTTTTGGGCTTCTGATTACCCGTAACGACTCAAACATCTACGACAGCCGGGACTAAGGGCTTGACGTGCTTTCCGAGGTACGGAGGGGTTTCGATATGTAATGGATGGCCAACCATCCACGAACCGACATATTATTTAAATACAGGTTTTGAAAAACCATGAGCTAGAAACTCTGGTCCTAAAACAAGCCACATCTTAGTTTAGCCATCGCATCTATCACGTTGTGATTTATAGACCCAACGTGATCTATTGAGAGCCTATTACTCAAGCCAATGACACTTTATTTATCTTTACTACGTGTTATTGAATGATACGTATTTCTCCTTTGTGTCTAACCCCAGCGCCAGATGTCTTCAAAGTTGCAAATATCTCCAAAATCGCAATGAGGCCACACTCACAATTTTGCGAGTTACTTGGCCAAATACCCTGGTCTAATGGTCGTAAGTGCTACTGCTATGAGCACCTGAGTTCGAATCCCTGGTCGGGAAAAGTGTTATTGGGTTTTTCCAACTGGAATTTCTCAGTAGCTGCCCGGAGTCTCCCGAGTCCGGGAGTGATTTGTAACCCGTTGATGGCAGTAGACCACTATTACATAGGACTTTAAAAATACTGGCAAAATGTGGGTGTAGTCTAAGTACACCTCTAAAATACGTCAAATGAATATTAGAAAGTTAAGACTAGGTACACACGGCTACACATCAAGCTATACATTTCCAATTTTAGCTGACCTCGCATTGTATAGGTTTTTCGTGCAATCAGAAGTTAGGTTAAGTATACTGGTTATGTATAGCTTGATGTGTAGCCGTGTGTACCTACGTAAGCTATTGATTAAGTGTGACAAATTAATAAAAAAAAATACTCGGTTAATCTATAGAATTAACACGCTTCATAAAATTAAAATTATTTAATTACTGTATAGAGCTTCAATTAACAATTAGTAGAGAACAATGAAGTTGAATTTTAATTGTTAATACCTACATAGCGTACTGTGTACATACCTAAATAGTTTGCTGGACTTTGGCACAACTGTCAATAAATTGACAAATCATGATTATTTCCATGGAGGTTAATGAATCGTTAATTAAGTACTAGTTTTTATCGATCCATGAAAATCATTAATTCATCCTGCCATTGCTAACAAAAAAAGATGTTGTCTATGTCCATGAAAGTTGGCGTCTGAAATATTGCATGTTTTTGACATCATAAATACAGCATTACAGCAAAGCATTTGATTTTGTACGATAAAATCGTATATTTTAAAGAACAGACGCCAGCACAGCACATCAAGCTACCCGAAACTGTCAAATTTTCCCAATCAACTTTGAACCTTATCCTTTAACGATAAACTTGAAAATCTATTAAAGAAATTTGACAGATTGTAGTAGCTTGATGTGCTGGCGTCTCGCGTCTGTCTGTACCTAGTACCTACACAATAGAGAATATTTTATGTATTGGTGACATTATCTCAAGATTGATGTCCGATAGTAAATTGTCATTGTTGTCGTCAACCGATATCGGTGAAGTGTTTCGACATGCACGACAGATACCAACTGAAAAGATAGAGAATCATCGGGATAACGCTAATTTTCTTTGTCTAGATTGAAGGTCATCACTTTATTAATGAACAAAAACACATGGGTATTGGAATGATATTATCGAGCGATTAAACGTGAAAAAGTTAAACGCAGAAAATCAGAGAAATGTGACAGTGACAGTTAAGCGGCAGAGACAATATTTGAAATACTTGAGCGGGATTAGTTGAATTTAGTTGTGAACTTGTGAAGTGAGTCGTAAATTCTCAATATCAGACCGAAGTCTGTATATGTGGCCCGGGTGGTTGGCAATAGGCTCACGCAAACTCAAACCATTTATTTCAATTAAACCAACTTCAAGTGCTTTTGAATTTTCAAAGGGTCGGTCAGTCAGAGAGATGGAATAGTTGTCCATTCTAAAGCCTAGTAGGTTCTATGAAGAAGAACGGGCAAGAAACCAATTCACTCTTTTAGTTCAAAATATTTTTGCAAAATATAGATTACATTCACATTAAACTTATCTGGCGAAAAGGCAGAGGTGTACATTCACCCATAAACCAACACCAACTAAAAGAAGAAGGCACTAGGCAGAAGTGTAGGAACAGTATGGATACAGTACAGAACACCTCTGCCTAGTGCCTTCTTCGGAGAAAACAAGCGTGATGATATATTGTTTTAAGTGGTTCCAAATCTGCTTGGATTATTTAGTTTTTATCGGTGGCTTTAATTTTTGACGACATCTCAGCCATCTTCTTTAGGCATAAGTACTTGTTATGTCATCACGTCGGTAATTCCATGGTAATACCCAAAGGGTTAGGCTTGTGTACCTGTAGTACACCCAACTTTCCTCATGTAATAGAGGACGAGCCTATTTTGTGACTGCCTCGTTAGTCTACTCGTAAGTGCGACTGCTGAACTTGTGTGTGGTCTCGGTTATTCCGTTTATGCACCCTAAGGTGGATACGCGGAAACGCTTGTTCGAGAATCCACCCTAACCCTATAAAAGTTTATCCAACTAGGCCTAGGGTGGATTCTCGGACATGCGTTTCCGCGTATCCATCCTGTAAAGACTGTATAGCTCACTTTGTGACTCTTTACGGTTTTTCTTTTTTATTGGCGTGACGTTGCCAAGCAACCCCTCTGTTTTTAATGATTTTGTTTTTTTTGCTCATGTCATAATTTTTCCTTCGTATTAAATTTTATGTATTAAAACTTAATATGGTAGCAGAGCATCAAGAACAACGAACCAAAAATGTCTAAGGTAAACATACAACCCCTAAATAAGGAGAATTATGATACCTGGGCGATACAGGCAGAAGCTGTGTTGATTAAAGATAAACTCTGGAAATATGTGCAAGAAAACATATCTGAAAAAGCAGGTACTGAAGAAATTGACAAGGAGAAAGAAGCTAAGTCAACCCTTATTCTTCTAATCGCTCCTTCAGAGCTAAAACAAATAAAGCAATGCAAAACTGCAAAAGAAATTTGGGACAAACTGAAAGCGATATACGCCAGCAAAGGTCCAGCTCGTAAAGCATCTCTTCTAAAGCAGTTAATACTAACAAAACTAGAAGGCAATGACGTTCGTGAGCATATAAACAAATTTATGGACACCGTTGATAAACTTGCTGACATGCAGATAAACATCAATGATGATCTACTCACGATAATGATGCTGTACAGCCTTTCACCCGAATACGATAACTTCAGAATCGCAATTGAGAGCAGAGACACACTGCCAAAACCAGAGGAGCTCAAAACGAAGATTATTGAGGAAAGCGAGGCTCGACACTCACAAATGGAACCAAGCACGAGTACTCATACTCAACAAGAATCTTTCTACGCTTCATGCAGAATATGCAAAAAAACAGGAGCACACAATTTTAAGAAAAGCCATCACAAAATATGTTCAAACTGCTGGTCGAAGAAAAACAAATCTAAGAAGACGACATCCAAGGGTCAAAATGAAACGACACATCATACCGACGAATGTCTCTTGACTGCCAACAATGGAAACCGCAAGGACTGGGTATTGGATAGCGGATGCACATCTCACATGACCTACGCAAGAGAAAGCTTCACCACGTTGAATGCAGATTCACGCAAACTTAACCTAGCTTCGAAGGAACAAACCGCTGAAATTAAAGGACGTGGTACAGTCCGAGTCGCAACAAATACAGACCACACAGTAAGTCTACTAGAAACACTGTATGTACCCAACCTCACAGCGAATCTTCTTTCTGTTTCCAAAATGACACAAAACGGTGCAACTGTCACCTTTACTGGAAATGAAGCTAAAATAATAAAAAATAACAAAACTCTAATGACTGCAGAGAAGAAAAACAATCTCTACTACGTCAAAACCCAAGTTATTAATAACTGTACTGAAAACCCAGAAACGAGTATGGTAACAACTCCAGACAACTCCATTGGAGAGTGGCATAGAAAAATGGGAAACATGAACTACAACGACCTCCTTCTATCTTTGAAAAATGAGACGCTGATTGGGTTAAAGTTCAACAAAGATGAAAAAACATCTGACTGTGAAGCATGCATTCAAGCAAAAATGACACGAGTGCCAAGCCCCAAACATAGATCTACGCCACGAACAACTCAACGATTGGAAATTGTATACAGTGATGTGTGTGGCCCTATCTACTGGAAATAAAATAAAGTTCCTACAAACTGACAATGGAACTGAGTACATCAATAAAGAATTTCAAAATTACCTCAAGGCAAACGGGATTGGACAACGACTATCCGCACCCTATACGCCTGAACAAAACGGTATTGCAGAACGGAAAAACCGAACCCTTGTGGAAAAAGGCAGAACAATGGTTATTGATGCCAATGCACCATTACATCTGTGGGCTGAAGCAATAAACACAGCTAACTACTTAGCAAACAGAAGTATCAACAGTGCTATTGACAATCAAACACCATTTGAAAGATGGGTACTAAGAAAGCCCTGCGTCAACCACTTACATGCATTCGGATCCAAAGCCTTTGTTCTGAAGAAAGGTCCCAGAGGACATAAATTTGCTCCAAAAGCAACACCTGGTGTATTTGTGGGATATTCAGAAATAAGCAAAGCCTATAAAATTTACATTCCGTCTGAACACAAGACCGTCATTTCGAGAGATGTGAAAATCTTAAAGAGCAACTTCTATGAAAACATTCATACTCAACCAACACCTCTAACACAAACGGAGACGATTGAAATTGAAGCTGTGAATAAGCAAGGAGTAGCGTATAGGAACAATTCACAATCTATTGAAATTGAACTTCAAAACGAAGAAGATACAAACGATAACAATCATCAAAACGATAGCATCTATGAAGACACTGAACAACAGGCTGAGATTGAAAATGATCAAGATCAGGAAAACAACATTCCTCAGGGCACTCTTCCACAAAACGAAGAACAACAACCTGACGAACCTCGAGCTGATAATGATGAACACCAATTTGATGAACCTGAACTTAATGAACCTGTTGAAACACGGACACTTCGAGACAGATCGCTATTACGCCCACCACAAAAATTTGACGATTTCTTACTGGCAGCTGCAGATGATGTTATCAAACAAAAAGAACCAACTTCATACAAAGAAGCACTTGACTCACCAAACAAAGACAAGTGGTTAGAAGCGATGTTAAGCGAGATTTCATCACTCCACGAGAATGAAACATGGGAACTAGTAGAATTACCAAAAGGTAGAAAAGCCTTACCATGCAAATGGGTGTATAAAGTGAAAACAAACCCCGATGGAAGTATTGAACGCTTCAAAGCACGACTGGTAATTAAAGGTTTTTCACAACAAGCTGGTATCGATTACGATAAAACATTCAGTCCGGTAGCACGTCTCAGTACTATCAGAGCCCTTCTCGCAACTGCTGTCAAACAAAATTTAAGGCTTCTACAATTTGACGTCACTACAGCGTTCCTAAACGGAACAGTAGAAGAGCAAATTTTTATGAAGCAACCTGAAGGTTTCAACGATGGCACAAACCGAGCATGTCGCCTGAAAAGAAGCCTGTACGGACTTAAACAAGCTCCACGTTGTTGGAATACCTATATAAATGTTTTTTTGTTACAATCAGGTTTCAAACAGTCCGAAGCTGATCCTTGTCTATACACGAGGACAAAAGGGACAAAGAGAGTCCTCATAGCTCTTTATGTTGATGACGGGCTTGTAGCAAGCAACTCACAAGAAGCTGAAGCTGAGTTTGTTGATGAACTACAAAAACGATTGAAGATTCGAACGTCGCCTGCTACATATTTCCTAGGCATGGAAATTGTAAGGAAAGACGACAAGATCACACTACGTCAGACATCATACGTAAAGAAGCTTTTAGAAAAATTTACAATGAACAACAGCAAGTCTGTACCAACACCTATTGTTAAAGAAAACATGGGAGGAGATGAAGGAACACAAGCTGAAAAAAGCTTTCCTTACAGACAAGCCGTAGGTGCCTTAACATACTTGGCCGTGGGCACTAGACCCGATATCTCCTATGCAGTAGGAATAGCATCGAGAAACCTGGATAAGCCAAGGAACAGAGATGTTGCGCTTGTTAAACGGATTTTTCGATACTTAAAAGGAACAAGTGACAAAGGTCTTACCTACTGTAATGATTCGACTGAAAATATCGTCTGCTACTCCGACTCAGACTTTGCTGGCGATCAAACCACCGGCAGATCGACGTCTGGTACTGTGTGCTTACTCGCAGGAGCTGCTATTAGCTGGAGATCTCAACGCCAAAACGTTGTATCCATTTCCTCTACCGAAGCGGAAGTAATTGCAGCCAGCGAGGCTTCACAAGAGCTTATATGGCTAAGCTGTCTATTGAAAGATCTGATGAAGTTGAACCAGCCTACACTATATCTAGACAATGAGTCAGCAATCAAGCTGTCACAGAACCCTAAATACGAGTACCACAAGCGTACGAAACATATTAAGTTGAAGCATTTCTTCGTAAGAGAATGCGTTGCCAACGGGGACCTTGAAGTTAAGCAAGTATCTTCAGAACTGCAGCTAGCAGACATGCTGACGAAACCACTCTATGGGCCCAGACTGCAAGATTTGAGCAAGAAGATTGGCTTGAACAGAATCCCTTAATTCTGCAAAAAGTTGTGAGGGTGTAAAGACTGTATAGCTCACTTTGTGACTCTTTACGGTTTTTCTTTTTTATTGGCGTGACGTTGCCAAGCAACCCCTCTGTTTTTAATGATTTTGTTTTTTTTGCTCATGTCATAATTTTTCCTTCGTATTAAATTTTATGTATTAAAACTTAATACATCCTTAGGGTGGATTTTTTGGGGTGGATAAACGTAATAACCCTTCGATTTGATTTGGCAAAATGTAATTCAGTAGGAGCTGTGCTGAGCCCCGAGTCTTGATATATGCCCGTTTGAGGGGAATACGTTCAGTCCCATTCCATGGAACATACCCACTCACTAAGCGATAATGAAAAGATCCACATGCCTGTTATTTGAAAACCCTCATGTTTTTTTTTTAGTCAATCTGCCTAGCCTCAACTTGTATAATAGTTCTCAACTATATTGGGGTCAAGTCCAGTCTAACCGGATGCAGATTACTACGACTGAATACTATTCTACGTGTATGCCTGACTCCATATTTTTGGACAAATATTTTTATCTAGAACGACGATTTGATGACTTGGATCCTGGCTTGTTTGAGCCAGCCAGTTTAGGTATGCTCGATTTATGTACCATTTTTCAAATATACGAATTTGTTAACATTTCTTGCCTTGACCGCTAGAACCCGGGGGCATCCAAAAAAGTCATAAAAATTATATTGATATCATAAGAATTACTACATAATTACACTTATAAGTTATTATATTGTTCACTTAATGACAGTTTCTGAAATCCCAGAATTGATAACGCTAAGAATCAACTGTATTCATTGAGGTTTGCAGGAAACAGTTAAGCCGCGAAATTCAAATTTTCTTAAGTTTTTTGCAATTTGCAGGTCAGTGTCAGGCTGTATCTTGTTTTAAATAAATGATTCGCGACCGTTAGAAATATGACTTTACAGAAATATAATCAATAAAATAATCAATACAACCCTTTAAGTTCATATATTATAATTCCGTTTATTGATATTTCATGAAATAATTATTCTCATCAATCCTTCTGTAGTCACAGAGAAATTAAACTCTTTATTTTCGACTTACACATGTGTGGCACAATATCGATTTGTCTGTTAATCATTGACCATGTGGTTCTCCCGAAAAACCATTACGAAATTGTACAATAAAATACACAATAGTGAATGACTATTTATACATAATGCTAAACACATACGCATGACTGGCAAATTTTCACAGTACATAACTACAATGTCAATACATATCGGTTTTCATTGAAACGGGTCACCAGTGAGCATGTGCGGAAATAATTGACAGCATAATATTATGATGAAATATGTAAGGTAAGTACTTGGTGTATGTTACACAAGAATTTCACGGGTCATTTCAGTATATTAACGCGAGATTTTCATGCAAATTTGATTTTACAGTAATTTTGATAGTTTACTGCGCTACACACAAATGATAATTATTATAAGTACACATATTTACATCTAAATTTTGCGCTACTGATGAGCATGATATTCTGGGTTCGATTCCTAGGTTGGTCAAGTGTTGTTAAGAATTTCTCAGTAGCGCCGGAATCTGTATTTATGCCCTGTTGATAGCAATAGGCTCGCCCCCTATGACATGGGACTTAAATACACACATCAAAAGTGTCTAGGGATCAAGCATTTTTATGCGGATTTCTTGAGATTGAGATGTGGCTTTGTAATAAATTTATGATTTTATAAATTTATATGGATCCTTTTTGGTGCATTTCATAATTTGAATCAGGAACTGTGAATCAAATTCGAGTAAAAGATGAAAATCAGCTGTCAATATTTTCCCTATAAAAACATACAACGCATTGAAGACATTATTAGTGCTACTGTTTCCCTACTACTGATTAAAACCAACGTTATTATGGAGCGGCGACGTCATTTAAGCAGGGAAGAAATGCTCAGAGCCGTGGGAATGATAGAAGCTGGTTCCCGGCAACGTACTGTGGCTTTAGCTCTGAATACAAGTCAGAGTGTTATCAGTCGACTTTGGACACGTTACCGAAGCACTGGTACCGTGGCTGAGCGCCATGGAGGACGGTATCGCTGCACCACACGGAGACAAGACCGATACATTCAAATCTTAACTCGAAGAGCTCCAACAATAACCGCCATGATGTTAGCCGTGAGGCTTCATCACTCTTCAGGGAACTTAATTAGCGACCAAACAGTCAGAAACCGCTTGCATGAAGTGAACCTTCATTCCCGAAGACCGCTACGGGTACCACCTATAGCAATGCACAATCGTAGGATTCGATATCAATGGGCTCTTGAACACAGAAATTGGGCAGAAGAACAATGGCGTTTCGTGTGCTTTTCTGATGAGTCTCGTTTTAGTATGAGACCGGATACAAGACGTATACGACACTGGAGAACCCCTGGACGCCAACAGCGATTAAAATCCTGCCAGGAAGTCCATCCTTATAGTGGTGGAACCATCATGGTATGGGCGGGTATTTGGATCGGCGGAAGAACTGAGTTGATTTGGATCAGAGGCAACCTCAACGCTCAAATTTATGCTGAGACGATTGTATCAGACGTCATCGTTCCTCTACAAGTGCAAATCGGTCCCTTATTTCAGTTAATGCATGATAATGCACGACCGCACACCGCAAGAGTTGTAAGACAGACTCTCGCCGCAGCTAACATCAATGTCCTGCCCTGGCCTGCTCAGTCGCCAGACTTGAACCCGATTGAGCATGCATGGGATATGCTACAGAGAAGAGCTCTGCCGAATATGGAGGGTATCCAGTCGCAAGAAGACCTTTTTTTGTTGTTGCAACGAACATGGGCGGCCATTCCACAGCGTGATTTGGATGAACTCATTTTGAGTATGCCAAACCGATGTTCTTGTGTTGTTAGTGTTCGCGGTAGAAACACGGATTATTAATTGTTTAAGTTACCCAATAAAATTTTAAAGAAAACTGTTATTTCAGTCTTTTTTTCGAACTTTTGTGTTAGTGGTTCAAATGTCAAAAATCCCTTTATTAGGAAAATGGCAAATTTCTTTATTAATGCAAAGGTGACTTGGTTTATCGTTACTGTGACAAACGAAAACACTTTATTTGATGAATCCTTAAAGAAAATTTTAATTAATATCAATCAGGAGAAAAGTTATTGCAAAAATATATGTTGATCCCTAGACACTTTTGATGTGTGTATAACTGGTGAAATGTGGGTGTCGTGTAAGTACTCCTCTGTCTAACTAACCCGTCGGGAAATAGAGGCGTGTTGTTATCGGGGCGCATTTCCATACAAATCAGTGTATTCTAAGTGATAGACTTATAAAGTCATAACTAAGTAATCGAGACTTTAAATTTTATTTGATTTATTATTAATTATTATTACATGTCTCAATAGATACCTACCTGTTTATATTTTATATTGAAGCTATTAGTTTATCTCAGAAAATACCTACATTATTATTATATTATAATAGTTTGCTAAGTAATCCATACTAATATTATAAATTGGAAAGTAACTCTGTCTGTATGTTACCTTTTTACGCCTAAACCACTGAACGGATTTCGATAAAATTTGGCAGAGGGAGGGATTGCATCCCGGGGAAGGACATAGGATAGTTTTTATCGACATAACTCGCGGGCCAAGCCGTGGGCGGAAGCTAGTGTTATATAATTAACAAATGCTTCTTCTCTCCTAACTCACTTATTTTGCTGTGCCCGACAGGGTCCATATGATCTTTACCACAATATCTACATGTGGAATGCAATAAAAGTATTGAGTAACAATGATATTTTTATTGTCATACGGTAGCTGCAATCTAATTAGTTCATAAATCTGCAATTTTAATATCAAAGTGAATGAATAAGCAACACTTTGTTTGCAAGCTTGAACTTTAATCCTATAACATTGCAATGCTATAGTAGGTAGTTATTAAATAGATATCGCTGACAGATAACGCGCACCCGCCTGTAGTGTGTCCTGATTTTATGCTCTATAGTCTATGGAACTAAGACGCTAGCGCCACTGCTGTGGCCGACGACCGTTACTAGGCTAACCTTGGCTTTAGTTTTTTTCATGTTTTAAAAATAAATGTTTAAATGTTAAACCCTCCATAATGGTGCCCAAGATACAGGCTTGCCTAGTTTGGGGACAACGTAAAATCTTCGTAATCTTAAGAGCAATAAAGTTTTTATTATTATCTATGGGTTAGACTTTATCCCACTGACCCACTGACCTGTATGTACTTGTTTAATAGAGGTCAGTGCACTGACCTCTATTATATAAGTGTATAATACAGGTCAGTGCTTTATCCCGAAGCAAATTGAACGATTTTATTTGCGCATAGACCAAAAATGTTTTTGTGTGTATTTGTGTGTGAGAGTGTGATTGTGTGTGTGTGTCGTGTTACCTAGACCTAGTTGTTGTTGTGAAGGTCAGATAGGCAGTCACTTCATGTTAAATATTGGAATTAGCTGCATATGATTAAACTGGGAGCCACCCCCAACATAGTTGGGAAAAGGCTAGGCAGATGAGGTAGACAATGTTCAATGAGGTAAGTATATAGGTAAGTTACATAACAAACAATTCCTAAATATACGCGTCATTCTTGAATCCTAGCTATGCAATCTGCTTTGTAAATTGAAGAACTAAAACATATCCAGCAGGCAACATATTGTCTCATGGAGTCATATTGTCTCCAGTTTCTACGGAAAGTTCTGGAATCATGCCACGCAGTGGTTTTGCTCAAAAGCTGTACTTACCTATATTAAAATATGTGGAAGGTTTTGACTGGATGTTATAATTTAAAGATTTACCATGGAGATAGATAACAGCAAGGTAGAATAGAATACTCTTTATTATTTACACCCAAAAGAAATACAAATATAAATGTAGAACCAGACAGATGCCTTTCTCTAATATAGGAAACATCCATTGCATACAGCTTTACTTCACTTAGGATGAGCTGGTACACATGGTGTACCACAAGCGGTACAAATTTTTACCAGCACGTCCCTGAGAGGCATGGCCCAGACACCAGAGAATGGAATACTTTTTGTCAATGTACCTAAATATAATCAGGAAAAATTTAATATTGACTTAAAATGTTTGTAATTTCAAATCACATTGTAATAAATTGTCAATACTTGACAGTCCTGGCAAATTGATATAGTGGGTCAGTGTGTCAATCTGCTAAGTAATTAATTTTCCTGGTTATACCTTACGAGAAATAAAACTGCAGACAACAGGTACGTAAAAAAACGGAATAATTATTCTATTCTATTCTATTCTACGTCTTATAAAGGAAGTACTGATGTATGTAAATGAAACTAATAAATATAAATCCATATAGTTAATTAGAAATAGAGCAATCATGTTATCAATAGTGCAAGGAAATATAATAATTAATTGGCAGAGATAATTGCCTGTTTAATACTCAGCAGATATATCATTTGTTTATAAATATGTTAGTACAACCATATCAGTCTTGATTATATTTAATCAAGTGTAGTTGGTTAAAAATGATAAAGGGCTAAGGAAGGAACACGGATGGGTTTTAGTCAGTAAGAGTCTGACACTCCCTTCCGCTCCACCCAGAGCGGGAGGGGTCATTTGATGATTTCCCATCCTTAAAAAAAAAAAAAGTGTAGTTGGTGGATAAACTACTAAGATAGATGTTATAAAGTTAACTCCATCTGTGCTGTGTGATTATTGACAGTTACTCAAAAACAGGTGACTATTACTGTATACAATTGCTAACAGTGCCATTTCCACATAAAAAAAAGTAAAGAATTTGTTCAAAAAGGTTTTTAGGGTTCCGTACCTCAAAAGGAAAAAACGGAACCCTTATAGGATCACTCGTGTGTCTGTCTGTCTGTCCGTCTATCAATCTTATGGACCGATTAAGTTAAAATTTGGTACACATATGAATCTCTGTGACCCAAACACAGACGTGTAACGTAAATAAATGAGTTTTGAAAATGGGAGTCATTTTTGAGGGGTAAATAGACAATTTAAAAAAAAAGTTTCGCAATCTGTACAGTGTGACATATCAAATGAAAGGGCTTACCGTGAGGATCGCAAATATATTTTTTTCATAATTTTAAAATAAATTGTATTAAAGTTATTTAAGACAATAGACGGAAATTTACCATTCCCCCCCCCCTTATCTCCGAAACTACTGAGCCTAAATTTTTTTTTTAAATGCAGAAAATAGTTCTATACCTATAGATTACAGGAAAATTAATAAGAAGTCTATGATCTTGAAACAACATGGTAAATCTCTCAATATAGTGCGTACAAACTTACATTTTCAGTTGGAATGTATGGGAGAACATGTTTTTCAACTAGAATGTTAAGTTTGTTCTTGGGATAAATTCATTCCAACTACGGAACCCTTCATTGTGCGTGGTCCGACACGTACTTGGCCGGTTTTTTTTATGTTGAAATTTCAATAGTGTGCTAATATTTTGAAATTTTTTTAACTGTGGCCTCATATTGAGGATGGACTTACATAACTGCCTTTACCTACCATTTAGTTTGACCTTAAGCTTATTGATATAGTATATGCAGAATATATTGATTGTGTAGATTTTTGTTTTATTTTTAATCAATTTATGCCTGGTTGATGGCAATAGGTTCACCCCCTATTACATGAGACTCACACAGAATTTGGAAAATGTGGATGTCCCTAGGTAGGTAAGTCACCTCTTGTGTTATGATATGTTTTTAAATAGGTAAGTCAACGAACTTTACTATTTTAATAATGAAGAAACACAAAGAAATTTAAGATAAAAGTAATTTAATGTCTTTGTAGAAACAGCTTTTTATTTTTCTTTTTTTAATATTTAATAAGCAGAAATATGTTGTGTGCCTTAGTCTGTGCTAATAAAATTTCTTTCTTTGTTTATTTGCAAAACAATATGCACATTATTATCATAATGTAAACAATTAAATTAATGCTGTGCATTTTCATTTTGCAAATATGTAAAACAGACAGTGGAGTTAGTAATACTGTCCCATTCTTACCCTTTGGGTATGTAACCCTAAAAACGAAATCTACCTTCATTAGGAATACTTAGTCAAATGCAAAGTAATTTATTTAGTAAATACAAACTGAAATGTTTTGATGTAGTTGTGGTTCCCCAGATAAAAGTTCCCAAGAAGTCATTTTATTTATCTCTGTAGGTATACAGTTATTTTGTATAAAATATTATGACCTCTAATTATTATCTTTGTAGATTATTTTTTGTTTTACTAAACTAGGTGGCGTTAGTAGTAAAACAAAATACATCTGAAGAGCAAAACTCAAACTGTTTTCGATGTGTAAAAACAAAAGAAATTGCGTTTGATTCAGTTTAATAATAAATTACAAAAGCTTGTCTGTAGCATTCTTAAAAGGTTATGTAGGTACAACAAATTAAGTACATTTCAAAGACATCATTTGATATCTTTGTAAAAGACTTGACAAAGAAAAATTTTGTCAAAATGTTCGTCTTAGGTATCTTAACTACCAAATTCATTCAAAATTGGAACAGGAACTCCTCCCGGAACATAAAACACCACAAACAAAGAAAAAGAAAGTCTACTCACATTGTGTAGCAGAAGCAGGGAGGCATACAGCCAGGAGTCCGACGACGGCAAGGAGGATAGCCTTCATCTTTTTTTTATTTAATTAAAATCACAGATACTTTGACAAATTGTGTTATGACAAGCAGTTCCGTAACGTACGAGTACTCGCGAAAGTCTAGCCTTTACACACACTGGCATAGAAGGCGACTTATCAGAACGCAACAAAATTGGAAAACAAGAACTATTCACGATGATGCCTCTGATTATATGAAAATAATGAACTGCGCAGCGATAACAGAACCATCTCGTATTGACAAGTGCTTGGAGAATGACACGTTAGAGCGAGATGCAAGATACTACCGGCCGTTGCACAACAAAAAAACCCTGAAGAGGTTTCGTGTTCCGAGCAGACTCATGGAATATTTTTCGACCTATTTCTGCATATTAGCTATAAAGGCCTACTTTTTATAGTTTTAACACCTGTCAAATAATTAGATATCATATTTCTGGGCATCATAAGAGAAGAAAACCGTGTAAATAGGGTGAAAAATAGAAAGAGGAAGGAATATCTGGAAACGCAAAACCTCAACATTCTCAGTATGACAGCCATGACAGGGCTACTACGTCATTCATGGGCTCGGATTGTGCGGGGGGATGGCGTAGGGAGGGACGAGGAAATAGTAATACCAACATTCCACACTTGCTACTATAAATGGAAAATTAAAAGCGAGATGAACATGTTTTATTCGACTGTTTTTAAATGTATATTACTATAAATTAATTAAAGAGTATAATTTGTATTTTAAAAAGTGTTTTTTGCTTATTTTTATAGATTTTATTAGATTGTTCTCGAAATAAAGGTAATTAATTTTATCTACATAGCCACCCCGTACTGAAATGCAGCCAACTTCACGTGACAGATGAACATAATTTATATTTTATTATCATTTTGTCGTTCGCTATCAATCGTATTGCGTTTGTATAAATTTTAATTACGTGTACTCTCCGTTCGACGGAGCTTTATCAGTTTAATAGTCATTGTTGGAAGTCGCCTTCTGCGCCAGTGTGTGTAAAGGCACTTTCGACGGAACAATCTTCGTTGCTGCAGAAATAATCTAAATTTATTCGTCTCACAATAATTTGGTGAGTCCCTTTTACCATTATCTACGACATAAGTTTTTGTTTTAATTTTCTCTATGCTCTTTTGTTTTTATTTAATTCAGATTTTAAATTTCAAATTTAGATTATTTCTTGTTTTGATTCAGTGACACGGGTTTTAAAAACATTGTTCTTTTTCCTTTGTCTTCGTAAATAATTCGGTGAGTGCAATATTACTGTTAATTAGATACAGAATAAAACGATATTCTTAATGTATAAATGAAACAAATAGGCGGATAATCATGAAATTACCTACATTTTTTTTAATAACGTGCATGATGCGTAATTACTGCCTCTGTAATTTATTTAGCAAAATACCATTACAAACGATAAACTCAATGACAAACAACTTTATCTATGGTAGGCAGTATTTTTTTTTCATCGATTTTTTTTATCAATTCTTGTTTATAATATCGACGCAATCTACGATCTTAATAATGTAAATATTGCCGATTATCAGATTATAACAAATCTAAATCAGTGTTTATTAGAATTTGTTTATATTGATTGCTTTTAAATACACTTCTTATCTTTCTTTGATAACTAAGTGTACATAAACCTAATGTAGATGACAAGCTAGTAAAGAAAATAATTGTCACTTATCTAAGCAACTAATAGACTAGGCCAATTAAAAACTTGCAATATTGCTAAGTAAGTATAGCTGCATTATTGATTGGAATTTTATTTATTTATTTTATTATTTATGTAGGTACTTATTTGCTTTGCAGTGCTTATTTCTCGTCAGGGTAGCCTGCAAAAGTCAAATTTTGTTACATTCTTTGCAATTTGCAGGTCAGTATCAAGTTTCATGTTGATCAAGATGATTTATTTATAGAATTGTAATCATAAAATCATCAATACATTAGTCTTAAGTTCATATTACCCTATTGAATGACTATTTCATGAAATCATGACATTTGAGGCCGGCCCTTACTCTAAACGAGTTTTATTGCTGATTCTAATGATTATAATTTGGAAAGTGATATTTGTTACAGTTGAAAATCATATTTCAATTAACGTACAACCTGACAATGACTTGCAAATTGCAAAGAATTAGGCTACATTTGCGCATCCCCTCCCCCCCCTACCCTTAATAAATTTCTTCCAGCAGTCCTGCAACCTTTTACTAAATTTTATCTCTTTTTTTTTATTTGTTTAGAGCTCGCTTCTATGGCCTGTTTAACCATCTTTAAATAAGTCCAGGTTAACATAACTGGAAGACAATTTCATACAAATTCTGTTTCATACTTTAATAGTATATCTGCTCCGATGTCGCGAAATCTCCTAAAGATCAGTAACAAACCAAAAAAAAGGAATTGTGTCTCATTAGTGACAGTTGAGCTCATATTGGGTGGCTTGTGGCTAAGTAATAACAGCCGCACGGATCGATCGATTACGTTATGCTACGCTTGCCGCGGTTGGTCCGTGGATGGGTGACGATCTTGACATAGCAAGACCCCTCTGTGCCCTTTGTGATTTTTTGGATCTTTGACAGTCATTGTGGGTAGTCAGAAGCCCGAAAATCTGACAATCAGTCTTACCTAGAGGTATCATATTGATTCTCTGTTTTTATATCTTCTAGAGATGATTGTGGAAAAGTTCATTTTCCAATTCCTTATCATTGTCATGAATTTATGATATTTTCTTCATATTATTGACAAGGTGTCATGATTGATCAACAAGATTGTTTAACAAGATTGTTTAACATTCTATAAAGGACAAAGAATAATAAAAAAAACAACTTTATATTAATTTGCTTGCTAGACTGTCTATTTGATACATCAATCACTAGCTTGTGCCCGTGACTTCGCTTGAATTTATGTCGGAAATTATACCAGCAGAACATACTACCGGAATAAAAAGTATCCGGTGTTTATTCAGAACTATGTGTGTGCCAAATTTCATCCAAATCCATTCAGCCGATTTTGCGTGATGGAGTAACATCTAGCAGCGCCTTGCGGTTTCACCCACTTAAGTGCGATCCCGTGGGAATATCGGGATAAAAAGTATCATATGTGTCATTCTGATGTATAAGCTATATTACTGTAAATTTTTATCTAAATCCATTCAGTACTTTTTGCGTGAAAGATTAACAAACATCCATCCTCACAAACTTTCATGTTTATAATTCGTAGGAAGTAGGATAGAATATACATACAGACTCCAAAAAGTTCTATCACTAAGCCATCGTCTATTTATTTTCTACAATTAGTTTGGATTTGCAATTGTATATATTAATATTATTTATTTATTATTATTATTTATGGAAGCTTTATTAACACGTTGACTGCCAAGCAACAGACATAATAGAAAATCCATTGTTCGCGGTCACCGGTGACCGCATTGGCAGTCAATGCATTAATGAGTTATAGTTTATTATAGTATAATATGTATTTATACTTTATAAAAATGTACATATTTAATGTATAGTGTTTAGTTAAGATGGATATTTTCAGATAGTCCTAATACATTTTTTTCAACAAAATTAACTTATTTTTTTATTGTCGTCTCTAGAACCAGAACCATGAAGGTCATAATCTTAGCGGTCACCTGCCTCCTGGCGCTTTCCGGCACCTTCGCCGCTGACACATGCTACCAGGATGTGTCCCTGGACTGCGGACAGGCATCTAACACACTTGGTAAGCTGATACCACTTAAAAACACAGAAAAAACTGACTTGAATGGAACAACATCAATTTTGGTCCATACTGCATCATAAGGGGGACACGCTAGCGAAATTCAATTTTGTTACGTTTTTTGCAATTTGCAGGTGTGTCATGTTGAATACTGATTTAAGTATCATTCGCGAGCGTAAAAAATATGGATTTACAGAATTATAATTATTAAAATCATCATTACAACAGTTCATTATATAATCCTATTGATTCATGAAAAAGTCTGAGTCAAGAAAATTTTAATTACGCGGGCTACCTTGGCGCTTCCCTCGTTGAAAGAATAAATAAATAAAAAAAAAACACGCGTGCAATACCGTACGCGTGATAGAAGTAAAACTTCTTAAAAAATAATGACTAAGGGAGATTAAGTGTGAGAGACAGAGTTATATCTTCTTTTCTTTTATCTCATGTAACGGAATGTGCCCAAACGTGACGCGTCCTTGATATTTAAATTCTCGACCAATTATCGAATCGCCGCTTAAGAAGTTTCACTTCAAGTATAATTATGGTGCATATCTTAATTAGAAATGGCGTTTTTTTACACACCAAATTGATGTTGATCCTCTAACCTTGTAAGTGGTGATAGGAATGTATGAATTTGGTCACAGATTACATAAGACATGGAGAGTTAACATCGCGAATTTTCTATAGCTCTTCATGCAATCATTCACTTTATTGCGTTTTTTTCTATGATGAACACCGACGCTGTTAAATAATAAATTGGTATAGTTTTTTAGATGGGCGGGTCCTCATGCATTTCTTTTTAAAATTTTCATCATATTAGTTATGATTTAAGTGCTGGAAATGGTTTTGTATCCAGCTTATTTTGGATTTAATGACGCTGAAGTAGTTTCTCTCTGTACTTATGTAATCTTTGACCCAAATGAACATAAATATGGTTTTGTGGAAAGATGTTTATAATTATACCGGCTAGTGTTTTTTTTAATCCACAAAAGACATCTTTTTAGTTTTGTTACTATTATATTACTGATTGTAATGTATTTAGGTTAATATTCCTTCCAAACACCCTGTTTTCGCATTCAAACTTTTTCTCTACATATGACACATACAATACAACGGTACAAGGACCTTTTGCCGCTCGGCTAAAATCGAAACTAACGCCGCCATCTTGTTTACAAAGTGAAAAATTATCTAGGCGTACTTTGCGCTCTTACTGAACAGTAAATGAAACTGAACCGTCTCGCTCGGGTTGGTGACGCAGAATCGGACTCGGCTCCAGTCGGCCGGTGAAACTGAATCGCGTTTACTCGGCGCTGAGTTGCATATTACTCGTCTCCAGTCGTAAGTTTACACTTCTATTGTGTGGCCATAAGACCACGCCCTCTGTTTTTTTAAAATAAAATTTCTGTTTTACATTTGAATTTTCACAAATGTTTACTAACAACGCTATTTTGTCTATGTCATTCAGGCGTCAAAAGATCCTTGTAGCACTCTTAAGCCCCCGTTCCCACGGGCGTAAATATAACGCGGATTTTATCGCGCTTTGGATTTTCAACTCTCAGCGCTAAGCAAGTGCGTTGAAAATGCAGTACGCGAAAAATAATCGCGGCGGGAAAATATCGTCTGTGCGAACCTGGGCTAATTGATTCTGTTCATTTATGTATATATATTTTCTTCTTACACATCGCTTTATATTTCTTTCAGCTTTTAGACGAAACTGTAAGTAAACGAAAGAAAATAGGGGCGTTATGTAACAATTATATGTATCATTCATTACATAAATATATGCTAACTGTAAAACATATTCATTTGTTAATGTCAAGAATACAATCCGCTCTAGGTTGTTACTAAAAATCAGTAATACAGAGTGGCGATTAGGTTATCGCATTAAACAGTACAGTGGTTATTACAAATAGTTATCAGTCTGTTAAATAATAAAATAAACAATTTCACTAAAAATAGAAAACTGGATTTTTCAAACAAAATAAGTAGGGCACGACATAAATCGCCCTGTATAACATTGCACTAGACACGTGCGGGGCGACGAATCAACAATTCAACATAAACCTTATGGTATTGTTACCAAATAATCACAAATTATGTTTAATGATGTTAAATACTCAAACAAACAAAAAAGATAGACCTTTAATTATTTTAATTGTGTATGTTTAAAATACCTACGTAATGTAGAATACGTGGTTAAAATTAATTTGATAACCTAATCGCTACACTGTATATCTTCAAACCTCAATTTCCCAAGTAGGTGTGATGGTGAGAGAGAGAGGTGTACACTACTTCGCCAAGTTAAATCCCATGAAATTGGGGGCGAGTTTATTAGATACCGTTCCTCGTGGACAACCAAATAACACTTGATTCGACCCAGCACCCTAATTGCGTAATCACAATCTGAATCATTTTGAAGGACATTGCAAATCCATTGCTTTGAAAAATTTTTCTGCTCAACATCGTAAACAATGAATGCCGTTGAACTATCAAAATTAAATCCATTACTACTGTTAGTGTGTTACGTATTACCTCAGCTGCACCTCGCTCAGCTGTCGAACTTGCGACCACTAGACCAATAGCGGTAAGTACTAGAAACTTTATTTTGTAAAGAAATTTTCGCGTCTCATTTCATTAATTCTTCACATCTTTATTCTATAATTCTTCACTTTTTTGTGGGGTTTAAAAACACTGGCCGGTATACCATTTTACCATCAGAAATGACAATACATTGTGTCCTTACCACGTTACATCATAATTATATCGATTGACATTAAACAAATAAATTAATCATTATACTTTGACTTTGCAGAATTTTGTAAGTACTATCTCAATAATATGCTCTGTAATTTTTAATGTAAAGTAGATAGATGCTTTTGTACTATTATTTACATAGGAAGAGTTCTGAGACGTTCTAGTAAATTCCAACAGTTTAGGAAAACCGTTCTAGCTATTCTGGTTCATGAAACTTATGACTCGACCTGCGTGAAAAATAGTAAAGATTTAAACTTTCTGTTAAATGAATAATTTATTGACGGAGTAGTAAACAAAGGTATTATTTTCACTTTGGACATTTCTATCAAAACGCAAGTCATTTGGAAATCGCCAGAATCATAACTTTGCTGTATAACCCCGTAGACACGAGCTACATGCACAAGCGACACGCGACTTGCGACAGCAACTTCAGACAAAATAAATGAAAGAAGTTGTTTAGCGCATGCCAGGAGTCACCGCCACGTACGGAAACAAGAGTCGCATCGCAAATTGCATCGCTCTTAGGCCATGAAGTCCTAAGTCATTCGACAGACTCCAATAATCACTTTGCTATTAAAAGCAATGTCGGCGATTTTCCAATGACAGGGGTTCCTTTTTTCTTATTCGCGTGAGGTGACAGCACTCCATTTTGTTTGCTACTCTGTGACCAAATCTTTTGTAAATACTCTTGCCTCCATATTCTGAAACGAGACTCAACATTAAGCCTTGAAAGTATTTTCGTCGCCACGAGATTTAACGATGCCTTAAATTTGAGTTGCGTTTGAGAATTCGGCTGTGAGTGAACGCTTCTTCTGTTTTTAGTGAATGAGCATAATTGTAAAAAAAACTCTTTAAAGTATTGTTCATCGCATCATGGCTGCATCCAATGCAAAGTCTCATGTATTCATGTGGCTCTTATAATATCATTAATTTTGAAAAACAACTTCAAGGCTCCCGCAGACAGGTGCGACACGGCGGTGCAGCGCGATTCTGGTAGAACAATATTGACAATCCATGAAGTTTTCTCATACAAGTTGTTCTACTATAGTCGCGTCGCAATGTCGCGATGCGCCTGTCTGTTTCCTTCACTCGGTTTCTGAAATCAAGTCTTTAATCAGTAGTGAAAGACTTAATTTGTCAGACACATCAAAAGCGCATGTGTAAAATAAAATCATAACATATCGCTGTTCTTGTTTGATTTGTGAATTCATGTCCAACTTCTTTCACTAAATACGGTTTTTTGAAGCTTGAGACCACGTTTAACTTTCCATCAAGAGTTCAAACCCCTTAGCAGTGGCTACAGGTTTGAAAACTCTATTCATTAACTCTTTGAGGAACACTAAACGCCACCAGACGTAATAACAATAAAATTTATATTGTGTCTCGTTCAGTGTCCTTCAACTGATTGATTGCTTGCTATCAAGCCTATAAAATAGTGGAAATGTACAACTATACAAACAATATGAATGCTTAAAACTTAAATCGTTTGTCATACATACACAATACAACTGTGGTTACATATTCCAACCTCAGTCGCGCCGCACCCAAGCACTCCATTTGTTACCTACTCCATGTTTAGTAAATAAATCTGGCAACAGCGCTTCCGAGGTGTAACGCTGTCTACGGCGAGTACGGTCGGCACGGCAACGTCGCGACGGAGATGCAGGCCTATGCCAACTTGCACCTGGAACGTTCCTACGAGTATTTGCTTTCTGCTGCGTATTTCAACAACTACCAGACCAACAGGCTTGGCTTCAGCAAACTGTTCAAGAAGCTGTCTGATGAGGCTTGGGAGAAGACCATTGATATCATCAAGCATGTTACTATGAGAGGTAAGTTCCAGTCAAGGTTGATCTAATGTTAATTTTTCATTTTGGATCCAGACATTTCACTTCGAGTGAAAGATGCTGAATGAAAGAGTGGTTGTATGTAGCGTATATATCATGTATAGAATGGACAGAAAAAAAATGCGCCTGCATCACCGTACACTTAATAGAAGTGAAACTTCTTAAACAATTGTGTAAGAGACAGAGAGAGTTATATCTTTATTCGCTCTCATGTAACGAAACGTGCCTAAACGTGAAGCTTCCTTGAAACGCTCTCAATTCTCGACCAATTATAGATAGCCCGCTGTACGTCTGAACGGACATACACGCTGACTTTCATCATGCATTTAGCCGAAAGACGTCCACTACTGGATATAGGCCTCCCCCAACCACAGACACTTCGGCCGGTTCTGTGCTTCCCACATCCAGCGGATTCCTTCGGCCTTCACAAGGTCACGGTCCACCTTGTGGGAGGCCTTCCAACGCTACGTCCTCAGGTACTCGGTCGCCTCTCCAGATCCTTTCGGCCCCACCGGCCATCTGTTCTGCGAGCAATGTGTCCTGCCCACTGCCACTTAAGTTTGGCAATTCTTCGGGCTATGTTAGTTACCTTGGTTCTGTGGATCTCTTCATTTCTGATTCGATCAAGTAGGGAAACTCCAAGCATAGCCCTCTCCATTGCCCTTTGAGTGACTGCAATCATTGTACCGATAACCGTTACAGTAAATGACCAACACCTCTGGAGGCTCTCATTGCGCGGCTGGGTCACGGGCTTGATTCAGAAAGCAGTACTTCTGGATACGGCACGCATAGTGAGCAGGTTCCTCTCTAGAGCCCTAACCACCGGCAGTTTGGACCCTGTTCCTGATGGGCCACTATATTAACACTAACATTAACATTATAATAAATAAAAAAACATTATATAAAAACATTATATTATAATGTTTTTATATAATGTTTTTTTAATAAAAACATTTAAAAATGTAAAAATTATAATTGTAAATGTAATAAAGGACAACACTCACAGGTGACGAGATGAACTTCGACCAGCGCAGCACAATAAAGGTAGAACGCAAGAACTATACCGTGGAACTCCATGAGCTGGAAGCGCTCGCCAAAGCTCTGGACACGCAGAAGGAGATCGCAGAACGCGCGTTCTACATCCACAGGGAAGCTACGAGGAACAGCCAGCATCTGCATGACCCTGAGGTAGGCATAACATTTGTGAAGACATCCTTCGCCTGCCTTTCAGCTCATTATTTTACCCTTGCAAGCAGCAACCCAATTGCAACCTTATTGGAACGACAATAAAGACCAAACTCCAGACTCCGGGCTGTTACCAAGTAATACTTAATGAAAAAACCCAAAAACACTTGCGGACCAGAGATAATGACATTGATATTTCGATTTCAGATCGCCCAATACCTCGAGGAAGAATTCATTGAAGACCAATCCAAGAAGATCAGGGAGCTCGCCGGTCACACCACCGACCTCAAGAAGTTCATCACTTCCAACCACGGACAAGACTTGTCTCTGTCCCTGTATCTCTTCGATGAATACCTGCAGAAGACTGCCTAAGTCTAGCGAGCCGGAAAAATATAGTTTTAGTATAGTTATGACATCTGTTTCACTTTATAATATCTTAAATTGGCATATTAGGCGTTCAAAGTATCTTATTAGTGTAAAAATAAACATTACTGGTTGCACTTTGTATATTTTTGAATACTTAATTATAGATCATCCACTCACAATTTAGGCGCCATAAAACCTTTTGACATTTGCCTAAAAAATACGCCATCTTGGAAAAAAGCGCGCAAAAGTGAACCATAACCTTTTACTCCACTACAAATTAAAATAAATCAGTTTTTTTTATCAACATTATTATTTTTACATTTGTGTACAAAATTAGGCTGTTAAAATGTGATTATATTTCCAATTAAGTTTACCCCCATTTATATTGTAAGCGATATAATATTATAAAACTAAGTTGTTTAACAAAACGTATGTAGATTATTCACATATTTTCAAATAAAAGTTTTCATTTGAAATTCATTTTATTTTATTGTTGTTTTTGTTATCCCTTATTTTTATTAATTTCCTGTTTAGTAGTCGAAATCTTCGTCTTGGTGGCCTGTCGGAAATGGCTACAATGAATAAAATAAAACATTCGTGTGGAAATCGGGTGTCATATGGGCATGTTATACGGAGGAATGAGGAAAATATCGTGAGGAAAGTTTTCAGTATGAATGTCGATGGCTGTAAGAGTAGGGGACTTCTTCTTAGCGTGGCGATAGCAATCTAAATGCACTCTGCCCAGAATTCGGCTACTTGTTTAGCGCCATCACTAGCGTCCATCTTCACTCCAAGCGTACGTACCATCGCGGCCTTTTCCACCTGATCACTTAACATTTTTTTTTGCCTAAATCCGGCGCGGCGGCGGCGCCAAGACACACACAAATAACCATAGAAAAAATAAGAGTTGCAACCTGCACTGCACAGCTTAGTGGACGCATTACGTGTACTCTTGTGAATTATACGGACGAATTATTTAACCTTGGCGCGCTTACTAGAGAGCGCTTCTATTTTTTGAATGCAAGCAAAAATGAACTTAGTGGTGGTCAGGCTGTTTTCTTCTAAACAAAAACCAAATACAAAATAATTGACACCGTATTCGAAACTCGCTGCACTGTTAAGGTCGATTTACATCAAACGAACACAGAGCTGGAACAAGAGCATTCTTTCGTGGTCTTTTAGTGTAAACGAAAACTCGTATTCAGCGTTTACATCAAACGAACAAAGAGCTAGAGGTAGAACAAGTATATACAATCGCTAGAACACAAGAACGCTTTGAAGAGACCGCTCAGGGGCGCGAGCACGTTCGAACACGCAAGAACGCTCTAAGCAACTGTTCGCACTCTCTAGTGCCATTTACATCGAGCGAGCGAGTATTCTAAGAATATTCCATAGAATCTTTGCGAACGCACTAAGAACAACGAAAGAATGCTCTACGCCTGTTTACACTAAAATAATTTGATATAGTGGCATGCAACACGAGTTATTTTATTACCAGCCTGCACTACAGGTCGACTTTAGCAGACAACCTCAGTATCCAGCCATAGTTTGCAACGGACGTCGACTGATTTAAAGAAAGTGTGCCTGCTTCTTACACCCTATATTTGGCGCCAACCAACACAACGGCTAAAATGAACTAAAATGGATAAATGAAAAAACAATTTATGAAAATAAAAATATTTATTTCACACAAAATCTTGGATAAAAGTAAAAAAATAACATGATTTCTTTATGTTAGGTACATTCAGCAACAAAATTCGGTTAAAAAGATTTTTTTATAAAAACATTTCAATAAGTTCCTAATAAAAAGAAACAGACTTTTTGACTACATGAAATACTTTGTTAAATTTAGGCGATTTTTTTGGACATTAGTGAAGGGAATTCTTGAGGAAATTGTCTAGAATCACCAACCCGTCTTGAGCAAGCGTGGTCAATGCTCGTGCCTTCTCTGTGTGAGCAGATACCTTTGTCCTGCAGAAGGCCAGTAATAGGCTGGTCTGAATTGTTGGGAGTCGGTCTTCAGTTCAACTCACAGATTATAACCACGCTTCCCAACCTGGAGGGGTGACAGACAGAATTCTGGGCTCTGTACAATGTTGCAAAAGACACAATACCTGTAAAAAAAAGCAGGATTTTATGTTACAAAGAGAAAAAGAAATAAATAATATACAAGGTCAAGTTAAATTAGCTAACGAAACTCCGCAGACATGGGTTACAGAAAAGAAACGAAAGGAAAAAGATATGTTTTTTTTTGTGATTTTCAACCGCTCATAGTATAATTACTTGAAGTAAGTATAAGTTGAGAAAATCAGTTTAAAGGTCATAGCACACTTATCAACTGGGAAAGGGATCGTCTGCGTATCAACTCGAGCCATTCAGTATTCTTTGTATGAAACTCCCTACTGCAACGCACACTAATCGGAAACGTAACGTAATCGCCTCGCCTCGGGACAAGCTCACGAACCGCGGTGCGGTGCGTTACGGCACGTCGTCCCCGCGCTTACGTCTCTCCGTACCCGAGCTTACGTCTCTTTGTCCACACTTGCCCCTCTCACCCCTCCCACGCCTATTTGCAGCACCATCAACCAGCGGTCGGCGAGCCGTACGCGGCGTCGCCTAGCCGTAGCCGAGTCAACGTATCGGAGCTTCTGATCCGCTTTGGTTACGTGGTTACATTAGGTTGACGCCTGTTTGACGGCGAGGCGATACGGTGACGATCCCTTTCCGAGTTGATATGTGTGCTATGACCTTAAATGTCACCGTGAAAACTTAGCTGTAATGAGATGTCAAGTGTCAAAATCAAAAGTCATTTATTCAAACTAGGCTGAGAATCAGCACTTTTCGAACGTCAAAATTACAAAAGACAGTCCCCCAAAACGCCCGCCCTTCACCACTTCCTAGTGCTTTCGCTGGGGAGAAGAAGTGGCGCAACAAACTCCCTAGCAGCGCAGCTGTCTGTTCAGTTATAAAATACTCGACTGTATACAAAGCTAGATCTGCAAAGTATCTAATTAACATTACAGGACACAGAACATTCAATAAAATTATTTGCCATATGTTAGCTAGCCACGCCAATATACCAACAAATACCATAAAAATCTATACGTACTCAAGCTAAAAAAAATACTAAATCAAAAGTAATAAAAAAATTAAATAAAAGAAACTACCTAAATAAAAGCCTCCAGGTATAAAGGGCGTGACAACTTACATATTTATGCAATGCTGGGTTCTGTTCACATAGCTGTCACTTAAGTCACAAATGATAAACTAGGACCAATCTGTCAATCCGTCATCAGTGTAATAACAGCTCATTTCGCCTAAGTTTTCAAGGTAAGATCTTTACAGAATATATCGGCTGTGTTCTACCACTAGATATATTATCTGTAAAATAGCTGGACAGTTTTTTTTTTATTTTTTGTAAATGTCCCTCATTATAGTTTGAAGTAGGTGAGGTTTGGAGGTGTTTAAAGAAAAATTGATAAATCTGATAATGTAAAAGTGCTTTTATCTATGGGATTTTTGTATGAATTATTTTAAATTTGGACAGCACAACGTCTGGTCAGCTAGTGTCGTCATCTGCCTAGCCTTTTCCCAACTATTTTGGGGTCGGCTTCCAGTCTAACCGGATGCAGCTGAATACCAGTATTTTACACGGAGCGACTGTCTATTTGAAATCTACAACCCAGTTACTGGGTAATACGATACCCCTTGGTAAGACTGGTTGTCAGACTTTCGGGCTTCTGACTACCCTGGTCTGGTCAGCTAGTGTAAATAATAAAAATAATGCTTACTTGCTCCTCAACACTGTATACATCTTTTGGTACAAAATTCTCAAAGACTTGATCCAATAACCTCACATATTCATTTCTATATTTCTTTTCAGATTGATCAATACATTCCCTTGTAATTTCATAAGATACTGCTATTCCTTGCAAAATGTTCTTGACGTGATTCAACTAAAAATAAACATTTATTTATTTAGACTTCAGCAGTGCGATTCTGTAACCATCTCACCGTGAAAACTTAGGTGAAGTGAGCGTGGAGTAGCTGTCATTAGTGTCAATCCCTATAGCATCAGATGGAATGACAACTCACTTCACCTAACTTCTCACGGTGAGATCTAACAGAATCGACCGACTGGCTCACAATAAGGAACAAAGGCTAACTTAGCGGATAATACATACTCATTAACACCAGAAAATACAAAAAGTTTCAGGATGAAATTAAAAACTTGCGACAAATTAAAATAGGAGTTGCTGTATAACTGTTACATAATCATAATAAATTGTCAAAAGCCAAAGCATTTATTTCAAATAGGCACATAAAAGGCAGTTTGTCTTAAAAAATCGTGTAATTAACGTCTTACATAGTGCAAACTAAGTTATTGCCTTCAAGTTATTGCATTTATTTTTTTCAAAATTATTATTACCAATAAGAAAATTAAAGTATCAATTTTACGCCAGCACATCATGCTATTACAATCTATCAAATTTATTTAATAGATTTTCAAGTTTATCGCTAACGCATAAGGTTCAAAGTTGATTGGGAAAATTTGACAGTTTCGGGTAGCTTGATGTGCTAGCGTCTGTAAATTCCTTTCCTTAATAACTCCTCCCCCTTTGCCTAGCCTTTTCCCAACTATGTTGGGGTCGGCTTCCAGTCTAACCAGATGCAGCTGAATATCAGTATTTTACACGGAGCGACTGCCTCTCAGACTTCGACAACCCAGTTATTGGGTACCTAATACGATACCCCTTGGTAAGACTGGTTGTCAGACTTTCCTTAAGGGTCAGTTCAGACCGCAACGCGACGCAGCGCGCAGTTTTCAAGATAGCAATACATTTATAGACCTTATTTAATACACAAAAAGGCGCACAATTCAGTGAGGTGGGCCGCGCGGCGTAGCTCGACGTAGTAGACACCACCACACTGAATTGTGTACTTTTTAGAGTAGTAGATAAGGTCTATAATTGCTATCTTGAAAACTGCACGCCGCGTCGCGTCGAGTCGCGGTGTGATCTGACCCTAAGGCGACTCCGACCGCTTAGTGGCGCCCTCATCGTTTGTTTGGTTATTTCTTTAATTTTAGAATGAAAACGCTGAAAATAAGCACGTTAAGTTGTGCTGCACAAGATTATACGTTAATATTATTATAAACGGTAGTTTTACATTGTTTAGTTTTATTATAATCAAACGTGCTT
Organism: Gortyna flavago; assembly: GCA_963669345.1. Lineage (NCBI taxonomy): Eukaryota > Metazoa > Arthropoda > Insecta > Lepidoptera > Noctuidae > Gortyna > Gortyna flavago. The sequence continues at coordinate 3,734,128 of OY770155.1, read as the reverse complement.
ATTTTCATTCTAAAATAAAATAAATAACCAAACAAACGATGAGGGCGCCACTGCGCGGTCGGCGTCGTCTTAATAACATGCTCTAAATTTACTTTATAGTACGCTCAATTAGATATTTTAATCTGTCGCACCTATTCAATTTCATCCTGTATAATATGCCGTGGCCAGATCTTAGAATTGATCATTTCATGAAATGGTTGTGTTTAATGAAATGGCCAGCTAAAATTGATCATATCGTTTAAACGTCAACGTTTTATTAATCGTTACACAAACACATATCATTATATGTCAGTCGACGTTTGGCCATATCATAGATTTATGGGATTATCATAGAGTTATGGGATACAAAAAAAAAACACCTTGTATAAATAAATAAATAAATACATGGTGCTCAAACATAACTGGCGACATATGGGTGTATTATGGGTACACACCTCCGCCACCTCTGCCAGGTGTAATGTTACGTCACTGTCTACAAATACTACAATAAAGGATATTCATACCTCTTTAAATTCCGGTCCCAACCAATAGAATGATGTCTTTATAAATGCTTCGTACAGTTTTTGTGATTCTCTCAAACATAACAACATATTTTGTAGACTGCTTTCCAGCACTGAAAAAAAAAAACAAAAAAAAACTGAAATGCTCTTTAATCCTTGATGAAACTCCACTTTTCATCGCCATCATCAGATTATCATCTTTGCAATGGCTTTATTCTAATTTGTCGATTATCGGGAAAAAAAGGTTTCGTACGTCAAACCTGTGAGCGACAGGAGTATTACTGATCGGGAATATTCGGGACATAAGACTTATGCGGGTGAAACCGCGGGGCGCAGCTAGTGTTTAATAAATTATGGTGAAAATAAAAACAGATAACAGCAGTAACATAAAAATGTCTAATAGAAACTATTTGTACGAAATTAGGATGGCTCTGAAGCAGCTTAAAAACAAGGCGCCAGGTGATGACGGAATTCCGTCATAATTATTGTTTTTAAAGAAGCTGCTTTATAGCCTGATTGATATTTGAATTTATAACCGATAGACTGGTTGTCAGACTTTCGGGCTTCTAAAATCAAAAGTCATTTCTTCGAATTAGGCTGAGAATCAGCACTTTTCGAACGTCAAAATTACATAAGACAGTCCCCCGAAAGCTTTTCATCACTTCCTAGTGCTTTCGCTGGGGAGAAAATGTCACACTTCTTCTGACTATCGAAACCGTAAAAACTGTCAAAAACTTACCCATTCCTGAAATAAAATATTACCTTTAACATCACACACAGCTAGGACATTAGCCGTGAGCCTAGCGGGGGGTAGCTCCTGGGAGCCATACTGGAAGATGGACGCCCAGTCGACGCCGCACACGCCGCCGTCCCGGACGCTGTACATTATGTTCTGCAAATGACGGTCACCTACGCCTGAAATACCGAATAGAAATGAATGAGTAGGAAAATATACAGTATTAAAAAAAAATGGAAAATCCAAAAGTGCACGACTCATAATGCTCATTTGATCGTATAAAAAGCCATAGATAGATATTACAACAGTTAGTTTTTCATCATAAGTGTGTTGCTAAGCGCAAATCTCGAGAGCAGCTGAACCGATTTCGCTAATTCTTTTTTTATAATATTCCTTGAAGTACAAGGATGGTTCTTACGGAGAAAAATTTAAAAAATTGCCTGCGGGTAAAAAAAAAGGGTCAATTGCTTATGCAGGTGAAACCGCGGAGCGCAGCTAGTATAATTTAAAAATGAATCACTAAATGTGTTGCTAAGCTCAAATCTCGAGACAAGGTTAGTATGAAAGAAAAAAAAAATTGTTCGAAAAAAAAATTGCACCCGTGCGAAGCTGGGGCGGGCCGCTAGTTAATTATAATAATTAAACTACTTTGAATAAAAGAGCCATTTTAAATAGGGTTCCTGCTATGGCTGTCTAAATCTGTAGAAATTACTCCCCAGCAGTCTTTATTTTCCTAGTAATTTCGCACCAAGAATTTCCAGCTTGGGTAGTCGGACGATCCTTTCAGATTTTTAATACCACTTATGTCAACTTCAGCTGACATAATTGCGATTTCGTAAGTTTTACAGGCACACAATTTTATAAATATTCAAACCACTCAACTTATTAATTATGCTCCAGCTCTAGGCCCATAACTTATTGGAAAACAGTAGCATTAATAAGAGCAGCAGTGGTGTGATATGTAGCGGTATCTACAACGCCACATGCAAACAACGCGTCATACTGACGTCACGTACAATCCTGCATCTCGCAAGCACAGTTTACCGCGCAACTAGCATAGATATAACGGCCTGACACAACACCCGTTTGGTCGTAGGATCCTCCCTTTTCTATAGAGTATGAATGAACTTTACACCCTGATCCTCATACCTCCATAGTTACTATATTTTTAGGAAGACGGAGATTTAGAGTTACGAGGCTACGCTGATGCAGATTGGGGAAGGGCAGTCATTCACAGAATTAATTTTCATGCTAGATAAACAAAATAAGATGATAAAGTACTTACCGAAAAGCCAATTTAGGATGGTCATAGAGCCCAACGTATCTTCAAATGTTCGTTTCTTGGTTATAAACTCTTTTACACAGGAACAGTTGTTTTCTATAGAACTCCTGAAATGTTTTTGTGAGCTTGAATGTAATAAAGGACAATTGCAAAAATACATTTCTTTGGCGTAGACAGACCAATAGCCAGGTGACTGTACAAGTACAACCAACAAAAGAGCGAGGGAATGACCTGCGGTGTTATTGGGTAACACACTGAAAGTAGCAATGGAATTCATTTCATTTCATTTGACAGTTCAACAACATTCATTGCGTCATTTACGTTGTTGAGCTGACAAATATTTCGAGCATATGAAGCAATGGATTAGCATTATCCTTCAAAATGATATATAGGGTGTCCCAAAAGGTTACGTAGCTGGGAAGGGGGGTAATAGGGGTGGTCACAAGGGTCCGCAGAAAAATAAAATAAAAAAAATAAATCCCCTCTGGGTATTTAAAAAAATAAATTGCATTTTTTTTTTAACTAAAAATTTTACTCCTTGTTGGGACGTAGCTGGGAAGGGGGGTGATAGGCGTGGTCACAAGGGTCACCAGAAAAATAAAAAAAATAATCCTCTCTGGATATCTATAAAAATAAATAGCATTTTAAAAAAAAACTAAAGATTTTACACCTTTTGGGGCTATTTTGCTAACTGTACCTTTTTTTTTCTGGTGACCCTTGTGACCTCCCCTATCACCCCCCTTCCCAGCTACGTAACCTTTTGGGACACCCTGTATACATATTGTGATAATGCAAATAGGAAGGATAAAAATATTCAAATTTAGGAATAATTATTGAAGTAATATGACAAACTATCGTTTTATTTACTCGTCTTACTGATAGCTCGTGAGCAGCAGTAGCTCAGTGGAAACGACCGTGACTTGCGAGTTGTAGGTCGTAGGTTCGAACCCTGAAAGTCGCTTTAATCTGTGTAAATTATTTCATCACCACTGCTCTCAAAACGGTGAAAGAAAACATCGTGAGGAAACCGGCATGTCCTAGAACCAAAAATTCTAAGACATGTGACATCTACCAACCCGCACTGGACCCGCGTGGTGGATTACGGCCCACTCCCTCTCACTGAGAGGAGGCCTGTGTCCCAGCAGTGGGAACATTATAGGCTGATTTTGCTACTGACACCTGATGAAGCTCTCACAGTACTTACCTCAATATATAGGGTGTAACTTTATCACACTTAGCAGTATATTGCTCCAAGGCTAGCGAAGGCGCCAGTATTAGCTTTTCATAGCCCGCCTTGGTTACTGCAACTGAAATTATAAAAGTTAACTACTTAGATAAAGCTGGTGACAGAAAACTCTACATTAACCCCCTTAATAATAAACGCATTATATCAGATGAATAGTTACACACCGATTTCTCTCTTTCAGTCGTCAGTAATTTGACTTTCGAAAGAAGAAGACAAAGTTTTGTGTAACTATACAGACGCTCATCATCTGCATAAGTAAAGTCTATTTAAACTTATGTTTCAAATTCATCATCTGCCTAGCCTTTTCACAACTATGTCGGGGTCGGCTTCCAGTCTAACCGGATGCAGCTGAATACCAGTAATTTACATGGAACGACTGCCTATCTGACCTCCACAACCCAGTTACTGGGTAATACGATACCCCTTGGTAAGACTGGTTGTCAGACTTTCGGGCTTCTGACGACCCGTAACGACTGTCAAATATCCACGAATGACAGCCGGGACCAACGGCTCAACATGCTTTCCGAGGCACGGGGGTATCACACCGCCAACTTCCAAACTCCGGGCTGTTACTAAGAAATTCCTAATGGAAAAACTCAATAACACTTTGCCCGACCCGGGAATCGAACCCTTGAACCCCACGCTCAGCAGTCGCGCTTGCGACCACGAGACCAACGGGGCAGTCTCATGTAATAGGGGGCGACCCTATTGCCATCAACCGGGCACAAATCCAGACTCCGGGCTGCTTCTGAGAAATTCCAGATAGAAAACCCGACCCGGAATCGAAGCTAGGACAACTAGAACTAGACCAACGAAGTAAAAATGCTTACCATTTATATCATGTTTTTCTTCCATTAAATCTCTCAGTCTAATATGGTCTTCTAAATATTCTATAATGGCTGAATCATCGCTCAATGGAGTTACCTGTAAAATGATACACGAACTATTTCACCGTCAAAGAAAGCTACATCATTAAAAGGATTGTAGCGGTATCTACGCGGTTGTTGCATAAACTTTTTTTTTTTAATCTACAATCGCTACATGCGACCTAAGCGTCATACTGACATTACATGAAATCCTGCATCTCGCAAGCAGAGTTTACCGCGCAACTAGCATATATACAACGAGCCGACATGAATCATCGGGCAGTTGCCCGCCAGACACGACACCCGTCTGGTCGGAGGATCCTCACGTTTCTATGGAGTATGAGAGAACTTTACACCCTGTTCCTTAAAACTCTAGGATGTTTTGGCGCGCGGTCAAAATTAGAATTAACAACTTTTCAGTCACCGGTGCAACTTTCAGACTTCCTCTTATGTACTCAATTCTTATTCTAGCCATTCGTGTAACACCACACATCCCTCTTAGCATTCTCATGTCAGCTACATGCAATTACTTTTCATTCATCCTTTTTGTGGTCCAACATTCTGATCCAACAATACTTACATTGTAACTCCTAACTCGTAACTCCCGGTTCATACCCGGTAAGATGGCCGCCACTCTTTGGACGGACGCGTCGCGATACATCGGCTCCCCGCTCTTACATATGAACCGACGCGTCGCGCCGTTCGATAGTAATGCTTTTAACACGCACGGACGACGGATTGAGTCTGTGAATACTGATATCTGAAACAAAATACAACGCTTGTATTCTGCGGAGGGGAAAGCAGAGATACATTTTAGTAAAGGCGCCATCCATAAATTACGTCACACTCACACGTCGAGGGGAGGAGGGGGTCAACAAAGTGTGACATGGTATGACAAGGGCGGCGGGGGGTGAGACATAAGATCCGTGACTTTAAATCTAAAATATAATTCTAAACTTCATCTCTAACGAAAAACTTTAAAATATTATTATTTACTCTTTTAGAAGAGTAAACAATAATATTTTAATGTTTTTTGTTGGGGATGTTTCAGAAAAGCTGCAGACGGCTGATTATTTTTTAGTACCTAATTACGATATTGGTCTCATAGGGAAAGTTGTTCAGTTTGATAGTCTGTACCACACCCTTAAACTTGACCATACTTTTCTGATACACGCTGTATATTTATAAATTCAATAAACTAGGGATAGCTTTTTTTTTTCAAATTTGATTGTGTTCGAGTGCTGGCCAAACCGATTAGGGTTCATTTTTTTTTCTGTAGGTGTATAATAACTTACTTGCTCCGCAAACTTCACGACGTACACGTTGGGGGGTAGTCGCAGTAACCTCTGTAAATGAACCCTCTTGCGATCCAAGATGGCCGTCGAACACAGATCCGGACAGAGCTGTGATAATCTTAGTGTTGTTCTCTGAGGTTTTGACCGTAGTTCCTCTATTATCAGTTTTAATTCTGTCGCTTTTTTGTCTGAGAAAACAATATTTACATACATTAAACTCATAACTTCACGCCACGTTCCCATGGGGGTAGGTAGAAAGTACAGACCGCCACCTGTCCTTACATACTCCTTTTCCTTCGTTTACGTTCATATATTTGGCCATACACGCAAGCCGGTTGCTATTAGAGAATATTTATGTTTTTTTTTTTTTGTAAAACTACGGTCTGCCGAGATAACCAGTGAAAAAAATTTCGATACTGGGATTAACTGGTATCGTGATACTCAGTAACTGGGTTGTGGAGGTCAAGTAGGCAGTCGCTCCATGTCATATACTGGCATTCAGCTGCATCCGGTTAGTCTAGAAGCCGAACCCGACATAGTTCGACAAAAACTAGGCAGTTGAAGATGAATGATTCATACCAATTTCAGTCATATCTTTATAAGCATTGAGTTTATTTTCAATTTGTTTAACAATTGATAGACGGACCAGCCTTAAGAAATGTTAATGCTAATACATACCAATTTCAGTCATATTCTCCAAGGCATAGAGTTTATTTTTCATTGTGTTTAACGATTGATAGTCGGTGCCACCGTGTTTAGTTTCGAAAAGCCTGGTTTTCATCCTGTTGAATATTGTGTTCCATTCTGTTTCGTCTAGAACTGAATATTTTAAAGTATTAGGGTAATGTGACACAGCAGCAACCTTGTGCCACAAAGGCTAAAAAGCCGAAATATTTTGTTCTAGTATATTCTAGTTACGGAGATATTAAAGGTCAAAGTTTTTCTGACGTTTTTAAAAGAATTTTAAATGTTATAACTATGATATAGCTTAACTTGAAAAACTCCCACAACCCCTGGAGCTTACTTTCTAAGTCGTATATGGGCAACGTCTGGCCCGCGGGCCGGATGCGGCCTTATCCGACTTTTGATCCGGCCCGCGAATTATTTTCAAATCGCGCGTGAAAAAAGGATATTAATTCTCAGTTCAAACCAACAGGAAAGAAATACTTGCATTCTTCCAGGTAGATTCAAACAAAACGCGAAAAAACTGATACTTTTATGATAGATGTCCACCGCTTGTTTTGCGCACCTTATTATATTGCGGTGTCTACAAGCAATGTATAAAAAAATGTTGTAAATCACAATTTTATCGCAACTCACTCGTCTAATATCTACCTCTTATGTACAGTCAACAAAAGAGATAAGTATCGTCGGATATAGTTGAAGTTTAGTAAGAAATCGATGGTAGTTCTCGAATAAAATTTTATTTTATTAATAGAAAACAGACAGCTCATTTATCAAATTAAATTTCAGTCAACAACATCTATCGGTTTTTTATCTCTTTTGATGACTGTACCTATGGCCCGTGACTTCATTAGTGATCTATGGTCTGGCCCGCAACTTTCTGAAGGTTGCCCATCCCTGCTCTAAGTCCTTCAATGAAGATACGGGTCATATACTTACTATTTCTCCGTAATTCACTACAATATTGTAGTAAGGAATAGTTGGCATCGCAGATTAACTGAAAATACTCCTTACAGACGTCTAAGTCTGAATCCTGCAGCTTATCCAAATAGTTCTCATTTAAAACGTTTATTGGCAACACTGCTAGCACTTTTTTGAGTATGGCAATACTGAAGAAGTCTAGGCGATTGAAGACACGGTATATCTGAAAAATAGGTAGTAAAATTATTATTACTGAAAAGTTTTAATACAGATTAATTAGTTTAGCATTGTGGGATTCATTTGCACCCGAAATGCATACTAGGATGATTTTTGTTCTGTGCAGTACAGTACCCGGCGATAAATGTTGCACATCGACCTTTGGAAAGAGACAATCGGCTAATTTCGGCATCGTAGAGCGTTATCTCTGTCGCACACTACCTACGTGACGTTTTGTCAGTCGTTTTTCAGGTGCGATAGAGTGCGGTCGCGTCCAGTTCAAAATATATATTTAGAGTTGTTAACACCCCCAAATTTAAATAATTTGAAGTTGTACTATGGCATCTTTAGGAACATGTTTTTTTTTTATTTTATTTTACCCCAACCTAAAGCCATCACTTATAGAAAAATTGGTGTATTTTATACAAAGAATAAAAAGAATTATCAAAAGAAGCAAATCATAATTGTTTTAAGAGCCATTTCACGTTTTCGCGCGAATTTCCAAGATTTTAGTCGCCTAATTTACCGTCTTAGGTAATACTCTAACATTGTTGAACACATGTAAAAAAAAGACCAATCTTTCGTATTGATACTTCATGTAACACATTTACAAAAACTTATTTGTTTACTTTGTGGTGATTAATCTCCCACAACTAGTTTACTGAAAAATCATCGCAGAGTCAATTTCAGATTCCTATATCTATCATTAATATTTATATATTTGACAAAAAAAAACACAGAAAGCATCAGACATATAATTTTGTTGACACATAATGTAATAGAATATCGATTACTAATAACACTAATTAGTAAAAAAATAAAGTCTAAGGGCAATTTTTACGTTTTATATCGCTATTTTGGCTAGGTTTTTTGATTTGAATAAGGCATAATTACATTTAAAAAATCATGTCAAAATAAAGTATGTTCTTTAAAAAAACTAATTCTGAAATTTTATTAAAATCCCTTCATTTAATTAGACATAATATCGTTATTGACATCACTCTATTTAGAATAAATTACAATGCATCGGCGGGCACCGATTAGTACGGCGCGAGCGCCCATCGACGAAGGATCTATGCCAATTTTTCCCGCGTCCCGATTTTCGAGCGCACTTATCGTGAACGCATTATTATACTACGAGTACAACATTTTGATCCTCTTCGCATTTTTTTTTCATAAGGTAAGTGTTTTGTTTATTATCAATTAAAGTGTTACTTTAGTAGGTAGTTTGTAGAATAATTATAATATATTTTTGTGTTATTAGTTTTAGCAATGGGGCGTAAAGAATGTGTCAAAAATTGTGACATTGTGTCAAAAAAAGGAAAAATAAAAATTCTGCAGCTTTAGAGAAAGCAACAGAAGCGAGGTAGATATTTTATTTTTATTTGCAACTCATATACACAGTAATCGATCACATTATCGAAATGGACTATAGATCCGTAATTAAAATTTTAATAATTCTAAAAACAATATTGATTATTTTAATAATCATTTAATTATTATTGAATAAAAAAAATATTTAAGTAATTGTAGATATCGAAACTTGACAGCTATTTTGTTTTCATTTTAGAATGAGAAGTCGTGTGAATCGAGTAGAGGAGGATAGTACCTTTAGAAGAGACGACGTGCCGGGTACAAGTGAAAAATCAGATTCGACAATAGAAATTGTATTTATTTATTTTTATTCAGACTCGATCGTTAATATTTTTAGTACTTACTTTTAAATTTCTTTAAATTTCAATTAGATGTTTTAATGTTCCTTTTGTTTTTAGAACGATCACATTGTTGATGGCTGGCGTATAATTGATTTTCAATACTTTTGGAATCAATTAATAAATATAAGTGAACACAGAGAGAAGTTCGGCTGCAATTGAACTATTTGAAAATAGAAAAAGAGAAACAGTTGGGTCCCATGTCTAAATTTGACTTGAAGTGTATGATGTGTGGATCTAGCTTTGTTCTATAAACTACGGAGACTGAAACAACTGAACAATCAAGACTCGACCTTAATGCAGGAGCGGTATCAGGTGCAGTCATTACGGGAATTGGTCTCTCAAACTTAAATGAGATCAGTGCATCGATGGATTTGCCAACAATGCCATTTCGATTATACAGTCAAACACATGATGCTATTTTCGACATGTGGAAAACTGCTGCTGAAATGACAATGTTAAATGATGCCAAACAGGAAATTAAAGCGGCAGTATCTCGTGGCGATGTTAGCAATTCGGACCAATGATAGCGGTCAAAGCGGAGGCTTGTTGGGGCAAACGCTCTTACAAAAATAATTATTATGTTATAAATATATTAATATATAATGTCTGATTGTTTACCTGTTCAATTTTATTATACACTTATACATAACATATATTTGTGTTTTTTTATTAGTCTAGCAAGTTAGTAGACTGAATAAATAAAATCACTTTTTTTCATAAGTCTCTATAATACCGATCCAGCCTGTCCCTTGCTGTCCTCTTCCAGCGACGCCCTGAGCCGAGGTCCGAACCCCGCAGGGGGTTACCCTTAGCGCTGTCGCTTAGTTTTTAAGTTATTGTATGCCCTGGCTGGAGGCCTTAATTCGAGGCATCCACAGGAAAGTCCGGTTAAGCAGTAGCCATCCTCATAAAGGATGAACTGCGAGATGCCATAGTTAAAAAAAAAAAAAAAAAAAATCATAAGTCTCTAACAAAGGTGCATTACAATCATGACGGCTCAAGATTGTTTAGTCCGTCTCGACACTCGCGCTACACTGTTTGCATTGTGTATGTGTGGATAGCTACGCACACATACACAATGCTGCCGTCTTTTACCTAAACTCGAGCGTCAAACTTTTGTGAAATGGCTCTTAACAGCTCCTAATAGATACCGGACTGTTTGTATTTCGTGCGACAGAAATAACGCTCTGCGAAGCCAAAATTAGCCGATTGTCTCTTTCCAAAGGTCGATGTGCAATATTTATCGCCGGGTACTGTATGTTGCGGGAATACAGTGTACGTGCAATCCGTTACGCAGTTACAACGTGATCACACAGAGTGACACGAAAAGCTTACCTGTTTAAGTAAACCCTTAGCGGTTACATCACTTATAGTAGTTTCAAAATAGGCGAGTCTATTCAACAATGTAGAAATCAACAAGTTACAATCTGTAGCTAAATTGTGATCCAGAACTTTATCAATGATCTCTGTCATTCGCAGAATAATGTTATTTTGTGATGATTCATCTGAAAATGAAAGTTCGACAAGATAAAGAAAATGCGTTTATTTGCGGTGAAACACAAAAAAGAACAAGTTTGGGGAAAATATGCGTCGCATCCACGCAAAACGGCCATCGCTCAGCATAATGCTACGACCTTATGCGAGACAGAGCCCCAGCGCTGGTTTTCAGCGACCGCTGGCGTTTACGTGATTACGTCACCGGTGCAGCAGATGACGTATAAATAACACAATAAGAAAAAAAATTGGTAGTTCTAAATGTTTATGTATAAATACAATATTTATAAAATGGTAACATTCCGGGCAAAGTCTCCTGCGCCGCCGGCCTGTAGTATTGAAGTTTTGTTATTGTTTTTACCCCGAATATGATCACATATATCTGACTAGCTTCCGCCCGCGGCTTCGCCCGCGAGGTATGTCGATAAAAACTATCCTATGTCCTTCCCCGGGATGCAATCTATCTCTCTGCCAAATTTTATCGAAATCGGTTTAGTGGTTTAGGCGTGAAAAGGTAACATACAGACAGACAGAGTTACTTTCGAATTTATAATATTAGTATGGAAGTATGGATAAACGTTGTATTTAACAATCGAGAAATATGCTTACCATTTTCTGTCCACAGTTCGTCATAATACAACATAGCCGTTTCGTACAAAGATTTCAAAACTTGTGCATTGTTCGATGTTATCAACCGTCCCTTTTCACGAATTATTTTCGTGCTTACAGCTTGCATTGCATCATCTAATTTACTTTTTGATATCGCTGAAAATGAAGGCCAATTATTAATCTAACATCATGTCTGTATTTACCCAAGTGGGGCTTCGTGGCTAAATATTAACAGCCGCACGGGTCTATTTTGAAGGTTAAGCAATGCTTGCCGAGGTCGGTACGTGGATGATTCGAGTGACTTTGTATTACAAACCGGAGGGAAGAGGGAGTGCACCTGTGTCTGCGCGCACACTTGTGCACTATAACATCTCCCGCGCCGAAGGCTAGTCTCCGTTTACTTTGGCCGCCGCCGTGGCCGAAATACTGTCTGGAGTACTTTATTTGTTACATACAGAGATTACTCCGTGCCTCGGAAAGCAAATTAAACCTTTGGTCCCGGCTGTCATTCGTAGATCTTTGGCAGTCGTTACGGGTATTCAGAAGCCCGAAAGTTTGACAATCAGTCTTGAGAAGAGGTAAAGATTTCCAAAGAAAAGTATGCCCTTCGGTAATCTTCGTGTTTCCGAATTAGCACGAACGGCGCTACTGAGTAACCACACACACAGAGGCAATGCTTCTAATACTTCTTCTCAGTAGTTCACCTACCTATCATTACCCGTTAGTATGAAGTTTTCTCTGTCGGGTTATCTCCTCCGGTCTCAGGTCGTCATTTGTCACACAAAATGTTTTTTGGAATTGCACAGAGTTGTTATTCTAATGGGTGTAACAATACACTTAACGGAGATGGGAGTCACTTGTATTCCCCGTCATTGTAATATTTTTTTGTATTGGCCCATACCTGGGACCTTCTGTTTACTGAAATATTGTAGGTCAAAAATCCAACTTTTAATGATGTTTTTTGTGTGTTAGATTGCGCTCTACCGCGAACAGCAACAAATTTCCACACCAAAAATAAAAGTCGTTTCCGAATGCGTTGTTGACGGCTATGTGATGGGTCTTTTTACACTCTGTATAATTTTGTCAACATGGTAATTAATACAAAATAGGCAAGTACTACCATGGTTATAACAGCTCTATATTAGATCTCATCATCGCGCGTTCGTATTTCCGAAGACAGACGATGATTCCCGAAGCGCATACTTTCTTTGGAAAATTGTATCGCGTTTTGTTTATAAAAATATGTAGGTACTTACATTTCAAATCGTGATGTAGATGCAGGATCAACTTTTGCATTGAAATATAAGTTTCAAATGCTGACTGCGTGGCACATCTAATTGTTACTTTTTCTAGAACAAATATACGAATAATAAGAATTAACATCTATACAAATAATAAAGCTGAAGACTTTGTTTATTTGTTTGAACCCGCTAATCTAATCCATAATTGAAGGCTATTTAAGGCGGGGCCCGTGGCTAAATAATAACAGCCGCACAGGTCGATCGATCAGGTTAAGCTACGCTTGCCGCGGTTGGTCTGTGGATGGGTGAACATCTTTACATATCGAGACCCCTCCGTGCCTCGGAAAGCACGTTAAGCCGTTGGTCCCGGCTGTCATTCGTGGATCTTTGACAGTCGTTACGGGTAGTCAGAAGCCCGATAGTCTGACAACCAGTCTTACCAAGGGGTATCGTATTACCCAGTAACTGGGTTGTGGAGGTCAGATAGGCAGTCGCTCCATGTAAAATACTGGTATTCAGCTGCATCCAGTTAGACTGGAAGCTGACCCCAACATAGTTGGGAAAAGGCTAGGCAGATGATGAATTTAAGGCTATTTAACATCACGCTAGGAGAAAAGTCAGAAAGAACGCTTAGCATAAATGAAGTAATAGCTCTGGCAGGCGATGCGATGCGATGAGTTGGGTTGGGGGAACAAGAAATTTCACGCGGACGAAGTCGCGAGCAGAAGCTAGTTAATAAAAAAAAACTATTTTAGTATAGTGATGCAAAAAGCCACATTACCTGCGGCTTCCAACGCCTTCTGTACCGAATTCAAGTTATTTTCTTTGAGACCTATTGTCCTGTATGCCTTCACTCTCTCTTGGACCCAAGGCAGGATCTCAACGTCTAGTAAACCCCTAAAAAAACAAACACACCAAAAGACTGCAATTGGTTGGACACCTAACCACCACCGCCATGGTTTGTTGGTTGGTTGGTTGGTTAGTTAGTTGGTTGAAAGAAAGAAAGAAAAATAGGTTTATTTGTTTACAGAAACACGTGCATACACAATGGTAACATTAATTCTAATAATAAGGAAAAATAAATAAATAAAAACAAAATATATACTACACACATCAAAAGTGTCTAGGGATCAACATATATTTTTGCAATAACTTTTCTCCTGATTGATATTAATTAAAATTTTCTTTAAGGATTCATCAAATAAAGTGTTTTCGTTTGTCACAGTAACGATAAACCAAGTCACCTTTGCATTAATAAAGAAATTTGCCATTTTCCTAATAAAGGGATTTTTGACATTTGAACCACTAACACAAAAGTTCGAAAAAAAGACTGAAATAACAGTTTTCTTTAAAATTTTATTGGGTAACTTAAACAATTAATAATCCGTGTTTCTACCGCGAACACTAACAACACAAGAACATCGGTTTGGCATACTCAAAATGAGTTCATCCAAATCACGCTGTGGAATGGCCGCCCATGTTCGTTGCAACAACAAAAAAAGGTCTTCTTGCGACTGGATACCCTCCATATTCGGCAGAGCTCTTCTCTGTAGCATATCCCATGCATGCTCAATCGGGTTCAAGTCTGGCGACTTAGCAGGCCAGGGCAGGACATTGATGTTAGCTGCGGCGAGAGTCTGTCTTACAACTCTTGCGGTGTGCGGTCGTGCATTATCATGCATTAACTGAAATAAGGGACCGATTTGCACTTGTAGAGGAACGATGACGTCTGATACAATCGTCTCAGCATAAATTTGAGCGTTGAGGTTGCCTCTGATCCAAATCAACTCAGTTCTTCCGCCGATCCAAATACCCGCCCATACCATGATGGTTCCACCACTATAAGGATGGACTTCCTGGCAGGATTTTAATCGCTGTTGGCGTCCAGGGGTTCTCCAGTGTCGTATACGTCTTGTATCCGGTCTCATACCAAAACGAGACTCATCAGAAAAGCACACGAAACGCCATTGTTCTTCTGCCCAATTTCTGTGTTCAAGAGCCCATTGATATCGAATCCTACGATTGTGCATTGCTATAGGTGGTACCCGTAGCGGTCTTCGGGAATGAAGGTTCACTTCATGCAAGCGGTTTCTGACTGTTTGGTCGCTAATTAAGTTCCCTGAAGAGTGATGAAGCCTCACGGCTAACATCATGGCGGTTATTGTTGGAGCTCTTCGAGTTAAGATTTGAATGTATCGGTCTTGTCTCCGTGTGGTGCAGCGATACCGTCCTCCATGGCGCTCAGCCACGGTACCAGTGCTTCGGTAACGTGTCCAAAGTCGACTGATAACACTCTGACTTGTATTCAGAGCTAAAGCCACAGTACGTTGCCGGGAACCAGCTTCTATCATTCCCACGGCTCTGAGCATTTCTTCCCTGCTTAAATGACGTCGCCGCTCCATAATAACGTTGGTTTTAATCAGTAGTAGGGAAACAGTAGCACTAATAATGTCTTCAATGCGTTGTATGTTTTTATAGGGAAAATATTGACAGCTGATTTTCATCTTTTACTCGAATTTGTTTCACAGTTCCTGATTCAAATTATGAAATGCACCAAAAAGGATCCATATAAATTTATAAAATCATAAATTTATTACAAAGCCACATCTCAATCTCAAGAAATCCGCATAAAAATGCTTGATCCCTAGACACTTTTGATGTGTGTATTTATCTATCTATGTTGGTTGGTTGTGAATGATTGGATATGTTGTTGCCTATTCTATATACCAGCTGACTTTATTTAACGTCTGGACGAAAATAGAGTTTAAAAGGTGAACGTAGCAGAAGCCTACCTACTATTTTATAATTATAAATTAAAAGTGCTTCCTCTTTCTTAACTCACATATTTTGCTGTGCCCGACAGGGTCCATGTGATCAAATTTTAAGTTTTACCACCTAAGTTTACATGTGGAATGCAATAAAGTATTGAGTATTGAAAATGGCATACTCTTTATTCCGGTCGATGCATTGCAGGGCTAAAACCGGCAGCTTCCTCTCATTAGCACGCTGGCACCATAACAGCTCATCTTTAGTGAAAGACACGCGCTCTTGACTATCCGAGTCAGATTGTTGGTTGTAGTATGCTGATCTGAAATAATAATAAATACAATAAATCTTCTGGACACGCTCGTGCCATCATAGACCTCATCCATCGGTTCCCATCAAGGTCAAGACCAGGACCATTCAGCAATAATAAAAAAATACATTTATTTCGCTCTCAAATACAACAAAGCATAATCACACTAATATTTTAAAGGCGAAAGTTTTGTATGTTTGTTACTTCTTTAGGCGCAAATGGCTGAACGGATTTGGATACTTACAGATAGCTTATAACCAGGATTAACACATAAGTTAATTTTTATCTCTATCTTCCCACGGGATCGAAACTTATGCGAGTGAAACCACGGGGCGCAGCTCGTTTGGAATAAATGCTTTGATTTGAGTTGAGTTTGAGAAACTCCACGGACACTCTTTTAAATCAAAATAATATGGTTACAAAGTATTGGTTACATCATTCACGTTAAAAATTATGCATGTGAGAACGATGCAGAACGTTAAAAGCGTCCGTAATGAAAAAAAAAAAAAACAATTGAAATAATATATAAATTAAATTAAAATAGTCATGGCAGCAAAGATATGACCAGTCCCTACTGACGGCGCCCGTTCACAGCATACCTTATCATAAGTCGACCCGCCCACTCCGCGAGACAGTCCGTTGAATTGATACTTCCAAACAGTTTTGCCTCGCTCTGATGCCATTGTATTGCTTCTATCACCTGAAATATATAACATCACGCCTGAAATCCCTGAAGGGTTAGACAGGGGTCTACCAATAGTACACCCACACATTTCGCCTGTTATGTTTGAGTCCTATGTAATAGGGGGCCAGCTTATCGCCATCAACCGGGCACAAATCCAGACTCCCGGCTGCTAATGATAAATTCCAGGTGGAAAAACCCAATAACATTTTGGCCGACCCGGGAATCGAACCTAGGACTAGTGGTGGTTAATAAAACGTATAGCGTCAAAAAATAGCACGCTATTTATTTATAGCATCTAGCGTTTGTTGTCCCGACTTTGACTTACGCGCTAGAAATATAACGTCTCAACAAACTAGGCGTCTCATATTCTAAACGTACACAGCGAGGCTAGAGCGGGATAGAATTATAGTTTTATAACTTTTATAGTCTCACTAGTCTCACTCACAGCGTCACAGCGCGTCGGGGCACTCGGGCGAAGTCGTGTGAACTCGGGCGGCAGTCGGCCGGTTGGATCGCGGTACCTGTTATTACGTACGCGTTGTTTTGTAAACAACCACGGCCCTCGCACGTTTTTTTCTAAATAATAATTTTGTTGCTGTGCAACATATAAGAACTACAGTACTGTAATTATAAATATAATAATTCTCATGTTTCGTACATACATTCGTCGTGCTATTGTTGTGTGTTCGTTTTTAATAATTGTAAATAGCTAGGATGTTACTGTGTGACAAAGTGAAACTGTGGATAGTGATTTGTAAATAAGTTTTAGTAAATACACCTATAATAAATAATAATTGTCTCACAAAACTTTTATAATAAAATTTAATCAATTTTATTATAGACAGTCCTAAGCCTGGAAAGTATGAAGGAAAGTTCATTGATCTATAACGCTTCATGAGATATTATTATATTCTTTCGTGTACAGCGCGTTGCGAGATAACTAGCGTGTTGCCAGATAAAATGATAATGTCTCCGCGTTCAGACTGCGGCCAAGTTTTGTAATAACGTGTTATAATGATAGCGTATAAAACAACGCGCTAGAAAAATATAGTTTATAGTCTATAACACGATTTTAGTTTAAAGCGGATTTGAACATCACTACCTAGGACCAAACGCTCAGAGCAGTAGCGCTGTCACTAATAGGAAGCAGCAGTATTGCGTAGTGTCATAGAATATATACGCTGAAGAAGGTGCGGACAGAAGCTAGTGGATTAATTAATGAAAGAAACATCAAAATTGGTTTATTAGTTTTGAGAAAATCGCGGACATACAAACATACATACATAAGGGTCAAATACAGAACCTACTTTTTTGAAGTTTTGTCCGTTTATCTGTTTGTCTACTCTAGTTACATATGTTACGGATTGGCGCAAAAACGGCTGAACGGATTTGGATGAAAAGTGGCACACAGATAGATTATAACCTGGATTAATACATTATGGTATTTTTAATCCTGGTAGTACGGACGGATGGACGACCTAAAGAAAGTGGCTGGAGTTGACTGGATGCGGAAGGTGGAGGACAGGGTGTTGTGGCGCAGTTTGGGGGAGGCCTATGTCCAGCAGTGGACTGCGATAGGCTGAGTTGATTGATTGAATCCTGGTAGTGCGTTCCAGTGCGATATTTTCCGTCATCATATACTTACAGCGGATGTAACAAAGTCTCTTTTCGGCCACTTTTCAGTTTGCTTCAGCCAACTTATTCTGTTCTGAGTAACTTCTTCAGGATAGTATGACGCCACCATTTTGTTGAACCAAAGCCCGTAATCTGTAATGTTTCAATTTAAATTTGGACTAAAACTTCGAGGTATATTAAAAAGAGGTCCATTAAAAAAAGAATCGTTAAAACCGGACTACTCTGTAATGTAAAAGTTGTTCCTTGGCATAAATAAAAAAAAAAAAACGAAAATACGACTTCAACTTGAGAACCTTCTCCATTTTGCGTCGGTTAAAAACGCAACAAAAATTACTTACCAAGTTTTTTATTTGCTCCATCAAAGTATTCTCTCAAGGAAACGGTAAATTCTTCATTTTTGGTCCACAGAGGAGGCAAGCTCTCTTCTATTTGTCTTTTATCTTGAAGCCTCAATTCATCCCAGTGTGATAACGATCCAAATACATTGATTAATCCTAAAAATATGAAAGTTATATTATATTACTAGCAGCGTCTCGCGGTGTCATCCGCATACGTTTCGATCCCGTGGGATAACGCGAGTGAAACCGCGGGGCGCTGCTAGATTACAAATAAATGATTTTGAATTTGTGTATTTAGGGTATGATGGCACTGTCAACCAGAATTAAAAAAAGAGACTTATATTTGCCCAAGTTAATTAACGATTACCTTGTAATGTAAATTCTTCATCTCTCATCGCGGCATCCGAATCTTCTTTAAACATACTGTAAGAATATTAAGCATAGAGGGTAAAATTTAATTAGCTAGCGAAACTCCGCAAACGTAAAAAAAACCTGATATTTACCGAATATAAAAAAACTGACTTTTTGAACTGATAAGTCAAGTAATATCGTAGTTGAGATAATATCAGTTCAAAAACTCCGTTTTTTTGTTATATTCCATTAGGAAACGTCAAAATCTTTGTAGAAGCACGGTTCTAATTAGCCGTTACCTATGAAGAGCCGGCAGAAAACTCCACGGTTACTCATTTATGCGATAGGTACCCATTGCGTTTGTGGAGTTTCGCTAGCTAATGTCATGTGATTCTTTAAATCAGAAGGGTAGGGTAGTCAAAAACCCAGAAGTCTGACAACCAGTCTTACCAAGGGGTATGGTGTTACCTAGCAACTGGGGTCCACACCCCAGTTTCTGTTCTGTGTGTTCTTTGTGTGTTCTGTTGTGTTTTCCCACATCAAAGTTTCTTAAGAACATTTTCGAAATGTCTTACTTTAAAAAAAGATAACTGGAAATCTCTGTTTCTATGGAAACTTTAATATCGGTCTAATTTGGCTGTAACACAATTTTTGAAACGAAAACGCTCAACTTTTTAGACCTTTGTATCCTGCTTATGCGTATGAAGTTTTTCATTTTGAAAAACAAGGGCTTGAAAGTTTGTATGAAATGCCGTACGTCGTAAACGCTCTTAAGGCCAAAGGAATAAGGATGTACCTAAACATAAATTGAGTTCTATCCCCGCTTCTAAGCTGTAAGTCTTCATATAATATGTTAGTATACAGGTACCCCTCACTGTAGGATACAGCTTGCTTCAATGCTTTCACTGATTCGGTAAATCTGAAATGAAAAAATTGACAACAAAGAATCAAAATATTTTGTTGTACGCTTTTTGCTCAGGTTCCAAGGCTCGCAGCGTGATTGTTTACGTTCAAAGTTGATCTGTCTATGAGATGTAAGCAAGTTAAAAAAAAAAAAACTACTTTAGGTAGGTATGTCAGACTCCATATTAAATCTTCAATCCTCTTTGGCAAGGAGATAGATCACTTCACGGGCGAAGGTGCAAGCAGAAGCTATAGGCCGACCGCATAACTGAGACGTTGCCTGAGGTAGCAGCGCAGTGCGGGAGGGGTGTGGTTACGTGATGCGAGAGCTCAGTGATTCGTCAACTTGTGACAACTATCACCCCTCCTGCACCGCGCAGCTACCTCAGGCAACGTCTCAGTTAAGCGGTCGGCCTATATAGTTTGAAGTACAGACGCCAGCACATCAACCTACCCGAAACTGTCAAATTTTCCCATTCAACTTTGAACCTTATGCTTTAACGACAAAGTTGAAAATCTATCAAAGAAATTTGACAGATTGCAGTAGCTTGATGTGCTGGCGTCTGTAGATAATATCATTTGACTTTGTGTGAACGTGGAATGAAACAAAAATTTATATTTACTTTAGTGAACTATTTACTTAATTGAAGCATCAGAAGGCCAATTCCCGTATTGAAAAACGTTCAACAGCTAGTTGCAATGTCATCTCAGCGACAATCGAATGTCAAAAACTTGTCAAAAATTTAGAAAAATTAGATATAAAGAATTTTTTGTATTGCTGTATGGGCCCGCTCTTGACCTCGATCACGCCTGATGGAAAGCGATGGATGAGGTCTATGATGGAACGAGCGTGCCCAGAAGTTGCCTAAGGCACTGGAACTCCCACGCATCGACGAAACAGCAGGCAGCTTGACGCCAGACTCCGGAATTTTTAAAGATAGAGACTGAGATCAGATTGAATTACGATAATTGCCCCTCTGATATCAGATTTGCTAACACCACTTACCCTGCTATTCTGCTTATATCCTTAACAAAGATCCTGCAAGCATCTAACACTAAGGGGGTTAGGCAGAACGGGTCTCTCTTGATGATGTCAAACAGCTGTTTAGCTATGACCGAATCCAGGTCGAACCGACGACCTGTGCCTTGCAAGCATTTCATCATTTGAACGCATACCTCTTGACATACCAGAGAATTTGTCTGCAAAAAAAAGCCTAAGTACAGGACGCATGTCGCGGTCGGATCGTGGATGGGTGATCCATTACATAATGAGACCCCTCCGTGCCTCGGAAAGCACGTTAATGGTCCCAGCTGGCATGTGTAGATCTTTGACAGTCGTTACGGGTAGTCTGAACCCCTAAAGTCAGACAACCAGTCTTACCAAGGGGTATCGTATTACCCAGTAACTGGGTTGTGGAGATCAGATAGGCGGTCGCTCCAGCTCAGCTGCATCCGGTGGGACTGGGAGCTCAGCTGCATCCGGTGGGACTGGGAGCCCAGCATAGTTGGGAAAAATATCATGATGGCTCAGTGGTTAAGGCCCCGACTCGCATGCACGAGGTTGTGGGCTCAATCCGGGCAAGAGCTACTGTAACTTTTTCAATTCATATGTACTTTTCAAGTTGATCTTGGAGTCACTGATCCGACCTTCACCCGGGCGAACCCGCGTGTATACGCTAGTAGAATAATAATCTTACCTTAGAAAGTTGTAGAAAAACGTCTAAAATGTCAGTTATAGCCATTTGTACATTAATTTCTCGACGTGGTGGAGCTAAAAGCATAAGTAGTTTTTTTTTTTATAATAGAGTAAAAAAAACCTTTAGAAAATTAAATAATATACGATTTTTTACTATCATGCTAATTATACATTGTGAGATTTCAAAAGTGTATACAGTTTAATTAAAAAAGGTGTGCGCTTCGGTACCTAAACTTTGTGTTTTTACCCGAATTAGCACGAACATAGCGCCACAGAGTAACCCCCCACTGAGGCAAAGCTTCAAATTTTTGTACTGCCGCGTCTAGTAGTGTGCTTTCGTATTATTGCCAGTTGATATGGAGTTTTCTCTCTGTTGGGTTACCTATTCCGGTTGCAGATCGACATCCGTCATTTAAATTTACGAAAAGATTTTATGGAATTGCATAGAGTTGTTAATCTTAAATTTTGTAATCATGGTAATAAAAAATAGATAAGTATTTCCTTGGTTTTAACAGCTCTATATTAGATGTCATCATCGCGCGTTCGTTATTCTGGCGATAGACGATGATTCCCGAAGCGTATACTTTTCTTGGGATATCTGTACTTATACACGATGTTTTTTTGTATCTCACCTTTATTAATTCTCTGTCTGTATGTCACACCAGATCTTAGAACCGTTCTTGCCATTGTTTTAGTTCTCACAGAAATGCTTTCATAAGCTCTTAGGACGCTGCAAAATAATATCATAATAAAGTCAGTGATGAGCTGGGCTTCTTTAATAAAGATTGATCCTTGGCAGCTCTAGACTGAGAGAGATAATAATAATAATAATAATAATATCCTTGGACATTTCACACAACGCCATTTAGTCCCAAGCTAAGCAACCTAATGCTTGTGTTATGGTAACGAGATGGCTGATACACTACTTATATACATTTTTTTTTTTTTGTAAATACATACATATTATAGATAAAACACCCAGACCCGTAACAAATACTTGTAGGTCGTACAAATATTTGTTCCGTGCGGGAATCGAACCCGCGACATGCTGCGCAGCAGTCAATCGCTCAACCACTGCGCCAACCGTGTCGGCAAAGATGTGGAAGGAGAGTTAACTACTAACCTTTGCGGCAAACCCTCATCTCTTAACTGAATGACTTTGAACGCGTCTTGACTTCTCAAATCACTGAACAGCAGCTCCAATAGCTTTGAACCACAGTTAGACAGCTCGAAGTTATTATTTGTAGACAAACTGCATTGATAGACTATTATATAGAATAGTTCCGCAAACCTGTAACCATATAACATAATCTGCATTCGCGATTTATTTGGCAAAAATATAAACAAATATGAGTTTATGGAAAAATAACTTTAAAATCCTACACCGTAAAGTTCAGTTTACGCTACAACTTTAAACATTTTACACACAAACATTTTAGTCACTCTGTAATCAACCTTATTCTCATTACAATAAAGTTGATATTTGTTTAACTTGAAATAATATTAATTTGAAACATAAGGTTGAATAGACTTTACATAACATCACGCCTTGTTTCCCCGAAGGGTTAGGCAGAGGTGTACCTATAGTACACCCACACTTAACCAGTTATGTTTAAGTCCCATGTAATAGGGGGCGAGCCTATTGCCATCAGCCGGGCATAAATCCAGACTCCAGACTGTAACTGAGGAATTACAGAAACACATATACAGGGTCAAATTATTAAATTATAAAGGTGAAAGTTTGTGAGTGTGTGTGTGTGTTTAAATGTTTGTTAATTCTTCACGCTCAAACGGCTGGACAAATTTTGATAAAATGTTGTATGGAGGTAGCTGACACCCTGGATTAACATTTAGGCTACTTTTTATCCCGATATTCCCACGGGATCGACACTTATGCGGATGAAACCGCGGGACGCAGCTAGTACTCCAATAATTTAAAAACTAGAGTCAATCTGATACACTGATGAGTGATGACTTTACTTTTTAATTACAAAATCTCGCTAAAATACAGAAGGCAAGACAAACAGTGGCACTCCGGGAGTGCCGACACAAGTGAAAACAAAACACAAACAGAATACCTTGCCATCTCACTGACATATCGGATATACATTAAAACCGAGTACATCCCGAGGACAGCCGCGCACATCCGAAGCGGTACGCGGTGTCGGCTACGGTAGCAGTGGCGCGGGTTCAATGGTTTTTTCCCATCTCAAAAAAATGCCCAACGCACCTAAAGAAGTTTTCACTTCAAAAATTATTGTTGACCTGTGTTTTCATCATCAGCCTACAGCAGTTCACTGCTGGACGTAGGGCTCTCCAATCGCAAGCCATTTAGCTGTATTCTTGGCAACTCTCATCCAGCTGCTACCCATCAGCGAAGATCTTCGGTCCACCTAGCCTGAGGGCGTCCTACCTTACGTTCTAATTTACCCTGTTACTTGTGTACTGTGTTTGTTGTCCTGTGTAATGCTTACCTCATATTAATATCCTTGGAAAGACACTCCTCAACACCGTCTGATATCATTTTGGAGACCGTTTCGTCAAGATCAAACATACCATCAAATATTTTCTTTACAACGAGCTTTTCATAAGCACTTTGTGATACAATGTTGTCTAGGATAGGACTACTGTCTACCGCTTTTCTTTTAAAAGGATTATGGTTCTCGCGTTTGAATAGATCTGAAATTGTAAGAAGTTAATATAACACATCAAGCTTTAGAAAGATACTGTCACATACAGGTAAACCAGTAAAGGTATGCGCTTCGGCAAACTTCGTGTTTTCGATTTAGCAAGAATGTTTTTGCATTTATCATTTGCCTCTGTGGGGAGTTACTCTGTGGCGCACCACAGAGGCAAATGATAAATCTTAATATACATAAATTACGTGTCACGATGTTTGTCCGCGATGGACTCCTAAACTACTTAACCGATTTTAATCAAATTTGTACACTGTGTGCAGTTTGATCCAACTTGAAAGATAGGATAGAAAAAAAAAATATGACAAAAACGTTAGCCACAGCAACGCGTGGCCGGGTTAGCTAGTAAAGTATAAATGATTATTTCTGTAAGTGGGTTTGTACAAACACTTTTCCACTATGAACAACTTTTACTATGGGACCAAAACTGAAATCGCGAAAAAAAATCAGCTGTTCACTACATTTTGACGAGTTATGTGAACATAAATGTAGGGAACAGCTGATTTAAAAAAAAAACCATCCAGTATAAATAAATAAATAAAAGCGCTTGCCTGGGTTCGAACCCACGACCTACAACTCTTAATTTGGGACCATTACCACTGTCCCACCACTCCTCTCTATTATTAAGATACTAGCTTCCGCCCGCGGCTTCGCCCGCGATGTAAGTCGTAAAAAACTATTCTATGTCCTTCCCCGGGATGCAATCTATCTCTCTGCCAAATTTTATCGCAATCCGTTCAGTGGTTTAGGCGTGAAAAGGTAACATATAGACAGACAGACAGACAGAGTTGCTTTCGAATTTATAATATTAGTATAGATTGGTAAAGATATCATGAAAACGTCATGCATACCTTGAAAAGCTGTCAAAAATACACCAAAGGCTTCTTTTCTCACTCGCACAGACGAACTCCTACAATTTTGTTCGACACCATGTAAAATATGGCTCTTCATTGCTCCATCCATCAGTTTCAGGCTATTCCGGGCTATTTTCATAGCCTCAACCCTTTGTTCGCTATCAAAAAGCTCGCTCAGCGATATAATTTGAAACATGTCGGCGTAATAGTCGTCAAATTCCGTCGAATTTTCCAAAAATGTAGATATTATTGTCAGGCATTTTGATTTTTCTACTTTTGGGGCTAGATCTGTTATAATCCTGTAAAAAGGATGTATCGAATTAAAATATGTAGGGGGAAGTATATAGTACACACACATTCACCCCGATTGTGTTTAATGTCCCATTTAAGGGCTCATGGCTAAGAAGGAGCTCGTGGTTAAGTAATAACAGCCGCATGGGTCTACTTTTATGTTTAGCGCTAAATGTATTTGTTGATTTGTGGTGCAGGCGGGTCTAAATACAAGTTCATAAAAATATAAATAAACCAGTTGTGCTCCACGGTTTCACCCGTCGTTTATTTTTAAAGGAAATCGGAATGTTATTTATAAGTTCGGTTTCGATTAGCTTTCTTTCTGCCTTTTTTATGTTTGTTCGTCTCCTAAGGTTCGTAGCGTGATGTTAAACAGGTTAAAACCTTCCTCAAAAATTAGTCTATACAAATGCAAAAAGATTTTTCAAATACGACCGGTAGTTACAGATATTAGCGCTTTCAAACAAACAAACTCTTCAGCTTTAGGCCGCGCTCACTTTGGATACGTTTTCGTACGAATTCCATTCGTGCAGAAACGTACGAATTTCATTCATTTATCATAATCATTTATCATTTATCATTTATCACTATGAAAGCGCTCACACTGCGCGCGAGTTAGTCGTACGTATACGTACGTGCAAGTCCGACGTCCGAAATCAATCCGAACTTGTTGGGATTTTATTACACGTTCGTGCGTTCATCATCAATAATGGATGTGGAAAAGTTAATTAACTTGGTTCACGGGCATAAATCTTTGTGGGATCAAAGTGATACCTGTGATGTGATGTGATGTGATGAAATTCACCGAATTCATCTCTTTTTAAAAATATTTCGCGCACCCATTCGGTTTTACGATAACGACGACGGCGTCGCTATCTACGGTTTAGAAGATGATTATCCAAAAGGTAAAGATTATTCATCGCAGCAAAGATGACTTCACGTATGCGCTAACACCGGTACTCTGTCTATTTGACGGAGAAAAACGTATTCAGTGTGCGCACTCAATTCGTACGAACAGTGTTCATACGTTTGCGTACGATATAATTCGCATCCAAAGTGAGCGCGGACTTATTAAGTATACAGAATACAGATTACTTACTTAAATTGATTAAAATCGCAGCACTCTTTACAATTTTTCTGAGCGTAAAACAGCATCTTCACATAACTATTAACACTGCTACCCCTCACAGCACTTAAAATTTGCCAGAATTTTGCCAGATACCCATTTCTTGTGCCAGAATCTGCCAGAGAGAATGCTAGACCGCATACTTCTGCCAGTTTCGAGTTGCCAATCCAGAATCTGGCATCAGGGTTGGCAAATATGGCGGTCAAAAGTTCTGGCAGTGCCACGCCATTTTTGAGTAAGCGTTCGAATATTGGCAGCAGAGGAAGTAAGTCTATTGGTAGGTCTGTAATGTAAGAAATGTAGCTTTAACACACAAATGTACTGAAAGGGCTTTATTTTAAGTAATATAATCTATATAACACTAGCAGCGCCCCGCGGTTTCACCCGCATAAGTATCGATCCCGTGGGAATATCGAGATTAAAACTATCATATGTCCTTTCCCGGGACTCAAACTATCTCTATACCAAATTTCATCTAAATCGGATCAGTGGTTTAAGCGTGAAGAGGTAACATATAGACAGACAGACCGACACTATAATATTATTAGTAGTAGTATCCATACTAATATTATAAATTCGAAAGTAACTCTGTCTGTCTGTCTGTATGTTACCTTTTCACGCCTAAACCACTGAACGGATTGCGATAAAATTTGGCAGAGAGATAGATTGCATCCCGGGGAAGGACATAGGATAGTTTTTATCGACATACCTCGCGGGCGAAGCCGCGGGCGGAAGCAAGTATTAGTATATATTAGTATGGATTATAATTGTGTCGTATAAAACAATAGGGTTCAAGGCGAAGATAGAAGCTACATAATCGTATAATAAGGCATATCGAAAATGACACATTTCGATAACCTGATTTGCCTCGCCCCCGACAACAAACACAAAATTTTCGGGTTTTGGACTTGTGAACAGCGTTTAGAGGACTTCTACGATGACATTGATTGATGTTCGATACGGTACGGAAGCGAATAGTGTTTTTGAATAGCTATGCAGTTGACGGACGACAAGGGCGTGACTCGGTGCGCATGGTAAGCCGTTGGTCCTGCGCTGATCTCTCTCCGGTCGTGTCGGATTGCCGTCCCATCGGACTATGAGAGCGAGGGAAGAGGGAGTGCACCTGAGTCTGCGCACACACGAGCTTGGGGTTCGTCACAATAAAAACTGCCGATTTAATAACCAAAAAAATAAACATTTTAATTAAAAACACCAATTACAACTTTAACACACTAATTATAAAACACAATTGCACTACTGATCACTTCTAAGTCGCACTTGTAGATCGCTTTCGATGTATACGCTTATCCAAGACTGTGTCGGCTCGCGGCCCGTAACCGCCTTATATAGGTCTCAGATAGTTCTAGAACCTTCTACTGTAGAAACATCTAGAATGTTCGAGTACATTCCGCCCCCAACTGCCCAGATGTCGATAGTTCTAGAAAGTTCTATC
The DNA here is from genome assembly GCA_963669345.1 of Gortyna flavago. Lineage (NCBI taxonomy): Eukaryota > Metazoa > Arthropoda > Insecta > Lepidoptera > Noctuidae > Gortyna > Gortyna flavago. Next base: position 3,706,219 of record OY770155.1, on the reverse strand, counting down.
ATCGAAACTTCTAGAAGGTTCCTGGCTCACTAGTTCTTCTACTCGATACTAGATGGCGCTAGTGGTAACGAATATCAATTGTGGCGCGCAACGATACTTTATCCCGCGTCGAAGGCTCCGTTGAGATTGGCCGCTATGTGTCTAAGCACACTATGCCGAAGATACGCGACCGAAGTTCCGCGGCCGATTTTACTGTACGCTATTAACGCAACGTAATTTCGGCATAATGTGTCGTCAGTAATTCAAATAGCATTGCAGGCGTAATCATGCCGAACTTCGGTCGCGTACCTTCGGCAATAGTGTGTTTAGACACTATGGCCTAAATATGGTCTGGAGGATTTTTTATTATAAATTAATACTATAAGTTAAAAAAAAACTTACCTGTACAATAATCTTGAAAAACACTCCATTTAACTGTGACCATGTTCCCATACAATTGTAAAAAATCATTTAATGTATTTAAGAGTCGTTTATGTATATTAAGTTGATGCTTGAATGCAATACAAGTATTAACTAAATATTCTATAGCGGTATTCATGTTAGGATCAAAAGATAATTCTTTTATATTCCATTTTGTAATTGTTGATATCTGAAAAGGAAGAATAATGGGTTTGTATATTTTTATTCTAATTAACCTTGTATAGGTCAGAAACGTTTACGGTTTTCAAGGTCCCTGGCATATCTCGACCGTAGCAATTAACATTGTCGGATCTACATTTTTGCGACTTTCAATCTAATGCATTTTAGAATAAGTTTATGAAATGCCCTATGTGAAAAATCGCTACTTTAGGGTAGTAGCGATTTTTCACATACGACTATGTTAATTGCTACGGTCGATCTACCTGTCCGCCATTTTGTCGTCATGGCGGCCACGCATGAAACCTATACAGGTTGAAATTGAAAACATGCGACAAATCAAAATGGGAGATTGTACTCATCATTATGAAAAACTTTTACTATGGGCCAAAACCTGAAATCGCGAAAAAAAAAATCAGTCATCAATCAGTTTCCTACATTTATGTTCGCATAACTCGTCAAAATGTAGGGAACAGCTGTTTTTTTTTCACGATTTCAGGTTTGGTCCCATTGGTAAAAGTTGTTCATAATGATGAGTACAATCTCCCATTTCGATTTGTCGCATGTATTCAATTTCAACCTGTATAAATCGATAGCCAACATTAATGCAAACAGAAAACATAATATGACCAAACCCCGTAAAGTGTCACGTTGCCGACATATCAAGGTTCAAAGTTGATCACGTGACATTCATAATTTTTGAACCTGTTTACATCTTTTTGAACATATGTTTGATTACTTTAAACTTTCAGAGTGATATTAACTTAAGCCATTGTAACCTATATGCAAATAAAGATATGCATACTTACAATATCGACATGTAGGTTGTTCAGTACGGGTTTTCCATTGTTAGCAGTGGGTGTATCTGCTATTAGTTGTAACAGCGAGGGACAGAGGGCGTTGCTGTGCGCTTTTAGTTCTTCTACCGCATTGCATATAGCCTGTAATAATAAAATATCAGAGGTACAGTCGAAATAAGGCGTTCCTGACACCTATCAGTGTGACAATTCTAGCAGCTAATAAAGATCAAATTCGCATAACGCTTATTCGATTAGTATGAAACTGACAGCTGTCAAGAGCTCAGCGACAGCTGTCAGCTGTCGTATTCTCTCGTCGGCCGAACTGTAGCCTACGTTCACACGGTACAGTAAGATAGTTAACACTGCTATAAGTATATTTTGGCGTTTGAATAACGATGACAGGGGGCGCTGTTGGTAAACATTTGTGCAATTGTTTTGGGAAACGTATTGAAAAAACAAGATGGCAGCTTTAGTTCCGATTTTGGCCACACGCCAAAAGGTTTTTGTACAACTGTATAATTTTGGGATCATATACAAGTTTCATATTGCCTTTGTTTTTAACCGTATAAACAGTGGGATGTTGGCATTTGATCCCAATATTTTGCTGTAAAATGTTGTACATTACAGCGCCGTGTTAACGGCTGTAGAAGAGGGTGCATTTTCAAAGTCTGACCCAAACAGCTGTTTTGATTAATTCCATAGTATTAATGAAATAATGAAACATCGCTTTCCCTCTACTAAAACTCACGTTTTATACGATTATACAGGTTGGGTTTGTTAGATTATACAGAATGAGTTTTTTAAAATTATATAGGGTGAGTCGGTATCATTATATTAATTTTTAAAACGTTACTCGGTGAGGTTTTTATTATTGTTCATTTTACCTGTGCCAACAGCCATTTCGCATTAACAGTCATATCCGAAGTTAAAGCGGCTACTACAGTGATCTTCCACTCTGTATGCTCGAGCGTGCTCGCGTGCTCGAGCAGAGACGTGAGCGTAGACAAGCAGCCGTGAGCATTGAGCACACTGTCTTCAAATTCTAGGGAAGCGTCGTCTTCTTCATCCTGTAATTATGTTATTTTTTGTATAATGTAGAATCATAGCAAAATAAATATTTTTATTTACATGACATAATCAGTCTACTCGTATAATGTTCCCACTGCTGGGACACAGGCCTCCTCTCTGTAAGACGGTGTGAGTAATAATAATATCCCTTCAAGCGTCCACTGTACACCAAGTGTACATAAGAGAAAGTGCTTTAAACGTCACCGGTACACCAAGTGTACAGAACTATTTGTCATTGTGAAAACAATGACTTCACTGCGTCCATTCAACTACTCCGACACGTGGGGTGTGTCGACAGGCAAGCGTGTGAGAGGATTTTTGTCATAATCCACCACGCGGGCCCAGTCCGAGACAGGAAAAAAATCATTCAGTATAGATTGTAAGTGGCGTTGCAGATACAATGTTACCCTACTCTGGGTTGTGGAGGTCAGATATGCAGTCGCTCCATGTAAAATACTGGTATTCAGTTGCAACCTGTTAAGACTGTAATCCGAAGCCCACCCCAAAATAGTAGGAAAAAAACAGGCAGCTGATTTTGACTAATACATACCAATTTAAGTCATATCTCCATAAAAATAGAGTTTATTTTTCAATGTATTCAACGAAGGAGTAACATTAAGAAATGTTAATACTAATACATACCAATTTCAGTCATATTCTCCAAGGCATAGAGTTTATTTTTCACTTTACTTGGCAGGCAGGCAGATGATTATGATGGTACTTACGTCATCATCTTCGTCTTCAGGTATCATGTCATACTGCAGTGGGTTTTCTGAGAGCGTTGTTAAGAACAGTCTACTTCGAACTGTGCCACTGAAGGAGGATGATGTGGCTATAGCGTCGACTGACCGCTTGGCTGGTTTGCTACCCTGTAAGAAAAGAGAAAAGTAATACAGCATCAAATTAAATTACCTAGCGAAACTCCGCAGACGGAATGGGTATGGATAACTAAAAATTATAATTAAAAAAAATTGGTTGTCTGTAAAGTCGATTTACGGACAACAATGTTAGGCTGCTTTACGCCGGACTCCGGTGGGAGGGTGGTCGCAAACCACGCGGGCGTTAGCCTTACCACCGCAAGGGAAGACTTGGCAGACAGAGATAAGGTGTTGGTGTGACTGTCCAGGATGGTGGAGTGTGAGTAACGGTGGAGTTTCTTGCCCATTCTTCTCCATACGAAAACTATCTTTTGGAAGGGGCGACTAGAATCAATTCTATTTCATTGTAATTTTTGACGTTCAAAAGTGCCTTTTATGTGCCTATTTGAAATAAATGCTTTGACTTTGACTTTGATGCGCCGAGCGCGAGCGTTCAGTTGAGTAACTGGCGGAAGAAACTGCGCTATACGAGGAGGCTTCTTCATGCATCCCGAATGAATGACCATAGTCCGTGTAATACTTTAAGCATGGGTTTATACATACATGTATTAAAACACCTTTTTTTTAAGTAGATACATACCCGGTACCTAGCATGCGCTTGCAACTCGAACGGGTACACGGCATCTCTGTCCACTATAGCAATCCACGCCTGAACGTTGAATACTCGAGCGGACAAGTTCTTGTTCAGTTTGCGACGACAGATGGCGCTAGTGAGGCAGTTGTATGACGAGCACTGCAACCAACTGTTTCACGAGTAAATATTTTTTTTGTAATTTATTTCATCACCATTGCTCTCAAAACTGTAAAGGGAAACGGCATGTTTTCTAGATAGTGAAACTCCGCAGACGGGATGGTTATTTTTTTTATTTTTTTTTTTGTTGGCCTGCTCTGTCCCACTGCTGAACAAAGGTATGCATCTGCACAGCCTTTTCCCAACTATGTTGGGGTCGGCTTCCAGTCTAACCGGATGCAGCTGAATACCAGTATTTTACATGGACTGGAGCGACTGCCTATCTGACCTCCACAACCCAGTTACCGGGTAATACGATACCCCTTGGTAAGACTGGTTGTCAGACTTTCGGGCTTCTGACTACCCGTAACGACTGTCAAAGATCCACGAATGACAGCCGGGACCAACGGCTTCACGTGCTTTCCGAGGCACGGAGGGGTCTCGGTATGTAAAGATGGTCACCCATCCACAGACCAACCGCGGCAAGCGTAGCTTAACCTGATCGATCGACCTGTGTGGCTGTTATTATTTAGCTACGGGCCCCTCCACTGCTGAACACTGGCCTCCCCCTCAAATTCTTCCAGGCATCCTTGTCTGGAGCCACGCCGATCCAACCCCGGCGGTACGCGTCTAATCTGCGTTCGCGATTTGTTTGCCAAAAATGTAAACAAATATGAATGAATGGAAAAACAACTTTAATTCCTACACAATAAAGTTCAGTTTACGCTACGACTTCAAACATTTTTTATAATTTTTTCAACAGTGCTAGTCACTCTGAAATCAACTTAATTGTTATTGAAATAAAGTTGATATTTGTTTAACTTGAAATAGGATAGGGATGTGCACTATGCAGCACTGCGCACTTTTACTACAGGTCGTCTCGCCACCTCTCCCTGCACCTCGCGGCGCCGTCCATGCTCAGACACCACGGTGTGGAGACTGCTGCCCAGCGGTCACTGTGCACGCCGCTAACGTGACCTGCCCAATCCCATTTCAGCTCGGAAGCATTTTCACCTACATCTAGGATCCCCGTTTTCGTTACCTATTTTTTTTTTCGGTGGGAAACCTTCACACCCGACTTCCGGGGAGGGAGGTCTAGGATTGCGGGATTTTTACCTCACTAAAACCACCCCGGTGATCACTATCAGCACATAGGGGTGGTCCCGGTTCCTCTTAAAAGACCAATTCCGGAGCCACCCCCCCCCCCCCGTGCAACGCCTGTAAGACATATGTCTTTTCTTACAGATTTCAAAAAACGTACCCTAGCACGTTGTTACTTCCTCTATAGATACTTACAGGCAAGTATCCTTCAACTCGTCGCTGGCTCCGCTCGGACACTTGACATTGGCACTTATAGTGACACAGTACTTGCACGTCTGCTCTAGAAAGTACCACGGTTTCTGAGAGCCCGCATTCTCGTTTACGACGCCGTTTTCCAAACTTTCTGTTGTTATCTGCAAAATAATGCACACAAATTTAAACCTTAACTATGAATTAACAGCGATTTTTTGGAACGAAGTTCCTTAACGCGGATTGCTGTAGGAGTGGATTGACACGCACCCCCCCCCCCCCCCCACACACACATACTTCCGATTTCGCCACTGTCTCGGACGGTACCGAGAGCTCCTGCGCTAACACACACATGCATTTGCTTTGCCTATTTTTGATGATATGGGGGATGGGGGGGTCTGGATGGTGATTGCGTCAGCAGTATTAATTTTTTTTCTTCTTCGAATTTTCTACAAAATTTAGTCCATTTTGGTTTGGACACATCCATGGCAACTTGCTTGTCTATGCTTGAAAACGAAACGCATATTATATAACTGCTACTCATAAATGAATAAGGAACCAGAACACATTGAAAAATGCATGTACCAATGTTTACGTAAGCATAGGAAAGGGGGGTAAGCGCTTTGCTTGCTTTTGCTGACGAGGGAGGCGGGGGGGGGGGGGTTAATATTTGCAAAAAATCTGCTTAGGTAATACTTGAACGGACAAAGTATGGTTATGGCGTTCCAGTTGGAGGGCAAATAAATAAATGAAACACTTATTTATTTATATTTTATCCTCACTCTGGAACGCCATAAAGCAATCACACCAACGTGAAATGGAGTAAAAAATTATTTCATGTACTGCTTTCCATCTATCCTGTGCGCGGTGGACAAAGCGGCGATGGGTCACGCACGCTCACGCAGGCGCAGCGTCAAGACAATCGCCATAGCCCCATCACTCCTTCTACTTACTTTATCAAACGCAACCTTCAGTATATTAAAAGAGATGGCATACGAAACGAGTCGTTTTCTGTACGTGTCATTATTTGTCGCCTCTTTGAAACCCACGCGGAGAATGTTGAACAAATCCGTCACTATTGTGGATATGTATCTCTCACAGAATTTCCGAGACGAATGTCTGGAACAGAAAATAAATAAAAATAAGTCTATTATTAAACTGTTTCAGTGTCAGGTAAAAAGATACGGAAGATAAAAAAAAATAATCTTATCTGTCAGATAAATTAACATAACATCACGCTTGTAATCCTGGAAGGTTTACACTCAGGTGCAACTACCCACCCACATTTCACCAGTTATGTTTAAGATCCATGTGATAGGGGGCGAGCCTATTGACATCAACCGGGCAGTAAACCAGACTCCGGGTTGCTGCTGAGAAATTTCAGACAGAAAAACCCAATAACCCCTTGCGCGACCCGGGCATCGAACCCAGGACCTCACGTTCAGCAATAGCGCTTGCCACCACCAACGAGACAGTCCACGCTCTCAGTTTAGTCAGATAAGTTAATCAGCACTTATCTTGACATGGTACAGATATTAAAAAGAAAGATTTACCAACCTAAGTAAAGGCAGAAAGATGCGATTGCAAACGCCCAAGTTGACGCCAGACTTAGCTCTTCTATAAGCTTTGTCAAAGACACTGATATCTTCCTTAGCTGCTAGAGCCGTCATGCAGGAGTCTATCGCATGGTCCCACCAGCCTTTTGTGTCATCCCCTAAGAAGGTTTAATAAAATCAAACATTAACATAACTATGTGGGTTGTCATTGCAGAGGTATGAGGAACAGGGTGTAAAGTTCACTCAACCTCCATAGAAAAGGGGGGATCCTCCGACCAGACAGGTGTTGTGTCTGGCGGGCAACTGCCCGATGATTCATTTTTTTTTTTTTTTTTTTTAACAATGGCATCTCGCAGTTCATCCTTTATGAGGATGGCTACTGCTTAACCGGACTTTCCTGTGGATGCCTCGAATTAAGGCCTCCAGCCAGGGCATACAATAACTTAAAAACTAAGCGACAGCGCTAAGGGTAACCCCCTGCGGGGTTCGGACCTCGGCTCAGGGCGTCGCTGGAAGAGGACAGCAAGGGACAGGCTGGATCGGTATTATTATTGGTGTTTAGGGGCGAATTTAAAACTACAGGCTCAGCTGCGCGGGCTGGCTCGAGCAAGGGTCGGGGGGGGCACGGTGATGGTGCGGGGCGTCGCGACGGGCCTCGGCGGCGAGGACGGAAGGACGGATGTCTGAGCTTGTTTTTGTGTTGTCGACTGAGAGTACTCGTGGCCTTACTGCTCTCCTGGAGGAGGGTAGTGGCGTCGTCGGGGATGGTGAGGGTATGCCTTGGTCGGCGAATCCTACTTATGCGGGAGGGAGTGTATCGGGAGGCCGCCGCAATCAGGGGATTGGGGTGCTTTATGGCAGAGTCAAAGAAGCGCTTGGAAAGGCGTTTCATGAACTGCTGGATGGTGGGGAGTCTGAGATCTAGATGCAGATTCACATTTCGGACATAGAAGGGGGCTCCCGTGACCTTTCGGAGGAAACGGTTCTGGAGGGTTTGCATTTTATGCAGAAATCGCGGCTTGGCGTGTGCGAAGACTACGCAAGCATAGGTCATGATGGGACGGATGACCGCGGTGTAGAGGCGCAATTTGCACTTGAGTGACAATTTGCTGCGGGCAGTTATCATAGAGTGGAGCCTACCGAGAGCGAAAGAGGCGCGCGAACGCGCCGTCTTTATGTGCTCGTTGAAGGTGAGGTTGTGGTCTAGGATGACACCTAAGTATTTGGCTCGCTTTCCCCAGGGGATCGGCTTGCCATACATAGAGATCGGGCGCGGGAGGGGGGGGGGGTAGTTTGCGCGGTTTCGAGAAGATGACCGCCTGACTCTTATCGGGGTTGACCTCGATTCTCCATTTCCGGAACCAATCGCTCAAGGCGCTTGCGGAGGTTTGGAGGTTTCGAGCTATGGATGACTGGTTGACACCCGAACAGTATATGGCAGTGTCGTCGGCGAAGAGCGCCAACTGTGCCTTTTTACTGTTCGGGATGTCACTAGTGAACAGGGTGAAAATGAGGGGAGACAGAACGGAACCCTGGGGGACTCCGGCGCGGATGGGGTGAGGGGGAGAGAGAGCGCCCTCGATACGGTAGCGGAAAGTGCGGTCCGACAGAAAATCTCGTAAGATGAGCACGAGACGGTCTGGCACACCTAGCAGGTACAGCTTATATAATAAGCCATTGTGCCAGACCTTGTCGAACGCCTTCGCTATATCGAAGAACAGGACGCCTGTCGAAGCACCTCGCTGAAAAGCAGCGCTAATGTGCTCGACTATGCGGTGGAGCTGGTGGATGCACGAATGCTTCGTGCGAAAACCGAACTGTTCGGGGGGGATGAGGCTCTTTGCTTCGGCATAGTCTTTGAGGCGCTTATAAATAAGCCTCTCGTAGACTTTACCGAAAACATTGAGCAGACTGATGGGGCGGTAGCTGGAGGGCTCAGACTTGGGCTTGCCTGGCTTTGGGATGCCTATGACTGTGGCTTCTTTCCACATTTGGGGGAAGATGTTGTTGCTCAGGGCGCCATTGAAGATGGCGGTCATGAGCAGTATGAGGGGGGCGGGGAGGAGTTTGTACACCCTATTGGTGATACCGTCCGAACCGGGGGCTTTGCGGGTTGCGAGCCCTTTTATGATGTCTTGCACTTCGTCGGGAGTGACGGGAGGCAGAGGATCATCAGGGTCTTCGACTGGCGGGAGGGTGGCTCTCCGTTCGACTTCAGCGTTCACCTCGTCGAGGTGCGCTCTGTCTACTGGTTGAGAGCTGGGAGTGCATTGAGCCTCTAGGCTGTCGGCTAGGCATTCGGCCTTTTCGAGATTTTCGAAAGCGACCGTTTTGTCGGGGCGTGTGAGGGGAGGAACTGTGGCCTCTTCAGAGGAGCGGAGCTTCCTCTGGAGCTGCCAGAAGGCGTGGTGGGTGGGCTCGAGTTCGCCGATCATCTTATCCCATCCCTCGGAGCGCCATTCCCCTATGCGTTTCTTTACAGCACGCTGTAAATGGCGCATGTGGGATTTGTTCGCGTCGCAGGGAAAAGAGTCATAGGCACGAATGGCAGCGTTCTTCTCGGTCACCAGTTCACGTACGTCATCGGGCAGTTTCCAGCGATGGTCTTCCATCACTGGAACTTCCCGTGAGCAATCCGTCAGTACGGATTGAACGTGCTCTGTGAACGAGTCGATCGCCCCAGTCGTGTCTGCGACTGAGATAATTTGCTCGGGGATGGAGTCTAAGTGGGGAGACGTGGTGGATTTCAGTCTTTCGCTTACTTTCCTCCAGTCGGTGACTATTTTGGTCTGGGGGGGCTGGTTGGGGTCGTGCGGGAGGCCCGAATAGGGGGCCAGGTGCAAGATGACCGGGCGATGGTCAGAGTCGAGCTCTTGTACCGTCTCGATAGACTGCAAACGGAGGTTTACATTCTTGAGAAGCGCTACATCGAGAACGTCAGGACGTTGGGCGGGGTCGCCCGGGAAATGAGTGGGATACATCGGAGCGATGATATCGAAATTGAGGGAGTCGCCTAGTTTGAACACGATCCTACCTCTGGTAGAGGTCGTGCTGCTATTCCAAGCGGGATGTTTGGCATTGAGATCCCCCGCCATGATGACGGAGTCACTCATACCGAAGAGGGTAGTGAAATCGGTAGAGAGAGAGATGGGATCCTCCGCACCATTGGTGGGCGGGATGTAAGCGGAGATGATGGTGATTGAGGGGTGACCGGTCATGCCGAGCCGACAGATAGAGATCTCTAGCTGAGAGAGGAGGGCAGGCGGGTCTATCGGGATGCAATGGAGGGACTTCCTATAGTAGATGAGGGTACCGCCCTTGTGGCAGCGAGACCTGTCATTGCGAACTATCTTGTAGTTGGCAATGCTCGGGTTCCGCAGATGGGGCTTCAGGAAGGTTTCCTGGACTAAGAGGACATCGAGCTGGTGATCGCGGAGGAACGCGGCGATCTCTTCGCGTTGTTTTTTAATGCCGTTTGCATTGAAAAACCCTAGTCTAAGGGATCGGGGTTTGGTAACGCTCATTCTTTGTAAAGCCATTGGAGCTTTTAGAAGTTGAGGGTTTGCATGACTTGCGTAATCTGAGGATACGCATTGAAAATCTCGGCGATGCGCCGAGGATTGCCGTTACAGGCTTGGATTTCCGCTGCCATGGCATTTGCGGGGGCAATAAAAGCTGCGTAAGCACCGATTATTACCTCCATGCTGCTAGGCTGGGGGCGGGAGGCGGGGGTCGGGGGGGACCTACTGGGACCAGCGGGAGCCCTGGGCGCGGCGGCGGGAAGGGCTACCGGTGGGGCTACTGGGACCGAGGGGCCTACTGATGGCGCGGGGATGACAGTTGCCATCAGCGCTGGGATAGTCGGGGGTGGGGGGGGCACCGAAGCTGCGGGAGCTTTGAGGTGGTTGAGGTTCGCCCATGGGGAGGGCCTTTGGGGACTGAGCCTATCGGGCATCTGGGAGGAAGGGATCGGGATCCTCACAGAGGGGCTTTCCCTTTGCTGACGGTCGCTCGCGCGCTTCGTCAGTTTGGGAGAAGAAGACTTGGGAGCCTTGGGGCAGCCACGGTAGTTAGCCGGGTGCCCGGATTGGCCGCAAAGAACGCAGCTCGGTGGCTCTGTGCACTGAGAGCGGTCTTTAGGGCGGGGACAGTCTGACGTGCCGTGGGCACCTAGACACTTGACGCATCTAGGTGTCGCGTAGCAGTGGGATTGGGAATGGCCATACAGTTGACACCTGTGGCATTGTCCGATGAGGTTGGACTTCCTGGGTTTCTCGATAGAGATACCCGAGAGGGAGCAGACTGACTTCACCTTGAAGATGGGGTGATGTCCTTCAGTAGGGTCGCAGATGACCAGGACCATGTCGTAGACTAGGCCCTTCCATGCTTTGTGCAAGCGATGGACTGCTGAGACGGGGATGCCTTGTGAAGCAAGGTCTTCTTTGATCTCCTCGGTGGGGATTTCTTTGGGGACGCGCCTGATGATTACGCGGGTGGGGACTTCCTCCGGAAGGGAGTACGTATGGAAGGAGTAAGCCCTTGTCTGGAGGAGACGGGTAAGGTCCCTGTAGTCCGAGGACGAGGCGACCGTTACCTTAATACCCTGTTGGGTTGAGCGGGCGTTCGTGTAGTTGATCTTTTGATCAACACACGCTTTGGAGATTTCTGTCCATTTGGACTTATCCTGGACATAGATGGGGGGCGGGGGTCGTGGCTTCTTTGCGTTCGAAGCGGGAGGGGTAGCCGAGAGGCTAGACGCGGGATTGGCCTGCGGTGCGGCGGGGGTTGGGGTGGGGGGGCGGGGGTTAGAAGGGATTACCGCGACCGACTTTTTGGCCTTGTTGGCGTGAGAGGAGGCGTTCTTCTTTCTCTTGCCACCCTTTCCGACGACTATATAGTCGTCTTCCGAGGAGGACGAAGAGTCAGAGAGGGCTTCCTCTGAGTCGGATTGAGATTGGGGTACGGACGTGTCCATACTCTCTGGAGTATCTGCTGCGGTAGCGGCTGGCACGGAAGGTGCGGGATCGGGGACTGGCACGGACGGTGCGGGTTTCGGGGCGGACACGGAGGGAGCGGGTGATGGGGCTGGCACAGAGGGTGCGGGTTTTGGGGCGGGCACAGAGGGTGCGGGTTTAGGGGCTGGCACGGATGGTGCGGGTTTTGGGGCTGGCACGGAGGGTGCGGGTTTTGGGGCTGACGCGGGGGGTGCGGGTTTGGGGGCTGGCACGGAGGGTGCGGGTTTGGGGGCTGGCACGGAAGGTGCTGGTTTGGGGGCGGCGGCTGGCACAGAAGGTGCAGGCGAGGGGGCTTGCACGGAGGGTGCGGGAGGGGAGGCGGCGGCGGCCTCGGGGATTTCGCCTGAGTTTGGCGGAAAGAGGGGGCTGACTAGCGCGTCGCTAAAGTCAATGACCGAACCGGGAGGGCGTCTAAAATTTATAAGACGTTGGGCATACTGGTTAACGAAAGAGGGGTCCTTGAAGAGGACCTCTTTAACGAACGCCAATATGACCGCGTCTGCCATGATCGGGATGGGGGCGGGGAGAGGGAAGAACCATAGGGGGCGTGAATCCCTAACAACCTAGCACCCCGGGTGGATGGGCCCGGGGGTGTGAGATCCTACCCTCCCTGTCGGGTGTGAGACAGGGAGGTGAGTACCTGAAGTGAGCCCTAAGCTTGTGACCCGTCGCCGATCTTATTGTGCGAACGGGGCCCTAACCAGTCTGTGCGATGGGTGTAGAGACACCCTAGACCGGCTTCTAGTACGAAGGGGTTGACACACCCAACCGTACTAGACGCGAGCTGTGGACAAGGGATTAGTTACGAAGCTAGAGCTGACTAGGAGCCACCCCCAAGGCCAAGCTTCTAGCTCCCGATTCCAATTGACAGCCTCGCCCTGATGGGGCTCGGCGGGTGAGATTGGGGCACCACCCCCTTGGCTTCGTTGGCACCGTGAGGTATCCACCAAGGACCACGAAACTGTGGTTTTTACCCGGAAGGGGCCAAAAACCTCGACGACACGTGTGATGACGATTCTCTCTTAAAGAAACAACTTCTATCAACCACGCCTTGAAAAAGGCGGCTATTGACAGGGTGCGGGCGTAGTCCGGAGACTACTGAGCTCGTTACGGCTAGCGTAGCGAGAGCGGGCGGTGGCGGGGCGGCGAGGCGGTGGGGGCGTGCAGCGAGCGAGAGCGGGCAGCACGACCGTCCACGGCGAGCGTCGAACGGAGAGTCCTCCCCGATGATTCATGTCGGGCCGTTGTATTTATGCTAGTTGCGCTTTAAATTCTGCTTGCGAGATGCAGGATTTTGCGCGACGTATGACGCGTTGTTCGCAAGTGGCGTTGTAGATACCTCTACAACAGAAAATCTTCAACGCAAATCGCTCTTTGCGATAATACGCTGGGTTGCGGGGCACGCGGGTGGGTCGCTCTGCAAGCTCAGCAAACGACTGGTGCGCTGGCGACGAAACTGCTGACGCTGAATTTGACGACGATACATCGAGGCCGGTTCCGCGACACATGTTTGCATCGACTGATGATCTACTTACCGCCACACTGCTGCGCACTCGCTAAATTTTTTGATTTTCTTTGCGCTAAATTCTTATAAATCAGAATAACACATAGGATACTTTTTATCCCGATATCCCCACGGGATCGACACTTATGCGGGTGTAACCGCAGGACGCTGCTATTCATACATATATCAACTAGGACAAAAAGTATCCCATGTGTTAAACTAGGTCCTGGGGGCCTAAAAAGGCCACTTTGGCAGAATCATAAAACAATTTATTTCACGCAATGTCATCTGTATGACAGTTTTGTATGGAGATTTGTAAAATGCTATAGGTACACCTCTGCCTAACCCTTCGGGGATATATAGGTGATGAAACTGTCAAACAGATGAATTGCGTGATATGAATTGTTTTATGATTCTGCCAAAGTGGCCTTTTTAGACCCCCTGGTCTACTTGTGTGGCAAACTGGCGATTTTAAACGAAATCCGTATATAGTTGTAAAAAGTCTAAAAAGCTGATGACAGCACTCACCTGCAGCTAGAGTAATGACTATATCAAGTAGAGTCATGTCCCCGTTAGCCGCTAGGGTGTCGAGCAGAGCTCTGAATGGCGGTATGTATCGCCCTTGCATCTCTGAGAGGCGAACGGGTAGACAGGAGGCGAAGGTCCGGTAGTGGGAGCTGGGAACAACAATGATAATAGGTTTAGGGGACTACATGACCTAAAGCGCGGTCACTGTCGGACTGCATAGAAAAGAAAGAGAAGCGCGATGACACAACAATGGTAATTTATTGCAAAATATGAAGCATTTATCTTATTTACAAAAATCTATTGTTTGGACTAAAAAATGTGTATGTTGCTTTTAGAATAATCTGACAAAAAATAGAATGATTGTATGTATATTAGTGTGGTTTTTATTGCGAAAAGAAAGTTTTTAGAGGTATCTTCATGATTTTTTTTCTATCGTATCAAATTAGTTGTATTATGTTTTCAACACGCTATCTAACTAGCATACATCCTGAAGAATATCATATATTTTTCTGATTTTGTTTACTGTAGTCGATCATATATTTTTGGGCAATATAAAACTTGCGTTTTTTGCGTTAAAAAAGTTCTCGTTGGTCTATTGGTCGCAAGCGCGAGCATGAGGTTTTGGTTTCGATTCCCAGTTCGGGCAAAGTGTTATTGGATTTATTAGTTTGGAAGATGGCGGTCTGAATGTTTGAAATAAATAGTGCCATCCACGAAGACGCGCCCCACCCTTCTTACTAATCGCTAGTCAATTCCGCTAGTGTTTTAGTTTTTTGATACACACTAATTACCCACTAATAAGTAATTCCTGTGTATCGACAACACTAAACACTAGTGGAATGTTGCACACTTGTACTGTAAGCGATTAGGAGGAAGAGTGGGACGCGTCTTCGTGGATGGCGCTATCTGTATTACCGTGTCTCGAAAAGCGCATAAAGCCGTTGGTCCTGCGCCTGATTTCTCCCCGCGAGTGTCGGATTGCCATCCCATTGTGAACTTGACACAGATTTAAGAAAAACTGTATTTAATTTTAGTACTTATATTTTTGAATAAATTTTATTATTATATTATACAGGATTATTGGAAAAACACCAACAACCTCTTAAGAGGTCATTGTACTCATCGTTATGAACAACTTTTAATATGGGACATAAACCTGAAATCGCGAAAAAAAAAAAAACTGCTGTTCCCTACATTTATGTTAGTTTAACTCGTCAAAATGTAGGGAACAGCTGATTTTTTTTTCGCGATATCAGGTTTGGTCCCATAGTAAAAGTTGTTCATAACGATGAGTACAATGACCTCTTAAGAGGTTGTTGGTGTTTTTCCAATAACCCTGTATATTGCATTATGAGAGTAAAGGAACAGAGAGTGCACCTGTATTTGCGCACACACTTGTGCACTATAATATATCCTGCGTACCTGGCTAATCTCCGTTGAGATTGGGCTCCGAGACCGAAATCGGTCGGGAAGATATTTTTTAAAGGACGGATAACTACATCAGATTAACATTTTTTTCCTCTTACCTATACTCCTCCCCAGCTGGTAAGGCACCAATCAATTTGATCCTATCCTCTTGAGTCGTTCCCTCTGACGTCAGCAAAGTGGTTGCCCAGTTCACTGCTGGGCAATCCAAGCCCACACTCTTAGGCAAACGTAAAAGATTTAGAAGGACCGATAACTTGTCATCAAATGTACTGAGGTGGAGAAACGAGGGCCATAACTGCAAAAGAGAACATGGATTTTTTACAAGATATAAATAAGGTCGAGATTTATTCGGCAAATTTACGACTTTGTACTCAAGATATGCTGGGTGGTATGATCGAATCAGAAATGAAGAGATCCGCAAGAGAACCAAGATAACCGACATAGCCAGAAGAATTGCCAAACTTAGTGGCAGTGGGTAGGGCGCATTGCTCGCAGAACAGATGGCCGATGGGGCCGAAAGGTTCTGGAGTGGACGTAGCATTGGAAGGCCTCCCACAAGGTGGACCGACGACCTCGTGAAGGCCGCAGGAACTCGTTGGATGCGAGAAGCACAAAACCGGTCGAAGTGGAGGTGCTTGGGGGAGGCCTATGTCCAGCAGTGGACGTCTTTCGGCTGAAATGATGATGATGATGATGATGCAGGGCGGTAGGGACATCGACGCACAACCTGTTATCATGATTTAGTACATGATTCTGAACCTTTCCCTCATGTGTGTTGATAGTTTCTTCTATGAAACAGCAGTTTTTTTTTTTATAGCTGACGTACAAGGGTATTGAAGGTTTTTATATGGAGCCTGATACCTACTGTCGCGCCATTTTTTTTTTTTTCAATATAGCGGCCATGCGTAAAACCTATACGGGGTGTCCCGTAATTAATGGATCAACTCTTAAGGGATCATTGTACTTATCATTATGAACAACTATTACTATGGGACCAAACCTGAAATCGCGAAAAAAGAGTCAGCTGTTTCCTACATTTTGACGAGTTATGCGAACATAAATGTAGGGAACAGCTGATTTTTTTTTGCGATTTCATGTTTGGTCCCGTAGTAAAAGTTGTTCATAATGACAAGTACAATGACCCCTTAAGAGGTTATCCATTAATTTAATTACGGGACACCCTGTATAATTCGATAGCTGACATTTATGCAAACAGAAAACTATCAAACCCCGTAAAGCGTTACTTTTCCGAGATACTAAGGTTCAAAGTTGATCGTTCTGTTTCGATATCGATTTATATGTATCACGCGTTGCCGCCATTCTGAAAAAAAAAAAAAAAACAAAATGGCGCGGAAGTAGGTATGCCACGGACCTTCAAAGTCCTTTATACACTAGGGTGTCTAGAATCATATGCTGAATTCATGGTTACAGTTTGTTGATGTCCATGCCACCCTGCATGAACTTACATGTTCAACTAAATCCAGGACATTTTGAAACTTATCCTCCTTATAAGTTTTTGCGAAACATTCAACAATGTCAACAAGCAAGCTAGACTGTTCAGCTTTCAATACAAAAGGCTTACAAATTAACCTTTTCAAGTAAACGTTGATATAGCTCTTGACAAACTCCAAATTTGTTTCTAAAATCGCTTCAAATTCATAATCTGATAAAACTTTTTCGGACACCGAAAGCAAGTCTGACAGAAAAATTCGACCCCATTTCAATTCTACTTCTGTCACATTTTCAAGTAACAATCTCGTCCAGCCCCTTGCCAAAACAGTCGGAATTTCGACTATTTCCGACATTACTTTCAAAGCGTGGATAATATCGGAAATATTGTCGGAAAACTCGGAAAATAATATCTTTTCTTCTATGCATTCTGTTATATTCTGCAGGTCTAACTTCTTATACCATTTTTCGTAGTTAGTTTGAATGATAAGTAAATAAATTTGGTCTGTTTTGTAGATGGACAGACAACCTGTTAAATTCTTTTTTAGTTGCAATACTGTGCTTGGTGGAATGTTTTCAATTATATTTCCAAGGCATTGAAGAGTTTTCTGAAATAAAAATAGCGATTAATTACCTGTCTCATTGCCCTAGTGGTGCCTAGGAAAGCACGTCAAGCCGTTGGTCCCGGCTGTCATTCGTAGTTCTTTGACAGTCTTTAGGGGTAGATAGAAGCCCGTAAATCTGACAACCAGTCATACTGATGGGTATCGTGTTACCCAGTAACTGTACCTAACTTAGATTATCTCGGCGACGCACCAATGTCAAAAACTTGTCAATTTAGGGAAATTAAGAGGTATTTTGACGGATTCAGACTGAGATCTTCATACGCTCCAGTCACATTGGTACTTGCCTGTATTTGAACCGACAACGTCGTATGAGAGGCGAGGGCCCACTGGGCCATCTCGACACTATAAAGATATTTTTACAGAAATAATTAAAATAGTTTTCTTACCTCAGGGTCCATTTCAATCAATTCTTCAGCATATTCCTTAAGAAATACTAACGCAGCATTGATTTTGACATCTCCCTCGTCAAATTGTATCTCTAACAATTGTTCTAGCACCAAGCCATTCCAAAACATAACTACTTTTTTACGTATTTCATTATCCAAATCGAAAGTAGAATTGAAATACGCTAAAAGTGTTACCAGGTTCAAAAACTGTGGGGACAATACTGTCAGTTTTTGACACATGTCAAGCGTAATATCTACCAAAATGATTGCGTCGTATTTTTTTGTTTCCATGATTCTTTTTATGAATCCCAGTATTTTATTTAAATTCGATTCAGTGTTTACGATATTTATTGCGTACTTTTCTATAATTTTTCGAATAGTGTCTTTTAATTGTGAATCGGAGAACAGGTCGATTTTTTCTATGAATAAATTGGATGATGTTTCGAATATATCTAGGGTTTCATCTTGGATATTGGATGTATATGTTAGAATGTCTGGTAGATGGTCGATGATACGGGAGTTGTTGTCTGTTATTGCTGATAAGAATGCTCTTATTACGTGCAAGCCTGGAAGGTCTGCGGTAGCTAAAAAAAAAAACGATTTTATAAAAATCTTAAATTCTTTTATAGACTCCGCACAGCCTATGAGGGGCTTGTGGCTAAGTAATAACAGCCGCACGGGTCAATCGATCAGGTTAAGCTACGCTTGCCGCCCCCTCCGTGCCTCGGAAAGCACGTTAAGCCGTTGGTCCCGGTTGTCATTCGTGGATCTTTGACAGTCGTTACGGGTCTTCAGAAGCCCGAAAATCTGACAACCAGTCTTACCAAGGGGTTTCGTATTACCCAATAACTGGGTTGTGGAGGTCAGATAGGCAGTCACTCCATGTAAAATACTAGTACTCAGCTGCATCCGGTTAGACTGGAAGCCGACCCCAACGTAGTTGGGAAAAGGCAAGGCAGACGAGACTCCGCACAGCCTATATTTAAAAAAAAGTTTTTGAAATCGATTTACAATCGCCGGAGATATCGTGTTACAACATTAAAAAAAAAACAGTCGGTTACAGCCCCTCCTCCATTTTTGAAGTCGGTTAAAAATAAAAGTCGTTTCCCAGCAATTATTTTTACGCAATGTTACTTAGTTTGATGTACAGAATGCGCAGTTGATGGCTATGTGATGGGTCTTTTTACATCCTGTATAATTTGATTACAACTTACATTCATCCCTGTTAATAATAAAGGCAGTCTGTTCCGCCACGATCTTCAGGAGTTCTCCCGTCACCTCCGCGGGCTCATGTGTCAATAACACTTGAAGACTCTCTGATAGTTTCCTTCTGACGGTAGGATTCAACTCTTCGGCTATACTCTGGGAACATTATACAATATAAACATAACATCACGCTTGTAATCTTGAAAGAGTCGAGTTGTCCGAATTGTACTGAAGTTGAATTGTAACGGGGTAGACTTGGCTAAGGGTTGAATTGTCACGGGTCGAGTTGTCGTGAGATTGAATTGTAAAGGTGTCGAGTTGTATTTTGGTTGAATTATAATGGGTCGAGTTGTCCTGGAGTTGAATTGTAACGGGGTCGAGTTGTCCTGGGGTTGAATTGTCACGAGGTTAAGTTGTCCTGGAATTGAAATGTCACGGGGTCGAGTTGTTTACAGGTCGTGTTGTCCTGGGGTTGATTGTCTCGGGGTCGAGTTGTGTTGTGTTCCCCACCGAAAATCTGATTGAAATATTTCGAAGTATGTTTTAAGTAAGTAAGTAAGTAAATTTTATTTGTTTAAACATGGTATACATTGCATGCAAGATAATAATGGGATACAGAAAGTTCTCATGCTTAGCCGCATATCGTGGCGTACAAATTGGTAGGAAAGATAGTGCTTAAACCGTGACAATATTAATCAACATTACATTTCGTCATTATAATTCATTAAAGATTAGGGATAATTACAATTCAATTAGTATATCTTTAGATACAATTCAATGTCAAAGTAGTCTTTAAATAGATTGTTCAATAATAAATATGAATTACAGTCATTAAAAAAATTTAAATTCCAAATTATTATTCCAAAAAATACTATAGCTCAATAACATGTCAAAAGATACAACATTGTCATCTCAAAAACGAGGAAAATTGTCCTCTTTCATAAACTCTGCTATACTGTAATATGCTCTTTCAGTTAGTAAAATCTTCAATTTACTTTTAAGAGCAGATTTATTTAATGTTTTCCATGATTTGGGCAATTTATTAAAAATAGTCGGAGCCATGCAAAAGATGCTCTTACGCATAAGAGCTGTTTTAGCGGCGTGAACACAGAGTTTGAAATTATCACGTCTATTCCTAGGGACAGCATCAGACAAACGCTGAAATAAATTAGGATTGGATTGAATGAACATTACTGTTTCCAGGATGTATAATGAGGGCAATGTCAATATCTTACGTTCTATAAAATAAGATTTACAGCTGTCCGTTGTTTGCAGTCTAAACATCGATCTAATGCACCTTTTCTGTGCCCGAAACGCTATGTCATTGTCCGTGCTATTCCCCCAAAACATGACTCCATATCTAAGAATTGATTCAGCTAATCCATAATAAGCAGTCATTAGCGCATCTGTGTTGAGAACCACAGCAAGCTGTTTCAAAGCGTAGGCCGCACTACTCAATTTTTTACTGAGTGCCTCTATTTGAGGTTTCCAATTCAATTTAGAATCTATTATTAGTCCCAGAAATTTTGTTGTGTCAGCTTCATTGATATTTATATTATTAAATTGAATATTAAGATTGTTGATTGTTTGAGTACGTTGTTTAAAGTGCATTACGTTAGTCTTTTTTAAATTAATTATTAAATTATTATGATTTAACCAATTTATTATAGATATTAGTGAATTATTAATGTCATTTTCATATGTGTTTATGTCATTACAAGCTATTGTCAAAGTGCAATCGTCAGCAAAAAGTGTCATTGGATGTTCAGTTATTTTAGGCAAGTCATTTATGTACAAAGTGAACAACGGAGGCCCTAATACACTGCCTTGAGGTACTCCGTATATAACTTCGCGTTCTTCTGATCTTGAAATTTCTTCACGTTTATTTTTTTTATTTATTTTACTGATTTCTGTAACTTGTTTACGGTTATGAAGATACGATTTAATTAATTCTAAAACGTTACCTCTAACACCATAGGCTTCAAGTTTCTTTACCAGGGAATTATAATGGACGCAGTCAAAGGCCTGTATCATGTCGCAGAATATGGCACAGACTGGTGTTCTCTTATCCACATTTAGCATGACATTATGTAAAAACTCATAAATAGCCATACTTATACTTTTATTTTTTCGAAATCCCTTTTGTTCGTCACTTAGTATTTTATATTTTTCTAAATAGGTATTCATTTCAACATATATGTATTTTTCGAACACCTTAGACATAACTGGTATAAGCGCGATCGGTCTATAATTTATCATTAATTCGTGATTATCTTTCTTATATAGCGGTTTCACTATAGACTTCTTTAATGCATCAGGGAATACGCCTGCACTTATGCAAAGATTAATAATGAAACACAAATGAGTACATATTTCAAATGCAACTGCTTTCAATATTTTAGTGGCAATACCATCGTAGCCAACGCTGTTCGTGTTTTTTAGCTTCATAATAATATTTAGTATGTCATAGGGCGTAGACGGAGCCATAAACATAGATTGTGCTCTGTCAAGAATTAATGACGTTGCTTTTTTCCCCACGTTAGTAGTTGGTTGTATTTTATCTATAAAATAATTATTAAATGTATTGGCAATGTCCTTTGGATGTGTGATGTCTTTACTTTCAAATTTGATGCAGGAAATTGAGTTTTCCGGGGCATTGTACTTACTTTTATTAATTATTTGCCACGTAGTCTTAGACTTGTTATTAGAAGTTTTAATATTGTAATTGTTTTGTGCTTTCTGAGTTAGATTCATAATTCTTTTGAGTAATTTTGAATATCTTTTTAATTTATCTCTATTAGATTGACTTGGTTTTAACCTATATTGCCATAGAAGCTTCCGTTTGTTTTTACTACACAACTTTATCCCACGTGATACCCAAGCAGGATTTTTAGTAGTCTTAATGGTAATCATTTTTCTGGGGAAACATAATTCGTACATTAATTGGAACGTTTCAATGAAACAGTTGTAGGCTGCATTAGGATCGTCCTTCTCATACACATCTGAGAAGGAAAGACTACTTAAACAAGTCTTGAATTTGTCTATATTTACCTGACTGTAGTCTCGTGTACTTTTGCGATAATACTTAAGAAAATCTTTTTTTTTAACGGGGCACTTTAACAGTTGTCCTGTGTGATCGGATAACGCGAACTCCAATACTTCTGATGTGCAACGACGCTTGTTAAAATCATGAGCAAAATTATCTATGCATGTTTGGCTAGCAGCCCGAGTAGGTTGTCTCAAAGCAAGTTGTAAATTAAAATTTAAAAGAATACACTCAAATTCGGCTGACAATTTACTTCTCTTCAAAATGTCAATGTTGTAATCACCAGCTAAAACTATATTCTTACATCGTTGTTTGGACAAATATCTTAATAGAGTTTCCAGTTTATCAAAAAACTCATTGACATTATTTGAGTTAGGTACTCTATAAATACACACAATTATAATGTTGTGGTCCGTCAATTTAACTGCACAACACTCGAATATACTTTGCGAGGACATGTTTGCTACATTGGTCAATTCTTTCCATTGAATACCATGCTTAACAAGTATACATGCACCGCCTCGCCTACTTGTCTGTCTACTATAACAAGCAGCTAAACTATAATTAGGTAGGTGTAGCTGATTCTCACAGCCAGCCATCATAAAATGCTCTGAAATGCATTTAAGAAGTGAAATGTGGACTTCAGTAGAGTATTGTAATTTTCTGTAGGAATATTATTTATTTATTATGTCAAAGATGTTAACGATTAGTAAAAGCATTTTTTATGAAATGACTACATTCATTTCTAAAATGTTCTTACCTTCATAATAGTTTGTACGCAAGCAGTAGTATTACACATTAACAGAGCAGGATACACGGCTATCTCTGTCTCGTTCCTGCCCATATTAGCTCTGAAGAGCGCATGTATGACTAGAACAGTTGCTTCTTGTAGCCCCGAGTCGGATCGGTCACATACTAAACAAAAGAATACAATGTCAAATTAAATTAGCTAGCGAAACTCAGCAGTTAAAGATACATGGCATGCAAGATGTGACATTAAAGAGGACGATATTGCAGACGAGATGAGTATCGTCTAACAAAAAAAAAATACTAAAAAAGAGTTGATGTTCTTTTTTGTGGTAGTTTTATTACTGGAAGCAAGAGAACATCAGAATATCGTGTTAATATATCGATATACATCAAATCTGTGAAGTTTACAAAAAAAAAAATGGTTGTTGAACGCTTAGGCTGATCGTGCCTCTCTATCGCTTGTTCGGCGCTCTCGCTTGCACGCTCGGCTCAGGCGAAACGTGACAATGAGTCATGCTTTTTCTTGCGTGCCGGCTTTCATCGATTTATAAGACGTTATCACGTCAAAAAATATTTCGAAACTGATATCTCAAGTGACTAAACTACATAAAAATGTATGCGTTTAGGTTAGGTTTAGCCAAAAAAAAAACTTTTTTTTTTACTCATGTTTCACCCTGATAGATTATTCAACAAATCACCCTGTACATACTTATAACGAACTATATAAATAAATTATATTATTATTATATACGGGTTGATTTTTTTAATGGGACTTCAGATCTATACGAGGTAGAGAAATAATACTTACAACTAGCTGATAAGATTACTAATAAAGAATACAGTGCTTCCGTATCTCCCCGCAGCAGACAGAGTTGCAAAACTCTTTGGAGATCAATCTATAAAACAAAATTAAAAAATAAATACAGACCGTTTTATTAGTTACAGGTAAACCAGAAGAAGAATGCGCTTCGGTGATCTTCGTGTTTCAAAATTAGCTAGAACCAGTGCCGGAGTAAGACTACTTAATGCCCTAAGCAATCCACGCCTGTAGGCCCCCCTATCCACAAGTCCCATGTACTCGTAATAGGGGGCGAGCCTATTGCCATCAACCGGGCACACATCCAGACATCGGGCTGTTACTGAGAAATTCTTGATAGAAGAACCCAATAACACTGCTCAACCTGGGAATCGAACTCAGGACCTCATGCTCAGAACACACCTAGTTAAGGCGGAGGTTTCTTGAAAATGGTCAAAAAGTTGGTTTTTAAAGCAGTGTATCTCTTAAACCGTAAATAATTTTGACCAAAAAAAAAATTGACATGTTTTCAAGTCTTATTTTAAAACAGTTATGGAACTCAAATCACAACTAAACGTACATTAATGCATCAAAAAAATCTTCAAATACACCTCTGACATTTCTTTAAAAGCAGTTTATCCCTTCATTAACAATTTTAATTATAATAAAAAATACACCATTAAATTGCTAATGCCAAACTGCTTTCAGTGATGGATTATTTATTATTAAGTAGTTTGTAAATAGATGATTGTTTCATATTTTGCAATAAATTACCAGCGTTGTGTCATCGCGCTTCTCTTTCTTTTCTATGCAGTCCGACAGTGACCGCGCTTTAGGTCATGTAGTCGCCTTAAATATTGGCTAATTGAACAGACTGAATAAAATTGATGTTGAAAAAGTTATATTAATTACTGATTGTCGCATCAAAAAAAAAAAAGTTTGTTAAAAAAAATACTGTAACAATGGCGTCTCATTTAATTTACCTTAAAAGTAGTCCCCTCTACAATATTAGGAACATTCAAACTGACTTTGTTTGTTAACTTCAAGACGTAGATGTCTTCAGAAAAACTTTTTTCTTCAGTCATGTGTCCGTGTTTACCTAAAAACAAAAATTGGTATTCTTAGATAAATAATACTGGCCATGGCAGCCAATCTCAACGGAGAATAGCCTTCTGCGCGGGAGACATTATAGTGCACGAGTAGTACTAAATTAAATGGCTAAATAAGGGAGGGCGCCCACGAGCAACTTAAGTTGCCCAGCAACTTTTCTGTCTCTGTCGCTGTCTCCTCGCCGAGATTTGGACGATGATGCGTACACTAGAGCGACAGCAACGCTACTTTTTTGTAAAATTTAGCGAAAAAAAAATCTGTTGACGGGGCGGTTGAGTGTCAACTGGCTGGCCGGCAACTTTTGTCGCCGTGCGCGCACTTGCATTGCAACCAATAGACGGGCGACCGTTCCTTCCATACCCCCACACAAAAATGCCTCCCATTTGTCGCGTCCTCCCTAAGAGTGGGCGGCCATGAGCAACTTTTGTCTCCGCAACTAATGTGTCTCTCAACATCAAGTATACGGGTTTAGATGAAAGTGCGCGCATGTAGCGACGCGACAGCTGGTAGACTTTTTTGTCCGCGCGTTGTCGTGTTCAGTTTCTTAGAACAAGCGCCCAGACAGACCACAACCGTCTCTTCCAAATCCATGTTGACGAATGCGGCAAAATTTTACGAAAAAATAGCTTTGCAGTCGCTCCCGTGTCAGCGTGGTCCAAATCTCGGCGAGGAGGTAGCGACAGAGATAAAAAGTTGCTGAGCAACTAAGTTGCCCGTGGGAGCCCTCCCTTAGTTATTCATTTAATTTAATTTTGTAAATATTTAATCAAATCGACGGATTACCTAAGAACATAGTAGCATCCTTTTGAAAAATTCTCGCATCTTTGGATTCAGTTACATTTTTCGATTTTATTTTCATTATCTGATTTATTATCTGGAATAAAACGTTAATATTAATAATTTAAAACAAAACGAGTCGTCAAAATCTCACTACACTATAAAAAGTTAAGTATGCGTCATACATAAAAAATAATAATATACGCTTCGACTTGAGAATAAAATACATTTTTTTCGTCGGTTAAAAAGGAATCCTAAAATGTAAAAGTGAAATAACAAATTCCCAAAATATGTGATGAAAGTTAGACAAACCCTGTTCAGGTTAAATTCTTACGCAATAAATACACATTCATCTGATTAAGGAGATTTCAACTTGATATTTATTTATTTAAACCTTTCGCACACAAAAAAGGTACAAAGGCGGACTTAATGCCTTAGGCATTCTCTACCAGTCAACCAAGAGTGGTGAAGACATTAGATGGCAGGTGCTTTGGTTGAGAGGAACAATGATTTAAAAACTATTGAAAATATATCTTAATCCATACTAATATTATAAATGCGAAAGTGTGTCTGTCTGTCTGTAACCTCGTCACGCTTGAACCGCTGAATCGATTTAGATGAAATTTGGTATAGAGATAGTTCGAGTCCCGGGAAAGGACATAGGATAGTTTTTATCCCGATATTGCCACGGGATCGACACTTTTGCGGGTGAAACCGTGGCGCGCAGCTAGAGAGTTATAAATAAAATAGGTAGGTACACAAATACATAAATAGGTTATAAGCTTTTAATACTCATACATACATATATCTCACCACTTTATCCACTCAATTCATAAGTGTCACTAAAAATTGACACCCATACGTACGTTTTCTGATCCATATGTTTACATTTTCGTCAGATACTTTTGGAACAGACTACAAGTACCATTAAGGAAACTTACATCTGTACACTGTTAGGGCTATTCTTGCTTGCAGTGCTCGGCGGCTAAAGTAACGCTTGCTAACAGATGCGGTCATCATGCGCACGGGATTTTGTTTTCAGATTGGGCCAGATATGAATATGACTTACCATAGACAATAGTCGTTTATCCAAATTATTATCTTCTCTCTCAATCAGAACTTCTAATTTAGAGAGAGCTTTCGACAAGACTTTAAAATCAGTATCCTCGTTTGAAAATATTGTCTGAAATAACAATGAGAAAATATTGATTAATAAACATAAAATCACGCTGGTATATCCCAGCATGGTATGCAGAGGTATAAAGTATAGACACCAGCACATCAAGCTACTACAATCTGTATTTTTATTTTATAGATTTTCAACTTTATCGCTAAAGCATAAGGTTCAAAGTTGATTGGGAGAATTTGCAGTTTCGGGTAGCTTGTTGTGCTGGCGTCTGTACAACCAAATTTCGCCAGTTAAGTTAAAGTGTCATGTAATAGAAGGTGAGCCTATTGCCATCAACCGGGTATAAATCCAGACTCCGGGCTGCTACTGAAAAATTCTAGATGGGAAACCAAATAGCACTTTGCCTGACCCAGGAATCGAACCCAGAAGTCATGCTCGCGCCCAATAGACCAACGAGCCTCTTGCCATGAAAATGCAGATGATGATGATGTCAGCTATATACTTTTCATTGTCAACTGCACTCTGGACGCCTTTAACACGAACGTCTTTATTTTCTTTTTACTTCGTTCTCACATATAATTATAAATTCAACATTAATGACGTAACTAATATTTTTGTAAAAATATAATTTAAAAAAGTGTCCAAGGAGATTCTTGCCCGTTCTTCTCCATATTGTTTCGCATTACATAATTTTTATACACCTTTTACATAAGTACCAATAAGATAAATATGATAAGTATATGATTACTTAATCAATAATTAATGTTACCTCCAATTGCCTGAAACACAGGATTACCTAGTTCAGGCACAAATCATGGTGAACTTGACATAGATTTAAGAAAAACTGTATTTAACGTTAGTCCTTATACTTTTGAATACATTTTATTTATTATTTTTTTATTTTATTATAGGTACCTACGCTTTGGAATGGGCAACTAGCTTCATCTTTCTGACTGACCGACCCCTTGACAATTCAAAAGTGCCTGTAAATGGTTTAATTGAAATAAATGCTTTGAGTTTGACTTTGAATTCCTCAGTATAGTAGAAAATTTAATGGCAAATGAGTTGTGGAGGTCAGATAGGCAGTCATGTAACATACTGGTATTCAGCTGCATTCATTTAGACTGGAAGCGAACGCCAACATAGTAGAGGAAAGGTTTTTATCCCGATATTCCTACAGGATGGGAACTTATACGGGGGAAACCGCGAGGCGCTGCTAGTATAACAAACTTACTTGAAAAGCGGAGAGCGTGTCATTGTGTGAAGCGTCCGGTGTTGTAGTCAATGTAGATAATAACTTGCTAAGGACAGTATCTTCTTCAAACTTCTCTACGTATATTATCTGAAAGCGAAATTGTTTTTATAGAATTTTCTGACAGATACGGAAAAGCACACATTTTTTTTATTTTGAACTCAAAACAATATTTCTTTGCAAATAGTGCAAGCAACACAACAAAAAGTCTAAAAGCTTAAAAAAATGCCAAGTTATAATCGTTTTAATATGTAACTTCATAATAGATAGATTGTCAGTACCGCGCGACAAGGATGAAAATAAATTTACAGAAAAAAATATTTTAAGAAGCCGCTTCTATACTTTCAGAGCAAACATTCACTTTAGGTAAATATGCATCCGAATATCCGATCTCTAGTGATCGCTGTCGATCAGTGATACACAACGCAACATATTCATATTTATTTGCATTCCATAATGTTGTAGAGGTGTTGCAATGGCTTAAAGCTAAGGTACAATTAGGGACCCTGTAGGGCACAGCAAAGACTATAAACATTTTTTTATTCTTACAATTAAAATAAATTTAGGACACAAATTAACAATTAGCAATTTTTTAAATATGCTATTAACATTAAATAAGTATAACATTTTATTTAACGAGATCAGCCCGTTGTAGGTTGTGGGACTTACATAATAATTAATACACATACATAATAATACAAAACATTAAAATACAATACACAACATAATAATACAATCCATACTAATATTATAAATTCGAAAGTAACTCTGTCTGTCTGTCTGTATGTTACCTCTTCAAGCCTAAACCACTGAACGGATTTCGATAAAATTTGGCAGAGAGATAGATTGCATCCCGGGGAAGGACATAGGATAGTTTTTATCGACATACCTTGCGGGCGAAGCCGTGGGCGGAAGCTAGTGTAATATGTATAATACATTGTCTACTAACCTCATTTTCATTGATAGCACTAATCATTTTCAGTACATCAACACCAAACAGTTTGGCTAGATGGACGAGTGTTGGTTTGAAGGACTGGCACCATTTCTCAGTGTTAAACTCAGTTCTATGCAAGCTTAGAAGAACCGCCATCAGGGATAGAATCGGCTTCACTTCTTCGTATGCCTGTAAAAAAAGTATAATATAAGTGTTTACCCAGTAACTGGTTGGGGCAGTCGCTCTATGTAATATACTGGTATTCAGCTGCATCTGGTTAGACTGGAAGCCGACATATACAAATAAATACAATTGAAGTGTCTGTTTGTAATGTCAAATTAACAGTTTTTTTTACTAAATGCATATTATTAAGGTATACAATGTGTAAAATAATTAACGCAAGACCTCATACACCCCAATTAGAGTATTGATTTAAGAGTATAATACAATGACTAGAACTATAATTCTATAAAGCTAACAATTATTATTAAGAAAATCGTGTTGACCCTTTGCATTACTTTATGCATTTAAAATTGAGTCTTATTGCCTTGACATAAGATTCAATTTCCTTTGACTCAATCGGCGGCCAGTATGACAAAATTTATATTTATTTGAAAACATACCTATATTCAAAGTTACTGATATCGATTCAGTAGTCAATTATGAACAAACTACTTTCAGGACTTGCGTTTAATCTGTTACACCATGTATACGGTACTTATAACAAAAAACATTTACTCAATCCAAACTAATATTATAAATTCGAAAGTAACTGTCTGTCTGTCTGTCTGTATGTTACTTTTTCACACCTAAACCACTGAACGGATTTCGATAAAAACTTGGCAGAGAGATTGATTGCATCCCGGGGAAGGACATAGGATAGTTTTTATCGACATACCTTGCGGGCGAAGCCGCGGGCGGAAGCTAGTACTCAATATATTTATTGCTTCCACATGTGAACCTAGGTGGTAGGTTTTACAAAATATGATCATTGTGGACCCTGTCGGGCACAGCAACAGTAGGAGAGAGGAAGAAGGCTTTTATTTGACTACTACGTTGTTTAATTTTTTATTTTTGTCTGTCGGTTTGTTCCAGCTAATGTCCGAGACGGCTGGACGGATTTTGGACTTACTGGCAGATAACTAATGCAAGGAGTAACTAGGCTATTTTATAAAAAGAATTAGTGTTCCGCGCCAAAAAATTAAAACACATGAAACCCAATAATCCATACTAATATTATAAATTCGAAAGTAACTCTGTCTGTCTGTATGTATGTTACCTTTTCACGCTTAAACCACTGAACGGATTTCGATAAAATTTGGCAGAGAGATAGATTGCATGCCGGGGAAGGACATAGGATAGTTTTTATCGACATACCTCGCGGGCGAGGCCGCGGGTGGAAGCTAGTAATGCATAAAATCACTTGAAACTAAAATTAAAAAATCACACAAACTTCTCGCATAAAAGAATAAAATGCTTACCTTGTCCGAATCTCCAGAAAAAGACGCCAATACTTCCAGGATATGCTGCAGAGTATCCTCAAAGATGACCACGGCTTTACGCAGGTCTGGCCCAGTAGTATTATCTAGTAAGGCTCTCCAAATGTCTATGTGTGTGTCTAAGTTATCTTGGAGGCAGAGTTTCAGTAATAGAACTAGGGCGGCCTGAAAATTAGACAATCCATACTAATATTCTAAATGCGAATGTGTCTCTCATATGCATAATTTTTAACGTGAATGATATAACCAATACTTTGTAACCATATTATTATGATTTAAAAGAGTGTCCGTGGAGTTTCTCAAACTCAAACTCAAAACATTTATTTCAATAAAACCATTTACAGGCACTTTTGAACTGTCAAGAAGTCGGTCAGTCAGAAAATATGAAGCTAGTTGTCCATTCGTCGACGTAAATAATGCCCTACTGCTGGTCCACAATTGGTTCACTGCTAATAATTTAGTATTAAATGGAAAAAAAACTAAGTGCATAAGATTTTCTTTACCAAATGTCAAGGGTAGTGATTGTGAGATAATATTGAATCAAGAGAAACTAGAATTCGTCGATAAAACTGTTTTCCTTGGGATCACGCTCGACTCAAGGCTACAATGGGGTCCTCATTTAACATCTCTTGCAGGACGGCTAAGTTCAGCAGCTTATGCTGTCAGAAAAATCCGTCAATTTACTGATGTAGATACCGCGAGATTAGTCTATTTTAGTTACTTTCATAGTATCATGTCATACGGTATTTTACTTTGGGGACGGGCTGCAGACATCGATTCTATTTTTATTCTGCAGAAAAGAGCCATCAGAGCCATATATAATCTCCGCAGGCGCGATTCTTTAAGGGAACTGTTTAAGGATATTAACATCATGACGGTGCCTTGTCAATATATCTACGAAAACATCATGTATGTAAGGAAAAATTTACATCTTTTTAGTAAAAGAGGTGACAGACATAATTATAGTACTAGAAATAGGGACCTATTAGTTCAACCAGGTTTCAGATTGGCTAAAGTAGACTCATCTTTTATGGGGTACTGTTTAAAATGTTATAATAAAATACCTCCCCACATTCTTCAACTGAATGAGACAAAATTCAAGTCTTGTATAAAACGCACACTATGCAGGCAGGCATATTATAAGTTAGAGGATTACATCGTTGATAAAGATGCCTGGATCAATGCTGGTCCTGCTCCACAACCACAACTAATTGATTAACACTTGAACATACTGTTGGAGCTGCTGAAGATTGTGGGACTATCTTTGCATTGTATAAACTCAATTTCCTTTGTATTGTATAATTTCATAGCACAGATGTGAGTTCTATGTGAGCTACCATTTACCGGGTAATAATATGTCTTTCATTGACTTGAATGTGCCCTGGCGGCTGATAGTATGTCATGCTCACTAAAATGTCTCGCTGACGGTGGCGTGTGTGTTGGATCATTTAGCTCCCTTCAAAATGGTTGAGCTGAATGGTGCTGATCTATGCGTCATGTTCGTGAACGGGCGCCGTCAGTTGGGACTGGTCATCAATTGGCTGCCTCGGCTTATTTTTTTTTTTTTTTTGTATCGTTGTTTTGTTAAGTACTATTTGCTGTACTCTGGACGCTCTTAACACGTACGTCTTTTTTATTTTATTACATCGTTCTCACATATAATTATAAATTCAACATTAATGATGTAACTAATATTTTTGTAAAAATATAATTTAAAAGAGTGTCCATGGAGTTTCTTGCCCGTTCTTCTCCATAGGTACCTACGCTTTGGAATGGGCAACTAGCTTCATATTTTCTGACTGACCGACTTCTTGACAATTCAAAAGTGCCTGTAAATGGTTTAATTGAAATAAATGCTTTGAGTTTGAGTTTTTGAGTTTGAGTTTGATTCCAAAGCGTAGAAAGTACCTACACTCTTTTAACTTATATCTTGCCCGTTCTTCTTTACAGACATAGGTTATTTTTATACCGACATTCCAACGGGATCGAGACTTATGAGGGTGAAACCGCGGGGCGTTGCTAGTTTTCTATACGTCATTTGTGTCGTAGTGCGAGTAAACAGTGCCACGCTTGGTTTGTATGGAAAGTGTTGAAAAATGCCGTCTCTAACAGCGCCCGCCAGGCGCCGAGCCAGCAAATATCACGCGGTCGTGCTACGCCATATCAAATAGCGCACTACCCGTGTGAAAATAGCATGCTACGCCGTAGCAAATAGCGCACTACCCGTGTGAAAATAGCATGCTACGCCGTAGCAAATAGCGCACTACCCGTGTGAAAATAGCATGCTACGCCGTAGCAAATAGCGCACTACCCGTGTGAAAATAGCATGCTACGCCGTAGCAAATGGCGTGCTACGCCGAAAACAGTAACATGTGAAATCAAAGCATTAGTTCTACATTGTCTACTCTCAATCACAAAAATAAAAATACTTCATGCCTTACCTTTCTTACATCATCAGAGGCTTTCAAAACACCGTTAACAACAATATCCCTCTTCTTCAAGGTCGGTAAATTATTGTAGAACATTATAGCAGTCAGTAGCATAGTCTCGCTGTTAGAAACACTGGAACCTATGCACAATGATACCTGAAAAGATATTAGGGGTTAAAGCATGTGAAGTATACATACATATCACGCCTTGTTTCCGTGAAAGGCACCGGGCACCAGGCTGCTACTGAAAAATTCCAGTTGTAAAAACCAATTTTTGTTATTGTTGAATGGGTCCGCTCTTGACCTCGATCACGCCTGATGGAAAGCGATGGATGAGGTCTATGATGGAACGAGCCTGCCCAGAAGATGCCTAAGACACTTGAACTCCCACGCATCGACGAAACACAGCAGGCTGCCTGACGCCGGACTCCGGTGGGAATTACATTTTGACCGACCTAGGAATCGAACCCAGGATCTCATGCACAGCTGTAGCGCTTGCGACTACTAGACCAACGAGTCAGTATTATTTGAACGTGGGCAGAGGTGTTAACAGGGTCAAATTATATTAGCTGGCGAAACTTCATACACGTGATAGCTATCGATATCTCATCATCATCATCATCTGCCTAGCCTTTTCCCAACTATGTTGGGGTCGGCTTCCAGTCTAACCGGACGCAGCTGAATATCAGTATTTTACATGGAGCGACTGCCTGTCTAACCTCCACAACCCAGTTACTGGGTAACACGACACCTCTTGGTAAGACTGGTTCTCGGACCTTGTTTGTTGGCATCGATATCTTACAACGATGGTAAAAAAAGATAAACCCATCATTTTAAGTAAGTAAATAAACTAGTAGCGCCCGTCGAACCCGTTGTCAGCTGTTTGCATAAACATAGTCAGCCTATAATGTTCCCACTGCTAAGGATTTGTTCTGGTCTGATCCCTGAGTCCCCCCCCCCCTTCTCGATCCTCTGCTAGTTCTTCTTCTGATTTAATATCTTTCTTATCCAATTTTATGCTACGTTACTCTTTATGACAGGTCACGAGAAAATAAACGTTTTATGTTTTACAAAACTAAGACACAGGCCTCCTCTCGGTGAGAGGGAGTGGGCTGTAATCCACCACGCGGGTCCTGTGCGGGTTGGTAGACGTCACAAGTCTTTTGGTTCTAGGACATACCGGTTTCCGCACGATGTTTTCCTTCACCGTTTTGAGAGCAGTGTTGATGAAATAATTTACACAAAGTAAAGTGTCTACCTACGACCTTCAAATTGTAAGTCGCAGAAATTTCTACTGGGCCACCATGAAGCAATGAAGTTGGCAAAAGGCTAGACAGATGACATAAATACTCACAGTATTAGCGTCTTCATAAGACAGTTTCTTGGTCCTCAGTTGGAACTCCATCTCGATATATGTCGTTGGCACATCCATATATTGGTTCGTTTTAGCTTGGATCATGATTCTTAAAGCTGTATGTTTTACTATGGAACTGGAATGGAGGCGGGGGAGCACTTCGGACTTTATTATGTCCTGTAAATATAAAAAAACGAGATAAATTAACAGGTGTTAAAAGACGCTTAACAAAGTCGAGCACCCCCTTGACTTGTTGCTCGTAACTCTCACGTAACTTTCTCGTAACTCTCACGTAACTTTCTCGTAACTCTCACGTAACTCTCTCGTAACTCTCAGGTAACTGTCTCGTAACTCCTCAGCGAAGATAAAGGCTATGCGTAGGTAGCTCGATAGTTCGGAATGAATTTAACCCTACTCCCGATAAATTAAGATTTTTGGACGGGCAAAAACACATCGGGAGTAAAGACAACCGTCAAATGGTGTTGTCATTCATGTTTAGTTCTAATCTTATGTCCGTAGGTGATACCGAGTTCAAACGCCAAAAAAAAAAAATTGCAGTTCGTCAGAAGCCCGAAAGTCTGAATACCAGTCTTAATAAAGCGTATCACGTAACAGTGTTGTAGATTATGGAGGTAAGATGCTCCATGTAACATTCTGGTACTCAGCTGCTTCCGGTTAGACTGGAAGCCGAACCCGAATGAGTAAGTGTGGTCTTCGTAATTCAAGTTACGTGCGGTCGTCCGTAAAATGGGTCTTACCTACAGATATAGATAAACCTAGATAACGCAAGTATCAAGATCTGTATGATATCCAAGCGCGCCATTTTTTGACTACCTACTATGACGTCACAAGCACTATTTAATGATGGGAAAATGAAATCGATTCAAAGACCGCGTGTGGCACTCGTCTCGCCCCACCCCCGGGCCTAGCGCCAGCGCTCACGCTCACCCAGCCAGCTGTAGTGCGATTCTGTAACCATCTCACCGTGAAAACTTAGGTGAAGTGAGCGTGGAGTGAGCTGTCATTAGTGTCAATCCCTATAGCATCAGATGGAATGACAGCTCACTCCACGCAAGTTGTCACGGTGAGATTTTTACAGAATCGACATGCAGTACACAGGACTGAGCGCGAAAGTGGCGGCTTACGATTTTTGTACGTAAGCTGGGCACGCGAAGTAGTTGCTCTTGCGTTATCTAGGTTTATCTGTATCTGTGGTCTTACCTCTTTATTCTGAACTTCAGGCAGGATAACTTCGTAGATATTGCTCAAGGCATCCATTGCGTTCTTAGTCTCATACTGCCAGATATACAAGCGAACAGCCCTGTCCTTTGCCAAGCGCTCTTTAAATAAGCGGGCGTGATGTTTGAAGATTGATAGAAGAACTGGAATTACAGAAAAATATATACTACAAGGTCATACTAAATTAAAGGAAATTCCAAATCCATTGCTGCATAGGTATACGAAATTAGTTTGCTCAAGAATGTAATCTACGCAATGATGTCTGAACTGTAAAATGATGAAACAAGAAAGTACCTTCCTGTGGTCGCATGCCGCTTTACTAACGTACTAATAAGCTATGGTTTGCAAGCATTTGATACCCCACAAGTCACCATCCCAAAATATTACTTAGTATCCCCTAGAGGGCGCCATATTGAATTTAGTGTGACGTCACATAGCCTATAACCAGCGGACGGTCAAGATGCTTCTAACGATACCTCATTTGTCATTTGTAAAAACGTTCAAAATCTAGTCGCAATCTCATCTCAGCGACAATAAATGTCAAAAACTTGTCAAAAATTTAGGGAAATTAGAGGTATTCTTGACAGATCGAGAATAAGATCTGTGAATGTTCTTAAAATTACGAGAATTGCCCCTCTAATCAAGTCTTACCTTCCAAACACTTGGATATCTTAATACATTCCCTGGACATGGTGTCATAGAATCCGTTAATCTGTTCTATTTCAATGTCATCTCCAAAATGCTCGAACAATCCGTTTATGCCTTGTAACACTGAACTGACTACCTGGTCCTGTACGAAATACAATATACAATCAGGTAAATGCAGTGGCCTATACTATACAGCAGTGGTTTCGCGCACTGGATTTTCATCGCACTGCTTAACGCCGAGAGTTGAAAATCCAACAGTGTCAGTTCCAAAAATCGCCTGTGAGAACTTGGGCTTAATGACAGAGTACTGTAAATAAATGGTTCATACCGTCTTATTGTTTGGTTGAAGCATGTTTAAATAAATGCGCCATATTCTAGTAAAGTGTTCCTGTACCAGTTCTGGATGGTACCTGCATATAGTACCTGAAATAAATAAACACAGTAATGGTCAGAGTTCAGAGCAGTGGTGGGCGGTGGCTCAGTGGAAACCACCGCGACTTACGAGTTGTAGGTCGTAGGTTTGAACCCAGACAAGCGCTGTACTCTGTGTACATTTTTTCATCACCACTGTTCTCAAAACGGTGAAGGAAAACATCGTGAGGAAACCGGTATTTCCTAGAACCAAATAGTCAAAGACATATGGCATCTAGCTACCCGCACTGGGCCCGGGAGGTGAATTACGGCCCACTCCCTCTCACAGAGAGGAGACCTGTGTCCCAGCAGTGGGAACATTATAGGCTGATTAGTGATTATGTTTATGTTCGGTACAGTCATACCTTCCATTTACGAGATTTTAAAGCGATTTTCTCCTACTGAAGGAAATTTAATGTGACAAGGACGGAAGGGGGGGGGGGGGATTCAAAAAATATGGAATTCGTGTACTTAACCTAATTCATAAATTACCCAAATAACATGCTTAAACGAATCACTTCCACGGACGCTCCTTCACAAACATCTTTAATACTTACTTGCTCAACTATTTACTTTAGTGTTATATATTCTAACCCCCTTACTAATAAACGTATTATATCAGATGAATAATTACACACCGATTTCTCTCTTTCAGTCGTCAGTAATTTGATTTTCGAAAGAAGAAGACAAAGCGTTGTGTAACTATACAGACGCTATACAACGTTTATTGTATGTGACTTTGTAATAATGACAATTTGTAATAAAAAGGTCCCAAATGTTTGCTTGCAATGGAATTTGAACTTTATTTTTTAGACTATTTATGAGTTTATCTTGGTCATTACCGTCATTGATAAAGGAAAAAATCGTGAGAAAACCTGTACTTATCCATACTAATATTATAAATTCGAAAGTAACTCTGTCTGTATATTACCTTTTCACGCCTAAACCACTGAACGGATTTCGATAAAACTTGGCAGAGAGATAGATTGCATCCCGGGGAAGGACATAGGATAGTTTTTATCGACATACCTCGCGAGCGAAGCCGCGGACGGAAGGTAGTAGTTAATATATTATAAGTATGAAATCACAAACCCGTCTTAAGCAAGCGTGGTGATCAATGCCCGTGCCTTCTTCGTATGAAAAGAGGGCTTTGCCCTGTGGTGGGACAATAAGAAGCTGGTATTAATGGAATTTGAACTTTGTCACGTATGATATTGAGTTTACTCTCACCAACAAGCAGTGCCAGTGGCGCCTTGCATGTCTTCGCCTCTTCTAAGGCACTGATGTTCCTGCTTACCACCTGTTCGCTGAGGTCAGCAGACGGATGCTTGGCTACGCTAATAAGACATAGGAGGGCTTCCTTCCGAGTTTGAGGGTCGAAGGGTAACATACATAGCTGGAAGAAATGAAGAATAATATTGTAATAGTAATTTTATTTCCAAACTTCAGTACACGTTACATCCATACGAATATTATAAATTCGAAAGTAACTCTGTCTGTCTGTCTGTATGTTACCTTTTCACGCCTAAACCTCTGAACGGATTTCGATAAAATTTGGCAGAGAGATAGATTACATCCCGGGTAAGGACATAGCATAGTTTTTATCGACATACATCGCGGGCGAAGCCGCGGGCGGAAGCTAGTTAATAATGTCTCGACCCCTGAACTACGACATCCTGTATGACATGAGGTTTCTTCAGTTACAAGGATCAGCACGGTTAGACTATAATAATATACAATTTACACTTAGTTTTTGCAATAATTAGAAGAAAAAATTAAACTGAAATAAAATAAAAAATACAAACACTTAATGAACAAAAAAAATTAAAGTATGAATAATTCTTAAACATATTCTGTTACAGATTAGATTAAAACAGAAAATCAACAGTCATTTATTCAAATTAGGCTGAGAATCAGCACTTTTCGAACGTCAAAATTACATAAGACAGTCCCCCAAAACGCCCGCCCTTCACCACTTCCTAGTGCTTTCGCTGGTGAGAAGAAGTGGCGCAACAAACTCCCCAGCAGCACAGCTGTCTGTTCAGTTATAAAAACTTGAGTATGCAGCTAAATACTGGTATTTAGTTAGACTGGAAGATCATCATCATTAATCATCATAGTTGGGAAAATGCTAGGCAGATGATGACAAGATCTTCCGCTTAAGAGCGGTTATGACGTACGGCATTTCATACAAACTTTCAAGCCCTTGTTTTTCGAAATAAATGAACCTATTTAAATGAAACTTGGTACGCATAAGCAGGATATAAACGTCTAAAAAGTTAGTTAGGTAAGAACATTTTCGAAAAATAGTGTTACAGCTAAATTAGACCGATTTTAAATTTTCCATAGAAACAAAGATTTCCAGTTATCTTTTTTTAAATAAGACATTTCGAAAATGTTCTTTACTGACTTTTTAGACCTTTGTATCCTACTTATGCGTACGAAGTTTCATTAAAATCGGTTCATTCATTTTGAAAAACAAGGGCTTGAAATTTTGTATGAAATGCCATATGTGTAAACGCTTTTAAGTTTAAGAGGAATGCAGGGTAAAATAAATACTTACTACTATGATATCATTATAATAGTTCTCCACAACATCCCAGCACTTCTCTACAATCTTCGACAATATCTTAAAAGAGTCCGCTATAGTTTTCAACCACTCCTCACTGGTACGTTTTGATGATATTGTCTCAAATAGACCAACAGGTACAAAGAGTAGGGTCTGAGCTAGCCATTCTGAAAAAAAATAAAAAAACAAATAATCTATAACTCAAACTCATAGCATTTATTTCAATGAAACCATTTACAGAGTCGGTCAGTCAGAAAATATGAAGCTAGTTGCCTATTCCAAAGCGTAGGTACCTTTGGAGAAGAACAGGCAAGAAACTCCATGGACACTCTTTTCAATTATATTTTACAAAAATATTAGTTACAACATTATAGCTTGACGCCTTTCACCCCGAAAAGGTAGGCAGAGTTGTACAGTCAGGGAAATTAATTCTGAACTTTTTAACTTTCTGGCATTCTCTCACAGTTGGTCACGTTAACTAAGCTAAGCTAAACCAAACAGGGTTAGGTTACGTTAGTCTTACACGTCGCGGGGGGAGTCAAACACCTCACTTCCCCTCGACCCGAGGAGGCCCGCAGTGGCGGGCACCAGTCGGGGGTTGCGGAAGGATCGTACGCTGCCGCGACCCCCGGCGTAGGTGTGAGATGGAACACCGGGGTGGTCTTTAGTCAGTAAGAGTCTGACACACCCCTCCGCCCGCCCCAGAGCGTAGGATAGTTATGAGGATTTTCCGATCCGGAAAAAAAAATTTGTTGGAACTGTTACTAACCACTTATGAGCAAAGTTGTAAACTGTAATCAAATTAGGACACCAAAAAGGTTTGATTAGTTTAGAACTGTGAACAAATGCACGCGAGCCTAGTGAGCGAAGAGAGCGGCGCAGCGGTAGCCGCCGGCGCTACATTCAAGTTAGTTGCAGTTACCTGGCTATTCTATCTTTTGGACTCCAAAATATACATTATTTGAGGTTCAGAAAAAGAGTGTTTATCTTTGCTTTGTGTCAATTATTTCATTACCATTGCTCTCAAAACGGTGGTGGAAAACATCGTGAGGAAACCTACATGTCCTAGAACCAAAAATTCAAAGACATGTGACATCTACCAACCACACTGGGCCCGCGTGGTGGATTATGGGCTGGCCTACTTCCTCTCATATAGAAGAGTGTTATAGGCCGATTATGTTTTTTTTTTTGTTTAGCCTATTCAGTCCCACTGCTGGGCAAAGGATAATAAGGTAATATTTTTAGGAAATAAAAATGGTACTTAATTGTTTAAGGTTCAATTAAATACATGCCATTATAAAATTTGTACAAGTATGTATTGATATGGAGGTCCGATAGGCAGTCGCTCCATTTAAAACACTGGTATTCAGCTGCATCAGGTTAGACTGGAAGCCGACCCCAACATAGTTAAAAAGGTTAGGCAGATGATGATCATGATTGATATGGATACCCACATTCCGCCAGTCAGTTGAACATACCTGTTTCAAAAGGGGCCAATTCTTCAGAAAGTATTATTTCTGCTGAACGGATAGCCTTTGCATAGTCTTTGGGGTCAGGTGTCTCAGGGTATGACAAGACTACGTCATTCCAGCTCTCCATTTTTTTTAAATTCTGTAAATAGAATTAAGTATAGTGTTTTACCAATTTTTACTAATTTGCCATTTAATATGGCAATGCTGGCAGCCTTTTGGGCACTTTTGATGCCCTGACTCCTTCCCACCTTTTTCATACATGTGCTTATGGCAGCTTAGAAATTACGTAGGTAATTATGCTGTTTCAAACTAAATCATTTCTTACACAAAATAAAAAGAGTTAAAAACTTACACTACAGGCCTATAGTTTAATCGATCGAATCGTACTGTTTAATAATACCTCAAGGTACCTGCCTTGTTTACCAGTACCTACCGGCTTAATAATAACACCAAGATAACTCTTAGGTACCTATAAATATCTAGCCTTTCTGAGAAGTATAGAAACTGACCCTGGAATTATTTACGCTCTTTATTTTGTAATTTATCTGAAACCAAACCATGAAACCACTGTAGAAACTCACAAAAACGAAACTTCAAAAAATAAACTTTATTCAAAACAAGTTTGGACTTATTGATCTGTCAGTGTCAGAGGACTGTCAGAAACTGCCAAAAAGTGGTGTCAGCTGCATGAACAGCTGTCTTTTCTGAAAAAGATTCACAGCTCCTCCCCTGTAGGTGATAGCGTGATAATATGTAGCCTATATGTTGACCCGACCTCTTAGTAATATTCATGCAAAATTTTAAGTAAATCCATGCAGTACTTTTTGAGTTTAGCCCGGACATACATACAGACAAACAGACAAAAATTCTAAAAACTATATTATTGGCTTCGATGTCGATTGTAGATCACGCCCCAAGTATTCTTTTAAAAAAAATATTCAATGTACAGTTTTGACTTTCCTACGATTTTATTATATGTAAACTTTTGCCATAGGGGTATGCTGCATGTAAAGAACTACGCGCAAAAGATGAAAGTATAATCCGTCTAAATAAAAAACTTACTCCATTACTGAACGATATTACCGCAAAAGATTGCTATGTAATTTATCTATATTACCCTCTGACATTACAAATCGGTCGATAATTTGGATGAATTTCAAAGTACTGAATTTCTTTTAATAAATTCAAAATAAATAAAAATTAACTTCACCACATTCAAGCTGGCACCACGACGTGTTATTTGGTTGGGGATCCATTACTATTCTCCGTTATTACACCGTGTGACAACAAATAGGTTAGGTTTCCACAATATTTATATTTATTTGTGTAATTTCGTGTTTATGAGGTATTTTAACAGGAGTTTCTCTGTTTGATGGTCCTGTTTGTTCTATATTTCATTTGTAAACCCTTACATATGGAAGAAAATAGCATAAATATACAACTTTGTCGAATCTTTGTTAAATAAAGAGCCATTGAAAGTTTATCAGTATCCTGAGGACCAACTGATGACCCTCAGAAATCGGTTAGGTAAAGATACAGTCTGAACAGTATCAGTATCAAGTGGCACTTCAAAATACTAATAGGAAATTTTACAAAAGTCTTTCAACAAGTGAGGTCTGTTATGTTTTTATTTTGTGTCTGTATTTTGTTAACAGCTGTTTCCTATTGTTAACTATTCAGATACAAACATAACATTATGCAAAATTTTAGCTTGAACATCACACTCGTCTTCTGCCACTCATCATCTGCCTAGCCTTTTCATAACTATGTTGGGGTTGGCTTCCAGTCTAACCGGATGCAGCTGAATACCAGTATTTTACATGGAGCGGCTGTCTATCTGACCTCTACAACAGTTACTGTGTAACATAATACCCTTTGATAAGACTGGTTGTCAGATTTTTGGGCATCTAACTACCCATTACAACTCACAGATCTACGAATGGCAGCCGGGACCATCAACTTAACGTGCTTTCTGAGGTGTGGAGGGCATCTTGATATGTTGTATGGTCACCCATCCACGAACCGACCGGCAAGCGTTGCGTAACCATGGATCGACCCTTGCAGCTGTTATGATTTAGTTATTAACCCCTCCTATTCTAATTACCTAAATATATCCTACTTCCTACTATCCTACTTCCTACTATCCTACTTTCTACTATCCTACTTCCTACTATCCTACTTCCTACTATCCTACTTCCTACTATCCTACTTCCAGTAGGAAGTATAATATAATATATAATCCTACTAATATTATAAACGCGAAAGTTTGTGAGGATGGATGGATGGATGGATGTTTGTTACTCTTTCACGCTAAAACTACTGAATGGATATTGAAGAAACTTTACAGTAATATAGCTTATACATCAGAATAACACATAAGTATGATACTTTTTATCCCGATATTCCCACGGGATCGACACTTATGCGGATGAAATCGCGGGGCGCTGCTAGTACTATATAAATACAATTTTGTCCACA
This sequence comes from Gortyna flavago, assembly GCA_963669345.1. NCBI lineage: Eukaryota > Metazoa > Arthropoda > Insecta > Lepidoptera > Noctuidae > Gortyna > Gortyna flavago. The sequence goes on along the minus strand of OY770155.1, from coordinate 3,663,286 downwards.
GCTACGGTGGAAGCAAACGAAAAATATCAAACATGTCATCCCAATTCTCGCCCAAGAGTGGCAACACTTCCTCCCAGGGGTCCCCGAACATCAGCGACCCAGTAGGGCCCGGCGGGGGCCCTGCCTCTTCGGGCGTTCTCAAACGATACGATAATATAATCAAATCGCCGGAAGATAAGCGGCATTACAGGTATGGATATTTAACGCTCCCTATGGCGAAATTCAAATTTTCATACATTTTTTGCAATTACAGGTCAATATCAGAAGGCCAATTCCCGTTATTAAAAACGTTCAAAATCTAGTCGCGATCTCAACTCATCTCAGCGACAATCAATGTCAAAAATGTAAGGAAAAAATAAGGGATTTTGACAGATTGAGACAGATCAGAAGGCCAATTCTCGTAATTTAAAACGTTCAAAATCTAGTCGCAGTCTCATCTCAGCGACAAACAAATGTAAAAAACTTGTCAAAATGTAGGGAAATATTAGAGGTATTTTTGACAGATTGAGACTGAGATCAGACTGTGAATGTTCTTAAAATTACGAGAATTGCCCCTCTGACTGTAAACATTCTTAAAATTAAGAGAATTGTATCCTCCGGTTGTATGTTAATCTAAATATCATCAATAGAACTCTCTTAGTTTATATGTATTACCCTATTGAATGACTACTTCATGAAATAATGACATTTGTAGCCAATTTTAACTCAAGGGAGTTGTTTTGCTAATTCTAATGATAATTTTTCTGTAAAGTCATATTTGTTACGGTCGCGAATTATATTTTAATCAACATAAAACCTGACCCTGACCTGCAAATTGCAAAAAACGTAAATAAATTCGGGTTTTGCGGGCTACCTTAGCGCATCCCCCCTTTAATAAATAGAATAATAATGATCGCAACTGGTTACTGTCCGTCTGTCCTACTGCAGAGTAAAAGGTTACATGCTCTGTGCTGCAGAGCAAAGGCTTCTTGTCACACAGAAGGCACGAGCATTGATCGCCAGGCTCACTCAAGATGGGTCGGCGATTTCAGACTTATACAACATTAGTTTTTGTTTATACTAAACCCGAAAAGGGGTCATTGTACTCATCATTTTGAACAACTTTTCTATGGGACCAACCTTGAAATCGCGAAAAAAAAATCAGCTGTTCCCTACATTTGTGTTCACTTAAATCGACAAAATGTGGGGAACAGCTGATTCTTTTTTCGCGATTTCAAGGTTGGTCCCATAGAAAAAGTTGTTCAAAATGATGAGTACAATGAACCCTTTTCGGGTTTAGTATAAACAAAAACTAATGCTGTATATATAAACTAAATGATAAATGATTTTATTTCTGGAAGTAGGTTTAAAAAAACACTTGTACACGTCAATCATGTTTAAAAAACTAGATGAGGCCGGCGTTACATATCTGACTACTCTGAGAAGAAAGGCCGAAGCAAACTCAGATCACAGTCTCTTTTAAAGTCTTTGATCTTGGTCAGATCATGTCCAGTCAGTGCGCGCATTTGTCAGTAATCGTGCAGCTCAACTCCGAACATAAGGAGCTCAACGATTCCTCGAAGACTCCTGCATTCACAACCATCCGACAGGTTGTCGAATTGACAATGACACATTTCCAATTACTAACTTGCCTTGCCCCAGACAGCAAATGCCTGTCGGAAAGAATGGCGGTCATCTATTTTATTTAAATGGACATAATTTTCATTTTTAGTTTTTTGAACAGCCATTCGTTTTGAGACTCTGCGGTATTGGGTGTGTCAAGTGTGTCTCAAGACGAAAGTCTTTGACCTGTGCTTGTTGCCAGTGATGACCTATGACTGAGACGTGGTCGCTCACAATGGGCCTCATTAGATGGCTGAAAGTCAACCAAAGGGCAATGGAGAGGGCTATGCTTACTCGCAGAACAGATTCGCCGATGGGGCTGAAAGGTTTACGTTAAGACCTCCCACAAGGTGGGCCAATAACCTGGTGAAGGCCGCAGGAATCCTCCCCTGGATGCGATAACCACAAAACTGGTCGAAGGCGGTGCTTGGGAGAGGCCTATGTCCAGCAGTAAACGTCTTTCGGCTGAAATATAAACATATACAATTTATTTTTCCAGGGGTTTGGTGCTATCAAATCGGTTGAGGGTGCTGTTAGTTAGTGATATGACCACTGACAAGTCGGCCGCAGCTATGGATGTCAATGTTGGTAAGTAATCCATACTATAATCTATATACCAAACAGGGCAGGGACCATGGAGGAGCCAAGTAAAAAAAAACCGGCCAAGTGAGAGTTGGACTCCCACATGAAGGGTTACCACCATAAAATATTGAATACTACATATAAAATAACGGCAAAATAATCACGTTTGTTGTATGGGAGCCCCCCTTAAATATTTATTTTATTCTGTTCATGAGATACAGCCTGGTGACAGACAGACAGACAGTGGAGTCTTAGTAATAGAGTACCGTTTTTACCCTTTCGGTACGGAACCCTAAAAAGCCAGAAAGAATGCTAAGCGAAAGAGAAGTAAGAACCTATTATAGTAATATTAAAAATGAGATAGTATCTCTGTATGTCTGTCTGTCTATTACGTTTTCTGATCCATTTATTTACATTTTCCTCAGATACTTTTGAAACAGTTGATAAACTACTTTGAGTCGAGAGTATGTTTTTTTTTTTTTCTTAAATTTTCAGGATATCTAAGTGACCCTGATGAGTTGCCAGGATTAGCACATTTCTGTGAACACATGCTGTTTTTGGGAACTAAGAAATATCCTGAGGTATGCAATTTTCATCTAACTATCGGCCTTCCGACCTGCGCGAGTAAAAAAATCTTAGCCAGCCACTATTAATCGCAATCTGAATAATTATGAAGAATATTCCTAAACCATAGCTTTATATGTTCGAGTAATTTGTCTGTTCAACAACGTAAATAACGCAATGGATGATGTTGAACTGTTAAATTAAAATCCATTACTACTGTTAGTGTGTTGCGCAATTAGCCCGCTGGTTCAGAAATTACTAAAAGGTTTCCTTCTGCCACTCTGGCCTATAATAAGCTACAGTTAAACCAGAAATTATATGCGCTTGGTCTTATTATGTTTTCTGTTTGCATTGATGTCTGCTATCGATTTATATAGGTTTCATGTGTAGCCGCCATTTTGAAATAAAATCAAAATGGCCGACAGGTACGTATGCCACGCTCCATATAAAAATCTTCAATTCCCTTTATGCGCAGTTACCTGCTCTTAAAATTGGGGTTATTCTTTCACAGGAGAATGAATACAACAAATTTCTGTCTGAGCATGGTGGCTCGTCGAACGCGTCGACTTCATCAGATCATACTACGTATTATTTTGATGTCATTCCTGAACATCTGCATAAGGCTTTGGACATGTAAGTGTCATTATTGTTATAAAAATGTTTGAAGTTGTAGCGTCACTGAACTTTATTGTGTAGGAATTAAAGTTATTTTTCCATTAATTCATATTTGTTTATATTTTTGGCTAATAAATCGCGAACGCAGATTATTTTGTTCTCTTACTCCTCAGTTTCGCCCAATTCTTTATATCCCCACTGTTCACGGAGTCAGCGACGGGTCGCGAGCTGAGCGCGGTGCATTCTGAACATGAGAAGAACACATCTTCAGACACGTGGAGGCTGGACCAGCTCAATAAGGGCACCGCCTTACATACGCACCCGTTCCATAAGTTTGGTACAGGTATGTGCAGCAATCATTCAATATATCAATCTTTCAGTAATTCACTTTATCAATCATTGAATCAGAATCGTGAGTTCATGTAAAGACTATTCAAGTTTGTTTCAAATTGATGTTATTTCAAGTTAAACAAATATCAACTTTATTTTAATGGTAATTAAGTTGATTTCAGAGTGACTAGCACTATTGAAAAAGTTATAAAAATGTTTGAAGTTGCAGCGTAAACTACACTTTATTGTGTAGGAATTAAAGTTATTTTTCCATAAACAAGGCAAATAAGTCGCGAATGCAGCTTATGTGTGTATTTGCGAACATTATTTTTTAGTGTTTAAAATAATAAAAAAGTCATCATCCCTATATACTCGTATGTCAATCATTCAATCCATCAAACTTCCACAGGCAACAGAGAGACGCTGGAGACCATACCTAAATCAAAAGGCATTGATGTTAGGAAAGAGCTGCTAAAGTTCCACTCCAAATGGTACTCAGCCAATATCATGACCTTAGTGGTCATGGGGAAAGGTAAGATTTTATTTATTTCTATTATTTACTAGCAGCGCCCCGCGGTTTCACCCGCATATGTGTCGATCCCGTGGAAATATCGGGATAAAAACTATCCTATGTTCTTTCCCGGGACTCAAACTATCTCTATACTTAATTTCATCTAAGTCGGTTCAGCGGTTAAGCGTGAAGAGGTAACAGACCTACAGACACACTTTCGCATTTATAATATTAGTATGGATTACAAGCAGCGCTCCGCGGTTTCACCCGCATATGTGTCGATCCCGTGGAAATATCCGGATAAAAACTATCCTATGTGTTATTCTGATGTATAAGCTATGTTACTGTAAAGTTTCATCAAAACCCGTTCAGTAGTTTTTTTGCAGGTAGGTAGATGTCGCATGTCTTCGAATTTTTGGTTTTAGAATATGTCGGTTTCCTCACGATGTTTTCCTTCACCGTTTTTGAGAGCAGTGGAAATGAAATTATTTACATAAAGTAGAGCGTTTGCTTTGCTGGGTTCGAACCCAAGACCTACAACTCGTAAGTCGGGGCCGTTACCACTGGGCCACCACTGCATTTAGTCACATAAGGGAAGGAGAAGAAAGATAAAGCTCTCTCTCTCTCTCACACTAAATCTCTCTTATTCTTTATTAAAATAAATAAAAATATTGTATTGTCATGCATCAAGGCCCTTATAGGGTGTTAGTGTGACATCTTAAAAAAGACAATCAAAATCACAGGAAGGTTTAACAAGCTTTGTTGCCAACATGTAGCTTAGTACACCTCCCCTTTGTCGGCTCATCCAGCCTCTCTGCAAACACCTTCAGAATGCTGGGGGCCTAAAAAGGCTACTTTGGCAGAATCATAAAACAATTCATATATATGACAGTTTTGTATGGAGATTCGTAAAATGCTATAGGTACACCTCTGCCTAACCCTTCAGGGATATATAGGTGTGAAACTATCAAACAGATAAATTGTGTGATATGAATTGTTTTATGATTGTGCCAAAGTATCCTTTTTAGGCCCCCTGTTGCTGTTTCCCCTCACTCGGTATATTACTGAGGCAACTTTCATCCGCATTATCTTTATTAATAATATTATAATAAGACTGGACTCAGCAATCATTGTGCCGACAGTCGTGACAGCCAATGGGCTGATAGCCAAGAGCCTCGACCAACACCTGAGGAGGCTCTCGTTGGGCAGCTGGATCAAGGGCTTGATTCAAAAAGCGGTACTTCTGGACACGGCCCGCATTGTTAGGAGGTTCCTCTCTCTGGAGCCCTGACCGCCGGTAGCTTGGACTCTGTTCCCGATATCGGTGGGCTACTAAATTTACATTTTTAAATGTGAAAACATTTAAAAATATTTTATACTTATGTAATGAAATAAAGGAAATAACAATAATAATGTTTATTCAGTATTAAAATTGGTAAAATCCATACTTATATTATAAATTCAAAAGTAACTCTGTCTGTCTGTCTGTCTGTATGTTACCTTTTCACGCCTAAACCACTGAACGGATTTCGATAAAATTTGATAGAGAGATAGATTGCATCCCGGGGAAGGATATAGGATAGTTTTTATCGACATACCTCGCGGCCGAAGCCGCGGGCGGAAGCTAGTTATTACATAAAGTCTTAGAAATTATTTACAAAGGTATTAATATAATCTAATTTTTATTTTTCAGAATCCCTAGACGATTTAGAAATGACAGTGGTCACATTGTTTTCTGAGGTGGAGGACAAGTCGGTGACGGCGCCATCTTGGCCGGAGCACCCCTTCCCGCCCGAACTGCGTCGCAAGCGCGCCTATTGCTATCCTGTGAAGGACTTGAGGTCCCTCTCCATTGACTTTCCTATTCCTGATACGAGGAAACATTATAAGAGTGGGGTGAGTTTTTTTTGTATTAACTTCTATAGTAAAAGTGCGCAGTGTTGCACACCCCCACCCTATTTCTAGTTAAACAAATATCAACTTTATTTCAATGATAATAAAGTTGATTTCGGAGTGACTACCACTATTGAAAAAGTTATAAAAATGTTTGAAGTTGTAGTGTAAACTGAACTGTATTGTGTAGGAATTAAAGTTATTTTTCCATTAATTCATATTTGTTTACATTTTTGTCAAATAAATCCCGAACACAGATTAGCTGTGCCCTCGACTTCGTTTGCGTGCCGTCGGAAAACAAATTGGATTTCAAGGGTTTTTTTATTACGCGAAACCCTAATTATTTTTCTAAAATAAAATCCTTATAATATCAGATATCTGCCAGTGAAAGTTCTGTCAAAATCGGTCCAGCCTTTTCGGAGATTAGCTGCAACAAACAAATAGACAGACACAAAAAAAACAGATAAAAAGCAAAAATCGCAAGAACTTTGAATTACCTTAACGCATCGCACCGCGGGCTTACCTTAACGTATCTTCTTTAGAAACGAATTTTGAAGATAGTATTTTATTTTGCACCTATTTTTACTCGTTGAGTCTAGTGGTCGCAAGCTTAAGAGTTCCTGGGTTCGACACCCGGCGGCGGGGTAATTGCATAACACACTATCAGTATCTTTCATTTTGACAGTTCAACAATATTCATTGCGTTATTTACGTTGTTGAGCAGATTTTTTTTTCGAACATATGATGCAATGGATTAGCAATATCCTTCAAAATGATTCATATTGTGATTGATAGTGAGTTACGCAATGAGGGTTTTTGATAATGACCTTTACTAGATGGCAGCACTGAGACATCAGGTCCGGGCACCTGTCACAAGTGTCAAAGAGCCTATATTGTCATTAGTCGTGACTGAATGATGAACGAACGAATGAAACGAATAACGATCGACATCATATATTTTATATTGGAAGACCTCTTGTCAGGGCAGCGGGATTGTCCGAAAGGGTTACCGCTGCCCCGGAACATAAAGGGCTAAGGAAGGAACACGGATGGGTTTTAGTCAGTAAGAGTCTGACACTCCCTTCCGCTCCACCCAGAGCGGGAGGGGTCATTTGATGATTTCCCATCCTTAAAAAAAAAAAAAGACCTCTTGTCAAAGTGGCGCCAACTGGTGTCGTGAATTTTCATGAAAACCATCATTAATAAGAATAAAAACAATAAAATAATTTATTTGCGTAAAACATGGTATACAATGGTGTTAAGCATAGGTCAGGTTCATTAGGTTGCGGGTCCGGCAAAATGTCATTAAGTTTTTCCAACTGTAATTTCTCTGTAGCAGCCCCGAGCACGAATTCGTGTGCTGATAACTGTTTGTTTATCTACAGCCATCACATTACTTGTCCCATCTGCTGGGACACGAGGGACCAGGCAGTCTGCTGTCGGCTTTGAAAGCAAGAGGCTGGTGTAACAGGTAAGGAGAAACCATTTTGAAGGCCGCGTCTTAATACAAAGCCATCATCGCGTTCGCGTTCATATTGTTACGAGCTTTGAGTTCGTGACAATAAAAACTGCCGATTTAATAACCAAAAAAATAGACACTTGAAACACCTAGAATGTTCGAGTACATACCGGTCCCCGACGGACCAGATGTCGATAGTAGTGAGGTTACGTTTGGCGCAGATTAAAAATTAATATTTTATTTTATATTTTACTTATTAAATCTATTTTATTATTTATTTATTTATTTCTGTAAATGCCCGTGACATCACAGCGGGCCCTATCAGAATACCAGCGCTGCGAGATTTAGTTTTTAAGTGTCGCAGTATTATGCTGAGATAGGAGCCTTTTGGCCTCGTGTAGGACTTTGTTTAATTTTTTGTTTTTGTTACTGTTTTTTTTAATAACTTGTTTTTATTTTTTACTGTGTTTAGTTTTTAGTTTAGTAATAGTTTGTGATCAAAGACTACACGAGTCGCAATAAATATTTTTTCTTTCTTTCTTTCTATAGTTCTAGAAATTTCTATCTTGACTCTACTAGTTCTGCTACTCGATACTAGATGGCGCTAGTGGTAACGAATATCAATTGTGGCGCGCAACACTATTTCGTTTTAGTTCGTTAACAGAACCGGAACGCGATGATCGCGTTTTCGCGTGCCTCTCGCTTTCTCTTAGGACGTTAGGCTATCGTCTAAAATCTAACAGAACATTTTGTAAGAAAAAAAGTTTTTGTTTTTGCACAAATCGCGAATAAATTCTCTAAATGTGAATAAAAACCGCATTAAAATCTATTGCGTCTATGGGGAACCCACAGCACAGCGCTGATTTTCAGCGTGAGCGTATCGAACGGTTGTGAATTGCTATGCTGATATTTTTCTCGTCTATTTCTCCACAGTTTAGTGGGGGGCACTCGGATCGGCGCGCGTGGCTTTGGGTTCTTCGGAGTGCAGGTCGACCTGACGGAGGAAGGCGTCTCACATACCGATGACATCATCAAGTTGGTGTTTCAAGTAGGTATCTTCCTTATTGAGCCCTGATTAAACCAGTAATAACCGGCATGTCATAGAACCAAAAATTCGAAGACATGTGACATCTACTAACCCGCACTGAGTCGGCGTGGTGGTTGGCCTACTTCCTCTCACAGAGAAGAGGCCTGTGTCCCATCAGTGAGAACACAGATATCCTCCTTAATTGTTCACCCTTGACAGAGTGGTCGTGGTTGATGACTGCATTTTCTTTGGCCAAAGCAGCACACAGATACAAGCAAGCAACACAGATATAGATACACCTAGATAATGCAAGAGCAAAAATCGTAAGCCGCCACTTTCGCGCTCAGTCCTGTGTACTGCCGGTCGATTCTGTTAGAATCTCACCGTGAGAAGTTAGGTGAAGTGATTCTGTGAACTGTCATTCCATGCTAGGGATTGACACTAGTAACAGCTCACTTTCAACTCACTTCACCCAAGTTATCACGGTGAGATTTTTACGGAATAGCACTACTGCTGGCTGGGTGAGCGTGAGCGCTGGCGCTAGGCCCCGGGGGTGGGGCGAGACGAGTGCCCCACGCGGTCTTTGAATAGATTTGATTTTCCCATCACTAAATAGTGCTTGTGACGTCAAAGTAGGTAGTCAAAAAATGGCACGCTTGGATATCATACAGATCTTGATACTTGCGTTATCTAGGTCTATCTGTATCTGTGTTGTACTAATGTGTTGTGGATCATTTAGCTCCCTTCAAAATGGTTGAGCTGAATGGTGCTAATACATGCGTCATGTTCGTGAACGGCTGTCAGTAGGGACTGGTCATCTCTTTGCTGCCATGGCTTATTTTAATTTAATATTTGAATTGTTTTTTTTTTTAAGTCTTTTCATTACGGACGCTTTTAAAGTTTTACATCGTTCTCACATGCATAATTTTTAACATGAATGATGTAACCAAGTCTATGTAACCATATTATTTGATTTACGAGTGTCCATGGAGTTTCTTGTCCGTTCTTCTCCATAGGTACCTACGCTTTGGAATGGGCAACTAGCTTCATCTTTCTGACTGACCGACCCCTTGACAATTCAAAAGTGCCTGTAACTGGTTTAATTGAAATAAATGCTATGAGTTTGGGTTTGAAATAGGCTGATTATGTAAGGCAGTATTATTTTTATCGTTTGTGGGTCCCAAATAAAAGATTTTTCTTTCTTTTCTAAACAATATTCACTCATTCCACAGTACATAGCAATGCTGAAGGCGGAAGGCCCAAAGCATTGGGTCTGGGAAGAGCAGAAGGATCTGATGGCGTTGGAGTTCAGGTTCAAAGACACACAGGAGGCGCGGAGCATGGTCACAGGACACGTGCACTTACTACAGGCAAGTGCATAGCATTAACTTCCTTATTTTGTAGCCGTAAGGGTAGTTTTCGTAGTTCAAGTTCGTCACAGGACATTGAACTTACTGCAGGCATATGCATAGAAATAAGTTCCTTATGTCGTAGCTGTAAGGGCGGTTTTTGTAGCTTGTAGGTAAGTATTGGTAGTAGTAGTTTTTTAAATTTAAATTTTAATTTTTATAGGGTTGTGAGCCTGGAGATCTGTCATACAGGTCCCGAACCTAGTTCAGACTCCAGCTCTCACAAAGATTCTAGCATGCCTAAGGCAACAATTGTATATAAACACTACTGTAACAATGCACCTTTATGAGAGAAATAAACTATATTATTATTTATATATTTTTTTTTTTGTCATCAGGAATTCCCTATAGATGATGTGCTAAGCGCTTATTACATAATGACGGAGTGGAAACCTGAGTTGATTAAATCGCTGCTATCTCTGCTGACACCAGAAAATGTTCGTGTCGGCATCGTGGCAAAGTACGTATAAGTTTTTACACGGTTATATTTAAATAATGGCGTGAACTTGTATAATATATTATACAAAGTGTAAAAAAATTAACCTGACAAACTTTAAGCGGTGTTTTAGACCATCGAACTGAACAACTTTCACTATGGGACCAACTCCGAAATCACGAAAAAGAAAACAGCTGTTTCATACATTTTGGTAAAGTAGGTATTGAACTTTTGTAAGAAACAGCATTTTTTTTTTTCCTGATTTCAGAGTTGGCCCCATAGCGAAAGTTGTTCAGTTCGATGGTCTAAAGCACCTCTTAAAGTTAGTCAGGTAAATTTTTTAACATCACACATACTGATATAAATATGTATTTGTCTTTTGCAGATGTTTTGAAAAGAAATGCACGATGACTGAGCCGTGGTACGGAACGAAATATCTACAGGAAGACATAGAAGATTCTTTAATTCAGGTACTAGCTGCGCCTGCGACTTCGTCTGCGTGAAATTTCTTTTCCCTCGACCCACCCCGTCGCATCGCATAAAGAAAAAAAAGTCAGATAGAAGTCAGCGCACTTCTTTCTGAGTTTTTTTCTTTATGCTCGACTCTTAAGGGTCCTAGCATGATTTTAAATAGCCTATAGATATCCTCAAGAATTGGGCTATTAAATGCAAAAATGTTTTTTGAAATCCATCAGGTCCGGTAGTTCTAGAGATTAGCGCGTCCAAACTAATAAAAAACCGGCCAAGTGCGAGTTGGACTCGCACACGAAGGGTTCCGTACCACCATACAATATTTAACGCATATAAAATAACTGCAAACAAATCACGTTTGTTGTATGGGAGCCCCTTAAATATTTATGTTTTTAGTATTTGTTGTTATAGCGGCAACAGAAATACACATTCTGTGAAAATTTCAACTGTCTAGTTATCACGGTTCATGAGATTCAGCCTGGTGACAGACGGACGGACGGACGGACAGTGGAGTCTTAGTAACCCCCGGGTCCCGTTTTTACCCTTTGGGCACGGAACCCTAAAAAACTCTTCAGCTTTAGTATTAGTACAGATAAGTCTGAAATCGCCAAACCTTGAGCAAGGCTTGGTGATCAATGCTCGTGCCTTCTCTGTTTATGATGGGACCTTTGTCCAGCCAGCAGTGGTACAGTGATAGACTGGTATTACTATTTCATTATCATTATTTCAGGAGTGGAAAGCCGTCAAACCTACACCTGAGCTGCACTTACCGCCTCCGAACGAGTTCATACCTACGAAACTGACGCTGGAAAAAGGGGAGGACAGCACTGCAGACTCGATAACACCTATTATTATTAAGGTAAGTTATTTAAACTGAATTAGGTGTTTAGAGGGGCCCGTGGCTAAGCAATAACAGTCGCACAGGTCGATCGATCAGGTTAAGCTACGCTTGCCGCGGTTGGTCCGTGGATGGGTGACCATCTTTACTTACCGGAACCCCTCCGTGCCTCGGAAAGCACGTTAAGCCGTCGGTCCCGGCTGTCATTCTCGGATCTTTGACAGTCGTTACGAGTCATCAGAAGCCCGAAAGTTTGATAACCAGTCATTTCAAGAGGTATCGTATTACGCAGTAACTGGATTGTGGAGGTCAGATAGGCAGTTGCTCCATGTAAAATACTGGTATTCAGCTGCATCCGGTTAGACTGGAAGCCGACCCCAACATAGTTGGGAAAAGGCTAGGCAGATGATGATGATGAGGTATTTAGGACACGACAGAACTATGGTGGCCTGGCCCCGACTTACGAGTTGTAGGTTTGAGCTTCGAACCCAGACTGGCGCTTTACGTTGTGTAAATAATTTCATCACCACTGCTCTCAGTACGTTGAAGAAAACATCGTGAGGAAGCCGGCATGTCCTAGAATATAGAATAATTTATGTTCGCATAACTCGTCAAAATGTAGGGAACAGCTGTTTTTTTTTTTTGTGATTTCAGGTTTGGTCCCTTAGTAAAAGTTGTTCATAATGATGAGTACAATCTCCCATTTCGATTTGTCGCATGTATTCAATTTCAACCTGTATTTATTGTGCTTATTTATTGTTTTTATTTTTCAGGATACCCCGCTAATGAGGCTCTGGTTCAAGAAAGACAACGAGTTTCATCTGCCCAAAGCAGTCATGACGTTTGATTTAGTCAGGTAAGTTTCATCATTGTCATCATTTCAGCCGAGAGACATGCACTGCTGGATGCATGAAGAAGACTCCTCGTGTAGCGCAGTCTGTTCCGCCAGCTACTCAACTGAACGCTCGCGCTCGGCGCATCCTGGATCGTCACTCCAACACCTTATCTGACTGCCCAATTGCACGACTCATAATATGAAGCATAAGAGAGTGCTTCAAGATCGAAATTTGTTTTTGCCTCCTTTCTGCAACTGTTTCTATTTTTATACTACAGCTAGTACACAGAACCTACTTAATTTATATGCCATTGTACTTAATTTGGCGGAACCAAGTTCACAAATCTCCGCTACGCTGATGACACTACTCTCCTAGCAGCCTCAGAGTCGGAAATGGTAGAACTCCTTAGAAGGATGGAACGGATCAGCATGGAACTGGGCCTACAAATTAACCACGCAAAGACCAAACTAATGGTGGTGGACCGAGGACATAAATTAGAGTTTACTGGCGCTCTTAATCTCGAGACGGTCGATGATTTCATTTACCTGGGCTCTAACATATCCAACTCAGGGTCTTGCGAAAAAGAGATCCGTAGACGTATAGGCATGGCCAAGAACGCTATGGCTCAGTTGCAAAAAATATGGAGAGATCGCAACATTTCGCGAAACACCAAAGTGAAATTGGTCAACACGCTGGTCTTTTCAATTTTCGGTTACGGAGCGGAAACTTGGACCATGAGAAAGGCCGACCGTACTCGCATAGACGCCTTTGAGATGTGGTGTTGGAGGAAGTTGCTTCAGATACCCTGGACTGCATTCCGCACCAACGAGTCCATCCTACGTTAGCTCGGAATAAAGTCCAGACTCTCTACGACCTGTCTCCGCAGGGTTTTGGAATTTTTCGGCCACATAGCGAGGAAAGATGGCAATAACCTCGAACAACTGATGGTTACCGGCAAGGTGGATGGTAAGCGACCAAGAGGTCGCAGCCCTTTGCGATGGTCCGACCAGATAAGCTCTTCACTTCACACGAAGTTTCATGATGCGCTTCACTTAGCCAAGGATAGACAGAGATGGCGTAACATCGTCAAGGAAAAGGTGTTTTCAAGGGAGGATCACGACCCTCAGTAATGAGGAGCACGACTTGAGTAGGAGGTACTTAATTTATAGATAATTTAATGGTATTTTTCGGGGCTTTCAGAAGTGACGTCACGACTATGTAACTTCATTCTAGCGGGACACATTGTCTGTACCGCGCGACAAGGACTGGTATAATCCCCTCCAAAAACTTTTAAAGCGTGTAGCTTCTCCAAACTTCCATCGATCTTTCAGTTTTTTCCGATTATCTCATTTCCCTACGCCGTCTTTGAAATTAAATTACTACTTCGCGTGCCCAGCTTACGTATAAAAATCGTAAGCCGCCTCTTTGGTGCTCAGTCCTGCCGAGCGATTCTGTAAAAAACTCACCGTGAGAACTTAAGTGAAGTGAGCTGTCAATAGTGTCAATCCCTCTATCATCAGGTGGAATGACAGCTCACTTCACCTACGTTTTCACGGTGAGATTTTTATAGAATTGCTCGGCTGTGTACTGCTGGCTGGGTGAGCGTGAGCGCTGGCGGTAGGCCCCGGGGGTGGGGCGAGACGGGTGCCGCACGCGGTCTTTGAATCGATTTGATTTTATCATCACTAAATAGCGCTGGTGACGTCGTAGCAGGTAGTCAAAAAATGTCACGCTTGGATATCATACAGATTTTGATACTTGCGTTATCTAGGTCTATCTATGTCTGTGGTGCGAACATGTCTAATATCATCCATATTGACCGTGTATTCATTGTTATCAGCCCCCTGGCCTACGCGGACCCTCTAAGCTGTAACCTGACCTCGGTGTGGGTGCTGTTGCTAAGAGACAGTCTGCAACAGTTTGCGTACGCGGCTGAACTGGCTGGACTACGGTGGAGCATCGGGAACGCTAAATATGGAATCAGCGTGAGTAGATACTACTCCCTAGTAATATTATAAATGTAAAAGTTTATTTTATTTATCTTATTATTTATGTATTTTATAATTTATGTACACACAGTAAAATACATAGGGATATGACATAATTATAATTTGAGTACAAAGGTTATTTCTTAAGATATTTCTTACAGCAGACCTGCGAAAGGAGATGTAAAAAAGAAATGTAGACAATAGTGTGAGAGAACAAGAAGAGAACAATATGAATTTTTGAAGTTTGTATGTTCGTTCGTTTTTTTATGTACAAAGGCCAGCACATCAAGCTACCCCAATCTGTCAAAATTTCCCAATTGAATATGAACCTTATTCCTTTGTAATAAAGTTGAAAATCTATCAAAGAAATTTGACAGATTGGGGTAGCTTGATGTGCTGGCGTCTGTACGTATGTTCGGATGTTTGTTACTCAATCACGGCAAGTCGGCTAACGGCTTAACACACTATCAATTACAACCTGAATCATTTTGAAGGATATTGCTAAACCATCGCTCTAAAATTATAAAGGCGAAAGTTTGTGAGTGTGCGTGTGTGTGTGTTTATATGTTTGTTACTTCTTCAAGCTCAAACGGCTGGAACAATTTTGATAAAATTTGGTATGAAAGGTAGCTGACACCCTGGATTAACATATAGGCTACTTTTTATCCCGATATTCCCACAGGATCGAGACTTATGCGGGTGAAACCGCGGGGCGCTGCTAATTTGTACTACATTTTATCTTTTTTAGTACGGACGCTTTTAACGTGCACGCCTTTCTGCATCGTTCTCACGTGTGTAATTTCAACATGAATGATGTAACCAATATTTTGTAACAATTTTATGATTTAAAAGAGTGTCTGTGGATCTTGCCCGTTCTTCTCCATGGGTACCTACTACGCTTTGGAATGGGCAACTAGTTTCATATTTTCTGACTGACCGACTTCTAGATAATTCGGAAGTGCCTGTAATTGGTTTATCTATACTAATATTATAAATTCGAAAGTAACTCTGTCTGTCTGTCTGTATGTTACCTTTTCACGCCTAAACCACTGAACGGATGTCGATAAAATGTGGCAGAGAAATAGATTGCATCCCGGGGAAGTTTTTATCAAAATACCTCGCGGACGAAGCCGCGGGCGGAAGCTAGTTTGAAATAAATGTTTTGAGTTTGATTTAAATTCACTGCGGAGGAATGAGGAAGATGTCGTCAGGAAAGTTTTGAGTATGAATGAGGATGGCAATAAGCGTAAGGGGAGATCAAAGAAATGATAGATGGACTATGTGAAAGATGATACGGCCAGAAGGGGAGCACTTTTTATTGTCAAGCTGGGCATGTAAATAGATTCAGAAGCGACATTAGAAAGTAGCGCAGCTTTGTTTCAGCAACATTTGATGTTGCAATATTCCGGTGTTGCTAGCAACATGATAAAGTTACGTATATACAGTATGGAAACCACATAATATGAAATACATCTTACCACATACTTGTTATCGCCTTTTCTGACGATATAAAAAAAAAATACGAAATCGGTCGCGAAAAAAAATCAGCTATTCCCTACATTTTGACGAGTTATGCGAACATAAATGTACGGAACACCTGTTTTTTTTTTTGTCGACCGATTTCGTAATTGTTTGTAACTTTATCATGTTGCTGAAACAAAGCTGCGCTACTTTCTAATATACTTGCGACTAACAAGAGTAACCTCTGCTCCTGAGGTCCTAGGTTCGATTCCCGCGTTTGACAATTTTTTTTTATGTTTTTTGACTTCTTCCGTTATAATATAAACATAAAAGATGGCACAGGTGACCATCGACGGGTACGACGACAAGCAGAGCGTGCTGCTGGACAAGATCGTGGACCACATGGTGAGCTTCACTGCCGACCCCCAGCGGTTCCATATAATGAAGGAAAATCATATCAGAGCCATACGGAACTTTGACGCTGAACAGCCTTACCAGGTGAGGATTTCTTTTTGCCCGTGGCTAAATAATAACAGCCGCACAGGTCGATCGATCAGGTTAAGCTACGCTTGCCGCGGTTGATCTGTGGATGGGTGACCATCTTTACATACCGAGACCCCTCGGTGCCTCGGAAAGCACGTTAAGCCGTTGGTCTCGGCTGTCATTCTTGGATCTTTGACAGTCGTTACGGGTAGTCAGAAGCCCGAAAGTCTGACAACCAGTCTTACCAAGGGGTATCATGTTACACAGTTACTGTTGTAGAGGTCAGATATACAGCCGTTCCATGTAAAATCCTGATAATCAGCTGCATCCGGTTAGACTGGAAGCCGACCCCAACATGGTTGGGAAAAGGCAGGCAGATGATGACATGATGTAAGGGATGAGCTTGACGTTTACAGGCAAGATTGGTCCACACTGGCTCAAGACAGAGAGGAGTGGAAAGAAGAAGGGGAGACTTTTGCCCAGCAGTGGGACTATACAATGTGTAACACAATTAACGATAGACCTCATACAATTAGAATATTGAGTTAAAAGCAAGAATGACCAAAACTTTTTTTTTAATCTTAATATTTTTATTGAGAAAATCGTGTTGACCCTAACATTATTTAATGCATTTAAAATTAAGTCTTATTGCTTTGAAATAAGATTTAATTTTCTTTGGCTCAATCACCGGTCAGCATGGTAAAATACATAATTTTCGAAAAAATGATTATATTCAAAGTTACTGATATCGATTCAGTAGTCAATTATGAACAAACTACTTTCAGGACCTGCGTTTATTCTGTTACACCTTGTATATAGGCTAAAAATAAATAACTTTGTAAGCAGTGGTGGCCCAGACATAACGGTCGAGACTCGTCGGTTCGAACCCAGACAGGCACTTTATGTAAATTATTTCATCACCACTGCTCTCAAAACGGTGAAGGAAAACATCGTGAGGTAACCGGCATGTCCTAAAACCATTTTCGAAGACATGTGACATCTACCAACCCGCACTGGACCTGCGTGGTGGATTACGGCCCACTCCCTCTCGAAGACCGGCCTGTGTCCCAGCAGTGGGAACATTATAGGCTGATTAATTTATTACGTTATATCCATACTATAATATTATAAATTCGAAAGTAACTCTGTCTGTCTGTATGTATGTTACCTTTTCACGCCTAAACCACTAAACGGAATTCGATAAAATTTGGCAGAGAGATAGATTGCATCCCGGGGAAGGACATAGGATAGTTTTTATCGACATAACTCTCGGGCGAAGCTAGTATTTTATATTAAATCTTAAAAGGTCCATAAAATTGTTCGGTAAAAGTGATTAATTTGCGCTGCACTGTAGTTGTTCATAAGTAAGCTACGTTGCGCGTTGGACCGATGTCAGCACCATCAGTCGAGCACTAAATCAAGCTTTAGGCTGGAAGGCCACCTCAACATGGTTGGGGAAAGGCTGGAAGGCGCGAAGCAGATAATGACGTGTCATGTATACAGCGGTACTAAAATCTGTTTGTTTTTCAGCACGCCGTGTACCAGCAAGCACTGTGTCTAGCCGACCTGGTTTGGACTAGATGCCAACTATTAGAAGTCGCTGATGGTAAGCACACATGATTTAACTAAGAGACGACAAAATATGAACCTTGTGTTTGTTGAAATAAAGTCGAAAATAACTTACCCTCTTCGGTAGTCTCGCAAACTTTTTATTGTGCTGGTCACAGTATACTTTGGCGCATTTGTCTAAAGATTCGCGTTGCTTGAGCAATACAAGATATTCCCTCCGGATATTGTGATAAAATTCATTTTGTTGAGTTTATGTATGTATGTATGTGTTTAGAAACTAAATTGCGAACGCCAGATGGAAGTTTATTGATTTTCGACTTTATCACGATGTTGACAAAGTTGATATTTGTTTAGCAGTGTGGATTGACGCTACAGAATATGATGCGTCACGAAAACATAACAATTTTTATTTTATTTTTTATTTTTCTAGAGATGACACCGGAAGCGCTAAACGACTTTGTGGGGAGGATGATACGTAAGGTGCATATCGAAGGGTTCATGTACGGCAACCTCAGCCGCGAGAGGGCGCTGCAAATCGCTGAAACTGTCGAGAAGAAGTGAGTCCACTTTATATTATATCTATACTTTAATACTAAAGAGGTATTTGTTTGTAAGTTTGTATGTAGGGGGTAACCTCTGGAACTACCAGTCGGATTAGTTTTTTTTATTTATTTGATAGCTTAATACATGAGGAAGGCTATTTAACATCAGGCTAGGGTCATTAAGTGCCTAGAAGAAACAAAAAAAAAAGTTATAAAGAACTAAGCGAAAATTAAGTGATAGCGGGAGCAGGCGACGCGACGGGTGTATAGGGGAACAAGACATTTCATGCATACGGAGTCGCGGGCAGAACCTAGTTAATAAATAAAAAAACCTTTATTTCTCCTACCAAAATTACATGCAATTTTTAACTTACTTCTATTAAATCACTGGTAGAAGTCGCCGTCCATCTTCTTGCTCGTTCTTCTCCATAGGAACCTAATTTGCGTTCGCGATTTGTTTGCCAAAAATGTAAACAAATATGAATTAATGGAAAAATAACTTTAATTCCTACACAATAAAGTTCAGTTTACGCTACTACTTCAAACATTTTTTTATAAAACTATAACTTTTTTAATAGTGCTGCTAGTCACTCTGAAATCAACATTGAAATGACATTGAAATAAAGAAAGAAAAAAAAAAATTAATGAAGAATTAATGAACCGATTTTAATGAAACTTCGTACGCATAAGCAGGATACAAAGGTCTAAAAAGTTAAGAACATTTTCGAAAAATAGTGTTACAGCAAAATTAGACCGATTTTAAATTTTCCATAGAAACAGAGATTTCCAGTTATCTTTTTTTCAAATAAGACATTTTGAAAATGTTCTTTACTAACTTTCTAGACCTTTATATCCTGCTTATACATATGAAGTTTCATTAAAATCGGTTCATTCATTTCGAAAAACAAGGGCATGAAAGTTTGTATGAAATGCCGTACCTAGTAAACGCTCTAAATAATGAATTAGCTGGCGAAACTTCACAGACATGATGGATATCGGTTTATAAGAAGTGTGTATTTTTTTTTACAGGTTACCAAAAGATGCGACGCCATTATGTGCCCAGCAGCTGTTGTTACATAGAGAAATTGAAATCGGAAAAGGTATGTCATTTTATAACTGTTTTTAATACATTGAGCACACTTGAGTACTTGAGTAAACCTGACATACAGGTTTATTCCTAGTTCAGGTAGAATCCAACCTATAATATACCTATCTATAGTAAAAGACCTAGGAGCAGTGGTGGCCCCGACTTACTAGTTGTAAGTCGTGGGTTCGGACCCTGGCAGGCTTTACTTTGTGTAAATAACTTTATCACCACTGCTCTCAAAACGGTGAAGGAAAACATTTGTGAGGAAACCGGCATGTCCTAGAACCAAAAATTCAAAGACTTGTGACAACTACCAACCCGCACTCGGCCCGCGTGGTGGATTATGGCCCACTTCATCTCACAGAGTGGAGGCCTGTGACCCAGTAGTCGGAACATTTTAGGCAGATTATGCTATAAGTCCCTAATATTGCTGATTTTATGTGAATCAGTTGTTAACGATACATGATCTGTGGACGAACGAAGCCACTGAAGTTGGCAACACTGCCCGGAACTGCCAACTTCACGCCCGTCGGCGCTCGCCGCCATTATTGCGGCACAACCCGGCACCGTCAACACCTTGTAATTCAAACTGTAATACTTATCATTATACAAGTTTACAATTTCCATACTTTATCGCATTTTTAATGTGCCTCCTACAACGTGCACACAATTATTTCAATAAACAATTTCACGTTGAGCATTTTCTAGATTTGTCAGAATATTATTCTTCTTCATGTCGCTGGCACGACTGTATTTCAGATATTGTTGGCCTAAAACTTCGCCCCTTCCACAGTGCCGGTGGCAGCGCAGAGGTCACTTTGACTGCATGTTTTGGGCCACAGAGGGCAGGATAAAACGATAAAATTTTATTCAGTGCTTGTGCACTTTCGGGTTTTTGAAACAATTCAACTTGGTACCGACTTCCGGACAATTTACTTGTTTTTTTTTTACCTTAGAATATTTTTACCTTCCACAGGAGCATGGCACGTCCGTGAAACGACGAACAGCGTTCACCGCTCATCGTGCGCGTCGCTATACTACGCGTGCGGCGTGCGACAGTGCAGGAATAACGTGGTGCTAGAACTACTGGCGCACACGCTCTCGGAGCCATGCTTCAGCATGCTGCGGACTAAGGTACGTGCCGGATTTAGGGAACTGCTCGATTTAGGCACATGCCGGAAATAGGAACCTGTCGGATGTAGGCTCTTGATGTATTTAGGAACCTGCTGTATTTAGGCACGTGTCGCCGCGTCTATCTTGCGTTCGCTATTTATTTGCCAAAAATTTAAACAAATATGAACTAATGGAAAAATAACTTTAACTCCTACACAATAAAGTTCAGTTTACGCTACAACTTCAAATGTTTTTATAACTTTTTCAAAAGTACTAGTCACTCTGAAATCAACTTAATTGTCATTGAAATAAAGTTGATATTTTTTTAACTAGAAACTGTCTGGATTTAGGTTACTACCGGAATTAGGCTTCAGCTGATTTAAGTCACTATAAGCGGATAAAGGTTCGTGCTGGATAGATAATATCATCATCTGCCTAGCCTTGTCCCAACTATGTTGGGGTCGGCTTCCAGTCTAACCGGATACAGCTGAATACCAGTATTTTACATGGAGCGACTGCTTATCTGACGTCCACAACCCAGTTACTGGGTAATACGATACCCCTTGGTAAGACTGGTTGTCAGAATTTCGGGCTTCTGACTACCCGTAACGACTGTCAAAGATCCACGAATGACAGCCGGGACCAACGGCTTAACGTACTTTCCGAGGCACGGAGGGGTCTCGTTATGTAAAGATGGTCACCCATCCACAGACCAACCGCGGCAAGCGTAGCTTAACCTGACCGATCGACCTTTGCGGCTGTTAATAATTAGCCACGGGCCCCTCGCTGGATAGGTAATACTATCTGTGATAAGACTGTTTAGAAAGTTATGACTCTGTTTAAACAGGACTTGCCAGAATCAGGATTTGATCGAATTTAGGTTCATGTCGCTAGTAGACCTTAGGTAGGAGGTGCTTGTGGCTAAGTAATAACAGCCGCACGAGCCGATCGAGCAGGTTAAGCTTTGCTTGTCGCGGTTGGTCCATGGATGGGTGACCATCTTCACATACCAAGACCCCTGCGTACCTCGGAAAGCAAGTTTCGGTCGTTACGGGTAGTCAGAAGCCCGAAAGTCTGACAACCAGTCTTACCAAGGGGTATCGTATTACCCAGTAACTGGGTTGTGGAGGTCAGATAGGCAGTCGCTCCATATAAAGTACTGGTATTCAGCTGCATCCGGTTAGACGGGAAGCTGACTCTAACATGGTTGGGAAAAGGCTAGGCAGATGATATCGGTAGTAGAAACACAAACTTGCCGACGAGAAATTATGTCACTGATTTGAGGTCCTAGCTATAATAAGTTTGTCGATTATAAAACCCATCTTGAACATATAACATTCCCACACGGAACAAATATTTTTACGACCTACAAGTATTTGTTCCGGGTCTGGGTGTTTTATCTATAATATGTATGTATTCCCACATTACAAAAAAAAAGTTAATAAGTAGTTTATCAGCCATCTCGTTACCATAACACAAGCATTAGGTTGCTTAGCTTGGCACTACGTGACGTTGTGTGAAATGTCCAAGGTTATTATTGTTATTACATACTTTGCCGGACATGGTCCTCTAAAATTTTCTTTCTCAACAGGAACAATTGGGGTACATAGTATTCAGCGGTCTTCGGCGCTCGAATGGCGTGCAAGGATTCAGGGTAATCGTACAGAGTGACAGACACCCTGAATATTTGGAGCAGAGGATAGAAAACTTCCTGCAGGGGTCCCTGGTAAGACACTAGAAATAACACATAAATCAGCCTGCAATGTTCCCACTGCTGGGACACAGGCCTCCTCTCAGTCTTGGTTTCCCAGGAATTATTTTTGTGCAATATTACTTATTTTGATGTACAGAATGCGTAGATGACGGCTTTTTGATGGTTTATTTTATTTATTTATTTTCTTTAATGGCCAGCCAACAATTGTTTATACTGTTATAATTTAATAAAATAAAAATTTAAAATAACGTTTTACTAAAATCTAAGGTGAGTGTAACAATTTCTTATCATGTTATTTATCATTTTAATCTTGGTACTTAATTATTAACATGGGTAATTAATAAAAATAATATTTTTTATTTTTATTTATATATATTTCTTATAGGTTAGCACCGCATGCCCCATAAATAAAATTGTGCCACAAACACTACAAAATTAATAACAAAGTATGAAAAACTAAAGAAACAAGTTTGAAGTTACGTGAGATAATGACAGTATAAAAATAACATCAAAAGCAAAATAAGCCGACAATTTTGTACACCCTGTATAATTAAATGTAATATTTAACAGGAATATCTAGAAAAAATGACTGACGCAGAGTTTGCGAAGTACAGAGCTGCACTAGCGGCACAGAAGCTTGAGAAGCCGAAACGCATGTCCAGCAGGGCTTCGCAAATGTGGAGCGAGATCACCGCACAGGTAAGTTCACTATAAGTCGCCTTGTATAGTCACGAGCATTAATATATTACTATGTATGCGCTCCTCGGCAAAAATATCTGATTTCATGATTCATCCATTAATATAAGGGTGTATCCAGACAGTGCGAAGCATGCGCCGCAAATGATTTTTTTTTATATGTACGGTTGCCTCAGACTCAGGCGGGCGGAGGGGTCTGTCAGACACTTACTGAATAAAAACCACCCCAGTGTTCCATCTCACACCTACGCCGGGGGTCGCAGGAACGTACGATCCTTCCGCAACTCCCGATTGGAGGGTTGCCTGAGGCAACCTGAGGCAACAGTATATATAAAAAAAATCATTTGCGGCGCATGCCTCGCACTGTCTGGATGCACCCTAAGGTGCGGTGACGCGCAACCATGGTTTCAGTGGTTCAGTACGTGATTCTGAATTTAGCGTTGAAATTTTTCGTAGGTAATTAAAAAAAAATGATGTTCCATACATTTTGACCGCGTAGCTACTAGATTGCACTTTTCTATGAAACAACTGCTTTTTTTTGATAACTGACGAAAAGTTTCTGCGCTAGGGGGGTCTAAAATGTCCTGAATTCATAGTTATAGTTTGCGCGTCGACGCCCTTATTGCAACGACCATAAAGATTACTGTGATTCTGACAGACTTGGCAATGACAGCATTCCAATAGCAACCTTATTGCCACATCTATAAAGATCACTATGATGTTCACACTAATGCAAAATCAGAGTTAAAATAATTGCGAATGGACTGTAGTGAGTGAGCTTTAAATTCCTGAATGAACATGATGCCTATACAAGTATACTCTTGAAGTCAGTTGTCTGTGTTGCAGGTATACAACTTCGACCGGCCGAAGGTCGAGGTGGAACAGCTGAATACAATCACTAAGGATGAGTTGATACAGTTTTATAAAGTAAGTATACATTTTAAGCGACGCCGACCGCCTAGTGGCGCCCTCATCGTTTGTTTGGTTATTTCTTTTATTTTAGAATGAAAATGCAGAAAATTGTTCGGTATTGTCAGGACTAGGTTTGTGTGAAAGTAAAACAAAAAAAAAGTTCGATAAATAAAATTGCACCCGTGCGAAGCTGGGGCGGGCCGCTAGTATTATATAGTTTTATTATAATCATTAAAACGGTAAATAGTGGCCACTATTATCCGTTTTAATAATTATAATAAAACTAAACAATGTAAAACTACCGTTTATAATAATATTAACGTATGATCTTGTGCAGCACAACTTGACGTGCTTATTTTCTGCATTTTCATTCTAAAATAAAAGAAATAACCAAACAAACGATGAGGGCGCCACTGCGCAGTCAGCGTTTGGTCGGCGTCGTCTTAACAACGCATTACAATTGCGGAATTAATATAAATTTTTAGACATGTATTTAATTGAACCTCTCATAATTCCTACTTTGCTAACCTAAAAATATTGTTGAACACTCTAATACAATGATAGACGGGCTTGTGGCTAAGAAATAACAACCGCATGTGTCGATCGATCAGGTTAAGCTACGCTTGCCGCGGTTGGTCTGTGGATGGGTGATCATCTTTACATATCAAGACCCTGTCTCGGAAAACACGAACTCAAAAACTCATTTATTTCAATTAAACCATTTACAGGCACTTTTGAATTGTCAAGAAGTCGGTCAGTCAGAAAATATGAAGCTAGTTGCCCATTCCAAAGCGTAGGTACCGTTAAGCCGTTGTCCCGGCTGTCATTCGTAGATCTTTGTTGGGACGCATATTTTCCCCCACTTGTTTTTTTTTATGTGTTTACATGTTCTTTCTTTGCGTGATTATTACCGCAAATAAATATTTTAGAAACACATAGCCATGGACTCTCCCGAGCGGCAGAAGTTGTCTGTGTACGTAATATCGACGGCGGAAGGGGGCGCGGGCTACAAAGGAGATTCAGAAAAAGATGGAGGAGAGGAGAGTACCGAGCAGGTATCCGCTGAGGATGTCAATAAAGGGAGGAAGGTAAGCATTCAACTGTTATCTTATTTAGTGTATAGACAGTTGTGTATAACTGTGTCGTCTCGAGCAGCGCACGCGCGGGTAGTGCGGCGGGGGCACTTGCCCACCGACCGCTGCGGAGAAAAGACGCGGACGCTTGCTGCGAGCCGATATCAGTGTAATTTGGTGGTACTTGTTCTTTCCTAATATCAACCTCTGAGTCCTGGTGTACAGACGCCAGCACATCAACCTACCCGAAACTGTCAGATTTTCCCAATCAACTTTGAACCTTGTGCTTTAGCGATAAAGTTGAAAATCTATCAAAGAAATTTGACAGATTGTAGTAGCTTGATGTGCTGGCGTTTGTACATTACACTTATCTTATTCTTAGTTATCTACTAGCTGTGCCCGCGACTTCGTTCGCGTGCATGACAATTTTTTTTTCATTTTTTTGCGCGGATCCCTAATTATTTTTCTGAAACAAAAGAAGCCTAAGTTACTCCTTATTACATCAGCTATCTGCCAGTGAAAGTTCCGTCAAAATCGGTCCAGCCGTTTCAGAGATTAGCCGGAACAAACAGACAGACAGACAAAAATTAAAAAAAAATGTTATTTTGGTATATGTACCGTATATACATCCATATGCATTTAGTGGCGGCCAAAAGCGGTTATTTTAATATTACGAACAGACACTCTCAATTTTATTTATTTGTATAGATAACTGTAAGTTCGTTCCATCACTGAAATATCTGACGTCACACGGAAAGCTGCCACGCTTAAGAGCGTTTACGCCGTACGGCATTTCATACAAACTATCAAGCCGTTGTTTTTCGAAATGAATGAACCGATTTTAATGAAACTTCATATGTATATTGTATAAGCAGGATACAAGGGTCTAAAAAGTTAGCAGAGAACATTTGCAGAGTATGAGATCCTGGGTTCGATTCCCGGGCCGGGCAAAGTGTTATTGGGATTTTCCATCCAGAATTTCTCAGTCCGGAGTCTGTACTCGTGCCCGGTTGATCGCAATAGGCTCGCCCCTTATTACTTGGTACTTAAGAGGAAATGCGGTCGGAGAGACTTTTGTAAAAATTCTAAGTAAAAAGTCATAATTCGAGGTTTGACTCTCGCCTATTTCCTCCTCCAATATTAGACCAATTCAAAAGATATTTCATGAACTGGATAAGAAGGATATATACTGTGTCCCTATGTTTTTCTTTTTTCATTAATAGTTGTCAAATTTGTACACTAGGCCTTTATTGACAGCAGTTTAAATCCGCATTTTTTGAGGGCTCTAGTGCCTTATTTCAATGACAATTAAGTTGATTTCAGAGTGACTAGCACTATTGAAAAAGTTATTAAAATATTTGAAGTTGCAGCGTGAACTGAACTTTATTGTGTAGGAATTAAAGTTATTTTTTGCAAATAAAACGCGAACGCAGATTATGTTCTAACACTAAATTCTCTTTGTTTCAGCCGACACAGATAACTGACCTGGTCGAGTTCAAATGCCGCCATCATTTGTACCCGCATCCTTCGCCGTTCATAAATATTCCACGAAAAGGCTCCCAATGTAAACTATGATATACACTTATGTTAACATAAATATACACGAAGATGTAGGCTTTCATATTGACCCTTTTTCTCTAAGTACGGGGTCAAATCAAATAAATCAGCTGGCGAAACTTCACAGAATTTATCAGCGGTTCGATCAAAGGTCTTCTACGCTGGTCAGTTCGTGGATGAGTGAGAATTCATTACATATCTAGACCCCATCGTGCCTCGGAAAGAACGATAAGCCGTTGTTCCCAGCTGTCATTAGTAGATCTTTGACAGTCGTTGCTGGTAGTCAGAAGCCCAAAAGTCTGACAACCAGTCTTACCAATAGGAGTGCCCTTTGGTAAGACTGGTTGTAACTTGGGGACAGACTCGCTCCATGAGAGTCGCTCCATGTAAAATACTGGTATATTCAGCTGCATCCGGTTAGACTGGAAGCCGACCCCAACATAGTTGAGAAAAGATTTGGCTGAATTATTGAGTTTGTAGAGCGACCGTCTTCGCAGGGCGGCTGGAAGGCATTTCTATGAAGTTTCGCCAGCTGATGTAACCCTGTACAATTATGGATGTATAATTATTTCTAGATATTTAAACTATTGCGTATATTAGGTACATTTTGCAAAATAAACGCAAGACCTCAGAAACCCAAGTTAGAATATGAAATAATAAAACTAAAATAACATCTGTAACTCAGTTTTGTTAATCCAAAACCACATTTTTTTTTAATTTTCTTTCAGACGAAAAGTAAAATAAAAAAAATTAAAAAACGTAAATCCGAGTTAGATTTGAACCATAAAAACAAATAAAAAGTGCTTATGGGACAAATCTAACTTAGAGAGATGTATTAATGATTCTAATTCTGTAAATACGTACCAGTTATAGTCGAGAATCAAATTTTGATCAAGATACAACCTGACACTGACCTGTAATTTGCAAAAAACGTAAGGAAATTTGAATTTCGCGGGCTACCACTGCGCATTTTACCTTAAATACATAGAAAAGATTCTCAATTAACCACCTGTGTAAAACCCTTCTGAGGCAGACCATTGGAAGCTCGTTAATTTGGTTAGGAATCTTATTATAAATCTGAATACACATTAGGATTAGTAAATACAGAAATTCAACAAAACATAAAAATATTAGATAACATAATATAGCTCCGTTTTCGTTTCAGGAATAATTAATCTATTTTATTGTTTTGAACATACATTTTTATCTCCCAGTTTTTCAAACTGACAAGTCTTGCGTTTATTCTGTTACACGTTGTAGTTAATTCTTGTTCTTGATTTAACATTTCTATACAATTTTAAATGCCATATTAAAGGTCTATCCACACATATCAGGGCTGTGTCCGAGACGTGGACGGACCGTGCTCCGTAAATTTACGGTTTACGGAAAAGCGGTGACCGCACATAACGGCCGCCGTCAGTTGTCAAGTAAATGATGACAGCGGCAAATATTTCAATCGCTCGATACGCCCTACCGCGTCAAAATTTTATAGTCGCGTTTCTGTTTCGCTTTATTTATTTATTTTGGATTTTCAACAAAAGATGTACATGTACAATACATGACACATTAAATAAAGGGCAATATCAGGTAATAAGTAGGTGCACTCCTTCACTTAGGGTCAGCTGACACCAAGACGCGACGCTGCGCGCACATTTTAATAGAGCGACTCAAAATATAACTTTATTTACTACACGAATAGATACACATTTCATTGTGAGAATACAGAATACGTTGCACCACGCAGCGCTGATCACAGACCCTTACAGGAGACCACAGTTTCGACACCTCTGATATACAATGACGCAGTGACTTGACTTGATTGCCATGAAAACGCTATATAATAATGTGTGAGCTCATTCTTCTCAGTATGGACACTTTTCTACGTGGCTAAGTACGGTGAGGGCAAATCTAGCGATTTAAATCTTTGAGCAGCGGGGTTTGACTTTACGATGTCAAAAACGCTCTCTAGGAAAACGCACCAACTTGCTTTCATAGATACGTTTTAGTGACGCGTACGCGCCGCATTTCGTAAAATGCTGTAGGCATTCGAATATTGAAAAAACGAAATACGGCGCGTACGATGCTGATAAATGTGCGACCATCTTATGTGGGGGGCGGTCGACCGCGGTGGTAGTAGCTTTAGGGGTCAAAAAAATCGGTGTGACATTTTATATGAACTCTTTCACACACGTCCGTGTCTGCGCTGGCGACGGAGCTTCAGTGCCTGTCTTGTATGTGCCACGGCTCTGTCACATCTCGGGCATAATTAGCCTATAATGTTCCTACAGCTGGGACACAGGCCTCCTCTCTGTGAGAGAGTGGGCCGTAATCCACCACGCGGGCCCAGTGCGGGTTGGTAGATGTCACATATCTTCGAATTTTTGGTTTTAGGACATGCCTGTTTCCTCATTTTGAGAGCAGTGGTGATGAAATAATTTACACAAAGTAAAGCGCCTGTCTGAGTTCGAGCCCACGATCTAAAACTCGTATGTCGCAGCCTTTACCACTGGGCCAAATACTGCTCTCGACACTTTCCAAGCTCGGCCGTGATATGTGTGGACAGAACTAAAACACATCTAACCTTGACTAATGAGACGCAATAACTCGCGTCCTAATCAATGTGATCGTCGTGCGAACACACAACCGTCACGTTCATTTTGTTCGGCGAACCCGAACACGTGGTCGCGCCGACAGAGGGCGCCTTCCGGTGTTCCGAACAAATGAGTTTGATATGAACGCAACCATCGCGAATTTGCGTGACCGTTTGGCCCTTTGTACACACGTGAAAAACTACGGGTTCTTCGCCGTGTGTAGGCACGGTCTTCAGTGTTGTATGAAGGTTTGTTGACGGCCCGACGCCGTCGCCGTAAACTAGAACCGTGTCATAAACAAGGTCACACGATTTATTCACGGCGCGGTTACACCCCGTACCGTAAAGAAACCGCGCCTCGTACAGTCGCCAGCAAATCAAGCTACCCGAAACTGTAAAATTTTCCCAATCAACCTTGAACCTAATGCTTTAGCGATAAAGTTGAAAATCTATTAAAGAAATCTTGATGTGCTGGCGTCTATAAAAAGAAAGCGGCTTTAGGACGCGGGAATAGGGTATTTGATTTCTATCAAAAATATACTTGAATAACTACCTTATAAAGATATTGCAAAAAAAAAAAACTGAAAAAATTAAAATGAGGAGTTATTCTTCTATCCTTGTCACGCAACACGATCAAAATTCCGAATGACGCGAAGCTGCTATGGCGTCTCTGTGTTGTGACGTCAGATGAGAGTGTCTCTGTCTAGCATATACTTCAAAACGATTACAACTTCGCAATTTTTTTGAGATATTTAAACATTTTTTTTACGGTAGCTTATCTTTTTTCTAGGTTTCGAGAATACTATTAAAAAAACCGGTCCAACACCCTTTGTGTTGTCTCTTTTTCGTGGATTTCTTGGAATCCGTCGAGTGTCGAAGGTCATAAAATTTACCAGCAGATATATTTTATATCTCAGTCGTAAAAATCATTGGAATCGGAACAAACGCCGAAGTCAGAAAAGAAGATAAGCTTCCGAATTGACGTAAGTGTGTTTAAACTGTAAGGGCCCGTTCACACGTACCACGACCACACCACACCCACAACCACAGCACAACACGTGGTCGGGCGCTAATTTGTATGAAAATAAATTGTTTATTCACACGGGTCACATTTGGCCGTCAAAATCTACCTTATGGGCGGTACCGAAAATATCAAGGGCATGACGCAACTGTTACACCGAGCACTAGCGGCCGGCCACATCGCAGACAACGATGTCTGTCTGCAAACACTACCCACAATGCAACCACATCCACACTGAAATTTTGTAGTTACCACAACGCAACTGCAATAAGCTAGAGCGACACTATTCACACGTAACCACTGCTTGCCCACATTTTGTCGCTGTAATGTGGCGTGTGATGTGATGTGGTGTGGTGTACTTGTGGTACGTGTGATCGAACCCTCAAGCATTATTATAAAGATTGTATGAAAAAGACATTACGCTCAAACATTACCGTAAATATTGCACATCGAGTTTTAGAAGTTCGTCTTTGTAGAGCGTCTCTGTCACTCATACAGTATTTTTATCCCACGAAGCGACGCGTGCTTTACTCGTGGTAATCAAGTGTTAGAACACACTGTGAATGTGTGGTAAGAGTAGCGTCAGCATATCCATACTAATATTATAACTGCGAAAGTGTGTCGGTTAGGTACACGCTTAAACCGTTGAACCTATTTAGATGAAAGTTATAGAGATAGTTTGAGTCCCAGGAAAGGACATAGGATAGTTTTTATCCCGATATTCACACGGGAAACTTATGCGGGTGAAACCGCGGGGCGCTGCTAGTATCACATACGCACTTCCGACTTTGCCATTGTCTCGAAAGGTACCGAGAGCTCCTGCGCTTACACACACACATTCACAGCGTGTTTGCTTGGTAACCACAAGTGAAAAAGTGTTATTGAATTTTTTCATTGGGAATTTCTTAGTAACAGCCAGGAGTTTGGAAGTCGGCGGTGTGATACCCCCGTGGCTCGATGGGCACGTTAAGCCGTTGGTCCTGCGCCTGATCTCTCTCCGGTCGTGACGGATTGCCGTCCCATTGGACTATGAGAGTGACGGAAGAGAGAGTGCACCTGTATCTGCGCATACACTTGTACTCTATAATATCTCCCGCGCCGAAGGCTGGTCTCCGCTGAGATTGGTCGCCATGGCCGAAATTCGGTCTGGAGAGCTTTAAGCACAAGTAAAGCGCGCGTTGATTCGTGAGATAAAAATACTATAGCCGAGTGACAGTATCTAATGTTCGATGTGTCATTTTAATGCATTTTCAATACTAAATAATTGAAACGACATCGACATGCGACAGTCCTTCCACAGTTATTTTACGTCTGATTTCGCATCGCTGTCAAAATCATTCTTTTCAGTCGTTGCAATAAGGTTGCTGCTACAGCTGTCATTGACAAGTCTGTCAGAATTACAGTGATCTTTAATTTCGTTGCAATAAGGTTGCTATTGGTTTGCTGCTGTCAGAGTTAAAATAACTGAAAGGACAGTATTTAGAATTTTTTAGTAGTGTTTGGTACTTAAAGTACTGTCTATTTATAATATTTATATAACATAACGTAATTCATATAATAGTTAGTTAATTGTACTCGTAAAAGCACATAATTGAAGCATAGATTATAAAAAAAGATGGACTCCGCGCCACGCATATCGTAATTGAAGCACCGTACCGATCTGTGTGCGTGAGTGACGATTGACGCTGCCGTGTCACGTAATGGCGGCCGGTCGGCATACTATGATGTAAATGTGAGCGTGGGGCGTTTTTGTACAAGCGGTTGCGGCATTCTTACTGTGCTTCACTTTCGATATGCGTGGCGCGGAGTCCATCTTTTTTATAAGTCTATGAATTGAAGTTTTTTTTTAATATATGTGTCGGACACCCGCGGATTAATTGCGTAACGACTAACGGTCGAACCCAATTACCTATATATCACCAGTTTTGGCTTACTCGAGGTAGAAAAACATATCTATCTCTGGTTTTAACGTCCCAATAATCTATATCAGAAGCGAATTAGCGATCTGTATGATTATATTATACTGACAGTTATACTGGATATAGGTCTACAGAATCTCATGGCATAAAAAAAAGAGATTTTAATAAGGCAATGTCAATCCAAATGATTTTTTTTTTGTTTTTATGCCTGTATTTCTGGTAGACCATATCATACCACCAGTAGCAATGGCTTTCATCAACATTCATTGCGTTTTTTACGTTGCTGAGCAAACAAATTTTTCGAACATATGAAGCATAGGATTAGCAATATCCTTTAAAATGATTCACATTGTGATAGATCGTGTGTTACGCAATAAGGGTGAGCGTTGGACCGAAGTTCCTTTCGCTTTTGCTCTAAGCACATTTCTCAGTCTCAATCTGTCAAAAATACCTCTAATTTTTCGACATTTTTTTTTTTAAGTTTTTGACATTGATTGTCGCTGAGATGAGATTGCGACTAGATTTTGAACGTTTTTAATTACGAGAATTGGCCTTCTGGTACGCAACAAAAGTGTCGTGACTTTCTAAATGTAGCTTTTTTCGTTCTAACTCTCATTCGTCAAGTGTGCAGGGTAAAATTTGCGATAAGAAACTTTGTTCCAAAACTTAAGTTTGCTGAAAAACATTTTCGAATTTATCGCAAATGGAATTTGATTCGATTTGGTGTCAATTACTTACACTTCTTTCGACAAGGTGGAGAACAATACGATAATAAATTAAACTGCGTGTATCTAATGACGTTCACAGTCCTCATGCAAAAATTCAACTAAATATATCTGTCGCAGCCAACTGGTTAAATTAGCCGTTTATTTAACCGCCTGGCCTTCAGAAGTAGTGCTCGCCTCGCTTCGCTCTCTCGGCTCGCAAGCGGTTGATTACAGTTCTAACCTAACCTAACCCATATGGTCGGGGTGCCCTGGCTTAGTTACTGCGACCAATTCGGCTCGCGCCTGATTGTCTACAGACTTCCAACTATAGAATTTAGTGCCTGCTTGGTTTAGCACTAACTTCCGAGTTGGTTGATATCTGGTTGGTTTGGTATTATATTAGACTGGTTTAATGATACGAAATGATATGGTTTAAACGTTTTAAATACTAGTGATAGTCATTAAAATGGTACAATAATCTAAATTAGCACTAAGATGGTTTGATCTAGTTTGATTGAGTTACGCGATTGGTATTCGAACACGCACTAACTGGTAATAGCTGCGATACATGCATTTATGGAAATGCACGCAAGCAAAAGTGCTGAGCTGTTCGGTTGCAAATATTGTACCGAACATATTCCCGAGCACAAGATGAGATACTCGTAAGAAAGGACTAAAGTAATCATCAAATCACCTTAGTTAAAATAATAATACAAGTCAAATGGTAAACAAATAAATAAAGGTAAAGTATTAATCACGGTTGTCCATAAAAACATAAATTCTTTACACTAATGAGTCTTCAACTGTAAGTACACGCTCTTTTCTTACTTTAGGCAACGTAGCTCTTTCCTTTTTACCTTTACTACGCATAGCACTGGGCCACCGTCTGGCGAAATATGCACTTAAACCTATCGATTCACTATCACTTTGCTGACGGTCAGCAGTACTCTGCTTTCGCGGTTGCACTTCACTATGCACTCTGGTTGACTCCGATGTAGTCGCCACAGACTCCTGTCTGTGGTGAGGCTCCGCCCGGCTGGACGACAAAGGTGAACAGCCTCTCACTCTTCTCCAGACCCAGGCTGCTGCCACGCATAGGACAACTCCCAGCAGTATGTATACAATGGTGTACTGGTGAATATCATGGACTGATATGTCATCGACTTCTGCTTTGGTGGATTTCAGCGTTTCGATCTGTTCTCCAAGAATGGATAGAGATCTATTCAGGCTCATGTCTTCCGGCGATGCTGTTTCCGTTGGTATTTCAACGTTCACAATATGGTTTATCTGGTCTAGCTCTGGTACGAGCATATTTGGTGAGACGTTTATTTGGTTGGATTGTTGTTGTAGAGAATACAGTGTGAAATCTTTACTTTTAATGAAGCATTTCTGAGTCATGCTAATGACCCCTGCTCGAGTCAGCTGCCGAACAGTAACTTGATCGTCGCATATGATTTTGATGGGATATGTGTCACAGCAAAAATATAGGTATTGTGACGTTGAGTGTAATTCTACCCAACTGTTTTTGCACGCTGTTCTTTTTGTTTTGCACCTTTGGTTTATTGGATCTGTTTCGCAAAAGTTTTCGTCATTTTCCAAATTTAAGATGGGTTTGAAAAGCTCACACATGAAGGATTCTCTGTGGTATAAACATGTGTCAAGTTCATGTATGGTTGGTACAAAATAAGCATCCTTTTTTAGGTTCACTGCGACGTATTCCGATATTGGTATTATGCTGGTCATGCTGTAGTTGGTTTGTTGCGGAACTGGTATTATTCTATATAGTTGAAAACTGTCTCTTGCTATGAGCGGGAATGTTATTTCGAAGATAATATATTTTTCGGTTACTCGAGCCTTTGTTCTCAGTAATTTGTAGATGTGCTGAAGGTCTGTCTCTATGTTTTCAATTGGTAGGCCTAAATCTTGAGGCATTTGGCCATAGATAATTTGTAGCTCTCGTTTGAGCTGTGCTGGTGTCAATAGATGCAGACTGATTTGCCCATGGTAGATTTCGGATATTGTATCGATCAAAGTATCCTGTATCTGTTTCAAGTTTTGCATCATATTTATGGTAGCTATAGAGACTAATGTGAAGTCCTGTTGTGTTGTCATCACATCGATTTCTTCTTGCAGCTTATGGTTGACCTTGTCCAGAGCATTTAAATGTTTATTTATGGTTTTGTGTTGCTTTGTTATTATGTCTTCTGTCCTTTGTAGTACATTTTGCTCTGCTTCGACGATGGATGTCAAGTTTTTCCATAACTGACCTTGGTGTTTTTGATTACGGCGCACAAGGTCAATGTCCTGTCTGTATTTTTCTGCGAAACTTTCGTCTAATACTCCGAACAATGAGTTTGCAATTGAGCCGACAGCGTTGATAAGGCCGCGTCGTGTTCGTATGCGCTCGCCGTAGTGCTGGCTAAGCAACAGCTGGTTGTAGTATTGCAGTTCATTGTAATCATGACGTATTTGTAGGAGTATCATATGGCAGTGACTTGATTCCATAATTGTTTCACATGTTTTGTCGAGATAGCTTGTAAAGTCGTTGATGGCTTTGTCTCCTTGCCAATATGGAGACATGTTATAGTATGTAACGAGTTTCCACTTATTCCGAATCAGTTGCACTTTTCCCACAGTGTCAAAGTACAAAGTTTTATTGATATTAAATTGCGTAATATTGTATGAAGCTGTGGTTGGCAATGTTACGCTTAGGAACAGTAATAATGCCATTGCAATATTTACTATCTTGGGATAGGAACTGTACGTTCTGGTGTTTGGTTGTGAGCCGTTACGTGGTTCTTTTTCGATTCTAGTACTTTGATGTTGTCGTAATTCGCCTTTTTCGTTTTCTGGTATGGTTGGTTCCGTTTGGTTTATAGGTAAAACTGATAGTTTAACAATAGGGCGCTTCATGTAGCCGTTCTTGGTTTTTAAAGTTACGATTCTAACAAGTTCATCTTTACCTGGATGGATTTCCATCACACGACCCATTGGCCATTTTCCTGCTGGTAAGTTGTCGTCATGTATCGTTACTAGATCACCCACGTTGACGTTCTTCTGGTGTTTCGTCCATTTTTTTCTGATTGATAGTTGCGTTAAGTACTCCGTTTTCCATCTTTTCCATAAATCTTCAAATAGTTTCGACACTAGTTGCCACCTGGTTCTGGCGTCTTTTGCTGTGTCAATCACGGTTAAATCTGGTCTTGCTGAAAGGAAATGGGCTGGTGTGAGGAAATTTAAATCCTCCGGGTCTTCTGATAGCGCACAAAGTGGTCGTGAATTCAGACAAGCTTCTAGCTTTGCTAACAGAGTGGTGTATTCTTCAAACGTAAATTTTTGTTGTCCAATCACGCGTTTGAGGTGGTGTTTGAGACTTCGCACGGCTCTTTCCCAAAGTCCTCCCGCATGAGGCCAAGAAGGTGCGTTGAAATGCCATTCAATTTGTAGTTCTGTTATCTCTTTAAAGAATGATTCATTGAAAATATTTTGAAGATGGTCGTGTTCTTCTTGCAGCATTCTGTTGGCTCCAACAAAATTGGTTCCATTGTCGCTATATATGTGACGCGGAGCTCCGCGTCGTGCTGCCATTCTGGTTATTGCGGCTAAGAAAGCTGAGCTGGTTAAATCTGAGACGAGTTCTAGATGCACCGCTTTCGTCACCATACATACGAAAAGCGCTATGTAGCCTTTGGTAGTTTTTATTCCGCGTCCTTTGTTTGCTTTTACTTCCACGAAGCCTGTGTAGTCGACACCACAATGATAGAAGGCGCTTTCCGGGTTCACTCTGGATGATGGTAGATCACCCATGAGCTGGTATTGTTGGATAGGCTCTTGCTTCTTGCATGTAACACACTGTCGTATAACTTTCTTTGTGGCTGAGTATCCGCTGATTATCCAATAATTTTGTCGTATGTTTGATAATGTAAGGCGCGCTCCACCGTGGTAGGTTAGCTCATGCGCTTGTTTAATTATTAGCGTGGTAATTTGATGGTTGTGTGGTAATATGATTGGGTGTTTCATCTCTAAACTTATTTGTGCATTTCTTAATCTGCCCCCTACACGTAGTGTACCATCTTGGTCTAGGATAGGGTTTAATGGTAAAAGTTTACTTTTCGAATGTACTATTCCCTTCTTAAGCAAGCAACTGACGTCATCGGCAAACTCCATATGTTGCACACTTTTAATAATCAGCAGTTTTGCGCGACGCAGTTCCTGTAATGTGAGATAAGGTTGACGGCCTGCCTTTGCAGTAGGTAATCGTAGTATCCATGCAAAAACTCGCACTATTTTTGTGAAGGAATTCAGTTTGTTTAATAAATGATGAATTATGTTTGGTATGGTCATGGTTGCTTTTTGATGTTTTTCCACAACTACTGCATTAGCCTGTCTTATCTCTAAGCTGGTTTCATATTTGGTTTTAGGTATGTCATGGTTTTGGAATGATTGAATCCATGATGGCCCCTGCCACCACAGATCGTGGTTCTTTAATTGCTTGGTTCTTAATCCACGGCTGGCACAGTCTGCTGGATTTTCGATGGTTTTGACATAACTCCATTTTTCTTTTGGTATTATTGTGGTGATAGCTTTCACGCGGTTTGAGACGAATGGTTTCCATCTCGCGGGATCTCCTTGAATCCATCCTAGTACTGCTGTTGAATCACTCCAGCAATATATTTCCTGGCTATAAGGATCCAAGCAAGTCTGAACTTTTTGCATCAGCTGTGATAATAGTTGTGCACCCATTAACTCCAACCTTGGTATTGATATATCTTTACTAACGGGCACTAATCTTGCTTTTGCTGCTACCAGGGATACCTCGTTCAGATTGTCTTGGTTGGTGACTTTGCAATATATTGCCGCGGCATACGCCTTGTTCGACGCATCACAGAATCCGTGTAATTGCAAGGTATTGTTTTTCTTTATTCCTAGCCATCGTTTGACTTCTATGGTGTTTATGTCTTTTATTTCTCCTCTTAAGTTTAGCCACTTGATCTTGATATCCTCTGGTAGTGCGTCATCCCAGTTAAGACTTGACGACCAGACACTTTGGAATAGCATCTTCATGGTTATAGTTAATGGTGTGAGCCAGCCTAATGGGTCGAATATTTTTGATATATCGGAGAGAAGCGATCTTTTGGTCGGCTTTGATATTGATACCGGCTCCAGTTTTGAGTCAAAGATGAATTTATCCTGTTGCGGATTCCATCCAAGTCCCAATGTTTTCGTTGAGTCTGACTGTTTAAACTCGTAGATTTGCTGGTTCCACAAATCTTTTTCTAAGTCCGCGAGTAGTTTTGGTTCATTTGTGGCCCATTTTCGCAAATTAAACCCACCTTTGCTGAGTAGTTCTATTAGGTCTGATTTTAGTTGTTTTGCTTGTTCCATTGAATTTGCTCCACCACAATAGTCATCCATATAGAAGCACTCTTCTAATGCTTTTGCTGCATCGGGATAATTATGTTTTTCCTCGGCAGCAAGTTGTTTTAAGCACATCATAGCCAAAAATGGTGCAGGCTTTGTGCCGTAAGTTATAGTTGTAAGTTGGTATGTTTGGATGGGTTGGTATGGTGAGTCTCTCCATAGTATCTTCTGGTACGACTGATCTTCAGGATGTACCATTACCTGTCGGTACATTTTCTCGATATCAGCAGTGTAAACGAACTGATACTGTCTCCATTTTAAAATCAGCTCCTGCAGATCTTGTTGTAGATTGGGACCTCGATACATGACGTCATTTAAGCTAAGTCCTGATGATGGTATAGCTGACGCGTTGAACACAACACGCAACTTGGTAGTGGTTGACTCAGCACGAGTGACGCAGTGATGTGGTAAGTAGCACTCTGGTGTCGTATTTGTTGTTGACGGCACCATATGGTTTAAGTTAAAATACTCGTTCATAAACTTTGTGTATTCTGCTTTCAGTTCTGGATCTTTCTGTAACTTTCTCTCTAAGTTACGAAATTGTGCTAATGCTAATGGTTTAGTGGACCCTAGCTGTGCCTTGGTTTCTGGTTTGAACGGCAGTCGAACTTGGTATCTCCCATTCTCCAGTCTCTCTGTTGTTGATAGAAAATATTGCAAACATTCATGATCTTCGGTAGTCATTTCAATCTGCTGGTTGATATCTTCGTTTTCCCAAAATCTGCGTAAATCGTCCGTATTGTGAAGAACGACGTTACACTTGTATCGTGGTGTCATTGTCCCACAAAGCAACCATCCCAATTGCGTTTGTTGGGCTATTGGTTGGTCATCGTTATCACCCCTCAAAAGGCCACCTAAAGCTATCTTGCAGTATACATCTGCTCCAAGCAGTAGGTCCACTGGTCGACTGGTATTAAATTCTGGGTCCGCTAAAGTTATGTTTTGTATGTGTGGCCATGATGGTTTTATGAATGATTTATTTGGTAAACTTTTGATGAGATTATTCATTATAAGGGCCTTTCCTTCTAAGGCGAAGTCACTATGAATTGATTTAATTCGGATGGTTATTGCTCCCTTGCAGTTGTTTTCTTTTTCACCTACGCCGAATATGGTTCCTTTGCACGGGTGTCTTCGTAGTTTTAAAACTTGTGCCGCCTTTTCGCTTATCAATGAAATTTGAGAACCCTGGTCAATCAAAGCCCTCATGGTTTGGAATGTCCCATTGTATCCTAGAACTTCCACTAAGGCCGTCGCTAAGAGTGTCTCGGACACGTCATCCCAAGATGCATGTTGTGTTGAAGCTGCTGTTTGCTCGTCATTGGTGATGCATGATGTCGCAAGTGTGTTCGCAGCCTTATGGTTTAGTTTTGCTGATGTGTTTGGCCTGTTTTTGGTTGAGATTGCGTCATGCAATAATGAATTGTGTTTACCGTTGCATTTGCGACATGTTTTATTTGATAAACAAGGTTTATTAAAATGGTTGAATAGGCAATTCGTGCAACAGTTTAATTGGTTCACGGTTTTTAATTTTTGCTCATCCGGCATTTGCAAAAATTGGGTACACATCCATAATCCGTGATCAGCATTACACAATGCGCAGGTGATTGACCGCGACACATGTAACGACTTCGTATTGTTTTTCATGTTGTTTTGATAGCCTTTATTTGATGACTGCTGGTTATTATTCGAATTATAATGTTTCTTCTGGTTTGCTTGGTAATTTTGATGGTTTTGTGGTTGGGTGGTCATCTTTTGGTTGTTTGTTTCTTGTTTACGCCGCGATGCTTCTAAGGCGGTAAACTTGTTTTCCAAGAAATCTAGGAATTCTTGTAGGACTGGTAGTTCCCTGGGATTTTTCACTGACTCAATGTATTCAGCGAATGACTCACTGTCAAGTTTTTGTGCTAACAAAAGTACCAACAGTGGATCCCAGGTGGTGATATCTACTCCTAGGTTCTGAATTGCATGGAGACATTCTTTGGTCACATCATGCAGCTTTTTGATCGCCCCGATTGATTGCTGCTGCATACTAGGAATGTTCAGTAGTATGTTGACGTGAGACGTGAAAATAAGTCTCCTGTTGCCATATCTGTGGTTCAGTATTTCCCAGCATACCTCGTAGTTCTCCGAGCTAATCTGAAGATGGTGGATCAGACGCTCCGCTTCTCCTGTTACCTTGCTCTTTAAAAACTGCATTTTTTGTGCGTTTGATAACGATGGGTTTTTGTGGATGGTTTCTGTGAATAAGTCTTTAAACGACGTCCACTGGTGGTAGTTGCCTTGGAATGTTGGAATATCCATCTGTGGGGTAGATTTGTCGCGATGGGATACAGACCACATTTTTGAGTTGATGGTTTTCTTCAAATCGTTGTACATTTTTTCATATCTGTTGAATTCCTCTTGGTACCAGGCATTCTCATCTCCATTTTCACCTTCTATATCCCAGTGCAGGCTATCGATTATAGCCCAACGACTTTGAAGAGACTTTAATGCATCTTCGAACTCCCACTTGTTCTGTAGTTTGTCGATTTCTATGGTAGCTACTGTTCTCATGAAAGCCCTAAAGTTGATAGTCTGCTTTCTTATCATTCCTTCCTGTTTACTTTCTCCACTTGGAACTCGCGTGCGTTGCTGTTGCAATGCCTGTAACTGAGACGAATCTCCTGCTTGACTCGATGTCCCCGCCTCCGCCGGCGGCGGCTGGTGAGGTTCTTGCTGTTTGGACAACAAGTTCTCCATGGTTTTAGTGATTAGCTGCTTGATCGACGAATAGACTTCCTCCGCCTTATCAAAACAATTTTTTGTAAAATACACATGGTTAAATTCAGCAAGTTCACAGCACTGCCTATGGTTGTGTTGGTATTCTCTCCAATAATTCTCTAATATCTCCAACTTCCGTTTGCAGTAATCTGCGGTTTTTCGTTCAGCTCCGTCTTTTTTGATGTTAGTTAGAAGTTTAACCAAGGCGTCGTAAATCTCCGTTTGGCTGACTGCTAACTGCTCCATTATACCCACGGTCAATGAAATACGCAAGTGAAAATAAAGTGTATAAAATGGTTTGGTCTGACCTTATACTCTCCTTACTCGACAGCTGCCCAATTTCTTCCAAATTGATGTCACTGCCTACTTTCCCTATAGACTGGTAAAATACAAAACACTGGTTGCAAGGTCCCGGCGCACAAACACTTCACTGTACTTCGCGAACCGAGGCCCGTAATGCTCGAAGGACCATATAGAATTTAGTGCCTGCTTGGTTTAGCACTAACTTCCGAGTTGGTTGATATCTGGTTGGTTTGGTATTATATTAGACTGGTTTAATGATACGAAATGATATGGTTTAAACGTTTTAAATACTAGTGATAGTCATTAAAATGGTACAATAATCTAAATTAGCA
The DNA here is from genome assembly GCA_963669345.1 of Gortyna flavago. Classification (NCBI taxonomy): domain Eukaryota; kingdom Metazoa; phylum Arthropoda; class Insecta; order Lepidoptera; family Noctuidae; genus Gortyna; species Gortyna flavago. The sequence goes on along the minus strand of OY770155.1, from coordinate 3,621,465 downwards.
CTAAGATGGTTTGATCTAGTTTGATTGAGTTACGCGATTGGTATTCGAACACGCACTAACTGGTAATAGCTGCGATACATGCATTTATGGAAATGCACGCAAGCAAAAGTGCTGAGCTGTTCGGTTGCAAATATTGTACCGAACATCCAACCTAGACTGTAATTGAATATCATTCAGGCTAGCGTTAGTTGAACGGCCGCCGTTTAGTTAAAAGGCTAGGCGGTAAACTGAAAGGCTAATTTAACCAGTTGGCTGCGACATATCCAATAGTTTAGTCACTATAGCTATTCGTTTGGCCAGCAAAATCCATAGTCACCCCATTACAACTATTTAGTTTGTAAAAAAATGAAAATGTCACTTTTTCGACATCGGTGAAAAAAAAACATCTTGAGGAAACCTAGACATGGACTTGTAGTTAATATAAGTCTAGAATCACCAACCCGTCTTGAGCAAGATAATTACCCTAAATTGATTAGACACAGAATCGAATCAAAAACGATTTAATAAAAAAAAACTCGAAAATGTAAACGAAACTTCGGCTGTGCTTATCATAATAAATAATCAGATGCTTATAACAAAAATGTTGTATATTTTATTCTGGTAATGTTGCCATATACGTTAGTAAATTATTTAGGAACGGAACTTTGAGTTTTTTTTTTTTTTATTATTTAGAAGATAACCCCGTCGGTCCGCGGCTGCTTCTTTGGAGACCTGGGTTTGATAACTTTTTAGGGGAATCCCGACATCCGGGGAAAGTTCGGGGAGTGTGGGATTTTTACCTTACTAAAACCACCACCCACGGTGATCACCATCAGCATATAGGGGTGGTCCAGGTTCCTCTTAAAAGACCAATTCCGGAACCCCCCCCCCCCCCCCCCCCCCCCGTGCAACGCCTGTAAGGCACATCCCTGGGGAGACTGTAAAGGGGCCTCTGAGCCTCGCTATGCACGGCAGCGCGTGACCACTGTGGCACCGTCTTCCCTGGGGTCACTTGGTGGGCGGACAGTCTCCACTCTGTGCGCCCGCGACCCCAACGGTAGGTTTGATAACCAGACAGGGTAAAGTGTTATTGGGCCATCAACAATTTCTCGGTAGCTTTTTGTTCTATAAAGCACCATACTGCTACGCTGACGTCAGCGGCGCGTATGTTGGTACTGACTAAATAGAACTGGCGAAATGTGGGTGAATACTATAGGTACACCTTGCGTGACCTTTCGAGGAATACAGGTGATGTTATGTATGTTGCTAGTTTTTAAAATCTCAATTTCTTGATATGTGCCTGTTTTTAAAGGTAATTGTTAGTTAATTCTCAATTCTTAGTGAAATATTAATAAAGGAACATAATATTGTTGTGTCGAATGGGTTATAATGTTATAATTATTTATTTTTATCTTGTATGTAATATATTATTTTGTGTATTATTAATAAGGATCATTAAATAAAGGTTTCTTTGTAATTATTTGTTTTTATTTTACTGTGCGGCCGACGAGAGAATGCGATCTGCGACCTGTCCGTTTCATACAAACGAATGCGTGTTTAGCGAATTTGATCTTTATTAGCTACTAAAATTGTCGCTCTGACAGATGTTAGGAACGCATTCTCGCGACGGCCAGACTAATATACTTATTATGGAGGTGAGACAGACAGTCGCTTTGTGTAAAATACTGGGGTATTCAGCTGCATTCGGATAGACTGGAAGCCGATCCCAACATAGTTGGGAAAAGGCTAAGCAGATGAAGATGCTTAGGCAATTATCACACTGCACAGCGCGCTGTGACGGGACGGAGCGCTGCAGCGCTCCGTCCCGTACCGGGGGCGAGAGCGGCCATAGCAAACGATTGTTTTATATACAACTAGCACCGCCCGCGGTTTCACCCCCTTAAGTTTCGATCCCGTTGGAATATCGGGATAAAAAGTATACTATGTTTTAATCTAGGGTGTCAGCTACCTTCATACCAAATTTTATCAAAATTCGTCCAGCCGTTTGTGCATGAAGAAGTAACAATGACATGCAAACATAAAACACACTCACAAACTTTCGCCTTTATATTAATATTACTGTGATAAAGGCGAAAGTTTGTGAGTGTGTTTGTAGGCATTAAGTCCGCCTTTGTACAGTTTTTTTACTTGTGCATAAAGTTTTAATAAATAAATAATTTAACACTTAGGATACATTTTATCCCGATACTCCCACGGGATCGAAACTTATGCGGGTGAAACCGCGGGGCGCTGCTATTTTATAATAGGTATTTAAGGATATACATAGATCGATAAGGAGTGTGCAAAAATGATACACTATAGCGGAGAAGTGATAATACCGTCTAGTCAACATCAATATCATAAAGTAATCAATGTTCCTGTAACGCTAAGAGCTTTGGTGGCGACTTCGATGGCGCTACAACATTTCTACATTAACTTAATATGCGCTAAATAGTCTGTAGCACTTTACTTGCACTATTAGCACTGCAATCAAGTTTAAGTACCTACAGTTTTAGCGTATCGATAGACGACTAAGTCGATATAAGTTTCACTTTTCGTTGATTTTTAGGGCTCCGTAACCAAAAGGTGCCGACGGGAGCTTAATACTAAGGCTTTGCTGTCCGTCCGTCAATCTGTCACAGGATTGTATCTTTTGAACTCTACTTAAATATTTGAAGAGTGAGTACCTATAGGTACTACTATGGCCGCTATAACAACAAATCATCAAAATAAAGTTAGTGAAACATCTAGTCTAGATGGTGATACGAAATCCTTCGTGTTTCACTCGAAGGTGAAACGTCTGAACATAAAATGAACCAAAAGTGGAAAATGAGTACAATAGCTTATACCGGTGCTTTTTTTTACCGTCGCGAAATTTTTACAGGGTTGTTCTACCCATGAATGTGAAAAACTTTCATTACGGGACCAACTCTGAAAAAGTAGTTCAAATTCATGGGTTGAACAACCTGTATAAATTTCGAGACGGTAAACAAAAACATCCGGTAGGTACCTATAGCTCGTCCCACAATCTCCTACGCGGTCTGCCGCGACGTTTTCTAGCTGTCTCAGTGTTCCACAGTACCTAATAGTTTGGCCCGCAGCTCATCTAGAAGTTCTAGAACTTACTAATTCCATTGTTTTAAAGACAAGTACTTTTTCATCAAACCTTTTTCGTATATGTACCTATTTAGGTAAAATTTTGACAGAAAGCTGTCATGTCATCAGAATAATCTGAAAATCCTCGAAATTATGCAATAACAAAAATATCCAAATGATTCAGTATAATATTTTTTAAGTAATGGTTTTCAACTAAATTTTTAACGTCTTTATGGTAATTTAGATGTTTTTTTTATCTTGTCACTTACCGACCTATGAGAACGCTTTTATAATTATTTATTAAATATATATTGTAGACATCTACGTCCACGTCCATAAAATGTATGGCAAATGGAAATATGTCCACGCATAATTACTCTTAAGTGTCCACGTCATAACGTTATCGTGGACGGAAATTTAAAAGCGTCTTTATAATATATTTCCATTCCATCGTTTTACTTCCCTGTGTTATAGCGATGCCGCGACGTGTTCGTGGATGTCCACGATTAGTCACGTTAGAAATCATACAAGCGCACAAATTGTTCATGTCAAAATATTAGCCAGTCACCAAGCTGGTAGCGACATGACCCGGGCGTGGTGGGTGACCATCTTTACATATCGAGACCCATCCGTGCCTCGGAAAGCACGTTAAGCCGTTGGTCCCGGTTGCCATTCGTGGATCTTTGACAGTCGTTACGGGTAGTCAGAAGCCCGAAAGCCTGACAACCAATCTTATCAAGGGGTATCGTATTACCCAGTAACTGGGTTGTGGAGGTCAGATAGGCAGTCACTCCATGTAAAATACTGGTATTCAGCTGCATCCGGTTAGACTGGAAGCCGACCCCAACATAGTTGGGAAAAGGCTAGGCAGATGATGATGACCAAGGTGGTAGCGAGGCTGTCTAGGGCGCAAGTTTAAGTTTCCTCATTTTTCTTCTTCTTCTTCGTGTCGCTGGCACGACTGTATTTCAGATAGATCTTGTTGGCCCAAAACTTCGCCACTTCCACGGCGTCATCGGTGGCAGCGCAGAGGTCACTTTGACTGCATGTTTTGAGACACAGAGGGCAGGATAAGAGGTGGAGCATAGTTTCGGCGTTTATAATTCGTCATTGCATACATGTCGACGTCGGTTCATTAAGTCGGGTGACCATCCGTTACCTACCTACTTACTAGAGCCTTCTCCGTGCCTCAGAAAGCATATTAAGCCGGTCCTGTCATTCGTAGCTCTGACAGTCGTTACGGGTCGGCAGAAGCCTGAAAGTCACCACCATGCCAGTCTTGCCAATCAGTATTGTGCTACCCCTGTTACCACTGATTTGTGGAGGTTAGACTGGAAGCCGACCCCTACATATTAGAGCTGGGAGCACGCTAAAAAGTTGATTGTCATTCATTGTAATGCATATTTTCATTGCAGATAATAAACATGGTAAGGAACTCAAAAGCAGAGAATCCGTATAGAATGATTATTGCGGACACTTCAATACACAAGCTTCATTTCAAATAGAAAGATTTACACGATGAATTTAAATTAATTATCACTACTTTTAGATGTAAGTACCCAGTATAATCAGCCTATAACGTTCCCCCTGCTGGGACACAGGCCTCTTTTTCTGTAAGAGGGAAAGGGCCGTAATCTACCACGCGGGCCCAGTGCGGGTTGGTAGATGTCACATGTCTTCGATTTTTTGGTTCTAGGATATCACGATGTTTTCCTTCATCCTTTTTGAGACCACGGGGATGAAATAATTTACACAAAGGAAAGCGCCTGCCTGGGTTCGAACCCATGATCTACAACTCGTAAGTCGGGGTTGTTACCACTGGGCTACCAGTGCTCTCGTTAGTACCTGAGTAGGTACTATTTTCAACAAAAATGCAGTAAGTGAAGGTAGTCGAAAATAAAATAATATTGAGGATAATGATAGCGTTTAGAAGTATAACATTTGAGAAGGAGCTCGTCCGGAGAAGTAGGAACTACTGTGCTACCATACTTAATTGTCAATATTGCAATTAATTTTTTTTATCATACAGGCTTAAATTTAATTAGCTAGCGAAACTACGCAGGCGATCACATAGGTACGACCATGAAAAAAAAAAAAGATGTTTTTTTCTGGTGTCTATGACTTCTCGTCGTAATCTTTTTTCTTTGTTTTATCGTGTCACGTCTACGGAGTTTCGCTAGCTAATAAATTTGACTCTGTATAGTATCTTGACTCTAAGCGTTTTGTAAATTAATATGTCCTATCTAAGAGAGCCGGGTGATCTGTAACTTAGGACCTCTCTATTTATTAAGATTGTGCATTCTATTAATCAGTGCCTTTAATACGATTTTGAGATAAATAGAGATTAACCCGTCAAGCTCCGCGCGTGACCTATTGGTCAACAAACAATAGAAAATCAATTGTGTCTCATTAGCGGAGCTTTATAGGTTAATATTATAATTATGATATTACTTGATTTCCACCAAATTCACCCCAACAGCGAAAATCACGCAACAAATTCAAAATCACTTGAATCACTGAACGAAAAAAGGACACAATGAATTACACTGCAACAAAAAAACTCGACGAAGAGTCGGCGAGAAAGATGCAAGAAGGGACGGGCCCTGTCGATGAATGCATCTGTCACCTTCTATCACCACCTGAGGAAGAGAGAAAGAGCATAGGCGCTTCTATTAAGAAGGCTTTCGCCTCTATTACGCCAGGGATGCCGCGCAAGAAGTTAACTGAAGGGGAACGGTTGCCGCGCAAGAAGGTAACGGGAGGGGAAGCTTTTCCGGGGAAGAAGAGAAGACAAATCATTGGGCCAGGAGGCGTCGATATTCCTGTAGTTTTTTCTAAAGGAGAACAAGGTAGGTAATGTTCAAATGTTCAGGTTTAACCTTTTAACCGCCCGACTTCATATCAGACGTCGTGAAACGTCCGAAAAAACAACGACAAAAAAAACCTGACAGAATACAGCGTAATTACCTAAATGAAAAAGCAGATAAAACGAGCTGTGGTATTTGGTAGTAAATATACGACCCTGGCGAAATGGACACGAAAATATTTGTCAGATTAATCCAGCGTAAGCGGTTAAAAGGTTAATCGAGATTTAGGACATATCGTTCTAGAATATTGAACTATGACGTGTAAAGCTTTGAACTGAGGCGAATACCGCGCGAGATGCCGAGACGAAATTCGCTCGCACCGACATGTCAACTGAATTGAATGGAGGTGTTCAAACTGGAATCGAAAATGGCTCAGAAAACAAACATGTGGATGTCAATTTGTGTAGTATTCTTATCTTACGTAGCAACGCGCACTTTACTTGTGGTTGCGTGCGTCTTAACACACACGCGCACTTCCAACTTCGTCATTGTCTCGGAAGGCACCGAGAGCAACTTCACTTACATACACATTCACTGCGTGTTTGTACATTTGGTTACCTCAAGTAAAGCGCGCGTCGCTTCGTGAGATCAAAATACTATACAAATTGACATCCAAAGGTTTGTGTTCTGATCAATTTTACACTTTCATAAAATACTTTTGGAACAGACTTTATGTCCTTTCCAGGGATATACTCGACGAAAGAGGTGGTGAAACGCAAGGGCTCGTGCGGTAAATGCGGCTGTGATAAGGAAAAGATCGTTATGAAGCATTCGTTCGCCAACATTCGCATCACTAGCCCTGATGTGTCCAGTATATGCCCGTGTCCTACCAACTGTTTGCCAGGTAACCTGCCACAAGTTGTTGAAAACCAGCGCCAGACGCGATGGAAGACAACTAATGCCTGACATTAGTAATTGTCTTCTCTCTAGTGATGGGTCGTTGACTGTTTTTCCGTTAACGTAACGTCAACGTTGATTTAAGTTCGTCAACTAGTTAAATTCGTCAACGAGTTAACGTGCAACTATTGTCAACTTGCAACGTAAACCGTTCATTCATTGAACTGTTTTAATTCAACGCTGCGACGTTCAACGAGTCTACATCTACCAACCAATGTATGTACCTATTATTGACCGTCTTTCGCAATCTATGGATGTTATTTACAACGTAAGGTATTTAATTTGCTCAGTTTGTTACGTTTGCGTTCTCGAATTTAGTTTAGTTGATTATTAAACGAGCTATACGTAGTTGACGAATTCAACTTGTTCATTCATAAACAATTACTTAACCCTTCGTATGTTCATATGTTAAATTTTTAATAAAATTGTGTCTGTAATTACGGCATTCAACCGGTTAATGTTAATAGTTTAATACGTTGACAGGAGATCAACGGTTGATTCAACTAGTTCGTTGATTCAACGCCCATAACTACATTCATAATCTCAGAAGGCCAATTCTCGTAATTTAAAACGTTCAAAATCTAGTCGCAGTCTCATCTCGGCGACGAACAAATGTCAAAAACTTGTCAAAATGTAGGGAAATTAAAGGAATTTTTGACATTGAATTGAGACTGAGATCAGACTGTCAACGTTTTTAAAATTACGAGAATTGCCCCTCAGATAATGGACAAGGCCAAATTAAATTAGCTGGCAAAACTTTTTTTTATTTTTTATTAATTTCAACAAAAGAACAGTTACATAGATGAGTATTTCACAAATCTGCCAAACTGCAGGACAGTTTGTCGGCAGTGTTCTCGTGGACACAGTTCCTTTTCTTGACAATAAACTAGAAATGCAGGTTGGGTATCAATATCTAAACATAAGCATAATCGAAAACATGTGATATCTACCAACCCGCACTGTGGGCCCGCATTGTGGAATACAGTACTTACACTCCTTCAGGAGGTCGGTGTCCCAGCAGTGGGAACATTATAAGCTGGATACGGTGGTTATGATAAAACGTGCAGAGTAATAACGCGCGGTAAGGAACTTTGTTCCAAAAATGAATATATTATTTGGGAGTTGATCCCAAATACTGCCGCCAGTACTTATACTTATAGTCAATAAATCAAATCAAATAATTTATTAGCTAGAATTCAGGTAAGTATACAAATAAGATCGTGAAGAATTAATGTTATAGTCACTTGAGATACTTATTTGTTAAAAAATTAACTAAGTAGGTACATAGGTATACTATAAACTTACTCTGCCAATGCTCAAGGAATACGGGCATAATAATAACATAAATCTAACGAAATTTGTTACAGAGAAAGCCAAGCTCGCAATGAACAACATAAAAGTAACAATAGAACGGGTGGCCATAGACCCGGACAGTGAAAACTCAGAGACAAGCCTCCATCAACACAGACAACAGAAAATATTGAAAGAACCAGTGATGACTGATAGGAAGTCTGTCACTAGCCTTATTAATGCCCAATATGAGACGGATGAGGATAAGCTCTATGATTGATAAAACATAGACAAGCAACTACCCTGAGTGCTACAAGCGTAGATAGAGCTATTCTCTATCTACGGCTTTAAGGATCTTTTGGCACATGAATAACATTGACAGGGGGGCGTTATTGGTAAACATTTTTGTGAAATTGTAACAGAAATTGTATGTACAAAAGATGGCGGCGTTAGAAAAGATTCTTGTACCGTAGTAGGTACAGTCTTTTAATGGTTACTGAACCGCTGACAGGAACCGAAGTAGCAATCCAACGACAACATTGTTGCAACAAGAATAAAGATCACTATAATTTTGACAGTGATGCAAAGAGGTAAAATAACTCGTAACTTCTCTAATCACTGTCAAAATTACAGTGATCTTTATTGTTGTTATAATAAGGGTTGATTCATAGTAGCGCACAGTCGAAGCTCAGCGGAGCGTCACGTCAATCTAAAAGATAACATGGCATATTCACCCTTATCTCTACAACGTAATGCACGTCACTCAATCGAGATAAAAATAGGCGCGTTTCCTAGCGACCAGCAGAGGGCCCTAATAATTCACTCAATGATTCCTTACTTTGAAACTACGTCAAAATTCCTTAGCTAATCATGCCAACCTCGCGTTTATTTCTCGCGGTTTCGTTTTATGTGTCATAGAGAATACGGCCCCTGGTTGATGCGCACGCGTTACGTTACATAAGGGTGAATTTGCAATGTTATCTTTTAGATAGACGCTTCACTGCACTGCGAGCTGCGACTCTACCCTACTATGAATAGTATGAATCGACACGAAGAAGAGCAACAACCCGCTGTCAGAGGTAAAATAACTGAATGGACTGCATACAGTTAACTGACAGGTGACAGCTGTCACTTTGTAAAATATACAGTGCATTCGCGATTTATTTGCCAAAAATGTAAACAAATATAATTTAATGGAAAAATAACTTTAATTCTTACACAATAAAGTCCAGTTTACTCAACAAACATTTTTATAACTTTGTCAATAGTGCTAGTCTGAAATCAACTTAGTAGTCATTGGAATAAAGATGATATTTGTTTAACTTGAAATAGGGTAGGGGTGTGCAGCACTGCGCACTTTTACTTTAGATACTTAGATATATTTATTGTATTATAGATTTTAAACCTTATTTAAAACATTTACACTTAATATAAATCGATCAAACCAACTTCATCATCATCATCAACATCACCATTTCAGCCGAAAGACGTCCACTGCTGGACATAGCCCTCCGCCAAGCACCGCCACTTCGACCGATTCTGTGCTTCTCGCATCCAACGGATTCCTGCGGCCTTCACAGGTCATCAGTCCATCTTGAGGGAGGCTTTCCAACGCTAACCAAACCAACTTAACGAATGACCATTACAATGATATGACCAATTAAATTTTCAAAGTGACATTACCAACTGTCAGTTTATTTCAGTGAATTATTTAAGCTCTGACTAAACTGAAGCGAATCCAGGAATGCGGGACGAAATTGGCCCACTCCGGTTGTGTCAACTATGTTGTATCGAGGTGTTAAAACTAGCGCGAATTCTCACGTCACTTTCTTCTAATTAAAACAAACGACGCGCGCAGTCGCGTCCCAGATCCTGCGTGGGATTAAAACGTCCAAGTTATAATACAAGATGGCGGGACATCGAGGAGCAAACTGTCACTATGAATTATTTAACTGTACATGATTCCAGAACCGCTAGCGTAAAAAAAAATCGTCGATTATAAAAAAAAAAACTGCCGTTTCATAGAAAAGGTACGGGCTACAGCTACTCGGTCAAAATGTATGGAACAGTAATATTTGTTTATATAACCGACAATTGTTTTTAACACAGGGCGGTTCAGAATCATCTACTGAATCCATTTGTAATAACAGCGGGCTAATAGTGGAACACACAATCATGGGTTTTATTTTGACAGTTCAACAATATTCATTGCATTGTTAACGTTGTTGAGAAGACACATTTTTCGAACTTATGAAACAATGGATTAGCAAAATTCTTCAAAATGGATTCCGATTGAGGTTGATAATTTTATGCAATCAAGGTGCAAGTTGCACGTCGATGTCTCCCCCCCATGTCGATATATTGAGCATTGTCGAGTCCTCAAGAGCAGTGGTGGCCCAGTGGTAACGGCCGCGACTTACGAGTTGTAGGTAGTCGGTTCGAACCCAGACAGGCGCTTTACTTTGTGTAAATTATTTCATCACCATTGCTCTCCAAACGGTGAAGGAAAACATCGTGAGGAAACCGGCATGTCCTAGAACCAAAAATTCGAAGACATGTGTCCCTCTCACAGAGAGGAGGACTGTGTTCCAGCAGTGGGAACATTATAGACTAATTATAAGTGTTATGTGAGTCAAGCAAGTCCGTCCAGCTTTGTCATTCAATTATATTTAGAATGGGTTAATGACCTTTTCATCATTCTCCACCTTTATCCCAATTTATTTGTGGTCGGCGCATGACATGTCTTTTTCTCCCATACTTCTCTATTAGTCGTCATCTCGGTAGTCACCCCCTTACTAACCATATCATCATTCACACAGTCCATCCATCGTTTCTTTGGTCTTCCCCTACTCTTATAGCTATCGATATTCACACTCAAAAATTTCCTCATGCCTCCGAATCCATTTCTACTCAAGACTGTCCATCCATCGATTCTTTGGTCTTCCACTACTCTGATATTATAGCATATAAACAAAAACGACAAAATATAGGTTTTGCATTCGATATGATAAAGGATAACCAATTTTTTATAAACTTAAAAATTAAGAAATGTATTTTACAATTTATATTTTCTAAAATATAGTTCGTTTATCAATTGTTCGGCATGTTTCTTTTTAATTGCACATTTTCAGGGCATAATCAAAACATGATGTTATGTTATATACTAAAATAATACTTTACCGCTTTCGTAAAGTATTATTTATAGTAATAAGGCCCGGCGCCTTCGGGCGCCCGAAGCCGCCCGAAGCCGCCGTAAGGCGCCCAAGCTGTACCGAGCCGCACCGATGCCCACCGATAGTGGGCGCCGCGCCTAATGGAGCCGGTATTTGCCACGAAAGCGTAGCGTAGAAACTGTGCTACGAAATTGTAGCGTGTCGGAGCGGGTGCTATAGCGTAGCGCAACTGATGTTAGCTACGAGATCGTAGCGGAAGGAAAAACGGACAACGACACATCGTATTATGTTTGCGTCGATAGAAAATGATTACTATCGCTCTCTATACAATCATTTCTTTATCGCTTAGCACCGCGTTTATTGGTACGGGGAGCGGTGAGCGACGCGGTCATTCAGAGATAACAAACCGGTTAAAACATCGCGTGGAGATAAATTTTGTAGAACCACATCAAAAAGGTTGATTACCCCTGTGTGGCTGCCGTAAAAGACACTGTCCGTTTTGCTGCCTGCCCTAGAAATAGACTATACGTAAGCGTACGTCCCAATCAAAGTTATTTTACCTCTGATTTTGCAACACTGTCAAAAGCAGAGTGATCTTTATTGTCATTACAATAAGGTTGCTATTGGGTTGCTGCTGTCAGAGGTTAAATAACCAAAGGTTTGTAGCAAGGCCGCTCTTTGCTTTGACAGTTACAAAAGTGTAGCGGAGCTCTTATTTGCTAAGAAACTGTAGCTTGTGTGTGGTACAGAGGCACATCAAGCTACCCCAATCTGTCAAATTTCTTTGATAGATTTTCAACTTTACAACAAAGGAATAAGGTATATATTTAATTGGGAAAATTTGACAGATTGGGGTAGGTTGATGAGCTGGCCTCTGTACCTAAGCCTCGTTTTAGAAGTAAAAATAATATGTACTTTAAAAAAACAAAAAAAAAACACGCTTTTAAAATGCACTTATTATTATAAAATAATTCAATTGAATTATAAAACTAAAAAATTAAAACACTAGTGTTTTAGTATGTTGCTTGTAGAATAATCTGACAAAAAATCAGAATGATTGTATGTGTATGTATATTAGTATGGTTTTTATTGTAAAAAGAATGTTTTTAGAGGTATCTTCATGATTTATTCTATCGTATCAAATTAGTTGTATTATATTTTCAAGATTTTCAACACACTATCTACCTAGCATATATCCTGAAGAATATCACATATTTTTTTCTGATTTTGTTTACTGTAGTCGATCATATACTTTTATAGTTTCAAAAACATGCGTTTTTTGCGTTTAGGTCCTGTAAGCCCCTTAATAGATTTTCAACTTTATCGCTAAAGCATTAGGTTCAAAATTGATTGGGAAAATTTGTCAGTTTCGGGTAGCTTGATGTGCTGGCGTCTGTACATAGTTATGGCTTAGCTAACACGTGAGAAACAATGTCAGAACCAAAAATTCGAAGACATGTGACATTACACCAACCCGCACTGGTGGACTACAGGCCTACAGCCCACTCCCTCTCACAGAGAGGAGGCCTGTGTCCCAGCAGTGGGAACATTATAGACTGATTATGCTTATACTTATTACTTAGCGCCCTACCTCATTGGTCGCAAGCGCTACTGCTGACCATGAGGTTCTGAGTTCGATTCCCGGGTCGGGCAAAGTGTTATTGGGGTTTCCGTCTGGAATTATTCAGCAGCAACCCGGAGTCTGGTTGCCCGGTTGATGGCAATAGGATCGCCCCCTATTGCATAGGAGACTCACCGCGAGTGCTCCAGGTGCTCAAAGTATAAAGCCTATGCCAGAAAAGGCACCGAATAGGGCTGATGATAAGGGTTATGTTTCGTGACGGTGCAAAAGAGGAAGCGCCGATCGCGAACGAACAAGAACTGCTGCGGCAAAGCTCCTACGGAGCCCGAAGTCAAGCTTGCGTGCCGCAAAGCCGAACACACCGGTGTACATCTCCCGCCTACACTACACCAATAAGGCGGAGGACATCGTGGCGTACTTGTGCCAGAAGACAAGGTACACGCCGAGGGTGCAGTTTCTGGAGTCGCACCGCAACGTCAACTTCAAGGCGTTCGTGGTGCGCGTACCGAATTGTTCTCCGCCCGTCGTCATGGAAGAAGACTTTAGGCCGCAGGACGTGGTGTTCCGTCGCTTCCGCGGACAAGTACCACAGAACAGCACAAGAACAAGCTAGTGAAGTGAAGTACTATTTTATAATAAAAATATGTATGTTTAGGTTTATTGGGCCTAGGTCGTCTGAAATAAATAAAAAACTCAAAAACAAGAGCTTAGGGTGGTCACACATTTGACGGAAGATGCGATGGGTTTAACTTCGGTCTCCACCAGGGGTACGGCCAGGGGTACGGTGGGTCTGCAGTAAATTTATTCGCTCGACGTCCTAACGTAATGTATCATCAGTTAGGTGTGTAAGGTTGATTATACTATACTATAGTATATGTATTAGTGTCCGTTCTAACGTCACGCGGCCGTGACGATACGACATACGAGACGCATCTTCCGTCAGTTTGAAATGTGAGTGTACTGTAGGTACACATCTGCATAACCCTTCGTGGAAAAAAGCGTGTTATTATGAATATTAAAATTCCATATTTTCTTTCACTATCAGCAAAGAAATCTACCATGAATAACTAGAAAACAGTGCGGTTGCTGCGACAGACGTTTTTAATCAACTGAAAAAGGAAAATAATATGTGATTATAAGAATATTAACCTCGTGTTTTAAAGAATTTTATTTTAAATTAGCTCCTGCCCGCGACTTCGTCCGCCTGAAATTTCACCATCTTAGGGGTGGAATTTCGAAAAACCATCTCTTAGTGGATACCTACTCTTTCACAAAGAAAACATCCTCAAAATTTCATGTCTCTAAGACCAGCGGTTTAGACTGTGCTAATATATCAGTCAGTCAGGACTTTGAATTTTATTATAGATTGCATTACTGAACTGGCCCCCCAGTTCAGTAATGCAATCTATAATCTCGTGGCTAAATATCAGGCATTTTTAATATACCTACTCGTTCGCAGCAAACTGGAGTCAGTGCATGCGTCTGGAACCAGCACGAAAAGAAGTAGGTACACTTTACAGGTACTAGACAAGGAACAGACGCCAGCACATCAAGCTACTACAATCTGTCAAATTTCTTTGATAGATTTTCAACTTTATCGCTAAAGTATAAGGTTCAAAGTTGGTTGGGAAAATTTTACAGTTTCGGGTAGGTTGATGTGCTGGCGTCTGTACAAACAGCTTATCTTAGATACCATATTTGGAAATAATCTGAACACTTCAAACTCAGTACAACAAATGTCGTCTATGTTTTATTCCGTCTCCCGACACAAGCTTGGATAGAAAATTTAAATAAACACTTCAATGTTTTCCATTTCAATGCAACGCTGAATAACCTAAGATGTATAGTTTGTTAGATACAAGTTTAAATTTGAATTTGAGTCCTACACAACACAAGCTGACATAAGACAAGGCGACATTTATAATGTGAAGACAACATTAAGACAATTAGTCCAGTCAATAAAGAAGTTGTAGAGTAGGTACAGTCAACAAAAGAGATAAGTATGCAGGATCGTCGGATATAGTTGAAGTTAGTAAGAAACCGATGGATGTTCTCGAATAAAATTTTTTTTTATTAATAGAAAACAAACAGCTCATTTATCAAATTTCTGTCGACAACATCCATTGGTTTCTTACTAAACTTCAACTATATCCGATAATCCTGCATACTTATCTCTTTTGTTGACTGTACGTGAGGAGGGACCTAAGCGATTCCTTCAGAAGTTCATTGTGCTTAAGAAGTGAAAATACTAAATGTCCTGATTTATAGAAGGTGAACCGAAGTGGGGGGGGGGGCAAAAGGTCCCCTCTTTTGGTTTTTTTGGATAGGTAGGTATATCGCAAAAACGGTGCGTCGCGAATTGTAGGTAAAAAACTTCTTACAACAAATGAAAGCTCATGCAATGAGGGTTTTCATGAAAATTCACGACACCAGTTGGCACCACTTTGACAAGAGGTCTTCCAATATAAAATATATGATGTCAATCACCATTCGTTTCATTCGTTCGTTCATCATTCAGTCACGTCTAAAGAAATTATAGGCGCTTTGACACTTGTGACAGGTGGCCGGACCTGACGTCTCAGTGCTGCCATCTAGTAAACGTCATTTTTCAAAAACCCTCATACTCTACACTACTCTACAGCTTATATAAGAATACACGTTTTCAGAATTTCCAACCGTTTTCGGTCCGGGCACCTGTCACAAGTGTCAAAGCGCATAAATTGTCTTTAGTCGTGATTGAATGATGAACGAACGAATGAAACGAATGATGATCGACGTCATATATTTTATGTTGGAAGACCTCTTGTCAAAGTGGCGCCAACTGATATCGTGAATTTTCATGAAAACCCTCATTGCACCAACACCAATGTTTAATGCACCAACACCAGTCTTTCTAGCGCCAAAAGATCTTTGTGGCAGTGTAAATGGAGTTGTGGTACCCTACACGGGACTCCAACTGCGACTAACCACTAACCCAAAATACACAATCACACACACACATTTCAATTACAGAAATAAACAAAACGCAATTCTCTGCGCAACATGATACGGCCTTTCAAAACTCTGTAAAGTATTATAATTCTGTTTGTTTACCTATTATTATATTTTTGAGGCTTCTTCGACTTCTGACTACCCCTCTTCAGATTACAGGTTGATGTTCAAGTAGGTATGGCTTGAGTGCGCCCACAAGATTTTTATAAAGTGTTCTTAAAATATAGGTGCTTGTTCTCTAAGTAACGTTGGTGTTATGTTCTTAACATTTTATCCAAGCTAGCTAAAACACTAGTCAAGTCCATAAAGAAGTTGTAGAGTGCATGATCTGACCAAGATTATGTCTGTGACCTCTGAGGTTGTTTTGGTCTTTCTTCTCAGAATAGTCAGATAGGAAACGCCGACCTCACCTAGCTTATTTTTAGGGTTTCGTACCTCAAACGAACCCTTAAGATCACTTCGTTGCCCGTCTGTGTGTCCGTTGGTCAACAGCCTTTTTCTCAAGAACGCGTGGAGTTATCGAACGGCTTTTTTGATGATATGAGGCGGTATGAAGTTCCCCGGGTCAGCTAGTTTTACACAGATTTTCTAACAAAATGTTTGTTAATTTAAAGAAAACTCTTGAACAAACAAAACTATTAAAACTAGCAAGTAGGTAACAAAGATAGCAGTTTAAAACGAACTAACGGACAAACGATTTGACTTTCATTGGTTTGTTTGTAGGTACCTACTTATCTTTATTTTGAGACTCGCTTAGAAAAATAGAAACTAGTTTGCTCAACATCCAATTTCTAAATCTAAAAAACGCGAGTCCACTCCCTAACCACGAAATCCGTAATTAGTTTCGGCCGATATACGAACTTTCCCTTCTACGTATCACTTACGGACGGACGATTAGTTCGGACCCCGAACTAAGCAAGAACTGCGACTAACATTACTTAACCTTGATCGATCTCATATTATGAACATGATAACGTAATAAATAACACAAACATCTCATCATAGTACGTCAAATACACTATTCATTTTACGTTTCATTTGTCTGGTATCGTGTTTTATAGATTTTTTTGACGAGAACTAAGTAAATCTGATTTATCAAACTGTCTTGTGATTTTGCTACGTGACCTTTGGATCATGACTATGGTTACTACGGGTAAGGCCTGAGTTCACCAACATTCTAACCATCGGTTAGGTATTTAAACAGTTGATTTCCTTAGGAAATTTGACATAAATCAACTGTTTAAATACCTAACCGATGGTCAGAATGTTGGTGAACTCAGGCCTAAGTAGCTACACTAATGGAAAATAGTTTTGGACCATTTCGATATCCTATACTAGCTGTGCAAGCGAATATCCTAGAGAACTATACTTAATCCATACTTACTTGCTTACTATAATATAATGCGAAAGTGTGTCTGTCTGTTACCTCTTCACGCTTAAACCGCTGAACTGATTTGGATGAAATTTGGCATAGAGATAGTTTAAGTCTCGGGACCTTTCCCGGGACTACAAAAAACATAGGATAGTTTTTATTCCGATATTCCCACGGGATCGACACTTATACGGGTGAAACCGCGGGGCGCTGCTAGTAATGAATATACGATTTTATTTTATTTTTCATTGGTCTAATGGTTGTAAGCGTTAGTGCTGTGCATGAGGTTCTGGTTTCGATAATCAGATCGGGCAAAGATTGGGTTTTCCATCAGAAGGCTAATTCTCTTAATTTAAAACGTTCAAAATCTAGTTGCAGTGTCTATTCTATTCTATTTTTCATCTCGGCGACAAACAAATGTCAAAATCTTGTCAAAATGTAGGGAAATTTTAGGTATTTTTGACAGATTGAGACTGATGTCAGACTGTGAACGTTCTTAAAATTACGAGAATTGCCCCTCTGGAATTTCTCAGTAGCGACTCTGGTTTGAGCCCGTATCAGTAGCAGCCTGGAGTCTGGATTTTTGTTCCCGGTTGATGGCAATAGGCTCGCCCGCTAGTAATAGCGGGCGAGCCTATTGCCATCAACCGGCAATAAAGGGTAAAGGGTTTAATCCTCATGTAAATGAGGATTAAACATAACTGGAGAAATATCGGTGTAACAGGTGTACCATCAAGAAAACTTACATCTGCCCAATTTGAAATCAAAATCCCGTGCACACGATGACCACATCTGTTAGCAAGGTTTTACTACGGTACTTGCCCGTGGTCCCCCAGTCTAGTCCTCCTTGGGGTACCACGAACAAATATTTTTGCCCGTTTTACTATAGCGGCCGAGAGCTGCAAGCAAAAATAGCCCTTACGGTGTACCTATCTATAGATGTAAAATTCCTCGATGGTACCTCTGCCTAACGCTTCAGAGGATATACCTAGGCGTGATGTTATGATGCTAATGGGATGCAAGTTACTCAACTGAACCCTCGCGCTCGGCGCATCCTGGACAGTCACACCCAACACCTTGTTTGACTGGCCAATTCATCCCTTGCGGTGGTAGGGCTAACGCCCGCCTGGTTTGCGACCACCCTCCCACCGGAGTCAAGCAGCCTGCTGTGTTGATGCTTGGGAGTTCCAGTCCCTTAGGCATCTTCTGGACACGCTCGTTCCATCATATACCTCATCTACCAATTTCTATCAGGCGTGATCGAAGTCAAGAGCGGGCTCAATGGGCAATAAAAAAAAACTATAATTATTTATTTCAAAAACTTAGGGTACTAATTTACTAGCAATTTGGCAATTTGTTTTTTACACGTACAAATCTCATCATGCATTTTTTGTAACCGATGGCGGTGCCTATATTTCACACGAATTTATTAAAGTCAACTGTCTCGTTTATGGTCTCGTGACCGCAGACCGCTATTTTACCTAGTGTTTACATTCTCTTTGGGTAGTTATACTGCAATTAGCTCTGTGATGACGTCGTGGGTTTTCTCTTCTAAACTTAAATTAACTTCTTTTTTTTTCTCGTATTTCATGCCAATAACATTTAACTGACTCGCGGAGGTTGCATCAATGTTGCATGTAAGCACCAAATAGACTACAGTCTCTATGGTACTGTAGGTACATCTCTGGCGAACCCTTAAGGATACACAGGCGTGAAGTTGTTGTGTTATTTCGCCCACAAAGCCTGTTTTACGATCTTATATGATAAGTAGCCTAACTGCATTTGATTATCATTTATTCCTACTATTGATATTACTAGGGTATGTACAAAAATAGCAGTTTGGTGGAAGTGGGAAATGCTGCGTTATAACAATGGGAGGTCCGAAGTAGGACGAAAAAGATGTGGAGAAGGGAAAGACTAAAAATTTTATAGACCCAAAAAAAGTGGTTTATAAAGATAGAGTAATTTGATTCTAAGTTGAGTATGTATAATCACCTTATAATCACACTGCTGGGACACAGGCCTCCTCTTTCTTTTCTTTCAAGTTAGATTTGTACCATAAGCACTTTGCCATACGAGATTTATTCATAAGGTACAAATCTAACTTAGAAAGATGTATTATTGATTCTAATTATGTGAATTTTGATCAAGATACAACCTGACACTGACCTGAAAATTGCAAAAAACATAGGAAAATAATAATTTCGCGGTCTAACACTGCGCATTCACGTTGTTGCAAAAATCAACTAAGCGGGGGGTCCTGGATATCCACGTCGGACAAAAGGTTATTTGATTATGCTAAAGATTCATGTAAAATATTGTTAGCAATTCTGTTTTACGTCACAAACAGTTTGTTTACACTAAATTTATATGATCAAGAGTGACTTCAGAAATAGAATGACTTTTCACTGCTTCAAGGGATTGCTGCCTTGAGTATTTGATATTAATTTCAACTTGATAACTTTACGCGATCCTGAGAAAAAGGGTCTTGACAGACGGACAGACAAACTGACATCGAAGTGATCTTAGGTTCCGTTTTTCCTTTTGAGGTTAGGAATCCTAAAAAGTACTAACACATGCTCTCTGCCGTAGCCGGGTAAATATATTCATGAATAACTATAGAATTGTTTCGCTAAACACAAAACATTCCTCAGAAACATTAGATTTTTAGACAATCATTCATGTCTTGTGTGTTTGTATTAGGTTACATAATAACTTAAAACACTATTGTTCTCATAATTTTCTAAGAAATCATGTGAAATAAGAATAGCTAATTGTTTTGTGAATAAGAGCTTGTTTGAGTTGCGATCTCCTTGCGTGATGTACTCAAAACTGTTCTCCATACCCACCAGACTAGGGAATTTTTAAGAGAAAGTGAAAATAAAAACCGGTCAAGTGCGAGTTGGGCTCGCGCACTCAAGGTCCGTGTAAATTTGTAGGTATGTAAATAGTTTTTTTTTTTTGTGATGTAGTTTTGTAATTTACGGTTTTTGGATTTTTTCCTTTACTTGTGCTACATGACAGTGCTTCCTGCCACATTTCATGATTCTAGGTCAACGGGAAGTACCCTATAGGTTTTGATTTCGGAACATAAGCGTCCGTATCTTTTAATGTTTGATTTTTTTACTGCTTCAAAGGATTGCAGCCATGATTATTTGATATTAATTTCAACTTGATAACTCCACGCGTTCTTGAGAAAAAGGGTATTGATTGACGGACAGACAGACGACGAAGTGATCTTATAAGGGTTCCTTTTTTCCTTTTGAAGCACGGAAACCTTAAAAAAAGGAAAAGACATGTGAGTAAACCGTAGAATAATAATAATTTCTGCTTCGTTGGTTTAGTGGTCGCAAGCGCAACAGCTGGCATGAGGTCCTGGGTTCGATGACCAGGTCAGGCGAAGTGTTATTCCGTTCTGCAACAGGAAATACGTCAGTAGCAGCCTGGAGTATGGAACTGTACCTGGTTGATGACGACAGGTTCGTCCCCTATGCATGGGACTTAAACCTAACTGACGAAATGGGGGGGTACCATTGGTATCTGCGGTTTTCGTTCGCTAACACTCTCGTCTGCCGGTCATTTGGGTGGTTATGTAATAATTAAGTGACTGAATGGGATAATCACAATTCTGGTTATTGAATGCGCCAAGCGCGCAAAGTATTTTTTTTCAACCATCCTCTGTCTAGCCTTTTCCCAAAACTAGGTATATGTTGGGATCGGCTTCCAGTCTAACCGGATGCAGCTGAATACCAATATATTACATGGAGCGACTGCCTTATCTGACCTCCACAACCCAGTTACTGGGTAATACGATACCCCTTGGTAAGACTGGTTGTCAGACTTTCGGGCTTCTGACTACCCGTAATGACTGTCAAAGATAGAACGGCTTACGTGCTTTCCGAGGCATGGCCGAGTGTCTTTATGTAAAGATGGTTACCCATCCACAGACCGACCGCGGCAAGCATAGCTTAACCTGATCAATCGGCCTGTGCGGCTGGTATTATTTAGCCACCGGCCCCTCAATTTTTTTTTTCAACCTAAAATATATACAACAACTAACTAAATAATAAGTAATTGAATTTCAATTGAACAACCTTCAATCGATGATAAGTCTTTGCAAAAGAATAATAGATCTTGAAAAAAAAGTACATTAAATATTTTTCACAAAATTATTATATATATTTACTGGATATAGCGACTCCATCGCCGCCCCTGTTCCCGCCCGCCCCTACAGTCCTGCTGTATATAAGCCTTGGATCTCGCCCTACGCTGCACTCAGTAGCCTCTCGTCCTCAGGTGAGTCCAGAATCCATTACTACCCATAAGAACCCACAGCCTATAGAAGATATTTATTATTTAATTAAAAAAATATGTTTTCGGTGAGAGGAAAAATTTATTCTCTAGATTAAAATATATTATGAAATTGACTTAACTTACTTACTTTTTTTATTATATTTGTAGAATAGGAGATATTATTTATTTCAATTAAAAATTTGTTTTAGAGAGAGAAATTACTCTTTATTAAAATGTGTTGCGTTGAGTTGAGTTGACATAATTATATTTTTTTATTGTATTTGTTCGGTAGAAGGGATTATTTTCCCAGCAATGAACATTTAAACAAACTGATCAAGTTTTATTCGTTTATTAGAATAAACATTTGTTTTTTTTTATAAAAATGTAATATTTAAACAGTATTGTTTTAATCAGATAAAATCAACCGTAATGTCACGTACATATCTTTTGGACGACGCCAAAGCAAAAAAAGCAAAAAAATATAAAAAATTGTTTGATCTAATTAATTAGGTACCTAGGGTTACTTTCTTGCCATGGAACGTTTTACTTCTTTTCTAAGTATTTGTTATCTGACGGGCTTTCAAGTACCTTAAAAAGGGTTTGAAAACTGAACCTGCATCCTAATTGCGTAGTGCGGTCCTAATGACAATCGTTTAGGGAAATTACTTCATGTACCCTGATAAAAAGCATTATGCGTGTTATTCCCAGACGTTTAAATATCCGACTTACGTCATGGATTCGAACCCAGACAGGCACTTTACTTTGTGTATTTAAGTTCATCACCACTG
The DNA here is from genome assembly GCA_963669345.1 of Gortyna flavago. NCBI lineage: Eukaryota > Metazoa > Arthropoda > Insecta > Lepidoptera > Noctuidae > Gortyna > Gortyna flavago. The sequence goes on along the minus strand of OY770155.1, from coordinate 3,599,137 downwards.
CTCGCAAACCCCCATGTCCTAGAACCATAAAAATCGAAACAACGTGTCTGTGACATCCATCCTTCAACCCGCACTGGGCACGCTTGGTCGATGATGGCCCACTCCCTCTCACCGAGAGGAGTCCTGTGTCCCAGAAGTGGGAACATTGTAGGCTGATTGTGATTGATCTAAATAACGTTTAGCCGTTATATGTGATTGAGTAACAAGCATCTTCGCAAATGCAAAACACGGTAAAATAACATAATGGGCAGCCATGGGGACTGCCGACAGAAGTGAAGTCAAAGTCAAAGTTTTTTATTTGTTAAACATAGGTAGGTGTAAATACACACATCAAAAGTGTCTAGGGATCAAGCATTTTTATGCGGATTTCTTGAGATTGAGATGTGGCTTTGTAATAAATTTATGATTTTATAAATTTATATGGATCCTTTTTGGTGCATTTCATAATTTGAATCAGGAACTGTGAATCAAATTCGAGTAAAAGATGAAAATCAGCTGTCAATATTTTCCCTATAAAAACATACAACGCATTGAAGACATTATTAGTGCTACTGTTTCCCTACTACTGATTAAAACCAACTTTATTATGGAGCGGCGACGTCATTTAAGCAGGGAAGAAATGCTCAGAGCCGTGGGAATGATAGAAGCTGGTTCCCGGCAACGTACTGTGGCTTTAGCTCTGAATACAAGTCAGAGTGTTATCAGTCGACTTTGGACACGTTACCGAAGCACTGGTACCGTGGCTGAGCGCCATGGAGGACGGTATCGCTGCACCACACGGAGACAAGACCGATACATTCAAATCTTAACTCGAAGAGCTCCAACAATAACCGCCATGATGTTAGCCGTGAGGCTTCATCACTCTTCAGGGAACTTAATTAGCGACCAAACAGTCAGAAACCGCTTGCATGAAGTGAACCTTCATTCCCGAAGACCGCTACGGGTACCACCTATAGCAATGCACAATCGTAGGATTCGATATCAATGGGCTCTTGAACACAGAAATTGGGCAGAAGAACAATGGCGTTTCGTGTGCTTTTCTGATGAGTCTCGTTTTGGTATGAGACCGGATACAAGACGTATACGACACTGGAGAACCCCTGGACGCCAACAGCGATTAAAATCCTGCCAGGAAGTCCATCCTTATAGTGGTGGAACCATCATGGTATGGGCGGGTATTTGGATCGGCGGAAGAACTGAGTTGATTTGGATCAGAGGCAACCTCAACGCTCAAATTTATGCTGAGACGATTGTATCAGACGTCATCGTTCCTCTACAAGTGCAAATCGGTCCCTTATTTCAGTTAATGCATGATAATGCACGACCGCACACCGCAAGAGTTGTAAGACAGACTCTCGCCGCAGCTAACATCAATGTCCCTGGCCTGCTCAGTCGCCAGACTTGAACCCGATTGAGCATGGGATATGCTACAGAGAAGAGCTCTGCCGAATATGGAGGGTATCCAGTCGCAAGAAGACCTTTTTTTGTTGTTGCAACGAACATGGGCGGCCATTCCACAGCGTGATTTGGATGAACTCATTTTGAGTATGCCAAACCGATGTTCTTGTGTTGTTAGTGTTCGCGGTAGAAACACGGATTATTAATTGTTTAAGTTACTCAATAAAATTTTAAAGAAAACTGTTCTTTCAGTCTTTTTTTCGAACTTTTGTGTTAGTGGTTCAAATGTCAAAAATCCCTTTATTAGGAAAATGGCAAATTTCTTTATTAATGCAAAGGTGACTTGGTTTCAAACGAAAACAAACAAAAGTGGTGACAAACGAAAACACTTTATTTGATGAATCCTTAAAGAAAATTTTAATTAATATCAATCAGGAGAAAAGTAAAAGAAAAGAAAAAGAAAATATATGTTGATCCCTAGACACTTTTGATGTGTGTAGTTGTTTATAGTTAAGTACAAAGATCTCTATGTTTTGCCGTTAACGGCGTACAAATATTAGTAAGCATACGAAACATTTGTTATGTATTTTATTAATGGTATATTTACATCTGACAAACTTAACCATAGATTAAATGCTGTCTTAAACTAATTCTTACTACTTACACATATTTATCCACATAACTTCGATCATCTTCTAGGTATTTATTAATGGAGTAATATGCCTTTTGAGTTAGGAAATTATTAAAATATTTTTTTTAATCATTTAGCTGGTGTTTTGCTCTAATAGGTTCCGGTATTTTATTGTACAATCTGGGTGCCATGCCTAGAAAACTTTTGGTGTAAAAAGCTGTGTTGTGTGTATTAGCGCAAATCTCATTATTGCGACGTTTCGATTTGTGAAAACTCAAAACAATGCTTAGCTTCAGGTAAGTATGTACTGATTGGTGAAGCGAATCCATAAGATTGTTCCTTACCAAAAATCGGTCAACGCGCCTAAAGATTTCACTTCAACAAGGAAGTATTATCGAGAAAGATACTATAATTTATAATTATTTTTTGCTCCTGTCCTCCCATACCTGTTAACAATGTAATTTGAAAACATTCTAAAAACCATCATCATCTGCCTAGCCTTTTCCCAACTACGTTGGGGTCGGCTACCAGTCTAACCGGATGCAGCTGTATACCAGTATTTTACATGGAGCGACTAACTATCTGACCTCCACAACCCAGTTACTGGGTAAGACGATACCCCATGGTAAGACTGGTTGTCAGACTTTCGGGCTTCTGACTACCCGTAACGACTGTCAAAGATCTACAAATGACAGCCGGGACCAACGGCTTAGCGTGCTTTCCGAGGCACGGAGTGGTCTCTGTATGTAAAGATGGTCACCCATCCACAGACCAACCGCAGCAAGCGTAGCTTAACCTGATCGATCGACCAGTGCGGCTGTTACTATTTAGCCACGGGCCCCACATTCTAAAAAAACAATTACTTTTAAAAGAGTAGAGAGGAATTCTTGCCGGCTCTTCTGTAGGAAACGACCAATTGGAACCGTGCATAGGTGCACGGTAGCCGTGCATAGGTGCAGAAGCTAGGGCTTCTGAGTTCTGACGTTTCATAAGTGCCCATGTAGGTTTTACTTAAATATGAAATAATTTTTTTTTTTTTTTTATGTAATCCTAAATAAATAATTAAAAAATTCGACTAGGTACATTTTTTACATCCGTCAACCCGCAGCTGTGCCCGCGTGGTGGACGGCCCACTCCCTCTCACCGAGAGGAGTCCTGTGTCCCAGCAGTGGGAACATTATATGCTAATTTTGCAAGCTATGGTACTTGTATCAGTTGTATCGATAAAAAGAAAACGTTCAATGACCCCACCACCGCGTTGCAGTAAATGAAAAACTACAAATTAGTGACAATATTGTTCTTGTCTCCAAGATTAAGTGTTTCGAAACGTATTGCTTGCTAATTCTTTTCCTTTCACAAAATTGACAATCTAGTTTCATTTTCCAACGTCCGACTGCAAAAGCAGCGACTTTTATTTACTTTAGCATGAATTTCTCACTAGTTTTAAATTAGCTAAACGAAAAACAGATGTATTCCCCAAATAATTAGTTAGAGGTGTACCCTATACTTAGTACACACACATTTAGCTAGTTACGAAGTCTCATGTAATAGGGGGCGAGCCTATTGCCATCAACCGGGCACAAATCCAGACTGCTAATGATAAATTCTAGATGAAAAAACCAAACAACATTTTGCCCGACCCGGGAATTGAACCCAGAATTTCATGCTCAGATTTCACTTCACGCTAGGATCCTTAGGAGCAAAAACAAAACAAAAAACAGAAAACGAAGTAATAGAGCGATGCGATGCGATGCGACGGCGCGCGGCGTGGGTCAGGGAAACAAGCACGCGGGCGAAGTCAGCTAAGCTATTAAGGGCCTATACTACCTCAAATTCCTTATCATGATCCTCCGTTATGTCGAAAATACTGCAGCATTAATTTTGAAATAAATATATGGTAAAGTTGGTTAAGGTACTATATGTGACGAAAACACGATTCCATCAAATTTTCTCGATAGAAAAAAAATCCAAAGTTACCTCGAAACTGAACAATAAACCGCTGGTATTAAAAAAATACTTCAAATTTTATCAGGAAACTTTGTATAATAACTAAACTAACTATAAATTTTTTTTTTTTTTTTTTTTTTCTTCCCTATTGGCATCTCGTAGTTGACCTTTAGAGGTCGTGACTACTTAACCGGACTATCCTGTGGCTGCCTTAAGTGAAACTCAAAGCCTCCAGCCAGGGGCATTAATCTAACTACGTTATGCTAAGCGACTACGCACTAAGGGCACCCCCTGTGGGGTACGAGCCTCGGCTTAGGGCGTCGCTGGAGAGGACAGCAAGAAGGGACAGGCTGGATCACTGTTATATTATTTAAGCTTGATGGAGCCGGCATTTCCTATCTGACTACTCTGAGAAGAAATGCCGAAACAAACTCAGAGGTCACGGTCGGGGATTTAAAGCTACTGGCTCAGCTGCGGCGCGGGCTGGCTCTGCATCGGGCAAGGGTCGGGGGGGTGAGTTTACTTGGGGACGTCGCGAGGGACCTCGTCGGCGAGGTCGGAATGTCGGTCTTTCGTTTTTGTGAACTGTACTAGTGGATTTGTTGCTCTCCTGGAGGAGAGTTATTGGGTCGTCGGGGTCGGATAAGGCATGCTTTGGACGGCGAGCCTTACTAATATTTGAGGGGGAGTAGCTGGCGGCCTGGACAACCAGAGGGTTGCGGTGGTTGGCGGCGGAATCGAAGAAACGCTTGGAGAGGCGTTTCATGAAATGCTTGATAGTGGGGATTCTGAGGTCTACATGGAGGATCTCGTTTCGGACGAACCAAGGGGAACCCGTAGCCTTTCGAAGGAACCGGTTTTGAAGGGTTTGCATCCTATGGATGTTATGGGGTTTTGCGTGTGCAAAGACTGGACAGGCATAGGTCATAATTGGCCTGATGCACGCTGTATAGATACGCAACTTGCACTTAAGTGACAGTTTGCTGCGTGCATTGAGAACGGAGTGGAGTCTGCCGAGAGCGAAAGCGGCGCGCGAACGGACCTTCTTTATGTGCTCTGTGAAGGAGAGGTGTCTGTCGAGTATGACACCTAGGTATTTGGCTTGCTCTTCCCAAGGGATCGGCTTGCCAAACATGGTTATTGGTCGGGGGGGAATGGGGTTGTGACGCGGTCTAGAGTAAAGAACCGCTTGACTTTTGTCGGGATTTACTTCGATTCTCCACTTCCTGAACCAAGCAGCGAGTTTGTTAACTGCTGTTTGGAGAGTGAGGGATATCTGGACTAGGCTGCGGCCGGAGTAATAAATGGCTGTGTCGTCGGCGAATAGGGCCAACTGTGCCTTTTTATTCTTAGGGATATCGCTGGTGAACAGCGTGAAAATTAATGGGGCCAGCACCGAGCCCTGGGGGACTCCCGCTCGGATGGGGTGTGGGGAGGAGATTGCTCCTTCGACTTTATAGCGAAAGGTGCGGTTTGACAAAAAGTCCCGTATGATGAGCACGAGACGGTCCGGCACCCCGATTTGGTAAAGCTTGTATATTAAGCCGTTGTGCCAGACTTTGTCGAAAGCTTTCGCTATGTCGAAGTATATTGCACCTGTCATATTACCGCGCAGGAACCCTGCGTGGATATGTTCGGTGATTCGGTGGACTTGTTGTACGCAAGAATGTTGGGTACGAAAACCAAACTGCTCGTCGGGAATGAGACCCTTTGTTTCGGCATAATCTCTGAGTCGCTTATAAATAAGTCTCTCATAGATCTTGCCGAGGACTTTGAGCAGGCTGATGGGGCGGTAACTCGAAGGTTCCGATTTGGGTTTTCCGGGTTTTGGGATCCCGATGACGGTTGCCTCTTTCCACGATTGTGGGAAAATGTTATTGCTCAAGGCACCATTGAAGATGGTGACTAGTAGCATTATTAGTTGAGCGGGGAAGAGCTGGATCACTCTGTTGGTGATTCTGTCGGAGCCAGGAGCTTTTTTAGGTTTGAGACCTTTTATGATATCCTGCAATTCGTCTGGAGTGACGGGGGGCAGCGGATTATCGGGGTCTTCGACGGGTGGGAGGGAGGCTCTGCGTTCGACTTCAGCGTCCACCTCTGAGAGGTGAGCTTGGTCTACTGGCTGGGAGCTGGGTGAGCATTGGGCTTCGAGGCTATCAGCCAGACATTCGGCCTTGTCGATGTCATCGAAGGCGATAGATTTGTCAGGGCGGACCAGTGGGGGCATGGCGACTATGTCACTGGATCTAAGTTTCCTCTGTAGCTCCCAGAAAGCTAGGTGGGTGGGTTCGAGATCGCTCAGCGTCTTATCCCAGTTGACTTCGCGCCACTCCGATATGCGGGTTCTCACAGATCTCTGTAAGTAGCGCATATGGGCTTTGTTCGCATCGCAGGGAAAGCTGCTGTATGCACGGACAGCCGCGTTCTTCTCGTTCAGCAGTTCACGCAAGTCGTCAGGCAGCCTCCAGCGATGGTCATCCATCGCTGGAACCTCCCTCGAGCAATTGCTCAAGACGGACTGTACGTGATCCGCGAGTGAGTCGATCGCGGCCGTCGTGTCCGCGATAGAATTGAACTGGTCAGGAATGGAGTCTAAGTGGGGGGATGTGGCGGATTTCAGGCATTCGCTTACTTTCCTCCAGTCCGTTACCACTTTTGTCTGGGGGGGTTGGCTAGGGTCGGGGAGACCTATGCGGGGGGCCATTCCTATGATGACTGGTCGGTGGTCTGAGTTAAGCTCTTGTACCACTTCTATAGTGTCTAACCGTAGGTTGACGTTCTTTAGAAGTGCCACATCGAGGACGTCGGGGGTTTGATTGGGGGTGTGTGGGAAGTGAGTGGGAGTCATCGGTCCGATGACATCGAAGTTCAGAATGGGGGAGAGGTCAAACAAGATTTTGCCTCTGGTAGTGATTCTGGTGCTGTTCCAGGCGGGGTGTTTGGCGTTAAAGTCACCCGCTATGATGACGGAGTCACTTAGGCCAAGAAGGGTTGAGAGGTCGCCTGACAGGACTTGGGAGTTCTCTGCGGCGTTTTGGGGAGGGAGGTAGGCCGACACAAGGGTGATCGGCTGGTGGCCTGACATGCCTAGTCGACAGATAGACACTTCAAGTCTTGAAAGGGTGGGAGGGTCCATAGGGATGCAGTAAAGATCTTTTCTGTAATAAATGAGGGTACCGCCCTTGTGGCAGCGAGTCCTGTCATTGCGAACTATGCGATAGTTCGCGATTTTAGGGTCCCGTTGACTGGGCTTGAGGAAGGTCTCTTGAGCGAGGAAGATGTCAATACGATGGTCGCGGAGGAAGGTGGCGATCTCATCTTTTTGGTCTTTGAAGCCGTTAGCGTTAAAGTAAGCTAACTTAAGGGATCGGGGTTTGGTTCGCGCTACGGGTCCTTTATCCATTACTGGGTTTGGTAATGAAGGAGCTAAGTAGTTGTGTGATGTCAGGATAGGCATTGTAGATTGCCTGAATCCTGTACAGGTCGCCAGCGTTTCTGGCGCTTATTATTTCGGCGGCCATTTTCCTGGCGCGGGGCGTCAGGAACGCCATGAAGGTGCCCGAGATCACATTGAAGGGATCTATGGCAGAAGGGCCGACTACGGGGGTAGGTAAGGGGGCCGTAGTGTTGGTGGGGGGAGTAGCAGATGCGGGCGCAGAGCTGCGGATGCGGGGGTCCATCCTAGTGGGGGGAGGTGGGGTGGGGGTTTTGGCTGCCACGAGAGCCGGGAAAGCTCTCTGGTGGTTCAGCATGTTCCACGGACTGGGCCTTTGAGGGCTCAGTCGCTCGGGGAGCTGGGGGGTTGTGCCTTGAGAGGGCGCTTCCCTTTTCTGCCTAGCGTCAGCGCGCTTGGACAGTTTGGGGGACGCAGATTTGGGGGCCTTCGGGCATCCTCGGTAATTGGCCGGGTGGCCTGATTCGCCGCACAGTACACAACTGGGCGGTTCGGTGCATAGAGCACGGTCCTTTGGGCGGGGGCATTGATCTGTGCCGTGTTCGCCCAAACACTTGACACAACGAGGTTTCGCATGGCAAAACCTTTGTGAATGGCCATAGAGCTGGCATCGGTGGCATTGACCGACTATGCCGCTCTTTTTGGGTTTCTCAATCTCTATGCCAGTGAGGTGGCATAGGGATTTGATCCCGAAAATGGGGTGGTGGCCCTCTGTGGGAGGGCAAACCACGAGGACCATGTCGAAGGCGACTTGGCCCCTGGAGCGGTGCATTCGGTGCACCTCCGTGACTGGAACTCCTTGGAGTTCCAGGTCTGCCTTTATGTCGGCAACGGGAATTTCCCTTGGGATCCTACGGATCACCACTCGGGTTTGTCGGTCTTCTGGCAGAGAGTACGTGTGGAATGACACGCCTCTCTGTCGGAGAAGGGAGGTAATTTCCCTGTAGTCTTTCGACGTAGGGATTTGTACCTTTATACCCTGAAGGGTAGACTTGGCGCTTGTGAACGCGATCTTGCGCTCAGTGCACCATTTGGACACTTCGGTCCATTTCCCCTTGTCCTGGATGAACACAGGGGGTGGGGGGCGGACTTTCCTCTGGGCGGGGGAGGAAGTTCCAGCACTTTGGCTGGGGTGAGTGTCCTTTTGGCAGGACTGTTTTGCTGGGGGAGGGGCACTGGCAGAGGGCGCCGGTGAGTCGGGGGCGAGGTGGAGGGGCGACAGGGCCGCCTCTACGTTGGCTGAGGAAGAGGAGGAGAGCTTCTTCTTCCTCTTATGGCTTCGTTTCTTCGGTGACGCCAGCGTGAAGCCGTCGTCATCCGAAGAGGATGAGTTGGTGGCTAAGGAACTAGCCTCCACGTCCGAGTCGGACTGGTGGGGACGTTTCCCCGATGTGTCCTCGGCGTCCATAGGGGTCGCCGGGGAGCTGGCTGAGCTGTCGAGTTCCAGCTCGAAGTTCGGTTGGGGGGGGGAGGGTTGCTGCAGTGCAGCGAACTTTTCTCCATATTTGGAGAGAAAGTCGGGGTCCTTTAAGAGGACCTCCTTTACGAACGCCACAATAATGGCGTCCGACATGATCAGGGGGGGGGGGGGGTGAGGACTTAACCTAACTAACTCCCCGGGTGGGTGAGCCCGGGGATGTGTAACCCTCCCTGCCGGGTCGAGGCAGGGAGGTGCGTACCTAGGGTGGGCCCTAAGCTAGTAAACCTGCCGCCAATCTTAATGTGCGGTAGGGCCCTATGGGTCTTTCGACCGATCTGGGCCGCTGGGGTAGACACACCCAGACGTCCCAGGTGCAGCTGTGGACAAGCGGGGGTTAGGTGCTACCAGACTGCGACTAGGAGATCCCCCAAGGCCGCAGTCGGAGCCCTTCCGACAGTTTGCCTTCCCCTGATGGGGGTCGGCGGGTGGGGCGGGTCACCACCCACTTGGGTTCGTTGGCACCGTAAGGTTTCCCCCAAGTACCACCGAAAACGGGTGGTTTTTGCTCGTAAGGAGCCAAGTGCAACGCGAAGCGCGAGCGTAAAAGATCGACTACAAATGCGTAGCACTCGTAGCCGATCTGCTACGAAGGGGGCGGGGCCAGGCGGCCGACGGAGAGCGGCGTAGCTGCAGTGCTACGATGTAGCGCTGCGGCGAGACCGAGTCGCGGGGCGCGCGGGACGCGGTAGTGGGACAGCGGTACGGAGCCGAGTGTACGGGTGTGCGCTACGGTGGCCGAGCGCTGAATGACTAACTATAAAGCAGCGACTATGTGTTTTATATTTTTTTTAACTTCAATTATTTTCGCCGTAAAAAGCAAAAACCTAAACTATTGGCGCTGCCTACCGCCCAGCACCGCACTCTGTTTCGCTCACACTTAGTCGTGCGAGCGAGACAAAAAGTGAATTTTAGCTGAGGTAGTATGGGCTCTTAATATAATAGTATGAATTTTGCTAAGTTGTACTTGCGACTAAGTCCTTACAACTGCACCTATAGAATGAACAGATTGGTTAAAGTATTGTTAAAGAATAACTTGACGACAAAGTTTCATATTGAAGCTTCATAAAGAAAGTGCTTAATACAAAGACGTTATTCATACTTCGCTCGTTTCGCCTCTTCTTCGACTCGCCCCTATTATGTGGGACTTAAACATAACTTGTGAAATGTGGCTGTAATATAGAGGTATCAGCCTAACCCTTCGCGGAATATAGTTGTGATGCTACATATGTGTGTACAGTAAGTACTTGGTCGAAAAAAAATATTATCGAAAAAAAAGAACCCAATTCACTTTTTTATCCACATAAGTCGACGTCGTCATCGTCGTCTGTAACGTCGCAAAAATATTTACTCTTCATGTAAAAGATAAAATTAAATTAGCTAGAGAAACTTCGATGTCGTGATGGAATCGATGTCAAAGCATAATAAAAAGATTTAATTTTTAGGGGTTTACTTGAAGTACCCGAGTAGTACAGAACGTGCCAAAGAAATCAAACATACACTCGAAAAACATAACCCTCCTTCTGGAGCAGTCGGGTAAAAAGACAGCGAAAATTCACCCGTTAAAGGTGAAATTCACGCGTTAATAGAGGATGATAGTTTGTGTGGAAGTCAGTCATTTTTGCCGATTAGAAATCTCATCGGACGCACGGCTTGTTATGTCTAGATCACACACTAAAAAAAAAAAAACATCATTGCACTTAATAAAAAAAATACATACATTCACAGACAGACAACGGACAACCTAAACCGCTGGGTTTAAAAGCATGAAATGAAGTACTTGACAAAAAGTTAATTTTATAAAGAAGATGAAGGATAAGAAAGGATTTTTGAAAATCAAGCCCCAGTATAACAGCATAATCAGCCTATAATGTTCCCACTGCTGGGACACAGGCCTCCTCTCTGTAAGAGGGAGTGGCACATAATCCACCACGCGGGCCCAGTTCGGATTGGTGGACGTCATAAATGTCTTTGAATTTTTGGTTCTAGGACATGCCGGGTTCCTCACAATTTCCTTCACCGTTTTGAGAGTAGTGGTGATGAAAATGACACAAAGTAAAGTGTCTGCCGACACCACCGACCACCACTGCTCTTCAAAATTCACCCCCTAAAGGGGTTAAATTGGGTACCAAAAGCTTGCTTGGAAGTTCATAATTTTTGCTGTTGAAAATACCTATCGGGCTTCTTGATGATAGCTACATATTCTATAAAAAACGCAAGGCGCAAGTCTACCCACGTTCCCCGTCTTGCGGACGACACAATCTTCATTATGAATTGTCAACAGCAATGAGGTTTCAAAATTAAAAGTACACCAACCCTTGATTGAAAAATAATAGTTGAACATACTAAGACTACATTAGCCATCGAGAATTTTTACATTGATGGGTTTCAGTGAACACAAATTGAAAAATGATTGGTTTGCAACGTTCTGTATTTTTAAAATTGTCATTCGGTACAGGGAGACAAATTTTCTACGAAGGGGATATTACTCTATCATATTTCTAAGATCATAATTATAAGCTTGAAGTGAGCTGTCAATAGTTTCAATCGATATCACCAGGTGGAATGACAGCTCTCTTCAAATTGGTTTTTGCAATCGCGCGGTCTATTACAATACAAATAATTAGTCTTTGCTCCCAGACTGGGCCCGGGCCTGTATTTTGGGGGTCAGTGTTCAATCAGGGGTCTGTTAAGACAAGACAACATTTTTAATAGAGTGTGGCCACATTACTGACACGCTATACAGGGTGTAATTTTAATCACTGTTTTCTTCTTAAGGGGTCATTGTACTCATCATTATGAACGACTTTTACTATGGGACCACATCAGAAATCGTGAAAAAAAATCTGCTGTTCCCTACATTTTGACGAGTTATGCAAACATAAATGTAGGGAACAGCAGATTTTTTTTTTGGCGATTTCTCATTTGGTTCCATAGTAAAAGTTGTTCTTAATGTAGAGTACAATGACCCATTAAGAGGTAAACAGTGATTAAAATTTCACCCTGTACTTAGACAAAGGCATAGCCCGGTAGATGATATGTGGAGTTGTACAGACGCTAGCACATCAACCTACTACAATCTGTCAAATTTCTTTGATAGATTTTCAATTTTATCGCTGAAGTATAAGGTTCAAAGTTGATTGGGAAATTTTAACAGTTTCGGGTAAGTTGATGTGCTGGCGTCTGTACAATAAGCTTAGTACATGGTAGTTAGTTAATTACTGAGTAACACGAAAATACACTCATGACGACAAATTAATTTCATTGTTTTTATTACGATAACAATAGTAAACCCACGATTATCATCCCACCCTGTAATAATTCGGGGCGTAATCTAATAATAATAAGTGGCAATTGTTCTTTGTTGTTATTTGGTGAACTAATCTTGTATAGACGCCAGCATATCAAGCTGCTACAATCTGTCAAATTTCTTTAATAGATTTTCAACTTTATCGCTAAAGTATTAGGACAAAGTTGATTGGGAAAATTTTACAGTTTCGGGTAGGTTTGTGCTGGTGTCTCTACAGTACCCGGCTGTAAGAAACACTAGTTTCTGCACGCCGGGGTTGTCTCGCCCCTTGTCTATTTTTGGCGGCGGGACGTGTGAGCGGTGATCCCACTGCTGGCGCACACAGGCCTCCTCTCGGCCTCGGTGAAAGGGAGTGGGTTGTAACGTAACACGCAGGCCCATTGTGGGTTAATACATGTCACATATCTTCGAATTGTTTTGGTTCTAGGACATGCCGGTTTCCTCACGGTGTTTTTCTTAATTAACGATATGGTATAGTTTGAATAAAGCGACGACAGATTAAGCAACGCCCCGGCCGAACAAGAAGTTTTAAGTTCGATTCCCGCCTGTTGTACTACTGACGTTGTCCCTGACGATGTGATGATGACATAATCAATATCATCAGCATAGTCGGCAGCTGGACATACGTCACCTAGCATGATCCTTGGCTACATCCAACCACCAAGCGAAAGATCATCAACTCACCTAGTCAAAAGTACTCATAGTTTGATTTAAGTTTTTATTTATAGTTTACAATTTAACGAAACATCGAGGTATTTTATTATTATGTAGGCTTATAGCATATTAATGTATTGTACTCAAAAACTGTAAATGATGGTGAAATCCGTTCAAAATCCATTGTGAGTTATGAAGAACAATGCGTTCATACAGACACGAAAATCAACTTTGTATTTTACTATTTATTATATTTGCCCATAGAATCATAGATTTATTTAATCCACTTTCAGATAGTCTGTGTAAACTGAAGTCTGAAATAGGTCTATAAACGCAGCAGGAACGCAGACGACACCACGCGGCGTTAAAAGTGGAAAACCTTGTGGTTTCCATTTTAAATTGAAAAGCGTTTTAAGTTAAGAGGGTCATTTGAAATATAACTCCAAAGAATAATGTGATATCAAGTACCTAACATATTTTTTTTTCTTTTTCCTAGGCGTTTTGATGGTTTCAAAGGTCTCAATTAATCTGTCAAAAATATATAGACTTATTTCCGGACATTGGACAGCTGAGTCTTAGTAATAGGGTCACGTTTTAACCTTTGGGTACGGAACCCTATAAAAGGATATTAATTCTCTGTTCACGCCAACAAGAAAAAGAAAGAAAGACTAGCCTTCTTCCAGGTAGATTCAAACACAATGCGACAAAACTGATACATTCATCATAGATGTTGTCCACTACCTGTTTTGCGCACCTTCTTCATACCAGATTGCGGTTTCTACAAGCAATGAATAACAAAATGTTGTAAGTCACAATTTTATCGCAACTCACTCGTCTATTATTTATTTCTTATGTATGTATTTCTTATGCAGTAACATTCCAAAGGTTGCCTATCCCTGTTCTAGAAAATAAATAACAAAAAAACTTAGACTAACTATGTATCGTTCGCAAACTCAATTAGTAACTCACAAACTCCGTTAACACACTTACTAAATTGTTTAGTAACAATTAAGTTGGACCAATTATATATTTACACAAGTCCACAAAGTTTTTACTTCATTTATCTTGAAGCTATGAGGAAAATTGGGGACAAGTTGACTTTTGTCTTAACTTTACGCTAACTTAGGAGAAGTGGGTGTAACAAAATGTAGCTTGAACCTTTTTTATTGTTGTGTAACAAATAAGCGACCATTGAGGTAATTGGTTACAGTCACTGTAATTTTAATCAATCAACTCAGTCTATCGCAGTCCACTCAGTCCACTGCTGGACATAGGCCTCTAAACATCTCACCTTAAGGTGAGTAATATGCATACTAATATCCGTTCTTTATTTATCACTGAAGTGCAGTCGACTGTACATATATTTCTGTAACAATAGGAGGTAATGTACTTTACCTAAGTATTTATACCATAAAATGTCCAGGTCCGCTAATTAACGCGAACAAGGAAGAATAATGTAAACTGTAAGAATAATGAAAACTGTGAACTTACTTTTATATTTTAACTAGCGACCCGCCCCTGTTTCGCACGGTTTTTACAACTAGACTTTAGAAATCTCGATGTTAGGTCATAACATCGAGATGCCTTTAATATGAAGTGAAACAATGAAAACACATTTAAAACCTTCCAGAATAAATTCTCTAAATGATAACTGAACTTTATTCAGAACACAGTTAACTTTAACATTGTCGGAATGAAGTTCAAAATTTAAAAATGGCTCGATGTACTAGAGTATTATATTATCTATGCTCGATGGTCCTGACGGATCCTGCCTCTAAATACAAAACTTGTTTTGATTCCATAAACTCCAAGCTATGGGGACAACCTCAAAGTGATAATTAGGTATAATGTTGAAGAGAGTGAGATGAGAAGAATGCTTCCTAATATTATGTTGTAAAAAAAGACAATAGGCATGCCGAAAGATTTTGAAATCCTCTTCCGTAATTTAGGTACACATTTACTATTTACGAAAAAACCTTTATTTCGGTTATAAACTAAACTAAAGTTTAACGAAGTATAAAGCCACTTTTCTAATATTATTTCAATAGTGCGTGAAAACAGCTCGCAGTGTCATGGCGTCGGGTTTGACGTCACGCCTAGGTAAACGTCAAATGTGTCTACGCGCAGTCAGAGGAAAGAACACACTGAAGTTTACAATATTTACATGGGCGTGACGTCATGCGCTGTGATTGTTGTTTCAGTCAAAATGGCCGATTGCAGTATTTTAATCTTTTATTTTAATGAAAATCTCAAATTTTTAAATAAAACTAAATCAGTGTTTTAAATCCTTTTAACATGTTTTTTCCCCTAAAATCATCAAATCCTTGATTATTTGATACTGTCGTCACGCCTATTCGCCGGCTACGATACCTCTCGTAGCAGCTACGAAAAGCGTAGCTGATGTCTACGTAGATGCTACGGCGTAGCCACTAGAAGATGTATAAACGTATACATTTATGTTACCGTTAGAATACGGAATACGTTAATATGCGCATTGACTAGGTAATCTGCAAATTACCGGGTACAATCTGTTAAAGTGTGAAATAAATATGTTACCAGCCAAACCCGATTTTAGGATGAACTAGTTTCGCCTAGGCCAAACCAGTTCTCATTCGCTCGCTCTTGCATTCTATGTCGACGAAGCCCCGCGGAGCGAGGCTTTTATTTCTGTGTAAAGGATTTAAAGTAACCTCACTAAATCTAACCTCTCTGGGTGCCCTTCGCTCGCTCTTGCATCCTACGTCGCCTATCGATCGTCCGCAAGCGCAACTAATGCAACCCCATGTAGGGAGAACTGGTTTGGCCTAGACGAAACTACTTCATCCTAAATCCGGCCCCGGGTTTGGCCAGTAACAAACATTTATTCAACTTTATTTTAATGGGAATTAAGTTGATTTCAGAGTAACTAGCACTATTTCAAAAGGTATAAAAATGTTTGAAGTTGTAGTATTTATAAACTGAACTTTATTGTGTAGGATTTAAAGTTATTTTTCCATAAACTCATATTTGTTTACATTTTTGATTACATACATTTTTAATGTAGACGTCGAACAGGCAAATGAGAAGTCGTCAGTTCGAACCCTGAAATGAATTTTACACACATTTAATATAAAATCAAGCCTGTAACCTACTAAGCGTAGGCAGAGGTGTAACGAATGAATGTTGTGCAGAATTCCCCGTTAGGTAGGCAGTACTATCTATGGTCACATCGAGGGGGGTTGTGGGGAGGAGGGCAGGAGGGGCAGCTGAAGTCCTTGGACTTGCACTCACACCTCTGCCTTGTAACTACTGTTAGGAGTTATTTTTGTTATTTATTGTTTTATCGGCAATAGATATTTAATACACATTTTGTGAATATTTCAACTGTCTCCCTATTACGGTTTATGAGATAAGCCCGCTGGCTTGTAGACAGACGGACGGTCGGACTGACGTACGGACAGCGGAAGCTTAGTAATAGGGTCCCGTTGGCACTGTTTGGGTACGAAGTTTACTTACCTACCTACTTCTTGGGTAAGTAAACTCCGTTTATCTTTCTAACTATGTTATTTCTTGTCAACAGATCGGCCATTTTGTGCAGCTGTCAAATCTCGCCGCCATGTCTGTTTCCCGCGTATCCCTGTTCGTCGTGATTGCACTGTTGTACTTGGAATGTTGCTATACAGCCACGGTGAGGATCATCTTTATTTCAATAACGTACTAAATTACATTTAGGTGACTATTATTTAAAAGAAAGATGTAAGTGGAAATGGCGGGTGGAAGGGCGGGCTCTAGAAGGACATAACCTTATCGGTGATGTGCTCAGGTGCATAATACTCGCAACTATAATATCTATAATATGTATGTATTTACAAAAAAAAAATGTATATAAGTAGTTTATCAGCCATCTCGTTACCATAACACAAGCATTAGGTAAGTTGCTTAGCTTGGGACTATATAGCGTTGTGTGAAATGACCAAGGATATTATTATTATTAACTGGCGAGCGTGTATGACCAGAGCTGCAATTCCCGTATTTTTAACCGATCAAGTTCCGTTAATGTATCGTGCTACATAGGGCACGCGCGGAGCTGAACGTTCAAATTATATTCTCAGTCTCAAACTGTCAAAAAATACCTCTAATTTTCTCACATTTTTGACAAATTCTTGACGTTGATTGTCGCTGTGATGAGATTGCGAGTTTGCGACTAAGTCCCCGTGACGAGAAGCTATAAATTTTGTAAACACACATACTGGGGTTCGTAACCTTTGATCAAATTAAAAAAACAGTTTTGTAAAGATTTTTTTAAATTTTTATATAGAAAGAAGTATAATTATGTTAACACACACATTTAATTACTGTCTTCAGACGATTCCGAGTATTCTGCATCTGCATTCTGCAGCATTGACAGCGTCAGCGTGAACTTACTTCAAAATGGCGGCCCAAATGTTTACGTTGCATGAGTCAGACGCGTTCCAGTACCTACCACAAAACATTAGATGACAGCGCTTTAAATCGCTAAAATATAACCCGACCACGTGAAATTGCTCGTTAGTTTCGTATTACACGTATGTTATTTTGAGTTGATTGAATTTGGGATTATTTGTTGTTGATTTAATTGCTGCTACGTAACTTAGTAAAAGGTCTTTGTTTACAAAATTTATAGCTTCTCGTGACGGGCTCTTTAGATTTTGCACATTTTTAATTACATACGAGAATTGGCCTTCAGATGTATGAACGTAAACGAAACAAAAGGAGTATGTAATGTAAGGATCGTACCAGGTGACGTTCCATAGTTTTTGCCTACCCTCATGGGAAGAATGCGTAAGTTTATAAATGTCGGTATGTCAGTAGGCTACCGATCCGTACACTGTGATTCTAAAGCTGTAATTTTATATTACTTCCAGATTCCACGGACCTTCGACAGTCGGCTGTCAGAGGAAATGATCATGACTCCTAAGAAGCGGCCATTTTGCAATGCTTTCACGGGTACGTTTCAAACACGATAGACATTTTTTTTTTCTTTTTCGCAATTGAGTTAAGACGATATCGACTGTTCTGCCAGTGTCACGACCTTGCATTTTGTGGTAGATCTACAGATGTTAGTAAGGAGCAGGAGATAAATATATTATGTACAGACGCCAACACGTCAACCTACTACAATCTGTCAAATTTCTTTAATAGATTTTCAACTTTATTGCTACAGTATTAGGTTCAAGGTTGATTGGGAAAATTTTCGGGTAGCTTGATGTGCTGGCGTCTGTACATAAATATGACTACAAGGGCATCTTTTGGCACTCGATTGACGTTGACAGGAGGACGCTGTTCTTAAACAATAGTGCAATATGTTTTGTGAAATGTCACTTGAAATGTATTCACTAAATGGTGATGTTAGTTCCAATTTTGGCCACTCGCCACAATAACTTTGTAGCGCTATATATGTATGGATGGCTACACAGATCTGTTTTTATTTCTCTTAATTACAGGCTGTGGCCGCAAGAGATCGCAGCAAGCTCCGGGGATGCCCGCTCAAGAACTGATGAGGCAGAAACAGGTATAATTTCATTACTTATTCACTTTACTTACATACTTACCTAACAGTACCTGCCTCTTATTGCCCCGCGACTTCAGAGTTGAAGGTCGTAAGGTTCGAACCCAGACAGGGGCTTCACTTTGTTTAAATTATTTCATCAACACTGCCCTCAAAACAGTGAAGGAAAACATCGTAAGGAAACCAGCATGTCCTAGAGCCAAAAATTCGAAGACATTTGATATCCGCCAACCCGCACTGGGCCTGCGTGGTGGATTACAGCCTACTCCCTCCGAAAGGAGGCTTGTGTCCCAGCCGTGGGAATATTATAGGCTGATCATGCTTATGCTTATTGTCCTACTGCAGTGCAATGGCCTTTTCTCATACAGAGAAGGTACAGTCAACAAAAGAGATAAGTTTGCAGGATCGTCGAAGTTTAGTAAGACACCGATGGATGTTCTCGAATAAAATTAAATTTTATTAATATAAAACAAACAGCTCATTTATCAAATTAAATTTCAGTCGATAACATCCTTCCGTGTCTTAAACTTCAACTATATCTGACGATCCTGCATACTTATCTCTTTTACTGACTGTACATACGAGCAAGACAGGTTAACGAATTCAGATTTATATTAGTCCAGGTATCGAGGGGCTTGTGGCTAAGTAATATCTGCCGCACGGGTCGACCGATATGGTTAAGCTACGCTTGCCGTGGTTAATCCATGGATGGGTGACCATCTCCACATACCAAGATCCCTCCGTGCCTCGGAAAGCACGTTGAGCCGTTGGTCCCGGCTGTCATTCGTGGATCATACGCAAAATTAAATATTTGCTTTTCACAATTTCAGTACGTCGATGATGAGACTTTCGGTTTTAACCTGGACTCTGAGACTGCAATTGAAGAGCTGTCCCGACAGATCCTATCCGAAGCCAAGATGTGGGAGGCCATCCAAGAAGCGAGCGCCGAAATAGCCAGACGAAAACAGAAGGAATCGTATTAAATCGAATAAAACGAGATATCGATACCGTAGCGTTTCAAATCGATTAAAATAGAGTTTAAAAACATTAAAAATAACCGCCATAGACTAAATCGACTGCGCGGATGAAATATTGTTGCAAGATTTAAAAAAAAAGGTTTTTTTTTTCTCCGCACGATTTTTTACGAATAATTAAATTAATTGATATTAACTGAATAGATACATTAACGAGCGGAGGACTACTAGAGAAGTATCGAAGAAAAATACATGTTGCGCCGACCCCAAGTAACTTGAGATAAGGACAGGAAAATGATGGCGATGAGACACATTATCACCTTCCAGAATATAAAACAATTCTTATGATTGTAATAAGTTAACAGTGTCAAAAAAGCGTCAGAGAAGCGACAGACTCTAGCAGCAACCTTATGGTGACGAAAATAAAAAACACACTGAATTTGACGGGTCCCCTATGTTGTTTCGAACGCCGCTGTTGCGACACACGCTGTAGCGAATTATTTTTCCACTGCCTCACAGGTTCGAAAGCTCATGGACTCGACTGAAGTAGTCGCGAAAGACGCAGACTTGTCAATGGCAGCAACGCCAGCATTCCAGCAACCATAAAATAATGAGAATAAAGATCACTGTGATTTGGACAGTGATGCAAAATCTGGAATAAAATAAGTGAACGGACTGTACCACTCTCTTTAAAAAAAAACGAAAAAAAGGAATGTTTAGAAGTAGAAATAGGGACTTCCCCAGACTAACGTTTTACAAGGAGTTACAAGCCAATCTTCATATTTTTATGGTCTTAAATATTCTCCAATAGAGTTTACAAAGAAATAAATAAAATTGCTACTAAATGTATCATATAATTTACATAATAAGTTCCTGTTTTAATTTTAAATCGTCTAGGAGGTGACTTAGTAATAATAACTATAATTAGTAATTGTTAGTTTGATGCTAATAAATTAGTTGAGGATATTTAAATATCCGATTTGGAAAATAAATGACATATGTTTCATTTTATTATATCTTTTATCTCCCTCCCAAAATACCACACACACACATCACACACACACACACACAAACACACACACCCTATATCACATATCCCTGTGGCGACACCAGTAAAGCATAGCAGTCGACACCGGACGATCAAATCCGCTCCAACCCTTCCCTTGTCTCCAATCGGACGCTGGAGTGCCATCAGTTTATAATGCATCAAGCCGCCTCTCGGTGAGAGGGAGTGCGGCGCAATCCACCACGCGGGCCCAGTACTGGTTGGTTAATATCATGTCTTCGAATTTTTGGCTCTAGGCCATGCGGTTTCCTTTCGATGTTTTCCTTCACAGTTTTGAGAGCAGTGGTGATGCAATTATTTACTTAAAGTAAAGCACCCTCCTGGATTAAATTCAAACCCAGGAAGTTTACGGTGTTTTTTTTTGAAGTCGGTGGTTTTTTTTTATCCTGATAGTGCATTCCCATAGGATGATTTCCGACTTTTCATAATATTATAAATCCTCAACAAAGCGGGGGTTTGATATCGGGCTTATCCAGCCAGTGTAGCAAAAAATACTTTTTCATTACTAGCACTAGACCGATAACCTATGTTGATCATTAAAAAAATTGGTTGTCTGTAAAGTCGGTTTACAGACGATAATTTTACGTGAAAACGTCCTATAAGATAGATGCGTCATGCGTCACAAAACTCACAAACCTAACGCTTAGGCCGATCGTACCTCTCTTTCGCTTGTACCTGAAACTGCGCGAAATTGGTGTAATTAGATACAGAATTGACGTGGTTTCGAGGTAAGGAATTATTGAGTGGTCATAGTGAATTAGGACCCTGAATGGCTTCGAGAAAAGAATGGTACGGTACGACTGTGCCTTTGTATGATTGTTATTGCTCGACTTAGCGGTGGCACGGTAGTGCAGATTTGTCCAGTTGCATAACGAGTTAAACAACGTTGCCCAGCGTCCTTCAAATGACTTCGCACTTGTTCAGGAAAAAACTAAACTTATCAAGACCATTGGATATTGTGAAGCAGGTAGGTATCATAACATTTGTAAGTTTAAAGTTTGCAAAATAAATAAATCACAAATATGTTTTACAAATACATATATTGACGGAAATGATAAAATATTTATTTAAACAATAGATTGTTTACAAAAAATATTGTAAATAGATAACTATAGACGACAATGGTACTGTACAATAAAAGTTAGTGGATACTATTTAAAACATGCAGACAGAACAATCCAAATGCCTTACAGTGTTAAGGGCACGCCAGAAACAGTTATTTACGTTTTCTGGCCAAACTAAAGCTCATGTCAAAGAAGGAATCTTTCAAAAATTAGATCGTTATTTCGAAAGCCATCGTCGTATTAGAATTTATTAAAAAGAATAAAAATAAGAGTAAAATATTTTAAGGGAAAGTAATAAGTAATTATTTTATTTAATATGTACTGTTTTATGATAGGTAAGTGAACCAGTATCTTCTTTTCTGAAAATAATAATTAAAACAGTAGAACGTTTTTTTTTATTGAACATCTTGCCGAATCACCCCTTAAAAAATTTACACTACTTATTATTTTTAGACCATAGACAAAGATAACTATAGGAAGGGCTGGTCATACAGACTTTGAACTTAAACCCTGCAGTAGACTGTGACAGTCACAGTTCCGACACCCTGAATGTTTCCGTTGCGATGCACCATCAAGTTATTCAAATCGGTGAAATACCCTGAGGGTGGCACATCAGTGTCGCACATGAATGTGTGCACTCCAGACACACCGTACACGCATTCCGCGATGGGCTGAAAACAAAATTATACACTTAAGGGTTTATTATAAATGATGATTAAAGTTAAGTGACGTTCACGAAAACGTCAAAAGTGTATTAGAGGTCAGCATACCTACCACGATCTCTTGACGCGATCCACTTTAGGACCTAAACTGAACTGTTCTGCTAATTCGTACCATGCCGTCAGTTTAACGATTTAATTTAGGCCGTGCCAACTGGATACCTACCACGAGATCTTAACTCTCATTCACTTTCAACGATCCAAATGCCGCTGAGTGTATTGGACGTCATGGTACGACTGTGAACGATGCAGTTGAAGGCCTAGCTCCAGGAGGCCTACCATGATCTTTTTAAAAACGATATTCAAAAGCAAGACATTTCAGTTTAGGTTCTTAAACTGCATCGTTCACAGTCGTACCATGACGTCCAATACGCTCAGCGGCATGTGGATCGTTGAAAGTGAATGAGCGTTAAGAGCTCGTGGTAGGTATCCAGATGGCATAGCCTAAATTGAATCGTTAAACTGACGTCATGGTAGGAATTAGCAGAACAGTTCGGTTTAGGTCCTAAAGTGGATCGCGTTAAGAGCTCGTGGTAGGTATGCAGTGCTCCCGTATTATTATTATACTCTTTGGGTCAGTGGATGCTACGAATTGACACTATTTACAGCTCACTTCAACTATAGTCGGACATTTAATTAGCTGCAGTAAAATGACAGCTTATGTGTTACTTAAATGACTGAAATTGGCGTCTTTTTGTTTTTTCGCGGCCATCAACCAAATCTTGTTTTTCTAGTACAGGATAGTGTAACAAACGAAACTTATTTGACATGCATATCTCTAAACTCAGTCTGAAATGAGTTATTAAGAAGTGTAATTTTACTAACAGCAGCTTTTTTGCAGCTAACTAAAAGTCGGATTATTAGTTTTCACGATGAGATTTGTACAGACTAGATCGGATGGGTACTTTTTATTAGAGGTATCAAATAAGGTACAGACGCCAGCACACCAAGCTACCCGAAACTATCAAATTTTCCCAATCAACTTTGAACCTTATGCTTTAGCGAAAAAGTTGAAAATCTATTAAAGAAAGACAGATTGTAAGAGCTTGAGATACTGGCGTCTGTACAGACGCCAGCACATCAACTTACCCGAAACTGTCAAATTTTCCCAATCAACTTTAAACCTTATACTTTGGCGATAAAGTTGAAAATTTATCAAAGAAATTTGATAGATTGTAGTAGCTTGATGTGCTAGCGTCTGTACATAGACTAAAAAGGAATACTCTTTGGACATACTCACCGGAACAGTAACTCGCCAATCGGGGATTAAAGGGTCTAGGTTAACAATTTGAAGTTTCACTGCATGAGGAGTTGGCAGAACTCCTGGCGATAGATGAAAACATACAGATCAAATCTATATTTCATATTATACATGGTCAAATTAAATTAGGTAGCGAAACTCCGCAGACGTGATAGGTATCGATACCTCAACACGATAAAACAAAAAGAAATTAATATCAGCCTTTTATTGTGTAAACTACACAGACTTGATGGCTATATCGATACCCATCACGTCTGTGTAGATATCGATCACAAAACTAACGAAAACAGATTTTCTCTACTCATATTTCAAGTTACAACACAATTAGCAGCCTTATTTAATTTGACCCTATACACGGGTATAAAAAAAATACATTGTAAAAAAAAACAGGCAGTCGAGGAGACTACCGACAGAAGGGTTCCGTTTTTTCCTTTTGAAATACGGAACCCTAAAATAAAATAAAACTCACCAATCTGGGCTTCGCCGCACTGCGGTGCTTGCGCTTTGATAGTGATTGCGCAGGCAAGGACCAATAGACTTATTGCAGAGAACATCTTGACAACTGTTGACCAGCTAAGTGTACCCAGATATGGAAATATCAACGCTTTATATACTTCTGCCTCAAAATTTTACGAAACCATTTTTTTTTTAATTGCCTCTTAAACCTAATAATTAAATTATACGGGACGTAATTAGTGCACAAAACGAATAGATTAGCAAAGCAGCGCTAATTCGTAGCATGACTTATTTAGGTAGTAATTAATATTGGATATTCAATTATTTTTGATTGACATATTGTTCTACGTGTCCGGGTGCAGAGGCCAGCACATCAAGTTACCCCAATCTGTCAAATTTCTTTGATAGATTTTCAACTTTATTCCAAAGGAATAAGGTTCATAATCAATTGGGAAAATTTGACAAATTGGGGTAGCTTGATGTGCTGGCGTCTGTACCTACCTAGTTAGTTAGCCACGCAACGCAAGTGAAAGACTTGAAAAAAGTTTTGTATGAATAATAATAAAAAATTACCAATAAAAAAATGTTAACAACACAAATCAAGGATAAATTCACAAAACAATTTTTTTAAGCCTACATTGTGTGATGGGTCCCACTGCTGGGCAAAGGCCTCCTCTTCTTTCTTGCAAACCACCCTGTCTTGTGCGATCTCTGACGATGTTGGCCCTGCAAATGTTACCACATCGTCAACACAACAATAATTTTCAAGATGACGCCGACCAAACGCCGACCGCGCAGTGGCGCCCTCATCGTTTGTTTGGTTATTTATTTTAATTTAGAATTAAAATGCAGAAAATAAGCACGTTAAGTTGTGATCCACAAGATTATATGTTAATATTATTACAAACGGTAGTTTGGCATTGTGTGGTTTTATTATAATCATTAAAACGAAAAATAGTGGCCACTATTTAATTGTCATCTAAAATAAAAGAAATAACCAAACAAACGACTAGGATGCCACTGCGCGGTCGGCATCGCCTTAACGATTTAGTTAAATTGTCGTTTGTATAAAAATTTACATTTTAGCTCAACGTTTCGACCTTAAATTAACAGTGCTTCTCTCATAAAGAGGTTCTTTTTCCCCATTTTAAAACTAGGTGAGGGTGATATCATTAGGCCAATTCTCGTATATATCTAATCGCAACATCATCTCAGCGACAATCAATGTCAAAAACTTGTCAAAAATGTAGGAAAATTAGAAGGATTTTTGGCAGATTGACACTTGAGATTTAGTGATGGGCGGAGGATAAATTCTCGGAAGATAATTACTCGAGTATTTATCCGAAATGGATAAATACTCGTTTTCAACCATTTTTATCGGATATTTACTCAAAATGATGGATATTTATATTTTTTGCGAATAGGATGTTATATTTTTAAATTTAATGACTAGTATTGTTATTTGGGCTTTCCAAAATACTACACTATTACAATAATACTTTTGATGTCAAAACGAAGCAATGTGGTTCTTACTATACCCTATCTTATCCACCCCCGCCCCGCGCCGCATAGTAGTGTCCGCGCAGTGCCCAGGTTTGCGTTATTGGAAAGTTTTTGTTGGAAAGGGTGTACTTCCCAAATGGTCCCATGAAATTTTCTTCGAAATCTGACAAGCGGTTTTTGAAAAATCAACAAAAATCTAAAAATTCAAAAGCAATATTTTGTAAAAGGTGATCAGCAGTTGACATTAGGCTATTGTAACTTAGAAAAATTACAAACTCTCCCACTAAAAAGTACAAAATAAAAACTTTTTTACAAAATAACAACAGACTTCCAAAAAAAAAACACTACAAAGTGCTAAATAACTTTAATTTCGGAAGTCGGTGTCAATAAACGAAAATGCAGAACCAACGACACCGACTTCCGAAATTAAAGTTTTTCCGAAAGGAAGTCGGTTGTTTATTTTGTAAAAAAGTTTGATTTGAAGTTGCGTTATAACATTACAAGGTAAGTTTACTAATTTCAATTATGCTAATCCAAATGGTTACTTGGGTACTGTTATAGTGATTGATAACCTATTTTTATTGTATAATTAAAAATGCCTTTATAAACTCTTACCAATTTGTAACTTGCTTTCTTCCCAAAGAGCTAGAAACTTGTAACTTAAAACATAATAATGATAATGATAAACAAGCTTCTAATAGTGATAGTAGTTAATTAAAAAAAATATCAGTAATTGGCAAAATATTCATAAGTGTAGTGAAGCCATTGTTATTACAATATTGTCTGATTGTTAAAGTAACGCACTAATCTATATTTTCAAATAATATTGACATCGTTTGACGAAAAAGATTATGATTGTATGGGTCTATGGTTATTTTAGTATTTTTCTCTACTTATTATGTCATTTTCTTAATATTACAATGATTTAGGTAACTAATTTTGTGATTAATAACTAACTTTATCTAACTTTGACAGTGGTTGACGAAAATATTCATAATTGAGTATCACAGGCTTTTTGTTATTATTAAAGTGATTAATAAAGCACGGTACAAATCTATATTTTCATTTATTTCAATCCTTTTGCTTGTAAAATAACAAAATTTACGTTAGATAACGTAACTAAAACTGTAGGTAGTATTTATCCGCTTTTTGGATAAATACTCGAGTAAAAACGGACATTTATTGAGTATTTATCCATTTTGAGTATTTATCCGGATAAAATCCCAACACTAACTGAGATTAGAATGCCTGTTGCATTGCACTGGAAAAATTGCAAAAAACTTAAAAATATATTGAAATTCGCGGGCTACCCTGGCGCTTTCGTCAATGAGCCTACGAGATGTCGGTGAAAACTACGGTATTTAGCCAGGCACAGCTCTAATCCCATTGTTTCCTGTTTCCTGAAAGAAATGTCAAAAGTGTGAAGCTGTCTCTTTAGTCTATGGCCCATTACTCGTTTTTTTTTTCCGTGTTCAAGTTTGTTGGCGGGCGTATCAATCTAAAGTTGGAAAATTAAATACAAGTTTGTACTTAGACATCACCGACCTAAATTGTATTGTGATTAAAAATGACGAACATCTCAAATTCTACTAGTACTTCTAGTAAACGGCGCCTATATCAAATTGACGACATTATAGAAAATTTTACGCAAGAATTAGATACGTTGAACGATTTTGTGTACAAAACGGAGTTTGAATTCTCTCTGATGACTGTGAAAATAAAAAGGGAGAAGCTTAAAGCTCTTTCAGCGGTCGCCAAGTCTCAAAATATGCTTAGCAACATGGAATTCATGTTAGCGGAAAGCGATCTCAACACCGACTTAGAAAGACTAAGGAATTTTAAAAGACGAAAGTTGAATCGTAACGAAGGTAGGTCTGGCTAGATTTTAGTTTTAATTTTGAAAGTTTAAACATTGTCTTCATCGATTTTTATTACTTTTTTACCTATATATTTTTCCCGTCTAGGTACCCGACATTTTTGCCTTTTAAAAAGACAAAACGCATTTATAGTAACTTAACCATCATTTCATTTGTCGTGAAGTAAGCACCCGGTGTACTTACCAGTGACACATTCACTAAAACATCACACTTAAAATGTTTTTAGTCTTCTGCAAGAAATTCCACTAAAACTATTTCTGTTGTCATCTGAGTCTGGATATAGTCATATTTGTGCGAGGGCTTGCACCCTAAAGGTTGATCCACACATCAAGGCCTTGCCCAGGACGTAGACAGACTGCTCCATCTGAATTATCTGTGTGTACATTTTAAATGAACTCTTTAACATACATTCTTGTCCGGGCCGGTGACAGAGCTTTGGTGCCTGCCTTGTGTGTGCCATAGCCCTGATATGTGTGGATAGACCTTCAGACATAATAACTGTTGCTATGTCACAGCATGCTAGTGGCATGTTATGTGGAGGAATGAGGAAAATGTTATGAATTAAGTTTTGAGTATGAATGTGGATGGAGGTAGGGGGAGACATGATAGATGGACTGTGTGATAGATAGAGTTCTTAGACCAAATAAAAAACTAAGACAGAGCGCTGAGAATGATGCAGTGAAGCACGCCAAAACTACACCTCCACTCTGTGCATACACACTCACACACACACAGTTTACAATCAAACTACACCTCACTAAATGCACACATGTTTACGAAACTGGCTTCACTTTACTGTTGAAAGCCTTCTGTCTAGGTTTTTTATTTGGTATGAGATAGAGATAGAATGGGGGCGATTACTGAGATGACTGATGAAACCTTAACTAATCGCGTCATACATACACGCAATGAAGTCGCCGAAAGGATTGAATTTTTTTTTGGTTCATTGATTGAATTCGCAAGAATAACTGCATACCATTTGTGTTACAATTTGTAAAATAAGTATAAGCTAAGGACCACCCTATCGCTTTGGGATATCCTGTAATGATAGAATTGTTGTGTTAAATAAATAATTGTTTTTCAGATGAATCGCAAGTGGTAACCCCAACTTCACCCCAAGTGACACCTCCACCGACCACAACTACCGTATCAGTCCAAACTACAGAAAGCATGTCTAATAAGAAGAAAAAATCAAGACGCAGCTCCTCGAGGAAGGGACTTTCTCCGGTTGACATTTCTTCAGATGAAACTGTGATTATACCAACCATTCAAGAAAACATTGGCTCACTTGGAGAACCATTCCAAATCCATCAAACAAGTTTCGCTCTAGGATTGTTCACCCCAAACCCAGCAAATAAATCAGATTCCGAATTCTCACTGTCTAGCTCCGTCAAAGCAGAGTTTAATGAGCCATACACAAAAGCTCTCACTCAAGAATCTGTCAAGAAATCTCCAGCTAAAAAACATAAATCTGAAAAAAAGGAGAAATCAAAAAGCAAGCCTAAGCATGCCACAAAGCATACCCAGTCACCAACTGGCTTACCGAAAATGGTGGCTGATCTTAGAGAAAGTGCCAATACACCACCAAATCATACGGACTCAAGTTCACGTGCGGCTAGTACTCCAAAGGATAGTAAGACCGGTGATAAAAGTTCAACAGCTTGTGCCACAGTGACATATGCGCCTGTAAGACA
The DNA here is from genome assembly GCA_963669345.1 of Gortyna flavago. Lineage (NCBI taxonomy): Eukaryota > Metazoa > Arthropoda > Insecta > Lepidoptera > Noctuidae > Gortyna > Gortyna flavago. The sequence goes on along the minus strand of OY770155.1, from coordinate 3,570,125 downwards.
CAATATGGGCGTACTTCAAAGTCAACCCCGCACGTCCACCATGAAGTCGTCACCACGTCCATACTTATATGTAAACCCTGCCACACAGACCAACACACTGAGTCATTCTCAAAAAGCAGGTACTAATCAGAGTTATAATTTCTATGGTAGCAAGCCATAATTTTCTTTAAATTTTTAATATTTTCAAAATGAATATTGAGTTGATTACTAAATAATTTGTATTGATTGTGTTTTACTGACATATGACACTTGTGTTTTACAACAAAGAACAATAATTAGGTATCTTATATGATTATTTTAAACTGTATGAGAGTATCATCTAACTGTGTTTTTCTTGTTTAATGTTGAAAATCAATAACTATTTTTTTGTATTTCCTTTGATAATTTTTATTGAATCTGACTGATAAGAGGCTTTACAAGACTTGAGGGAAAATAATAGATTTAATAATGTCTATCAACATGTAGGTACTTATTGTAAAATCATGATTATTATGTATGAAACCTATTCACTTGTTACTAGCTGAATATTAAATGTATGGGGGATATCAAACCAATGACAAGAAATAAAATAAAATGGTCTATGGTTCATGAAAACTAATAGTGGTAAAAAAAACAATTGATTTTAACATCATTCAATTCATGCTAATTGAATCAAATTAATTATAATTTGAGACTCAATCTTGTTACTGTCAATTGTTTTATGCTTGCAAAACAGTTGAAAGAAACAATGGCAATAATTTCTATATCTATTTAAAGATACTCCATTTTATTGGTCAAAATGTAACAATTTTGTACTAAATGAAAGGTTTCCAGTATTTTTTTTATAGAAATTGTATTTTTCTACATAATCATGATAGAAAAAATAAGTGATTCCAAAATCAAAATGAATGTTTATCTGTTAATAGTCTATGCCCAATTTAAATATGTATTTTGAAAAAATACAAGTAAAATAGTTTCATACAATCTTCATTACAATAGGTACTTTCATTCTCTCACTTGATTTTTTTTAAAGTTTGTTAATATTACATTATTTCAGTTCCTTAATTTTTTATATGTGCATGCTCTAGCGATCTAAATTGGAACTACAAAGCAATGTGTGGCACGGCTATTTTATCATATTTTATTCATTAAGAGCAAAGTTTTAATTTGAACACGCAATTAGTTAGTACTTTAACACTCCCTGCCGACAATATATAAAACTTTTTAAGTTCAGGAGGCCATGGAGGTCCCATAGATTCTGCTTGTGAACGCCGTGAGTCAAAGGTCAAAATTATTACAAGAGGCCGCGGGATACGCCGGCGGGTCCCGCCCTGACCTCCAAAATTGAAATAGTTTTTACAACTACTGGCGAGCTGTTACAAAATTTAAATATATTAAAAAATGTGCTTTGGCCTGCTGAATATACATTCGTTTGTACTGCCCGGCCTTCTGCCGAGTCATGTCGACCCGACCGTTTAAGTACACCCCCTGACATTAGATTATTTACAAGACATTTCTACAGATAGCGTCATCCACGAAGACTCGTCCCACTCTTCCTCCTAATCGCTTACAGTACAAGTGTGCAACATTCCACTAGTGTTTAGTGTTGTCGATACACAGGAATTACTTATTAGTGGGTAATTCCTCCTCCTTAGTCGTTCACTCTTGACAGAGTGGTTGTGGTTGATGACTCTGCATTTTCTGCATTTTCAGTGGGTAATTAGTGTGTATCAAAAAACTAAAACACTAGCGGAATTAACTAGCGATTAGTAAGAAGAGTGGGGCTCGTCTTCGTGGATGGCACTAATACAATCCATTATATTTCTACAGCTGTTTTACATGTGACATCACATTCAAAATCACAGTGATCTTTATACTTCTTGTAATAAGGTTGCTGTTGGATTACTGCTACTGACAAGTCTGTCAAAATAACAAATACCTTTATTCTCGTTATAATAAGGTCGCTGCTTTCAAAGGTAAAATAACTGAATGGACCTATATACATATTTCATTCATCTCTTTGACTGTCTTTTTTTTGTTGTGCTAGAAAGCACTCATTGAATTTTGAAGTTTCCAACATTGACACAAAGTAGCAATGCTACATATTTTATATTAAGAAAACGCCTATTCTTTTTAATCGTTAAAGAGTTGGTTTTATTTACTTGTTGATTATTTTTAATTATAATTGTAAGATTATGTGATTATGTACTTACAGATATTTTATTGAAAAGTGTTTTTTTTTTTTTTTGATAATGTTTACTTTATCTAATCTCTTAAGAGGTGTTTAAGAGAGGACTCCGAATTATAAGTTTTGTATCGTTTTAATTTGATAAAAATATATAAAAAACACTTGAATTTTTTTTTCCCCAAAGTTAGTCCTTCTGACCATATTTCGGCCATGGCGGCCAATCTCAACGGAGACTAACCTTCGGCGCGGGATATTATATTATAGATTTATAGTGCACAAGTGTGTGCGCAGTCACAGGTGCACTCTCCCCTCGCTCTCATAGTCCGATGGGACGGCAATCTGACATCACCGGAGTGAGATCAAGCGCAGCCAGCAGGACCAAAAGGCACGAGGGTATCACATCGCCAACTTCCAAACTCCGGGCTGTACAAATAAAATAAATTCCTATTAGGAAAACCCAATAACACTGCCCGACTTGGGAATCGAACTCAGAACCCAACGCTCAGCAGTCGCGCTTGCGACCACGAGACCAAATATGCGAGATATCGCGACGCCCCCGTCAGGGGGCGTGGCGAGCGGTTCCGGGGCTTCGCCCCCCGGCAGCGGAGGCCATGCGGTGGCCTGCTAAAACAGGCCCCTCAATTTGTCGGCTACATTGGCCTACGGTAATTTTGACCGCACGTAATCTAACGTGCGGCCATGTGAGTGGTTGCTTGTTGTTTTTCTGTAGGCGCGCCACGACGCTGATTCACAGCGCCGCTTTCTTCACGACACCTCGGCGGTCTGTCCCCGCCAGGTGAGACCCCCAGTTGCCTGGGGGAGGCCCGGCGGAGGACGACCAGCGGCGAAGGTGCCGACTCGACGCTCCTACAGAAGTAGGTGTTTTGCTCCCGCCCGTCCCGCTTCCAGAGCTAGCCGGTCACGTTCCGGGCTAAGGAGCAGTCATGAGTGTGTGGGCGGTATTGTATTGTGTAACACCGCCCAGTGTCTACGCGTATCGCGGCCCGCGCTGCGCATACGCGTGTGAGTTTAGCGTCTGTTTAGTGATGAGTGGCTGAGTTCGCTACGTAACGTGCCTATATTAACTTAGAACACGCTACGCAACGAGTGTGTGTGTTAAGTGTGGAGTTCAGTTGTTTCGAGTGAGCCGCGTGAGATAGAGAGACCAAAGGAGCAGTCGAGTTCCTTAAATAGGGCCGCATTCCGAATTGGCTATAATCGCGCTCACAACACTCAAATCGCCTCACATGCGTTCCGTATTAGATATTACGATTATGACAGCTGAGAGCTTTCAACAATTCGCAACGCGCTCACAGTGCTTACTCAATGTTAAAACGATATTACTGCAGTATTTCATTGTATATACACCACACATTTCTTCCTTTTCTTTGTTTAGGTGGCGACTGTCAGCCAGAAGCACAATTTCGAAAATGCCACGTTAATATAAAGATATGATGCAACTCAAAACAAAACACACACTGACACATTCTCATCCTCACAAACACACAAATTTTAATTTTTGACAGCGCTCACTGTGATAGTATAACAAGGCATGGTCGGCGTTATCGCAAGATGGCGCATGTCATAACGTCATCTATGACGATTCACGGGACATCGTTCAAATCGATTACATCGATTATTTTCCCAATTCGGAACGCACCCTAACATGTATACGGTAGGTACAGTCAACAAAAAGAGATAAGTATGCAGGATCGTCGGATATAGTTGAAGTTTAGTAAGAAACCGATGGATTTTGTCGACTGAAATTTAATTTGATAAATGAGCTGTTTGTTTTCTATTAATAAATTAAAATTTTATTCGAGAACATCCATCGGGTTCTTACTAAACTTGAACCTTCCCCTGCAAAAAAGTGTGTTAATTGCAGGGTGCCTAATGCGAGTTGCAATCGCCTAGGTTGTCTCTATTTTGTTCTACATTACTTATTTAGTGAGAGATACGACAAGCGACAAAATGACAGCTCATGTTTGTTAGATATAGAAAAATCAGCTGTTTAATACAAAAGTTTAATTCAATACCAGAGTTGGTCCCATAGTGAAAGTTGTTCATATTCATGGGTAGGACACCCCGAAAAAATTAGGCACAGGTATAAAAAAAAAGTTATTTTTTATGCGAAAGTTTGTGAGTGTGTGTGTTTATATGTCTGTTACTTCTTCACGCTCAAACGACTGGACCATTTTTGATAAAATGTTGTATGGAGGTAGCTGACGGATTAACATACCTACGCTCTTTTTATCCCGATATCCCCACGGGATCGTCACTTACGCGGGTGAAACCGCGGGGCGCAGCTAGTGTTTTTAATAAAGAGATCACGACAATCAGTATTATTTTAATAAATCGCATTGTTTGTATAATAATATAATATAATATAATATCCTTGGACATTTCACACAACGCCATTTAGTCCCAAGCTAAGCAACCTAATGCTTGTGTTATAATGCATCTTCGACTTAACCTATTAAATCAAATCAAATCAAAAGTCATTTATTGAAACTAGGCTGAGAATCAGCACTTTTCGAACGTCAAAATTACATAAGACAGTCCCCCAAAACGCCCGCCCTTCACCACTTCCTAGTGCTTTCGCTGGGGAGAAGAAGTGGCGCAACAAACTCCCCAGCAGGTTTTATATCCTTGCTTTGATAAAGTTAATGCATTGCTTTTTAACCGAATTCCAAATAGGAGGAGGATGTTCGACTTTATGTGTTTTTTTTTTTTGTATGTTCTCCGGTTTCTCTGTCAATTGTGGATCGATTTAGAAAATTATTTTTTGTTTGAACGGGTGGTCCCATCACTTTCGTAGGACATTGTACAGACGCCAGCACATCAACCTACCCGAAACTGTCAGACTTTCCCAATCAACTTTGAACCTTGTGCTTTAGCGATAAAGTTGAAAATCTATCAAAAATAATTGACAGATAGTAGTAGCTTGATGTGCTGGCGTCTGTACAACCTTTCCATATTGAAATCCTTGCTTCCTATTGGTGTTATTTCGACTTAGGTACGCAAATATGAACTTTATGCTCGTGTAAATTAAGTTGATTACAGAATGACTAGTACTTACGATTAAAAAAAGTTTTTTTTTTGAACTTTGGTATGTTTCCCAGAAACACGCAGGTATTTGTTTACATGTTTGAAAACAAAATTGCAAATATAGGGTAAGTTTTTAATTGCATCTTTTATATTTTGGCCACACTAGTTAGATAGGTACTGTAGAGGTTATATATGTAACCTTGTCCTATGTAGCACAGGCCGTTCATAATTATTAATTTATTCCTTTCGAACATCCAAGCAAACGTCTAATACTTCAATATGATATTTCTAGACAGATAGAAAGATTATTAATTTTTATTGTTATAATGTGAAACAATTATTCTTAAATATAATTAGTTAATCTAAACGCTGTTTGAATATACAGGGTGGCAGGGACATCGACGCGCAACCGCTTACCATGGATTCAGTACATGATTCTGGACCCCCCTGCGTTGAAATTTTTCGTCGGCTTTTTCTTAATTTTTTCGTTTTTTTCTGCAATTTTTTTTATTGTAAACCGTATAAAATCAATATTTCTATCTAACCCAATGAGATTTTTAATTAAAAAATAGTAAATTCACTTATTTCACTTAAAACAGCAATGTAAATAAAACTCAAAAGGGCTACCTGATCAGCTGTTTGCAAAAGTTCATTTGCGAGGTCAACACTGGCTTAGTACCTTGACGCTATTCGTTTTCAAATGCCGACAAAGGGACCGCGGCGGCGGCGGCGGCGCGGCGGCGGCGAGCGGTCTCGTAAGAAGCTATGCGACGTATCCCAATGAATCTAACAGACGCGTCACATGAAGCATTTTAATCATCTACATAAATTAATGACCCATTTACTACTTTTATTTTAGATTCATTATGGGGATAATTATTTTTCTAAAGCTTCATCGATTTAAGTAAAGAAGATTTAAAAAAAAACGTGTAGAAGTGTATTGATAGTCACGTAATTTTTTTTTTTTTTTTTATTATCTTCATTAATTTTAGTTTTGAATGCAATTCAACAATGTAATTTACTGTTTCATTAAAAAATAATACATCCATTTTCGCAATTAATTTCGTGAGTAGGTACCTAGGTACAACTAAATGTGTTTGTACACTCTATCATTTTGTTGATCTGTGTTCGGTGTAGGCACTGTATTCACAGAATAAATGCAAGTACTAACTGTCAGCAGCAAGTGCGGCAAATTGAAAGAAAGATCAGCTAAGTACATTTCTTTTGATTTCGCCGATTTTATCGGATTTTTGCCAGTTCCTAGATTTCGTTGATCGCAAACGGGCGTGCTGTTTGTCGCGAATTTGTGATCTTTCTCTGTGTGTGTGTGAGAGTGACGTTCAAAATGCCTTCCAGACCTGAACAATTCTTCAGGCACCAAACTCGGATGGTCGGTAAATGTGTGGGCCGGTATTTATAAAGACCGTGTGATTGGACCCATTTTTCTCCCTGAACGACTAAACGGGCCACGATATCACGAGTTCCTAAAAACAACTCTCAAGGAAATAATCGAGGAGGTGCCTGTGCTCCAGTTCCGCGAGACATGGTTCCAACACAATGGCGCGGCGCTCCCCCACACGGGACCCTTCCTGTCCGAAGCTGCCTCACCGTATCTTTTAGAGACCGGTGCATTGGAAGATTCGGTCCACAACCATGGTCAGCTCGCTCACCGGACTTGACTCCAATAGATTTGTTTCATTGGGGTTACGTCAAGGATAAGGTGTTTATGACCGAGTGCGATACCGCAGCAGAAATGAGAGATCGCATTGTGAATGTGTTTGCGACGTTGCGTGAAGAGTGTCCACGCTGAAACTCTGCGCCGCGCTCAGATCTGCGAGCGGGTTGGTGGCGGCCACTTGGAACCCTACCTACCCCCTATCTCATTAGGAATGAGCGAGATAAGGTAAGTTCATCAATTGAACATTACTGGATCGCTAAGTTCTTATCAAGTATCTTTTTTGTTATCAATCCTTATCGGTATCGCTATTTTATGGGAATAAGCTTATTGTTATCGGTTATCAAGACTAATTAAACATGATTTTATGTGGTAGGTACTATCAATGTTGTCGTTAGGCGATATTTCGTAGGTACGTTCACGTTCGTCCGGTCGCGGCGGGCGGCGGTGGCGGCGCGGCGGCTGCGGGGCGGGCGGCCGCGCCACCGATTTGTATGTGTGTGTAGGTTAGGCAGCGCGCGCGCGCTCGCCATCCGCGGAGCATTTTAAACGCGTTGTTTGCAATACATTGCGCGCTCAAAAATGTAATTTTTTTTAACCGGTCATTTCCGAGATGAATGACTTTCGTAATTTAATTTATGGCATCAGGTGTAACCTTTTGACAACGTTTGCGCGTCGATGTCCCTGCCACCCGTATAGCGTTTGATCCACCTGAGCTACGTGTTCCCACAGTACCTAATTAAAATATTGAAACAGAAAATAATTGAAATTATAAGCAAACATTTTTTAATTAGATGTCCGTTATTGAAACTATGTTACTGCGTAAATTATTAAGTCTAATGACTTTATTGTTACCAACAATACAGATAAGGCTTACTGCGATGCCGCATGCCGTTTGTGTTCAATAAACTATTGTTTCTAAAGCTGGCCCAAATATACCTGGCACAATATTATCGCAATTCCTTTATTTTTATCTCTGTCTGTAATATGATTTATGGCTACGGTGAACACCTGGCTACTAGGATTAGTGTTTTATTGCACTGTTTTATTTAAAATTTAAGCCAGAAGACAAATGACGCTTACTTAATTCAAATGCCAATCCATACTAATATTATAAATTCGTAAGTAACTGTCTGTCTGTCTGTCTGTATGTTACCTTTTCACGCCTAAACCACTGAACGGATTTCGATAAAATTTGGCAGAGAGATAGATTGCATCCCGGGGAAGGACATAGGATAGTTTTTATCGACATACCTCGCGGGCGAAGCCGCGGGCGGAAGCTAGTTTTTTATATAATAACCTAATATCAAGCTAACTGAATTACCTACATTACACACAGAGCAGTGGTGGCCCAGTGGTAACGGCCCTGACTTACGAATTGTAGGTCGTTAGGTTCGATCCCGGGCAGGCACTTTGTGTAAAAAATTTCATCACCACTACTCTCAAAACGCTTCGGCCGTCAAAGAGTTTCGTAACTGGTTTCCATGAAGTTATTCTATACTTCTACGGAACTGGATAATCTGACTATTTTTATAAAAACATCGTTTTGAAAATTCTACCAACATCTACCAACCCGTACTCAAAACTCAAAAACTCAAAGCATTTATTTCAATTAAACCATTTACAGGCACTTTTGAATTGTCAAGAAGTCGGTCAGTCAGAAAATATGAAGCTAGTTGCCCTCTACTGGGCCCACGTGTTAGATCAGAGAGGAGGCCTGTGTCCCAGCAGTGGGAACATTATAATATGAACAGACCTAGTGTACACTGATTATTCTGTGTACACTAGGTCTGTTGATTTGAAAAAGTTATCTATTTTATGCATAGACTTATAAAAAAAATGGACTCCGCGCCACGCATATCGAAAGTGAAGCACAGTAAGTATGGACCGTTTGTACAGACGGCCAGCACATCAACCTACCCGAAACTGTCACATTTTCCCGATCAACTTTGAACCTTAAACTTTAGCGATAAAGTTGAAAATCTATCAAAGAAATTTGACAGATTGTAGTAGGTTGATGTGCTGGAGTTTGTACATACAAACACGCCTCACGCTCACATTTACATCATAGTATGCAATGATATTATAAGTAAAAAGCACGCACACATAGATCGGTACGGTGCTTCACTTTCGATATGTGTGGCGCGGAGTACATCTTTTTTTATAAGTCTATGATTTTAAGGTTCCTTCTTTCTTTATTGGAATAGATTATCTCCCTCCAGTTATTATTAGTAGCTTAGGTTTTGCTGCAGTCTCCCTCCAGTTACAGCGAAGGTGTACGCCTGCGCGAAGCTCTCGGCCTGTGACGGCTCTAGTCACAGTAGTCACTATGTCGCTCTCGTGACTCGTGACTAGTTAGTCTTGCGCGAACCTTCAAGGTGAGTGTTGGTCGAGCCACATGCGTTAATTGTTACTGATAAGTAATACTTTTGTGTTTTTAAGTGAAAATGCAGTGAATTTTATGAAAATAAAAATGTGTGGTTTGTGTATGTGGTGAAATAGGACTATTAAAATTGTGTTCCGTGGCATAGGTTAATAGATATAATATAATATCTAATTATTAACTTATTATTTCGGTGTATTTCATAATAAATAAAATTAAATATATAGTAAATAAATATTTGTGAATAAAATGAGTGCTTTGGTTTTAACTGTCTTTAATGCTAAGGTAACCTATGTTCCTCCATCTATCTAACCTATCTTGTGAAATGTAATGTGTCGTTTAATTGTGAAATTAAAAATTAGTGTTTGTGCAATACTGGTTACTGTCTCATAAGTGAGTGAGCTGAGCAGAACCTGCTGTGTGCTGTATATTATTATGTTATATGTAAGTCAATACTAAAATTTTAACAATAATTATTAATAAAAAAATAATTAACTAAAGTAATTTCAAAAATAATAAGATTCTTACTTCTTTGTTTTGGGATGGTTTAGTTTATAGTTTATTTTTTATGACTCTTAATATTTTTTTACCCGACTACGGCGAAGCAAAAAGGAGGATTATGATTTAGACCGGTATGGTTATGTTCATCTGTTCCCTCATAACTTCAAAAGTACTTATAAAAATTTGACAAATGAGGTATCGTTAGAAGCGTCTTGCCCGTCCGCTGGTTATAGGCTATGTGACGTCACACTAAATTCAATATCGACGGCGAAGTGCCAATAACACCTAACTGACAAATTCAAAAATTTACAAAAGCTGAAAAAAAAAACGTTCAAAAATAGACGCGTTGGTGTTTGGTTGGGAGGTGTTTTCACATTTTAATTTAATGCTGATACAACTAAAAAATACACTTAAAAGATTTCACTAAAACATGCGAATAACGCCTTTAAATTTTAATTCAAAACGATAAAAAAGTTTCTCGAAAAATGTCAGTTAGGAGGTCTTGGCACTTTGCCGTCGATATGGCGCCCTCGCATGCCGCTGTAGTAACATATAAGCTATGGTAGCATGCGACTACGGGAAGATACTTTCTTGTTTCATCCTTTTCAGTAGTCGAGTTTCAGTTTATAAACTTTTTTTTAAATGTGTATACTTCATTGTTTTTATTTGTTTGCTGTTGTTTCTTTACATTCACAACATGCAGCTGCCGACTATTTCTGTTCTGTGCTTGTAGATCAATTTTTTCATGTATTTTTTTCATTATTAGGTATTTCAGATAATTTACATTTCTGTATGTACTTGTTTCTGTAACAAACAAACCTATTTTATTACAAGCTTTTGTTTAACTTGCAATGTATGTATGTATGTAACTATGTTTGTTCGGGTGGATTCTTGCAACTCAAAATTGAAGCAGATATCTTCAACCGATTGAGCTGAAATTTTGTATGTCATGTTTAGTTTGGATGACAACGCATTGTTAGCTGTGTGACGTCATTCTAAATCCAACATGGCGGAACACCCAAGATGGCGGACTCGTTATTTTTAATGAATGCAATACTCCGTATCAAATGAAAGGAAAGGACTTGCTTAGAATACGAATGCGCGTTAATAAACAGACTGAGAAACCTGTCCAGCGATAACTAAAAAGTAAAAAATAAATTAAAAGTAAAAAACTTTCAATAACAAGCTTTTATTTAAATGCGGTAAAAAGAATAAAATAAACTTTTCCTTTAAAACTTTTACTATCAACATAATATAACGTCATTACACAATTTATAACACTAATATTATAAAAGTGCAAGTTTATGAGTGTGTGTGTGTGTTTATGTGTTTGTTACTTCTTCACGCTCAAACAGCTGGACCAATTTTGATAAAATTTTGTATGGAGGTAGCGACACACTGGATTTAACATATAAGCTTTTTATCCCGATCTTCGCACGGGATCCTTATGCGGGTGAAACCGCGGGGCGCAGCTAGTATGATATAAAAGCTTTTCGCGAGATTTACCTGTGAAGATAAACAAGTAAATTAAATAACTTGATCTGATTGATTTTAATTTAAAACATTTTCAAACTAAGTAAATACGAATACTTAAATCTCGCGACAAACTTTTTTACCATACTAGCTTCGGGCCGAGGCTTCGCCCGCGAGGTATGCCGATAAAATCTATCCTATGTCCTTCCCCGGGATGCAATCTATCTCTCTGCCAAATTTTATCGAAATCCGTTCAGTGGTTTTAGGCATGAAAAGGTAACATACAGACAGACAGACAGAGTTACTTTCGAATTTATAATATTAGTATGGATAAATTGTGTAATGATGACGTTATATGTTAATAGTAAAAATTTTAAAATAATAATAGCTTGTTTTTATTAAAGTTTTTTTAACTTATAATTTTTATTTTCTTGATAATAGACTGGTAGATTTAATTCAATGAACTGTTTAATCAGCCTTTACAATTTTATCGAATTATTTTAATTACTATAATATTTTAATAAAAAAACTTAGCATTGTTCGCATGTGAACATGGTGCTCATTTATGCTGAGTGTAATTATGATGGTGCCCGTGCTCTGAGGATGTATGCTGAGAGGTACCCCAATGCACATCAACCGCGGAATTCTCGTGTTATTGTGAGTGCCCTGGTGCGTATTCGTAACAATGAACCGGTAGTGCCGCGTCGTTCTGTTGGCCCCCGACCTGTGATCTCTGTGCGGCAGGAAGAGAACGTGCTAAGGCATTTTGAGGAGGCCCCTAAGGCTACCCACCCACTGACCGGATTAGCGGTACATTATTTTTAGATATTTATTTATTTATTTAATACTTCAAGCACAAAAATGTACAGAGGCGGACTTAATGCCATAGGCATTTTCTACCAGTCAACCTTTAGATAAAATTAATTTTTCATAATTAACAATGCCTGTCGTACCACCGGTCTGAGTGGCTAGGTAAAACAAATACGTGTAAAAATGTGTTGTTCCGTGAGAGGACCTTCTGTACTCGTACTGTTTATTTTGTAGCCACGAGCCCGCGACGACGTGTCGGCAGAACTCAGAAGCGCTGCCACCACCCCGCGACCGACCCCGCGTTCATTACTCGGCCGCTGCGTGCAGCATAACTGTCTAATACTCTGTATTTTAATTTTAATGTTATTGAAACGTGGCTCAGATAGGTAGGTACATTAATTTATGTTTTTTTTTTATTTAAGTAGGTACTATGTTTGCGAATAGGTCCTTCCAAGCCCAAGGTGCCTCAGTGACGCGTTCCTTTGTCAGCCGGGCATTTGAGACGGGTTTTTAAATGTTATTGCTAAAACTAAACATACTTCCATAAATGTTTAATTTTACTGATAACAACCCGACAACGTGTATTTCTAATTCATTATGTTAAGCCGCCTTTATAAAAGTCGCCGCTCGCCATTCGCCATTTAGCGGGGCGCGCGGGGGCCGGCGCGGCCGGTTCGCTCGGCTTCGTGACTATTCGTGAGACGCTCGGCATCGTGTGCGCATTGTGTGACGTTGCCGGTTTGGGCAATGCTAGTACGCTAGGTACTATTCCGCGCTACTATTTTGATTTTAAACAGGAGGTTTCGAATTTATTGTCAATTAATTATTTTTTTGAATTCGGATTATTTTATGCTTATTTTCCTATGCTGATATTTTTATTTTAATCTATTAATGATGTAGATTAACGAGTTTAAGGGAACGCCCTCTGTTATTTAACATACTGTATAATTTAGAGTCATTTGTGGTCGCGAATATAACGCGGTGCCAACATAATAGGGTTTGTTTATAATTATACAGGGTGTAAGGGACAGCCCTCCACAGACTGATGCAATGATGGGGTGAATTCAGTATATCATACTAAGATGACCGGTACAAGAAATTATTTCAGGAACGTTATGGTAATCCAATAAACCTGATTTGTTTTATTTCCTCATACGCAATGTATCGCTACCGTGGCAAAACGCGCGCAGCGGGTCATCGGCTGCACTCTTACGCACGTGTTCGTTCGAAACACTTGGTTCGGTTCACAAATGGCCTTTCCTAGAACAAATCTTTTTTTTTTTTTTTCATAAAACAAAAACCTTCGGCCGGCCGCTTAGAACAATAAGTAGAGGTCGGTACCCGAAAAAAACAATGTTGTAAAACATGTGCGGCGCTTTCAATTCAACATAACAGTTTCGTTTCATATCATTCAATTCGTTGTCGTCGTTTTTTATTCAATCTAGAAACGTAAAGTACTCGTTACAAAAATCGCTAGTTTATCGTATAACACGAAACTAGTTATCCCGAAAATGAATCCTACCTCAGAATCGCTCAGGTCGTATGAGATAGGGCTCGAAGTGGCCTCCACCCAGGCGTTCGCACACTTTGGCGCGGGGCAGCTGCTGGAACGTGTTTTTCCTTTACGTAGCCCCATAAAAAAAGTCTAATGGCGTCAGGCCTGGCGATCGTGCTGGCCACGGTTTCGGTCCAAATCTGCCAAGCCAGCGATGCGGAAAGGTGGCGTCTAAATGGGAATGCACTAGGAGTGTTATGCGCAGAGGAGCACCGTCATGCTGGAACCAGATCCTTGGCAAGTGCGCAAGCGGTGCATCATCCAGGGCTTCCCATTCCACGTACAGCTCGTCACAGAGATTCTCTAGTTCTCTTTCCAGGTCATCACGGAGGCAATCGAGGTAGCGCGCTCCGTTCATGAGCGCGGGAAGAAACACATGCCCTAGGATTTTGTCACCATAAATTCCTGCCCAGACGTTTACCGACCAACGCGTTTGATGTCCGGACTCTTGGATCTCGAAGGGGTTTTGAATCAACTATTCTAAAATTCAGTCTTCAGTTTCGCCGCGAAGTGGTCTTCCGGCGCCTTCCTGATGGGGAACTATGGGCTGGTTTTCCAGCACGCGTTGATAGGCATTGGTAATCATCCGGCAGTCTAATGGATGCCGCCGGTCAGGATACCTATCAACGTAAATTCTCAGCGCTTCCCTAGCATTTCCCAGCTTCCCCGTAACACATCATCATTTCTCCATATTCACGAGCACTAAATGTAGCCATTTCTCACAAACAATAACACCACAACAAAAATAAGTCCAATAGCGTGTAACGTCACAACGCGACTGCACCAGAATGGACAGCCCGGCTTCGGTTTTGTTCTTGGGTTTAACCCGTAAACTACAGCATAATAAGACTTTTTTCGCCAACAGCCGGGCTGACGTCTTCCCATTTTGTGCAATCGCAGATGACGAGTTTGTTGAACTCTGTAGCTACTTAGCTAGGCAGAAAGTAAACAGCTGATTTTACGCGTCGTTTGTAAGAGTATTTCAACATTCAATGCTGGTTTTTTTATTTTAGCCGTATTGTTTACATAAATGGAGTGCTGCTTTCAGATAATGTAATTTTACATTGAAATAAAACAGAAAAAACTGTTTTTTTTTTTTCCTGAGAAAAATTTCGGTGGAATATGATTCAAAATAAGGAGCTGAATGCACCCAGTCAGTTTGTGGAGGGCTGTCCCTTACACCCTGTATATTATACAGCGTGTAAGGGAAACGCTTCCGAAAACGAAGACAGGTGATAGGGCTAGTGATTCTCGATACGATCCATCAAAAAATTTGGAAAAAAAAAAGAACAATTTTACCTATTTTTTTTTTTGCATTTTTCGTACACTATGCTGTGAGAACAGTTAAATTAAACCATGATTTGCGATTAAACACATTTTTTTTCTTTACAACTCTAACAAGCAATGTATTCGTAAATAAAATCATCTGACACTCGCGCATGACCTAGAGTTCAAAGTGCGCGCGCGCTCGCCGCAGACGAGCGGCCGACGACCCCAAATCCACGCGACGCGCGACGCGACGACACCTGGCAGCGGCGGGCGGGGTGCCATGTGATCCTATCCTCCTAACCTTTACTCGATCGCTTGAAGCGAATGTCTTTTCAGTTCACTTCTACCTAGTTGTGGGATATCTGGTTTCGAATTCCATTCATGCAAGGATCGTAATGATTTTCCCCTTGAACAGGGTTTCAATTTTATTTTGATCCGAATGTTCGCAAATTTTGCTTACAAATCAGAAAAATCAAGTTTACTTTTCTTAACCTTGAGACCCATACTGAGGTTTGAACCCGGGTCACCTAGTTTGAGAGAGAGGCGTCCACGGCTCCTATGCGGCGCGTGGCGGTGCGGGGCGGCGCGGCGGCGACCTTAGGCATCCTTTGTAAAGCGCCGCCGCCGCCGCCGCCAAAATAAATAAGAAGAAACATTACAGAGGCGTCAACAGTTTTAAATTGATGCACTGTGTCGTGCAATTACTGTTTTGTATGTAAGTCGATAATCGATAGTAAATAAAATAAAGTCGCGACCGCAACTTTAGCCGTGATTGACTAAAACATTTTCATCGCGTGTAGGTACAGTTTGAAGCAACTAGTGCGCGTGAATCAATTGAATTTGAACTTTATGCCAATGTAATTAGTCACACGACACGCGCTAGTTTATTGCAATATAAGTATCCTTAATTTAGTAAGTAAACCCAATCAATTTAAAGTGGATAATTAAATTAGTTCAATCTTAGAAACCCGTTAAATCTTTTAAAAAAAGTTTGATAATGAAAACAGTTTAGTAAGCTTAGCAGTTTAGTAAAGCATAAGTACAATTTCCTGACAATTAAAATTAATTGGTTTCTGATTTCATAATTATTCTTTAACATTTTCTCCTCTGTAATTTGTTGATCTTTGCACATCAAAAGACACCGCTATGGCGGCGTCCGCGCGGCTGAACCGTTTGTCAGCCGACACCTCACGCAGGCGGCATCCGCGGCATGTTTGAACTTCTTAGTACTTCTTTAGTAATCTAGTTAGTACTTAGTTAGTTCCTTTCCGACTCGGTTCGTGAGCGAATGAGCGTTACGTTACGTAAATCGATCAATATCTATTGAATCGTATTTAATACTGTTTTGTTAGTTTTCAATTTATTTATTTATTTAAACTTTTCGCACAAAAAGGTACAAAGGCGGACTTAATACCTTAGGCAGGCTTAATTTGTATTATTGTTACGTTTTTAGTGCTGTTTTATTGTGTTTTAGTTATTATTTTTTGTTATATTAAACAATGCCTGAGTCATACGTGTACAGTGCTTGTGAATACGGCAACGCTGATGAAATGCGGGGCAGAATACTGAGCATTTCTAATAAACTACGTGCAGAATGTGTTGAGGATCCTACACTAATGCCTCGTGTTCACGGGTCGACGCAGCGGCCTGGCATTGTATTGAAATGGATGGAGCGCAGTTCGAGACTTCGAGCCATACATCATAAGGTCGCAAATGATTTAGACAGGGATACAGACAGGTACTTACGTAAAATGGCTCTGTCAACTTAAATTTTTAACAGTGGGCTATTTATGCGATAAAAATTCATAATTTTGTGAAGTGTTGTAGGGGTAGGCATTTTGAAAGTGGTGTTTGTAAATTCCGTATAAATCCCGTGACTCGGCGTGACTCGGCCGTACGGAGCGCTAGGCGCCCGCGACGAAGCCCGAGCGCGCGGTCACGTGGTAGCGCGACGGTGCCTTGCGTGTCAGCGACCTCACGTGTTGTACGGTTTCCATTGCGCGTTTACGAAATATGAAGTCTTGAAAATAACCAATATAAAGCGAAAGGTTATTGTATCCGTTTGTATTTAGGTTGTATATAATCTACGTTCTGGCTTCGGAAGCGTTCTCCTTACACCCTGTATATAGTCTCTTCAAGACGAAGCCTCGTCAATTTTATAGATTAGTTTTTGTTTCCTTAGGCATCCTTTGTAAAGCGCCGCCAAATAAATAAGAAGAAACATTACAGAGGCGTCAACAGTTTTAAATTGATGCACTGTGTCGTGCAATTACTGTTTTGTATGTAAGTCGATAATCGATAGTAAATAAATAAAGTCGCGAAAGCAACTTTAGCCGTGATTGACTAAAACATTTTCATCGCGTGTAGGTAAAATTTGAAGCAACTAGTGTGCGAGAATCAATTGAATTTGAACTTTATGTCAATGTAATTAGTCACACGACGCGCGCTAGTTTATTGCAATACTGTATCTTTAATTTAGTAAGTAAACCCAATCAATTTAAAGTGGATAATTAAATTAGTTAAATCTTATTAAAAAAGTTTGATAATGAAAACAGTTTAGTAAGTTTAGCAGTTTAATAAATCATAAGTACAATTTCCTAACAATTAAAATTAATTGGTTTCTGATTTCATAATTATTCTTTAACATTTTCTCCTCTGTAATTTGTTGATCTTTGCACATCAAAAGACACCGCTATGGCGGCGTCCGCGCGGCGGCAACGTTTGTCAGCCGACACCGCACGTAGGCGGCATGTTTGATCTTCAGTACTTCTTTAGTAATCTTTATCTAGTTAGTACTTAGTTAGTTCCTTTCCGACTCGGTTCGTGAGCGAATGTGCGTTACGTTTAATCGATCGATAGCTATTGAATCGTATTTAATACTGTTTTGTTAGTTTTCAATTCATTTATTTATTTAAAGTTTTCGCACAAAAAGGTACAAAGGCGGACTTAATGCCTTAGGCAGGCTTAATTTGTGTTATTGTTACGGTTTTAGTGCAGTTTTATTGTGTTTTAGTTATTATTTTTTGTTGTATTAAACAATGCCTGAGTCATACGTGTACAATGCTTGTGAATACGGCAACGCTGATGAAATGCGGGGCAGAATACTGAGCATTTCTAATAAACTACGTGCAGAATGTGTTGAGGATCCTACACTAATGCCTCGTGTTCACGGGTCGACACAGCGGCCTGGCATTGTATTGAAATGGATGGGCGCAGTTCGAGACTTCGAGCCATACATCATAAGGTCGCAAAGGATTTAGACAGGTACTTACGTAAAATGGCTCTGTCATCTGTACTTATGATAAATCTGTAGAAGTGAAAATTCTGTACATTGAAAATATCAAAAAAAATTAATGGCAGGGGGTGTTACTAGACCGACACCGAAACCAAAAACGTGATTAAAAAAATTTTTGTCTGTCTGTCCGTTTGTTCAGGCATCACGCAAAAAGTACCGGTCCGATTACGATGAAACTTACTATAATTATTCTTTAATATCCTGGGCACCACACTGGGTACTTTTTATCCCGGAAAAGTATGCACAATAAAAAACAAACTTAATTTTACGGTTCGATCCCTAGACCCGATTACTGTACCAACCGCAAATAATAAGTTTGTCGTAGGTTACGTCACCCGCACTGTAAATGTAGTGCTGAAGGTTGAATTTGGCTTGCACCGTTCGCAGCACTCGCGCGGCCGCCACGGGTCTAAAGTATGGGTAGTATATTTGATAGTGTACGTAGTGACCGTAGGTTATTTTATAAAACTGTTAGGTAGGATTAGTCATTCGTATAGATGTTAGTTTTTAGGGATTTTGCTTATTTATTGAGTTTAGATTAGTTATCATCAGAAATAGGTTTATTTATTTAGGTAGGTATTTTATTTTGTTATTGAGTTTTTTTTTTTTAATTATTTAGGTACTTAGGTTTACTTTTATAATCTAATAAGTATAAAATTCAAAATCCTGTGATCCTGTCTGACTGATTATATCAATGCACAGCCTAAAACGCTGGTCATAGAGGCATTAAATTTGGAGAGTGTGTTTTTGTGAAGTGTATAAGGTATCCACTAAGATAGGGTTTTTCGAAATTCCACTCCTAAGAGGGTGAATGGGGGGAGGGTGAAATTTCACGCGGACGAAGTCGCGGGCAGAAGCTAGTAATTCATAATTTTGTGGAGTGTTGTAGTGGTAGGCATTTTGAAAGTGGTGTTTGTAAATCCCGTATAAATCCCGTGACTCGGCCGTACGGAGCGCTCGGCGCCCGCGACGAAGCGCGGGCGCGCGTTACGTGGTGGCGCGACGTTGCTTTGCGTGTCAGTGACCTCACGTTTTGTACGGTTTCCATTGCGCGTTTACGAAATATGAAGTCTTGAAAATAACCAATTTAAAGCGAAAGGTTATTGGTATCCGTTTGTATTTAGGTTGTATACAGCGTGTAAGGGAAACGCTTCCGAAAACGAAGACAGGTGATAGGGCTAGTGATTCTCGATACGATACCATCAAAAAATTTGGAAAAAAAAAAAGAACAATTTTACCTATTTTTTTTAGCAGTTTTCGTACACTATGCTGTGAGAACAGTTAAATTAAACCATTATTTGCGATTAAACACATTTTATTTCTTTACAACTCTAACAAGCAATGTATTCGTAAATAAAATCATCTGACGCTCGCGCATGACCTAGCGGCCGACGACCCCAAATACACGCGACGCGCGACGCGACGACAGCTGGCGGCGGCGGGCGGGGTGCCATGTGATCCTATCCTCCTAACCTTTACTCGATCGCTTGAAGCGAATGTCTTTTCAGTTCACTTCTACCTAGTTGTGGGATATCTGGTTTCGAATTCCATTCATGCAAGGATCGTAATGATTTTCCCCTTGAACAGGGTTTAAATTTTATTTTGTAAGCTTCAGACATTCGGATGAATGTCTGATGCTTACAAATCAGAAAAATCAAGTTTACGTTTCTTAACCTTGAGACCCATACCGAGGTTTGAACCCGGGTCACCTAGTTTGAGAGAGAGGCGTCCACGGCTCCTATGCGGCGCGTGGCGGTGCGGGGCGGCGCGGCGGCGACCTTAGGCATCCTTTGTAAAGCGCCGCCAAAATAGATAAGAAGAAACATTACAGAGGCGTCAACAGTTTGAAATTGATGCACTGTGTCGTGCAATTACTGCTTTGTATGTAAGTCGATAATCGATAGTAAATAAAATGAAGTCGCGACCGCAACTTCAGCCGTGATTGACTAAAACATTTTCATCGCGTGTAGGTATAGTTTGAAGCAATTAGTGCGCGTAAATCAATTGAATTTGACCTTTATGTCAATGTAATTAGTCACGCGCGCTACTTTATTGCAATAACTGTATCCTTAATTTAGTAAGTAAACCCAATCAATTTAAAGTGGATAATTAAATTAGTTTAATCTTAGAAACCCGTTAAATCTTATTAAAAAAGTTTGATAATGAAAACAGTTTAGTAAGCTTAGCAGTTTAGTAAAGCATAAGTACAATTTCCTGACAATTAAAATTAATTGGTTTCTGATTTCATAATTATTCTTTAACATTTTCTCCTCTGTAATTTGTTGATCTTTGCACATCAAAAGACACCGCTATGGCGGCGTCCGCGCGGCGGCAACGTTTGTCAGCCGACACCGCACCCAGGCGGCATCCGCGGCATGTTTGATCTTCTTAGTAATCTAGTTAGTACTTAGTTAGTTCCTTTCCGACTCGGTTCGTGAGCGAATGTGCGTTACGTTACGTAAATCGATCAATTTCTATTGGATCGTATTTACTACTGTTTTGTTAGTTTTCAATTTATTTATTTATTTAAACTTTTCGCACAAAAAGGTACAAAGGCGGATTTAATACCTTAGGCAGGCTTAATTTGTGTTATTGTTACGTTTTTAGTGCTGTTTTATTGTGTTTTAGTTATTATTTTTTGTTGTATTAAACAATGCCTGAGTCATACGTGTACAATGCTTGTGAATACGGCAACGCTGATGAAATGCGGGGCAGAATACTGAGCATTTCTAATAAACTACGTGCAGAATGTGTTGAGGATCCTACACTAATGCCTCGTGTTCACGGGTCGACACAGCGGCCCGGCATTGTATTGAAATGGATGGAGCGCAGTTCGAGACTTCGAGCCATACATCATAAAGTCGCAAATGATTTAGACAGGGATACAGACAGGTACTTACGTAAAATGGCTCTGTCAACTTTAATTTTTAACAGTGAGCTATTTATGCGATAAAAATACATAATTTTGTGAAGTATTGTAGGGTTAGGCATTTTGAAAGTGGTGTTTGTAAATTCCGTATAAATCCCGTGACTCGGCCGTACGGAGCGCTAGGCGCCCGCGACGAAGCCCGGGCGCGCGGTAACGTGGTAGCGCGACGTTGCCTTGCGTGTCAGCGACCTCACGTGTTGTACGGTTTCCATTGCCCGTTTACGAAATATGAAGTCTTGAAAATAACCAATATAAAGCGAAAGGTTATTGGTATCCGTTTGTATTTAGGTTGTATATAATCTACGTTCTGGCTTCGGAAGCGTTCTCCTTACACCCTGTATAATCTACGTTCTGGCTTCGAAAGCGTTCTCCTTACACCCTGTATTTAGGTAGAGTGTAATAAAAGTATTTACGATACGTTTTTATTGACCAAAAACGTTTGTACCTACTACCTATATGAACCTCTGTTAAGTAGGCTGTATATAACTTTTAGTGCATCCAGGTACCCTAGACCGAGACCTAGCCCTGGACCTAGCTTTCATAGTTTATAATCACAGAATACGCCTATTAATTAAGTTCATATGTGGTAAAACTGTTGTTGGATATTGGAAAATAGAAGGTCTTTCAATAAGACCTTCAGAGACGCTTCAGTACGCCCTGAAAAACCTAGAATATAATAATACAAATGTTGCATTTCGTTGGAACTAACAAATTAGCTTAAAGTCGCCGTTTACAGGGTGGAAATCGGACAGATAACTTTCGGAGAGTTTAGCCTGAAGGATAGTTTCGACAATTAATTAGCACCTTTTTCCACCTTTGCCCAGAAGTAACTTTTCAGTAATAATAGATATAGGCAACATAGATACCTCAATAGATAGGTGATTTCATACAGAATCTAATGACATGACGCCACGTTGGGGTTACCTTTTAAGATATAGGTATATAGGCCTATACCTTATAGTATGTAAACAAAGGTTGTTTTTAAGCAAAATAAAGTTAAACAACAGGAAGAAATTTCGGGTTCTCTTAACGGTATAATAGATATTTCGTAGTCGTCGGCAAGATAGTTCCTGAAGAAAAATGAAGAATCCCGAAATCGCTTCCTGAACACTTGTGAAATTCAACATAGCACATTTTATTTCAAGGAACCCTTCACGCATAAACTCTAGAAGATAACCGCAAGTCCAACGAGTCAGTACATATCCGCAAAACAGAAGAGATAATTCTACAGAATAAGTCTACAGAAATTCCTGAAATACTCCGAACCTATCGGTGCAGGACGTCACGCGCTGCGCTGCGCCAAGCGACGGGGAAATTTACAACTTCCCCTCACCCCTCGCATCCGTGGATACCGTCCGTCTGGGACTAAATCCAGGTAGTCTACATAAAGCCATACAATTATTGTGTGCCCCAAATAAATCAAAGTAAACTATGAATCAATAGCGTTACGTTAAAATATAATTATGTAAGTATAAAGAAACATCTCGTAAACCAGATAACTACGTAAATACGAGTCGATTTTAATTTAAATTAAAAATTTTAAGTCTACAATAAAAAGAAAATATGACGCTATCACATTCTCAATAAAATGTCGCATGTCGTTTTTTTATCGCAGCTAAATGCACAGTGAACTACAACCAAATTTAAATATCTACATTCATTTAATATAGATTTTTAGTACTTTCATTAAATTGGAACTGATTTAGGTTTTAAAATTATTAACGTACCTATTTTTAGAAAATTAGGCATTTTGCACCTAATGCATGGACCTATCCACTACAAAATGGCGGACCATGCACATTTAAAGTTGAGTAATTCGATAAAGAACAAAAAGAGAAAATATGAGAGTTCATTTATAGATGGACTTTAGTAACCGAACTATGAGTATATTATGGTAGGACCCGAATTTATACATTCCGTATTTTTAAATTGGATATTTACTATCTTAGTGTAGCTTTCGTTAGTAATACGAATACGACCTACTTTGCTGCAAATACTTATTATTTGTATTTTAACATGTTTAAATACACACATCAAAAGTGTCTAGGGATCAAGCATTTTTATGCGGATTTCTTGAGATTGAGATGTGGCTTTGTAATAAATTTATGATTTTATAAATTTATATGGATCTTTTTTGGTGCATTTCATAATTTGAATCAGGAACTGTGAATCAAATTCGAGTAAAAGATGAAAATCAGCTGTCAATATTTTCCCTATAAAAACATACAACGCATTGAAGACATTATTAGTGCTACTGTTTCCCTACTACTGATTAAAACCAACGTTATTATGGAGCGGCGACGTCATTTAAGCAGGGAAGAAATGCTCGAGAGCCGTGGGAATGATAGAAGCTGGTTCCCGGCAACGTACTGTGGCTTTAGCTCTGAATACAAGTCAGAGTGTTATCAGTCGACTTTGGACACGTTACCGAAGCACTGGTACCGTGGCTGAGCGCCATGGAGGACGGTATCGCTGCACCACACGGAGACAAGACCGATACATTCAAATCTTAACTCGAAGAGCTCCAACAATAACCGCCATGATGTTAGCCGTGAGGCTTCATCACTCTTCAGGGAACTTAATTAGCGACCAAACAGTCAGAAACCGCTTGCATGAAGTGAACCTTCATTCCCGAAGACCGCTACGGGTACCACCTATAGCAATGCACAATCGTAGGATTCGATATCAATGGGCTCTTGAACACAGAAATTAGGCAGAAGAACAATGGCGTTTCGTGTGCTTTTCTGATGAGTCTCGTTTTGGTATGAGACCGGATACAAGACGTATACGACACTGGAGAACCCCTGGACGCCAACAGCGATTAAAATCCTGCCAGGAAGTCCATCCTTATAGTGGTGGAACCATCATGGTATGGGCGGGTATTTGGATCGGCGGAAGAACTGAGTTGATTTGGATCAGAGGCAACCTCAACGCTCAAATTTATGCTGAGACGATTGTATCAGACGTCATCGTTCCTCTACAAGTGCAAATCGGTCCCTTATTTCAGTTAATGCATGATAATGCACGACCGCACACCGCAAGAGTTGTAAGACAGACTCTCGCCGCAGCTAACATCAATGTCCTGCCCTGGCCTGCTAAGTCGCCAGACTTGAACCCGATTGAGCATGCATGGGATATGCTACAGAGAAGAGCTCTGCCGAATATGGAGGGTATCCAGTCGCAAGAAGACCTTTTTTTGTTGTTGCAACGAACATGGGCGGCCATTCCACAGCGTGATTTGGATGAACTCATTTTGAGTATGCCAAACCGATGTTCTTGTGTTGTTAGTGTTCGCGGTAGAAACACGGATTATTAATTGTTTAAGTTACCCAATAAAATTTTAAAGAAACTGTTATTTCAGTCTTTTTTTCGAACTTTTGTGTTAGTGGTTCAAATGTCAAAAATCCCTTTATTAGGAAAATGGCAAATTTCTTTACTAATGCAAAGGTGACTTGGTTTATCGTTACTGTGACAAACGAAAACACTTTATTTGATGAATCCTTAAAGAAAATTTTAATTAATATCAATCAGGAGAAAAGTTATTGCAAAAATATATGTTGATCCCTAGACACTTTTGATGTGTGTATTTGTAAGGCAGTCCATGGTAAAACATGGATCATAATTTTTTTTATAAGTCTTTAATTTATCTTTTTTTTTTTTTTTTTTTTCCTATGGGCATCTCACCTTGAGAGGTCGTGACTACTTAACCGGGCTATCCTGTGGCTGCCTTAAGTAAAACTCAAAGCCTCCAGCCAGGGGCATAAAACTAACTACATTATGCTAAGCGACTACGCACTAAGGGCACCCCCTGTGGGGTACGAACCTCGGCTTAGGGCGTCGCTGGAGAGGGCAGCAAGAGGGGACAGGCTGGATCACAATTATATTATTTAAGCTTGATGAGGCCGGCATTTCCTATCTGACTACTCTGAGAAGAAATGCCGAAACAAACTCAGAGGTCACAGTCGGGAATTTAAAGCTACTGGCTCAGCTGCGGCGCGGGCTGGCACTGCATCGGGCAAGGGTCGGGGGGGTGAGTTTACTTGGGGACGTCGCGAGGGACCTCGTCGGCGAGGTCGGAATGTCGGTTTTTTGTTTTTGTGTACTGTACTGGTAGATTTGTTGCTCTCCTGGAGGAGAGTTATGGGGTCGTCAGGGTCGGATAGGACATGTTTTGGACGGCGGGCCTTGCTGATGTTAGAGGGAGAGTAATTGGCGGCCTGGACAACTAGAGGGTTGCGATGCTTGGCGGCGGAATCGAAGAAACGCTTTGAGAGGCGTTTCATGAACTGCTTAATAGTGGGGATTCTGAGGTCAACATGGAGGATCTCGTTGCGAACGAACCAAGGGGAACCCGTAGCCTTTCGAAGGAACCGGTTTTGAAGGGTCTGCATCCTATGGATGTTGTGGGGTTTTGCGTGCGCAAAGATTGGACAAGCATAGGTCATAATTGGTCTAATGCACGCTGTGTAAATGCGCAACTTGCACTTAAGCGACAGTTTGCTGCGTGCATTGAGAACGGAGTGGAGTCTAAAGAGAGCGAAAGCGGCTCGCGAACGAACCTTCTTTATGTGCTCTGTGAATGAGAGGTGTTTGTCTAGAATGACACCTAGGTATTTGGCTTGCTCTTCCCAAGGGATCGGCTTGCCGAACATGGTGATAGGTCGGGGGGGGATGGGGTTGTGACGCGGTCTGGAGTAAAGGACCGCTTGACTTTTGTCGGGATTGACTTCAATTCTCCACTTCCTGAACCAAGCAGCGAGTTTGTTAACTGCTGTTTGGAGAGTGTGGGATATCTGGACTAGGCTGCGGCCGGTGTAGAATATGGCTGTGTCGTCGGCGAATAGAGCCAACTGAGCCTTCTTGTTTTTGGGGATATCGCTGGTGAACAGCGTGAAGATTAGTGGGGCCAGCACCGAGCCCTGGGGGACTCCCGCTCGGATGGGGTGTGGGGAGGAGATTGCTCCTTCGACTTTATAGCGAAAGGTGCGGTTTGACAAAAAGTCCCGTAAGATGAGCACGAGACGGTCAGGCACGCCGATTTGGTATAGCTTAAATAGTAAGCCGTTGTGCCAGACTTTGTCGAAAGCTTTCGCTATGTCGAAGTATATTGCACCTGTCATGTTACCACGTAGGAACCCTGCGTGGATATGTTCGGTGATTCGATGGACTTGTTGTACGCAAGAATGTTGAGTACGAAAACCAAACTGCTCGTCGGGAATGAAACCCTTAGTTTCGGCATAATCTCTGAGTCGCTTATAAATAAGTCTCTCATAGATCTTGCCGAGGACTTTGAGCAGGCTGATGGGGCGGTAACTCGAAGGTTCCGATTTGGGTTTTCCGGGTTTTGGGATACCGATGACGGTTGCTTCTTTCCACGATTGTGGGAAAATGTTATTGCTCAAGGCACCATTGAAGATGGTGGTTAGTAGCAATATTAATTGGGCAGGGAAAAGCTGGATCACTCTGTTGGTGATTCCGTCTGAGCCGGGAGCTTTTTTGGGTTTAAGACCTTTTATGATTTCCTGCACTTCGTCTGGAGTGACGGGGGGCAGCGGATTATCGGGGTCTTCAACGGGTGGGAGGGAGGCCCTGCGTTCGACTTCTGCGTCTACCTCTGAGAGGTGAGCTTGGTCTACAGGCTGGGAGCTGGGTAAACATTGGGCTTCGAGGCTATCAGCCAGGCATTCGGCCTTGTCAATGTCGTCGAAGGCGATAGTTTTGTCATGGCGGACCAGTGGGGGCATGGTGACTATATCGCTTGACCTGAGTTTCCTCTGTAGCTCCCAGAAAGCTAGGTGGGTGGGTTCGAGATCGCTCAGCGTCTTGTCCCAGTTGACTTCACGCCACTCCGATATGCGGGTTCTCACAGATCGCTGTAAGTAGCGCATATGGGCTTTGTTCGCATCGCAGGGAAAGCTGCTGTATGCACGGACAGCCGCGTTCTTCTCGTTCAGCAGCTCACGCAAGTCGTCGGGCAACTTCCAGCGACGGTCATCCGTCGCTGAAACCTCCCTCGAGCAGTTGCTCAAGACGGACTGTACGTGATCCGCGAGAGAGTCAATCGCGGCCGTCGTGTCCGCGATAGAATTGAACTGGTCAGGAATGAAGTCTAAGTGGGGGGATGTGGTGGATTTCAGGCTTTCGCTTACTTTCCTCCAGTCCGTTACCACTTTCGTCTGGGGGGGTTGGCTTGGGTCGGGGAGACCTGTGCGGGGGGCCATTCTGATGATGACTGGTCGGTGGTCAGAGTTGAGCTCTTGTACCACTTCTATAGTGTCTAACCGTAGGTTGACGTTCTTTAGAAGTGCCACATCGAGGACGTCGGGGGTTTGACTGGGATTGTGTGGGAAGTGTGTGGGAGTCATCGGTCCGATGACATCGAAGTTCAGAATGGGGGAGAGGTCAAACAAGATTTTTCCTCTGGTAGTGATTCTGGTGCTGTTCCAGGCGGGATGTTTGGCGTTAAAGTCACCCGCTATGATGACGGCGTCACTTAAGCCAAGAAGGGTTGAGAGGTCGCCTGACAGGACTTGGGAGTTCTCTGCGGTGTTTTGGGGAGGGAGATAGGCCGACACAAGGGTGATCGGTTGATGGCCTGACATGCCTAGTCGACAGATAGACACTTCCAGTCTTGAAAGGGTGGGAGGGTCCATAGGGATGCAATATAGGTCTTTTTTATAATAAATGAGGGTACCGCCCTTATGGCAGCGAGACCTGTCGTTGCGAACTATGCGATAGTTCGCAATTTTGGGGTCCCGTTGACTGGGCTTGAGGAAGGTCTCTTGAGCGAGGAAGATGTCAATATGATGGTCGCAGAGGAAGGTGGCGATCTCATCTCTTTGGTCTTGGAAGCCGTTAGCGTTGAAAGTTGCTAACTTAAGGGATCGGGGTTTGGTTCGCGCGATGGGCCTATTATCCATTACGGGGTTTGGTGACGAAGGATTTTAATAGTTGGGTGATGTCAGGATAGGCATTGTAGATTGCCTGTATCCTGTATAGGTCGGCGCTGTTTCTGGCGGCAACAAGGCGTGAGGAACGCCATGAAGGTGCCCGAGATCACGTTGAAGGGATCTAGGGCGGAAGGGCCAACAGCGGGGGTGGGTTGGGGGACTGTTATATGGGTGGGGGGGGCAGCTGGTGCAGGCGCAGTGCTGCGGATGCGGGGGTCCATCCTATAGGCGGGGGGCTGAGCCACCACGAGAGCTGGGAAAGCTTTCTGGTGGTTCAGCAGGTTCCAAGGACTAGGCCTTTGGGGGCTCAGTCGCTCGGGGAGCTGAGGGGTTGATCCTTGGGGGGGCGCTTCCCTTCGCTGCCTAGCGTCTGCACGCTTGGCTAGCTTAGGGGAGGTCGATTTTGGGGCCTTAGGGCAGCCACGGTAGTTGGCTGGGTGGCCCGATTCGCCGCACAGCACGCAGCTGGACGGCTCGGTGCAAAGTGCCCGGTCCTTGGGGCGGGGACACTGGTCAGTGCCGTGCTCGCCCAGACACTTAACGCATCTGGGTTTCGCGTGACAGAACCTCTGCGAGTGACCATAGAGTTGGCAGCGGTGACACTGCCCGATAATGCCGCTCTTTCTCGGCTTTTCAATCTCTATGCCGGTGAGGTGGCAAAGAGCTTTAATCTTGAATATGGGGTGATGGCCCTCTGTAGGAGGGCAGACGATGAGGACCATGTCGTATGCGACCTGGCCCCTGGATCGGTGCATACGGTGCACCTCCGTGACTGGAACTCCTTGGAGTTCCAGGTCTGCCTTGATATCGGCGACTGGGATTTCTTTTGGGATCCTACGGATCACCACTCGAGTCTGGCGGTCTTCTGGGAGAGAGTAGGTGTGGAAGGACACACCTCTTTGGCGAAGAAGACTGGTGATCTCCCTGTAGTCTTTCGACGTAGGGATGGTCACTTTAATACCCTGAAGGGTAGCTTTGGCGTTTGTGAACGCTATCCTGCGCTCGGTACACCATTTGGACACTTCTGTACATTTCCCCTTATCCTGGATGAATACAGGGGGAGGGGGGGGGATTTTCCTCTGGGTGGAGGTGGAGGGTTCAGCACTTTGGCTGGGGGGAGCAGCCTTTTGGCAGGCCTGGCTCATCGGGGGGGGGGGGGGGGGGTATTGGCGATGGGCGCCGGTGAGTCGGGGATGAGGTAGAGGGGCGACAGGGCCGCCTCTACTTTGGCTGTGTGCGATGAGGAGGACAGCTTCTTCTTCCTCTTGTGGCTTCGCTTCTTTGGAGACCCCAGCGTAAAGCCGTCGTCATCCGAAGATGAAGCGTTGGTGGCTATGGAGTTTTGAGACTCCACATCCGAATCGGACTGATGGGGGCGTTTCGCCGATGTGTCCTTGGCGTCCATAGAGGACGCCGGGGAACTGGCGGAGCTGTCAAGTTCCAGCTCGAAGTTCGGTTGGGGGGGGGAGGGTTGCTGCAGTGCAGCAAACTTTTCTCCATACTTGGAGAGAAACTCGGGGTCCTTTAAGAGGACCTCCTTTACGAACGCCACAATAATGGCGTCCGACATGGTCAGAGGGGGGGGTGGGGACTTCTCCTAACTAACTCCCCGGGTGGGTGGGCCCGGGGATGTGTAACCCTCCCTGCCGGGTCGAGGCAGGGAGGTGCGTACCTAGGGTGAGCCCTAAGCTTGTTAACCTACCGCCAATCTCAATGTGCGGTAGGGCCCTATGGGTCTTGCGACCGATCCGGGCCGCTGGGGTAGACACACCCAGACGTCCCGGGTGCAGCTGAGGACAAACGGGGGTTAAATGCAATCCAGACTGCGACTAGGAGAAACCCCAAGGCCGCAGTCGGTGCCCTTCCGTCGGATGCCTTCCCCTGAAGGGTGTCGGCGGGTGTGGCGGGTCACCACCCACTTGGGTTCGTTGACACCGTTAGGTTTCCCCCAAGTACCACCGAAAACTGGTGGATTTTGCTCGTAAGGAGCCAAGAAAACAACGCGAGGCGCGAGCGTAATAGATCGACTACAAATGCGTAGCACACGTAGCCGATCTGCTACGGCGTAGCAGCACTTAGCTGTGCGGGGGCACAGCCGTAGCACCGCTACGAGAGGGCGGGGCCAGACGGCCTACGGAGAGCTGCGTAGCGGCAGTGCTACGATTGTAGCACTGCGGCGTGACCCAGTCGCGGGGCGCGCGGGGCGCGGGAGAGAGACAACGATACGGGAGCCAAGACACTTGCGTGCGCTACGGCAGCCGGGCGCGGAATGAATGATGGGCTTTAATTTACCATGTTTTACAGCAAATAAATATATTCTTATTCTTCTTTGAATAAATTCAAGTAATGATTTCCACTCAGGATTATCTTTATTACCCGACTACGGCGAAGCAAAAAGGAGGGTTATGAATTTGACCGGTATGTATGTGTGTACGTTCATCTGTTCCCTCATAACTTCAAAAGTACTTATAATAATTTGACAAATGGGGTACCTTTAGAAGCGTCTTGACCGTCCGCTAGTTATAGGCTATGTGATGTCGCACAAAATTTAACATGGCGCCCTCTAGAGGACATAAAGTAATGAAATTTAAAATAAATATTTTGGGATCATGCCTTGTGGGGTATCAAATGAAAGTGCTTAATTAGCACATTTCAAAAATATAAATATTACTGAAATAAGCCTAAACATAATTAAATATAAAATAATTTTAAAAACTAGAACCCGACTACTGAAAAGGATGAAACAAGAAAGTACCTTCCCGTGGTCGCATGCCGCTGTACTAACATATTATAAGCTATGGTAGCATGCGACCACGGGAAGGTACCTACTTTCTTGTTTCATCCTTTTCAGTAGTCGGGTTCTAGTTTTTAAACTTATTTTTAACCGACTTCCAAAAAGGAGGAGGTTATATGTTCGACTTGTATGTTCACCGATTTCTCCGTCATTTGTAGATCGATATCGAAAATTATTTTTTTGTTTGAAAGGGTATACTCCCAAGGTGGTCCCATTGTCAGCAAGTTGGAATCTGATGAGAGGATCCCATGGAAATCGAGGGAAACCCTCAACTTTTTTTGGCAAACATATAGCGATTTGGATATTTTTTAGAGTAACTTGAAGGGTATACTCCCAAGGTGGTCCCATTGTCAGCAAGTTGGAATCTGATGAGAGGATCCCATGGAAATCGAGGGAAATCCTCAAATTTTATTGGCAAACCTATAGCAATTTGGATATTTTTTAGAGTAACTTGAGCATTTGCTCTCGGAAATCATCATTTGGTAAAGTGGAGCTGATGATGAAGACTACAGACGGCCATCGGAACTAATCAATGATAAATATTTCACGGGTTGCGATTCGATTACTTTAATATGGTTGCTAAGCAATTTATGCTCGTCACAATGCGTGTGGTGGTGGAGTGGAGTTCTTCAGGTTCTTACCAGGAGAACTCCTCAAAAATTAACGTCCCAGCATCGGGAAAAGCAATATTTTGTAAAAGGTGATGAGCAGTTGACGTTAGGCTATTGTAACTTAGATAAATTACAAACTCTCTCACTAAAAAGTGAAAAATAAAAACTTTTTTACAAAAAAAAAACAACCGACTTCCAAAAAAAACTACAAAGTGATAAATAACTTTTATTTCGGAAGTCGGTGTCAATAAACGAAAATGCAGAACCAACGACACCGACTTCCGAAATAAAAGTTATTTATCACTTTGTAGTTTTTTTTGGAAGTCGGTTGTTTTTTTTTTTGTAAAAAAGTTTTTTTATTTTAGCCTTTGAACTTCCATTGCGACTGGTGTGCACAGAGCAAAGATCACGACAATCAGTTTTTTATTAATAAATCGCATTATTCCTATTATGAATATTCGACTTAAGCTTTTGGTTTTACATAATAAAGTTTCCTAATCAAAATATTGTAACAGAAAATAAGCAAAGATTTTTTAAATAGAGGGCCGATATTGAAACTATTGCTCAAATTGCAAAGTCTGAATATATTGTGTCTGAGTAACAACTTTAAGCTGTTTTATGACTTTATTGTTACCAATATAGATAAGGCCTACTGCGATGCCGCATGCTGATTGTGTTCAATAAACTATTGTTTCTAAAGCTGGCCCAAATATTCCTCGCACAGTATTATCGCTGTTCCATTGTTTTATTTTATCTCTGTCTGTAATATGATTTATGGGTACGGTGGCTACTAGGATTAGTGTTTTATTGCACTGTTTTTAAAATTTACACCCGAAGACAAATGACGCTTATTTCCAATGCCAATTTATTATAATAACCTAGAATATTAAGCTGCATTATAGTCTAGTACCTAGTATTGAGTGACTTCTTGCGCTATTTTTCAACAATACGTTTATTCAAAAGGAATCCGTATATGAATTTCAGTAACAATAATGCTCTAATAGAAGTATCTGATGTTTAGAAATGTAAATACTTAGGTAGATCTTATGTTACGATCCGATCCAGCTTGTCCCTTGCTGCCCTCCCCCAGCGACGCCCTAAGCCTCGGACACCCCCTGTGAGGTAAGGTTTCAATTTTAAACTAGATGACGTCGGAGCTCAGACCAAAAAAAAAGACAGAGGCTGTCAACAGCAAACTGAGGTAGGTTTTGTAAACATGTTTGCACTTAGTGAGGTGTAGTTTGATTGTAAATGGTTGTAAATGTCTGCGTGAGAGCGTGTATGCACAGAGCGGAGATGTAGTTTTGGCATACTTCACTGTATCGTTCTCAGCGCTCTATCTTGGTTTTTTATTTGGTCTGAGGGTTGGAGGTCGGAGCTAGACGAGAAAAACTCTTACAGATGTACAGATATATTTATTGCATAACTGTTTAAATTACGTGCATAGAGCAGTGGCGGCCCATTGGTAACGGCCCTGACTTACGAGTTGTAGGTTCAAACCCAGGCAGGCACTTTGTGTAAATAATTTCAACACCGCTCTACTCTCAAAACGGTGAAGGAAAACATCGTGAGGAAACCAGCATGTCCTAGAACAAAATAATCGATGACATGTGACATCTACCAACCCGCACTGGGCCCGCGTGCTAGATTAGAGAGGAGGCTTGTGTCCCAGTAGTGGGAACATTATAATAGGCTGATTATTCTGTGTAAATTAGGTCTTTGTACTTAATTAAGGTTGCCAACCATCCTTTTAATAACGTATCCTACTCTTTTTTCGATAAATATACTTTACACTTTTGCATAAAAATAAAGTAGGTATGCCAAAATATTTAATTTCTAATCCTTTGTGATGCGTAAATCGAAAGACTCATATGGGTAATTACTGAACTTTTTATCGATAGGTATTGACGCCACGTCAAGCTATCCGAAATTGTCAAATTTTCTCAATTACCTTTGAACCTTATGCTTTAGCGATAAAGTTGAAAATCTATTAAAGAAATTTGATAGATTGTAGTAGCTTGATGTACTTATAAGTAAAAAAGAAAACCTATCAATAAAGATAAAGAACTTTCAGAGAAAAATATACTTAAGCTTAAAACAAACCAGTTGTGAAGACAAATGGCAGCACATCAACCTACTACAATCTGTCAAATTTCTTTGATAGATTTTCAATTTTATCGCTAAAGTATAAGGTTCAAAGTTGATTGGGAAATTTTGACAGTTTCGGGTAGGTTGATGTGCTGACGTCTGTACTTATAAGTCAAAAAAGAAAACCTATCAATAAAGATAAAGAATTTTCAGAGAAAAATATACTTAAGCTTAAAACAAACCAGTTGTGAAGACAAATGGCAATATATACTTAAAGATGCTTCTGAAATAAAATATTGTAAAACTAGCTTTGAAATTTTCCAAGACAACAAAAAATTGATAGCGCTTGCTAAAAGCACCCAAAAATATATGCTTTAAGGGATAGTAACATACTTAAATAAAAAATAAAAAAAATTTCTTCCAAATACCTTTTTTTTCTTATTAAAACAATTTGATACGTTATTTTTCTCAAAAAAAGTTGGCAACCCTATACTTAATAGCTGTTGATTTGAAAAAGTTATCTATTTTAAGGTTCCTTCTTTCTTTATTGGAATAGATTATCTCCCTCCAGTTATTATTAGTAGCTTAGGTTTTGCAGTCTCCCTCCAGTTACAGCGAAGCTCTCGGCTACTCGGCTCTAGTCGCTCGTGACTAGTTAGTCTTGCGCGAACCGTCGCGGTGAGTGTTGGTCGAGCCTCATGCGTGCTGAGTTAATTGTTAGTGCTAAGTTAATTGAATAGGTACTTTTGTGTTTTTAAGTGGAAACAGTGAATTAAAAAAAAAAATCCCTTGTGTGTAGGACTATTAAAATTGTGTTCCGTTGCATAGGTTATTGTAATATAATATCTAATTAGTAACTTATTATTATTTTCGGTGTCTTTCTTAATAATGTAACTTAAATAAATATTGAGTGCTTTGGTTTCAACAATTTAAAATACTTGTGGTATAAGAAGATATTTTGTGTTCTTAGTTATTTTGTTCGGTGTGTTTAATATTAATGAAAATTAAATATAGTAAATAAATATTTGTGAGTAAAATAACTGTTTTGGTTTTAACGCCTGTGGTACAGGTATTTTGTAAAATGTAATGTGTCGTTCGAACTGTGAAAATAAAAATTTGTGTTTGTGCAATACTTGTTCGGTACTAAGTGTCTCATAAGTGAGTGAGCTGAGCAGAACCTGCTGTGTGCTGTGTGCTGTTTGCTGACCATGGTAAGTCAATACTTACTAAAATTTTAACAATAATTAATATAATAATTTAAAAAATAATATGGTTCATTCTTTCTTCTTCGTTTTGGGTTATAAAACAAAGGAATTTGGTTAAAAAGATGTTATGATTAGGTTGGTATAGTTTATTTTTTATGACTTATTATTTTTTAAATTATTATAATTATGTTTTTATTCATTGCTGTTTGCTGTTATTTCTTTAGTTTCACAACATGCAGCTGCCGACTATTTCTGTTCTGTACTCGTCGATCTATTATTTCATGTATTTTTTTTCTTTATTAGGTATTTCAGATAATTTACCTTTCTGTATGTACAGAGGCCAGCACATCAAGCTACCCCAATCTGTCAAATTTCTTTGATGGATTTTCAACTTTACCACAAAGGAATAAGGTTCATATTCAATTGGGAAAATTTGACAGATTGGGGTAGGTTGATGTGCTGGCCTCTGTACCTACTTGTTCCTGTGAAAAACAAACCTATTTTTCTTTTCTTTATAATAGACTCTTAGCAAAAATGTAATTCAATGAACTATATAATCAGCCTTTACAATTTAAAGGACTTTGTCAAATTATTTTAATTACAAAAATATTTAAATTTAAAAAAACATTGTATTCAGGTAGTCTATAAACAGCCCTACAGTGATTGTGTGCCCTAAATAAATCAAAGTAAAATATGAATTAATAGCGGTAGGTTAAAATAATTATGTATCAAGAAACAGATCTCGTAAACCAGATTAAAAAGCCTACTGAATTATTTTTTTAGCTTTTAGTACATTATCTACATCATTATTTTCATTAAAACCATTTTTTTTTCAAGTTTTTCGTTTTTATTTAAACTCTATGGTCCGCCATGCACTGTGTTCTACTTGTAAAGCTCTTTCATTTGATACCCATTACCCATATTTAAACAATTATTAAATTAAAAATATGAAATCTGGCATTTTGTGCCGGCGGCCATCTTAGATTTAGTTTTTTTCATAGTGTACAGTATTCTACTAGTCAATCCTTTTCATTTGAAATCCATATTGAGGGGTTATGAAAAAATATGTAATCCGCCATTTTGTAGCGGCGGCCATCTTGGATAGTTTCGACAATTAATTAGCACCTTTTTCCACCTTTGCCCTGAAGTAACTTTTCAGTAATAATAGATATAGGCAACATAGATACCTCAATAGATAGGTGATTTCATACAGAATCTAATGAAATGCGCCACGTTGGGGTCACCTTTTAAGATATAGCCATATAGGCCTATACCTAATAGTATGTAAACAAAGGTTGTTTTTTAAGCAAATTAAAGTTGTAAAAACAGGAAGAAAGGACATTGTTCGGCGTCCATACATCGTTTTCCTAAGAACCAGTAGGTACGTTAGTATACTTTCTGTGTTTTAAATAATGCATATATTCGATTGAAACTAAATTAAAATCATGGACACTTCTGGAAATTGTAAAAAATCCAAAACACTAGGATTTTGAGGTTAACGTTTAACGTTTATTACAATACCATTAGTAAGTAGTCATTCTTAGTAGGTCCGTATCAACCAATAACAGCCAGAAATCGATATTTAAAAAAAAAAAAATTTGTTTCCTTTGTTCACGCAAAGTTGTTAGACAGAATCAGAACAGAATACCAAGAAAATGCAATAACACAAACGAATACATACAACCAAACCAACGCAGACCGAGCACAGGTTGCAGTCACACAGACTGTCGTTACAATCAAATGTCAAAGTATCATTTATTAAATCATCGACTGTCAGTGTCGATGTTGCTCGTTTTACACAGCGCTTTCGAGAGCTGTATACTGTTTTTTTTTTTTTTTTTTTTTTAATTGAAATGGTTTCGCTCTTGACTCTAGTCTAGGTCAGAGGTGACAGAGACAGAGTCGACGATGGAGTGAGCTTACCCAGAAGAAGCCTATTCACTCTCACTTTGAAGAGATTCGGGTTGTATGCGCTCGGAAACACAGACAGTTACTGTTTGTAACTAAAAAACTTATTCATAGATCAAGCGCTGAGGGTGTTGAGTTTTGTAATTACACTGTGCTGGCCTCTGTACAAAGTGTTGGCTGAATGAGCTTAATACCCTTTGCCTATTGAAACAAAAAATAATGTCGCCGGGGAATAAGACCCAACTGAATTACTTTTTAAAATGTTTTCTAAATTATGAAGTGTCCGTTCTATTCTAATAATTGTAATGTAAATTATAATAAAAACTAGTAATTATTTTAAAGGTTTCATACGTGTTGATTCATAGGCCATATTTTACAATGTCCTTTCGAGTTCTCTTCACGGTTCGAGACACTTAAGAAATCGTTTAAACATAGATATTTCGTAGTCGTCGGCAAGATAGTTCCTGAAGAATCCCGAAATCGCTTCCTGAACACTTCCTGAACACACATTTTACATCAAGAAACCCTTCACGCATAAACTCTAGAAAATAACCGCAAGTCCAACGAGTCTTCAGTACATATCCGCAAAACATGTAGTCTACAGAAATTCCTGAAATACTCCGAACCTATCGGTGCAGGACGTCAGCGCCACGCGACGGGGAAATTTACAACTTCCCCTCACCCCTCGCATCCGTGGATACCGCCCGTCCGGGACTAGTATCCAGGTAGTCTACATAAAGCCATACAATTATTGTGTGCCCCAAATACATCAAAGTAAACTATGAATCAATAGCGTTACGTTAAAATATAATTATGTAAGTATATAGAAACAGATCCCGTAAACCAGATAACTCCGTAAATACGAGTCGATTTTAATTTACTTAAATTAAAAGTCTAAAATAAAAAGAAAATATGACGCTATCACGTTCTCAATAAAATGTCGCATGTCGTTTTTTTATCGCAGCTAAATGCACAGTGAACCTTTAAATATCTACATTCATTTAATACTTATAGAATTTTAGGACTTTACTTCAATTGGAACTGATTTAAGCTTTTAAATTATTAACGTTCCTATTTTTAGAAAATTAGGCATTTTGCACCTAATGCATGGACCTATCCACTACAAAATGGCGGACCATGCACATTTAAAGTTGAGTAATTCGATAAAGAACAAAGAGAGAAAATATGAGAGTTCATTTATAGATGGACTTTAGTAACCGAACTATGAGTATAATATGGTAGGACCTGAATTTATACATTCCGTATTTTTAAATTGGATATTTACTATCTTAGTGTAGCTTTAGTTAGTAATACGAATATGACCTACTTTGCTGCAAATACTTATTATTTGTATTTTAACATGTTTAAATATTTGTAAGGCAGTCCATGGCGAAACATGGATCATCACTTTTTTTATTAGTCTTTAAAGCAAATAAATATATTCTTATTCTTCTTATAATAAATTCAAGTAAAGATTTCCACTTAGAATTATCTTTATAACCCGACTACGGTGAAGCAAAAAGGAGGGTATGAATATGAGCGGTATGTATGTGTGTACGTTCATCTGTTCCCTCATAACTTCTAAAGTACTTATAATAATTTGACAAATGAGGTATCGTTAGAAGCGTTTTTTTTTTTTTTTTTTTTCCTATTGGCATCTCGTAGTTGACCTTGAGAGGTCGTGACTACTTAACCGGACTATCCTGTGGTTGCCTTAAGAAAAACTCAAAGCCTCCAGCCAGGGGCATAAAACTAACTACGTTAAGCTAAGCGACTACGCACTAAGGGCACCCCCTGTGGGGTACGAACCTCGGCTTAGGGCGTCGCTGGGGAGGGCAGCAAGAAGGGACAGGCTGGATCACTGTTATATTATTTAAGCTTGATGGAGCCGGCATTTCCTATCTGACTACTCTGAGAAGAAATGCCGAAACAAACTCAGAGGTCACAGTCGGGAATTTAAAACTACTGGCTCAGCTGCGGCGCGGGCTGGCACTGCATCGGGCAAGGGTCGGGGGGGTTAGAAGCGTCTTGACCGTCCGCTTGTTATAGGTTATGTGATGTCGCACTAAATTCAACATGGCGCCCTCTAGAGGACATAAAGTAATGAATTTAAAAATAAATATTTTGTGATGGTGCCTTGTGGGTTATCAAATAAAAGGGCTTAATTAGCACATTTCAAAAATATAAATATTAAGTACTGAAATAAGCCTAAAAATAACTAAATAAAAAATAAGTTTTAAAACCAAAACCCGACTACTGAAAAGGATGAAACAAGAAAGTACCTTCCCGTGGTCGCATGCCGCAGTACTAACATATTATAAGCTATGGTAGCATGCGACCACGGGAAGGTACCTACTTTTTTGTTTCATCCTTTTCAGTAGTCGGGTTTTAGTTTTAAAACTTATTTTTTATTTTAGCATTTGAACTTCCATTGCGACTGGTGTGCACAGAGCAAAGATCACGAGAATCAGTTTTTATTAATAAATCGCATTATTCCTATTATGAATATTCGACTTAAACTTTTGGTTTTACATAATAAAGTTTCCTAATCAAAATATTGTAACAGAAAATCATCAAAGATTTTTTAAATAGAGGTCCGATATTGAAACTATTGCTCAAATTGCAAACTCTGAATATATTGTGTCTGAGTAACAACTTAAGCTGTTGTTGTTGTGATTAAGGTTTCGTTTTAATTAGCAGGAATTTGGTAATTTAAAATACGTGTATGCTCTAAGACTGTTTTATTGCGACTGAATGTGGGGGGGACATGCATACGTTATTAAACGCGTAGTAATCTTATACTATAGACATAACATGCCGCCCACCAAAAGGACATAGTTCTTTTATTAATCTAATACTTTTACACAACTATAATAACTTAAATATTTACTCTAACATAAATCAATTTACTCGGTAGCAATGGGTAAAGGGCATAACTTTGAACAACATCTCTTAACTACACTGTTGCCACGTTTTATGCTGTAGACCCTCGTTATGCCATCTTGGCCAGGATGTTTGTCTACAACACGACCCAGAGAAAATTTGCCAGGCGGTAATCCATCGATTTTTATTAAGACAACATCCCCAACCTTGAATTCTTCTGCTTTCTTTAACCAAATGGGACGTTGTTGCAATCGTGTAAGGTATTCCTGTTGCCAACGTCGCCAGAAATCGCCAAGTAATTTTTGGGTGTATTGCCATCGGGACAAGGAATGAATCCTTGTATCTTTGAAATCAGGTGACGGTACAACGAGGGGAGCTTCGCCCATTAAAAAATGTCCAGGTGTTAGTGCTTCTATGCAGTCTGGATCCTTGTCATCAATAGGACACAATGGCCTAGAATTGAGACAAGCCTCAATTTGACACAGCACCGTGGTCATTTCTTCATAGGTGAGATTAGTGGTGAGCACGCGTTTCAAATGGTGTTTTACAGATTTTACACCCGCCTCCCACAAGCCTCCAAAATTTGGTGAGTATGCTGGTATGTAATGCCATTGTGTTCCTTCCAGTGCCAATGTGTTTGATATGTCACCTTCGAAGATCAGATTTGCCTCTTTCCATGCGGCCACCAATTCTTTGTTGGCCCCAACAAAATTTCGGCCCTGGTCACTCCATAAATCGCTACATTTTCCTCTTCTGGAAACAAAACGCTTGAATGCAGCGATAAAAGCTTCAGACGATAAATCGCTAACAAGCTCAAGGTGCATAGCCTTGGTTGACATGCATATAAATACACAGATGTATGCTTTCTGAGTTCTGATGCCTCTTCCTTTGGACATGCTTATTTGAAACGGGCCTGCAAAATCAACTCCGGTATGTATGAAGGCTCGAGCCGGAGTTACTCTCGCTTTAGGCAGATCACCCATCATCTGTATCCTTGATCTTGCCCTGAGTCTAGCACATACTAGACACTTGTGTATGCATGATTTTATAAGTGCTTTTCCTCGCACAACCCAATACTTTGAGCTTATGTAACTCAACATAAGTTGAACACCGCCATGCAATGTGTGCGCATGTGCATCCGCGATAATCAAAGGCACCAAATCGTTCTTGTTTCCTAATATAATAGGATGTTTAACCTGCTCCTCCAAGTTTGCGTTACGAAGTCGACCGCCCACCCTGAGGATACCATCTCCGTCAAGGTAAGGATTCAAGGCTTTAATTTTACTTTCTCCTTTTACAGCTTTATTTAATTTTAGTCTTATTATATCTTCTTTAAATTCTTCTTGTTGTACTAATTCTATGCATTTCATTAAGGACTTCTCCAATTCCTTTGTAGTAAAACCCTTTTCCGTGATTTCTAAGCTTCTTTTAAAATTTAAAAATCTTCTACAATAGGTTATCACTTTTATCAATTCTCTTAGATTATCGAATTCATTAAATTGTATCTTTAGATTTTTTTCCAGTTCTATTTTTAAATTTGCTTGTATTTCCTTTTTCTTTTCTAATTCTGTAGATATGTTTTCTTGTTTTAATCTTATTTCTGTTTCAGAGAGCCAAGCTGGACCCTTCCACCACAAATCAGACTTTTTCAGATCAATTAGTAACATGCCCCAGGACCCAATGTCTGCAGGATTGTCTTCAGATGAGACATGAAACCATCGGTTGTTGTTTACATTTTCAACTATCTCTACAACCCGGTTCGCTACAAATGTTTTCCATTTGTGGGGATCGCCAGATAACCATGCTAGGACAATGGTTGAATCTGTCCATGCATAGATGTTTGATGTAGGGATTCGC
Source organism: Gortyna flavago (assembly GCA_963669345.1). Taxonomy (NCBI): domain Eukaryota; kingdom Metazoa; phylum Arthropoda; class Insecta; order Lepidoptera; family Noctuidae; genus Gortyna; species Gortyna flavago. Next base: position 3,528,724 of record OY770155.1, on the reverse strand, counting down.
ATGGCATGTTCTATTTGCTTAAGTAACCTTGACAACAACAGCGCTCCACACAGCTCCAACCGTGGTAAGGAAACAGTTCGTAGCGGTGCCACTCTAGTCTTTGCCGCTTGCAGTTTTGTTAACACAGAGCCATCTCGCAACTTTATTCGGATATAAGCCACCGCTGCATATGCTCGCATGGAGGCGTCGCTGAAGCCATGTACTTCAATATTTTCTACATCAATACTTAATGTGCCAAGCCATCGATCAATATATACTTCTTTTACTTCTTCAAAGTCTTTCCGAAGAGTCAACCACTCGTCCTCTAGATGTTGGCTTATCCTGTCGTCCCAGCCAACTTTTTCTTGCCATAGCCTCTGTATAAGCATTTTAGCCAAGATTAAACTCGGAGCAATCCATCCCAACGGATCAAACAGTTTTTGCATGTCCGATAATATTGTTCTTTTAGTGACATTATCTGAAATCCGAGGTAAGTTTATTTTATACTGAAACTGATCTGTTCCAAGATTCCAGATCAATCCTAGGGCTTGCACCGTTCCATCCAATTTTAAATCTAAGTGTACTCGAGTTGTTCTCTTATTTGCTTCTATAGATTGCATAAACTCAGTAGAGTTGGAAGCCCATTTTGATAATATGAAGCCACCCTTTTGTAGTATATAAGAAACTTCTTGAGCTGTCTGTATGGCCTTCTCTACGGTGTCATCACCAGATATTAAATCATCCATATAGAAGTCAGCCTTAATAATACGTACAGCTTTTGGGTGATTTTGCCCTTCATCTTCAGCTACTTGATGAAGAGTTCTTACTGCTAAATGGGGTGCTGACGCTGTACCAAACGTGACGCGAAGCATACGATATTCTTTGATAGGATCTGACTCTTCCTCTCTCCACAAAAGGCGGTGATATGTATCGGCGTCTTGTTTATGTAGTAAGACTTGCAGATACATTTTTTGTATGTCACTTGCATAGCAGACGCGATATAATCTTGATCTCATAACAATATCTCTAAGGTCATCTTGCAGCTGAGGACCTACAAGCAGTTCATCGTTGAGAGACACGTTATTCGATCCTTTAGCTGAAGCATCAAACACAACGCGTGTCTTCGAGGTTTCCTTTTCGACGCGGACAACGGCGTGATGAGGTAAGTACACAGCTTTGTTTTTTTTAGTTTCCTTTTCAGGTATTTCTTCCATGTAATTTGATTCTATATATTCTTGCATGGCCTTTTGGTAGTCTTCTTTTAGCGTAGGTGCTTTTTTAAATCTTCTTTCTAGCTGTAGTAATCTATGTCTTGCTATTTCTTTTGTGTTTCCGTTAGGAGATATGGGGTTATCGGTTTTAAAAGGTAACTTTACTATGTATCTTCCTTCATTTGTTCTTGCATGAGTATCTTCATATATTGTTTCACATAGCTTTTCTTCACTTGTTAACTTTCTTTTATTTTCAGTGTTAATTTCCCAAAGAGATTTCAATAGGTTCTCTACTTCTATTTGCTGATGAAGGACCAGAAAAGATTCCTCTTGTAAATTGGTGTTGATTTCTCCAAACAAGATCCATCCCAGTTTTGTTTCTTGGGCACACGGAGACCCGGGAAGCCCCTTGATCAATTGTTGTTGCACGATTTGTGCATACTCTTTAACACCTAGAAGCAAGTCAATATGACCCGGTTTGTGATAGTTCGGGTCAGCCAAGTTGAGTCCTTCTAGGTGTGGCCAATGTGTGACAGTAACAGCTTTGGAGGGGATTCTCGTGGTCAACTGTTTACTCATAACGTATGCTTGTATGTTGATCTCGAAGCTTGTATTCCATCGAGAACCAATCCTGAGTTGCACCACGTGATCGACGTTGGTTCTTGTAGATCCCACCCCAATGATATTTCCTCTTGCTGTATGCCTGGTTAGTTTGAGCATTTGAGTCGCCTTCTCGCTGATGAATGACGCCTGCGAACCTTGGTCCACTAGCGCACGCAGAACAACAGGGTGATTATGCTCGTTCCTTGCTAAAACTGTTGCCGTGGCCAGTAGCGCTATACTTGTACTTTGTTTGGCACTGTGATGCGACGCGATCGTAGTGTTGACTATTTCTTCCTTCTCCTCTACACTGTGTTGTGATGCATTCGGTTGTTTTGAGTCCTCAGTTTGTACCGAAGCAGAATCCTTATTCCGGTGTAGCAGAGTATGATGACGTCGACTGCATATGCGACAGGTCATTTGCAATTTACATTTATATGCAGAATGGCCTGGTGCCAAACAATTAAAGCAAAGTTTGTTTGACTTAACATATTCAGATCTCTCAGCAGGTTGCAGTTTGGTGAAATCCTTACAATGGCATAAGGTGTGTTTTTCTTTACATAGCACGCATGTTCTATCTGTCGACGATGGTGACGTGGTGGCTGCAGCAGTTACAAGGTGTGACCGTTCTTTTACAGGTTTGTCACGGGTGCCCGATGTTGACATTATAAGTTCTAACGTACGGTATCTTGATTGTAGAAACTTCTTCAAATCATTCCAGGTAGGTAATTTATCTTCTTCATTTGTGCTAAGAGATTGTTCCCACTCTTTATGAGACTCAGAGTCCATTTTCTGTATCACAAGAAAAATAATTATAGGATCCCATGAGCTCGTAATTATATTTAAGTTTTGTAAGTTGTTCAAACATTCCGTTATGACGTCTAATAAATTCTTTATTTGATTTGCAGATTGAGTAGTTATTTTCTTTTGATAAAATAATTTCTTTAACACTGAATTGATAATCAATCTTTTATTCCCATACCTTGATTTGAGAACACTCCATGCTTGTTTATAATTACTTTGTGTAATTTGAATAGGCTTCAATAATGTTTCGGCCTCACCGGTAACACTGCTCTTTAAATAGTGTAACTTCTGAACATCACTGATCGCCGTGTTTTCATGTACCAATGAAATAAATAAATCCTGGAACGTAGGCCAATCTTCATAATTCCCACTAAAACTCGGTAGTTGTATCCTCGGCAGCCTAACGAGTTGATCATTATTCATATTACTTGCAAACGAATCACTTTTAGATGACGTAGATGTGTGCGCGGACGCTGCATTGATCGTCAACAAAAGGTCTTGTAAATCGGCTAATAACACAAGATATAAGTCTTCGTATATAAAGAAATCTTCGTTAACAAAGTAGTGTAAAGTTTGTTTCTGTTCTGGCGGTGTTATCTTCACTAATTGTTGATGAGTTTCCCTGAATGTTATCCAATATTGTTCTATACATTTTATTCTTGCTTCAACATAACCTTTTGTTAACCTGGCTTTAGGACATTTCTTCAAATTGACTTGTGTTTTTTGTAACAATGCAGCTGTGTCTTCTAAAACGTTAATTAACTCCGCAGTAGTACTCATCGCACCTTTTTTTACTTGCTAAATAGTATTCACTAATCACCTCTGGAATGCGGCTCGCTATTGTTCGCGTCGGCCGCCCGATATCTTCGATAACTTGTTTTTTTCCTTAATTAATCCGGCTCGAAGGACCACTATGTTGTTGTGATTAAGGTTTCGTTTTAATTAGCAGGAATTTGGTAATTTAAAATACGTGTATGCTCTAAGACTGTTTTATTGCGACTGAATGTGGGGGGGACATGCATACGTTATTAAACGCGTAGTAATCTTATACTATAGACATAACAGCTGTTTTATGACTTTATTGCTACCAATATAGATAAAACCTACTGCGATGCCGCATACTGCTTTGTGTTCAATAAACTATTGTTTCTAAAGCATTCCCAAATATTCCTCGCACAGTATTATCGCTGTTCCATTGTTTTTTATCTCTGTCTGTAATATGATTTATGGCTACGGTGAACACCTGGCTACTAGGATTAGTGTTTTATTGCACTGTTTTTAAAATTTACGCCCGAAGACAAATGACGCTTATTTCAAATGCCAATTTATTATAATAACCTAGAATATCAAGCTGAATTATAGTCTAGTACCTAGTATTGAGTGACTTCTTGCGCTATTTTTCAACAATACGTTTATTCAAAAGGAATCCGTTTGAATTTCAGTAACAATAATGCTCTAATAGAAGTATCTGATGTTTAAAAATGTAAATACTTAGGTAGATCTTATGTTACGATCCGATCCAGCCTGTCCCTTGCTGCCCTTCCCCAGCGACGGCCTAAGCCTCGGAAACCCCCTGTGAGGTAAGGTTTCAATTTTAAACTAGATGAGGTTGGAGCTCATACCAAATAAAAAACCAAGACAGAGGGCTGTCAACAGTAAAGTGAGGCCGGTTTCGTAAATATGTGTGCATTTAGTGAGGTGTAGTTTGATTGTAAATAGCAGCCCTCGCATCCGTGGATACTGTGAATAGGTAGTCTACATAAAGCCATACAATTATTGTGTGCCCCAAATAAATCAAAGTAAACTATGAATTAATAGCGTTACGTTAAAATATAATTATATAAGTATAAAAACAGATCTCGTAAACCAGCTAACTACGTAAATACGAGTCGATTTTAATATAAATTAAAAATGTTAAGTCTAAAATATAAGAAAATATGACGCTATCACATTCTCAATAAATGTCGCATGTCGTTTTTTTTATCGCAGCTAAATGCACAGTGAACTACAACCTTTAAATATCTACATTCATTTAATACTTATAGAATTTTAGGACTACTTCAATTGGAACTGATTTAAGCATTTAAATTATTAACGTACCTATTTTTAGAAAATTACGCATTTTGCACCTAATGCATGGACCTATCCACCACAAAATGGCGGACCATGCACATTTAAAGTTGAGTAATTCGATAAAGAACAAAGAGAGAAAATATGAGAGTTCATTTATAGATGGACTTCAGTAACCGAACTATGAGTATATTATGGTAGGACCCGAATTTATACATTCCGTATTTTTAAATTTGATATTTACTATCTTAGTGTAGCTTTCGTTAGTAATACGAATGCGACCTACTTTGCTGCAAATACTTATTATTTGTATTTTAACATGTTTAAATATTTGTAAGGCAGTCCATGGCGAAACATGGATCATCACTTTTTTTATAAGTCTTTAAAGCAAATAAATATATTCTTATTCTTCTTATAATAAATTCAAGTAAAGATTTCCACTCAGGATTATCTTTATTACCCGACTACGGCGAAGCAAAAAGGAGGGTTATGAATTTGACCGGTACGTATGTATACCATCATCTGTTCCCTCATAACTTCAAAAGTGCTTATAATAATTTGACAAATGAGGTATCGTTAGAAGCGTCTTGACCGTCCGCTAGTTAACGGCTATGTGATGTCGCACTAAATTTAACATGGCGCCCTCTAGCTAGAGGACATAAAGTAATGAAATTAAAAATAAATATTTTGGGATCATGCCTTGTGGGGTATCACATGAAAGTGCTTAATTAGCACATTTCAAAAATATAAATATTACTGAAATAAGCCTAAAAATAATTAAATAAAAAATAATTTTAAAAACTAGAACCCGACTACTGAAAAAGATGAAACAAGAAAGTACCTTCCCGTGGTCGCATGCTACCATAGCTTATAATATGTTAGTACAGCGGCATAGATAAGGCCTACTGCGATGCCGCATGCTGCTTTGCGTTCAATAAACTATTGTTTCTAAAGCTGGCCCAAATATTCCTCGCACAGTATTATCGCTGTTCCATTGTTTTATTTTATCTCTGTCTGTAATATGATTTATGGGTACGGTGGCTACTAGGATTAGTGTTTTATTGCACTGTTTTTAAAATTTACGCCCGAAGACAAATGACGCTTATTTCCAATGCCAATTTATTATAATAACCTAGAATTTCAAGCTACATTATAGTCTAGTACCTAGTAATGAGTGACTTCTTGCGCTATTTTTCAACAATACGTTTATTTAAAAGGAATCCGGTCAAATTTCAGTTCCAATAATGATGTTTAAAAATGTAAATACTTAGGTAAGTATTTACATTTTTAAACATCAGATACTTCTAACATAAGATAACGGTAACGGTAACATAAGGTCTACCTAGATCTTATGTTACGATCCGATCCAGCCTGTCCCTTGCTGCCCTCCCCCAGCGACGCCCTAAGCCTCGGACACCCCCTGTAAGGTAAGGTTTCAATTTTAAACTACATGAGGTCGGAGGTCAGACCAAAAAAAAGACAGAGGGCTGTCAACAGTAAAGTGAGGCAGGTTTCGTAAACATGTGTGCACTTAGTGAGGTGTAGTTTGATTGTAAATGGTTGTAAATGTCTGCGTAAGAGCGTGTATGCACAGAGTGGAGGTGTAGTTTTGGCATACTTCACTGTATCATTCTCAGCGCTCTGTCTTGGTTTTTTATTTGGTGTGAGGGTTGGAGATCGGAGCTAGACGAGAAAAACTCCAACAGATACAGATATATTTATTGCATAATTACGTACATAGAGCAATGGCGGCCCAGTGGTAACGGCCCTGACTTACGAGTTGTAAAAAAAGTTGGTAACCCTATACTTAATAGCTGTTGATTTGAAAAAGTTATCTATTTTAAGGTTCCTTCTTTCTTTATTGGAATAGATTATCTAGCTCCAGCTATTATTAGTAGCTTAGGTTTTGCAGTCTCCCTCCAGTTGCAGCGAAGGTGTACGCCTGCGCGAAGCTCTCGGCTACTCGGCTCTAGTTGCTCGTGACTAGTTAGTCTTGCGCGAACCGTCGCGGTGAGTGTTGGTCGAGCCTCATGCGTGCTGAGTTAATTGTTAGTGCTAAGTTAATTGAATAGGTACTTTTGTGTTTTTAAGTGGAAACAGTGAATTAAAAAAAAAAATCCCTTGTGTGTAGGACTATTAAAATTGTGTTCCGTTGCATAGGTTATTGTAATATAATATCTAATTAGTAACTTATTATTATTTTCGGTGTCTTTCTTAATAATGTAACTTAAATAAATATTGAGTGCTTTGGTTTCAACAATTTAAAATACTTGTGGTATAAGAAGATATTTTGTGTTCTTAGTTATTATTTTGTTCGGTGTGTTTCATATTAATGAAAATTAAATATAGTAAATAAATATTTGTGAGTAAAATAAGTGTTTTGGTTTTAACGCCTGTGGTACAGGTATTTTGTAAAATGTAATGTGCCGTTCGAACTGTGAAAATAAAAATTTGTGTTTGTGCAATACTTGTTCGGTACTAAGTGTCTTATAAGTGAGTGAGCTGAGCAGAACCTGCTGTGTGCTGTGTGCTGTTTGCTGACCCTGGTAAGTCAATACTTACTAAAATTTTAACAATAATTAATATAATAATTTAAAAAATAATAAGGTTGGTTCTTTCTTCTTCGTTTTGGGTTATGAAACAAAGGCATTTGGTTAAAAAGATGTTATGATTAGGTTGGTATAGTTTATTTTTTATGACTTATTATTTTTTAAATTATTATAATTATGTTTTTATTCATTGCTGTTTGCTGTTGTTTCTTTAGTTTCACAACATGCAGCTGCCGACTATTTCTGTTCTGTGCTCGTAGATCTCTTGTTTCATATATTTTTTAGGTATTTCAGATAATTTACCTTTCTGTATGTACCTACTTGTTTCTGTGACAAACAAACCTATTTTTATTTTTTATAATAGACTGGTAGCAAAAATTTAATTCAATGAACTGTTTTATCAGCTTTTACAATTTAAAGGACTTTGTCAAATTCTTTTAATGACTATAATATTTTAATAAAAAAAAAACATTGTATCCAGGTAATCTATATACAGCCCTACAGTGATTGTGGGCCCCAAATAAATCAAAGTAAAATATGAATTAATAGCGGTAGGTTAAAATATATAATTATGTATCAAGAAACAGATCCGGTAAACCAGATAACTACTTAAATACGAGTCGATTTTAATTTTAGTACATTATCTACTTCATTATTTTCATTAAAACCGTTTAATTTAAAAATATTTTTTTACCTTTCTTATATTTTTATCAAGTTTTTAGTTTTTATTTAAACTCTATGGTCCGCCATGCACTGTGTTCTATTTGTAAAGCTCTTTAATTTGATACCCATTACCCATATTGAAACAAAATATAAAATTAGAAATATTGAAAAAAATATGAAATCTGGCATTTTATGCCGGCGGCCATCTTAGAATTGATTTTTTTTCATAGTGTACAGTATTCTACTAGTCAATCCTTTTCATTTAATACCCATATTGAGGGGGTTGTAAAAAAAATATGTAATCCGCCATTTTGTAGCGGCGGCCATCTTGGATTTACAATGATACTGATTAAATTAAATTGAATTGTCATCAAAACTAAAGGCGTGTACCAAATATCAGATCAAACTGCCAACACGAAGGGGGTGACATTTCAAGTATTAAATTAGACCCAAATACCTAAATAAATAAATAACAAATAGGGCAACCTAAATAAAACCGGAAAGGTTTGCTAAAAGTTCATTAGAAAACCAGCGTTAGACTGCATGTGTCTGGTATTAATGCTGAAATGACCCGTTTTACCACACACTTAGTTCATTAAAAAAAAATACATTTTATAAAAAAAAAAACATCAATTTCACTTTTTTGTTTTGAAAGTATATTTCATAATTATAGGTATTTTGTGTTTTACGATCTGTGTCCAAATAAACTTTATTCTTTCTTTCAAATCGTTCAATGTTATAAGGCTAAAGGGTATTTGAATAGGTAAACTAACCCCTTCACCTTATGAAGGGGTAATTGATTAGCCGTCCACAGTCCACGGAGGAACAACTTCATAGACGCTTAAGCGTCACTATATGCTTAGTGTACGTTCACCTGCTTGCTGCTTAGTGCTTAGTGCTTACATACAGAAACTATGAAACTACGTCGACAGTGCGGCAGCGTCACTCTCGCGTCGCTGCATACAGTGTTCCTGACGCCTGCGGTCCTGCGTGTCGTACTGCATCGAATGGAGATCATGCTTGTTCCGCTAACTGCTGATTAATAGAACTCCTTCCTTTTGTGTCATGCTTCTCTTCCATGCGTACGCTAACGCTTGCATGCATGCAATACATTTCGTTTATAAAGCTTAGTCCGCCTGTCTGCACGACATATTTTGAAGCGTTTATGAGGCTAAGCCTCCGTGGACAGTAGGTACGCCTTAGTACTGTAACCCCTTCAAAAACGTAGGGTTTTTAACTTTTAAGCCGTTCAGTCTGTAACCAGAATAATAAGGGGTAAGAAAGGGTTAAGCCACACAACATATTACGAGGTTCTTAAGGGTAACCGAATGAACGGCTAACCCTTTGAGCAGGTTTACGATCCCCGGTCAAAAACCAAAGGTTTACGCAATATTCGGTTAATACTTGTAAATACAATGTTTCTATCCTAGGAAATAAAATTATTAGTGTGTAATAACATATACGGAGATTAATGTACTACGTTCAGACACAAATAGTAATTAGCATTCTCTCTCTTGCCATTACACCAGATGTCTAACCAAGAACGTTGAAAGACGGATGCTGTCAACCCGTTCACCGATTTCTCCGTCAATTAAGGACCTATTTTTAAAATGTTTTTGTGTTATTTGAAAGGGTTTACTCTCGAGGTAGTCCCATTGTCATCAAGTTTGAATCCGATGAGAGGATCCCATAGAAATCGAGGGAAACCCTCAAATTTCGAAGGCAAATCTATTAGCGATTTCGGTATTTTTTAAAGTAACTTGTACATTTGCTCTCGGAAACCACCACCGGAAAACACCAAACCACAACCAACCACCACAGTGGAACTGATGATGAAGACCACAGATGGCAACCGGAACTATTCAATAATAAGTATTTCACGGGTTGCGATTAGATTACTTTAATATGGTTGCTAAGCAATTTATGCTTGTCATAATGCGAATGGTGAAATGGAGCTGATGGTGAAATACCAGGAGTACTCAACAATTAACGTATATTGTTGCGTTTCCCTGCATCGGGAAAAGCAACATTTTGTCAAAAGCGATAAGCAAGTTGACATTAGGCTATTGTAACTTGGATAAATTATAAACAGACCAATTAAAAAGCGAGAAATAAAAACATTTTAATAAAATAATTACCCATATGAGTCTTTCGATTTACGCATCACAAAGGATTAGAAACAAAATATTTCGCATACTTTATTTATATGCAATAGTATAAAGTATATTTATCGAAAATAAAGTAGGATACGTTATCAAAAGTATGGTTGGCAACCGTAATTAAGTACCAAGACCTAATTTACACAAAATAATCAGCCTATTATAATGTTCCCACTGCTGGGACACAAGCCTCCTCTCTAATCTAGCACGCGGGCCCAGTGCGGGTTGGTAGATAATTTAAACAGTTATGCAATAAATATATCTGTTGGAGTTTTTCTCGTCTAGCTCCGATCTCCAACCCTCAGACCAAATAAAAAACCAAGACAGAGCGCTGAGAACGATAGTGAAGTATGCCAAAACTACACCTCCACTCTGTGCATACACGCCCACGCGCATACATTTAAAACCATTTACAATTAAACTACACCTCACTAAATGCACACATGTTTACGAAACCGGCCTCACTTAACTGTTGACAGCCCTCTGTCTTTATCTGTCTTTGGTTTTTATTTGGTCTGAGCTCCAACCTCATCTAGATTAAAATTGAAACCTTACCTCCAGGAGGTGTCCGAGGCTTAGAGCGTCGCTGGGGGAGGGCAGCAAGGGACAGGCTGGATCGGATCGTAACATAAGATTTACCTAAGTATTTATATTTTTAAACATCAGATACTTCTATTAGAGCATTATTGTTACTGAAATTCAAACGGATTCCTTTTGAATAAACGTATTGTCGAAAAATAGCGCAAGAAGTCACTCAATACTAGGTACTAGACTATAATGCAGCTTGATATTCTCTAGGTTATTATAATAAATTGGCATTGGAAATAAGCGTCATTTGTCTTCGGGCGTAAATTTTAAAAACAGTGTAATAAAACACTAATCCTAGTAGCCACCGTACCCATAAATCATATTACAGACAGAGATAAAAATAAAACAATGGAACAGCGATAATACTGTGCGAGGAATATTTGGGCCAGCTTTAGAAACAATAGTTTATTGAACACAATCAGCATGCGGCATCGCAGTAGACCTTATCTATACAGGGTGGCAGGGACATCGACGCGCAACCGCTTACCATGGATTCAGTACATGATTCTGGACCCCCCTGCGTTGAAATTTTTCGTCGGCTTTTTCTTAATTTTTACGTTTTTTTCAGCAATTTTTTTTATTGTAAACCGTATAAAATCATTATTTCTATCTAACCCAATGAGATTTTTAATAAAAAAATAGTAAATTCACTTATTTCACTTAAAACAGCAATGTAAATAAAACTCGAAAGGGCTACCTGATCAGCTGTTTGCAAAAGTTCATTTGCGAGGTCAACACTGGCTTAGTACCTTGACGCTATTCGTTTTCAAATGCCGACAAAGGGACCGCGGCGGCGGCGGCGGCGCGGCGGCGGCGAGCGGTCTCGTAAGAAGCTATGCGACGTATCCCAATGAATCTAACAGACGCGTCACATGAGGCATTTTAATCATCTACATAAATGAATTACCCATTTACTACTTTTATTTTAGATTCATTATGAGGATATTTATTTTTCTAATGCTTCATCGATTTAAGTAAAGAAGATTAAAAAAAAAACGTGTAGAAGTGTATTGATAGTCACGTAATTTTTCAAACTTTTTTTATTATCAACATTAATTTTAGTTTTGAATGCAATTCAACAATGTAATTTACTGTTTCATTAAAAAATAATACATCCATTTTCGCAATTAATTTCGTGAGTAGGTACCTAGGTACAACTAAATGTGTTTGTACACTCTATCATTTTGTTGATCTGTGTTCGGTGTAGGCACTGTATTCACAGAAAAAATGCAAGTACTAACTGTCGGCAGCAAGTGCGGCAAATTGAAAGAAAGATCAGCTAAGTACATTTCTTTTGATTTCGCCGATTTTATCGGATTTTTGCCAGTTCCTAGATTTCGTTGATCGTAAACGGGCGTGCTGTTTGTCGCGAATTTGTGATCTTAGCGTAGTTTTTAAAATCAAAAGTAATTTTCTTTCTCTGTGTGTGTGTGTCGTGTGTGTTTGAGAGTGACGTTCAAAATGCCTTCCAGACCTGAACAATTCTTCAGGCACCAAACCCGATGGTCGGTAAATGTGTGGGCCGGTATTTATAAAGACCGCGAGATTGGACCCATTTTTCTCCCTGAACGACTAAACGGGCCACGATATCACGAGTTCCTAAAAACAACTCTCAAGGAAATAATCGAGGAGGTGCCTGTGCTCCAGTTCCGCGAGACATGGTTCCAACACGACGGCGCGCGCGGCGCTCCCCCACACGTGACCCTTCCTGTCCGAAGCTGCCTCACCGTATCTTTTAGAGACCGGTGCATTGGAAGATTCGGTCCACAACCATGGTCAGCTCGCTCACCGGACTTGACTCCATTAGATTTTTTTCATCGGGGTTACGTCAAGGATAAGGTGTTTATGACCGAGTGCGATACCGCAGCAGAAATGAGAGATAGCATTGTGAATGTGTTTGTGACGCTGCGTGAAGAGTGTGTCCAGGATCCCACTTTTTGTCCCGTGTCCACGCTGAAACTGCGCCGCGCTCAGATCTGCGAGCGGGTTGGTGGCGGCCACTTCGAACCCTACCTACCCCCTATCTCATTAGGAATGAGCGAGATTAAGGTAAGTTCATCAATTAAACATTACTGGATCGCTAAGTTCTTATCAAGCATCTTTTTTGTTATCAATCCTCATCGGTATCGCTATTTTATGGGAATAAGCTTATTGTTATCGGTTATCAAGACTAATTAAACATGATTTTATGTGGTAGGTACTATCAATGTTGTCGTTAGGCGATATTTCGTAGGTACGTTCACGTTCGTCCGGTCGCGGCGGGCGGCGGTGGCGGCGCGGCGGCTGCGGGGCGGGCGGCCGCGCCACAGTGCCGTATGTGTGTGTAGGTTAGGCAGCGCGCGCGCGCTCGCCATCCGCGGAGCGTTTTAATCGCGTTGTTTGCAATACATTGCGCGCTCAAAAATGTAAATTTTTTTAACCGGTCATTTCCGAGATGAACGACTTTCGTAATTTAATTTATGGCATCAGGTGTAACCTTTTGACAACGTTTGCGCGTCGATGTCCCTGCCACCCTGTATTGGTAACAATAAAGTCATAAACAGCTTAAAGTTGTTATTCAGACACATATTCAGAGTTTGCAATTTGAGCAGTAGTTTCAATATCGGACCTCTAATTAAAAAATATTTACTTAAAAGTAATTTAAATTATTTTCTGTTACAATATTTTGATTAGGAAACTATATTATGTAAAACCAAAAGCATAAGTCGAATATTCATAATAGGAATAACGCGATTTATTAATTAAAAAAAAAAATAAATGCGACTGGCCTGCCAAAAATCGAACTAAAAACGAAAAAACAATTTTATTTACCTTTTTAGTCAGGGAATACAACTTGTTTTTAACTTTTTAGTTCGTTTTTTGGCAGGGCAGTCGAGTTTTTAATTTTTTCAAATTATTTATTTTTACATTTTAGTGACGTTTTATCTCATTTAGACATTTTCAGTCTTTCTAAAGTCTGATTAAATCGTTTGCACAGCCAAAGATGAAATGCTTGTTTTGCACGTACACCGCATATGGCTTGTGGCGCAGTAATAACAACCACACGGGTCGATCTCAGGTTAAGCTGCGCTTGTCGCAGTTGGTCCGTGGCTGGGTGACCATCTTTAAATATCATCTTTGCCTTGGAAAGCAAATTCTGCCGTTGCTCCCAACTGTCGAGCAACCACTCACATGGCCGCACGTTAAATTACGTGCGGTCAAAATTACCGAAGGCCAATGTAGCCGACCCATTGAGGGGCCTGTTTTAGCAGGCCACCGCATGGCCTCCGCGGCCGGGGGGCGAAGCCCCGGAACCGCTCGCCACGCCCCCTGACGGGGGCGTCGCGATCTCTCGCACTCCCAGCTGTCTGTCGATCTTTGACAGTTGTTACGGGTCGTCAGAACTTATAGGTTATTCGAAGTCACGTCGTATTCCGCCGGCCGCCATTTTTGATCGATGTTAGTATTGCAAAAAACTGTTTCAGAACGTATGCAACTGTACATAATTAGGTATTAAAACACTCATGTGACCCACATTCGTGTTTTAATACCCCTTATTATAAAACAGTTGCATAAATAATATCGGCAAATTAGCGCAAATTAGTATAGCATCTTTGATAACAGAGACGTCATGCGTCAACAGTTAAATTCCCAACATTGAATCAATGAACTGTTGATAGTTTGTGGTATGTACCTACTCCACGCGGTGCTCTATTAAAGTGTTGCTTAAAGAAAGATATGTCATAATAATGAGGCTTCATCATCTTTGAGACGCACAGAGACATCTAGCGGAGAGTTACAAACACGATTGACCACACAATCATTTTTAACCAACTTCAAAAAAGGAGGATATTATCAATTTGGTTGTTTTTTTTTTCAAGTGAAAACTTTAGGCGCGTTGGGCATTTTTGAGATAGGAAAAAATCATTGAACTGAATTGAGTTAAAGTTACCGTTACCGACACCCAGTGGCGTGCACTCCATACATGCAAATAAGCTCTGCATACCCTGTAGTCCCATACATACATGCCATATATTACTTTACTCTATGATACATGCCCATCTAAATGATAAATAACTATAATGATAAAAAAAAACATAGTAGTTTAGCTTCGCGCCATCTATAACTTTTTTTGGAACTAACTCGTTGGAGCTGCGAACATCCACCACCCGCGCAGGCAGCGCTCCCGTGAGCAAAAGCAATACTACGCCTTGCCTATTCTTCATACAACGCATCACGTGTAGTACACAGCAAAAATGTGACTGTGTGCGTCAAAATGTGTGCGCGTGTTAGAGTTTTAGAAGCATAGCTTACATTGCAAACCGTTCAAATTGAGAAGCCGTAAAAGCACCGCTTTTATTGTTGATTGCAGAGGCTCGACTTTTTTTAGTCGGATTGACCAAATGACCGACTAATTACTTCGTATTAGTTCGTAACGTAATAAATTGCAAAGTTTTTTTCGCCATATTGCTTTTCTTGGCGCTCTATGCTAGTGATTGACGAGTAATTATTTAGTAAGTCTATTGTAAAAAATGGAAAATTATGATTTTTTTGTGCATCCCCTGTCTGAAATCTCTGTGCACGCCACTGCCGACACCTCTGTTTTAAGGCGCTACCTCGAACGTCTAAAATCCTTGAAAACCTACTAAGCGAGCGAAAGTGCTACAATTACTTTTAAAACGCAAAAGAAGAGTGATTGATGGCTATAATGTGCATACGCTCGTAATAAAACGACGTATGTGCCAAAACGAATTTACTCCATTTTTAACAAAATAAATAAATTAAAGGACGATGCCAAATATCGGTTCGAATCATGTAGCGTCCGACAAACATTATTTATTAATGATGATTCATGCTTTAAAACAGTAAGAATTATACAACATAAATAAAATCTGTAGAAGTACACCGTCAAAAAGTAATTTTAAATAGTTCTTCAATTTATCAACACATTTCATAAATTTCTTATCTGCAATTTCAATTAGAAATGTTGCCAATACCAAAATAAAATAATATCGATACGAAATTACACTTGCAAATCGAAAGTTTATTTATTATTTACATATGTCGTACCTTATAATTCTTAATAAATAGTGTTTATTTATATTTTTTAATACATAATTTACAGTAATGTTATATTTAAAAATAATTTAATTCGATAATCGATACCGTTTAGAATAGTTTATTCCTAATAATATTATTATAGTACTGGCAACATTGACGGAAAATTCATTCGACATTCATCATTCGACTTACACAGGAAGATTTAATATTAATTGCTTGTGGTACTTATCAAATAAAACAAGCACAAAATTCAAAGCAGACATTTAATTCGAAAAATATATCATAATTAATAATAATGAAAGTGGGAGAGAGGAACTTGAGCAATATTGTTGTAATTTCATAGTTGGGCAAAGAACCGTAGGTTGCTGTGCACATACAATGACAATATTATGGTCCCTCGGTTGGCAAGACATCAAAAAAAGATAACCCCTCCAGCCCAGTTTTTAGACGATTTATTAATTAAATATGATGATATATTGTTTGAAGAATAATAAATTGTAAAATGTATACATGACATGTGGTTTTTTATTCCTCTAACTAAGTAGGTATTCTAAAATCATGTAGGTATGTTATATGTATATTTTTTGCTATTATATATATATATATATATATATATATACAGTATGGATTCGACATATGGGCAATAAATGAAATCACGAGTTATACTCGTCCACAGAAGTAAAACAAAATTGATTATTAAACAAAAAAAAAAAAAAAACTTAAATTTACAAACAAAATAAATATCAAATAAATTCAGTAAAAGTCAAACACTCTGTTTAGAGAATGTGGGTACAATACCTACTTACCTTGAGTACAGAATTCAAGGATTTAAGGAACAAAGTATGTTAGATCATTGACCTAGTGCTGCAATTCTACAGAGTGTTCAAATTTACTGAAAATTAAAACAATTTTTTTTTGTTTAAACTACTGGACCGATTTCGTTCATTTTTTGCAAATCGTCAGTAAACTCTTAAACAAGCATGTGATTTCATTTATTGCCCATGTTTCGAATCCATACTGTATATATATATATGTCATTAATTTAATTAATCATTAGTTTATTTCATGTTATTGTTAAAATCAGAAGTTTTAAATGGTCAACTTTAAAGAGCTATAACTTTTTTTGGTGTACTTCTAATAGAAAACTAATTATACTATCAAATTCTATAATAGTTTACCTTTTTTATGAAATATAGATCATCTTTGTCGGTTCTGGCCGAGTCTTGTAAGAAACCCTGGCATTCTCCTTTAAAGCTACTTCGAGTAAACTTTTATATGATAATTTTGTTTGTTTTAAAGTAAATTCCATTGAATAACTCTTCAGCGTTACGCCGTGATGTCGAAAAAAGTAAAAAAAATAGATAGAAATTTGCCATTTTTTTGTATCGAGAAAAATTCATTGAATCGTGTATTCCTTTTACATGATATTAGACTAAAGAGTCAAAAAAAAATTACCAAATTGTTAAATCGCTATTCCACATATTTAACAAATTACACGAAATAGAAAAAACCAAATTTTTTTCAACATATCCCCTTTTTTTTTTTTTTTTTTTTTAAGGATGGGAAATCATCCAATGACCCCTCCCGCTCTGGGTGGAGCGGAAGGGAGTGTCAGACTCTTACTGACTAAAACCCATCCGTGTTCCTTCCTTAGCCCTTTATGTTCCGGGGCAGCGGTAACCCTTTCGGACAATCCCGCTGCCCCGGCAGGCTTCGGCCCTAACGGGCCCCTCCGTGTCTGCTGACAGCTCTTTGAGGCGCGCGTGGAACACATACGCGCCGTCCGGCACGGGCCTGGTCCTGATCGGACGGCGAGCTACCCATTACTCGCCGTCCGCAGGCCCGCGCCTACGGTGGCCGGGAGTCGTCACGCGGCTCCCGACGCCCGGGGCGTCTACCGCGGCGGCTGGGACGGGCGGCCCTCTCGGCTCTCTCCCTCGCCCATCCCGCCACCTCCTTCGCTAGCATGACTGCTTCGCAGAAGGAGGTGACTGCCTCCCACTCCCTCTCGCTCCGGACCATGGTTTGAACCAGGGCCGGGCGCGAGAGGTCGCCGCCGCTGCCGATCGCCTCTACGAGGACACGGCGGTGCTCTGCCCAAGCGGGGCAGACCTCCACCGTATGCTCCACCGTGTCCTCTGGGCGATCCTCGCAGTGGTGACACCCGGGCGTTTCCTCCCGCCTGATGATGTGCAGGAACCTCCCGAAACATCCGTGTCCGGTGAGGACCTGCGTCAGGCGGTAGGTGAGGACGCCGTGACGCCTCTCTAGCCACTCCTCAAAGAGGGGCCTTACCGCCGCAACATATCCCCTTAGTTTTGGCCATTATAAAGACATCAACGCGCGGTACATTTTATTTGCGAAGAACGACCTTCAAACGTATTTATAAAATTACTATACTTTTAAAAATACACACGTAATTGTTCAAGTTTTGCTCTACTGGAAAGCCACTGTTTTGTTTTTTGCTGATTTTCAAAATTTATTTGAAAAGATTGATTGATCAGGATGCTTAATCTTGAATTTAATTCCGATAGATCGATAGACAAATGAATTGTTACGTTTCGTACTGTTGACTTCGATGCTAGCACCAAATGATTTTTAAATTGGGTGTCCATTTTGGGGAACTAAGTGGAATTGGGATTGGGCTTGGCGTGGGGTAAACGGTACTCTTGAGTGTATTTTGACAGCTGTGTATTGCGTCAATATTGCGTTGGGATAGTTTTTTGTTTGTGATTATTCCAATAAATAAAGTGTAACTTTTAAGAAATTGTTTTGCGTTTTATGTGGTTTTCTATGGATTATAAGAGTATACTATGGTACGATAAGCAGTAATATTTAGTGTTTTACGTAATTCCCATAAAAAACAACTGCAACAAAGACGAGATAAGCGTCGAATGATGCGTTATACGGACAAAGCGTTTTCTATGAATGAATACGAATTTAAAGCAAATTATAGAGTGAGCAAGGACTTTACTCCTCTTTCGTAGTACATAACAACATTGTTATCCTATCTCTATACAATAAAACTTTCTAGAACATTAAATTACTAAAATCGGACTTCGGCATGATTTCGTTATACAAAATTCTTTCTATCTCTAAAACCCGTGGACCGATTTACATAATTCAAACGGGAATATCAGTTTTAAACACAATCCTCTCATTTGATTCTAAAATCATGCAAATATTCATATAAACAAAAAACCTAATTTTCAAGTTACGTACCTATTTATTCAATAATTTTTCTTCATCTATAAGTTTCTCAAAAATTCTATATTAAATATTCCTATCAGATTCTAAAACGAAAACTAATAATAAAAACCAGTTAGAAAGCTAATTAGAACAATAAAAACACATAAATTCTAATTAGAAAATCAAAATCTTACTTAGTAAGTAATAGTCCGTATCGACTCCCACGCTATGCGCCCGGAGCGTTGATAGGGTCTAACTATCCTATATTATCACTTTTACACGTATTCTAACTTATTTAACACTTCACTGATATATAACTCAGTCAGTCATGTTCATTATTGACATACACTTTTGGCATTCGTTACTAAAATTTTTTTTTTTTATGGAAGATATCAATAAT
Organism: Gortyna flavago; assembly: GCA_963669345.1. NCBI lineage: Eukaryota > Metazoa > Arthropoda > Insecta > Lepidoptera > Noctuidae > Gortyna > Gortyna flavago. Next base: position 3,509,472 of record OY770155.1, on the reverse strand, counting down.
TATATTGACTTGCCACTTGTATGTCATTGTAGTATATTAGTTAAGGTGCCGCTGCTGCGGCTGCTGAGACCCTCAAGCGGCGCAAATACTATATCCTTATAGGCAACTACAGCTTTGAGCCGTTTGGGGTCGGAACGCTCGGGTCATGGGGCCCGAGTGCGCGTCTCCTTTTTAAGGAAATTTCTCGCCGGTTAGTCGACTCTTCATGTGACAAGAGGGCTGGGTCGTTCTTTGGTCAAAGAATTAGCATTGCCATTCAACGTGGCAATGCTGCCAGTCTTCTGGGCACATTTCCGGATGACAGCGATGCGGACAAGTACTTCGACGCCTAGGTGTCCTTCGTTTTTGTATTTATTTATATAATAAGTTAGTTAATATAATAAATTAAATAGGTGTTTAAGAATTTACAGCACTATTATTTTTTATGTTATTAAAATAAACAATTAGTTAAGTAACTTAACGGACAGTAATTATTTCTTACTAAAAAAGAAAGAAACAAACGCGAACAATATTTTTATAAACAAACTTGCATTTCGAATTCACCTCTGAAACCACTTGACTTACCTTTTTTTGTACCGGTTTATCGTTATCGTTTATCGTAACCACACTATTGCAACCCGTAACATGGCTAACTTCACGTGTAACAAAATAATCGCAGATCAATGTCAATTTAATTTCAATATTGTTTTCAAGAGTACCGAATCACGTGATTGTAAAATTAACATTGGAATCATATTGGCATCTCATTGGAATTAACACTAGTTTCAAGAGTCAGCCCCTAGATTGGTCCCATTGAAATTTTATCAAAATCGATTCAGTAGTTTGGTTTTTAAACCAAAATTACTGGTAAAAATTCAAGTAAAAGAAATTGTTTGGTGGCCAAAAATTACTTTAAGGCCCCCAGCCAGGGCTTACAAGCTAAGGATATTCGTTAAATAAGGATATTAATTTAAATGAGCTACACTAAGGGCACCCCCTGTGGGGTTCGGGCCTCGGCTTAGTGAGTCATTGAAGGGAGGGCAGCAATGGTCAGGCTGGGTCTGACTATTATTTGGGGAGTTTAAAGCTACTTGCTCAGCGTTGCGGGCTGGCTTGTCGAGCAAAGGTCGGGCGGTGCCTCCAGCCAGGGGCATGAAGTAACTATTTTGTAATAAGTGACTACGCACTAAGGGCTCCCCCTGTGGGGTACGAACCTCGGCTTTGGGCGTCGCTGGAGAGGGCAGCAAGAAAGGACAGGCTGGATCACAATTTATTATATTATTTAAGCTTGATGGGGCCGGCATTTCCTATCTGACTACTCTGAGAAGAAATGCCGAAACAAACTCAGAGGTCACAGTGGGGAGTTTAAAGCTACTGGCTCAGCTGCGGCGCGGGCTCGCACTGCATTGGGCAAGGGTCGGGGGGATCATATATTTATAGTGATGTGGAACTCGCCACGTTGTATCACCTTCCGATACCGCACCGAAGGTGCTCTTTCCACCCCACACCCGATTCGCGCCGGCGTCCCTCAGGGCTCGGTATTATCCCCACTAGCCTTCACGCTATACACTAGCGACATCCCAAAAAGTGATGTAGCCCAGTTAGCCCTTTTTGCTGACGACACGGCCATCTACTACTCTGGCAGAAGCCCCACCCGTATAGCCCTCACTCTCCAAAACTCCGCAAGAGCCTTAGGCGATTGGTTCCGGAGATGGAGAATAGAAGTCAATCCCGATAAGAGCCAGGCGGTACTCTTCTCCAGGCCAAACAGACCCCTCCCTCCCACTCCAAAACCGATCACCATGTTTGACAAGCCGATCCCTTGGGAAAAGCAAGCCAAATATTTGGAGGTCATCCTAGATCGGGGCCTGACTTTCGGTGAGCACATAAAGACGGTATGCTCGCGTGCCGCTTTCGCTCTCAGCAGGCTCCACTCCATACTGAATGCGCGCAGCAAATTGTCACTTAAGTGCAAATTGCGCATTTACACCGCGTGCATTCGGCCAATCCTGACCTACGCGTGCCCTGTGTTCGTACACATTAAACCCTACCGTCTCCATAGGATGCAGACTCTCCAAAACCGATTTCTCCGAAAGGTCACGGACGCCCCGTGGTACCTTAGGAATAACCAACTACATGTTGACCTTAAGATCCCAACAATCCAACAGGTAATGAAACGCCTCACCAAGGGCTTCTTCGATAGGGCTGAAAAACATCCCAATCCCCTGGTCTCCTCAGCCGCCCAATACGTCCCCTCCAAAATCTCCAAGATTCGCCGTCCTAGGCATACCCTCCTCATACCCGACGACCCCATCACCCTTCTCCAAGAAAGCTGTAGGGAAACCAGTAGGTACATTACGTAAAAACAAATACAAACCGCGTACCCGGCCCCGCCGTCGAGGCCCTCCGCGACGCCCCTGTAATATCACCGCCCGACCTTTGCTCGACAAGCCAGCCCGCAACGCTGAGCAAGTAGCTTTAAACTCCCCAAATAATAGTCAGACCCAGCCTGACCATTGCTGCCCTCCCCTCAATGACTCACTAAGCCGAGGCCCGAACCCCACAGGGGGTGCCCTTAGTGTAGCTCATTTAAATTAATATCCTTAGTTTGTAAGCCCTGGCTGGGGGCCTTAAAGTAATTTTTGGCCACCACAGGATAGTCCGGTTAAGCAGAAAGGCAACCTTAGCGAGTTGCAACTGCGAGTGGTCACGTCAAAAAAAACGCCACGTTGTATGGCAATGCCGATTCTGATTTAAAAAACTCTGATTTAAACACTGATTTAAAAGACTCGCGATACTATACGTTGTAGTAAGAGCGCGTGTGTAGCGGTGCTCCCACTACTTGCGCCCTAGACGTAGATAGTGTCTACTTGCTGACAGTTCCTATTTTTTTTTTTTTGTCAAAACAAACGACGTTACATTAGATATACACTTATCAGTAAGGTACTATAAAACAAAATCAATGTAATAACCAAAACATTTTCCACATATTAAATATTACATATTGCTCTTCAGCTTGTTTGTTACTGCGGTCTTCTACAATCACTTTTAGGTAGAATTTGTTTCCATTTAATAGTAACTTATGCAATGATAATGTATGAAAGAGTATACTGATCTAAATTTACGGCTTTCTTCTTTATATATCAGCTATTTCTACGAGCAGTACGAGTAGAGAGTATTTTATTACTTTTCAAAGGAGAGTACCACCAACCAAACCTCTGTTTGTTTCTGTGGCATTTTACCGTCGAGTATGACGGAATCCAACAGTTTCTGAAGAGCCTTAAAAAAAATGGGTTTCCAGTGTTCCACCGTGATTCCGTCATCATCGCCTTGTTGTTGAGTCCAGGGGGCCTAAAAAAGCAACTTTGGCAGAATCGTAAACACACACGGTTGGCGCAGTGGTTGAGCGATTGTCGAGCGGTGTTTTATCTATATAATAAGTATGTATTTACAAAAAAAAAAAAAAAAACTAGTTTATCAGCCATCTCGTTACCATAACACAAGCATTAGGTTGCTTAGCTTGGGACTAAATGGCATATTGTGAAATGTCCAAGGATATTTATTATTATTATAAAACAATTCATATCACGCAATTCATCTGCTTGACAGTTTCACACTTTTAATTATATCCCTGAAGGGTTAGGCAGAGGTGTACCTATAGCATTTTACGAATCTCCATACAAAACTGTCATACAGTTGAAATTGCGTGATATGAATTGTTTCATGATTCCGCCAAAGTTGCCTTTTTAGGCGGGCCTGCTATAAAATGGGGACCCATCCTCGGAACGACCGCGGCCGGCATGGCTTTCGCCTTTGTCTGTAAGCATCAGGTCTGATGCAAACAATCATACTTGGTGTAGGAGTTTTTTTTTTTACGTTAGTAGTTAAGTACTTAAAAATCCGTTTAAATAGAAGTAGAGTGGTAATGTATGCCTAGTTTCATTGTATGTCTAGTTTCTACATAAAATAAAGCGAAACGTTAACAGAAATCTGTAAATAATTATGATGATATTCATACGCGATCAGCCATTCAAGTACGCGGAAAGCTCTGATTGGCTGAGAGCAGCGACCTTGTGTAGCCGCAGCTATAAAAAGCGCGCGCCGGTTTATCTCATATTATAACTAATGTCGGAGTCGGAGTCGGGAGTCGGGCAGTCGGGCAGGAATTTTTTCTCGTATGAACGCTTGAAAGTTTTCACTAACACGTATCTAATAAAATAAACAAAAAGAATGGTTAACGGCCCTTAGTGCGACGTAGTGTTGCAGTTTCGGATAGGTCATGAAGCTGACGATGCGGGTGTGCGAATTCGGGGAGCGTGAGGTGGTCGTTCAGCCGGTGGCGGTGTTTTATTTTGAAGACTGCGTACGAAGCGTAGGTCGGGTCGTGTTCAAAACGTTATTTTCTCTATAAAAGTGATAGTTGGTGCCGATAAACGTCGACGCGTCAACTAGGAGGATATCGAGCTTGTGTGGTAACAGGACTCCGTCGATATCACACAGTCTCGCGAAGGTATTATCGACCTAAAAGTGAAGCGTCGTAAAACACCGCGAGCCGCCGAACCGCTAAGGACGGACGACTCCGTCCAGGACGTGCAACCTAAATAATATAGTGATAATATATTAAAAGACGAGAGTGTTGACAGTGTACAGCTAGCTAGATTGGTACAATCGCATCAGAAAGCGTATTAAACAATGTACCTACCTACACGTAATTAATAGACCTCGTACTCGGGCGCGGGCGCGGGCGCGCCTGCTGTACCCCGTCGTCCGTCCGTGCGCGGCTCTATACTCTCAGTTCAGTTCACACAGCAAGAGTCTTGTAAGTAAGTAAGTAAGTAAGTAAGTAAGTAGGCCGCCTGTGATACAGCTACGTAGATAGTAGGTATTTGATAATGAAATGATACGCGAAATAATATATAACAAACAAACCTCATTAGATGCGAGAGCGAAGTTGCAATGATAATCAAACGAATAGGTAGGTAGATGTTCTACACAACAAACATCAAACGTAAGTAGGTAAGTATTGAATATTATGGTCTAATCTTTATTTGTCAAATCCAGTATATACACACCTCAGTGGGGCGGCGGCGATGGGCTTTTTACGCGTAGAACAAACGTCAACTTAGCGCGTGTAGTATGTACCTAGTTACGTACATAAGCAAGGGCATTGGAGGTAAACTCCCTAACAAACTGTATGTATGTATGTCCGATGGTGGTACATCTGAGTAGTAAGTAAGTAAGTAGGTAGGTAGGTAGGTAGGTAGGTAGGTGGTTGGTTGGTACGTTTTTCAGACAATTCCAGTAAAGAAACATATTTAATAGTATCGAATCATATGCGGCCCTGAAAAGGGCCTTTTTTTTTTTTAAGTGCGCGTCTATATACGCATGGTCGAACTGTATGATTATGTTCACAACAAACACAACACACACACGTCCACCACACGGTATGCAGAGCTGGTTGCGCAGGCAACACGTACACGCGGGGAATGCAGCAGGTGTTTAACCGCCGAAACCGTACAGGGTGCGACCCTGGCGCTTCAGAGCGTAGACGACGTCCATGGCGGTGACGGTCTTCCTCTTGGCGTGCTCGGTGTAAGTGACAGCGTCGCGAATGACGTTCTCTAGGAACACTTTAAGCACACCGCGAGTCTCTTCGTAGATCAAACCGGAGATACGTTTCACGCCGCCTCTGCGAGCCAGACGACGGATGGCGGGCTTCGTGATACCTTGGATGTTATCACGAAGTACCTTCCTGTGACGCTTGGCTCCTCCTTTTCCCAGACCCTTTCCTCCCTTACCGCGACCGGTCATCTTCTTTAAAGTGGGGTTTCAAAAATCACTATGATAATATAATTAATAATAACAGCACGGGTGCGCGCACACGAACGACGCGAGCGAGCGACTGGTGAAGAGTAATTTTTTAACAGCCCGATTCGTCATATATTTATACCGTACGCGGAGCTCAGCGGGTGGGTGAACAGAAACGGGTGGTGCGCGGGGCGAGGCGAGCCGACGCTCGTCGCTGGTTGGTCGGTTGGAGGATGTCTCTCACTCAGTTGTTTCGTAAAACAGAACTTATGTTCTTAGGTTATCCAAACAAAATTTTTAGTTCCACTATTAACCTTTAATCGCGTTATTACTCTGGTATTTTGTCGTAAGTACTTATACGACTCTGGCGAAATGGACACGAATATATTTATTTTGTCGGATTAATCCGGCGTAAGCGGTTAAAAGGCTAAGTACCCAAGTAGTGTACTCCAAAAAAAAAAAAAAATATACCGCCGTAACAACTCTATGTAAAGTATACTCGATAGTTAGGTAAATCAAATGCATAATTATTATGTATAGACTATTCCCTTCATAATAAAATTATTATTCTGATATATAAATAATGTACTTACTTAAGCAAGCAAGCAAGCAAGCAAGCAAGCAAGCAAGCACGTACGTACTGTGTGTCCCTAGTACACCAAAGTATGTTTTGAAGTAGGTATGTAAGTAAGTAATAAAAAAAAAAAAATAATAATAATAATAATAATAATAATTGGTAGGTTTTTGTTGCTTATGTAGTAACGTTTTTTGTGACGTCTGTTATAAAGAAACATTTAATAATCTGATACATATGTGGCCCTGAAAAGGGCCTTTTATGTTAACGCACAGCCACAGCCACAGAAACGGTGCACTGCCCGAAGGCAGTGTCAACGTGTCGTAGGGCGATGTGTGTATTGTGTGACGTCAGCAGTTTAAGCGCGTTCGCCTCTGATCCTGCGCGCCAACTGGATGTCCTTGGGCATGATGGTGACGCGCTTCGCGTGAATCGCGCACAAGTTGGTGTCTTCGAAGAGACCGACGAGGTAAGCTTCGCTAGCCTCCTGCAGCGCCATAACAGCGGAGCTCTGGAAACGGAGATCGGTCTTGAAGTCCTGTGCGATCTCACGCACGAGACGCTGGAACGGAAGCTTGCGGATCAGAAGTTCGGTACTCTTCTGGTAGCGACGAATCTCACGGAGGGCCACAGTGCCGGGCCTGTAGCGATGGGGTTTCTTAACGCCGCCGGTGGCCGGTGCGCTCTTGCGCGCAGCCTTGGTGGCGAGCTGTTTCCTCGGGGCCTTACCACCGGTGGATTTACGAGCGGTCTGCTTAGTACGCGCCATTGTAAACACGGAACGAGATGGAAATAATAAAAATCAACTGAAAATACTATAGATACACGCAACGGACGCACGCGGACCTATACACTTCGAACGTACGAGAGAGAATAAAAACCAGCCGTGCGCGTTCCGAGTATTTATACAGAAGCAACGTAAGCGAGCGTGGCGGGCGGCGCGCCATCTTTAGTACAACGAGCTAACTAAAATATTTTGTTTATAATAATTTTATGTTATTTAATATTTTAAAAACCTACATAAAATTGTGACTGCATCAATTTTATGAAAACGACACACCAATCTAACGATAAGACACTACGTTAAGTATAAGTTATTATTAAATAATAAATTATGTTTTGTGTGTTATGTGGAACTTCAGAACAGTCTCACACTCATGCACTTACTTACTTACTTACTTACTGTGCATGTTGTTGATGCATGCATTTGCAAAGTTTGTTACTTAGATGTGTTCATTTTTCAATTCGTCATTATGATACAAATTTACTTAAGATAGGTAGGTACATAATAAATAACGTAGTTACCTATTTATGTGTACGTACGCCGGAGCCGTACTGTCAAAGCGGTAAGTGTGGTTGGTTGGTACGTAGGTAGGTAGGTAGGTAGGTAGGTAGGTAGGTAGGTAGGTAGGTAGGTAGGTAGGTAGGTAGGTTTAGTTATAGTAACGTTTTGACTGTGTTCAAGTTTAAAGAAACGTGAATTTATCACATGAACATATTTGTGGCCCTGAAAAGGGCCTTTTGTTTTTACTCCTGCCATCCCACGGTGTGCGTGCGTGCGCGTCCAGACGTTTTTCGTGGTTTGCTCGTAGCACGTGCATCATGCGCGTCTCGTAAACTGTACACACATGACACACATACAGCACAGGTAGGGGTGTGTACCTATGTGTGTGTATGTATGTATGCACAATACGATGACACAATTAACACGCACCACAGTCAACAAGACACACGAACAAGCGCACTGGGTTTAACACTGTACACAGACACGAGGCGGCGTTGAGACGGAGCGTCGGCGGCGGCTCTTGTTAGCCGCCTACCGACCGACCGCTCACTTGGAGCTGGTGTATTTGGTGACGGCCTTGGTGCCTTCACTGACGGCGTGCTTGGCGAGCTCGCCGGGCAGCAGGAGCCTGACGGACGTCTGCACCTCCCTGGACGTGATGGTCGATCTCTTGTTGTAGTGGGCGAGACGGGAAGCTTCGGCGGCGATACGCTCGAAGATGTCGTTCACGAACGAGTTCATGATAGACATGGCCTTGCTGGAGATACCGGTGTCGGGGTGCACCTGCTTCAACACTTTGTAGATGTAGATGGCGTAACTCTCCTTCCTCTTGTGCTTCTTCTTCTTCTTGTCGGTCTTAGAGATGTTCTTCTGGGCTTTGCCAGACTTCTTGGCGGCTTTACCACTTGTCTTGGGCGGCATTATGAAATTTGTCGAGTACACGTGCTACCGAAACGGAGTTCAGTCGCAGTATAAAACCAATCGCGCGGTTAACAGTTGTATTTATATGGGCGCTCGCGGCTCGTAGTCGCGGCAAGCGGTGAGAAATTCGACGCAGCGACGGACCAATCACAACGCTCCTGAGCCAGAGTGTAGATCGAACGCGGGGAGAGGGGATGCCCGGGAGGGAGGCGAAGGGAGCGGGGTGACGATTGTGTTCGTTCGTAATTAAAAACAAAATTCAAGAAAACAACGTACTTATTCTAGTCTAGGTTAATAATATATATATATATATATATATATATATATATATATATATATATATATAAATGACTGACTGACTGACTGACTGACTAACTTAGATACTTACCTAAAATTACTTTCATACATTAATGCATTTGAATGAGATTTAATAACATATGCTACAACAGTTTGTTGTTCTGTGTTGTTTCATTATGTAGGTACATAAACAACATTATCTATTCTATAGTGATGATGACTGTATGAAACACCATTTTAAAAGCATTTTGTACTGCTCATAATTATTACACACTGTGTGTACCTACATATAATTAAATTCATCATTCATATTATAGTTTCTAAATCACCTTCCTCCCTTACAATTATTTATTTACTTGTAGTAATTATGTAAAGCGAGTGGGCGAGGGAGGTAGGTAGGTAGGTAGGTAGGTAAGTACGTTTTTGTTTGACGACAACACCGTTAAAGAAACTGTCTTTGTTATATATTTGACGAATCATATTGTGGCCCTGAAAAGGGCCTTTTATTTTGAATGCATACGAGCGGAGAGCATCGCGCGCAACCGACATAATAGATTTATGGATATATAATAATATAGGCATAAATATTATATCGAAGTACGCGTGCGGGGCCACTCGCACGAAGCACCACGTTCAGAAACGTCGCGGCGCCACGTTTAAGCCTTCTTCTCGGTCTTCTTGGGCAGTAGCACGGCCTGGATGTTCGGCAGCACACCACCTTGAGCGATCGTCACACCGGAGAGTAGCTTGTTCAACTCCTCGTCGTTGCGGATGGCCAATTGTAGATGACGCGGGATGATCCTGGTCTTCTTGTTGTCTCTCGCGGCGTTGCCGGCCAACTCGAGGACCTCAGCAGCCAGATACTCCATCACGGCGGCCAAGTAGACGGGAGCGCCGGCACCCACGCGCTCGGCGTAGTTTCCGTTACGCAGCAGCCTGTGAATACGACCCACAGGGAACTGGAGACCAGCACGGTTGGAACGGGACTTTGCCTTTCCCTTCACCTTGCCACCTTTACCGCGACCAGACATAATTGAAGGATTTGTTTTATATAACAACTCTCACGAAAACAACGAAACACGCGTACAACAGTGCGCGCGCCGAAAGAATCTAGTTATAAATGCCAGTTTTGCCCGAAGTCGCTCAATTTATATGCGCACCGCGTAGCTGTGTCAGTGGGAGGGGTACACAGAAAACGAAACTTATTCACAAAACGCGCAAGCGCGCGCTCGCGTTCTTCACGAGTACACACACTGACTGCACACTGGGGTGGGTAGAGAATTAGCAGAATTTTTTATTTTTTTGTTTTTGAATATTCAAACTTATTTCGTACTAGCTAGAGTAACCTAAACCATTAATATTACATTAATTTCCTTGTTTTCCCTAGGAATCCTTTTCCATAGTTTGACTGTAAGCTAAGCTTCCTCAACTCAATGAAAAATGTGCGAATGGAGATGGGAAATTGTATTCACGTATGCGAGAGCTTTAGGTAGGTACAAGTAAGTAAGTAAGTAAGTAAGTAAGTAAGTAAGTAAGTAAGTAAGTAAGTAAGTAAGTAAGTAAGTAAGTAGGTAAGTAAGTAAGTAAGTAAGTAAGTAAGTAAGTAAGTAAGTAAGTAAGTAAGTAAGTAAGTAAGTAAGTAAGTAAGTAAGTAAGTAAGTAAGTAAGTAAGTAAGTAAGTAAGTAAGTAAGTAAGTAAGTAAGTAAGTAAGTAAGTAAGTAAGTAAGTAAGTAAGTAAGTATGTATGTATGTATGTATGTATGTATGTTTGTATGTATGTATGTATGTATGTTTTATGTATATCTTTCTATTTCCTACGTACCTAGATTATTTTGCGAGTTATTTCGTGTATGTATAGGTATACCCCTACGTGCCTATGTTATTATTAATTTACCAACGTTTTGACTCGTCTGTGTTACAGAAACGAATATTGCTCATATTCATGATAGTATTGTTAGCCCTGAAAAGGGCTTTTTGGTGTGGTGAGCGCATGCACGCGCGCTAAGCATCTCGGTGCCGCCGCCGTCCGTGGTTTCTTCAGTCGCTTGTTGCAGAGTTCTGATGAATCGTTGGTTGGTCGGTCGGTCGGTCGGACGGACGAGCTCGAGACACGTCGAGCGCGTTTCGCACCCTCCTTCCCGAGGACGATAGACGCGTACGTACTGCGTGCGCGCGGTTGGACGATGATGAAAACAAACGCACAAAGCACGCGCGCGCCTCTCTCTACTACAGTGATAAACACACACGCAGTAGGTAAGACGCGCACGCACATTTGTCACTATCACTGATCAGCTGCTGCTGTCGTTGTTGTTGTTGTTGTTGTTTCACTAGTAGTTGTAGTAGCGTGTATTTATGGTGGTCTGGTCAGCCGACTCTGCGCTGCGCTGCGCTGTCGTCGTCGTCGTCGTCGCCGTCGCCGGTGTAACGCGAATGCGACCGTGGCTTACTTCTTAGCGGCGGACGCTTTCTTGGCTGCCGGCTTTGACTTGGGTGTAGCCGCGGCCTTCTTCGGTTTAGGCGCTTTAGGTTTTTTGGTTGGCGGCTTCGCTGTCTTCTTAGCTTTGGGAGCGGCACCTCCCTTGGCCTTAGCGGGGGCGGCGGCCTTCTTGGGTGTAGGCTTCTTCTTAGCGGCGGCGGCCTTCTTGTCCTTGGCGGCGGCGGCGGCGGCGGCCGATGCTTTGGACTTTGAAGGCGAGCCGGAGGCGGCAGAGGCGGCCGCGGCGGCGGCTGCTGCCTTCTTGGTCTTGGCGCCGGCCGCAGAGGCGGTCGCCTTCTTGGCCTTCGCGGCTGCGGCGGCGGCGGCGGCGGGCGCCTTGCCGGCGGCCTTGCCAGCTGCGCCGGCGGGTTTCTTGGCCGCGGCCGATTTCGACTCGAGCTTGAAGGAACCGGAGGCACCCTTGCCCTTGGTCTGGATCAGTGCGCCAGATTCGACGGCGCTCTTCAGGTATTTCCTAATGAACGGAGCCAATTTCTCCGCGTCGACCTTGTACTGCGCGGCGATGTACTTCTTGATCGCCTGCAGGGAAGATCCGCTGCGCTCTTTCATCTCCTTGATGGCGCTGGTGACCATCTCAGATGTTTTGGGATGGGTAGGCTTCGCCTTCGGTTTCTTCGCGGCACCGGCGCCGCCGGCCTGTCTCGCCTGCTTCTTCGCTGGTGTAGCGGGCGCGGGAGCCTCTGTAGCAACTGCGGTGTCTGCCATTTTATTTATTATTAGCACACTGTTAATAAACTGAATGAAATAGTAATAATATAAGAGAGAGAGAGACTTAGATGTCGCCACTTATAGGTTTCACGAGTTTCGTACACGTGCGCCTAAGCACGACGAAACTTTACCGTAACGAGCGCCGTGATGTCGCGGGACGTTTTCTCGTATGAACGCTTGAAAGTTTTCACTAACACGTATCTAATAAAATAAACAAAAAGAATGGTTAACGGCCCTTAGTGCGACGTAGTGTTGCAGTTTCGGATAGGTCATGAAGCTGACGATGCGGGTGTGCGAATTCGGGGAGCGTGAGGTGGTCGTTCAGCCGGTGGCGGTGTTTTATTTTGAAGACTGCGTACGAAGCGTAGGTCGGGTCGTGTTCAAAACGTTATTTTCTCTATAAAAGTGATAGTTGGTGCCGATAAACGTCGACGCGTCAACTAGGAGGATATCGAGCTTGTGTGGTAACAGGACTCCGTCGATATCACACAGTCTCGCGAAGGTATTATCGACCTAAAAGTGAAGCGTCGTAAAACACCGCGAGCCGCCGAACCGCTAAGGACGGACGACTCCGTCCAGGACGTGCAACCTAAATAATATAGTGATAATATATTAAAAGACGAGAGTGTTGACAGTGTACAGCTAGCTAGATTGGTACAATCGCATCAGAAAGCGTATTAAACAATGTACCTACCTACACGTAATTAATAGACCTCGTACTCGGGCGCGGGCGCGGGCGCGCCTGCTGTACCCCGTCGTCCGTCCGTGCGCGGCTCTATACTCTCAGTTCAGTTCACACAGCAAGAGTCTTGTAAGTAAGTAAGTAAGTAAGTAAGTAAGTAGGCCGCCTGTGATACAGCTACGTAGATAGTAGGTATTTGATAATGAAATGATACGCGAAATAATATATAACAAACAAACCTCATTAGATGCGAGAGCGAAGTTGCAATGATAATCAAACGAATAGGTAGGTAGATGTTCTACACAACAAACATCAAACGTAAGTAGGTAAGTATTGAATATTATGGTCTAATCTTTATTTGTCAAATCCAGTATATACACACCTCAGTGGGGCGGCGGCGATGGGCTTTTTACGCGTAGAACAAACGTCAACTTAGCGCGTGTAGTATGTACCTAGTTACGTACATAAGCAAGGGCATTGGAGGTAAACTCCCTAACAAACTGTATGTATGTATGTCCGATGGTGGTACATCTGAGTAGTAAGTAAGTAAGTAGGTAGGTAGGTAGGTAGGTAGGTAGGTGGTTGGTTGGTACGTTTTTCAGACAATTCCAGTAAAGAAACATATTTAATAGTATCGAATCATATGCGGCCCTGAAAAGGGCCTTTTTTTTTTTTAAGTGCGCGTCTATATACGCATGGTCGAACTGTATGATTATGTTCACAACAAACACAACACACACACGTCCACCACACGGTATGCAGAGCTGGTTGCGCAGGCAACACGTACACGCGGGGAATGCAGCAGGTGTTTAACCGCCGAAACCGTACAGGGTGCGACCCTGGCGCTTCAGAGCGTAGACGACGTCCATGGCGGTGACGGTCTTCCTCTTGGCGTGCTCGGTGTAAGTGACAGCGTCGCGAATGACGTTCTCTAGGAACACTTTAAGCACACCGCGAGTCTCTTCGTAGATCAAACCGGAGATACGTTTCACGCCGCCTCTGCGAGCCAGACGACGGATGGCGGGCTTCGTGATACCTTGGATGTTATCACGAAGTACCTTCCTGTGACGCTTGGCTCCTCCTTTTCCCAGACCCTTTCCTCCCTTACCGCGACCGGTCATCTTCTTTAAAGTGGGGTTTCAAAAATCACTATGATAATATAATTAATAATAACAGCACGGGTGCGCGCACACGAACGACGCGAGCGAGCGACTGGTGAAGAGTAATTTTTTAACAGCTTTTTTTTTTTTTTTTTTTTTTTTTACTATGGCATCTCGCAGTTCATCCTTTATGAGGATGGCTACTGCTTAACCGGACTTTCCTGTGGATGCCTCGAATTAAGGCCTCCAGCCAGGGCATACAATAACTTAAAAACTAAGCGACAGCGCTAAGGGTAACCCCCTGCGGGGTTCGGACCTCGGCTCAGGGCGTCGCTGGAAGAGGACAGCAAGGGACAGGCTGGATCGGTATTATTATTGGTGTTTAGGGGCGAATTTAAAACTACAGGCTCAGCTGCGCGGGCTGGCTCGAGCAAGGGTCGGGGGGGGCACGGTGATGGTGCGGGGCGTCGCGACGGGCCTCGGCGGCGAGGACGGAAGGACGGATGTCTGAGCTTGTTTTTGTGTTGTCGACTGAGAGTACTCGTGGCCTTACTGCTCTCCTGGAGGAGGGTAGTGGCGTCGTCGGGGATGGTGAGGGTATGCCTTGGTCGGCGAATCCTACTTATGCGGGAGGGAGTGTATCGGGAGGCCGCCGCAATCAGGGGATTGGGGTGCTTTATGGCAGAGTCGAAGAAGCGCTTGGAAAGGCGTTTCATGAACTGCTGGATGGTGGGGAGTCTGAGATCTAGATGCAGATTCACATTTCGGACATAGAAGGGGGCTCCCGTGACCTTTCGGAGGAAACGGTTCTGGAGGGTTTGCATTTTATGCAGAAATCGCGGCTTGGCGTGTGCAAAGACTACGCAAGCATAGGTCATGATGGGACGGATGACCGCGGTGTAGAGGCGCAATTTGCACTTGAGTGACAATTTGCTGCGGGCAGTTATCATAGAGTGGAGCCTACCGAGAGCGAAAGAGGCGCGCGAACGCGCCGTCTTTATGTGCTCGTTGAAGGTGAGGTTGTGGTCTAGGATGACACCTAAGTATTTGGCTCGCTTTCCCCAGGGGATCGGCTTGCCATACATAGAGATCGGGCGTGGGAGGGGGGGGGGTAGTTTGCGCGGTTTCGAGAAGATGACCGCCTGACTCTTATCGGGGTTGACCTCGATTCTCCATTTCCGGAACCAATCGCTCAAGGCGCTTGCGGAGGTTTGGAGGTTTCGAGCTATGGATGACTGGTTGACACCCGAACAGTATATGGCAGTGTCGTCGGCGAAGAGCGCCAACTGTGCCTTTTTACTGTTCGGGATGTCACTAGTGAACAGGGTGAAAATGAGGGGAGACAGAACGGAACCCTGGGGGACTCCGGCGCGGATGGGGTGAGGGGGAGAGAGAGCGCCCTCGATACGGTAGCGGAAAGTGCGGTCCGACAGAAAATCTCGTAAGATGAGCACGAGACGGTCTGGCACACCTAGCAGGTACAGCTTATATAATAAGCCATTGTGCCAGACCTTGTCGAACGCCTTCGCTATATCGAAGAACAGGACGCCTGTCGAAGCACCTCGCTGAAAAGCAGCGCTAATGTGCTCGACTATGCGGTGGAGCTGGTGGATGCACGAATGCTTCGTGCGAAAACCGAACTGTTCGGGGGGGATGAGGCTCTTTGCTTCGGCATAGTCTTTGAGGCGCTTATAAATAAGCCTCTCGTAGACTTTACCGAAAACATTGAGCAGACTGATGGGGCGGTAGCTGGAGGGCTCAGACTTGGGCTTGCCTGGCTTTGGGATGCCTATGACTGTGGCTTCTTTCCACATTTGGGGGAAGATGTTGTTGCTCAGGGCGCCATTGAAGATGGCGGTCATGAGCAGTATGAGGGGGGCGGGGAGGAGTTTGTACACCCTATTGGTGATACCGTCCGAGCCGGGGGCTTTGCGGGTTGCGAGCCCTTTTATGATGTCTTGCACTTCGTCGGGAGTGACGGGAGGCAGAGGATCATCAGGGTCTTCGACTGGCGGGAGGGAGGCTCTCCGTTCGACTTCAGCGTTCACCTCGTCGAGGTGCGCTCTGTCTACTGGTTGAGAGCTGGGAGTGCATTGAGCCTCTAGGCTGTCGGCTAGGCATTCGGCCTTTTCGAGATTTTCGAAAGCGACCGTTTTGTCGGGGCGTGTGAGGGGAGGAACTGTGGCCTCTTCAGAGGAGCGGAGCTTCCTCTGGAGCTGCCAGAAGGCGTGGTGGGTGGGCTCGAGTTCGCCGATCATCTTATCCCATCCCTCGGAGCGCCATTCCCCTATGCGTTTCTTTACAGCACGCTGTAAATGGCGCATGTGGGATTTGTTCGCGTCGCAGGGAAAAGAGTCATAGGCACGAATGGCAGCGTTCTTCTCGGTCACCAGTTCACGTACGTCATCGGGCAGTTTCCAGCGATGGTCTTCCATCACTGGAACTTCCCGTGAGCAATCCGTCAGTACGGATTGAACGTGCTCTGTGAACGAGTCGATCGCCCCAGTCGTGTCTGCGACTGAGATAATTTGCTCGGGGATGGAGTCTAAGTGGGGAGACGTGGTGGATTTCAGTCTTTCGCTTACTTTCCTCCAGTCGGTGACTATTTTGGTCTGGGGGGGCTGGTTGGGGTCGTGCGGGAGGCCCGAATAGGGGGCCAGGTGCAAGATGACCGGGCGATGGTCAGAATCGAGCTCTTGTACCGTCTCGATAGACTGCAAACGGAGGTTTACATTCTTGAGAAGCGCTACATCGAGAACGTCAGGACGTTGGGCGGGGTCGCCCGGGAAATGAGTGGGATACATCGGAGCGATGATATCGAAATTGAGGGAGTCGCCTAGTTTGAACACGATCCTACCTCTGGTAGAGGTCGTGCTGCTATTCCAAGCGGGATGTTTGGCATTGAGATCCCCCGCCATGATGACGGAGTCACTCATACCGAAGAGGGTAGTGAAATCGGTAGAGAGAGAGATGGGATCCTCCGCACCATTGGTGGGCGGGATGTAAGCGGAGATGATGGTGATTGAGGGGTGACCGGTCATGCCGAGCCGACAGATAGAGATCTCTAGCTGAGAGAGGAGGGCAGGCGGGTCTATCGGGATGCAATGGAGGGACTTCCTATAGTAGATGAGGGTACCGCCCTTGTGGCAGCGAGACCTGTCATTGCGAACTATCTTGTAGTTGGCAATGCTCGGGTTCCGCAGATGGGGCTTCAGGAAGGTTTCCTGGACTAAGAGGACATCGAGCTGGTGATCGCGGAGGAACGCGGCGATCTCTTCGCGTTGTTTTTTAATGCCGTTTGCATTGAAAAACCCTAGTCTAAGGGATCGGGGTTTGGTAACGCTCATTCTTTGTAAAGCCATTGGAGCTTTTAGAAGTTGAGGGTTTGCATGACTTGCGTAATCTGAGGATACGCATTGAAAATCTCGGCGATGCGCCGAGGATTGCCGTTACAGGCTTGGATTTCCGCTGCCATGGCATTTGCGGGGGCAATAAAAGCTGCGTAAGCACCGATTATTACCTCCATGCTGCTAGGCTGGGGGCGGGAGGCGGGGGTCGGGGGGGACCTACTGGGACCAGCGGGAGCCCTGGGCGCGGCGGCGGGAAGGGCTACCGGTGGGGCTACTGGGACCGAGGGGCCTACTGATGGCGCGGGGATGACAGTTGCCATCAGCGCTGGGATAGTCGGGGGTGGGGGGGGCACCGAAGCTGCGGGAGCTTTGAGGTGGTTGAGGTTCGCCCATGGGGAGGGCCTTTGGGGACTGAGCCTATCGGGCATCTGGGAGGAAGGGATCGGGATCCTCACAGAGGGGCTTTCCCTTTGCTGACGGTCGCTCGCGCGCTTCGTCAGTTTGGGAGAAGAAGACTTGGGAGCCTTGGGGCAGCCACGGTAGTTAGCCGGGTGCCCGGATTGGCCGCAAAGAACGCAGCTCGGTGGCTCTGTGCACTGAGAGCGGTCTTTAGGGCGGGGACAGTCTGACGTGCCGTGGGCACCTAGACACTTGACGCATCTAGGTGTCGCGTAGCAGTGGGATTGGGAATGGCCATACAGTTGACACCTGTGGCATTGTCCGATGAGGTTGGACTTCCTGGGTTTCTCGATAGAGATACCCGAGAGGGAGCAGACTGACTTCACCTTGAAGATGGGGTGATGTCCTTCAGTAGGGTCGCAGATGACCAGGACCATGTCGTAGACTAGGCCCTTCCATGCTTTGTGCAAGCGATGGACTGCTGAGACGGGGATGCCTTGTGAAGCAAGGTCTTCTTTGATCTCCTCGGTGGGGATTTCTTTGGGGACGCGCCTGATGATTACGCGGGTGGGGACTTCCTCCGGAAGGGAGTACGTATGGAAGGAGTAAGCCCTTGTCTGGAGGAGACGGGTAAGGTCCCTGTAGTCCGAGGACGAGGCGACCGTTACCTTAATACCCTGTTGGGTTGAGCGGGCGTTCGTGTAGTTGATCTTTTGATCAACACACGCTTTGGAGATTTCTGTCCATTTGGACTTATCCTGGACATAGATGGGGGGCGGGGGTCGTGGCTTCTTTGCGTTCGAAGCGGGAGGGGTAGCCGAGAGGCTAGACGCGGGATTGGCCTGCGGTGCGGCGGGGGTTGGGGTGGGGGGGCGTTGGTTAGAGGGGATTACCGCGACCGACTTTTTGGCCTTGTTGGCGTGAGAGGAGGCGTTCTTCTTTCTCTTGCCACCCTTTCCGACGACTATATAGTCGTCTTCCGAGGAGGACGAAGAGTCAGAGAGGGCTTCCTCTGAGTCGGATTGAGATTGGGGTACGGACGTGTCCATACTCTCTGGAGTATCTGCTGCGGTAGCGGCTGGCACGGAAGGTGCGGGATCGGGGACTGGCACGGACGGTGCGGGTTTCGGGGCGGACACGGAGGGAGCGGGTGATGGGGCTGGCACAGAGGGTGCGGGTTTTGGGGCGGGCACAGAGGGTGCGGGTTTAGGGGCTGGCACGGATGGTGCGGGTTTTGGGGCTGGCACGGAGGGTGCGGGTTTTGGGGCTGCCGCGGGGGGTGCGGGTTTGGGGGCTGGCACGGAGGGTGCGGGTTTGGGGGCTGGCACGGAAGGTGCTGGTTTGGGGGCGGCGGGTGGCACAGAAGGTGCAGGCGAGGGGGCTGGCACGGAGGGTGCGGGAGGGGAGGCGGCGGCGGCCTCGGGGATTTCGCCTGAGTTTGGCGGAAAGAGGGGGCTGACTAGCGCGTCGCTAAAGTCAATGACCGAACCGGGAGGGCGTCTAAAATTTATAAGACGTTGGGCATACTGGTTAACGAAAGAGGGGTCCTTGAAGAGGACCTCTTTAACGAACGCCAATATGACCGCGTCTGCCATGATCGGGATGGGGGCGGGGAGAGGGAAGAACCATAGGGGGCGTGAATCCCTAACAACCTAGCACCCCGGGTGGATGGGCCCGGGGGTGTGAGATCCTACCCTCCCTGTCGGGTGTGAGACAGGGAGGTGAGTACCTGAAGTGAGCCCTAAGCTTGTGACCCGTCGCCGATCTTATTGTGCGAACGGGGCCCTAACCAGTCTGTGCGATGGGTGTAGAGACACCCTAGACCGGCTTCTAGTACGAAGGGGTTGACACACCCAACCGTACTAGACGCGAGCTGTGGACAAGGGATTAGTTACGAAGCTAGAGCTGACTAGGAGCCACCCCCAAGGCCAAGCTTCTAGCTCCCGATTCCAATTGACTGCCTCGCCCTGATGGGGCTCGGCGGGTGAGATTGGGGCACCACCCCCTTGGCTTCGTTGGCACCGTGAGGTATCCACCAAGGACCACGAAACTGTGGTTTTTACCCGGAAGGGGCCAAAAACCTCGACGACACGTGTGATGACGATTCTCTCTTAAAGAAACAACTTCTATCAACCACGCCTTGAAAAAGGCGGCTATTGACAGGGTGCGGGCGTAGTCCGGAGACTACTGAGCTCGTTACGGCTAGCGTAGCGAGAGCGGGCGGTGGCGGGGCGGCGAGGCGGTGGGGGCGTGCAGCGAGCGAGAGCGGGCAGCACGACCGTCCACGGCGAGCGTCGAACGGAGAGTGATCCTTTTTAACAGCCCGATTCGTCATATATTTATACCGTACGCGGAGCTCAGCGGGTGGGTGAACAGAAACGGGTGGTGCGCGGGGCGAGGCGAGCCGACGCTCGTCGCTGGTTGGTCGGTTGGAGGATGTCTCTCACTCAGTTGTTTCGTAAAACAGAACTTATGTTCTTAGGTTATCCAAACAAAATTTTTAGTTCCACTATTAACCTTTAATCGCGTTATTACTCTGGTATTTTGTCGTAAGTACTTATACGACTCTGGCGAAATGGACACGAATATATTTATTTTGTCGGATTAATCCGGCGTAAGCGGTTAAAAGGCTAAGTACCCAAGTAGTGTACTCCAAAAAAAAAAAAAAATATACCGCCGTAACAACTCTATGTAAAGTATACTCGATAGTTAGGTAAATCAAATGCATAATTATTATGTATAGACTATTCCCTTCATAATAAAATTATTATTCTGATATATAAATAATGTACTTACTTAAGCAAGCAAGCAAGCAAGCAAGCAAGCAAGCAAGCACGTACGTACTGTGTGTCCCTAGTACACCAAAGTATGTTTTGAAGTAGGTATGTAAGTAAGTAATAAAAAAAAAAAAATAATAATAATAATAATAATAATAATTGGTAGGTTTTTGTTGCTTATGTAGTAACGTTTTTTGTGACGTCTGTTATAAAGAAACATTTAATAATCTGATACATATGTGGCCCTGAAAAGGGCCTTTTATGTTAACGCACAGCCACAGCCACAGAAACGGTGCACTGCCCGAAGGCAGTGTCAACGTGTCGTAGGGCGATGTGTGTATTGTGTGACGTCAGCAGTTTAAGCGCGTTCGCCTCTGATCCTGCGCGCCAACTGGATGTCCTTGGGCATGATGGTGACGCGCTTCGCGTGAATCGCGCACAAGTTGGTGTCTTCGAAGAGACCGACGAGGTAAGCTTCGCTAGCCTCCTGCAGCGCCATAACAGCGGAGCTCTGGAAACGGAGATCGGTCTTGAAGTCCTGTGCGATCTCACGCACGAGACGCTGGAACGGAAGCTTGCGGATCAGAAGTTCGGTACTCTTCTGGTAGCGACGAATCTCACGGAGGGCCACAGTGCCGGGCCTGTAGCGATGGGGTTTCTTAACGCCGCCGGTGGCCGGTGCGCTCTTGCGCGCAGCCTTGGTGGCGAGCTGTTTCCTCGGGGCCTTACCACCGGTGGATTTACGAGCGGTCTGCTTAGTACGCGCCATTGTAAACACGGAACGAGATGGAAATAATAAAAATCAACTGAAAATACTATAGATACACGCAACGGACGCACGCGGACCTATACACTTCGAACGTACGAGAGAGAATAAAAACCAGCCGTGCGCGTTCCGAGTATTTATACAGAAGCAACGTAAGCGAGCGTGGCGGGCGGCGCGCCATCTTTAGTACAACGAGCTAACTAAAATATTTTGTTTATAATAATTTTATGTTATTTAATATTTTAAAAACCTACATAAAATTGTGACTGCATCAATTTTATGAAAACGACACACCAATCTAACGATAAGACACTACGTTAAGTATAAGTTATTATTAAATAATAAATTATGTTTTGTGTGTTATGTGGAACTTCAGAACAGTCTCACACTCATGCACTTACTTACTTACTTACTTACTGTGCATGTTGTTGATGCATGCATTTGCAAAGTTTGTTACTTAGATGTGTTCATTTTTCAATTCGTCATTATGATACAAATTTACTTAAGATAGGTAGGTACATAATAAATAACGTAGTTACCTATTTATGTGTACGTACGCCGGAGCCGTACTGTCAAAGCGGTAAGTGTGGTTGGTTGGTACGTAGGTAGGTAGGTAGGTAGGTAGGTAGGTAGGTAGGTAGGTAGGTAGGTAGGTAGGTAGGTAGGTTTAGTTATAGTAACGTTTTGACTGTGTTCAAGTTTAAAGAAACGTGAATTTATCACATGAACATATTTGTGGCCCTGAAAAGGGCCTTTTGTTTTTACTCCTGCCATCCCACGGTGTGCGTGCGTGCGCGTCCAGACGTTTTTCGTGGTTTGCTCGTAGCACGTGCATCATGCGCGTCTCGTAAACTGTACACACATGACACACATACAGCACAGGTAGGGGTGTGTACCTATGTGTGTGTATGTATGTATGCACAATACGATGACACAATTAACACGCACCACAGTCAACAAGACACACGAACAAGCGCACTGGGTTTAACACTGTACACAGACACGAGGCGGCGTTGAGACGGAGCGTCGGCGGCGGCTCTTGTTAGCCGCCTACCGACCGACCGCTCACTTGGAGCTGGTGTATTTGGTGACGGCCTTGGTGCCTTCACTGACGGCGTGCTTGGCGAGCTCGCCGGGCAGCAGGAGCCTGACGGACGTCTGCACCTCCCTGGACGTGATGGTCGATCTCTTGTTGTAGTGGGCGAGACGGGAAGCTTCGGCGGCGATACGCTCGAAGATGTCGTTCACGAACGAGTTCATGATAGACATGGCCTTGCTGGAGATACCGGTGTCGGGGTGCACCTGCTTCAACACTTTGTAGATGTAGATGGCGTAACTCTCCTTCCTCTTGTGCTTCTTCTTCTTCTTGTCGGTCTTAGAGATGTTCTTCTGGGCTTTGCCAGACTTCTTGGCGGCTTTACCACTTGTCTTGGGCGGCATTATGAAATTTGTCGAGTACACGTGCTACCGAAACGGAGTTCAGTCGCAGTATAAAACCAATCGCGCGGTTAACAGTTGTATTTATATGGGCGCTCGCGGCTCGTAGTCGCGGCAAGCGGTGAGAAATTCGACGCAGCGACGGACCAATCACAACGCTCCTGAGCCAGAGTGTAGATCGAACGCGGGGAGAGGGGATGCCCGGGAGGGAGGCGAAGGGAGCGGGGTGACGATTGTGTTCGTTCGTAATTAAAAACAAAATTCAAGAAAACAACGTACTTATTCTAGTCTAGGTTAATAATATATATATATATATATATATATATATATATATATATATATATATATAAATGACTGACTGACTGACTGACTGACTAACTTAGATACTTACCTAAAATTACTTTCATACATTAATGCATTTGAATGAGATTTAATAACATATGCTACAACAGTTTGTTGTTCTGTGTTGTTTCATTATGTAGGTACATAAACAACATTATCTATTCTATAGTGATGATGACTGTATGAAACACCATTTTAAAAGCATTTTGTACTGCTCATAATTATTACACACTGTGTGTACCTACATATAATTAAATTCATCATTCATATTATAGTTTCTAAATCACCTTCCTCCCTTACAATTATTTATTTACTTGTAGTAATTATGTAAAGCGAGTGGGCGAGGGAGGTAGGTAGGTAGGTAGGTAGGTAAGTACGTTTTTGTTTGACGACAACACCGTTAAAGAAACTGTCTTTGTTATATATTTGACGAATCATATTGTGGCCCTGAAAAGGGCCTTTTATTTTGAATGCATACGAGCGGAGAGCATCGCGCGCAACCGACATAATAGATTTATGGATATATAATAATATAGGCATAAATATTATATCGAAGTACGCGTGCGGGGCCACTCGCACGAAGCACCACGTTCAGAAACGTCGCGGCGCCACGTTTAAGCCTTCTTCTCGGTCTTCTTGGGCAGTAGCACGGCCTGGATGTTCGGCAGCACACCACCTTGAGCGATCGTCACACCGGAGAGTAGCTTGTTCAACTCCTCGTCGTTGCGGATGGCCAATTGTAGATGACGCGGGATGATCCTGGTCTTCTTGTTGTCTCTCGCGGCGTTGCCGGCCAACTCGAGGACCTCAGCAGCCAGATACTCCATCACGGCGGCCAAGTAGACGGGAGCGCCGGCACCCACGCGCTCGGCGTAGTTTCCGTTACGCAGCAGCCTGTGAATACGACCCACAGGGAACTGGAGACCAGCACGGTTGGAACGGGACTTTGCCTTTCCCTTCACCTTGCCACCTTTACCGCGACCAGACATAATTGAAGGATTTGTTTTATATAACAACTCTCACGAAAACAACGAAACACGCGTACAACAGTGCGCGCGCCGAAAGAATCTAGTTATAAATGCCAGTTTTGCCCGAAGTCGCTCAATTTATATGCGCACCGCGTAGCTGTGTCAGTGGGAGGGGTACACAGAAAACGAAACTTATTCACAAAACGCGCAAGCGCGCGCTCGCGTTCTTCACGAGTACACACACTGACTGCACACTGGGGTGGGTAGAGAATTAGCAGAATTTTTTATTTTTTTGTTTTTGAATATTCAAACTTATTTCGTACTAGCTAGAGTAACCTAAACCATTAATATTACATTAATTTCCTTGTTTTCCCTAGGAATCCTTTTCCATAGTTTGACTGTAAGCTAAGCTTCCTCAACTCAATGAAAAATGTGCGAATGGAGATGGGAAATTGTATTCACGTATGCGAGAGCTTTAGGTAGGTACAAGTAAGTAAGTAAGTAAGTAAGTAAGTAAGTAAGTAAGTAAGTAAGTAAGTAAGTAAGTAAGTAAGTAAGTAGGTAAGTAAGTAAGTAAGTAAGTAAGTAAGTAAGTAAGTAAGTAAGTAAGTAAGTAAGTAAGTAAGTAAGTAAGTAAGTAAGTAAGTAAGTAAGTAAGTAAGTAAGTAAGTAAGTAAGTAAGTAAGTAAGTAAGTAAGTAAGTAAGTAAGTAAGTAAGTAAGTAAGTAAGTATGTATGTATGTATGTATGTATGTATGTTTGTATGTATGTATGTATGTATGTTTTATGTATATCTTTCTATTTCCTACGTACCTAGATTATTTTGCGAGTTATTTCGTGTATGTATAGGTATACCCCTACGTGCCTATGTTATTATTAATTTACCAACGTTTTGACTCGTCTGTGTTACAGAAACGAATATTGCTCATATTCATGATAGTATTGTTAGCCCTGAAAAGGGCTTTTTGGTGTGGTGAGCGCATGCACGCGCGCTAAGCATCTCGGTGCCGCCGCCGTCCGTGGTTTCTTCAGTCGCTTGTTGCAGAGTTCTGATGAATCGTTGGTTGGTCGGTCGGTCGGTCGGACGGACGAGCTCGAGACACGTCGAGCGCGTTTCGCACCCTCCTTCCCGAGGACGATAGACGCGTACGTACTGCGTGCGCGCGGTTGGACGATGATGAAAACAAACGCACAAAGCACGCGCGCGCCTCTCTCTACTACAGTGATAAACACACACGCAGTAGGTAAGACGCGCACGCACATTTGTCACTATCACTGATCAGCTGCTGCTGTCGTTGTTGTTGTTGTTGTTGTTTCACTAGTAGTTGTAGTAGCGTGTATTTATGGTGGTCTGGTCAGCCGACTCTGCGCTGCGCTGCGCTGTCGTCGTCGTCGTCGTCGCCGTCGCCGGTGTAACGCGAATGCGACCGTGGCTTACTTCTTAGCGGCGGACGCTTTCTTGGCTGCCGGCTTTGACTTGGGTGTAGCCGCGGCCTTCTTCGGTTTAGGCGCTTTAGGTTTTTTGGTTGGCGGCTTCGCTGTCTTCTTAGCTTTGGGAGCGGCACCTCCCTTGGCCTTAGCGGGGGCGGCGGCCTTCTTGGGTGTAGGCTTCTTCTTAGCGGCGGCGGCCTTCTTGTCCTTGGCGGCGGCGGCGGCGGCGGCCGATGCTTTGGACTTTGAAGGCGAGCCGGAGGCGGCAGAGGCGGCCGCGGCGGCGGCTGCTGCCTTCTTGGTCTTGGCGCCGGCCGCAGAGGCGGTCGCCTTCTTGGCCTTCGCGGCTGCGGCGGCGGCGGCGGCGGGCGCCTTGCCGGCGGCCTTGCCAGCTGCGCCGGCGGGTTTCTTGGCCGCGGCCGATTTCGACTCGAGCTTGAAGGAACCGGAGGCACCCTTGCCCTTGGTCTGGATCAGTGCGCCAGATTCGACGGCGCTCTTCAGGTATTTCCTAATGAACGGAGCCAATTTCTCCGCGTCGACCTTGTACTGCGCGGCGATGTACTTCTTGATCGCCTGCAGGGAAGATCCGCTGCGCTCTTTCATCTCCTTGATGGCGCTGGTGACCATCTCAGATGTTTTGGGATGGGTAGGCTTCGCCTTCGGTTTCTTCGCGGCACCGGCGCCGCCGGCCTGTCTCGCCTGCTTCTTCGCTGGTGTAGCGGGCGCGGGAGCCTCTGTAGCAACTGCGGTGTCTGCCATTTTATTTATTATTAGCACACTGTTAATAAACTGAATGAAATAGTAATAATATAAGAGAGAGAGAGACTTAGATGTCGCCACTTATAGGTTTCACGAGTTTCGTACACGTGCGCCTAAGCACGACGAAACTTTACCGTAACGAGCGCCGTGATGTCGCGGGACGTTTTCTCGTATGAACGCTTGAAAGTTTTCACTAACACGTATCTAATAAAATAAACAAAAAGAATGGTTAACGGCCCTTAGTGCGACGTAGTGTTGCAGTTTCGGATAGGTCATGAAGCTGACGATGCGGGTGTGCGAATTCGGGGAGCGTGAGGTGGTCGTTCAGCCGGTGGCGGTGTTTTATTTTGAAGACTGCGTACGAAGCGTAGGTCGGGTCGTGTTCAAAACGTTATTTTCTCTATAAAAGTGATAGTTGGTGCCGATAAACGTCGACGCGTCAACTAGGAGGATATCGAGCTTGTGTGGTAACAGGACTCCGTCGATATCACACAGTCTCGCGAAGGTATTATCGACCTAAAAGTGAAGCGTCGTAAAACACCGCGAGCCGCCGAACCGCTAAGGACGGACGACTCCGTCCAGGACGTGCAACCTAAATAATATAGTGATAATATATTAAAAGACGAGAGTGTTGACAGTGTACAGCTAGCTAGATTGGTACAATCGCATCAGAAAGCGTATTAAACAATGTACCTACCTACACGTAATTAATAGACCTCGTACTCGGGCGCGGGCGCGGGCGCGCCTGCTGTACCCCGTCGTCCGTCCGTGCGCGGCTCTATACTCTCAGTTCAGTTCACACAGCAAGAGTCTTGTAAGTAAGTAAGTAAGTAAGTAAGTAAGTAGGCCGCCTGTGATACAGCTACGTAGATAGTAGGTATTTGATAATGAAATGATACGCGAAATAATATATAACAAACAAACCTCATTAGATGCGAGAGCGAAGTTGCAATGATAATCAAACGAATAGGTAGGTAGATGTTCTACACAACAAACATCAAACGTAAGTAGGTAAGTATTGAATATTATGGTCTAATCTTTATTTGTCAAATCCAGTATATACACACCTCAGTGGGGCGGCGGCGATGGGCTTTTTACGCGTAGAACAAACGTCAACTTAGCGCGTGTAGTATGTACCTAGTTACGTACATAAGCAAGGGCATTGGAGGTAAACTCCCTAACAAACTGTATGTATGTATGTCCGATGGTGGTACATCTGAGTAGTAAGTAAGTAAGTAGGTAGGTAGGTAGGTAGGTAGGTAGGTGGTTGGTTGGTACGTTTTTCAGACAATTCCAGTAAAGAAACATATTTAATAGTATCGAATCATATGCGGCCCTGAAAAGGGCCTTTTTTTTTTTTAAGTGCGCGTCTATATACGCATGGTCGAACTGTATGATTATGTTCACAACAAACACAACACACACACGTCCACCACACGGTATGCAGAGCTGGTTGCGCAGGCAACACGTACACGCGGGGAATGCAGCAGGTGTTTAACCGCCGAAACCGTACAGGGTGCGACCCTGGCGCTTCAGAGCGTAGACGACGTCCATGGCGGTGACGGTCTTCCTCTTGGCGTGCTCGGTGTAAGTGACAGCGTCGCGAATGACGTTCTCTAGGAACACTTTAAGCACACCGCGAGTCTCTTCGTAGATCAAACCGGAGATACGTTTCACGCCGCCTCTGCGAGCCAGACGACGGATGGCGGGCTTCGTGATACCTTGGATGTTATCACGAAGTACCTTCCTGTGACGCTTGGCTCCTCCTTTTCCCAGACCCTTTCCTCCCTTACCGCGACCGGTCATCTTCTTTAAAGTGGGGTTTCAAAAATCACTATGATAATATAATTAATAATAACAGCACGGGTGCGCGCACACGAACGACGCGAGCGAGCGACTGGTGAAGAGTAATTTTTTAACAGCCCGATTCGTCATATATTTATACCGTACGCGGAGCTCAGCGGGTGGGTGAACAGAAACGGGTGGTGCGCGGGGCGAGGCGAGCCGACGCTCGTCGCTGGTTGGTCGGTTGGAGGATGTCTCTCACTCAGTTGTTTCGTAAAACAGAACTTATGTTCTTAGGTTATCCAAACAAAATTTTTAGTTCCACTATTAACCTTTAATCGCGTTATTACTCTGGTATTTTGTCGTAAGTACTTATACGACTCTGGCGAAATGGACACGAATATATTTATTTTGTCGGATTAATCCGGCGTAAGCGGTTAAAAGGCTAAGTACCCAAGTAGTGTACTCCAAAAAAAAAAAAAAATATACCGCCGTAACAACTCTATGTAAAGTATACTCGATAGTTAGGTAAATCAAATGCATAATTATTATGTATAGACTATTCCCTTCATAATAAAATTATTATTCTGATATATAAATAATGTACTTACTTAAGCAAGCAAGCAAGCAAGCAAGCAAGCAAGCAAGCACGTACGTACTGTGTGTCCCTAGTACACCAAAGTATGTTTTGAAGTAGGTATGTAAGTAAGTAATAAAAAAAAAAAAATAATAATAATAATAATAATAATAATTGGTAGGTTTTTGTTGCTTATGTAGTAACGTTTTTTGTGACGTCTGTTATAAAGAAACATTTAATAATCTGATACATATGTGGCCCTGAAAAGGGCCTTTTATGTTAACGCACAGCCACAGCCACAGAAACGGTGCACTGCCCGAAGGCAGTGTCAACGTGTCGTAGGGCGATGTGTGTATTGTGTGACGTCAGCAGTTTAAGCGCGTTCGCCTCTGATCCTGCGCGCCAACTGGATGTCCTTGGGCATGATGGTGACGCGCTTCGCGTGAATCGCGCACAAGTTGGTGTCTTCGAAGAGACCGACGAGGTAAGCTTCGCTAGCCTCCTGCAGCGCCATAACAGCGGAGCTCTGGAAACGGAGATCGGTCTTGAAGTCCTGTGCGATCTCACGCACGAGACGCTGGAACGGAAGCTTGCGGATCAGAAGTTCGGTACTCTTCTGGTAGCGACGAATCTCACGGAGGGCCACAGTGCCGGGCCTGTAGCGATGGGGTTTCTTAACGCCGCCGGTGGCCGGTGCGCTCTTGCGCGCAGCCTTGGTGGCGAGCTGTTTCCTCGGGGCCTTACCACCGGTGGATTTACGAGCGGTCTGCTTAGTACGCGCCATTGTAAACACGGAACGAGATGGAAATAATAAAAATCAACTGAAAATACTATAGATACACGCAACGGACGCACGCGGACCTATACACTTCGAACGTACGAGAGAGAATAAAAACCAGCCGTGCGCGTTCCGAGTATTTATACAGAAGCAACGTAAGCGAGCGTGGCGGGCGGCGCGCCATCTTTAGTACAACGAGCTAACTAAAATATTTTGTTTATAATAATTTTATGTTATTTAATATTTTAAAAACCTACATAAAATTGTGACTGCATCAATTTTATGAAAACGACACACCAATCTAACGATAAGACACTACGTTAAGTATAAGTTATTATTAAATAATAAATTATGTTTTGTGTGTTATGTGGAACTTCAGAACAGTCTCACACTCATGCACTTACTTACTTACTTACTTACTGTGCATGTTGTTGATGCATGCATTTGCAAAGTTTGTTACTTAGATGTGTTCATTTTTCAATTCGTCATTATGATACAAATTTACTTAAGATAGGTAGGTACATAATAAATAACGTAGTTACCTATTTATGTGTACGTACGCCGGAGCCGTACTGTCAAAGCGGTAAGTGTGGTTGGTTGGTACGTAGGTAGGTAGGTAGGTAGGTAGGTAGGTAGGTAGGTAGGTAGGTAGGTAGGTAGGTAGGTAGGTTTAGTTATAGTAACGTTTTGACTGTGTTCAAGTTTAAAGAAACGTGAATTTATCACATGAACATATTTGTGGCCCTGAAAAGGGCCTTTTGTTTTTACTCCTGCCATCCCACGGTGTGCGTGCGTGCGCGTCCAGACGTTTTTCGTGGTTTGCTCGTAGCACGTGCATCATGCGCGTCTCGTAAACTGTACACACATGACACACATACAGCACAGGTAGGGGTGTGTACCTATGTGTGTGTATGTATGTATGCACAATACGATGACACAATTAACACGCACCACAGTCAACAAGACACACGAACAAGCGCACTGGGTTTAACACTGTACACAGACACGAGGCGGCGTTGAGACGGAGCGTCGGCGGCGGCTCTTGTTAGCCGCCTACCGACCGACCGCTCACTTGGAGCTGGTGTATTTGGTGACGGCCTTGGTGCCTTCACTGACGGCGTGCTTGGCGAGCTCGCCGGGCAGCAGGAGCCTGACGGACGTCTGCACCTCCCTGGACGTGATGGTCGATCTCTTGTTGTAGTGGGCGAGACGGGAAGCTTCGGCGGCGATACGCTCGAAGATGTCGTTCACGAACGAGTTCATGATAGACATGGCCTTGCTGGAGATACCGGTGTCGGGGTGCACCTGCTTCAACACTTTGTAGATGTAGATGGCGTAACTCTCCTTCCTCTTGTGCTTCTTCTTCTTCTTGTCGGTCTTAGAGATGTTCTTCTGGGCTTTGCCAGACTTCTTGGCGGCTTTACCACTTGTCTTGGGCGGCATTATGAAATTTGTCGAGTACACGTGCTACCGAAACGGAGTTCAGTCGCAGTATAAAACCAATCGCGTTTTTTTTTTTTTTTTTTTTGAATTTGGCATCTCGCAGTTCATCCTTTATGAGGATGGCTACTGCTTAACCGGACTTTCCTGTGGATGCCTCGAATTAAGGCCTCCAGCCAGGGCATACAATAACTTAAAAACTAAGCGACAGCGCTAAGGGTAACCCCCTGCGGGGTTCGGACCTCGGCTCAGGGCGTCGCTGGAAGAGGACAGCAAGGGACAGGCTGGATCGGTATTATTATTAGTGTTTAGGGGCGAATTTAAAACTACAGGCTCAGCTGCGCGGGCTGGCTCGAGCAAGGGTCGGGGCGGGCACGGTGATGGTGCGGGACGTCGCGACGGGCCTCGGCGGCGAGGACGGAAGGACGGATGTCTGAGCTTGTGTTTGTGTTGTCGACTGAGAGTACTCGTGGCCTTACTGCTCTCCTGGAGGAGGGTAGTGGCGTCGTCGGGGATAGTGAGGGTATGCCTTGGTCGGCGAATCCTACTTATGCGGGAGGGAGTGTATCGGGAGGCCGCCGCAATCAGGGGATTGGGGTGCTTTATGGCAGAGTCAAAGAAGCGCTTGGAGAGGCGTTTCATGAACTGCTGGATGGTGGGGAGTCTGAGATCTAGATGCAGATTCACATTTCGGACATAGAAGGGGGCTCCCGTGACCTTTCGGAGGAAACGGTTCTGGAGGGTTTGCATTTTATGCAGAAATCGCGGCTTGGCGTGTGCGAAGACTACGCAAGCATAGGTCATGATGGGACGGATGACCGCGGTGTAGAGGCGCAATTTGCACTTGAGTGACAATTTGCTGCGGGCAGTTATCATGGAGTGGAGCCTACCGAGAGCGAAAGAGGCGCGCGAACGCGCCGTCTTTATGTGCTCGTTGAAGGTGAGGTTGTGGTCTAGGATGACACCTAAGTATTTGGCTCGCTTTCCCCAGGGGATCGGCTTGCCATACATAGAGATC
Source organism: Gortyna flavago (assembly GCA_963669345.1). NCBI lineage: Eukaryota > Metazoa > Arthropoda > Insecta > Lepidoptera > Noctuidae > Gortyna > Gortyna flavago. The sequence continues at coordinate 3,477,790 of OY770155.1, read as the reverse complement.
GGGCGCGGGAGGGGGGGGGGTAGTTTGCGCGGTTTCGAGAAGATGACCGCCTGACTCTTATCGGGGTTGACCTCGATTCTCCATTTCCGGAACCAATCGCTCAAGGCGCTTGCGGAGGTTTGGAGGTTTCGAGCTATGGATGACTGAAACCAATCGCGCGGTTAACAGTTGTATTTATATGGGCGCTCGCGGCTCGTAGTCGCGGCAAGCGGTGAGAAATTCGACGCAGCGACGGACCAATCACAACGCTCCTGAGCCAGAGTGTAGATCGAACGCGGGGAGAGGGGATGCCCGGGAGGGAGGCGAAGGGAGCGGGGTGACGATTGTGTTCGTTCGTAATTAAAAACAAAATTCAAGAAAACAACGTACTTATTCTAGTCTAGGTTAATAATATATATATATATATATATATATATATATATATATATATATATATATAAATGACTGACTGACTGACTGACTGACTAACTTAGATACTTACCTAAAATTACTTTCATACATTAATGCATTTGAATGAGATTTAATAACATATGCTACAACAGTTTGTTGTTCTGTGTTGTTTCATTATGTAGGTACATAAACAACATTATCTATTCTATAGTGATGATGACTGTATGAAACACCATTTTAAAAGCATTTTGTACTGCTCATAATTATTACACACTGTGTGTACCTACATATAATTAAATTCATCATTCATATTATAGTTTCTAAATCACCTTCCTCCCTTACAATTATTTATTTACTTGTAGTAATTATGTAAAGCGAGTGGGCGAGGGAGGTAGGTAGGTAGGTAGGTAGGTAAGTACGTTTTTGTTTGACGACAACACCGTTAAAGAAACTGTCTTTGTTATATATTTGACGAATCATATTGTGGCCCTGAAAAGGGCCTTTTATTTTGAATGCATACGAGCGGAGAGCATCGCGCGCAACCGACATAATAGATTTATGGATATATAATAATATAGGCATAAATATTATATCGAAGTACGCGTGCGGGGCCACTCGCACGAAGCACCACGTTCAGAAACGTCGCGGCGCCACGTTTAAGCCTTCTTCTCGGTCTTCTTGGGCAGTAGCACGGCCTGGATGTTCGGCAGCACACCACCTTGAGCGATCGTCACACCGGAGAGTAGCTTGTTCAACTCCTCGTCGTTGCGGATGGCCAATTGTAGATGACGCGGGATGATCCTGGTCTTCTTGTTGTCTCTCGCGGCGTTGCCGGCCAACTCGAGGACCTCAGCAGCCAGATACTCCATCACGGCGGCCAAGTAGACGGGAGCGCCGGCACCCACGCGCTCGGCGTAGTTTCCGTTACGCAGCAGCCTGTGAATACGACCCACAGGGAACTGGAGACCAGCACGGTTGGAACGGGACTTTGCCTTTCCCTTCACCTTGCCACCTTTACCGCGACCAGACATAATTGAAGGATTTGTTTTATATAACAACTCTCACGAAAACAACGAAACACGCGTACAACAGTGCGCGCGCCGAAAGAATCTAGTTATAAATGCCAGTTTTGTTTTTTTTTTTTTTTTTTTTTTTTTTTTTTTTTGACGTGACCACTCGCAGTTGCAACTCTATAAGGTTGCCTTTCTGCTTAACCGGACTATCCTGTGGTGGCCAAAAATTACTTTAAGGCCCCCAGCCAGGGCTTACAAACTAAGGATATTTATTTTAAATGAGCTACACTAAGGGCACCCCCTGTGGGGTTCGGGCCTCGGCTTAGTGAGTCATTGATGGGAGGGCAGCAATGGTCAGGCTGGGTCTGATTATTATTATTTGGGGAGTTTAAAGCTACTTGCTCAGCCTCGCGGGCTGGCTTGTCGAGCAAGGGTCGGGCGGTGATATTACAGGGGCGTCGCGGGGGGCCTCGACGGCGGGGCCGGGTACGCGGTTTGTATCTGTTTTTGCGCAGTGTGCTAGTTTCCCTACAGCTTTCTTGGAGAAGGGTGATGGGGTCGTCGGGTATGAGGAGGGTATGCCTGGGGCGGCGAATCTTGGAGATTTTGGAGGGGACGTATTGGGCGGCTGAAGAGACCAGGGGATTGGGGTGTTTATCAGCCCTATCGAAGAAGCCCTTGGTGAGGCGTTTCATTACCTGTTGGATTGTTGGGATCTTAAGGTCAACATGTAGTTGGTTATTCCTAAGGTACCACGGGGCGCCCGTGGCCTTTCGGAGAAATCGGTTTTGGAGGGTCTGCATCCTATGGAGACGGTAGGGTTTAACGTGTGCGAACACAGGGCACGCGTAGGTCAGGATTGGCCGAATGCATGCGGTGTAAATGCGCAATTTGCACTTAAGTGACAACTTGCTGCGTGCATTCAGTATGGAGTGGAGCCTGCTGAGAGCGAAAGCGGCACGCGAGCGTACCGTCTTTATGTGCTCACCGAAGGTCAGGCCCCGATCGAGGATGACCCCCAAATATTTGGCTTGCTTTTCCCAAGGGATCGGCTTGTCAAACATGGTGATCGGTTTTGGAGTAGGAGGGAGGGGTCTGTTTGGCCTGGAGAAAAGTACCGCCTGGCTCTTATCGGGATTGACTTCTATTCTCCATCTCCGGAACCAATCGCCTAAGGCTCTTGCGGAGTTTTGGAGAGTGAGGGCTATACGGGTGGGGCTTCTGCCAGAGTAGTAGATGGCCGTGTCGTCAGCAAAAAGGGCTAACTGGGCTACATCACTTTTTGGGATGTCGCTAGTGTATAGCGTGAAAGCTAATGGGGATAATACCGAGCCCTGAGGGACGCCGGCGCGAATCGGGTGGGGGGTGGAAAGAGCACCTTCGGTGCGGTATCGGAAGGTGCGGTTCGACAGAAAGTCTCTGAGGATGAGCACGAGACGATCCGGCACACCGAGCTGGTACAGCTTGTATATCAGCCCGTTGTGCCAGACTTTGTCGAACGCCTTCGCAATATCGAAGAACAAGGCACCGGTCATCATGCCTCGCTGAAAACGGGCGCTGATGTGTTCGACTATACGGTGCACTTGTTGGACGCAGGAGTGTTGGGGTCTAAACCCAAACTGTTCTTTCGGAATTAGGCTCTTTGCTTCGGCGTAGTCTTTGAGACGCTTATAAATAAGCCTCTCGTAGATTTTGCCTAGGACATTGAGGAGACTGATGGGGCGGTAACTGGTCGGGGCAGCCTTGGGCTTGCCCGGTTTCGGGATGCCAATGACAGTGGCTTGTTTCCACGATTGTGGAAACATGTTATTGGACATAGCGCTATTGAAGATAGCGGTCATTAAGACTATGAGGGCAGGGGAAAGTAGTTTGAATACCTTATTGGTAATTCCATCTGAGCCAGGGGCTTTTCGGTGTTTGAGTCCCCTGATAATGCCCTCTACCTCGTCTGGAGTGACGGGGGGTAAGGGGTCATCTGGGTCCTCGACAGGAGGGAGTGAGGTTCGGCGTTCGACTTCAGCGTCCACCTTGGCGAGGTGAGCTGGGTCTACTGGCTGGGTACTGGGAGAGCATTGGTCCTCTAGGCTGTCGGCTAGGCATTCTGCCTTGTCCGCATCGTCGAATGCGATGCTCTTGTCGGGGCGAATTAGTGGGGGCATGGAGGCTTCCTCGGAGGAGCGCAGTTTCCTCTGCAGGTTCCAGAAGGCCTGATGGGTCGGTTCAAGATCATCGAGCATCTTGTCCCAGCGATCCTCGCGCAGCTTCTTGACACATCTGCTTACTTTGCGTTGTAAGCGACGCATAAAAGCTTTGTTGCTATCGCAGGGAAAGGATCTGTAAGCACGAGTGGCCGCGTTCTTCTCGGTCACCAGTCCTCGCACGTCGTCCGGGAGTCTCCAGCGGAGGTGATCCTCCGCCGGAACCTCCCTTGAGCATTCGCTCAGGACAGATTGTACGTGTCCGGTGAACGAGCTGATCGCGGCCTCGGTATCGGCCACAGTCTCGATGTTATCTGGGATTTGGTCTAAGTGGGGGGACTCGGTGGATTTCAGCAGTTCGCTTACTTTCCTCCAGTCTGTGATCACTTTTGTAGGGGGGGGTTGGGTGGGGTCAGAAGGACCGTGTCTGGGGGCGAATTCCATGATCACTGGTCTATGGTCCGAATTGAGTTCGTCTAGCGTCTCTATAGAGTGTAATCGCAAGTTTACATTCTTCAGAAGCGCCACGTCAAGTACATCAGGGCTGTGGTTGGGGTTATTTGGGAAATGAGTGGGATGCATCGGAGCGATGATATCGAAATTGAGGGGGCTGCAGAGGTTGTATAGTACATTGCCTCTGGTGTTGGACAGCCGGCTGTTCCACGCGAGATGTTTCGCGTTAAGATCCCCTGCCAGAAGGACGGAGTCGCTTAGGTTGAGCAGAGATGTGAGGTCATTTCCGATGGAGGCGTTTATAGCCGCGGAATCGGTGTTGGAGTTGGGCGGCGGGAGATACGCCGAGATGATTGTTATAGGTAAATGACCTGTCATGCCCAGCCTACAGATAGAGGCTTCAATGTTGGAGAGGGAGGGTGGGTCTAGGGGGATGCAGTACAGACTGGATCTGTAGTAAATGAGGGTGCCTCCTTTGTGACAGCGAGTCCTGTCGTTGCGAACTAACCGGTAGTTAGCAATTTTTGGGTCTCGCTGATGGGGTTTGAGGAATGTCTCTTGGACTAAAAGTATGTCTAGGCGATGGTCGCGGAGGAATGTGGCGATCTCATCGCGTTGGCCATTCAGGCCTTCGGCGTTGAAAGTCCCTATTCTTAGGGATTTCGGTTTGGTCCTACACGGGGGGAGGAGCTCTGTGGCGAGTTATGGGGGAGTTTGCGGAGGGCTTGCGTAACGTCCGAGTACGCGTCGTAGATTTGGGCTAAGGCGATAAAATCGCCATTGCAGGCTATGATGTCTCTCGACATCTGGTAGCCTCGGGGTGAATGGAACACCGCGAAGGTGCTCGTGATGACCCTGAATGGGTCAAAGGGGTCAGGTGTTGGGGCGCTAGCCATAGAGGGGGGAGGGGGGGGCGAGAAGGTGAAAGGTGTGCGGGGCACATTCCCTTGTAATGGGGGGCGGGGTGTTTGTGGCACCGGGTGGTGGGGTATTGAGGGCGCAGTGCGAGTGGGGGGGCGAGGCGCTGTTGACGCAGGCGCTTTTGTTGGCCTGTGGGGAAAGGGGAAGGGGATTGGGTTTCCCATCAGGGGTGGGATGGTTTGTGGTTGAAGGGGCTTCGAGGCGAAGGTGAAGGGTTTTCCCATCAGGGGTGGGATGGTCTGCGGCTGAAGGGGTTTCAAGGCCGGGAAGTGGGCTTGATGATTTTGCCTGAACCAGGGGTTAGGGCGCTGAGAGGGGAGGGGGGTGGGGGGATTCTCAGTATAAGAGGGGCATTCCCTCTGTTGTCTGAGGTTGCCAGTTTTGCCCGAAGTCGCTCAATTTATATGCGCACCGCGTAGCTGTGTCAGTGGGAGGGGTACACAGAAAACGAAACTTATTCACAAAACGCGCAAGCGCGCGCTCGCGTTCTTCACGAGTACACACACTGACTGCACACTGGGGTGGGTAGAGAATTAGCAGAATTTTTTATTTTTTTGTTTTTGAATATTCAAACTTATTTCGTACTAGCTAGAGTAACCTAAACCATTAATATTACATTAATTTCCTTGTTTTCCCTAGGAATCCTTTTCCATAGTTTGACTGTAAGCTAAGCTTCCTCAACTCAATGAAAAATGTGCGAATGGAGATGGGAAATTGTATTCACGTATGCGAGAGCTTTAGGTAGGTACAAGTAAGTAAGTAAGTAAGTAAGTAAGTAAGTAAGTAAGTAAGTAAGTAAGTAAGTAAGTAAGTAAGTAAGTAGGTAAGTAAGTAAGTAAGTAAGTAAGTAAGTAAGTAAGTAAGTAAGTAAGTAAGTAAGTAAGTAAGTAAGTAAGTAAGTAAGTAAGTAAGTAAGTAAGTAAGTAAGTAAGTAAGTAAGTAAGTAAGTAAGTAAGTAAGTAAGTAAGTAAGTAAGTAAGTAAGTAAGTAAGTATGTATGTATGTATGTATGTATGTATGTTTGTATGTATGTATGTATGTATGTTTTATGTATATCTTTCTATTTCCTACGTACCTAGATTATTTTGCGAGTTATTTCGTGTATGTATAGGTATACCCCTACGTGCCTATGTTATTATTAATTTACCAACGTTTTGACTCGTCTGTGTTACAGAAACGAATATTGCTCATATTCATGATAGTATTGTTAGCCCTGAAAAGGGCTTTTTGGTGTGGTGAGCGCATGCACGCGCGCTAAGCATCTCGGTGCCGCCGCCGTCCGTGGTTTCTTCAGTCGCTTGTTGCAGAGTTCTGATGAATCGTTGGTTGGTCGGTCGGTCGGTCGGACGGACGAGCTCGAGACACGTCGAGCGCGTTTCGCACCCTCCTTCCCGAGGACGATAGACGCGTACGTACTGCGTGCGCGCGGTTGGACGATGATGAAAACAAACGCACAAAGCACGCGCGCGCCTCTCTCTACTACAGTGATAAACACACACGCAGTAGGTAAGACGCGCACGCACATTTGTCACTATCACTGATCAGCTGCTGCTGTCGTTGTTGTTGTTGTTGTTGTTTCACTAGTAGTTGTAGTAGCGTGTATTTATGGTGGTCTGGTCAGCCGACTCTGCGCTGCGCTGCGCTGTCGTCGTCGTCGTCGTCGCCGTCGCCGGTGTAACGCGAATGCGACCGTGGCTTACTTCTTAGCGGCGGACGCTTTCTTGGCTGCCGGCTTTGACTTGGGTGTAGCCGCGGCCTTCTTCGGTTTAGGCGCTTTAGGTTTTTTGGTTGGCGGCTTCGCTGTCTTCTTAGCTTTGGGAGCGGCACCTCCCTTGGCCTTAGCGGGGGCGGCGGCCTTCTTGGGTGTAGGCTTCTTCTTAGCGGCGGCGGCCTTCTTGTCCTTGGCGGCGGCGGCGGCGGCGGCCGATGCTTTGGACTTTGAAGGCGAGCCGGAGGCGGCAGAGGCGGCCGCGGCGGCGGCTGCTGCCTTCTTGGTCTTGGCGCCGGCCGCAGAGGCGGTCGCCTTCTTGGCCTTCGCGGCTGCGGCGGCGGCGGCGGCGGGCGCCTTGCCGGCGGCCTTGCCAGCTGCGCCGGCGGGTTTCTTGGCCGCGGCCGATTTCGACTCGAGCTTGAAGGAACCGGAGGCACCCTTGCCCTTGGTCTGGATCAGTGCGCCAGATTCGACGGCGCTCTTCAGGTATTTCCTAATGAACGGAGCCAATTTCTCCGCGTCGACCTTGTACTGCGCGGCGATGTACTTCTTGATCGCCTGCAGGGAAGATCCGCTGCGCTCTTTCATCTCCTTGATGGCGCTGGTGACCATCTCAGATGTTTTGGGATGGGTAGGCTTCGCCTTCGGTTTCTTCGCGGCACCGGCGCCGCCGGCCTGTCTCGCCTGCTTCTTCGCTGGTGTAGCGGGCGCGGGAGCCTCTGTAGCAACTGCGGTGTCTGCCATTTTATTTATTATTAGCACACTGTTAATAAACTGAATGAAATAGTAATAATATAAGAGAGAGAGAGACTTAGATGTCGCCACTTATAGGTTTCACGAGTTTCGTACACGTGCGCCTAAGCACGACGAAACTTTACCGTAACGAGCGCCGTGATGTCGCGGGACGTTTTCTCGTATGAACGCTTGAAAGTTTTCACTAACACGTATCTAATAAAATAAACAAAAAGAATGGTTAACGGCCCTTAGTGCGACGTAGTGTTGCAGTTTCGGATAGGTCATGAAGCTGACGATGCGGGTGTGCGAATTCGGGGAGCGTGAGGTGGTCGTTCAGCCGGTGGCGGTGTTTTATTTTGAAGACTGCGTACGAAGCGTAGGTCGGGTCGTGTTCAAAACGTTATTTTCTCTATAAAAGTGATAGTTGGTGCCGATAAACGTCGACGCGTCAACTAGGAGGATATCGAGCTTGTGTGGTAACAGGACTCCGTCGATATCACACAGTCTCGCGAAGGTATTATCGACCTAAAAGTGAAGCGTCGTAAAACACCGCGAGCCGCCGAACCGCTAAGGACGGACGACTCCGTCCAGGACGTGCAACCTAAATAATATAGTGATAATATATTAAAAGACGAGAGTGTTGACAGTGTACAGCTAGCTAGATTGGTACAATCGCATCAGAAAGCGTATTAAACAATGTACCTACCTACACGTAATTAATAGACCTCGTACTCGGGCGCGGGCGCGGGCGCGCCTGCTGTACCCCGTCGTCCGTCCGTGCGCGGCTCTATACTCTCAGTTCAGTTCACACAGCAAGAGTCTTGTAAGTAAGTAAGTAAGTAAGTAAGTAAGTAGGCCGCCTGTGATACAGCTACGTAGATAGTAGGTATTTGATAATGAAATGATACGCGAAATAATATATAACAAACAAACCTCATTAGATGCGAGAGCGAAGTTGCAATGATAATCAAACGAATAGGTAGGTAGATGTTCTACACAACAAACATCAAACGTAAGTAGGTAAGTATTGAATATTATGGTCTAATCTTTATTTGTCAAATCCAGTATATACACACCTCAGTGGGGCGGCGGCGATGGGCTTTTTACGCGTAGAACAAACGTCAACTTAGCGCGTGTAGTATGTACCTAGTTACGTACATAAGCAAGGGCATTGGAGGTAAACTCCCTAACAAACTGTATGTATGTATGTCCGATGGTGGTACATCTGAGTAGTAAGTAAGTAAGTAGGTAGGTAGGTAGGTAGGTAGGTAGGTGGTTGGTTGGTACGTTTTTCAGACAATTCCAGTAAAGAAACATATTTAATAGTATCGAATCATATGCGGCCCTGAAAAGGGCCTTTTTTTTTTTTAAGTGCGCGTCTATATACGCATGGTCGAACTGTATGATTATGTTCACAACAAACACAACACACACACGTCCACCACACGGTATGCAGAGCTGGTTGCGCAGGCAACACGTACACGCGGGGAATGCAGCAGGTGTTTAACCGCCGAAACCGTACAGGGTGCGACCCTGGCGCTTCAGAGCGTAGACGACGTCCATGGCGGTGACGGTCTTCCTCTTGGCGTGCTCGGTGTAAGTGACAGCGTCGCGAATGACGTTCTCTAGGAACACTTTAAGCACACCGCGAGTCTCTTCGTAGATCAAACCGGAGATACGTTTCACGCCGCCTCTGCGAGCCAGACGACGGATGGCGGGCTTCGTGATACCTTGGATGTTATCACGAAGTACCTTCCTGTGACGCTTGGCTCCTCCTTTTCCCAGACCCTTTCCTCCCTTACCGCGACCGGTCATCTTCTTTAAAGTGGGGTTTCAAAAATCACTATGATAATATAATTAATAATAACAGCACGGGTGCGCGCACACGAACGACGCGAGCGAGCGACTGGTGAAGAGTAATTTTTTAACAGCCCGATTCGTCATATATTTATACCGTACGCGGAGCTCAGCGGGTGGGTGAACAGAAACGGGTGGTGCGCGGGGCGAGGCGAGCCGACGCTCGTCGCTGGTTGGTCGGTTGGAGGATGTCTCTCACTCAGTTGTTTCGTAAAACAGAACTTATGTTCTTAGGTTATCCAAACAAAATTTTTAGTTCCACTATTAACCTTTAATCGCGTTATTACTCTGGTATTTTGTCGTAAGTACTTATACGACTCTGGCGAAATGGACACGAATATATTTATTTTGTCGGATTAATCCGGCGTAAGCGGTTAAAAGGCTAAGTACCCAAGTAGTGTACTCCAAAAAAAAAAAAAAATATACCGCCGTAACAACTCTATGTAAAGTATACTCGATAGTTAGGTAAATCAAATGCATAATTATTATGTATAGACTATTCCCTTCATAATAAAATTATTATTCTGATATATAAATAATGTACTTACTTAAGCAAGCAAGCAAGCAAGCAAGCAAGCAAGCAAGCACGTACGTACTGTGTGTCCCTAGTACACCAAAGTATGTTTTGAAGTAGGTATGTAAGTAAGTAATAAAAAAAAAAAAATAATAATAATAATAATAATAATAATTGGTAGGTTTTTGTTGCTTATGTAGTAACGTTTTTTGTGACGTCTGTTATAAAGAAACATTTAATAATCTGATACATATGTGGCCCTGAAAAGGGCCTTTTATGTTAACGCACAGCCACAGCCACAGAAACGGTGCACTGCCCGAAGGCAGTGTCAACGTGTCGTAGGGCGATGTGTGTATTGTGTGACGTCAGCAGTTTAAGCGCGTTCGCCTCTGATCCTGCGCGCCAACTGGATGTCCTTGGGCATGATGGTGACGCGCTTCGCGTGAATCGCGCACAAGTTGGTGTCTTCGAAGAGACCGACGAGGTAAGCTTCGCTAGCCTCCTGCAGCGCCATAACAGCGGAGCTCTGGAAACGGAGATCGGTCTTGAAGTCCTGTGCGATCTCACGCACGAGACGCTGGAACGGAAGCTTGCGGATCAGAAGTTCGGTACTCTTCTGGTAGCGACGAATCTCACGGAGGGCCACAGTGCCGGGCCTGTAGCGATGGGGTTTCTTAACGCCGCCGGTGGCCGGTGCGCTCTTGCGCGCAGCCTTGGTGGCGAGCTGTTTCCTCGGGGCCTTACCACCGGTGGATTTACGAGCGGTCTGCTTAGTACGCGCCATTGTAAACACGGAACGAGATGGAAATAATAAAAATCAACTGAAAATACTATAGATACACGCAACGGACGCACGCGGACCTATACACTTCGAACGTACGAGAGAGAATAAAAACCAGCCGTGCGCGTTCCGAGTATTTATACAGAAGCAACGTAAGCGAGCGTGGCGGGCGGCGCGCCATCTTTAGTACAACGAGCTAACTAAAATATTTTGTTTATAATAATTTTATGTTATTTAATATTTTAAAAACCTACATAAAATTGTGACTGCATCAATTTTATGAAAACGACACACCAATCTAACGATAAGACACTACGTTAAGTATAAGTTATTATTAAATAATAAATTATGTTTTGTGTGTTATGTGGAACTTCAGAACAGTCTCACACTCATGCACTTACTTACTTACTTACTTACTGTGCATGTTGTTGATGCATGCATTTGCAAAGTTTGTTACTTAGATGTGTTCATTTTTCAATTCGTCATTATGATACAAATTTACTTAAGATAGGTAGGTACATAATAAATAACGTAGTTACCTATTTATGTGTACGTACGCCGGAGCCGTACTGTCAAAGCGGTAAGTGTGGTTGGTTGGTACGTAGGTAGGTAGGTAGGTAGGTAGGTAGGTAGGTAGGTAGGTAGGTAGGTAGGTAGGTAGGTAGGTTTAGTTATAGTAACGTTTTGACTGTGTTCAAGTTTAAAGAAACGTGAATTTATCACATGAACATATTTGTGGCCCTGAAAAGGGCCTTTTGTTTTTACTCCTGCCATCCCACGGTGTGCGTGCGTGCGCGTCCAGACGTTTTTCGTGGTTTGCTCGTAGCACGTGCATCATGCGCGTCTCGTAAACTGTACACACATGACACACATACAGCACAGGTAGGGGTGTGTACCTATGTGTGTGTATGTATGTATGCACAATACGATGACACAATTAACACGCACCACAGTCAACAAGACACACGAACAAGCGCACTGGGTTTAACACTGTACACAGACACGAGGCGGCGTTGAGACGGAGCGTCGGCGGCGGCTCTTGTTAGCCGCCTACCGACCGACCGCTCACTTGGAGCTGGTGTATTTGGTGACGGCCTTGGTGCCTTCACTGACGGCGTGCTTGGCGAGCTCGCCGGGCAGCAGGAGCCTGACGGACGTCTGCACCTCCCTGGACGTGATGGTCGATCTCTTGTTGTAGTGGGCGAGACGGGAAGCTTCGGCGGCGATACGCTCGAAGATGTCGTTCACGAACGAGTTCATGATAGACATGGCCTTGCTGGAGATACCGGTGTCGGGGTGCACCTGCTTCAACACTTTGTAGATGTAGATGGCGTAACTCTCCTTCCTCTTGTGCTTCTTCTTCTTCTTGTCGGTCTTAGAGATGTTCTTCTGGGCTTTGCCAGACTTCTTGGCGGCTTTACCACTTGTCTTGGGCGGCATTATGAAATTTGTCGAGTACACGTGCTACCGAAACGGAGTTCAGTCGCAGTATAAAACCAATCGCGCGGTTAACAGTTGTATTTATATGGGCGCTCGCGGCTCGTAGTCGCGGCAAGCGGTGAGAAATTCGACGCAGCGACGGACCAATCACAACGCTCCTGAGCCAGAGTGTAGATCGAACGCGGGGAGAGGGGATGCCCGGGAGGGAGGCGAAGGGAGCGGGGTGACGATTGTGTTCGTTCGTAATTAAAAACAAAATTCAAGAAAACAACGTACTTATTCTAGTCTAGGTTAATAATATATATATATATATATATATATATATATATATATATATATATATATAAATGACTGACTGACTGACTGACTGACTAACTTAGATACTTACCTAAAATTACTTTCATACATTAATGCATTTGAATGAGATTTAATAACATATGCTACAACAGTTTGTTGTTCTGTGTTGTTTCATTATGTAGGTACATAAACAACATTATCTATTCTATAGTGATGATGACTGTATGAAACACCATTTTAAAAGCATTTTGTACTGCTCATAATTATTACACACTGTGTGTACCTACATATAATTAAATTCATCATTCATATTATAGTTTCTAAATCACCTTCCTCCCTTACAATTATTTATTTACTTGTAGTAATTATGTAAAGCGAGTGGGCGAGGGAGGTAGGTAGGTAGGTAGGTAGGTAAGTACGTTTTTGTTTGACGACAACACCGTTAAAGAAACTGTCTTTGTTATATATTTGACGAATCATATTGTGGCCCTGAAAAGGGCCTTTTATTTTGAATGCATACGAGCGGAGAGCATCGCGCGCAACCGACATAATAGATTTATGGATATATAATAATATAGGCATAAATATTATATCGAAGTACGCGTGCGGGGCCACTCGCACGAAGCACCACGTTCAGAAACGTCGCGGCGCCACGTTTAAGCCTTCTTCTCGGTCTTCTTGGGCAGTAGCACGGCCTGGATGTTCGGCAGCACACCACCTTGAGCGATCGTCACACCGGAGAGTAGCTTGTTCAACTCCTCGTCGTTGCGGATGGCCAATTGTAGATGACGCGGGATGATCCTGGTCTTCTTGTTGTCTCTCGCGGCGTTGCCGGCCAACTCGAGGACCTCAGCAGCCAGATACTCCATCACGGCGGCCAAGTAGACGGGAGCGCCGGCACCCACGCGCTCGGCGTAGTTTCCGTTACGCAGCAGCCTGTGAATACGACCCACAGGGAACTGGAGACCAGCACGGTTGGAACGGGACTTTGCCTTTCCCTTCACCTTGCCACCTTTACCGCGACCAGACATAATTGAAGGATTTGTTTTATATAACAACTCTCACGAAAACAACGAAACACGCGTACAACAGTGCGCGCGCCGAAAGAATCTAGTTATAAATGCCAGTTTTGCCCGAAGTCGCTCAATTTATATGCGCACCGCGTAGCTGTGTCAGTGGGAGGGGTACACAGAAAACGAAACTTATTCACAAAACGCGCAAGCGCGCGCTCGCGTTCTTCACGAGTACACACACTGACTGCACACTGGGGTGGGTAGAGAATTAGCAGAATTTTTTATTTTTTTGTTTTTGAATATTCAAACTTATTTCGTACTAGCTAGAGTAACCTAAACCATTAATATTACATTAATTTCCTTGTTTTCCCTAGGAATCCTTTTCCATAGTTTGACTGTAAGCTAAGCTTCCTCAACTCAATGAAAAATGTGCGAATGGAGATGGGAAATTGTATTCACGTATGCGAGAGCTTTAGGTAGGTACAAGTAAGTAAGTAAGTAAGTAAGTAAGTAAGTAAGTAAGTAAGTAAGTAAGTAAGTAAGTAAGTAAGTAAGTAGGTAAGTAAGTAAGTAAGTAAGTAAGTAAGTAAGTAAGTAAGTAAGTAAGTAAGTAAGTAAGTAAGTAAGTAAGTAAGTAAGTAAGTAAGTAAGTAAGTAAGTAAGTAAGTAAGTAAGTAAGTAAGTAAGTAAGTAAGTAAGTAAGTAAGTAAGTAAGTAAGTAAGTAAGTATGTATGTATGTATGTATGTATGTATGTTTGTATGTATGTATGTATGTATGTTTTATGTATATCTTTCTATTTCCTACGTACCTAGATTATTTTGCGAGTTATTTCGTGTATGTATAGGTATACCCCTACGTGCCTATGTTATTATTAATTTACCAACGTTTTGACTCGTCTGTGTTACAGAAACGAATATTGCTCATATTCATGATAGTATTGTTAGCCCTGAAAAGGGCTTTTTGGTGTGGTGAGCGCATGCACGCGCGCTAAGCATCTCGGTGCCGCCGCCGTCCGTGGTTTCTTCAGTCGCTTGTTGCAGAGTTCTGATGAATCGTTGGTTGGTCGGTCGGTCGGTCGGACGGACGAGCTCGAGACACGTCGAGCGCGTTTCGCACCCTCCTTCCCGAGGACGATAGACGCGTACGTACTGCGTGCGCGCGGTTGGACGATGATGAAAACAAACGCACAAAGCACGCGCGCGCCTCTCTCTACTACAGTGATAAACACACACGCAGTAGGTAAGACGCGCACGCACATTTGTCACTATCACTGATCAGCTGCTGCTGTCGTTGTTGTTGTTGTTGTTGTTTCACTAGTAGTTGTAGTAGCGTGTATTTATGGTGGTCTGGTCAGCCGACTCTGCGCTGCGCTGCGCTGTCGTCGTCGTCGTCGTCGCCGTCGCCGGTGTAACGCGAATGCGACCGTGGCTTACTTCTTAGCGGCGGACGCTTTCTTGGCTGCCGGCTTTGACTTGGGTGTAGCCGCGGCCTTCTTCGGTTTAGGCGCTTTAGGTTTTTTGGTTGGCGGCTTCGCTGTCTTCTTAGCTTTGGGAGCGGCACCTCCCTTGGCCTTAGCGGGGGCGGCGGCCTTCTTGGGTGTAGGCTTCTTCTTAGCGGCGGCGGCCTTCTTGTCCTTGGCGGCGGCGGCGGCGGCGGCCGATGCTTTGGACTTTGAAGGCGAGCCGGAGGCGGCAGAGGCGGCCGCGGCGGCGGCTGCTGCCTTCTTGGTCTTGGCGCCGGCCGCAGAGGCGGTCGCCTTCTTGGCCTTCGCGGCTGCGGCGGCGGCGGCGGCGGGCGCCTTGCCGGCGGCCTTGCCAGCTGCGCCGGCGGGTTTCTTGGCCGCGGCCGATTTCGACTCGAGCTTGAAGGAACCGGAGGCACCCTTGCCCTTGGTCTGGATCAGTGCGCCAGATTCGACGGCGCTCTTCAGGTATTTCCTAATGAACGGAGCCAATTTCTCCGCGTCGACCTTGTACTGCGCGGCGATGTACTTCTTGATCGCCTGCAGGGAAGATCCGCTGCGCTCTTTCATCTCCTTGATGGCGCTGGTGACCATCTCAGATGTTTTGGGATGGGTAGGCTTCGCCTTCGGTTTCTTCGCGGCACCGGCGCCGCCGGCCTGTCTCGCCTGCTTCTTCGCTGGTGTAGCGGGCGCGGGAGCCTCTGTAGCAACTGCGGTGTCTGCCATTTTATTTATTATTAGCACACTGTTAATAAACTGAATGAAATAGTAATAATATAAGAGAGAGAGAGACTTAGATGTCGCCACTTATAGGTTTCACGAGTTTCGTACACGTGCGCCTAAGCACGACGAAACTTTACCGTAACGAGCGCCGTGATGTCGCGGGACGTTTTCTCGTATGAACGCTTGAAAGTTTTCACTAACACGTATCTAATAAAATAAACAAAAAGAATGGTTAACGGCCCTTAGTGCGACGTAGTGTTGCAGTTTCGGATAGGTCATGAAGCTGACGATGCGGGTGTGCGAATTCGGGGAGCGTGAGGTGGTCGTTCAGCCGGTGGCGGTGTTTTATTTTGAAGACTGCGTACGAAGCGTAGGTCGGGTCGTGTTCAAAACGTTATTTTCTCTATAAAAGTGATAGTTGGTGCCGATAAACGTCGACGCGTCAACTAGGAGGATATCGAGCTTGTGTGGTAACAGGACTCCGTCGATATCACACAGTCTCGCGAAGGTATTATCGACCTAAAAGTGAAGCGTCGTAAAACACCGCGAGCCGCCGAACCGCTAAGGACGGACGACTCCGTCCAGGACGTGCAACCTAAATAATATAGTGATAATATATTAAAAGACGAGAGTGTTGACAGTGTACAGCTAGCTAGATTGGTACAATCGCATCAGAAAGCGTATTAAACAATGTACCTACCTACACGTAATTAATAGACCTCGTACTCGGGCGCGGGCGCGGGCGCGCCTGCTGTACCCCGTCGTCCGTCCGTGCGCGGCTCTATACTCTCAGTTCAGTTCACACAGCAAGAGTCTTGTAAGTAAGTAAGTAAGTAAGTAAGTAAGTAGGCCGCCTGTGATACAGCTACGTAGATAGTAGGTATTTGATAATGAAATGATACGCGAAATAATATATAACAAACAAACCTCATTAGATGCGAGAGCGAAGTTGCAATGATAATCAAACGAATAGGTAGGTAGATGTTCTACACAACAAACATCAAACGTAAGTAGGTAAGTATTGAATATTATGGTCTAATCTTTATTTGTCAAATCCAGTATATACACACCTCAGTGGGGCGGCGGCGATGGGCTTTTTACGCGTAGAACAAACGTCAACTTAGCGCGTGTAGTATGTACCTAGTTACGTACATAAGCAAGGGCATTGGAGGTAAACTCCCTAACAAACTGTATGTATGTATGTCCGATGGTGGTACATCTGAGTAGTAAGTAAGTAAGTAGGTAGGTAGGTAGGTAGGTAGGTAGGTGGTTGGTTGGTACGTTTTTCAGACAATTCCAGTAAAGAAACATATTTAATAGTATCGAATCATATGCGGCCCTGAAAAGGGCCTTTTTTTTTTTTAAGTGCGCGTCTATATACGCATGGTCGAACTGTATGATTATGTTCACAACAAACACAACACACACACGTCCACCACACGGTATGCAGAGCTGGTTGCGCAGGCAACACGTACACGCGGGGAATGCAGCAGGTGTTTAACCGCCGAAACCGTACAGGGTGCGACCCTGGCGCTTCAGAGCGTAGACGACGTCCATGGCGGTGACGGTCTTCCTCTTGGCGTGCTCGGTGTAAGTGACAGCGTCGCGAATGACGTTCTCTAGGAACACTTTAAGCACACCGCGAGTCTCTTCGTAGATCAAACCGGAGATACGTTTCACGCCGCCTCTGCGAGCCAGACGACGGATGGCGGGCTTCGTGATACCTTGGATGTTATCACGAAGTACCTTCCTGTGACGCTTGGCTCCTCCTTTTCCCAGACCCTTTCCTCCCTTACCGCGACCGGTCATCTTCTTTAAAGTGGGGTTTCAAAAATCACTATGATAATATAATTAATAATAACAGCACGGGTGCGCGCACACGAACGACGCGAGCGAGCGACTGGTGAAGAGTAATTTTTTAACAGCCCGATTCGTCATATATTTATACCGTACGCGGAGCTCAGCGGGTGGGTGAACAGAAACGGGTGGTGCGCGGGGCGAGGCGAGCCGACGCTCGTCGCTGGTTGGTCGGTTGGAGGATGTCTCTCACTCAGTTGTTTCGTAAAACAGAACTTATGTTCTTAGGTTATCCAAACAAAATTTTTAGTTCCACTATTAACCTTTAATCGCGTTATTACTCTGGTATTTTGTCGTAAGTACTTATACGACTCTGGCGAAATGGACACGAATATATTTATTTTGTCGGATTAATCCGGCGTAAGCGGTTAAAAGGCTAAGTACCCAAGTAGTGTACTCCAAAAAAAAAAAAAAATATACCGCCGTAACAACTCTATGTAAAGTATACTCGATAGTTAGGTAAATCAAATGCATAATTATTATGTATAGACTATTCCCTTCATAATAAAATTATTATTCTGATATATAAATAATGTACTTACTTAAGCAAGCAAGCAAGCAAGCAAGCAAGCAAGCAAGCACGTACGTACTGTGTGTCCCTAGTACACCAAAGTATGTTTTGAAGTAGGTATGTAAGTAAGTAATAAAAAAAAAAAAATAATAATAATAATAATAATAATAATTGGTAGGTTTTTGTTGCTTATGTAGTAACGTTTTTTGTGACGTCTGTTATAAAGAAACATTTAATAATCTGATACATATGTGGCCCTGAAAAGGGCCTTTTATGTTAACGCACAGCCACAGCCACAGAAACGGTGCACTGCCCGAAGGCAGTGTCAACGTGTCGTAGGGCGATGTGTGTATTGTGTGACGTCAGCAGTTTAAGCGCGTTCGCCTCTGATCCTGCGCGCCAACTGGATGTCCTTGGGCATGATGGTGACGCGCTTCGCGTGAATCGCGCACAAGTTGGTGTCTTCGAAGAGACCGACGAGGTAAGCTTCGCTAGCCTCCTGCAGCGCCATAACAGCGGAGCTCTGGAAACGGAGATCGGTCTTGAAGTCCTGTGCGATCTCACGCACGAGACGCTGGAACGGAAGCTTGCGGATCAGAAGTTCGGTACTCTTCTGGTAGCGACGAATCTCACGGAGGGCCACAGTGCCGGGCCTGTAGCGATGGGGTTTCTTAACGCCGCCGGTGGCCGGTGCGCTCTTGCGCGCAGCCTTGGTGGCGAGCTGTTTCCTCGGGGCCTTACCACCGGTGGATTTACGAGCGGTCTGCTTAGTACGCGCCATTGTAAACACGGAACGAGATGGAAATAATAAAAATCAACTGAAAATACTATAGATACACGCAACGGACGCACGCGGACCTATACACTTCGAACGTACGAGAGAGAATAAAAACCAGCCGTGCGCGTTCCGAGTATTTATACAGAAGCAACGTAAGCGAGCGTGGCGGGCGGCGCGCCATCTTTAGTACAACGAGCTAACTAAAATATTTTGTTTATAATAATTTTATGTTATTTAATATTTTAAAAACCTACATAAAATTGTGACTGCATCAATTTTATGAAAACGACACACCAATCTAACGATAAGACACTACGTTAAGTATAAGTTATTATTAAATAATAAATTATGTTTTGTGTGTTATGTGGAACTTCAGAACAGTCTCACACTCATGCACTTACTTACTTACTTACTTACTGTGCATGTTGTTGATGCATGCATTTGCAAAGTTTGTTACTTAGATGTGTTCATTTTTCAATTCGTCATTATGATACAAATTTACTTAAGATAGGTAGGTACATAATAAATAACGTAGTTACCTATTTATGTGTACGTACGCCGGAGCCGTACTGTCAAAGCGGTAAGTGTGGTTGGTTGGTACGTAGGTAGGTAGGTAGGTAGGTAGGTAGGTAGGTAGGTAGGTAGGTAGGTAGGTAGGTAGGTAGGTTTAGTTATAGTAACGTTTTGACTGTGTTCAAGTTTAAAGAAACGTGAATTTATCACATGAACATATTTGTGGCCCTGAAAAGGGCCTTTTGTTTTTACTCCTGCCATCCCACGGTGTGCGTGCGTGCGCGTCCAGACGTTTTTCGTGGTTTGCTCGTAGCACGTGCATCATGCGCGTCTCGTAAACTGTACACACATGACACACATACAGCACAGGTAGGGGTGTGTACCTATGTGTGTGTATGTATGTATGCACAATACGATGACACAATTAACACGCACCACGAACAAGCGCACTGGGTTTAACACTGTACACAGACACGAGGCGGCGTTGAGACGGAGCGTCGGCGGCGGCTCTTGTTAGCCGCCTACCGACCGACCGCTCACTTGGAGCTGGTGTATTTGGTGACGGCCTTGGTGCCTTCACTGACGGCGTGCTTGGCGAGCTCGCCGGGCAGCAGGAGCCTGACGGACGTCTGCACCTCCCTGGACGTGATGGTCGATCTCTTGTTGTAGTGGGCGAGACGGGAAGCTTCGGCGGCGATACGCTCGAAGATGTCGTTCACGAACGAGTTCATGATAGACATGGCCTTGCTGGAGATACCGGTGTCGGGGTGCACCTGCTTCAACACTTTGTAGATGTAGATGGCGTAACTCTCCTTCCTCTTGTGCTTCTTCTTCTTCTTGTCGGTCTTAGAGATGTTCTTCTGGGCTTTGCCAGACTTCTTGGCGGCTTTACCACTTGTCTTGGGCGGCATTATGAAATTTGTCGAGTACACGTGCTACCGAAACGGAGTTCAGTCGCAGTATAAAACCAATCGCGCGGTTAACAGTTGTATTTATATGGGCGCTCGCGGCTCGTAGTCGCGGCAAGCGGTGAGAAATTCGACGCAGCGACGGACCAATCACAACGCTCCTGAGCCAGAGTGTAGATCGAACGCGGGGAGAGGGGATGCCCGGGAGGGAGGCGAAGGGAGCGGGGTGACGATTGTGTTCGTTCGTAATTAAAAACAAAATTCAAGAAAACAACGTACTTATTCTAGTCTAGGTTAATAATATATATATATATATATATATATATATATATATATATATATATATATAAATGACTGACTGACTGACTGACTGACTAACTTAGATACTTACCTAAAATTACTTTCATACATTAATGCATTTGAATGAGATTTAATAACATATGCTACAACAGTTTGTTGTTCTGTGTTGTTTCATTATGTAGGTACATAAACAACATTATCTATTCTATAGTGATGATGACTGTATGAAACACCATTTTAAAAGCATTTTGTACTGCTCATAATTATTACACACTGTGTGTACCTACATATAATTAAATTCATCATTCATATTATAGTTTCTAAATCACCTTCCTCCCTTACAATTATTTATTTACTTGTAGTAATTATGTAAAGCGAGTGGGCGAGGGAGGTAGGTAGGTAGGTAGGTAGGTAAGTACGTTTTTGTTTGACGACAACACCGTTAAAGAAACTGTCTTTGTTATATATTTGACGAATCATATTGTGGCCCTGAAAAGGGCCTTTTATTTTGAATGCATACGAGCGGAGAGCATCGCGCGCAACCGACATAATAGATTTATGGATATATAATAATATAGGCATAAATATTATATCGAAGTACGCGTGCGGGGCCACTCGCACGAAGCACCACGTTCAGAAACGTCGCGGCGCCACGTTTAAGCCTTCTTCTCGGTCTTCTTGGGCAGTAGCACGGCCTGGATGTTCGGCAGCACACCACCTTGAGCGATCGTCACACCGGAGAGTAGCTTGTTCAACTCCTCGTCGTTGCGGATGGCCAATTGTAGATGACGCGGGATGATCCTGGTCTTCTTGTTGTCTCTCGCGGCGTTGCCGGCCAACTCGAGGACCTCAGCAGCCAGATACTCCATCACGGCGGCCAAGTAGACGGGAGCGCCGGCACCCACGCGCTCGGCGTAGTTTCCGTTACGCAGCAGCCTGTGAATACGACCCACAGGGAACTGGAGACCAGCACGGTTGGAACGGGACTTTGCCTTTCCCTTCACCTTGCCACCTTTACCGCGACCAGACATAATTGAAGGATTTGTTTTATATAACAACTCTCACGAAAACAACGAAACACGCGTACAACAGTGCGCGCGCCGAAAGAATCTAGTTATAAATGCCAGTTTTGCCCGAAGTCGCTCAATTTATATGCGCACCGCGTAGCTGTGTCAGTGGGAGGGGTACACAGAAAACGAAACTTATTCACAAAACGCGCAAGCGCGCGCTCGCGTTCTTCACGAGTACACACACTGACTGCACACTGGGGTGGGTAGAGAATTAGCAGAATTTTTTATTTTTTTGTTTTTGAATATTCAAACTTATTTCGTACTAGCTAGAGTAACCTAAACCATTAATATTACATTAATTTCCTTGTTTTCCCTAGGAATCCTTTTCCATAGTTTGACTGTAAGCTAAGCTTCCTCAACTCAATGAAAAATGTGCGAATGGAGATGGGAAATTGTATTCACGTATGCGAGAGCTTTAGGTAGGTACAAGTAAGTAAGTAAGTAAGTAAGTAAGTAAGTAAGTAAGTAAGTAAGTAAGTAAGTAAGTAAGTAAGTAAGTAGGTAAGTAAGTAAGTAAGTAAGTAAGTAAGTAAGTAAGTAAGTAAGTAAGTAAGTAAGTAAGTAAGTAAGTAAGTAAGTAAGTAAGTAAGTAAGTAAGTAAGTAAGTAAGTAAGTAAGTAAGTAAGTAAGTAAGTAAGTAAGTAAGTAAGTAAGTAAGTAAGTAAGTAAGTATGTATGTATGTATGTATGTATGTATGTTTGTATGTATGTATGTATGTATGTTTTATGTATATCTTTCTATTTCCTACGTACCTAGATTATTTTGCGAGTTATTTCGTGTATGTATAGGTATACCCCTACGTGCCTATGTTATTATTAATTTACCAACGTTTTGACTCGTCTGTGTTACAGAAACGAATATTGCTCATATTCATGATAGTATTGTTAGCCCTGAAAAGGGCTTTTTGGTGTGGTGAGCGCATGCACGCGCGCTAAGCATCTCGGTGCCGCCGCCGTCCGTGGTTTCTTCAGTCGCTTGTTGCAGAGTTCTGATGAATCGTTGGTTGGTCGGTCGGTCGGTCGGACGGACGAGCTCGAGACACGTCGAGCGCGTTTCGCACCCTCCTTCCCGAGGACGATAGACGCGTACGTACTGCGTGCGCGCGGTTGGACGATGATGAAAACAAACGCACAAAGCACGCGCGCGCCTCTCTCTACTACAGTGATAAACACACACGCAGTAGGTAAGACGCGCACGCACATTTGTCACTATCACTGATCAGCTGCTGCTGTCGTTGTTGTTGTTGTTGTTGTTTCACTAGTAGTTGTAGTAGCGTGTATTTATGGTGGTCTGGTCAGCCGACTCTGCGCTGCGCTGCGCTGTCGTCGTCGTCGTCGTCGCCGTCGCCGGTGTAACGCGAATGCGACCGTGGCTTACTTCTTAGCGGCGGACGCTTTCTTGGCTGCCGGCTTTGACTTGGGTGTAGCCGCGGCCTTCTTCGGTTTAGGCGCTTTAGGTTTTTTGGTTGGCGGCTTCGCTGTCTTCTTAGCTTTGGGAGCGGCACCTCCCTTGGCCTTAGCGGGGGCGGCGGCCTTCTTGGGTGTAGGCTTCTTCTTAGCGGCGGCGGCCTTCTTGTCCTTGGCGGCGGCGGCGGCGGCGGCCGATGCTTTGGACTTTGAAGGCGAGCCGGAGGCGGCAGAGGCGGCCGCGGCGGCGGCTGCTGCCTTCTTGGTCTTGGCGCCGGCCGCAGAGGCGGTCGCCTTCTTGGCCTTCGCGGCTGCGGCGGCGGCGGCGGCGGGCGCCTTGCCGGCGGCCTTGCCAGCTGCGCCGGCGGGTTTCTTGGCCGCGGCCGATTTCGACTCGAGCTTGAAGGAACCGGAGGCACCCTTGCCCTTGGTCTGGATCAGTGCGCCAGATTCGACGGCGCTCTTCAGGTATTTCCTAATGAACGGAGCCAATTTCTCCGCGTCGACCTTGTACTGCGCGGCGATGTACTTCTTGATCGCCTGCAGGGAAGATCCGCTGCGCTCTTTCATCTCCTTGATGGCGCTGGTGACCATCTCAGATGTTTTGGGATGGGTAGGCTTCGCCTTCGGTTTCTTCGCGGCACCGGCGCCGCCGGCCTGTCTCGCCTGCTTCTTCGCTGGTGTAGCGGGCGCGGGAGCCTCTGTAGCAACTGCGGTGTCTGCCATTTTATTTATTATTAGCACACTGTTAATAAACTGAATGAAATAGTAATAATATAAGAGAGAGAGAGACTTAGATGTCGCCACTTATAGGTTTCACGAGTTTCGTACACGTGCGCCTAAGCACGACGAAACTTTACCGTAACGAGCGCCGTGATGTCGCGGGACGTTTTCTCGTATGAACGCTTGAAAGTTTTCACTAACACGTATCTAATAAAATAAACAAAAAGAATGGTTAACGGCCCTTAGTGCGACGTAGTGTTGCAGTTTCGGATAGGTCATGAAGCTGACGATGCGGGTGTGCGAATTCGGGGAGCGTGAGGTGGTCGTTCAGCCGGTGGCGGTGTTTTATTTTGAAGACTGCGTACGAAGCGTAGGTCGGGTCGTGTTCAAAACGTTATTTTCTCTATAAAAGTGATAGTTGGTGCCGATAAACGTCGACGCGTCAACTAGGAGGATATCGAGCTTGTGTGGTAACAGGACTCCGTCGATATCACACAGTCTCGCGAAGGTATTATCGACCTAAAAGTGAAGCGTCGTAAAACACCGCGAGCCGCCGAACCGCTAAGGACGGACGACTCCGTCCAGGACGTGCAACCTAAATAATATAGTGATAATATATTAAAAGACGAGAGTGTTGACAGTGTACAGCTAGCTAGATTGGTACAATCGCATCAGAAAGCGTATTAAACAATGTACCTACCTACACGTAATTAATAGACCTCGTACTCGGGCGCGGGCGCGGGCGCGCCTGCTGTACCCCGTCGTCCGTCCGTGCGCGGCTCTATACTCTCAGTTCAGTTCACACAGCAAGAGTCTTGTAAGTAAGTAAGTAAGTAAGTAAGTAAGTAGGCCGCCTGTGATACAGCTACGTAGATAGTAGGTATTTGATAATGAAATGATACGCGAAATAATATATAACAAACAAACCTCATTAGATGCGAGAGCGAAGTTGCAATGATAATCAAACGAATAGGTAGGTAGATGTTCTACACAACAAACATCAAACGTAAGTAGGTAAGTATTGAATATTATGGTCTAATCTTTATTTGTCAAATCCAGTATATACACACCTCAGTGGGGCGGCGGCGATGGGCTTTTTACGCGTAGAACAAACGTCAACTTAGCGCGTGTAGTATGTACCTAGTTACGTACATAAGCAAGGGCATTGGAGGTAAACTCCCTAACAAACTGTATGTATGTATGTCCGATGGTGGTACATCTGAGTAGTAAGTAAGTAAGTAGGTAGGTAGGTAGGTAGGTAGGTAGGTGGTTGGTTGGTACGTTTTTCAGACAATTCCAGTAAAGAAACATATTTAATAGTATCGAATCATATGCGGCCCTGAAAAGGGCCTTTTTTTTTTTTAAGTGCGCGTCTATATACGCATGGTCGAACTGTATGATTATGTTCACAACAAACACAACACACACACGTCCACCACACGGTATGCAGAGCTGGTTGCGCAGGCAACACGTACACGCGGGGAATGCAGCAGGTGTTTAACCGCCGAAACCGTACAGGGTGCGACCCTGGCGCTTCAGAGCGTAGACGACGTCCATGGCGGTGACGGTCTTCCTCTTGGCGTGCTCGGTGTAAGTGACAGCGTCGCGAATGACGTTCTCTAGGAACACTTTAAGCACACCGCGAGTCTCTTCGTAGATCAAACCGGAGATACGTTTCACGCCGCCTCTGCGAGCCAGACGACGGATGGCGGGCTTCGTGATACCTTGGATGTTATCACGAAGTACCTTCCTGTGACGCTTGGCTCCTCCTTTTCCCAGACCCTTTCCTCCCTTACCGCGACCGGTCATCTTCTTTAAAGTGGGGTTTCAAAAATCACTATGATAATATAATTAATAATAACAGCACGGGTGCGCGCACACGAACGACGCGAGCGAGCGACTGGTGAAGAGTAATTTTTTAACAGCCCGATTCGTCATATATTTATACCGTACGCGGAGCTCAGCGGGTGGGTGAACAGAAACGGGTGGTGCGCGGGGCGAGGCGAGCCGACGCTCGTCGCTGGTTGGTCGGTTGGAGGATGTCTCTCACTCAGTTGTTTCGTAAAACAGAACTTATGTTCTTAGGTTATCCAAACAAAATTTTTAGTTCCACTATTAACCTTTAATCGCGTTATTACTCTGGTATTTTGTCGTAAGTACTTATACGACTCTGGCGAAATGGACACGAATATATTTATTTTGTCGGATTAATCCGGCGTAAGCGGTTAAAAGGCTAAGTACCCAAGTAGTGTACTCCAAAAAAAAAAAAAAATATACCGCCGTAACAACTCTATGTAAAGTATACTCGATAGTTAGGTAAATCAAATGCATAATTATTATGTATAGACTATTCCCTTCATAATAAAATTATTATTCTGATATATAAATAATGTACTTACTTAAGCAAGCAAGCAAGCAAGCAAGCAAGCAAGCAAGCACGTACGTACTGTGTGTCCCTAGTACACCAAAGTATGTTTTGAAGTAGGTATGTAAGTAAGTAATAAAAAAAAAAAAATAATAATAATAATAATAATAATAATTGGTAGGTTTTTGTTGCTTATGTAGTAACGTTTTTTGTGACGTCTGTTATAAAGAAACATTTAATAATCTGATACATATGTGGCCCTGAAAAGGGCCTTTTATGTTAACGCACAGCCACAGCCACAGAAACGGTGCACTGCCCGAAGGCAGTGTCAACGTGTCGTAGGGCGATGTGTGTATTGTGTGACGTCAGCAGTTTAAGCGCGTTCGCCTCTGATCCTGCGCGCCAACTGGATGTCCTTGGGCATGATGGTGACGCGCTTCGCGTGAATCGCGCACAAGTTGGTGTCTTCGAAGAGACCGACGAGGTAAGCTTCGCTAGCCTCCTGCAGCGCCATAACAGCGGAGCTCTGGAAACGGAGATCGGTCTTGAAGTCCTGTGCGATCTCACGCACGAGACGCTGGAACGGAAGCTTGCGGATCAGAAGTTCGGTACTCTTCTGGTAGCGACGAATCTCACGGAGGGCCACAGTGCCGGGCCTGTAGCGATGGGGTTTCTTAACGCCGCCGGTGGCCGGTGCGCTCTTGCGCGCAGCCTTGGTGGCGAGCTGTTTCCTCGGGGCCTTACCACCGGTGGATTTACGAGCGGTCTGCTTAGTACGCGCCATTGTAAACACGGAACGAGATGGAAATAATAAAAATCAACTGAAAATACTATAGATACACGCAACGGACGCACGCGGACCTATACACTTCGAACGTACGAGAGAGAATAAAAACCAGCCGTGCGCGTTCCGAGTATTTATACAGAAGCAACGTAAGCGAGCGTGGCGGGCGGCGCGCCATCTTTAGTACAACGAGCTAACTAAAATATTTTGTTTATAATAATTTTATGTTATTTAATATTTTAAAAACCTACATAAAATTGTGACTGCATCAATTTTATGAAAACGACACACCAATCTAACGATAAGACACTACGTTAAGTATAAGTTATTATTAAATAATAAATTATGTTTTGTGTGTTATGTGGAACTTCAGAACAGTCTCACACTCATGCACTTACTTACTTACTTACTTACTGTGCATGTTGTTGATGCATGCATTTGCAAAGTTTGTTACTTAGATGTGTTCATTTTTCAATTCGTCATTATGATACAAATTTACTTAAGATAGGTAGGTACATAATAAATAACGTAGTTACCTATTTATGTGTACGTACGCCGGAGCCGTACTGTCAAAGCGGTAAGTGTGGTTGGTTGGTACGTAGGTAGGTAGGTAGGTAGGTAGGTAGGTAGGTAGGTAGGTAGGTAGGTAGGTAGGTAGGTAGGTTTAGTTATAGTAACGTTTTGACTGTGTTCAAGTTTAAAGAAACGTGAATTTATCACATGAACATATTTGTGGCCCTGAAAAGGGCCTTTTGTTTTTACTCCTGCCATCCCACGGTGTGCGTGCGTGCGCGTCCAGACGTTTTTCGTGGTTTGCTCGTAGCACGTGCATCATGCGCGTCTCGTAAACTGTACACACATGACACACATACAGCACAGGTAGGGGTGTGTACCTATGTGTGTGTATGTATGTATGCACAATACGATGACACAATTAACACGCACCACAGTCAACAAGACACACGAACAAGCGCACTGGGTTTAACACTGTACACAGACACGAGGCGGCGTTGAGACGGAGCGTCGGCGGCGGCTCTTGTTAGCCGCCTACCGACCGACCGCTCACTTGGAGCTGGTGTATTTGGTGACGGCCTTGGTGCCTTCACTGACGGCGTGCTTGGCGAGCTCGCCGGGCAGCAGGAGCCTGACGGACGTCTGCACCTCCCTGGACGTGATGGTCGATCTCTTGTTGTAGTGGGCGAGACGGGAAGCTTCGGCGGCGATACGCTCGAAGATGTCGTTCACGAACGAGTTCATGATAGACATGGCCTTGCTGGAGATACCGGTGTCGGGGTGCACCTGCTTCAACACTTTGTAGATGTAGATGGCGTAACTCTCCTTCCTCTTGTGCTTCTTCTTCTTCTTGTCGGTCTTAGAGATGTTCTTCTGGGCTTTGCCAGACTTCTTGGCGGCTTTACCACTTGTCTTGGGCGGCATTATGAAATTTGTCGAGTACACGTGCTACCGAAACGGAGTTCAGTCGCAGTATAAAACCAATCGCGCGGTTAACAGTTGTATTTATATGGGCGCTCGCGGCTCGTAGTCGCGGCAAGCGGTGAGAAATTCGACGCAGCGACGGACCAATCACAACGCTCCTGAGCCAGAGTGTAGATCGAACGCGGGGAGAGGGGATGCCCGGGAGGGAGGCGAAGGGAGCGGGGTGACGATTGTGTTCGTTCGTAATTAAAAACAAAATTCAAGAAAACAACGTACTTATTCTAGTCTAGGTTAATAATATATATATATATATATATATATATATATATATATATATATATATATAAATGACTGACTGACTGACTGACTGACTAACTTAGATACTTACCTAAAATTACTTTCATACATTAATGCATTTGAATGAGATTTAATAACATATGCTACAACAGTTTGTTGTTCTGTGTTGTTTCATTATGTAGGTACATAAACAACATTATCTATTCTATAGTGATGATGACTGTATGAAACACCATTTTAAAAGCATTTTGTACTGCTCATAATTATTACACACTGTGTGTACCTACATATAATTAAATTCATCATTCATATTATAGTTTCTAAATCACCTTCCTCCCTTACAATTATTTATTTACTTGTAGTAATTATGTAAAGCGAGTGGGCGAGGGAGGTAGGTAGGTAGGTAGGTAGGTAAGTACGTTTTTGTTTGACGACAACACCGTTAAAGAAACTGTCTTTGTTATATATTTGACGAATCATATTGTGGCCCTGAAAAGGGCCTTTTATTTTGAATGCATACGAGCGGAGAGCATCGCGCGCAACCGACATAATAGATTTATGGATATATAATAATATAGGCATAAATATTATATCGAAGTACGCGTGCGGGGCCACTCGCACGAAGCACCACGTTCAGAAACGTCGCGGCGCCACGTTTAAGCCTTCTTCTCGGTCTTCTTGGGCAGTAGCACGGCCTGGATGTTCGGCAGCACACCACCTTGAGCGATCGTCACACCGGAGAGTAGCTTGTTCAACTCCTCGTCGTTGCGGATGGCCAATTGTAGATGACGCGGGATGATCCTGGTCTTCTTGTTGTCTCTCGCGGCGTTGCCGGCCAACTCGAGGACCTCAGCAGCCAGATACTCCATCACGGCGGCCAAGTAGACGGGAGCGCCGGCACCCACGCGCTCGGCGTAGTTTCCGTTACGCAGCAGCCTGTGAATACGACCCACAGGGAACTGGAGACCAGCACGGTTGGAACGGGACTTTGCCTTTCCCTTCACCTTGCCACCTTTACCGCGACCAGACATAATTGAAGGATTTGTTTTATATAACAACTCTCACGAAAACAACGAAACACGCGTACAACAGTGCGCGCGCCGAAAGAATCTAGTTATAAATGCCAGTTTTGCCCGAAGTCGCTCAATTTATATGCGCACCGCGTAGCTGTGTCAGTGGGAGGGGTACACAGAAAACGAAACTTATTCACAAAACGCGCAAGCGCGCGCTCGCGTTCTTCACGAGTACACACACTGACTGCACACTGGGGTGGGTAGAGAATTAGCAGAATTTTTTATTTTTTTGTTTTTGAATATTCAAACTTATTTCGTACTAGCTAGAGTAACCTAAACCATTAATATTACATTAATTTCCTTGTTTTCCCTAGGAATCCTTTTCCATAGTTTGACTGTAAGCTAAGCTTCCTCAACTCAATGAAAAATGTGCGAATGGAGATGGGAAATTGTATTCACGTATGCGAGAGCTTTAGGTAGGTACAAGTAAGTAAGTAAGTAAGTAAGTAAGTAAGTAAGTAAGTAAGTAAGTAAGTAAGTAAGTAAGTAGGTAAGTAAGTAAGTAAGTAAGTAAGTAAGTAAGTAAGTAAGTAAGTAAGTAAGTAAGTAAGTAAGTAAGTAAGTAAGTAAGTAAGTAAGTAAGTAAGTAAGTAAGTAAGTAAGTAAGTAAGTAAGTAAGTAAGTAAGTAAGTAAGTAAGTAAGTAAGTAAGTATGTATGTATGTATGTATGTATGTATGTTTGTATGTATGTATGTATGTATGTTTTATGTATATCTTTCTATTTCCTACGTACCTAGATTATTTTGCGAGTTATTTCGTGTATGTATAGGTATACCCCTACGTGCCTATGTTATTATTAATTTACCAACGTTTTGACTCGTCTGTGTTACAGAAACGAATATTGCTCATATTCATGATAGTATTGTTAGCCCTGAAAAGGGCTTTTTGGTGTGGTGAGCGCATGCACGCGCGCTAAGCATCTCGGTGCCGCCGCCGTCCGTGGTTTCTTCAGTCGCTTGTTGCAGAGTTCTGATGAATCGTTGGTTGGTCGGTCGGTCGGTCGGACGGACGAGCTCGAGACACGTCGAGCGCGTTTCGCACCCTCCTTCCCGAGGACGATAGACGCGTACGTACTGCGTGCGCGCGGTTGGACGATGATGAAAACAAACGCACAAAGCACGCGCGCGCCTCTCTCTACTACAGTGATAAACACACACGCAGTAGGTAAGACGCGCACGCACATTTGTCACTATCACTGATCAGCTGCTGCTGTCGTTGTTGTTGTTGTTGTTGTTTCACTAGTAGTTGTAGTAGCGTGTATTTATGGTGGTCTGGTCAGCCGACTCTGCGCTGCGCTGCGCTGTCGTCGTCGTCGTCGTCGCCGTCGCCGGTGTAACGCGAATGCGACCGTGGCTTACTTCTTAGCGGCGGACGCTTTCTTGGCTGCCGGCTTTGACTTGGGTGTAGCCGCGGCCTTCTTCGGTTTAGGCGCTTTAGGTTTTTTGGTTGGCGGCTTCGCTGTCTTCTTAGCTTTGGGAGCGGCACCTCCCTTGGCCTTAGCGGGGGCGGCGGCCTTCTTGGGTGTAGGCTTCTTCTTAGCGGCGGCGGCCTTCTTGTCCTTGGCGGCGGCGGCGGCGGCGGCCGATGCTTTGGACTTTGAAGGCGAGCCGGAGGCGGCAGAGGCGGCCGCGGCGGCGGCTGCTGCCTTCTTGGTCTTGGCGCCGGCCGCAGAGGCGGTCGCCTTCTTGGCCTTCGCGGCTGCGGCGGCGGCGGCGGCGGGCGCCTTGCCGGCGGCCTTGCCAGCTGCGCCGGCGGGTTTCTTGGCCGCGGCCGATTTCGACTCGAGCTTGAAGGAACCGGAGGCACCCTTGCCCTTGGTCTGGATCAGTGCGCCAGATTCGACGGCGCTCTTCAGGTATTTCCTAATGAACGGAGCCAATTTCTCCGCGTCGACCTTGTACTGCGCGGCGATGTACTTCTTGATCGCCTGCAGGGAAGATCCGCTGCGCTCTTTCATCTCCTTGATGGCGCTGGTGACCATCTCAGATGTTTTGGGATGGGTAGGCTTCGCCTTCGGTTTCTTCGCGGCACCGGCGCCGCCGGCCTGTCTCGCCTGCTTCTTCGCTGGTGTAGCGGGCGCGGGAGCCTCTGTAGCAACTGCGGTGTCTGCCATTTTATTTATTATTAGCACACTGTTAATAAACTGAATGAAATAGTAATAATATAAGAGAGAGAGAGACTTAGATGTCGCCACTTATAGGTTTCACGAGTTTCGTACACGTGCGCCTAAGCACGACGAAACTTTACCGTAACGAGCGCCGTGATGTCGCGGGACGTTTTCTCGTATGAACGCTTGAAAGTTTTCACTAACACGTATCTAATAAAATAAACAAAAAGAATGGTTAACGGCCCTTAGTGCGACGTAGTGTTGCAGTTTCGGATAGGTCATGAAGCTGACGATGCGGGTGTGCGAATTCGGGGAGCGTGAGGTGGTCGTTCAGCCGGTGGCGGTGTTTTATTTTGAAGACTGCGTACGAAGCGTAGGTCGGGTCGTGTTCAAAACGTTATTTTCTCTATAAAAGTGATAGTTGGTGCCGATAAACGTCGACGCGTCAACTAGGAGGATATCGAGCTTGTGTGGTAACAGGACTCCGTCGATATCACACAGTCTCGCGAAGGTATTATCGACCTAAAAGTGAAGCGTCGTAAAACACCGCGAGCCGCCGAACCGCTAAGGACGGACGACTCCGTCCAGGACGTGCAACCTAAATAATATAGTGATAATATATTAAAAGACGAGAGTGTTGACAGTGTACAGCTAGCTAGATTGGTACAATCGCATCAGAAAGCGTATTAAACAATGTACCTACCTACACGTAATTAATAGACCTCGTACTCGGGCGCGGGCGCGGGCGCGCCTGCTGTACCCCGTCGTCCGTCCGTGCGCGGCTCTATACTCTCAGTTCAGTTCACACAGCAAGAGTCTTGTAAGTAAGTAAGTAAGTAAGTAAGTAAGTAGGCCGCCTGTGATACAGCTACGTAGATAGTAGGTATTTGATAATGAAATGATACGCGAAATAATATATAACAAACAAACCTCATTAGATGCGAGAGCGAAGTTGCAATGATAATCAAACGAATAGGTAGGTAGATGTTCTACACAACAAACATCAAACGTAAGTAGGTAAGTATTGAATATTATGGTCTAATCTTTATTTGTCAAATCCAGTATATACACACCTCAGTGGGGCGGCGGCGATGGGCTTTTTACGCGTAGAACAAACGTCAACTTAGCGCGTGTAGTATGTACCTAGTTACGTACATAAGCAAGGGCATTGGAGGTAAACTCCCTAACAAACTGTATGTATGTATGTCCGATGGTGGTACATCTGAGTAGTAAGTAAGTAAGTAGGTAGGTAGGTAGGTAGGTAGGTAGGTGGTTGGTTGGTACGTTTTTCAGACAATTCCAGTAAAGAAACATATTTAATAGTATCGAATCATATGCGGCCCTGAAAAGGGCCTTTTTTTTTTTTAAGTGCGCGTCTATATACGCATGGTCGAACTGTATGATTATGTTCACAACAAACACAACACACACACGTCCACCACACGGTATGCAGAGCTGGTTGCGCAGGCAACACGTACACGCGGGGAATGCAGCAGGTGTTTAACCGCCGAAACCGTACAGGGTGCGACCCTGGCGCTTCAGAGCGTAGACGACGTCCATGGCGGTGACGGTCTTCCTCTTGGCGTGCTCGGTGTAAGTGACAGCGTCGCGAATGACGTTCTCTAGGAACACTTTAAGCACACCGCGAGTCTCTTCGTAGATCAAACCGGAGATACGTTTCACGCCGCCTCTGCGAGCCAGACGACGGATGGCGGGCTTCGTGATACCTTGGATGTTATCACGAAGTACCTTCCTGTGACGCTTGGCTCCTCCTTTTCCCAGACCCTTTCCTCCCTTACCGCGACCGGTCATCTTCTTTAAAGTGGGGTTTCAAAAATCACTATGATAATATAATTAATAATAACAGCACGGGTGCGCGCACACGAACGACGCGAGCGAGCGACTGGTGAAGAGTAATTTTTTAACAGCCCGATTCGTCATATATTTATACCGTACGCGGAGCTCAGCGGGTGGGTGAACAGAAACGGGTGGTGCGCGGGGCGAGGCGAGCCGACGCTCGTCGCTGGTTGGTCGGTTGGAGGATGTCTCTCACTCAGTTGTTTCGTAAAACAGAACTTATGTTCTTAGGTTATCCAAACAAAATTTTTAGTTCCACTATTAACCTTTAATCGCGTTATTACTCTGGTATTTTGTCGTAAGTACTTATACGACTCTGGCGAAATGGACACGAATATATTTATTTTGTCGGATTAATCCGGCGTAAGCGGTTAAAAGGCTAAGTACCCAAGTAGTGTACTCCAAAAAAAAAAAAAAATATACCGCCGTAACAACTCTATGTAAAGTATACTCGATAGTTAGGTAAATCAAATGCATAATTATTATGTATAGACTATTCCCTTCATAATAAAATTATTATTCTGATATATAAATAATGTACTTACTTAAGCAAGCAAGCAAGCAAGCAAGCAAGCAAGCAAGCACGTACGTACTGTGTGTCCCTAGTACACCAAAGTATGTTTTGAAGTAGGTATGTAAGTAAGTAATAAAAAAAAAAAAATAATAATAATAATAATAATAATAATTGGTAGGTTTTTGTTGCTTATGTAGTAACGTTTTTTGTGACGTCTGTTATAAAGAAACATTTAATAATCTGATACATATGTGGCCCTGAAAAGGGCCTTTTATGTTAACGCACAGCCACAGCCACAGAAACGGTGCACTGCCCGAAGGCAGTGTCAACGTGTCGTAGGGCGATGTGTGTATTGTGTGACGTCAGCAGTTTAAGCGCGTTCGCCTCTGATCCTGCGCGCCAACTGGATGTCCTTGGGCATGATGGTGACGCGCTTCGCGTGAATCGCGCACAAGTTGGTGTCTTCGAAGAGACCGACGAGGTAAGCTTCGCTAGCCTCCTGCAGCGCCATAACAGCGGAGCTCTGGAAACGGAGATCGGTCTTGAAGTCCTGTGCGATCTCACGCACGAGACGCTGGAACGGAAGCTTGCGGATCAGAAGTTCGGTACTCTTCTGGTAGCGACGAATCTCACGGAGGGCCACAGTGCCGGGCCTGTAGCGATGGGGTTTCTTAACGCCGCCGGTGGCCGGTGCGCTCTTGCGCGCAGCCTTGGTGGCGAGCTGTTTCCTCGGGGCCTTACCACCGGTGGATTTACGAGCGGTCTGCTTAGTACGCGCCATTGTAAACACGGAACGAGATGGAAATAATAAAAATCAACTGAAAATACTATAGATACACGCAACGGACGCACGCGGACCTATACACTTCGAACGTACGAGAGAGAATAAAAACCAGCCGTGCGCGTTCCGAGTATTTATACAGAAGCAACGTAAGCGAGCGTGGCGGGCGGCGCGCCATCTTTAGTACAACGAGCTAACTAAAATATTTTGTTTATAATAATTTTATGTTATTTAATATTTTAAAAACCTACATAAAATTGTGACTGCATCAATTTTATGAAAACGACACACCAATCTAACGATAAGACACTACGTTAAGTATAAGTTATTATTAAATAATAAATTATGTTTTGTGTGTTATGTGGAACTTCAGAACAGTCTCACACTCATGCACTTACTTACTTACTTACTTACTGTGCATGTTGTTGATGCATGCATTTGCAAAGTTTGTTACTTAGATGTGTTCATTTTTCAATTCGTCATTATGATACAAATTTACTTAAGATAGGTAGGTACATAATAAATAACGTAGTTACCTATTTATGTGTACGTACGCCGGAGCCGTACTGTCAAAGCGGTAAGTGTGGTTGGTTGGTACGTAGGTAGGTAGGTAGGTAGGTAGGTAGGTAGGTAGGTAGGTAGGTAGGTAGGTAGGTAGGTAGGTTTAGTTATAGTAACGTTTTGACTGTGTTCAAGTTTAAAGAAACGTGAATTTATCACATGAACATATTTGTGGCCCTGAAAAGGGCCTTTTGTTTTTACTCCTGCCATCCCACGGTGTGCGTGCGTGCGCGTCCAGACGTTTTTCGTGGTTTGCTCGTAGCACGTGCATCATGCGCGTCTCGTAAACTGTACACACATGACACACATACAGCACAGGTAGGGGTGTGTACCTATGTGTGTGTATGTATGTATGCACAATACGATGACACAATTAACACGCACCACAGTCAACAAGACACACGAACAAGCGCACTGGGTTTAACACTGTACACAGACACGAGGCGGCGTTGAGACGGAGCGTCGGCGGCGGCTCTTGTTAGCCGCCTACCGACCGACCGCTCACTTGGAGCTGGTGTATTTGGTGACGGCCTTGGTGCCTTCACTGACGGCGTGCTTGGCGAGCTCGCCGGGCAGCAGGAGCCTGACGGACGTCTGCACCTCCCTGGACGTGATGGTCGATCTCTTGTTGTAGTGGGCGAGACGGGAAGCTTCGGCGGCGATACGCTCGAAGATGTCGTTCACGAACGAGTTCATGATAGACATGGCCTTGCTGGAGATACCGGTGTCGGGGTGCACCTGCTTCAACACTTTGTAGATGTAGATGGCGTAACTCTCCTTCCTCTTGTGCTTCTTCTTCTTCTTGTCGGTCTTAGAGATGTTCTTCTGGGCTTTGCCAGACTTCTTGGCGGCTTTACCACTTGTCTTGGGCGGCATTATGAAATTTGTCGAGTACACGTGCTACCGAAACGGAGTTCAGTCGCAGTATAAAACCAATCGCGTTTTTTTTTTTTTTTTTTTTTTTTTTTTTTTTTTGACGTGACCACTCGCAGTTGCAACTCTATAAGGTTGCCTTTCTGCTTAACCGGACTATCCTGTGGTGGCCAAAAATTACTTTAAGGCCCCCAGCCAGGGCTTACAAACTAAGGATATTTATTTTAAATGAGCTACACTAAGGGCACCCCCTGTGGGGTTCGGGCCTCGGCTTAGTGAGTCATTGATGGGAGGGCAGCAATGGTCAGGCTGGGTCTGATTATTATTATTTGGGGAGTTTAAAGCTACTTGCTCAGCCTCGCGGGCTGGCTTGTCGAGCAAGGGTCGGGCGGTGATATTACAGGGGCGTCGCGGGGGGCCTCGACGGCGGGGCCGGGTACGCGGTTTGTATCTGTTTTTGCGCAGTGTGCTAGTTTCCCTACAGCTTTCTTGGAGAAGGGTGATGGGGTCGTCGGGTATGAGGAGGGTATGCCTGGGGCGGCGAATCTTGGAGATTTTGGAGGGGACGTATTGGGCGGCTGAAGAGACCAGGGGATTGGGGTGTTTATCAGCCCTATCGAAGAAGCCCTTGGTGAGGCGTTTCATTACCTGTTGGATTGTTGGGATCTTAAGGTCAACATGTAGTTGGTTATTCCTAAGGTACCACGGGGCGCCCGTGGCCTTTCGGAGAAATCGGTTTTGGAGGGTCTGCATCCTATGGAGACGGTAGGGTTTAACGTGTGCGAACACAGGGCACGCGTAGGTCAGGATTGGCCGAATGCATGCGGTGTAAATGCGCAATTTGCACTTAAGTGACAACTTGCTGCGTGCATTCAGTATGGAGTGGAGCCTGCTGAGAGCGAAAGCGGCACGCGAGCGTACCGTCTTTATGTGCTCACCGAAGGTCAGGCCCCGATCGAGGATGACCCCCAAATATTTGGCTTGCTTTTCCCAAGGGATCGGCTTGTCAAACATGGTGATCGGTTTTGGAGTAGGAGGGAGGGGTCTGTTTGGCCTGGAGAAAAGTACCGCCTGGCTCTTATCGGGATTGTAAAACCAATCGCGCGGTTAACAGTTGTATTTATATGGGCGCTCGCGGCTCGTAGTCGCGGCAAGCGGTGAGAAATTCGACGCAGCGACGGACCAATCACAACGCTCCTGAGCCAGAGTGTAGATCGAACGCGGGGAGAGGGGATGCCCGGGAGGGAGGCGAAGGGAGCGGGGTGACGATTGTGTTCGTTCGTAATTAAAAACAAAATTCAAGAAAACAACGTACTTATTCTAGTCTAGGTTAATAATATATATATATATATATATATATATATATATATATATATATATATATATATATAAATGACTGACTGACTGACTGACTGACTAACTTAGATACTTACCTAAAATTACTTTCATACATTAATGCATTTGAATGAGATTTAATAACATATGCTACAACAGTTTGTTGTTCTGTGTTGTTTCATTATGTAGGTACATAAACAACATTATCTATTCTATAGTGATGATGACTGTATGAAACACCATTTTAAAAGCATTTTGTACTGCTCATAATTATTACACACTGTGTGTACCTACATATAATTAAATTCATCATTCATATTATAGTTTCTAAATCACCTTCCTCCCTTACAATTATTTATTTACTTGTAGTAATTATGTAAAGCGAGTGGGCGAGGGAGGTAGGTAGGTAGGTAGGTAGGTAAGTACGTTTTTGTTTGACGACAACACCGTTAAAGAAACTGTCTTTGTTATATATTTGACGAATCATATTGTGGCCCTGAAAAGGGCCTTTTATTTTGAATGCATACGAGCGGAGAGCATCGCGCGCAACCGACATAATAGATTTATGGATATATAATAATATAGGCATAAATATTATATCGAAGTACGCGTGCGGGGCCACTCGCACGAAGCACCACGTTCAGAAACGTCGCGGCGCCACGTTTAAGCCTTCTTCTCGGTCTTCTTGGGCAGTAGCACGGCCTGGATGTTCGGCAGCACACCACCTTGAGCGATCGTCACACCGGAGAGTAGCTTGTTCAACTCCTCGTCGTTGCGGATGGCCAATTGTAGATGACGCGGGATGATCCTGGTCTTCTTGTTGTCTCTCGCGGCGTTGCCGGCCAACTCGAGGACCTCAGCAGCCAGATACTCCATCACGGCGGCCAAGTAGACGGGAGCGCCGGCACCCACGCGCTCGGCGTAGTTTCCGTTACGCAGCAGCCTGTGAATACGACCCACAGGGAACTGGAGACCAGCACGGTTGGAACGGGACTTTGCCTTTCCCTTCACCTTGCCACCTTTACCGCGACCAGACATAATTGAAGGATTTGTTTTATATAACAACT
The DNA here is from genome assembly GCA_963669345.1 of Gortyna flavago. NCBI lineage: Eukaryota > Metazoa > Arthropoda > Insecta > Lepidoptera > Noctuidae > Gortyna > Gortyna flavago. Next base: position 3,439,161 of record OY770155.1, on the reverse strand, counting down.
CTCACGAAAACAACGAAACACGCGTACAACAGTGCGCGCGCCGAAAGAATCTAGTTATAAATGCCAGTTTTGCCCGAAGTCGCTCAATTTATATGCGCACCGCGTAGCTGTGTCAGTGGGAGGGGTACACAGAAAACGAAACTTATTCACAAAACGCGCAAGCGCGCGCTCGCGTTCTTCACGAGTACACACACTGACTGCACACTGGGGTGGGTAGAGAATTAGCAGAATTTTTTATTTTTTTGTTTTTGAATATTCAAACTTATTTCGTACTAGCTAGAGTAACCTAAACCATTAATATTACATTAATTTCCTTGTTTTCCCTAGGAATCCTTTTCCATAGTTTGACTGTAAGCTAAGCTTCCTCAACTCAATGAAAAATGTGCGAATGGAGATGGGAAATTGTATTCACGTATGCGAGAGCTTTAGGTAGGTACAAGTAAGTAAGTAAGTAAGTAAGTAAGTAAGTAAGTAAGTAAGTAAGTAAGTAAGTAAGTAAGTAAGTAAGTAAGTAAGTAAGTAAGTAAGTAAGTAAGTAAGTAAGTAAGTAAGTAAGTAAGTAAGTAAGTAAGTAAGTAAGTAAGTAAGTAAGTAAGTAAGTAAGTAAGTAAGTAAGTAAGTAAGTAAGTAAGTAAGTAAGTAAGTAAGTAAGTATGTATGTATGTATGTATGTATGTATGTTTGTATGTATGTATGTATGTATGTTTTATGTATATCTTTCTATTTCCTACGTACCTAGATTATTTTGCGAGTTATTTCGTGTATGTATAGGTATACCCCTACGTGCCTATGTTATTATTAATTTACCAACGTTTTGACTCGTCTGTGTTACAGAAACGAATATTGCTCATATTCATGATAGTATTGTTAGCCCTGAAAAGGGCTTTTTGGTGTGGTGAGCGCATGCACGCGCGCTAAGCATCTCGGTGCCGCCGCCGTCCGTGGTTTCTTCAGTCGCTTGTTGCAGAGTTCTGATGAATCGTTGGTTGGTCGGTCGGTCGGTCGGACGGACGAGCTCGAGACACGTCGAGCGCGTTTCGCACCCTCCTTCCCGAGGACGATAGACGCGTACGTACTGCGTGCGCGCGGTTGGACGATGATGAAAACAAACGCACAAAGCACGCGCGCGCCTCTCTCTACTACAGTGATAAACACACACGCAGTAGGTAAGACGCGCACGCACATTTGTCACTATCACTGATCAGCTGCTGCTGTCGTTGTTGTTGTTGTTGTTGTTTCACTAGTAGTTGTAGTAGCGTGTATTTATGGTGGTCTGGTCAGCCGACTCTGCGCTGCGCTGCGCTGTCGTCGTCGTCGTCGTCGCCGTCGCCGGTGTAACGCGAATGCGACCGTGGCTTACTTCTTAGCGGCGGACGCTTTCTTGGCTGCCGGCTTTGACTTGGGTGTAGCCGCGGCCTTCTTCGGTTTAGGCGCTTTAGGTTTTTTGGTTGGCGGCTTCGCTGTCTTCTTAGCTTTGGGAGCGGCACCTCCCTTGGCCTTAGCGGGGGCGGCGGCCTTCTTGGGTGTAGGCTTCTTCTTAGCGGCGGCGGCCTTCTTGTCCTTGGCGGCGGCGGCGGCGGCGGCCGATGCTTTGGACTTTGAAGGCGAGCCGGAGGCGGCAGAGGCGGCCGCGGCGGCGGCTGCTGCCTTCTTGGTCTTGGCGCCGGCCGCAGAGGCGGTCGCCTTCTTGGCCTTCGCGGCTGCGGCGGCGGCGGCGGCGGGCGCCTTGCCGGCGGCCTTGCCAGCTGCGCCGGCGGGTTTCTTGGCCGCGGCCGATTTCGACTCGAGCTTGAAGGAACCGGAGGCACCCTTGCCCTTGGTCTGGATCAGTGCGCCAGATTCGACGGCGCTCTTCAGGTATTTCCTAATGAACGGAGCCAATTTCTCCGCGTCGACCTTGTACTGCGCGGCGATGTACTTCTTGATCGCCTGCAGGGAAGATCCGCTGCGCTCTTTCATCTCCTTGATGGCGCTGGTGACCATCTCAGATGTTTTGGGATGGGTAGGCTTCGCCTTCGGTTTCTTCGCGGCACCGGCGCCGCCGGCCTGTCTCGCCTGCTTCTTCGCTGGTGTAGCGGGCGCGGGAGCCTCTGTAGCAACTGCGGTGTCTGCCATTTTATTTATTATTAGCACACTGTTAATAAACTGAATGAAATAGTAATAATATAAGAGAGAGAGAGACTTAGATGTCGCCACTTATAGGTTTCACGAGTTTCGTACACGTGCGCCTAAGCACGACGAAACTTTACCGTAACGAGCGCCGTGATGTCGCGGGACGTTTTCTCGTATGAACGCTTGAAAGTTTTCACTAACACGTATCTAATAAAATAAACAAAAAGAATGGTTAACGGCCCTTAGTGCGACGTAGTGTTGCAGTTTCGGATAGGTCATGAAGCTGACGATGCGGGTGTGCGAATTCGGGGAGCGTGAGGTGGTCGTTCAGCCGGTGGCGGTGTTTTATTTTGAAGACTGCGTACGAAGCGTAGGTCGGGTCGTGTTCAAAACGTTATTTTCTCTATAAAAGTGATAGTTGGTGCCGATAAACGTCGACGCGTCAACTAGGAGGATATCGAGCTTGTGTGGTAACAGGACTCCGTCGATATCACACAGTCTCGCGAAGGTATTATCGACCTAAAAGTGAAGCGTCGTAAAACACCGCGAGCCGCCGAACCGCTAAGGACGGACGACTCCGTCCAGGACGTGCAACCTAAATAATATAGTGATAATATATTAAAAGACGAGAGTGTTGACAGTGTACAGCTAGCTAGATTGGTACAATCGCATCAGAAAGCGTATTAAACAATGTACCTACCTACACGTAATTAATAGACCTCGTACTCGGGCGCGGGCGCGGGCGCGCCTGCTGTACCCCGTCGTCCGTCCGTGCGCGGCTCTATACTCTCAGTTCAGTTCACACAGCAAGAGTCTTGTAAGTAAGTAAGTAAGTAAGTAAGTAAGTAGGCCGCCTGTGATACAGCTACGTAGATAGTAGGTATTTGATAATGAAATGATACGCGAAATAATATATAACAAACAAACCTCATTAGATGCGAGAGCGAAGTTGCAATGATAATCAAACGAATAGGTAGGTAGATGTTCTACACAACAAACATCAAACGTAAGTAGGTAAGTATTGAATATTATGGTCTAATCTTTATTTGTCAAATCCAGTATATACACACCTCAGTGGGGCGGCGGCGATGGGCTTTTTACGCGTAGAACAAACGTCAACTTAGCGCGTGTAGTATGTACCTAGTTACGTACATAAGCAAGGGCATTGGAGGTAAACTCCCTAACAAACTGTATGTATGTATGTCCGATGGTGGTACATCTGAGTAGTAAGTAAGTAAGTAGGTAGGTAGGTAGGTAGGTAGGTAGGTGGTTGGTTGGTACGTTTTTCAGACAATTCCAGTAAAGAAACATATTTAATAGTATCGAATCATATGCGGCCCTGAAAAGGGCCTTTTTTTTTTTTAAGTGCGCGTCTATATACGCATGGTCGAACTGTATGATTATGTTCACAACAAACACAACACACACACGTCCACCACACGGTATGCAGAGCTGGTTGCGCAGGCAACACGTACACGCGGGGAATGCAGCAGGTGTTTAACCGCCGAAACCGTACAGGGTGCGACCCTGGCGCTTCAGAGCGTAGACGACGTCCATGGCGGTGACGGTCTTCCTCTTGGCGTGCTCGGTGTAAGTGACAGCGTCGCGAATGACGTTCTCTAGGAACACTTTAAGCACACCGCGAGTCTCTTCGTAGATCAAACCGGAGATACGTTTCACGCCGCCTCTGCGAGCCAGACGACGGATGGCGGGCTTCGTGATACCTTGGATGTTATCACGAAGTACCTTCCTGTGACGCTTGGCTCCTCCTTTTCCCAGACCCTTTCCTCCCTTACCGCGACCGGTCATCTTCTTTAAAGTGGGGTTTCAAAAATCACTATGATAATATAATTAATAATAACAGCACGGGTGCGCGCACACGAACGACGCGAGCGAGCGACTGGTGAAGAGTAATTTTTTAACAGCCCGATTCGTCATATATTTATACCGTACGCGGAGCTCAGCGGGTGGGTGAACAGAAACGGGTGGTGCGCGGGGCGAGGCGAGCCGACGCTCGTCGCTGGTTGGTCGGTTGGAGGATGTCTCTCACTCAGTTGTTTCGTAAAACAGAACTTATGTTCTTAGGTTATCCAAACAAAATTTTTAGTTCCACTATTAACCTTTAATCGCGTTATTACTCTGGTATTTTGTCGTAAGTACTTATACGACTCTGGCGAAATGGACACGAATATATTTATTTTGTCGGATTAATCCGGCGTAAGCGGTTAAAAGGCTAAGTACCCAAGTAGTGTACTCCAAAAAAAAAAAAAAATATACCGCCGTAACAACTCTATGTAAAGTATACTCGATAGTTAGGTAAATCAAATGCATAATTATTATGTATAGACTATTCCCTTCATAATAAAATTATTATTCTGATATATAAATAATGTACTTACTTAAGCAAGCAAGCAAGCAAGCAAGCAAGCAAGCAAGCACGTACGTACTGTGTGTCCCTAGTACACCAAAGTATGTTTTGAAGTAGGTATGTAAGTAAGTAATAAAAAAAAAAAAATAATAATAATAATAATAATAATAATTGGTAGGTTTTTGTTGCTTATGTAGTAACGTTTTTTGTGACGTCTGTTATAAAGAAACATTTAATAATCTGATACATATGTGGCCCTGAAAAGGGCCTTTTATGTTAACGCACAGCCACAGCCACAGAAACGGTGCACTGCCCGAAGGCAGTGTCAACGTGTCGTAGGGCGATGTGTGTATTGTGTGACGTCAGCAGTTTAAGCGCGTTCGCCTCTGATCCTGCGCGCCAACTGGATGTCCTTGGGCATGATGGTGACGCGCTTCGCGTGAATCGCGCACAAGTTGGTGTCTTCGAAGAGACCGACGAGGTAAGCTTCGCTAGCCTCCTGCAGCGCCATAACAGCGGAGCTCTGGAAACGGAGATCGGTCTTGAAGTCCTGTGCGATCTCACGCACGAGACGCTGGAACGGAAGCTTGCGGATCAGAAGTTCGGTACTCTTCTGGTAGCGACGAATCTCACGGAGGGCCACAGTGCCGGGCCTGTAGCGATGGGGTTTCTTAACGCCGCCGGTGGCCGGTGCGCTCTTGCGCGCAGCCTTGGTGGCGAGCTGTTTCCTCGGGGCCTTACCACCGGTGGATTTACGAGCGGTCTGCTTAGTACGCGCCATTGTAAACACGGAACGAGATGGAAATAATAAAAATCAACTGAAAATACTATAGATACACGCAACGGACGCACGCGGACCTATACACTTCGAACGTACGAGAGAGAATAAAAACCAGCCGTGCGCGTTCCGAGTATTTATACAGAAGCAACGTAAGCGAGCGTGGCGGGCGGCGCGCCATCTTTAGTACAACGAGCTAACTAAAATATTTTGTTTATAATAATTTTATGTTATTTAATATTTTAAAAACCTACATAAAATTGTGACTGCATCAATTTTATGAAAACGACACACCAATCTAACGATAAGACACTACGTTAAGTATAAGTTATTATTAAATAATAAATTATGTTTTGTGTGTTATGTGGAACTTCAGAACAGTCTCACACTCATGCACTTACTTACTTACTTACTTACTGTGCATGTTGTTGATGCATGCATTTGCAAAGTTTGTTACTTAGATGTGTTCATTTTTCAATTCGTCATTATGATACAAATTTACTTAAGATAGGTAGGTACATAATAAATAACGTAGTTACCTATTTATGTGTACGTACGCCGGAGCCGTACTGTCAAAGCGGTAAGTGTGGTTGGTTGGTACGTAGGTAGGTAGGTAGGTAGGTAGGTAGGTAGGTAGGTAGGTAGGTAGGTAGGTAGGTAGGTAGGTTTAGTTATAGTAACGTTTTGACTGTGTTCAAGTTTAAAGAAACGTGAATTTATCACATGAACATATTTGTGGCCCTGAAAAGGGCCTTTTGTTTTTACTCCTGCCATCCCACGGTGTGCGTGCGTGCGCGTCCAGACGTTTTTCGTGGTTTGCTCGTAGCACGTGCATCATGCGCGTCTCGTAAACTGTACACACATGACACACATACAGCACAGGTAGGGGTGTGTACCTATGTGTGTGTATGTATGTATGCACAATACGATGACACAATTAACACGCACCACAGTCAACAAGACACACGAACAAGCGCACTGGGTTTAACACTGTACACAGACACGAGGCGGCGTTGAGACGGAGCGTCGGCGGCGGCTCTTGTTAGCCGCCTACCGACCGACCGCTCACTTGGAGCTGGTGTATTTGGTGACGGCCTTGGTGCCTTCACTGACGGCGTGCTTGGCGAGCTCGCCGGGCAGCAGGAGCCTGACGGACGTCTGCACCTCCCTGGACGTGATGGTCGATCTCTTGTTGTAGTGGGCGAGACGGGAAGCTTCGGCGGCGATACGCTCGAAGATGTCGTTCACGAACGAGTTCATGATAGACATGGCCTTGCTGGAGATACCGGTGTCGGGGTGCACCTGCTTCAACACTTTGTAGATGTAGATGGCGTAACTCTCCTTCCTCTTGTGCTTCTTCTTCTTCTTGTCGGTCTTAGAGATGTTCTTCTGGGCTTTGCCAGACTTCTTGGCGGCTTTACCACTTGTCTTGGGCGGCATTATGAAATTTGTCGAGTACACGTGCTACCGAAACGGAGTTCAGTCGCAGTATAAAACCAATCGCGCGGTTAACAGTTGTATTTATATGGGCGCTCGCGGCTCGTAGTCGCGGCAAGCGGTGAGAAATTCGACGCAGCGACGGACCAATCACAACGCTCCTGAGCCAGAGTGTAGATCGAACGCGGGGAGAGGGGATGCCCGGGAGGGAGGCGAAGGGAGCGGGGTGACGATTGTGTTCGTTCGTAATTAAAAACAAAATTCAAGAAAACAACGTACTTATTCTAGTCTAGGTTAATAATATATATATATATATATATATATATATATATATATATATATATATATAAATGACTGACTGACTGACTGACTGACTAACTTAGATACTTACCTAAAATTACTTTCATACATTAATGCATTTGAATGAGATTTAATAACATATGCTACAACAGTTTGTTGTTCTGTGTTGTTTCATTATGTAGGTACATAAACAACATTATCTATTCTATAGTGATGATGACTGTATGAAACACCATTTTAAAAGCATTTTGTACTGCTCATAATTATTACACACTGTGTGTACCTACATATAATTAAATTCATCATTCATATTATAGTTTCTAAATCACCTTCCTCCCTTACAATTATTTATTTACTTGTAGTAATTATGTAAAGCGAGTGGGCGAGGGAGGTAGGTAGGTAGGTAGGTAGGTAAGTACGTTTTTGTTTGACGACAACACCGTTAAAGAAACTGTCTTTGTTATATATTTGACGAATCATATTGTGGCCCTGAAAAGGGCCTTTTATTTTGAATGCATACGAGCGGAGAGCATCGCGCGCAACCGACATAATAGATTTATGGATATATAATAATATAGGCATAAATATTATATCGAAGTACGCGTGCGGGGCCACTCGCACGAAGCACCACGTTCAGAAACGTCGCGGCGCCACGTTTAAGCCTTCTTCTCGGTCTTCTTGGGCAGTAGCACGGCCTGGATGTTCGGCAGCACACCACCTTGAGCGATCGTCACACCGGAGAGTAGCTTGTTCAACTCCTCGTCGTTGCGGATGGCCAATTGTAGATGACGCGGGATGATCCTGGTCTTCTTGTTGTCTCTCGCGGCGTTGCCGGCCAACTCGAGGACCTCAGCAGCCAGATACTCCATCACGGCGGCCAAGTAGACGGGAGCGCCGGCACCCACGCGCTCGGCGTAGTTTCCGTTACGCAGCAGCCTGTGAATACGACCCACAGGGAACTGGAGACCAGCACGGTTGGAACGGGACTTTGCCTTTCCCTTCACCTTGCCACCTTTACCGCGACCAGACATAATTGAAGGATTTGTTTTATATAACAACTCTCACGAAAACAACGAAACACGCGTACAACAGTGCGCGCGCCGAAAGAATCTAGTTATAAATGCCAGTTTTGCCCGAAGTCGCTCAATTTATATGCGCACCGCGTAGCTGTGTCAGTGGGAGGGGTACACAGAAAACGAAACTTATTCACAAAACGCGCAAGCGCGCGCTCGCGTTCTTCACGAGTACACACACTGACTGCACACTGGGGTGGGTAGAGAATTAGCAGAATTTTTTATTTTTTTGTTTTTGAATATTCAAACTTATTTCGTACTAGCTAGAGTAACCTAAACCATTAATATTACATTAATTTCCTTGTTTTCCCTAGGAATCCTTTTCCATAGTTTGACTGTAAGCTAAGCTTCCTCAACTCAATGAAAAATGTGCGAATGGAGATGGGAAATTGTATTCACGTATGCGAGAGCTTTAGGTAGGTACAAGTAAGTAAGTAAGTAAGTAAGTAAGTAAGTAAGTAAGTAAGTAAGTAAGTAAGTAAGTAAGTAAGTAAGTAGGTAAGTAAGTAAGTAAGTAAGTAAGTAAGTAAGTAAGTAAGTAAGTAAGTAAGTAAGTAAGTAAGTAAGTAAGTAAGTAAGTAAGTAAGTAAGTAAGTAAGTAAGTAAGTAAGTAAGTAAGTAAGTAAGTAAGTAAGTAAGTAAGTAAGTAAGTAAGTAAGTAAGTAAGTATGTATGTATGTATGTATGTATGTATGTTTGTATGTATGTATGTATGTATGTTTTATGTATATCTTTCTATTTCCTACGTACCTAGATTATTTTGCGAGTTATTTCGTGTATGTATAGGTATACCCCTACGTGCCTATGTTATTATTAATTTACCAACGTTTTGACTCGTCTGTGTTACAGAAACGAATATTGCTCATATTCATGATAGTATTGTTAGCCCTGAAAAGGGCTTTTTGGTGTGGTGAGCGCATGCACGCGCGCTAAGCATCTCGGTGCCGCCGCCGTCCGTGGTTTCTTCAGTCGCTTGTTGCAGAGTTCTGATGAATCGTTGGTTGGTCGGTCGGTCGGTCGGACGGACGAGCTCGAGACACGTCGAGCGCGTTTCGCACCCTCCTTCCCGAGGACGATAGACGCGTACGTACTGCGTGCGCGCGGTTGGACGATGATGAAAACAAACGCACAAAGCACGCGCGCGCCTCTCTCTACTACAGTGATAAACACACACGCAGTAGGTAAGACGCGCACGCACATTTGTCACTATCACTGATCAGCTGCTGCTGTCGTTGTTGTTGTTGTTGTTGTTTCACTAGTAGTTGTAGTAGCGTGTATTTATGGTGGTCTGGTCAGCCGACTCTGCGCTGCGCTGCGCTGTCGTCGTCGTCGTCGTCGCCGTCGCCGGTGTAACGCGAATGCGACCGTGGCTTACTTCTTAGCGGCGGACGCTTTCTTGGCTGCCGGCTTTGACTTGGGTGTAGCCGCGGCCTTCTTCGGTTTAGGCGCTTTAGGTTTTTTGGTTGGCGGCTTCGCTGTCTTCTTAGCTTTGGGAGCGGCACCTCCCTTGGCCTTAGCGGGGGCGGCGGCCTTCTTGGGTGTAGGCTTCTTCTTAGCGGCGGCGGCCTTCTTGTCCTTGGCGGCGGCGGCGGCGGCGGCCGATGCTTTGGACTTTGAAGGCGAGCCGGAGGCGGCAGAGGCGGCCGCGGCGGCGGCTGCTGCCTTCTTGGTCTTGGCGCCGGCCGCAGAGGCGGTCGCCTTCTTGGCCTTCGCGGCTGCGGCGGCGGCGGCGGCGGGCGCCTTGCCGGCGGCCTTGCCAGCTGCGCCGGCGGGTTTCTTGGCCGCGGCCGATTTCGACTCGAGCTTGAAGGAACCGGAGGCACCCTTGCCCTTGGTCTGGATCAGTGCGCCAGATTCGACGGCGCTCTTCAGGTATTTCCTAATGAACGGAGCCAATTTCTCCGCGTCGACCTTGTACTGCGCGGCGATGTACTTCTTGATCGCCTGCAGGGAAGATCCGCTGCGCTCTTTCATCTCCTTGATGGCGCTGGTGACCATCTCAGATGTTTTGGGATGGGTAGGCTTCGCCTTCGGTTTCTTCGCGGCACCGGCGCCGCCGGCCTGTCTCGCCTGCTTCTTCGCTGGTGTAGCGGGCGCGGGAGCCTCTGTAGCAACTGCGGTGTCTGCCATTTTATTTATTATTAGCACACTGTTAATAAACTGAATGAAATAGTAATAATATAAGAGAGAGAGAGACTTAGATGTCGCCACTTATAGGTTTCACGAGTTTCGTACACGTGCGCCTAAGCACGACGAAACTTTACCGTAACGAGCGCCGTGATGTCGCGGGACGTTTTCTCGTATGAACGCTTGAAAGTTTTCACTAACACGTATCTAATAAAATAAACAAAAAGAATGGTTAACGGCCCTTAGTGCGACGTAGTGTTGCAGTTTCGGATAGGTCATGAAGCTGACGATGCGGGTGTGCGAATTCGGGGAGCGTGAGGTGGTCGTTCAGCCGGTGGCGGTGTTTTATTTTGAAGACTGCGTACGAAGCGTAGGTCGGGTCGTGTTCAAAACGTTATTTTCTCTATAAAAGTGATAGTTGGTGCCGATAAACGTCGACGCGTCAACTAGGAGGATATCGAGCTTGTGTGGTAACAGGACTCCGTCGATATCACACAGTCTCGCGAAGGTATTATCGACCTAAAAGTGAAGCGTCGTAAAACACCGCGAGCCGCCGAACCGCTAAGGACGGACGACTCCGTCCAGGACGTGCAACCTAAATAATATAGTGATAATATATTAAAAGACGAGAGTGTTGACAGTGTACAGCTAGCTAGATTGGTACAATCGCATCAGAAAGCGTATTAAACAATGTACCTACCTACACGTAATTAATAGACCTCGTACTCGGGCGCGGGCGCGGGCGCGCCTGCTGTACCCCGTCGTCCGTCCGTGCGCGGCTCTATACTCTCAGTTCAGTTCACACAGCAAGAGTCTTGTAAGTAAGTAAGTAAGTAAGTAAGTAAGTAGGCCGCCTGTGATACAGCTACGTAGATAGTAGGTATTTGATAATGAAATGATACGCGAAATAATATATAACAAACAAACCTCATTAGATGCGAGAGCGAAGTTGCAATGATAATCAAACGAATAGGTAGGTAGATGTTCTACACAACAAACATCAAACGTAAGTAGGTAAGTATTGAATATTATGGTCTAATCTTTATTTGTCAAATCCAGTATATACACACCTCAGTGGGGCGGCGGCGATGGGCTTTTTACGCGTAGAACAAACGTCAACTTAGCGCGTGTAGTATGTACCTAGTTACGTACATAAGCAAGGGCATTGGAGGTAAACTCCCTAACAAACTGTATGTATGTATGTCCGATGGTGGTACATCTGAGTAGTAAGTAAGTAAGTAGGTAGGTAGGTAGGTAGGTAGGTAGGTGGTTGGTTGGTACGTTTTTCAGACAATTCCAGTAAAGAAACATATTTAATAGTATCGAATCATATGCGGCCCTGAAAAGGGCCTTTTTTTTTTTTAAGTGCGCGTCTATATACGCATGGTCGAACTGTATGATTATGTTCACAACAAACACAACACACACACGTCCACCACACGGTATGCAGAGCTGGTTGCGCAGGCAACACGTACACGCGGGGAATGCAGCAGGTGTTTAACCGCCGAAACCGTACAGGGTGCGACCCTGGCGCTTCAGAGCGTAGACGACGTCCATGGCGGTGACGGTCTTCCTCTTGGCGTGCTCGGTGTAAGTGACAGCGTCGCGAATGACGTTCTCTAGGAACACTTTAAGCACACCGCGAGTCTCTTCGTAGATCAAACCGGAGATACGTTTCACGCCGCCTCTGCGAGCCAGACGACGGATGGCGGGCTTCGTGATACCTTGGATGTTATCACGAAGTACCTTCCTGTGACGCTTGGCTCCTCCTTTTCCCAGACCCTTTCCTCCCTTACCGCGACCGGTCATCTTCTTTAAAGTGGGGTTTCAAAAATCACTATGATAATATAATTAATAATAACAGCACGGGTGCGCGCACACGAACGACGCGAGCGAGCGACTGGTGAAGAGTAATTTTTTAACAGCCCGATTCGTCATATATTTATACCGTACGCGGAGCTCAGCGGGTGGGTGAACAGAAACGGGTGGTGCGCGGGGCGAGGCGAGCCGACGCTCGTCGCTGGTTGGTCGGTTGGAGGATGTCTCTCACTCAGTTGTTTCGTAAAACAGAACTTATGTTCTTAGGTTATCCAAACAAAATTTTTAGTTCCACTATTAACCTTTAATCGCGTTATTACTCTGGTATTTTGTCGTAAGTACTTATACGACTCTGGCGAAATGGACACGAATATATTTATTTTGTCGGATTAATCCGGCGTAAGCGGTTAAAAGGCTAAGTACCCAAGTAGTGTACTCCAAAAAAAAAAAAAAATATACCGCCGTAACAACTCTATGTAAAGTATACTCGATAGTTAGGTAAATCAAATGCATAATTATTATGTATAGACTATTCCCTTCATAATAAAATTATTATTCTGATATATAAATAATGTACTTACTTAAGCAAGCAAGCAAGCAAGCAAGCAAGCAAGCAAGCACGTACGTACTGTGTGTCCCTAGTACACCAAAGTATGTTTTGAAGTAGGTATGTAAGTAAGTAATAAAAAAAAAAAAATAATAATAATAATAATAATAATAATTGGTAGGTTTTTGTTGCTTATGTAGTAACGTTTTTTGTGACGTCTGTTATAAAGAAACATTTAATAATCTGATACATATGTGGCCCTGAAAAGGGCCTTTTATGTTAACGCACAGCCACAGCCACAGAAACGGTGCACTGCCCGAAGGCAGTGTCAACGTGTCGTAGGGCGATGTGTGTATTGTGTGACGTCAGCAGTTTAAGCGCGTTCGCCTCTGATCCTGCGCGCCAACTGGATGTCCTTGGGCATGATGGTGACGCGCTTCGCGTGAATCGCGCACAAGTTGGTGTCTTCGAAGAGACCGACGAGGTAAGCTTCGCTAGCCTCCTGCAGCGCCATAACAGCGGAGCTCTGGAAACGGAGATCGGTCTTGAAGTCCTGTGCGATCTCACGCACGAGACGCTGGAACGGAAGCTTGCGGATCAGAAGTTCGGTACTCTTCTGGTAGCGACGAATCTCACGGAGGGCCACAGTGCCGGGCCTGTAGCGATGGGGTTTCTTAACGCCGCCGGTGGCCGGTGCGCTCTTGCGCGCAGCCTTGGTGGCGAGCTGTTTCCTCGGGGCCTTACCACCGGTGGATTTACGAGCGGTCTGCTTAGTACGCGCCATTGTAAACACGGAACGAGATGGAAATAATAAAAATCAACTGAAAATACTATAGATACACGCAACGGACGCACGCGGACCTATACACTTCGAACGTACGAGAGAGAATAAAAACCAGCCGTGCGCGTTCCGAGTATTTATACAGAAGCAACGTAAGCGAGCGTGGCGGGCGGCGCGCCATCTTTAGTACAACGAGCTAACTAAAATATTTTGTTTATAATAATTTTATGTTATTTAATATTTTAAAAACCTACATAAAATTGTGACTGCATCAATTTTATGAAAACGACACACCAATCTAACGATAAGACACTACGTTAAGTATAAGTTATTATTAAATAATAAATTATGTTTTGTGTGTTATGTGGAACTTCAGAACAGTCTCACACTCATGCACTTACTTACTTACTTACTTACTGTGCATGTTGTTGATGCATGCATTTGCAAAGTTTGTTACTTAGATGTGTTCATTTTTCAATTCGTCATTATGATACAAATTTACTTAAGATAGGTAGGTACATAATAAATAACGTAGTTACCTATTTATGTGTACGTACGCCGGAGCCGTACTGTCAAAGCGGTAAGTGTGGTTGGTTGGTACGTAGGTAGGTAGGTAGGTAGGTAGGTAGGTAGGTAGGTAGGTAGGTAGGTAGGTAGGTAGGTAGGTTTAGTTATAGTAACGTTTTGACTGTGTTCAAGTTTAAAGAAACGTGAATTTATCACATGAACATATTTGTGGCCCTGAAAAGGGCCTTTTGTTTTTACTCCTGCCATCCCACGGTGTGCGTGCGTGCGCGTCCAGACGTTTTTCGTGGTTTGCTCGTAGCACGTGCATCATGCGCGTCTCGTAAACTGTACACACATGACACACATACAGCACAGGTAGGGGTGTGTACCTATGTGTGTGTATGTATGTATGCACAATACGATGACACAATTAACACGCACCACAGTCAACAAGACACACGAACAAGCGCACTGGGTTTAACACTGTACACAGACACGAGGCGGCGTTGAGACGGAGCGTCGGCGGCGGCTCTTGTTAGCCGCCTACCGACCGACCGCTCACTTGGAGCTGGTGTATTTGGTGACGGCCTTGGTGCCTTCACTGACGGCGTGCTTGGCGAGCTCGCCGGGCAGCAGGAGCCTGACGGACGTCTGCACCTCCCTGGACGTGATGGTCGATCTCTTGTTGTAGTGGGCGAGACGGGAAGCTTCGGCGGCGATACGCTCGAAGATGTCGTTCACGAACGAGTTCATGATAGACATGGCCTTGCTGGAGATACCGGTGTCGGGGTGCACCTGCTTCAACACTTTGTAGATGTAGATGGCGTAACTCTCCTTCCTCTTGTGCTTCTTCTTCTTCTTGTCGGTCTTAGAGATGTTCTTCTGGGCTTTGCCAGACTTCTTGGCGGCTTTACCACTTGTCTTGGGCGGCATTATGAAATTTGTCGAGTACACGTGCTACCGAAACGGAGTTCAGTCGCAGTATAAAACCAATCGCGCGGTTAACAGTTGTATTTATATGGGCGCTCGCGGCTCGTAGTCGCGGCAAGCGGTGAGAAATTCGACGCAGCGACGGACCAATCACAACGCTCCTGAGCCAGAGTGTAGATCGAACGCGGGGAGAGGGGATGCCCGGGAGGGAGGCGAAGGGAGCGGGGTGACGATTGTGTTCGTTCGTAATTAAAAACAAAATTCAAGAAAACAACGTACTTATTCTAGTCTAGGTTAATAATATATATATATATATATATATATATATATATATATATATATATATATAAATGACTGACTGACTGACTGACTGACTAACTTAGATACTTACCTAAAATTACTTTCATACATTAATGCATTTGAATGAGATTTAATAACATATGCTACAACAGTTTGTTGTTCTGTGTTGTTTCATTATGTAGGTACATAAACAACATTATCTATTCTATAGTGATGATGACTGTATGAAACACCATTTTAAAAGCATTTTGTACTGCTCATAATTATTACACACTGTGTGTACCTACATATAATTAAATTCATCATTCATATTATAGTTTCTAAATCACCTTCCTCCCTTACAATTATTTATTTACTTGTAGTAATTATGTAAAGCGAGTGGGCGAGGGAGGTAGGTAGGTAGGTAGGTAGGTAAGTACGTTTTTGTTTGACGACAACACCGTTAAAGAAACTGTCTTTGTTATATATTTGACGAATCATATTGTGGCCCTGAAAAGGGCCTTTTATTTTGAATGCATACGAGCGGAGAGCATCGCGCGCAACCGACATAATAGATTTATGGATATATAATAATATAGGCATAAATATTATATCGAAGTACGCGTGCGGGGCCACTCGCACGAAGCACCACGTTCAGAAACGTCGCGGCGCCACGTTTAAGCCTTCTTCTCGGTCTTCTTGGGCAGTAGCACGGCCTGGATGTTCGGCAGCACACCACCTTGAGCGATCGTCACACCGGAGAGTAGCTTGTTCAACTCCTCGTCGTTGCGGATGGCCAATTGTAGATGACGCGGGATGATCCTGGTCTTCTTGTTGTCTCTCGCGGCGTTGCCGGCCAACTCGAGGACCTCAGCAGCCAGATACTCCATCACGGCGGCCAAGTAGACGGGAGCGCCGGCACCCACGCGCTCGGCGTAGTTTCCGTTACGCAGCAGCCTGTGAATACGACCCACAGGGAACTGGAGACCAGCACGGTTGGAACGGGACTTTGCCTTTCCCTTCACCTTGCCACCTTTACCGCGACCAGACATAATTGAAGGATTTGTTTTATATAACAACTCTCACGAAAACAACGAAACACGCGTACAACAGTGCGCGCGCCGAAAGAATCTAGTTATAAATGCCAGTTTTGCCCGAAGTCGCTCAATTTATATGCGCACCGCGTAGCTGTGTCAGTGGGAGGGGTACACAGAAAACGAAACTTATTCACAAAACGCGCAAGCGCGCGCTCGCGTTCTTCACGAGTACACACACTGACTGCACACTGGGGTGGGTAGAGAATTAGCAGAATTTTTTATTTTTTTGTTTTTGAATATTCAAACTTATTTCGTACTAGCTAGAGTAACCTAAACCATTAATATTACATTAATTTCCTTGTTTTCCCTAGGAATCCTTTTCCATAGTTTGACTGTAAGCTAAGCTTCCTCAACTCAATGAAAAATGTGCGAATGGAGATGGGAAATTGTATTCACGTATGCGAGAGCTTTAGGTAGGTACAAGTAAGTAAGTAAGTAAGTAAGTAAGTAAGTAAGTAAGTAAGTAAGTAAGTAAGTAAGTAAGTAAGTAAGTAGGTAAGTAAGTAAGTAAGTAAGTAAGTAAGTAAGTAAGTAAGTAAGTAAGTAAGTAAGTAAGTAAGTAAGTAAGTAAGTAAGTAAGTAAGTAAGTAAGTAAGTAAGTAAGTAAGTAAGTAAGTAAGTAAGTAAGTAAGTAAGTAAGTAAGTAAGTAAGTAAGTAAGTAAGTATGTATGTATGTATGTATGTATGTATGTTTGTATGTATGTATGTATGTATGTTTTATGTATATCTTTCTATTTCCTACGTACCTAGATTATTTTGCGAGTTATTTCGTGTATGTATAGGTATACCCCTACGTGCCTATGTTATTATTAATTTACCAACGTTTTGACTCGTCTGTGTTACAGAAACGAATATTGCTCATATTCATGATAGTATTGTTAGCCCTGAAAAGGGCTTTTTGGTGTGGTGAGCGCATGCACGCGCGCTAAGCATCTCGGTGCCGCCGCCGTCCGTGGTTTCTTCAGTCGCTTGTTGCAGAGTTCTGATGAATCGTTGGTTGGTCGGTCGGTCGGTCGGACGGACGAGCTCGAGACACGTCGAGCGCGTTTCGCACCCTCCTTCCCGAGGACGATAGACGCGTACGTACTGCGTGCGCGCGGTTGGACGATGATGAAAACAAACGCACAAAGCACGCGCGCGCCTCTCTCTACTACAGTGATAAACACACACGCAGTAGGTAAGACGCGCACGCACATTTGTCACTATCACTGATCAGCTGCTGCTGTCGTTGTTGTTGTTGTTGTTGTTTCACTAGTAGTTGTAGTAGCGTGTATTTATGGTGGTCTGGTCAGCCGACTCTGCGCTGCGCTGCGCTGTCGTCGTCGTCGTCGTCGCCGTCGCCGGTGTAACGCGAATGCGACCGTGGCTTACTTCTTAGCGGCGGACGCTTTCTTGGCTGCCGGCTTTGACTTGGGTGTAGCCGCGGCCTTCTTCGGTTTAGGCGCTTTAGGTTTTTTGGTTGGCGGCTTCGCTGTCTTCTTAGCTTTGGGAGCGGCACCTCCCTTGGCCTTAGCGGGGGCGGCGGCCTTCTTGGGTGTAGGCTTCTTCTTAGCGGCGGCGGCCTTCTTGTCCTTGGCGGCGGCGGCGGCGGCGGCCGATGCTTTGGACTTTGAAGGCGAGCCGGAGGCGGCAGAGGCGGCCGCGGCGGCGGCTGCTGCCTTCTTGGTCTTGGCGCCGGCCGCAGAGGCGGTCGCCTTCTTGGCCTTCGCGGCTGCGGCGGCGGCGGCGGCGGGCGCCTTGCCGGCGGCCTTGCCAGCTGCGCCGGCGGGTTTCTTGGCCGCGGCCGATTTCGACTCGAGCTTGAAGGAACCGGAGGCACCCTTGCCCTTGGTCTGGATCAGTGCGCCAGATTCGACGGCGCTCTTCAGGTATTTCCTAATGAACGGAGCCAATTTCTCCGCGTCGACCTTGTACTGCGCGGCGATGTACTTCTTGATCGCCTGCAGGGAAGATCCGCTGCGCTCTTTCATCTCCTTGATGGCGCTGGTGACCATCTCAGATGTTTTGGGATGGGTAGGCTTCGCCTTCGGTTTCTTCGCGGCACCGGCGCCGCCGGCCTGTCTCGCCTGCTTCTTCGCTGGTGTAGCGGGCGCGGGAGCCTCTGTAGCAACTGCGGTGTCTGCCATTTTATTTATTATTAGCACACTGTTAATAAACTGAATGAAATAGTAATAATATAAGAGAGAGAGAGACTTAGATGTCGCCACTTATAGGTTTCACGAGTTTCGTACACGTGCGCCTAAGCACGACGAAACTTTACCGTAACGAGCGCCGTGATGTCGCGGGACGTTTTCTCGTATGAACGCTTGAAAGTTTTCACTAACACGTATCTAATAAAATAAACAAAAAGAATGGTTAACGGCCCTTAGTGCGACGTAGTGTTGCAGTTTCGGATAGGTCATGAAGCTGACGATGCGGGTGTGCGAATTCGGGGAGCGTGAGGTGGTCGTTCAGCCGGTGGCGGTGTTTTATTTTGAAGACTGCGTACGAAGCGTAGGTCGGGTCGTGTTCAAAACGTTATTTTCTCTATAAAAGTGATAGTTGGTGCCGATAAACGTCGACGCGTCAACTAGGAGGATATCGAGCTTGTGTGGTAACAGGACTCCGTCGATATCACACAGTCTCGCGAAGGTATTATCGACCTAAAAGTGAAGCGTCGTAAAACACCGCGAGCCGCCGAACCGCTAAGGACGGACGACTCCGTCCAGGACGTGCAACCTAAATAATATAGTGATAATATATTAAAAGACGAGAGTGTTGACAGTGTACAGCTAGCTAGATTGGTACAATCGCATCAGAAAGCGTATTAAACAATGTACCTACCTACACGTAATTAATAGACCTCGTACTCGGGCGCGGGCGCGGGCGCGCCTGCTGTACCCCGTCGTCCGTCCGTGCGCGGCTCTATACTCTCAGTTCAGTTCACACAGCAAGAGTCTTGTAAGTAAGTAAGTAAGTAAGTAAGTAAGTAGGCCGCCTGTGATACAGCTACGTAGATAGTAGGTATTTGATAATGAAATGATACGCGAAATAATATATAACAAACAAACCTCATTAGATGCGAGAGCGAAGTTGCAATGATAATCAAACGAATAGGTAGGTAGATGTTCTACACAACAAACATCAAACGTAAGTAGGTAAGTATTGAATATTATGGTCTAATCTTTATTTGTCAAATCCAGTATATACACACCTCAGTGGGGCGGCGGCGATGGGCTTTTTACGCGTAGAACAAACGTCAACTTAGCGCGTGTAGTATGTACCTAGTTACGTACATAAGCAAGGGCATTGGAGGTAAACTCCCTAACAAACTGTATGTATGTATGTCCGATGGTGGTACATCTGAGTAGTAAGTAAGTAAGTAGGTAGGTAGGTAGGTAGGTAGGTAGGTGGTTGGTTGGTACGTTTTTCAGACAATTCCAGTAAAGAAACATATTTAATAGTATCGAATCATATGCGGCCCTGAAAAGGGCCTTTTTTTTTTTTAAGTGCGCGTCTATATACGCATGGTCGAACTGTATGATTATGTTCACAACAAACACAACACACACACGTCCACCACACGGTATGCAGAGCTGGTTGCGCAGGCAACACGTACACGCGGGGAATGCAGCAGGTGTTTAACCGCCGAAACCGTACAGGGTGCGACCCTGGCGCTTCAGAGCGTAGACGACGTCCATGGCGGTGACGGTCTTCCTCTTGGCGTGCTCGGTGTAAGTGACAGCGTCGCGAATGACGTTCTCTAGGAACACTTTAAGCACACCGCGAGTCTCTTCGTAGATCAAACCGGAGATACGTTTCACGCCGCCTCTGCGAGCCAGACGACGGATGGCGGGCTTCGTGATACCTTGGATGTTATCACGAAGTACCTTCCTGTGACGCTTGGCTCCTCCTTTTCCCAGACCCTTTCCTCCCTTACCGCGACCGGTCATCTTCTTTAAAGTGGGGTTTCAAAAATCACTATGATAATATAATTAATAATAACAGCACGGGTGCGCGCACACGAACGACGCGAGCGAGCGACTGGTGAAGAGTAATTTTTTAACAGCTTTTTTTTTTTTTTTTTTTTTTTTTACTATGGCATCTCGCAGTTCATCCTTTATGAGGATGGCTACTGCTTAACCGGACTTTCCTGTGGATGCCTCGAATTAAGGCCTCCAGCCAGGGCATACAATAACTTAAAAACTAAGCGACAGCGCTAAGGGTAACCCCCTGCGGGGTTCGGACCTCGGCTCAGGGCGTCGCTGGAAGAGGACAGCAAGGGACAGGCTGGATCGGTATTATTATTGGTGTTTAGGGGCGAATTTAAAACTACAGGCTCAGCTGCGCGGGCTGGCTCGAGCAAGGGTCGGGGGGGGCACGGTGATGGTGCGGGGCGTCGCGACGGGCCTCGGCGGCGAGGACGGAAGGACGGATGTCTGAGCTTGTTTTTGTGTTGTCGACTGAGAGTACTCGTGGCCTTACTGCTCTCCTGGAGGAGGGTAGTGGCGTCGTCGGGGATGGTGAGGGTATGCCTTGGTCGGCGAATCCTACTTATGCGGGAGGGAGTGTATCGGGAGGCCGCCGCAATCAGGGGATTGGGGTGCTTTATGGCAGAGTCGAAGAAGCGCTTGGAAAGGCGTTTCATGAACTGCTGGATGGTGGGGAGTCTGAGATCTAGATGCAGATTCACATTTCGGACATAGAAGGGGGCTCCCGTGACCTTTCGGAGGAAACGGTTCTGGAGGGTTTGCATTTTATGCAGAAATCGCGGCTTGGCGTGTGCAAAGACTACGCAAGCATAGGTCATGATGGGACGGATGACCGCGGTGTAGAGGCGCAATTTGCACTTGAGTGACAATTTGCTGCGGGCAGTTATCATAGAGTGGAGCCTACCGAGAGCGAAAGAGGCGCGCGAACGCGCCGTCTTTATGTGCTCGTTGAAGGTGAGGTTGTGGTCTAGGATGACACCTAAGTATTTGGCTCGCTTTCCCCAGGGGATCGGCTTGCCATACATAGAGATCGGGCGTGGGAGGGGGGGGGGTAGTTTGCGCGGTTTCGAGAAGATGACCGCCTGACTCTTATCGGGGTTGACCTCGATTCTCCATTTCCGGAACCAATCGCTCAAGGCGCTTGCGGAGGTTTGGAGGTTTCGAGCTATGGATGACTGGTTGACACCCGAACAGTATATGGCAGTGTCGTCGGCGAAGAGCGCCAACTGTGCCTTTTTACTGTTCGGGATGTCACTAGTGAACAGGGTGAAAATGAGGGGAGACAGAACGGAACCCTGGGGGACTCCGGCGCGGATGGGGTGAGGGGGAGAGAGAGCGCCCTCGATACGGTAGCGGAAAGTGCGGTCCGACAGAAAATCTCGTAAGATGAGCACGAGACGGTCTGGCACACCTAGCAGGTACAGCTTATATAATAAGCCATTGTGCCAGACCTTGTCGAACGCCTTCGCTATATCGAAGAACAGGACGCCTGTCGAAGCACCTCGCTGAAAAGCAGCGCTAATGTGCTCGACTATGCGGTGGAGCTGGTGGATGCACGAATGCTTCGTGCGAAAACCGAACTGTTCGGGGGGGATGAGGCTCTTTGCTTCGGCATAGTCTTTGAGGCGCTTATAAATAAGCCTCTCGTAGACTTTACCGAAAACATTGAGCAGACTGATGGGGCGGTAGCTGGAGGGCTCAGACTTGGGCTTGCCTGGCTTTGGGATGCCTATGACTGTGGCTTCTTTCCACATTTGGGGGAAGATGTTGTTGCTCAGGGCGCCATTGAAGATGGCGGTCATGAGCAGTATGAGGGGGGCGGGGAGGAGTTTGTACACCCTATTGGTGATACCGTCCGAGCCGGGGGCTTTGCGGGTTGCGAGCCCTTTTATGATGTCTTGCACTTCGTCGGGAGTGACGGGAGGCAGAGGATCATCAGGGTCTTCGACTGGCGGGAGGGAGGCTCTCCGTTCGACTTCAGCGTTCACCTCGTCGAGGTGCGCTCTGTCTACTGGTTGAGAGCTGGGAGTGCATTGAGCCTCTAGGCTGTCGGCTAGGCATTCGGCCTTTTCGAGATTTTCGAAAGCGACCGTTTTGTCGGGGCGTGTGAGGGGAGGAACTGTGGCCTCTTCAGAGGAGCGGAGCTTCCTCTGGAGCTGCCAGAAGGCGTGGTGGGTGGGCTCGAGTTCGCCGATCATCTTATCCCATCCCTCGGAGCGCCATTCCCCTATGCGTTTCTTTACAGCACGCTGTAAATGGCGCATGTGGGATTTGTTCGCGTCGCAGGGAAAAGAGTCATAGGCACGAATGGCAGCGTTCTTCTCGGTCACCAGTTCACGTACGTCATCGGGCAGTTTCCAGCGATGGTCTTCCATCACTGGAACTTCCCGTGAGCAATCCGTCAGTACGGATTGAACGTGCTCTGTGAACGAGTCGATCGCCCCAGTCGTGTCTGCGACTGAGATAATTTGCTCGGGGATGGAGTCTAAGTGGGGAGACGTGGTGGATTTCAGTCTTTCGCTTACTTTCCTCCAGTCGGTGACTATTTTGGTCTGGGGGGGCTGGTTGGGGTCGTGCGGGAGGCCCGAATAGGGGGCCAGGTGCAAGATGACCGGGCGATGGTCAGAATCGAGCTCTTGTACCGTCTCGATAGACTGCAAACGGAGGTTTACATTCTTGAGAAGCGCTACATCGAGAACGTCAGGACGTTGGGCGGGGTCGCCCGGGAAATGAGTGGGATACATCGGAGCGATGATATCGAAATTGAGGGAGTCGCCTAGTTTGAACACGATCCTACCTCTGGTAGAGGTCGTGCTGCTATTCCAAGCGGGATGTTTGGCATTGAGATCCCCCGCCATGATGACGGAGTCACTCATACCGAAGAGGGTAGTGAAATCGGTAGAGAGAGAGATGGGATCCTCCGCACCATTGGTGGGCGGGATGTAAGCGGAGATGATGGTGATTGAGGGGTGACCGGTCATGCCGAGCCGACAGATAGAGATCTCTAGCTGAGAGAGGAGGGCAGGCGGGTCTATCGGGATGCAATGGAGGGACTTCCTATAGTAGATGAGGGTACCGCCCTTGTGGCAGCGAGACCTGTCATTGCGAACTATCTTGTAGTTGGCAATGCTCGGGTTCCGCAGATGGGGCTTCAGGAAGGTTTCCTGGACTAAGAGGACATCGAGCTGGTGATCGCGGAGGAACGCGGCGATCTCTTCGCGTTGTTTTTTAATGCCGTTTGCATTGAAAAACCCTAGTCTAAGGGATCGGGGTTTGGTAACGCTCATTCTTTGTAAAGCCATTGGAGCTTTTAGAAGTTGAGGGTTTGCATGACTTGCGTAATCTGAGGATACGCATTGAAAATCTCGGCGATGCGCCGAGGATTGCCGTTACAGGCTTGGATTTCCGCTGCCATGGCATTTGCGGGGGCAATAAAAGCTGCGTAAGCACCGATTATTACCTCCATGCTGCTAGGCTGGGGGCGGGAGGCGGGGGTCGGGGGGGACCTACTGGGACCAGCGGGAGCCCTGGGCGCGGCGGCGGGAAGGGCTACCGGTGGGGCTACTGGGACCGAGGGGCCTACTGATGGCGCGGGGATGACAGTTGCCATCAGCGCTGGGATAGTCGGGGGTGGGGGGGGCACCGAAGCTGCGGGAGCTTTGAGGTGGTTGAGGTTCGCCCATGGGGAGGGCCTTTGGGGACTGAGCCTATCGGGCATCTGGGAGGAAGGGATCGGGATCCTCACAGAGGGGCTTTCCCTTTGCTGACGGTCGCTCGCGCGCTTCGTCAGTTTGGGAGAAGAAGACTTGGGAGCCTTGGGGCAGCCACGGTAGTTAGCCGGGTGCCCGGATTGGCCGCAAAGAACGCAGCTCGGTGGCTCTGTGCACTGAGAGCGGTCTTTAGGGCGGGGACAGTCTGACGTGCCGTGGGCACCTAGACACTTGACGCATCTAGGTGTCGCGTAGCAGTGGGATTGGGAATGGCCATACAGTTGACACCTGTGGCATTGTCCGATGAGGTTGGACTTCCTGGGTTTCTCGATAGAGATACCCGAGAGGGAGCAGACTGACTTCACCTTGAAGATGGGGTGATGTCCTTCAGTAGGGTCGCAGATGACCAGGACCATGTCGTAGACTAGGCCCTTCCATGCTTTGTGCAAGCGATGGACTGCTGAGACGGGGATGCCTTGTGAAGCAAGGTCTTCTTTGATCTCCTCGGTGGGGATTTCTTTGGGGACGCGCCTGATGATTACGCGGGTGGGGACTTCCTCCGGAAGGGAGTACGTATGGAAGGAGTAAGCCCTTGTCTGGAGGAGACGGGTAAGGTCCCTGTAGTCCGAGGACGAGGCGACCGTTACCTTAATACCCTGTTGGGTTGAGCGGGCGTTCGTGTAGTTGATCTTTTGATCAACACACGCTTTGGAGATTTCTGTCCATTTGGACTTATCCTGGACATAGATGGGGGGCGGGGGTCGTGGCTTCTTTGCGTTCGAAGCGGGAGGGGTAGCCGAGAGGCTAGACGCGGGATTGGCCTGCGGTGCGGCGGGGGTTGGGGTGGGGGGGCGTTGGTTAGAGGGGATTACCGCGACCGACTTTTTGGCCTTGTTGGCGTGAGAGGAGGCGTTCTTCTTTCTCTTGCCACCCTTTCCGACGACTATATAGTCGTCTTCCGAGGAGGACGAAGAGTCAGAGAGGGCTTCCTCTGAGTCGGATTGAGATTGGGGTACGGACGTGTCCATACTCTCTGGAGTATCTGCTGCGGTAGCGGCTGGCACGGAAGGTGCGGGATCGGGGACTGGCACGGACGGTGCGGGTTTCGGGGCGGACACGGAGGGAGCGGGTGATGGGGCTGGCACAGAGGGTGCGGGTTTTGGGGCGGGCACAGAGGGTGCGGGTTTAGGGGCTGGCACGGATGGTGCGGGTTTTGGGGCTGGCACGGAGGGTGCGGGTTTTGGGGCTGCCGCGGGGGGTGCGGGTTTGGGGGCTGGCACGGAGGGTGCGGGTTTGGGGGCTGGCACGGAAGGTGCTGGTTTGGGGGCGGCGGGTGGCACAGAAGGTGCAGGCGAGGGGGCTGGCACGGAGGGTGCGGGAGGGGAGGCGGCGGCGGCCTCGGGGATTTCGCCTGAGTTTGGCGGAAAGAGGGGGCTGACTAGCGCGTCGCTAAAGTCAATGACCGAACCGGGAGGGCGTCTAAAATTTATAAGACGTTGGGCATACTGGTTAACGAAAGAGGGGTCCTTGAAGAGGACCTCTTTAACGAACGCCAATATGACCGCGTCTGCCATGATCGGGATGGGGGCGGGGAGAGGGAAGAACCATAGGGGGCGTGAATCCCTAACAACCTAGCACCCCGGGTGGATGGGCCCGGGGGTGTGAGATCCTACCCTCCCTGTCGGGTGTGAGACAGGGAGGTGAGTACCTGAAGTGAGCCCTAAGCTTGTGACCCGTCGCCGATCTTATTGTGCGAACGGGGCCCTAACCAGTCTGTGCGATGGGTGTAGAGACACCCTAGACCGGCTTCTAGTACGAAGGGGTTGACACACCCAACCGTACTAGACGCGAGCTGTGGACAAGGGATTAGTTACGAAGCTAGAGCTGACTAGGAGCCACCCCCAAGGCCAAGCTTCTAGCTCCCGATTCCAATTGACTGCCTCGCCCTGATGGGGCTCGGCGGGTGAGATTGGGGCACCACCCCCTTGGCTTCGTTGGCACCGTGAGGTATCCACCAAGGACCACGAAACTGTGGTTTTTACCCGGAAGGGGCCAAAAACCTCGACGACACGTGTGATGACGATTCTCTCTTAAAGAAACAACTTCTATCAACCACGCCTTGAAAAAGGCGGCTATTGACAGGGTGCGGGCGTAGTCCGGAGACTACTGAGCTCGTTACGGCTAGCGTAGCGAGAGCGGGCGGTGGCGGGGCGGCGAGGCGGTGGGGGCGTGCAGCGAGCGAGAGCGGGCAGCACGACCGTCCACGGCGAGCGTCGAACGGAGAGTGATCCTTTTTAACAGCCCGATTCGTCATATATTTATACCGTACGCGGAGCTCAGCGGGTGGGTGAACAGAAACGGGTGGTGCGCGGGGCGAGGCGAGCCGACGCTCGTCGCTGGTTGGTCGGTTGGAGGATGTCTCTCACTCAGTTGTTTCGTAAAACAGAACTTATGTTCTTAGGTTATCCAAACAAAATTTTTAGTTCCACTATTAACCTTTAATCGCGTTATTACTCTGGTATTTTGTCGTAAGTACTTATACGACTCTGGCGAAATGGACACGAATATATTTATTTTGTCGGATTAATCCGGCGTAAGCGGTTAAAAGGCTAAGTACCCAAGTAGTGTACTCCAAAAAAAAAAAAAAATATACCGCCGTAACAACTCTATGTAAAGTATACTCGATAGTTAGGTAAATCAAATGCATAATTATTATGTATAGACTATTCCCTTCATAATAAAATTATTATTCTGATATATAAATAATGTACTTACTTAAGCAAGCAAGCAAGCAAGCAAGCAAGCAAGCAAGCACGTACGTACTGTGTGTCCCTAGTACACCAAAGTATGTTTTGAAGTAGGTATGTAAGTAAGTAATAAAAAAAAAAAAATAATAATAATAATAATAATAATAATTGGTAGGTTTTTGTTGCTTATGTAGTAACGTTTTTTGTGACGTCTGTTATAAAGAAACATTTAATAATCTGATACATATGTGGCCCTGAAAAGGGCCTTTTATGTTAACGCACAGCCACAGCCACAGAAACGGTGCACTGCCCGAAGGCAGTGTCAACGTGTCGTAGGGCGATGTGTGTATTGTGTGACGTCAGCAGTTTAAGCGCGTTCGCCTCTGATCCTGCGCGCCAACTGGATGTCCTTGGGCATGATGGTGACGCGCTTCGCGTGAATCGCGCACAAGTTGGTGTCTTCGAAGAGACCGACGAGGTAAGCTTCGCTAGCCTCCTGCAGCGCCATAACAGCGGAGCTCTGGAAACGGAGATCGGTCTTGAAGTCCTGTGCGATCTCACGCACGAGACGCTGGAACGGAAGCTTGCGGATCAGAAGTTCGGTACTCTTCTGGTAGCGACGAATCTCACGGAGGGCCACAGTGCCGGGCCTGTAGCGATGGGGTTTCTTAACGCCGCCGGTGGCCGGTGCGCTCTTGCGCGCAGCCTTGGTGGCGAGCTGTTTCCTCGGGGCCTTACCACCGGTGGATTTACGAGCGGTCTGCTTAGTACGCGCCATTGTAAACACGGAACGAGATGGAAATAATAAAAATCAACTGAAAATACTATAGATACACGCAACGGACGCACGCGGACCTATACACTTCGAACGTACGAGAGAGAATAAAAACCAGCCGTGCGCGTTCCGAGTATTTATACAGAAGCAACGTAAGCGAGCGTGGCGGGCGGCGCGCCATCTTTAGTACAACGAGCTAACTAAAATATTTTGTTTATAATAATTTTATGTTATTTAATATTTTAAAAACCTACATAAAATTGTGACTGCATCAATTTTATGAAAACGACACACCAATCTAACGATAAGACACTACGTTAAGTATAAGTTATTATTAAATAATAAATTATGTTTTGTGTGTTATGTGGAACTTCAGAACAGTCTCACACTCATGCACTTACTTACTTACTTACTTACTGTGCATGTTGTTGATGCATGCATTTGCAAAGTTTGTTACTTAGATGTGTTCATTTTTCAATTCGTCATTATGATACAAATTTACTTAAGATAGGTAGGTACATAATAAATAACGTAGTTACCTATTTATGTGTACGTACGCCGGAGCCGTACTGTCAAAGCGGTAAGTGTGGTTGGTTGGTACGTAGGTAGGTAGGTAGGTAGGTAGGTAGGTAGGTAGGTAGGTAGGTAGGTAGGTAGGTAGGTAGGTTTAGTTATAGTAACGTTTTGACTGTGTTCAAGTTTAAAGAAACGTGAATTTATCACATGAACATATTTGTGGCCCTGAAAAGGGCCTTTTGTTTTTACTCCTGCCATCCCACGGTGTGCGTGCGTGCGCGTCCAGACGTTTTTCGTGGTTTGCTCGTAGCACGTGCATCATGCGCGTCTCGTAAACTGTACACACATGACACACATACAGCACAGGTAGGGGTGTGTACCTATGTGTGTGTATGTATGTATGCACAATACGATGACACAATTAACACGCACCACAGTCAACAAGACACACGAACAAGCGCACTGGGTTTAACACTGTACACAGACACGAGGCGGCGTTGAGACGGAGCGTCGGCGGCGGCTCTTGTTAGCCGCCTACCGACCGACCGCTCACTTGGAGCTGGTGTATTTGGTGACGGCCTTGGTGCCTTCACTGACGGCGTGCTTGGCGAGCTCGCCGGGCAGCAGGAGCCTGACGGACGTCTGCACCTCCCTGGACGTGATGGTCGATCTCTTGTTGTAGTGGGCGAGACGGGAAGCTTCGGCGGCGATACGCTCGAAGATGTCGTTCACGAACGAGTTCATGATAGACATGGCCTTGCTGGAGATACCGGTGTCGGGGTGCACCTGCTTCAACACTTTGTAGATGTAGATGGCGTAACTCTCCTTCCTCTTGTGCTTCTTCTTCTTCTTGTCGGTCTTAGAGATGTTCTTCTGGGCTTTGCCAGACTTCTTGGCGGCTTTACCACTTGTCTTGGGCGGCATTATGAAATTTGTCGAGTACACGTGCTACCGAAACGGAGTTCAGTCGCAGTATAAAACCAATCGCGCGGTTAACAGTTGTATTTATATGGGCGCTCGCGGCTCGTAGTCGCGGCAAGCGGTGAGAAATTCGACGCAGCGACGGACCAATCACAACGCTCCTGAGCCAGAGTGTAGATCGAACGCGGGGAGAGGGGATGCCCGGGAGGGAGGCGAAGGGAGCGGGGTGACGATTGTGTTCGTTCGTAATTAAAAACAAAATTCAAGAAAACAACGTACTTATTCTAGTCTAGGTTAATAATATATATATATATATATATATATATATATATATATATATATATATATAAATGACTGACTGACTGACTGACTGACTAACTTAGATACTTACCTAAAATTACTTTCATACATTAATGCATTTGAATGAGATTTAATAACATATGCTACAACAGTTTGTTGTTCTGTGTTGTTTCATTATGTAGGTACATAAACAACATTATCTATTCTATAGTGATGATGACTGTATGAAACACCATTTTAAAAGCATTTTGTACTGCTCATAATTATTACACACTGTGTGTACCTACATATAATTAAATTCATCATTCATATTATAGTTTCTAAATCACCTTCCTCCCTTACAATTATTTATTTACTTGTAGTAATTATGTAAAGCGAGTGGGCGAGGGAGGTAGGTAGGTAGGTAGGTAGGTAAGTACGTTTTTGTTTGACGACAACACCGTTAAAGAAACTGTCTTTGTTATATATTTGACGAATCATATTGTGGCCCTGAAAAGGGCCTTTTATTTTGAATGCATACGAGCGGAGAGCATCGCGCGCAACCGACATAATAGATTTATGGATATATAATAATATAGGCATAAATATTATATCGAAGTACGCGTGCGGGGCCACTCGCACGAAGCACCACGTTCAGAAACGTCGCGGCGCCACGTTTAAGCCTTCTTCTCGGTCTTCTTGGGCAGTAGCACGGCCTGGATGTTCGGCAGCACACCACCTTGAGCGATCGTCACACCGGAGAGTAGCTTGTTCAACTCCTCGTCGTTGCGGATGGCCAATTGTAGATGACGCGGGATGATCCTGGTCTTCTTGTTGTCTCTCGCGGCGTTGCCGGCCAACTCGAGGACCTCAGCAGCCAGATACTCCATCACGGCGGCCAAGTAGACGGGAGCGCCGGCACCCACGCGCTCGGCGTAGTTTCCGTTACGCAGCAGCCTGTGAATACGACCCACAGGGAACTGGAGACCAGCACGGTTGGAACGGGACTTTGCCTTTCCCTTCACCTTGCCACCTTTACCGCGACCAGACATAATTGAAGGATTTGTTTTATATAACAACTCTCACGAAAACAACGAAACACGCGTACAACAGTGCGCGCGCCGAAAGAATCTAGTTATAAATGCCAGTTTTGCCCGAAGTCGCTCAATTTATATGCGCACCGCGTAGCTGTGTCAGTGGGAGGGGTACACAGAAAACGAAACTTATTCACAAAACGCGCAAGCGCGCGCTCGCGTTCTTCACGAGTACACACACTGACTGCACACTGGGGTGGGTAGAGAATTAGCAGAATTTTTTATTTTTTTGTTTTTGAATATTCAAACTTATTTCGTACTAGCTAGAGTAACCTAAACCATTAATATTACATTAATTTCCTTGTTTTCCCTAGGAATCCTTTTCCATAGTTTGACTGTAAGCTAAGCTTCCTCAACTCAATGAAAAATGTGCGAATGGAGATGGGAAATTGTATTCACGTATGCGAGAGCTTTAGGTAGGTACAAGTAAGTAAGTAAGTAAGTAAGTAAGTAAGTAAGTAAGTAAGTAAGTAAGTAAGTAAGTAAGTAAGTAAGTAGGTAAGTAAGTAAGTAAGTAAGTAAGTAAGTAAGTAAGTAAGTAAGTAAGTAAGTAAGTAAGTAAGTAAGTAAGTAAGTAAGTAAGTAAGTAAGTAAGTAAGTAAGTAAGTAAGTAAGTAAGTAAGTAAGTAAGTAAGTAAGTAAGTAAGTAAGTAAGTAAGTAAGTAAGTATGTATGTATGTATGTATGTATGTATGTTTGTATGTATGTATGTATGTATGTTTTATGTATATCTTTCTATTTCCTACGTACCTAGATTATTTTGCGAGTTATTTCGTGTATGTATAGGTATACCCCTACGTGCCTATGTTATTATTAATTTACCAACGTTTTGACTCGTCTGTGTTACAGAAACGAATATTGCTCATATTCATGATAGTATTGTTAGCCCTGAAAAGGGCTTTTTGGTGTGGTGAGCGCATGCACGCGCGCTAAGCATCTCGGTGCCGCCGCCGTCCGTGGTTTCTTCAGTCGCTTGTTGCAGAGTTCTGATGAATCGTTGGTTGGTCGGTCGGTCGGTCGGACGGACGAGCTCGAGACACGTCGAGCGCGTTTCGCACCCTCCTTCCCGAGGACGATAGACGCGTACGTACTGCGTGCGCGCGGTTGGACGATGATGAAAACAAACGCACAAAGCACGCGCGCGCCTCTCTCTACTACAGTGATAAACACACACGCAGTAGGTAAGACGCGCACGCACATTTGTCACTATCACTGATCAGCTGCTGCTGTCGTTGTTGTTGTTGTTGTTGTTTCACTAGTAGTTGTAGTAGCGTGTATTTATGGTGGTCTGGTCAGCCGACTCTGCGCTGCGCTGCGCTGTCGTCGTCGTCGTCGTCGCCGTCGCCGGTGTAACGCGAATGCGACCGTGGCTTACTTCTTAGCGGCGGACGCTTTCTTGGCTGCCGGCTTTGACTTGGGTGTAGCCGCGGCCTTCTTCGGTTTAGGCGCTTTAGGTTTTTTGGTTGGCGGCTTCGCTGTCTTCTTAGCTTTGGGAGCGGCACCTCCCTTGGCCTTAGCGGGGGCGGCGGCCTTCTTGGGTGTAGGCTTCTTCTTAGCGGCGGCGGCCTTCTTGTCCTTGGCGGCGGCGGCGGCGGCGGCCGATGCTTTGGACTTTGAAGGCGAGCCGGAGGCGGCAGAGGCGGCCGCGGCGGCGGCTGCTGCCTTCTTGGTCTTGGCGCCGGCCGCAGAGGCGGTCGCCTTCTTGGCCTTCGCGGCTGCGGCGGCGGCGGCGGCGGGCGCCTTGCCGGCGGCCTTGCCAGCTGCGCCGGCGGGTTTCTTGGCCGCGGCCGATTTCGACTCGAGCTTGAAGGAACCGGAGGCACCCTTGCCCTTGGTCTGGATCAGTGCGCCAGATTCGACGGCGCTCTTCAGGTATTTCCTAATGAACGGAGCCAATTTCTCCGCGTCGACCTTGTACTGCGCGGCGATGTACTTCTTGATCGCCTGCAGGGAAGATCCGCTGCGCTCTTTCATCTCCTTGATGGCGCTGGTGACCATCTCAGATGTTTTGGGATGGGTAGGCTTCGCCTTCGGTTTCTTCGCGGCACCGGCGCCGCCGGCCTGTCTCGCCTGCTTCTTCGCTGGTGTAGCGGGCGCGGGAGCCTCTGTAGCAACTGCGGTGTCTGCCATTTTATTTATTATTAGCACACTGTTAATAAACTGAATGAAATAGTAATAATATAAGAGAGAGAGAGACTTAGATGTCGCCACTTATAGGTTTCACGAGTTTCGTACACGTGCGCCTAAGCACGACGAAACTTTACCGTAACGAGCGCCGTGATGTCGCGGGACGTTTTCTCGTATGAACGCTTGAAAGTTTTCACTAACACGTATCTAATAAAATAAACAAAAAGAATGGTTAACGGCCCTTAGTGCGACGTAGTGTTGCAGTTTCGGATAGGTCATGAAGCTGACGATGCGGGTGTGCGAATTCGGGGAGCGTGAGGTGGTCGTTCAGCCGGTGGCGGTGTTTTATTTTGAAGACTGCGTACGAAGCGTAGGTCGGGTCGTGTTCAAAACGTTATTTTCTCTATAAAAGTGATAGTTGGTGCCGATAAACGTCGACGCGTCAACTAGGAGGATATCGAGCTTGTGTGGTAACAGGACTCCGTCGATATCACACAGTCTCGCGAAGGTATTATCGACCTAAAAGTGAAGCGTCGTAAAACACCGCGAGCCGCCGAACCGCTAAGGACGGACGACTCCGTCCAGGACGTGCAACCTAAATAATATAGTGATAATATATTAAAAGACGAGAGTGTTGACAGTGTACAGCTAGCTAGATTGGTACAATCGCATCAGAAAGCGTATTAAACAATGTACCTACCTACACGTAATTAATAGACCTCGTACTCGGGCGCGGGCGCGGGCGCGCCTGCTGTACCCCGTCGTCCGTCCGTGCGCGGCTCTATACTCTCAGTTCAGTTCACACAGCAAGAGTCTTGTAAGTAAGTAAGTAAGTAAGTAAGTAAGTAGGCCGCCTGTGATACAGCTACGTAGATAGTAGGTATTTGATAATGAAATGATACGCGAAATAATATATAACAAACAAACCTCATTAGATGCGAGAGCGAAGTTGCAATGATAATCAAACGAATAGGTAGGTAGATGTTCTACACAACAAACATCAAACGTAAGTAGGTAAGTATTGAATATTATGGTCTAATCTTTATTTGTCAAATCCAGTATATACACACCTCAGTGGGGCGGCGGCGATGGGCTTTTTACGCGTAGAACAAACGTCAACTTAGCGCGTGTAGTATGTACCTAGTTACGTACATAAGCAAGGGCATTGGAGGTAAACTCCCTAACAAACTGTATGTATGTATGTCCGATGGTGGTACATCTGAGTAGTAAGTAAGTAAGTAGGTAGGTAGGTAGGTAGGTAGGTAGGTGGTTGGTTGGTACGTTTTTCAGACAATTCCAGTAAAGAAACATATTTAATAGTATCGAATCATATGCGGCCCTGAAAAGGGCCTTTTTTTTTTTTAAGTGCGCGTCTATATACGCATGGTCGAACTGTATGATTATGTTCACAACAAACACAACACACACACGTCCACCACACGGTATGCAGAGCTGGTTGCGCAGGCAACACGTACACGCGGGGAATGCAGCAGGTGTTTAACCGCCGAAACCGTACAGGGTGCGACCCTGGCGCTTCAGAGCGTAGACGACGTCCATGGCGGTGACGGTCTTCCTCTTGGCGTGCTCGGTGTAAGTGACAGCGTCGCGAATGACGTTCTCTAGGAACACTTTAAGCACACCGCGAGTCTCTTCGTAGATCAAACCGGAGATACGTTTCACGCCGCCTCTGCGAGCCAGACGACGGATGGCGGGCTTCGTGATACCTTGGATGTTATCACGAAGTACCTTCCTGTGACGCTTGGCTCCTCCTTTTCCCAGACCCTTTCCTCCCTTACCGCGACCGGTCATCTTCTTTAAAGTGGGGTTTCAAAAATCACTATGATAATATAATTAATAATAACAGCACGGGTGCGCGCACACGAACGACGCGAGCGAGCGACTGGTGAAGAGTAATTTTTTAACAGCCCGATTCGTCATATATTTATACCGTACGCGGAGCTCAGCGGGTGGGTGAACAGAAACGGGTGGTGCGCGGGGCGAGGCGAGCCGACGCTCGTCGCTGGTTGGTCGGTTGGAGGATGTCTCTCACTCAGTTGTTTCGTAAAACAGAACTTATGTTCTTAGGTTATCCAAACAAAATTTTTAGTTCCACTATTAACCTTTAATCGCGTTATTACTCTGGTATTTTGTCGTAAGTACTTATACGACTCTGGCGAAATGGACACGAATATATTTATTTTGTCGGATTAATCCGGCGTAAGCGGTTAAAAGGCTAAGTACCCAAGTAGTGTACTCCAAAAAAAAAAAAAAATATACCGCCGTAACAACTCTATGTAAAGTATACTCGATAGTTAGGTAAATCAAATGCATAATTATTATGTATAGACTATTCCCTTCATAATAAAATTATTATTCTGATATATAAATAATGTACTTACTTAAGCAAGCAAGCAAGCAAGCAAGCAAGCAAGCAAGCACGTACGTACTGTGTGTCCCTAGTACACCAAAGTATGTTTTGAAGTAGGTATGTAAGTAAGTAATAAAAAAAAAAAAATAATAATAATAATAATAATAATAATTGGTAGGTTTTTGTTGCTTATGTAGTAACGTTTTTTGTGACGTCTGTTATAAAGAAACATTTAATAATCTGATACATATGTGGCCCTGAAAAGGGCCTTTTATGTTAACGCACAGCCACAGCCACAGAAACGGTGCACTGCCCGAAGGCAGTGTCAACGTGTCGTAGGGCGATGTGTGTATTGTGTGACGTCAGCAGTTTAAGCGCGTTCGCCTCTGATCCTGCGCGCCAACTGGATGTCCTTGGGCATGATGGTGACGCGCTTCGCGTGAATCGCGCACAAGTTGGTGTCTTCGAAGAGACCGACGAGGTAAGCTTCGCTAGCCTCCTGCAGCGCCATAACAGCGGAGCTCTGGAAACGGAGATCGGTCTTGAAGTCCTGTGCGATCTCACGCACGAGACGCTGGAACGGAAGCTTGCGGATCAGAAGTTCGGTACTCTTCTGGTAGCGACGAATCTCACGGAGGGCCACAGTGCCGGGCCTGTAGCGATGGGGTTTCTTAACGCCGCCGGTGGCCGGTGCGCTCTTGCGCGCAGCCTTGGTGGCGAGCTGTTTCCTCGGGGCCTTACCACCGGTGGATTTACGAGCGGTCTGCTTAGTACGCGCCATTGTAAACACGGAACGAGATGGAAATAATAAAAATCAACTGAAAATACTATAGATACACGCAACGGACGCACGCGGACCTATACACTTCGAACGTACGAGAGAGAATAAAAACCAGCCGTGCGCGTTCCGAGTATTTATACAGAAGCAACGTAAGCGAGCGTGGCGGGCGGCGCGCCATCTTTAGTACAACGAGCTAACTAAAATATTTTGTTTATAATAATTTTATGTTATTTAATATTTTAAAAACCTACATAAAATTGTGACTGCATCAATTTTATGAAAACGACACACCAATCTAACGATAAGACACTACGTTAAGTATAAGTTATTATTAAATAATAAATTATGTTTTGTGTGTTATGTGGAACTTCAGAACAGTCTCACACTCATGCACTTACTTACTTACTTACTTACTGTGCATGTTGTTGATGCATGCATTTGCAAAGTTTGTTACTTAGATGTGTTCATTTTTCAATTCGTCATTATGATACAAATTTACTTAAGATAGGTAGGTACATAATAAATAACGTAGTTACCTATTTATGTGTACGTACGCCGGAGCCGTACTGTCAAAGCGGTAAGTGTGGTTGGTTGGTACGTAGGTAGGTAGGTAGGTAGGTAGGTAGGTAGGTAGGTAGGTAGGTAGGTAGGTAGGTAGGTAGGTTTAGTTATAGTAACGTTTTGACTGTGTTCAAGTTTAAAGAAACGTGAATTTATCACATGAACATATTTGTGGCCCTGAAAAGGGCCTTTTGTTTTTACTCCTGCCATCCCACGGTGTGCGTGCGTGCGCGTCCAGACGTTTTTCGTGGTTTGCTCGTAGCACGTGCATCATGCGCGTCTCGTAAACTGTACACACATGACACACATACAGCACAGGTAGGGGTGTGTACCTATGTGTGTGTATGTATGTATGCACAATACGATGACACAATTAACACGCACCACAGTCAACAAGACACACGAACAAGCGCACTGGGTTTAACACTGTACACAGACACGAGGCGGCGTTGAGACGGAGCGTCGGCGGCGGCTCTTGTTAGCCGCCTACCGACCGACCGCTCACTTGGAGCTGGTGTATTTGGTGACGGCCTTGGTGCCTTCACTGACGGCGTGCTTGGCGAGCTCGCCGGGCAGCAGGAGCCTGACGGACGTCTGCACCTCCCTGGACGTGATGGTCGATCTCTTGTTGTAGTGGGCGAGACGGGAAGCTTCGGCGGCGATACGCTCGAAGATGTCGTTCACGAACGAGTTCATGATAGACATGGCCTTGCTGGAGATACCGGTGTCGGGGTGCACCTGCTTCAACACTTTGTAGATGTAGATGGCGTAACTCTCCTTCCTCTTGTGCTTCTTCTTCTTCTTGTCGGTCTTAGAGATGTTCTTCTGGGCTTTGCCAGACTTCTTGGCGGCTTTACCACTTGTCTTGGGCGGCATTATGAAATTTGTCGAGTACACGTGCTACCGAAACGGAGTTCAGTCGCAGTATAAAACCAATCGCGCGGTTAACAGTTGTATTTATATGGGCGCTCGCGGCTCGTAGTCGCGGCAAGCGGTGAGAAATTCGACGCAGCGACGGACCAATCACAACGCTCCTGAGCCAGAGTGTAGATCGAACGCGGGGAGAGGGGATGCCCGGGAGGGAGGCGAAGGGAGCGGGGTGACGATTGTGTTCGTTCGTAATTAAAAACAAAATTCAAGAAAACAACGTACTTATTCTAGTCTAGGTTAATAATATATATATATATATATATATATATATATATATATATATATATATATAAATGACTGACTGACTGACTGACTGACTAACTTAGATACTTACCTAAAATTACTTTCATACATTAATGCATTTGAATGAGATTTAATAACATATGCTACAACAGTTTGTTGTTCTGTGTTGTTTCATTATGTAGGTACATAAACAACATTATCTATTCTATAGTGATGATGACTGTATGAAACACCATTTTAAAAGCATTTTGTACTGCTCATAATTATTACACACTGTGTGTACCTACATATAATTAAATTCATCATTCATATTATAGTTTCTAAATCACCTTCCTCCCTTACAATTATTTATTTACTTGTAGTAATTATGTAAAGCGAGTGGGCGAGGGAGGTAGGTAGGTAGGTAGGTAGGTAAGTACGTTTTTGTTTGACGACAACACCGTTAAAGAAACTGTCTTTGTTATATATTTGACGAATCATATTGTGGCCCTGAAAAGGGCCTTTTATTTTGAATGCATACGAGCGGAGAGCATCGCGCGCAACCGACATAATAGATTTATGGATATATAATAATATAGGCATAAATATTATATCGAAGTACGCGTGCGGGGCCACTCGCACGAAGCACCACGTTCAGAAACGTCGCGGCGCCACGTTTAAGCCTTCTTCTCGGTCTTCTTGGGCAGTAGCACGGCCTGGATGTTCGGCAGCACACCACCTTGAGCGATCGTCACACCGGAGAGTAGCTTGTTCAACTCCTCGTCGTTGCGGATGGCCAATTGTAGATGACGCGGGATGATCCTGGTCTTCTTGTTGTCTCTCGCGGCGTTGCCGGCCAACTCGAGGACCTCAGCAGCCAGATACTCCATCACGGCGGCCAAGTAGACGGGAGCGCCGGCACCCACGCGCTCGGCGTAGTTTCCGTTACGCAGCAGCCTGTGAATACGACCCACAGGGAACTGGAGACCAGCACGGTTGGAACGGGACTTTGCCTTTCCCTTCACCTTGCCACCTTTACCGCGACCAGACATAATTGAAGGATTTGTTTTATATAACAACTCTCACGAAAACAACGAAACACGCGTACAACAGTGCGCGCGCCGAAAGAATCTAGTTATAAATGCCAGTTTTGCCCGAAGTCGCTCAATTTATATGCGCACCGCGTAGCTGTGTCAGTGGGAGGGGTACACAGAAAACGAAACTTATTCACAAAACGCGCAAGCGCGCGCTCGCGTTCTTCACGAGTACACACACTGACTGCACACTGGGGTGGGTAGAGAATTAGCAGAATTTTTTATTTTTTTGTTTTTGAATATTCAAACTTATTTCGTACTAGCTAGAGTAACCTAAACCATTAATATTACATTAATTTCCTTGTTTTCCCTAGGAATCCTTTTCCATAGTTTGACTGTAAGCTAAGCTTCCTCAACTCAATGAAAAATGTGCGAATGGAGATGGGAAATTGTATTCACGTATGCGAGAGCTTTAGGTAGGTACAAGTAAGTAAGTAAGTAAGTAAGTAAGTAAGTAAGTAAGTAAGTAAGTAAGTAAGTAAGTAAGTAAGTAAGTAGGTAAGTAAGTAAGTAAGTAAGTAAGTAAGTAAGTAAGTAAGTAAGTAAGTAAGTAAGTAAGTAAGTAAGTAAGTAAGTAAGTAAGTAAGTAAGTAAGTAAGTAAGTAAGTAAGTAAGTAAGTAAGTAAGTAAGTAAGTAAGTAAGTAAGTAAGTAAGTAAGTAAGTAAGTATGTATGTATGTATGTATGTATGTATGTTTGTATGTATGTATGTATGTATGTTTTATGTATATCTTTCTATTTCCTACGTACCTAGATTATTTTGCGAGTTATTTCGTGTATGTATAGGTATACCCCTACGTGCCTATGTTATTATTAATTTACCAACGTTTTGACTCGTCTGTGTTACAGAAACGAATATTGCTCATATTCATGATAGTATTGTTAGCCCTGAAAAGGGCTTTTTGGTGTGGTGAGCGCATGCACGCGCGCTAAGCATCTCGGTGCCGCCGCCGTCCGTGGTTTCTTCAGTCGCTTGTTGCAGAGTTCTGATGAATCGTTGGTTGGTCGGTCGGTCGGTCGGACGGACGAGCTCGAGACACGTCGAGCGCGTTTCGCACCCTCCTTCCCGAGGACGATAGACGCGTACGTACTGCGTGCGCGCGGTTGGACGATGATGAAAACAAACGCACAAAGCACGCGCGCGCCTCTCTCTACTACAGTGATAAACACACACGCAGTAGGTAAGACGCGCACGCACATTTGTCACTATCACTGATCAGCTGCTGCTGTCGTTGTTGTTGTTGTTGTTGTTTCACTAGTAGTTGTAGTAGCGTGTATTTATGGTGGTCTGGTCAGCCGACTCTGCGCTGCGCTGCGCTGTCGTCGTCGTCGTCGTCGCCGTCGCCGGTGTAACGCGAATGCGACCGTGGCTTACTTCTTAGCGGCGGACGCTTTCTTGGCTGCCGGCTTTGACTTGGGTGTAGCCGCGGCCTTCTTCGGTTTAGGCGCTTTAGGTTTTTTGGTTGGCGGCTTCGCTGTCTTCTTAGCTTTGGGAGCGGCACCTCCCTTGGCCTTAGCGGGGGCGGCGGCCTTCTTGGGTGTAGGCTTCTTCTTAGCGGCGGCGGCCTTCTTGTCCTTGGCGGCGGCGGCGGCGGCGGCCGATGCTTTGGACTTTGAAGGCGAGCCGGAGGCGGCAGAGGCGGCCGCGGCGGCGGCTGCTGCCTTCTTGGTCTTGGCGCCGGCCGCAGAGGCGGTCGCCTTCTTGGCCTTCGCGGCTGCGGCGGCGGCGGCGGCGGGCGCCTTGCCGGCGGCCTTGCCAGCTGCGCCGGCGGGTTTCTTGGCCGCGGCCGATTTCGACTCGAGCTTGAAGGAACCGGAGGCACCCTTGCCCTTGGTCTGGATCAGTGCGCCAGATTCGACGGCGCTCTTCAGGTATTTCCTAATGAACGGAGCCAATTTCTCCGCGTCGACCTTGTACTGCGCGGCGATGTACTTCTTGATCGCCTGCAGGGAAGATCCGCTGCGCTCTTTCATCTCCTTGATGGCGCTGGTGACCATCTCAGATGTTTTGGGATGGGTAGGCTTCGCCTTCGGTTTCTTCGCGGCACCGGCGCCGCCGGCCTGTCTCGCCTGCTTCTTCGCTGGTGTAGCGGGCGCGGGAGCCTCTGTAGCAACTGCGGTGTCTGCCATTTTATTTATTATTAGCACACTGTTAATAAACTGAATGAAATAGTAATAATATAAGAGAGAGAGAGACTTAGATGTCGCCACTTATAGGTTTCACGAGTTTCGTACACGTGCGCCTAAGCACGACGAAACTTTACCGTAACGAGCGCCGTGATGTCGCGGGACGTTTTCTCGTATGAACGCTTGAAAGTTTTCACTAACACGTATCTAATAAAATAAACAAAAAGAATGGTTAACGGCCCTTAGTGCGACGTAGTGTTGCAGTTTCGGATAGGTCATGAAGCTGACGATGCGGGTGTGCGAATTCGGGGAGCGTGAGGTGGTCGTTCAGCCGGTGGCGGTGTTTTATTTTGAAGACTGCGTACGAAGCGTAGGTCGGGTCGTGTTCAAAACGTTATTTTCTCTATAAAAGTGATAGTTGGTGCCGATAAACGTCGACGCGTCAACTAGGAGGATATCGAGCTTGTGTGGTAACAGGACTCCGTCGATATCACACAGTCTCGCGAAGGTATTATCGACCTAAAAGTGAAGCGTCGTAAAACACCGCGAGCCGCCGAACCGCTAAGGACGGACGACTCCGTCCAGGACGTGCAACCTAAATAATATAGTGATAATATATTAAAAGACGAGAGTGTTGACAGTGTACAGCTAGCTAGATTGGTACAATCGCATCAGAAAGCGTATTAAACAATGTACCTACCTACACGTAATTAATAGACCTCGTACTCGGGCGCGGGCGCGGGCGCGCCTGCTGTACCCCGTCGTCCGTCCGTGCGCGGCTCTATACTCTCAGTTCAGTTCACACAGCAAGAGTCTTGTAAGTAAGTAAGTAAGTAAGTAAGTAAGTAGGCCGCCTGTGATACAGCTACGTAGATAGTAGGTATTTGATAATGAAATGATACGCGAAATAATATATAACAAACAAACCTCATTAGATGCGAGAGCGAAGTTGCAATGATAATCAAACGAATAGGTAGGTAGATGTTCTACACAACAAACATCAAACGTAAGTAGGTAAGTATTGAATATTATGGTCTAATCTTTATTTGTCAAATCCAGTATATACACACCTCAGTGGGGCGGCGGCGATGGGCTTTTTACGCGTAGAACAAACGTCAACTTAGCGCGTGTAGTATGTACCTAGTTACGTACATAAGCAAGGGCATTGGAGGTAAACTCCCTAACAAACTGTATGTATGTATGTCCGATGGTGGTACATCTGAGTAGTAAGTAAGTAAGTAGGTAGGTAGGTAGGTAGGTAGGTAGGTGGTTGGTTGGTACGTTTTTCAGACAATTCCAGTAAAGAAACATATTTAATAGTATCGAATCATATGCGGCCCTGAAAAGGGCCTTTTTTTTTTTTAAGTGCGCGTCTATATACGCATGGTCGAACTGTATGATTATGTTCACAACAAACACAACACACACACGTCCACCACACGGTATGCAGAGCTGGTTGCGCAGGCAACACGTACACGCGGGGAATGCAGCAGGTGTTTAACCGCCGAAACCGTACAGGGTGCGACCCTGGCGCTTCAGAGCGTAGACGACGTCCATGGCGGTGACGGTCTTCCTCTTGGCGTGCTCGGTGTAAGTGACAGCGTCGCGAATGACGTTCTCTAGGAACACTTTAAGCACACCGCGAGTCTCTTCGTAGATCAAACCGGAGATACGTTTCACGCCGCCTCTGCGAGCCAGACGACGGATGGCGGGCTTCGTGATACCTTGGATGTTATCACGAAGTACCTTCCTGTGACGCTTGGCTCCTCCTTTTCCCAGACCCTTTCCTCCCTTACCGCGACCGGTCATCTTCTTTAAAGTGGGGTTTCAAAAATCACTATGATAATATAATTAATAATAACAGCACGGGTGCGCGCACACGAACGACGCGAGCGAGCGACTGGTGAAGAGTAATTTTTTAACAGCCCGATTCGTCATATATTTATACCGTACGCGGAGCTCAGCGGGTGGGTGAACAGAAACGGGTGGTGCGCGGGGCGAGGCGAGCCGACGCTCGTCGCTGGTTGGTCGGTTGGAGGATGTCTCTCACTCAGTTGTTTCGTAAAACAGAACTTATGTTCTTAGGTTATCCAAACAAAATTTTTAGTTCC
This sequence comes from Gortyna flavago, assembly GCA_963669345.1. Taxonomy (NCBI): domain Eukaryota; kingdom Metazoa; phylum Arthropoda; class Insecta; order Lepidoptera; family Noctuidae; genus Gortyna; species Gortyna flavago. The sequence goes on along the minus strand of OY770155.1, from coordinate 3,396,672 downwards.
ACTATTAACCTTTAATCGCGTTATTACTCTGGTATTTTGTCGTAAGTACTTATACGACTCTGGCGAAATGGACACGAATATATTTATTTTGTCGGATTAATCCGGCGTAAGCGGTTAAAAGGCTAAGTACCCAAGTAGTGTACTCCAAAAAAAAAAAAAAATATACCGCCGTAACAACTCTATGTAAAGTATACTCGATAGTTAGGTAAATCAAATGCATAATTATTATGTATAGACTATTCCCTTCATAATAAAATTATTATTCTGATATATAAATAATGTACTTACTTAAGCAAGCAAGCAAGCAAGCAAGCAAGCAAGCAAGCACGTACGTACTGTGTGTCCCTAGTACACCAAAGTATGTTTTGAAGTAGGTATGTAAGTAAGTAATAAAAAAAAAAAAATAATAATAATAATAATAATAATAATTGGTAGGTTTTTGTTGCTTATGTAGTAACGTTTTTTGTGACGTCTGTTATAAAGAAACATTTAATAATCTGATACATATGTGGCCCTGAAAAGGGCCTTTTATGTTAACGCACAGCCACAGCCACAGAAACGGTGCACTGCCCGAAGGCAGTGTCAACGTGTCGTAGGGCGATGTGTGTATTGTGTGACGTCAGCAGTTTAAGCGCGTTCGCCTCTGATCCTGCGCGCCAACTGGATGTCCTTGGGCATGATGGTGACGCGCTTCGCGTGAATCGCGCACAAGTTGGTGTCTTCGAAGAGACCGACGAGGTAAGCTTCGCTAGCCTCCTGCAGCGCCATAACAGCGGAGCTCTGGAAACGGAGATCGGTCTTGAAGTCCTGTGCGATCTCACGCACGAGACGCTGGAACGGAAGCTTGCGGATCAGAAGTTCGGTACTCTTCTGGTAGCGACGAATCTCACGGAGGGCCACAGTGCCGGGCCTGTAGCGATGGGGTTTCTTAACGCCGCCGGTGGCCGGTGCGCTCTTGCGCGCAGCCTTGGTGGCGAGCTGTTTCCTCGGGGCCTTACCACCGGTGGATTTACGAGCGGTCTGCTTAGTACGCGCCATTGTAAACACGGAACGAGATGGAAATAATAAAAATCAACTGAAAATACTATAGATACACGCAACGGACGCACGCGGACCTATACACTTCGAACGTACGAGAGAGAATAAAAACCAGCCGTGCGCGTTCCGAGTATTTATACAGAAGCAACGTAAGCGAGCGTGGCGGGCGGCGCGCCATCTTTAGTACAACGAGCTAACTAAAATATTTTGTTTATAATAATTTTATGTTATTTAATATTTTAAAAACCTACATAAAATTGTGACTGCATCAATTTTATGAAAACGACACACCAATCTAACGATAAGACACTACGTTAAGTATAAGTTATTATTAAATAATAAATTATGTTTTGTGTGTTATGTGGAACTTCAGAACAGTCTCACACTCATGCACTTACTTACTTACTTACTTACTGTGCATGTTGTTGATGCATGCATTTGCAAAGTTTGTTACTTAGATGTGTTCATTTTTCAATTCGTCATTATGATACAAATTTACTTAAGATAGGTAGGTACATAATAAATAACGTAGTTACCTATTTATGTGTACGTACGCCGGAGCCGTACTGTCAAAGCGGTAAGTGTGGTTGGTTGGTACGTAGGTAGGTAGGTAGGTAGGTAGGTAGGTAGGTAGGTAGGTAGGTAGGTAGGTAGGTAGGTAGGTTTAGTTATAGTAACGTTTTGACTGTGTTCAAGTTTAAAGAAACGTGAATTTATCACATGAACATATTTGTGGCCCTGAAAAGGGCCTTTTGTTTTTACTCCTGCCATCCCACGGTGTGCGTGCGTGCGCGTCCAGACGTTTTTCGTGGTTTGCTCGTAGCACGTGCATCATGCGCGTCTCGTAAACTGTACACACATGACACACATACAGCACAGGTAGGGGTGTGTACCTATGTGTGTGTATGTATGTATGCACAATACGATGACACAATTAACACGCACCACAGTCAACAAGACACACGAACAAGCGCACTGGGTTTAACACTGTACACAGACACGAGGCGGCGTTGAGACGGAGCGTCGGCGGCGGCTCTTGTTAGCCGCCTACCGACCGACCGCTCACTTGGAGCTGGTGTATTTGGTGACGGCCTTGGTGCCTTCACTGACGGCGTGCTTGGCGAGCTCGCCGGGCAGCAGGAGCCTGACGGACGTCTGCACCTCCCTGGACGTGATGGTCGATCTCTTGTTGTAGTGGGCGAGACGGGAAGCTTCGGCGGCGATACGCTCGAAGATGTCGTTCACGAACGAGTTCATGATAGACATGGCCTTGCTGGAGATACCGGTGTCGGGGTGCACCTGCTTCAACACTTTGTAGATGTAGATGGCGTAACTCTCCTTCCTCTTGTGCTTCTTCTTCTTCTTGTCGGTCTTAGAGATGTTCTTCTGGGCTTTGCCAGACTTCTTGGCGGCTTTACCACTTGTCTTGGGCGGCATTATGAAATTTGTCGAGTACACGTGCTACCGAAACGGAGTTCAGTCGCAGTATAAAACCAATCGCGCGGTTAACAGTTGTATTTATATGGGCGCTCGCGGCTCGTAGTCGCGGCAAGCGGTGAGAAATTCGACGCAGCGACGGACCAATCACAACGCTCCTGAGCCAGAGTGTAGATCGAACGCGGGGAGAGGGGATGCCCGGGAGGGAGGCGAAGGGAGCGGGGTGACGATTGTGTTCGTTCGTAATTAAAAACAAAATTCAAGAAAACAACGTACTTATTCTAGTCTAGGTTAATAATATATATATATATATATATATATATATATATATATATATATATATATAAATGACTGACTGACTGACTGACTGACTAACTTAGATACTTACCTAAAATTACTTTCATACATTAATGCATTTGAATGAGATTTAATAACATATGCTACAACAGTTTGTTGTTCTGTGTTGTTTCATTATGTAGGTACATAAACAACATTATCTATTCTATAGTGATGATGACTGTATGAAACACCATTTTAAAAGCATTTTGTACTGCTCATAATTATTACACACTGTGTGTACCTACATATAATTAAATTCATCATTCATATTATAGTTTCTAAATCACCTTCCTCCCTTACAATTATTTATTTACTTGTAGTAATTATGTAAAGCGAGTGGGCGAGGGAGGTAGGTAGGTAGGTAGGTAGGTAAGTACGTTTTTGTTTGACGACAACACCGTTAAAGAAACTGTCTTTGTTATATATTTGACGAATCATATTGTGGCCCTGAAAAGGGCCTTTTATTTTGAATGCATACGAGCGGAGAGCATCGCGCGCAACCGACATAATAGATTTATGGATATATAATAATATAGGCATAAATATTATATCGAAGTACGCGTGCGGGGCCACTCGCACGAAGCACCACGTTCAGAAACGTCGCGGCGCCACGTTTAAGCCTTCTTCTCGGTCTTCTTGGGCAGTAGCACGGCCTGGATGTTCGGCAGCACACCACCTTGAGCGATCGTCACACCGGAGAGTAGCTTGTTCAACTCCTCGTCGTTGCGGATGGCCAATTGTAGATGACGCGGGATGATCCTGGTCTTCTTGTTGTCTCTCGCGGCGTTGCCGGCCAACTCGAGGACCTCAGCAGCCAGATACTCCATCACGGCGGCCAAGTAGACGGGAGCGCCGGCACCCACGCGCTCGGCGTAGTTTCCGTTACGCAGCAGCCTGTGAATACGACCCACAGGGAACTGGAGACCAGCACGGTTGGAACGGGACTTTGCCTTTCCCTTCACCTTGCCACCTTTACCGCGACCAGACATAATTGAAGGATTTGTTTTATATAACAACTCTCACGAAAACAACGAAACACGCGTACAACAGTGCGCGCGCCGAAAGAATCTAGTTATAAATGCCAGTTTTGTTTTTTTTTTTTTTTTTTTTATATGGCATCTCGCAGTTCATCCTTTATGAGGATGGCTACTGCTTAACCGGACTTTCCTGTGGATGCCTCGAATTAAGGCCTCCAGCCAGGGCATACAATAACTTAAAAACTAAGCGACAGCGCTAAGGGTAACCCCCTGCGGGGTTCGGACCTCGGCTCAGGGCGTCGCTGGAAGAGGACAGCAAGGGACAGGCTGGATCGGTATTATTATTAGTGTTTAGGGGCGAATTTAAAACTACAGGCTCAGCTGCGCGGGCTGGCTCGAGCAAGGGTCGGGGCGGGCACGGTGATGGTGCGGGACGTCGCGACGGGCCTCGGCGGCGAGGACGGAAGGACGGATGTCTGAGCTTGTGTTTGTGTTGTCGACTGAGAGTACTCGTGGCCTTACTGCTCTCCTGGAGGAGGGTAGTGGCGTCGTCGGGGATAGTGAGGGTATGCCTTGGTCGGCGAATCCTACTTATGCGGGAGGGAGTGTATCGGGAGGCCGCCGCAATCAGGGGATTGGGGTGCTTTATGGCAGAGTCAAAGAAGCGCTTGGAGAGGCGTTTCATGAACTGCTGGATGGTGGGGAGTCTGAGATCTAGATGCAGATTCACATTTCGGACATAGAAGGGGGCTCCCGTGACCTTTCGGAGGAAACGGTTCTGGAGGGTTTGCATTTTATGCAGAAATCGCGGCTTGGCGTGTGCGAAGACTACGCAAGCATAGGTCATGATGGGACGGATGACCGCGGTGTAGAGGCGCAATTTGCACTTGAGTGACAATTTGCTGCGGGCAGTTATCATGGAGTGGAGCCTACCGAGAGCGAAAGAGGCGCGCGAACGCGCCGTCTTTATGTGCTCGTTGAAGGTGAGGTTGTGGTCTAGGATGACACCTAAGTATTTGGCTCGCTTTCCCCAGGGGATCGGCTTGCCATACATAGAGATCGGGCGCGGGAGGGGGGGGGGTAGTTTGCGCGGTTTCGAGAAGATGACCGCCTGACTCTTATCGGGGTTGACCTCGATTCTCCATTTCCGGAACCAATCGCTCAAGGCGCTTGCGGAGGTTTGGAGGTTTCGAGCTATGGATGACTGGTTGACACCCGAACAGTATATGGCAGTGTCGTCGGCGAAGAGCGCCAACTGTGCCTTTTTACTGTTCGGGATGTCACTAGTGAACAGGGTGAAAATGAGGGGAGACAGAACGGAACCCTGGGGGACTCCGGCGCGGATGGGGTGAGGGGGAGAGAGAGCGCCCTCGATACGGTAGCGGAAAGTGCGGTCCGACAGAAAATCTCGTAAGATGAGCACGAGACGGTCTGGCACACCTAGCAGGTACAGCTTATATAATAAGCCATTGTGCCAGACCTTGTCGAACGCCTTCGCTATATCGAAGAACAGGACGCCTGTCGAAGCACCTCGCTGAAAAGCAGCGCTAATGTGCTCGACTATGCGGTGGAGCTGGTGGATGCACGAATGCTTCGTGCGAAAACCGAACTGTTCGGGGGGGATGAGGCTCTTTGCTTCGGCATAGTCTTTGAGGCGCTTATAAATAAGCCTCTCGTAGACTTTACCGAAAACATTTAGCAGACTGATGGGGCGGTAGCTGGAGGGCTCAGACTTGGGCTTGCCTGGCTTTGGGATGCCTATGACTGTGGCTTCTTTCCACATTTGGGGGAAGATGTTGTTGCTCAGGGCGCCATTGAAGATGGCGGTCATGAGCAGTATGAGGGGGGCGGGGAGGAGTTTGTACACCCTGTTGGTGATACCGTCCGAACCGGGGGCTTTGCGGGTTGCGAGTCCTTTTATGATGTCTTGCACTTCGTCGGGAGTGACGGGAGGCAGAGGATCATCAGGGTCTTCGACTGGCGGGAGGGAGGCTCTCCGTTCGACTTCAGCGTTCACCTCGTCGAGGTGCGCTCTGTCTACTGGTTGAGAGCTGGGAGTGCATTGAGCCTCTAGGCTGTCGGCTAGGCATTCGGCCTTTTCGAGGTTTTCGAAAGCGACCGTTTTGTCGGGGCGTGTGAGGGGAGGAACTGTGGCCTCTTCAGAGGAGCGGAGCTTCCTCTGGAGTTGCCAGAAGGCGTGGTGGGTGGGCTCGAGTTCGCCGATCAACTTATCCCATCCCTCGGAGCGCCACTCCCCTATGCGTTTCTTTACAGCACGCTGTAAATGGCGCATGTGGGATTTGTTCGCGTCGCAGGGAAAAGAGTCGTAGGCACGAATGGCAGCGTTCTTCTCGGTCATCAGTTCACGTACGTCATCGGGCAGTTTCCAGCGATGGTCTTCCATCACTGGAACTTCCCGTGAGCAATCCGTCAGTACGGATTGAACGTGCTCTGTGAACGAGTCGATCGCCCCAGTCGTGTCTGCGACTGAGATAATTTGCTCGGGGATGGAGTCTAGGTGGGGAGACGTGGTGGATTTCAGTCTTTCGCTTACTTTCCTCCAGTCGGTGACTGTTTTGGTCGGGGGGGGCTGGTTGGGGTCGTGCGGGGGGCCCGAATAGGGGGCCAGGTGCAAGATGACCGGGCGGTGGTCAGAGTTAAGCTCTTGTACCGTCTCGATAGACTGCAAACGGAGGTTTACATTCTTGAGAAGCGCTACATCGAGAACGTCAGGAAGATGGGCGGGGTCGCCCGGGAAATGAGTGGGATACATCGGAGCGATGATATCGAAATTGAGGGAGTCGCCTAGTTTGAACACGATCCTACCTCTGGTAGAGGTCGTGCTGCTATTCCAAGCGGGATGTTTGGCATTGAGATCCCCCGCCATGATGACGGAGTCACTCATACCGAAGAGGGTAGTGAAATCGGTAGTGAGAGAGATGGGATCCTCCGCACCATTGGTGGGCGGGATATAGGCGGAGATGATGGTGATTGCGGGGTGACCGGTCATGCCGAGCCGACAGATAGAGATCTCTAGCTGAGAGATTAGGGCGGGCGGGTCTATCGGGATGCAATGGAGGGACTTCCTATAGTAGATGAGTGTACCGCCCTTGTGGCAGCGAGCCCTGTCATTGCGAACTATCTTGTAGTTGGCAATGTTCGGGTTCCGCAGATGGGGCTTCAGGAAGGTTTCCTGGACTAAGAGGACATCGAGCTGGTGATCGCGGAGGAAGGCGGCGATCTCATCGCGTTGATTTTTAATGCCGTTTGCATTAAAAAACCCTAGTCTAAGGGATCGGGGTTTGGTAACGCTCATTCTTTGTAAAGCCATTGGAGCTTTTTAGAAGTTGAGGGTTTGCATGACTTGCGTAATCTGAGGATACGCATTGAAAATCTCGGCGATGCGCCGAGGATTGCCGTTACAGGCTTGGATTTCCGCTGCCATGGCATTTGCGGGGGCAATAAAAGCTGCGTAAGCACCGATTATTACCTCCATGCTGCTAGGCTGGGGGCGGGAGGCGGGGGTCGGGGGGGACCTACTGGGACCAGCGGGAGCCCTGGGCGCGGCGGCGGGAAGGGCTACCGGTGGGGCTACTGGGACCGAGGGGCCTACTGATGGCGCGGGGATGACAGTTGCCATCAGCGCTGGGATAGTCGGGGGTGGGGGGGGCACCGAAGCTGCGGGAGCTTTGAGGTGGTTGAGGTTCGCCCATGGGGAGGGCCTTTGGGGACTGAGCCTATCGGGCATCTGGGAGGAAGGGATCGGGATCCTCACAGAGGGGCTTTCCCTTTGCTGACGGTCGCTCGCGCGCTTCGTCAGTTTGGGAGAAGAAGACTTGGGAGCCTTGGGGCAGCCACGGTAGTTAGCCGGGTGCCCGGATTGGCCGCAAAGAACGCAGCTCGGTGGCTCTGTGCACTGAGAGCGGTCTTTGGGGCGGGGACAGTCTGACGTGCCGTGGGCACCTAGACACTTGACGCATCTAGGTGTCGCGTAGCAGTGGGATTGGGAATGGCCATACAGTTGGCACCTGTGGCATTGTCCGATGAGGTTGGACTTCCTGGGTTTCTCGATAGAGATACCCGAGAGGGAGCAAACTGACTTCACCTTGAAGATGGGGTGATGTCCTTCAGTAGGGTCGCAGATGACCAGGACCATGTCGTAGACTAGGCCCTTCCATGCTTTGTGCAAGCGATGGACTGCTGAGACGGGGATGCCTTGTGAAGCAAGGTCTTCTTTGATCTCCTCGGTGGGGATTTCTTTGGGGACGCGCCTGATGATTACGCGGGTGGGGACTTCCTCCGGAAGGGAGTACGTATGGAAGGGGTAAGCCCTTGTCTGGAGGAGACGGGTAAGGTCCCTGTAGTCCGAGGACGAGGCGACCGTTACCTTAATACCCTGTTGGGTTGAGCGGGCGTTCGTGTAGTTGATCTTTTGATCAACACACGCTTTGGAGATTTCTGTCCATTTGGACTTATCCTGGACATAGATGGGGGGCGGGGGTCGTGGCTTCTTTGCGTTCGAAGCGGGAGGGGTAGCCGAGAGGCTAGAAGCGGGGGAGGCCTGCGGTGCGGCGGAGGGTGGGGTGGGGGGGCGGGGAGCGGGGTTTTCCGCGACCGACTTTTTGGCCTTGTTGGCGTGAGAGGAGGCGTTCTTCTTTCTCTTGCCTCCCTTTCCGACGACTATATAGTCGTCTTCCGAGGAGGACGAAGAGTCAGAGAGGGCTTCCTCTGAGTCGGATTGAGATTGGGGTACGGACGTGTCCATACTCTCCTGAGTATCAGCTGCGATAGTGGCTGGCACGGAAGGTGCGGGATCGGGGACTGGCACGGACGGTGCGGGTTTCGGGGCGGACACGGAGGGGGCGGGTGATGGGGCTGGCACAGAGGGTGCGGGTTTTGGGGCGGGCACAGAGAGTGCGGGTTTAGGGGCTGGCGTGGAGGGTGCGGGTTTTGGGGCTGGCACGGAGGGTGCGGGTTTGGGGGCTGGCACGGAGGGTGCGGGTTTAGGGGCTGGCACGGAAGGTGCTGGTTTGGGGGCGGCGGCTGGCACTGAAGGTGCAGGCGAGGGGGCTGGCACGGAGGGTGCGGGAGGGGAGGCGGCCTCGGGGATTTCGCCTGAGTTTGGCGGAAAGAGGGGGCTGACTAGCGCATCGCTGAAGTCAATGTCGATGTCTAAGACCGAACCGGGAGGGCGTCTAAAATTTATGAGACGCTGGCCATATTGGGTGAGGAAAGAGGGGTCCTTGAAGAGGACCTCTCTAGCGAACGCCAAAATGACCGCGTCTGCCATGATCGGGAAGGGGGCGGGGAGAGGGAAGAACCATGGGGGGCGTGAAAACCTAGCACCCCGGGTGGATGGGCCCGGGGGTGTGAGATCCTACCCTCCCTGTCGGGTGTGAGACAGGGAGGTGAGTACCTGAAGTGAGCCCTAAGCTTGTGACCCGTCGCCGATCTTATTGTGCGAACGGGGCCCTAACCAGTCTGTGCGATGGGTGTAGAGACACCCTAGACCGGCTTCTAGTACGAAGGGGTTGACACACCCAACCGTACTAGACGCGAGCTGTGGACAAGGGATTAGTTACGAAGCTAGAGCTGACTAGGAGCCACCCCCAAGGCCAAGCTTCTAGCTCCCGATTCCAATTGACAGCCTCGCCCTGATGGGGCTCGGCGGGTGAGATTGGGGCACCACCCCCTTGGCTTCGTTGGCACCGTGAGGTATCCACCAAGGACCACGAAACTGTGGTTTTTACCCGGAAGGGGCCAAAAACCTCGACGATACGTGTGATGACGATTCTCTCTTAAAGAAACAACTTCTATCAACCACGCCTTGAAAAAGGCGGCTATTGACAGGGTGCGGGCGTAGTCCGGAGACTACTGAGCTCGTTACGGCTAGCGTAGCGAGAGCGGGCGGTGGCGGGGCGGCGAGGCGGTGGGGGCGTGCAGCGAGCGAGAGCGGGCAGCACGACCGTCCACGGCGAGCGTCGAACGGCGAGTCCGCCAGTTTTGCCCGAAGTCGCTCAATTTATATGCGCACCGCGTAGCTGTGTCAGTGGGAGGGGTACACAGAAAACGAAACTTATTCACAAAACGCGCAAGCGCGCGCTCGCGTTCTTCACGAGTACACACACTGACTGCACACTGGGGTGGGTAGAGAATTAGCAGAATTTTTTATTTTTTTGTTTTTGAATATTCAAACTTATTTCGTACTAGCTAGAGTAACCTAAACCATTAATATTACATTAATTTCCTTGTTTTCCCTAGGAATCCTTTTCCATAGTTTGACTGTAAGCTAAGCTTCCTCAACTCAATGAAAAATGTGCGAATGGAGATGGGAAATTGTATTCACGTATGCGAGAGCTTTAGGTAGGTACAAGTAAGTAAGTAAGTAAGTAAGTAAGTAAGTAAGTAAGTAAGTAAGTAAGTAAGTAAGTAAGTAAGTAAGTAGGTAAGTAAGTAAGTAAGTAAGTAAGTAAGTAAGTAAGTAAGTAAGTAAGTAAGTAAGTAAGTAAGTAAGTAAGTAAGTAAGTAAGTAAGTAAGTAAGTAAGTAAGTAAGTAAGTAAGTAAGTAAGTAAGTAAGTAAGTAAGTAAGTAAGTAAGTAAGTAAGTAAGTAAGTATGTATGTATGTATGTATGTATGTATGTTTGTATGTATGTATGTATGTATGTTTTATGTATATCTTTCTATTTCCTACGTACCTAGATTATTTTGCGAGTTATTTCGTGTATGTATAGGTATACCCCTACGTGCCTATGTTATTATTAATTTACCAACGTTTTGACTCGTCTGTGTTACAGAAACGAATATTGCTCATATTCATGATAGTATTGTTAGCCCTGAAAAGGGCTTTTTGGTGTGGTGAGCGCATGCACGCGCGCTAAGCATCTCGGTGCCGCCGCCGTCCGTGGTTTCTTCAGTCGCTTGTTGCAGAGTTCTGATGAATCGTTGGTTGGTCGGTCGGTCGGTCGGACGGACGAGCTCGAGACACGTCGAGCGCGTTTCGCACCCTCCTTCCCGAGGACGATAGACGCGTACGTACTGCGTGCGCGCGGTTGGACGATGATGAAAACAAACGCACAAAGCACGCGCGCGCCTCTCTCTACTACAGTGATAAACACACACGCAGTAGGTAAGACGCGCACGCACATTTGTCACTATCACTGATCAGCTGCTGCTGTCGTTGTTGTTGTTGTTGTTGTTTCACTAGTAGTTGTAGTAGCGTGTATTTATGGTGGTCTGGTCAGCCGACTCTGCGCTGCGCTGCGCTGTCGTCGTCGTCGTCGTCGCCGTCGCCGGTGTAACGCGAATGCGACCGTGGCTTACTTCTTAGCGGCGGACGCTTTCTTGGCTGCCGGCTTTGACTTGGGTGTAGCCGCGGCCTTCTTCGGTTTAGGCGCTTTAGGTTTTTTGGTTGGCGGCTTCGCTGTCTTCTTAGCTTTGGGAGCGGCACCTCCCTTGGCCTTAGCGGGGGCGGCGGCCTTCTTGGGTGTAGGCTTCTTCTTAGCGGCGGCGGCCTTCTTGTCCTTGGCGGCGGCGGCGGCGGCGGCCGATGCTTTGGACTTTGAAGGCGAGCCGGAGGCGGCAGAGGCGGCCGCGGCGGCGGCTGCTGCCTTCTTGGTCTTGGCGCCGGCCGCAGAGGCGGTCGCCTTCTTGGCCTTCGCGGCTGCGGCGGCGGCGGCGGCGGGCGCCTTGCCGGCGGCCTTGCCAGCTGCGCCGGCGGGTTTCTTGGCCGCGGCCGATTTCGACTCGAGCTTGAAGGAACCGGAGGCACCCTTGCCCTTGGTCTGGATCAGTGCGCCAGATTCGACGGCGCTCTTCAGGTATTTCCTAATGAACGGAGCCAATTTCTCCGCGTCGACCTTGTACTGCGCGGCGATGTACTTCTTGATCGCCTGCAGGGAAGATCCGCTGCGCTCTTTCATCTCCTTGATGGCGCTGGTGACCATCTCAGATGTTTTGGGATGGGTAGGCTTCGCCTTCGGTTTCTTCGCGGCACCGGCGCCGCCGGCCTGTCTCGCCTGCTTCTTCGCTGGTGTAGCGGGCGCGGGAGCCTCTGTAGCAACTGCGGTGTCTGCCATTTTATTTATTATTAGCACACTGTTAATAAACTGAATGAAATAGTAATAATATAAGAGAGAGAGAGACTTAGATGTCGCCACTTATAGGTTTCACGAGTTTCGTACACGTGCGCCTAAGCACGACGAAACTTTACCGTAACGAGCGCCGTGATGTCGCGGGACGTTTTCTCGTATGAACGCTTGAAAGTTTTCACTAACACGTATCTAATAAAATAAACAAAAAGAATGGTTAACGGCCCTTAGTGCGACGTAGTGTTGCAGTTTCGGATAGGTCATGAAGCTGACGATGCGGGTGTGCGAATTCGGGGAGCGTGAGGTGGTCGTTCAGCCGGTGGCGGTGTTTTATTTTGAAGACTGCGTACGAAGCGTAGGTCGGGTCGTGTTCAAAACGTTATTTTCTCTATAAAAGTGATAGTTGGTGCCGATAAACGTCGACGCGTCAACTAGGAGGATATCGAGCTTGTGTGGTAACAGGACTCCGTCGATATCACACAGTCTCGCGAAGGTATTATCGACCTAAAAGTGAAGCGTCGTAAAACACCGCGAGCCGCCGAACCGCTAAGGACGGACGACTCCGTCCAGGACGTGCAACCTAAATAATATAGTGATAATATATTAAAAGACGAGAGTGTTGACAGTGTACAGCTAGCTAGATTGGTACAATCGCATCAGAAAGCGTATTAAACAATGTACCTACCTACACGTAATTAATAGACCTCGTACTCGGGCGCGGGCGCGGGCGCGCCTGCTGTACCCCGTCGTCCGTCCGTGCGCGGCTCTATACTCTCAGTTCAGTTCACACAGCAAGAGTCTTGTAAGTAAGTAAGTAAGTAAGTAAGTAAGTAGGCCGCCTGTGATACAGCTACGTAGATAGTAGGTATTTGATAATGAAATGATACGCGAAATAATATATAACAAACAAACCTCATTAGATGCGAGAGCGAAGTTGCAATGATAATCAAACGAATAGGTAGGTAGATGTTCTACACAACAAACATCAAACGTAAGTAGGTAAGTATTGAATATTATGGTCTAATCTTTATTTGTCAAATCCAGTATATACACACCTCAGTGGGGCGGCGGCGATGGGCTTTTTACGCGTAGAACAAACGTCAACTTAGCGCGTGTAGTATGTACCTAGTTACGTACATAAGCAAGGGCATTGGAGGTAAACTCCCTAACAAACTGTATGTATGTATGTCCGATGGTGGTACATCTGAGTAGTAAGTAAGTAAGTAGGTAGGTAGGTAGGTAGGTAGGTAGGTGGTTGGTTGGTACGTTTTTCAGACAATTCCAGTAAAGAAACATATTTAATAGTATCGAATCATATGCGGCCCTGAAAAGGGCCTTTTTTTTTTTTAAGTGCGCGTCTATATACGCATGGTCGAACTGTATGATTATGTTCACAACAAACACAACACACACACGTCCACCACACGGTATGCAGAGCTGGTTGCGCAGGCAACACGTACACGCGGGGAATGCAGCAGGTGTTTAACCGCCGAAACCGTACAGGGTGCGACCCTGGCGCTTCAGAGCGTAGACGACGTCCATGGCGGTGACGGTCTTCCTCTTGGCGTGCTCGGTGTAAGTGACAGCGTCGCGAATGACGTTCTCTAGGAACACTTTAAGCACACCGCGAGTCTCTTCGTAGATCAAACCGGAGATACGTTTCACGCCGCCTCTGCGAGCCAGACGACGGATGGCGGGCTTCGTGATACCTTGGATGTTATCACGAAGTACCTTCCTGTGACGCTTGGCTCCTCCTTTTCCCAGACCCTTTCCTCCCTTACCGCGACCGGTCATCTTCTTTAAAGTGGGGTTTCAAAAATCACTATGATAATATAATTAATAATAACAGCACGGGTGCGCGCACACGAACGACGCGAGCGAGCGACTGGTGAAGAGTAATTTTTTAACAGCCCGATTCGTCATATATTTATACCGTACGCGGAGCTCAGCGGGTGGGTGAACAGAAACGGGTGGTGCGCGGGGCGAGGCGAGCCGACGCTCGTCGCTGGTTGGTCGGTTGGAGGATGTCTCTCACTCAGTTGTTTCGTAAAACAGAACTTATGTTCTTAGGTTATCCAAACAAAATTTTTAGTTCCACTATTAACCTTTAATCGCGTTATTACTCTGGTATTTTGTCGTAAGTACTTATACGACTCTGGCGAAATGGACACGAATATATTTATTTTGTCGGATTAATCCGGCGTAAGCGGTTAAAAGGCTAAGTACCCAAGTAGTGTACTCCAAAAAAAAAAAAAAATATACCGCCGTAACAACTCTATGTAAAGTATACTCGATAGTTAGGTAAATCAAATGCATAATTATTATGTATAGACTATTCCCTTCATAATAAAATTATTATTCTGATATATAAATAATGTACTTACTTAAGCAAGCAAGCAAGCAAGCAAGCAAGCAAGCAAGCACGTACGTACTGTGTGTCCCTAGTACACCAAAGTATGTTTTGAAGTAGGTATGTAAGTAAGTAATAAAAAAAAAAAAATAATAATAATAATAATAATAATAATTGGTAGGTTTTTGTTGCTTATGTAGTAACGTTTTTTGTGACGTCTGTTATAAAGAAACATTTAATAATCTGATACATATGTGGCCCTGAAAAGGGCCTTTTATGTTAACGCACAGCCACAGCCACAGAAACGGTGCACTGCCCGAAGGCAGTGTCAACGTGTCGTAGGGCGATGTGTGTATTGTGTGACGTCAGCAGTTTAAGCGCGTTCGCCTCTGATCCTGCGCGCCAACTGGATGTCCTTGGGCATGATGGTGACGCGCTTCGCGTGAATCGCGCACAAGTTGGTGTCTTCGAAGAGACCGACGAGGTAAGCTTCGCTAGCCTCCTGCAGCGCCATAACAGCGGAGCTCTGGAAACGGAGATCGGTCTTGAAGTCCTGTGCGATCTCACGCACGAGACGCTGGAACGGAAGCTTGCGGATCAGAAGTTCGGTACTCTTCTGGTAGCGACGAATCTCACGGAGGGCCACAGTGCCGGGCCTGTAGCGATGGGGTTTCTTAACGCCGCCGGTGGCCGGTGCGCTCTTGCGCGCAGCCTTGGTGGCGAGCTGTTTCCTCGGGGCCTTACCACCGGTGGATTTACGAGCGGTCTGCTTAGTACGCGCCATTGTAAACACGGAACGAGATGGAAATAATAAAAATCAACTGAAAATACTATAGATACACGCAACGGACGCACGCGGACCTATACACTTCGAACGTACGAGAGAGAATAAAAACCAGCCGTGCGCGTTCCGAGTATTTATACAGAAGCAACGTAAGCGAGCGTGGCGGGCGGCGCGCCATCTTTAGTACAACGAGCTAACTAAAATATTTTGTTTATAATAATTTTATGTTATTTAATATTTTAAAAACCTACATAAAATTGTGACTGCATCAATTTTATGAAAACGACACACCAATCTAACGATAAGACACTACGTTAAGTATAAGTTATTATTAAATAATAAATTATGTTTTGTGTGTTATGTGGAACTTCAGAACAGTCTCACACTCATGCACTTACTTACTTACTTACTTACTGTGCATGTTGTTGATGCATGCATTTGCAAAGTTTGTTACTTAGATGTGTTCATTTTTCAATTCGTCATTATGATACAAATTTACTTAAGATAGGTAGGTACATAATAAATAACGTAGTTACCTATTTATGTGTACGTACGCCGGAGCCGTACTGTCAAAGCGGTAAGTGTGGTTGGTTGGTACGTAGGTAGGTAGGTAGGTAGGTAGGTAGGTAGGTAGGTAGGTAGGTAGGTAGGTAGGTAGGTAGGTTTAGTTATAGTAACGTTTTGACTGTGTTCAAGTTTAAAGAAACGTGAATTTATCACATGAACATATTTGTGGCCCTGAAAAGGGCCTTTTGTTTTTACTCCTGCCATCCCACGGTGTGCGTGCGTGCGCGTCCAGACGTTTTTCGTGGTTTGCTCGTAGCACGTGCATCATGCGCGTCTCGTAAACTGTACACACATGACACACATACAGCACAGGTAGGGGTGTGTACCTATGTGTGTGTATGTATGTATGCACAATACGATGACACAATTAACACGCACCACAGTCAACAAGACACACGAACAAGCGCACTGGGTTTAACACTGTACACAGACACGAGGCGGCGTTGAGACGGAGCGTCGGCGGCGGCTCTTGTTAGCCGCCTACCGACCGACCGCTCACTTGGAGCTGGTGTATTTGGTGACGGCCTTGGTGCCTTCACTGACGGCGTGCTTGGCGAGCTCGCCGGGCAGCAGGAGCCTGACGGACGTCTGCACCTCCCTGGACGTGATGGTCGATCTCTTGTTGTAGTGGGCGAGACGGGAAGCTTCGGCGGCGATACGCTCGAAGATGTCGTTCACGAACGAGTTCATGATAGACATGGCCTTGCTGGAGATACCGGTGTCGGGGTGCACCTGCTTCAACACTTTGTAGATGTAGATGGCGTAACTCTCCTTCCTCTTGTGCTTCTTCTTCTTCTTGTCGGTCTTAGAGATGTTCTTCTGGGCTTTGCCAGACTTCTTGGCGGCTTTACCACTTGTCTTGGGCGGCATTATGAAATTTGTCGAGTACACGTGCTACCGAAACGGAGTTCAGTCGCAGTATAAAACCAATCGCGTTTTTTTTTTTTTTTTTTTTGAATTTGGCATCTCGCAGTTCATCCTTTATGAGGATGGCTACTGCTTAACCGGACTTTCCTGTGGATGCCTCGAATTAAGGCCTCCAGCCAGGGCATACAATAACTTAAAAACTAAGCGACAGCGCTAAGGGTAACCCCCTGCGGGGTTCGGACCTCGGCTCAGGGCGTCGCTGGAAGAGGACAGCAAGGGACAGGCTGGATCGGTATTATTATTAGTGTTTAGGGGCGAATTTAAAACTACAGGCTCAGCTGCGCGGGCTGGCTCGAGCAAGGGTCGGGGCGGGCACGGTGATGGTGCGGGACGTCGCGACGGGCCTCGGCGGCGAGGACGGAAGGACGGATGTCTGAGCTTGTGTTTGTGTTGTCGACTGAGAGTACTCGTGGCCTTACTGCTCTCCTGGAGGAGGGTAGTGGCGTCGTCGGGGATAGTGAGGGTATGCCTTGGTCGGCGAATCCTACTTATGCGGGAGGGAGTGTATCGGGAGGCCGCCGCAATCAGGGGATTGGGGTGCTTTATGGCAGAGTCAAAGAAGCGCTTGGAGAGGCGTTTCATGAACTGCTGGATGGTGGGGAGTCTGAGATCTAGATGCAGATTCACATTTCGGACATAGAAGGGGGCTCCCGTGACCTTTCGGAGGAAACGGTTCTGGAGGGTTTGCATTTTATGCAGAAATCGCGGCTTGGCGTGTGCGAAGACTACGCAAGCATAGGTCATGATGGGACGGATGACCGCGGTGTAGAGGCGCAATTTGCACTTGAGTGACAATTTGCTGCGGGCAGTTATCATGGAGTGGAGCCTACCGAGAGCGAAAGAGGCGCGCGAACGCGCCGTCTTTATGTGCTCGTTGAAGGTGAGGTTGTGGTCTAGGATGACACCTAAGTATTTGGCTCGCTTTCCCCAGGGGATCGGCTTGCCATACATAGAGATCGGGCGCGGGAGGGGGGGGGGTAGTTTGCGCGGTTTCGAGAAGATGACCGCCTGACTCTTATCGGGGTTGACCTCGATTCTCCATTTCCGGAACCAATCGCTCAAGGCGCTTGCGGAGGTTTGGAGGTTTCGAGCTATGGATGACTGAAACCAATCGCGCGGTTAACAGTTGTATTTATATGGGCGCTCGCGGCTCGTAGTCGCGGCAAGCGGTGAGAAATTCGACGCAGCGACGGACCAATCACAACGCTCCTGAGCCAGAGTGTAGATCGAACGCGGGGAGAGGGGATGCCCGGGAGGGAGGCGAAGGGAGCGGGGTGACGATTGTGTTCGTTCGTAATTAAAAACAAAATTCAAGAAAACAACGTACTTATTCTAGTCTAGGTTAATAATATATATATATATATATATATATATATATATATATATATATATATATAAATGACTGACTGACTGACTGACTGACTAACTTAGATACTTACCTAAAATTACTTTCATACATTAATGCATTTGAATGAGATTTAATAACATATGCTACAACAGTTTGTTGTTCTGTGTTGTTTCATTATGTAGGTACATAAACAACATTATCTATTCTATAGTGATGATGACTGTATGAAACACCATTTTAAAAGCATTTTGTACTGCTCATAATTATTACACACTGTGTGTACCTACATATAATTAAATTCATCATTCATATTATAGTTTCTAAATCACCTTCCTCCCTTACAATTATTTATTTACTTGTAGTAATTATGTAAAGCGAGTGGGCGAGGGAGGTAGGTAGGTAGGTAGGTAGGTAAGTACGTTTTTGTTTGACGACAACACCGTTAAAGAAACTGTCTTTGTTATATATTTGACGAATCATATTGTGGCCCTGAAAAGGGCCTTTTATTTTGAATGCATACGAGCGGAGAGCATCGCGCGCAACCGACATAATAGATTTATGGATATATAATAATATAGGCATAAATATTATATCGAAGTACGCGTGCGGGGCCACTCGCACGAAGCACCACGTTCAGAAACGTCGCGGCGCCACGTTTAAGCCTTCTTCTCGGTCTTCTTGGGCAGTAGCACGGCCTGGATGTTCGGCAGCACACCACCTTGAGCGATCGTCACACCGGAGAGTAGCTTGTTCAACTCCTCGTCGTTGCGGATGGCCAATTGTAGATGACGCGGGATGATCCTGGTCTTCTTGTTGTCTCTCGCGGCGTTGCCGGCCAACTCGAGGACCTCAGCAGCCAGATACTCCATCACGGCGGCCAAGTAGACGGGAGCGCCGGCACCCACGCGCTCGGCGTAGTTTCCGTTACGCAGCAGCCTGTGAATACGACCCACAGGGAACTGGAGACCAGCACGGTTGGAACGGGACTTTGCCTTTCCCTTCACCTTGCCACCTTTACCGCGACCAGACATAATTGAAGGATTTGTTTTATATAACAACTCTCACGAAAACAACGAAACACGCGTACAACAGTGCGCGCGCCGAAAGAATCTAGTTATAAATGCCAGTTTTGCCCGAAGTCGCTCAATTTATATGCGCACCGCGTAGCTGTGTCAGTGGGAGGGGTACACAGAAAACGAAACTTATTCACAAAACGCGCAAGCGCGCGCTCGCGTTCTTCACGAGTACACACACTGACTGCACACTGGGGTGGGTAGAGAATTAGCAGAATTTTTTATTTTTTTGTTTTTGAATATTCAAACTTATTTCGTACTAGCTAGAGTAACCTAAACCATTAATATTACATTAATTTCCTTGTTTTCCCTAGGAATCCTTTTCCATAGTTTGACTGTAAGCTAAGCTTCCTCAACTCAATGAAAAATGTGCGAATGGAGATGGGAAATTGTATTCACGTATGCGAGAGCTTTAGGTAGGTACAAGTAAGTAAGTAAGTAAGTAAGTAAGTAAGTAAGTAAGTAAGTAAGTAAGTAAGTAAGTAAGTAAGTAAGTAAGTAGGTAAGTAAGTAAGTAAGTAAGTAAGTAAGTAAGTAAGTAAGTAAGTAAGTAAGTAAGTAAGTAAGTAAGTAAGTAAGTAAGTAAGTAAGTAAGTAAGTAAGTAAGTAAGTAAGTAAGTAAGTAAGTAAGTAAGTAAGTAAGTAAGTAAGTAAGTAAGTAAGTAAGTAAGTATGTATGTATGTATGTATGTATGTATGTTTGTATGTATGTATGTATGTATGTTTTATGTATATCTTTCTATTTCCTACGTACCTAGATTATTTTGCGAGTTATTTCGTGTATGTATAGGTATACCCCTACGTGCCTATGTTATTATTAATTTACCAACGTTTTGACTCGTCTGTGTTACAGAAACGAATATTGCTCATATTCATGATAGTATTGTTAGCCCTGAAAAGGGCTTTTTGGTGTGGTGAGCGCATGCACGCGCGCTAAGCATCTCGGTGCCGCCGCCGTCCGTGGTTTCTTCAGTCGCTTGTTGCAGAGTTCTGATGAATCGTTGGTTGGTCGGTCGGTCGGTCGGACGGACGAGCTCGAGACACGTCGAGCGCGTTTCGCACCCTCCTTCCCGAGGACGATAGACGCGTACGTACTGCGTGCGCGCGGTTGGACGATGATGAAAACAAACGCACAAAGCACGCGCGCGCCTCTCTCTACTACAGTGATAAACACACACGCAGTAGGTAAGACGCGCACGCACATTTGTCACTATCACTGATCAGCTGCTGCTGTCGTTGTTGTTGTTGTTGTTGTTTCACTAGTAGTTGTAGTAGCGTGTATTTATGGTGGTCTGGTCAGCCGACTCTGCGCTGCGCTGCGCTGTCGTCGTCGTCGTCGTCGCCGTCGCCGGTGTAACGCGAATGCGACCGTGGCTTACTTCTTAGCGGCGGACGCTTTCTTGGCTGCCGGCTTTGACTTGGGTGTAGCCGCGGCCTTCTTCGGTTTAGGCGCTTTAGGTTTTTTGGTTGGCGGCTTCGCTGTCTTCTTAGCTTTGGGAGCGGCACCTCCCTTGGCCTTAGCGGGGGCGGCGGCCTTCTTGGGTGTAGGCTTCTTCTTAGCGGCGGCGGCCTTCTTGTCCTTGGCGGCGGCGGCGGCGGCGGCCGATGCTTTGGACTTTGAAGGCGAGCCGGAGGCGGCAGAGGCGGCCGCGGCGGCGGCTGCTGCCTTCTTGGTCTTGGCGCCGGCCGCAGAGGCGGTCGCCTTCTTGGCCTTCGCGGCTGCGGCGGCGGCGGCGGCGGGCGCCTTGCCGGCGGCCTTGCCAGCTGCGCCGGCGGGTTTCTTGGCCGCGGCCGATTTCGACTCGAGCTTGAAGGAACCGGAGGCACCCTTGCCCTTGGTCTGGATCAGTGCGCCAGATTCGACGGCGCTCTTCAGGTATTTCCTAATGAACGGAGCCAATTTCTCCGCGTCGACCTTGTACTGCGCGGCGATGTACTTCTTGATCGCCTGCAGGGAAGATCCGCTGCGCTCTTTCATCTCCTTGATGGCGCTGGTGACCATCTCAGATGTTTTGGGATGGGTAGGCTTCGCCTTCGGTTTCTTCGCGGCACCGGCGCCGCCGGCCTGTCTCGCCTGCTTCTTCGCTGGTGTAGCGGGCGCGGGAGCCTCTGTAGCAACTGCGGTGTCTGCCATTTTATTTATTATTAGCACACTGTTAATAAACTGAATGAAATAGTAATAATATAAGAGAGAGAGAGACTTAGATGTCGCCACTTATAGGTTTCACGAGTTTCGTACACGTGCGCCTAAGCACGACGAAACTTTACCGTAACGAGCGCCGTGATGTCGCGGGACGTTTTCTCGTATGAACGCTTGAAAGTTTTCACTAACACGTATCTAATAAAATAAACAAAAAGAATGGTTAACGGCCCTTAGTGCGACGTAGTGTTGCAGTTTCGGATAGGTCATGAAGCTGACGATGCGGGTGTGCGAATTCGGGGAGCGTGAGGTGGTCGTTCAGCCGGTGGCGGTGTTTTATTTTGAAGACTGCGTACGAAGCGTAGGTCGGGTCGTGTTCAAAACGTTATTTTCTCTATAAAAGTGATAGTTGGTGCCGATAAACGTCGACGCGTCAACTAGGAGGATATCGAGCTTGTGTGGTAACAGGACTCCGTCGATATCACACAGTCTCGCGAAGGTATTATCGACCTAAAAGTGAAGCGTCGTAAAACACCGCGAGCCGCCGAACCGCTAAGGACGGACGACTCCGTCCAGGACGTGCAACCTAAATAATATAGTGATAATATATTAAAAGACGAGAGTGTTGACAGTGTACAGCTAGCTAGATTGGTACAATCGCATCAGAAAGCGTATTAAACAATGTACCTACCTACACGTAATTAATAGACCTCGTACTCGGGCGCGGGCGCGGGCGCGCCTGCTGTACCCCGTCGTCCGTCCGTGCGCGGCTCTATACTCTCAGTTCAGTTCACACAGCAAGAGTCTTGTAAGTAAGTAAGTAAGTAAGTAAGTAAGTAGGCCGCCTGTGATACAGCTACGTAGATAGTAGGTATTTGATAATGAAATGATACGCGAAATAATATATAACAAACAAACCTCATTAGATGCGAGAGCGAAGTTGCAATGATAATCAAACGAATAGGTAGGTAGATGTTCTACACAACAAACATCAAACGTAAGTAGGTAAGTATTGAATATTATGGTCTAATCTTTATTTGTCAAATCCAGTATATACACACCTCAGTGGGGCGGCGGCGATGGGCTTTTTACGCGTAGAACAAACGTCAACTTAGCGCGTGTAGTATGTACCTAGTTACGTACATAAGCAAGGGCATTGGAGGTAAACTCCCTAACAAACTGTATGTATGTATGTCCGATGGTGGTACATCTGAGTAGTAAGTAAGTAAGTAGGTAGGTAGGTAGGTAGGTAGGTAGGTGGTTGGTTGGTACGTTTTTCAGACAATTCCAGTAAAGAAACATATTTAATAGTATCGAATCATATGCGGCCCTGAAAAGGGCCTTTTTTTTTTTTAAGTGCGCGTCTATATACGCATGGTCGAACTGTATGATTATGTTCACAACAAACACAACACACACACGTCCACCACACGGTATGCAGAGCTGGTTGCGCAGGCAACACGTACACGCGGGGAATGCAGCAGGTGTTTAACCGCCGAAACCGTACAGGGTGCGACCCTGGCGCTTCAGAGCGTAGACGACGTCCATGGCGGTGACGGTCTTCCTCTTGGCGTGCTCGGTGTAAGTGACAGCGTCGCGAATGACGTTCTCTAGGAACACTTTAAGCACACCGCGAGTCTCTTCGTAGATCAAACCGGAGATACGTTTCACGCCGCCTCTGCGAGCCAGACGACGGATGGCGGGCTTCGTGATACCTTGGATGTTATCACGAAGTACCTTCCTGTGACGCTTGGCTCCTCCTTTTCCCAGACCCTTTCCTCCCTTACCGCGACCGGTCATCTTCTTTAAAGTGGGGTTTCAAAAATCACTATGATAATATAATTAATAATAACAGCACGGGTGCGCGCACACGAACGACGCGAGCGAGCGACTGGTGAAGAGTAATTTTT
This sequence comes from Gortyna flavago, assembly GCA_963669345.1. Lineage (NCBI taxonomy): Eukaryota > Metazoa > Arthropoda > Insecta > Lepidoptera > Noctuidae > Gortyna > Gortyna flavago. The sequence goes on along the minus strand of OY770155.1, from coordinate 3,373,693 downwards.
TAACAGCCCGATTCGTCATATATTTATACCGTACGCGGAGCTCAGCGGGTGGGTGAACAGAAACGGGTGGTGCGCGGGGCGAGGCGAGCCGACGCTCGTCGCTGGTTGGTCGGTTGGAGGATGTCTCTCACTCAGTTGTTTCGTAAAACAGAACTTATGTTCTTAGGTTATCCAAACAAAATTTTTAGTTCCACTATTAACCTTTAATCGCGTTATTACTCTGGTATTTTGTCGTAAGTACTTATACGACTCTGGCGAAATGGACACGAATATATTTATTTTGTCGGATTAATCCGGCGTAAGCGGTTAAAAGGCTAAGTACCCAAGTAGTGTACTCCAAAAAAAAAAAAAAATATACCGCCGTAACAACTCTATGTAAAGTATACTCGATAGTTAGGTAAATCAAATGCATAATTATTATGTATAGACTATTCCCTTCATAATAAAATTATTATTCTGATATATAAATAATGTACTTACTTAAGCAAGCAAGCAAGCAAGCAAGCAAGCAAGCAAGCACGTACGTACTGTGTGTCCCTAGTACACCAAAGTATGTTTTGAAGTAGGTATGTAAGTAAGTAATAAAAAAAAAAAAATAATAATAATAATAATAATAATAATTGGTAGGTTTTTGTTGCTTATGTAGTAACGTTTTTTGTGACGTCTGTTATAAAGAAACATTTAATAATCTGATACATATGTGGCCCTGAAAAGGGCCTTTTATGTTAACGCACAGCCACAGCCACAGAAACGGTGCACTGCCCGAAGGCAGTGTCAACGTGTCGTAGGGCGATGTGTGTATTGTGTGACGTCAGCAGTTTAAGCGCGTTCGCCTCTGATCCTGCGCGCCAACTGGATGTCCTTGGGCATGATGGTGACGCGCTTCGCGTGAATCGCGCACAAGTTGGTGTCTTCGAAGAGACCGACGAGGTAAGCTTCGCTAGCCTCCTGCAGCGCCATAACAGCGGAGCTCTGGAAACGGAGATCGGTCTTGAAGTCCTGTGCGATCTCACGCACGAGACGCTGGAACGGAAGCTTGCGGATCAGAAGTTCGGTACTCTTCTGGTAGCGACGAATCTCACGGAGGGCCACAGTGCCGGGCCTGTAGCGATGGGGTTTCTTAACGCCGCCGGTGGCCGGTGCGCTCTTGCGCGCAGCCTTGGTGGCGAGCTGTTTCCTCGGGGCCTTACCACCGGTGGATTTACGAGCGGTCTGCTTAGTACGCGCCATTGTAAACACGGAACGAGATGGAAATAATAAAAATCAACTGAAAATACTATAGATACACGCAACGGACGCACGCGGACCTATACACTTCGAACGTACGAGAGAGAATAAAAACCAGCCGTGCGCGTTCCGAGTATTTATACAGAAGCAACGTAAGCGAGCGTGGCGGGCGGCGCGCCATCTTTAGTACAACGAGCTAACTAAAATATTTTGTTTATAATAATTTTATGTTATTTAATATTTTAAAAACCTACATAAAATTGTGACTGCATCAATTTTATGAAAACGACACACCAATCTAACGATAAGACACTACGTTAAGTATAAGTTATTATTAAATAATAAATTATGTTTTGTGTGTTATGTGGAACTTCAGAACAGTCTCACACTCATGCACTTACTTACTTACTTACTTACTGTGCATGTTGTTGATGCATGCATTTGCAAAGTTTGTTACTTAGATGTGTTCATTTTTCAATTCGTCATTATGATACAAATTTACTTAAGATAGGTAGGTACATAATAAATAACGTAGTTACCTATTTATGTGTACGTACGCCGGAGCCGTACTGTCAAAGCGGTAAGTGTGGTTGGTTGGTACGTAGGTAGGTAGGTAGGTAGGTAGGTAGGTAGGTAGGTAGGTAGGTAGGTAGGTAGGTAGGTAGGTTTAGTTATAGTAACGTTTTGACTGTGTTCAAGTTTAAAGAAACGTGAATTTATCACATGAACATATTTGTGGCCCTGAAAAGGGCCTTTTGTTTTTACTCCTGCCATCCCACGGTGTGCGTGCGTGCGCGTCCAGACGTTTTTCGTGGTTTGCTCGTAGCACGTGCATCATGCGCGTCTCGTAAACTGTACACACATGACACACATACAGCACAGGTAGGGGTGTGTACCTATGTGTGTGTATGTATGTATGCACAATACGATGACACAATTAACACGCACCACAGTCAACAAGACACACGAACAAGCGCACTGGGTTTAACACTGTACACAGACACGAGGCGGCGTTGAGACGGAGCGTCGGCGGCGGCTCTTGTTAGCCGCCTACCGACCGACCGCTCACTTGGAGCTGGTGTATTTGGTGACGGCCTTGGTGCCTTCACTGACGGCGTGCTTGGCGAGCTCGCCGGGCAGCAGGAGCCTGACGGACGTCTGCACCTCCCTGGACGTGATGGTCGATCTCTTGTTGTAGTGGGCGAGACGGGAAGCTTCGGCGGCGATACGCTCGAAGATGTCGTTCACGAACGAGTTCATGATAGACATGGCCTTGCTGGAGATACCGGTGTCGGGGTGCACCTGCTTCAACACTTTGTAGATGTAGATGGCGTAACTCTCCTTCCTCTTGTGCTTCTTCTTCTTCTTGTCGGTCTTAGAGATGTTCTTCTGGGCTTTGCCAGACTTCTTGGCGGCTTTACCACTTGTCTTGGGCGGCATTATGAAATTTGTCGAGTACACGTGCTACCGAAACGGAGTTCAGTCGCAGTATAAAACCAATCGCGCGGTTAACAGTTGTATTTATATGGGCGCTCGCGGCTCGTAGTCGCGGCAAGCGGTGAGAAATTCGACGCAGCGACGGACCAATCACAACGCTCCTGAGCCAGAGTGTAGATCGAACGCGGGGAGAGGGGATGCCCGGGAGGGAGGCGAAGGGAGCGGGGTGACGATTGTGTTCGTTCGTAATTAAAAACAAAATTCAAGAAAACAACGTACTTATTCTAGTCTAGGTTAATAATATATATATATATATATATATATATATATATATATATATATATATATAAATGACTGACTGACTGACTGACTGACTAACTTAGATACTTACCTAAAATTACTTTCATACATTAATGCATTTGAATGAGATTTAATAACATATGCTACAACAGTTTGTTGTTCTGTGTTGTTTCATTATGTAGGTACATAAACAACATTATCTATTCTATAGTGATGATGACTGTATGAAACACCATTTTAAAAGCATTTTGTACTGCTCATAATTATTACACACTGTGTGTACCTACATATAATTAAATTCATCATTCATATTATAGTTTCTAAATCACCTTCCTCCCTTACAATTATTTATTTACTTGTAGTAATTATGTAAAGCGAGTGGGCGAGGGAGGTAGGTAGGTAGGTAGGTAGGTAAGTACGTTTTTGTTTGACGACAACACCGTTAAAGAAACTGTCTTTGTTATATATTTGACGAATCATATTGTGGCCCTGAAAAGGGCCTTTTATTTTGAATGCATACGAGCGGAGAGCATCGCGCGCAACCGACATAATAGATTTATGGATATATAATAATATAGGCATAAATATTATATCGAAGTACGCGTGCGGGGCCACTCGCACGAAGCACCACGTTCAGAAACGTCGCGGCGCCACGTTTAAGCCTTCTTCTCGGTCTTCTTGGGCAGTAGCACGGCCTGGATGTTCGGCAGCACACCACCTTGAGCGATCGTCACACCGGAGAGTAGCTTGTTCAACTCCTCGTCGTTGCGGATGGCCAATTGTAGATGACGCGGGATGATCCTGGTCTTCTTGTTGTCTCTCGCGGCGTTGCCGGCCAACTCGAGGACCTCAGCAGCCAGATACTCCATCACGGCGGCCAAGTAGACGGGAGCGCCGGCACCCACGCGCTCGGCGTAGTTTCCGTTACGCAGCAGCCTGTGAATACGACCCACAGGGAACTGGAGACCAGCACGGTTGGAACGGGACTTTGCCTTTCCCTTCACCTTGCCACCTTTACCGCGACCAGACATAATTGAAGGATTTGTTTTATATAACAACTCTCACGAAAACAACGAAACACGCGTACAACAGTGCGCGCGCCGAAAGAATCTAGTTATAAATGCCAGTTTTGCCCGAAGTCGCTCAATTTATATGCGCACCGCGTAGCTGTGTCAGTGGGAGGGGTACACAGAAAACGAAACTTATTCACAAAACGCGCAAGCGCGCGCTCGCGTTCTTCACGAGTACACACACTGACTGCACACTGGGGTGGGTAGAGAATTAGCAGAATTTTTTATTTTTTTGTTTTTGAATATTCAAACTTATTTCGTACTAGCTAGAGTAACCTAAACCATTAATATTACATTAATTTCCTTGTTTTCCCTAGGAATCCTTTTCCATAGTTTGACTGTAAGCTAAGCTTCCTCAACTCAATGAAAAATGTGCGAATGGAGATGGGAAATTGTATTCACGTATGCGAGAGCTTTAGGTAGGTACAAGTAAGTAAGTAAGTAAGTAAGTAAGTAAGTAAGTAAGTAAGTAAGTAAGTAAGTAAGTAAGTAAGTAAGTAGGTAAGTAAGTAAGTAAGTAAGTAAGTAAGTAAGTAAGTAAGTAAGTAAGTAAGTAAGTAAGTAAGTAAGTAAGTAAGTAAGTAAGTAAGTAAGTAAGTAAGTAAGTAAGTAAGTAAGTAAGTAAGTAAGTAAGTAAGTAAGTAAGTAAGTAAGTAAGTAAGTAAGTAAGTATGTATGTATGTATGTATGTATGTATGTTTGTATGTATGTATGTATGTATGTTTTATGTATATCTTTCTATTTCCTACGTACCTAGATTATTTTGCGAGTTATTTCGTGTATGTATAGGTATACCCCTACGTGCCTATGTTATTATTAATTTACCAACGTTTTGACTCGTCTGTGTTACAGAAACGAATATTGCTCATATTCATGATAGTATTGTTAGCCCTGAAAAGGGCTTTTTGGTGTGGTGAGCGCATGCACGCGCGCTAAGCATCTCGGTGCCGCCGCCGTCCGTGGTTTCTTCAGTCGCTTGTTGCAGAGTTCTGATGAATCGTTGGTTGGTCGGTCGGTCGGTCGGACGGACGAGCTCGAGACACGTCGAGCGCGTTTCGCACCCTCCTTCCCGAGGACGATAGACGCGTACGTACTGCGTGCGCGCGGTTGGACGATGATGAAAACAAACGCACAAAGCACGCGCGCGCCTCTCTCTACTACAGTGATAAACACACACGCAGTAGGTAAGACGCGCACGCACATTTGTCACTATCACTGATCAGCTGCTGCTGTCGTTGTTGTTGTTGTTGTTGTTTCACTAGTAGTTGTAGTAGCGTGTATTTATGGTGGTCTGGTCAGCCGACTCTGCGCTGCGCTGCGCTGTCGTCGTCGTCGTCGTCGCCGTCGCCGGTGTAACGCGAATGCGACCGTGGCTTACTTCTTAGCGGCGGACGCTTTCTTGGCTGCCGGCTTTGACTTGGGTGTAGCCGCGGCCTTCTTCGGTTTAGGCGCTTTAGGTTTTTTGGTTGGCGGCTTCGCTGTCTTCTTAGCTTTGGGAGCGGCACCTCCCTTGGCCTTAGCGGGGGCGGCGGCCTTCTTGGGTGTAGGCTTCTTCTTAGCGGCGGCGGCCTTCTTGTCCTTGGCGGCGGCGGCGGCGGCGGCCGATGCTTTGGACTTTGAAGGCGAGCCGGAGGCGGCAGAGGCGGCCGCGGCGGCGGCTGCTGCCTTCTTGGTCTTGGCGCCGGCCGCAGAGGCGGTCGCCTTCTTGGCCTTCGCGGCTGCGGCGGCGGCGGCGGCGGGCGCCTTGCCGGCGGCCTTGCCAGCTGCGCCGGCGGGTTTCTTGGCCGCGGCCGATTTCGACTCGAGCTTGAAGGAACCGGAGGCACCCTTGCCCTTGGTCTGGATCAGTGCGCCAGATTCGACGGCGCTCTTCAGGTATTTCCTAATGAACGGAGCCAATTTCTCCGCGTCGACCTTGTACTGCGCGGCGATGTACTTCTTGATCGCCTGCAGGGAAGATCCGCTGCGCTCTTTCATCTCCTTGATGGCGCTGGTGACCATCTCAGATGTTTTGGGATGGGTAGGCTTCGCCTTCGGTTTCTTCGCGGCACCGGCGCCGCCGGCCTGTCTCGCCTGCTTCTTCGCTGGTGTAGCGGGCGCGGGAGCCTCTGTAGCAACTGCGGTGTCTGCCATTTTATTTATTATTAGCACACTGTTAATAAACTGAATGAAATAGTAATAATATAAGAGAGAGAGAGACTTAGATGTCGCCACTTATAGGTTTCACGAGTTTCGTACACGTGCGCCTAAGCACGACGAAACTTTACCGTAACGAGCGCCGTGATGTCGCGGGACGTTTTCTCGTATGAACGCTTGAAAGTTTTCACTAACACGTATCTAATAAAATAAACAAAAAGAATGGTTAACGGCCCTTAGTGCGACGTAGTGTTGCAGTTTCGGATAGGTCATGAAGCTGACGATGCGGGTGTGCGAATTCGGGGAGCGTGAGGTGGTCGTTCAGCCGGTGGCGGTGTTTTATTTTGAAGACTGCGTACGAAGCGTAGGTCGGGTCGTGTTCAAAACGTTATTTTCTCTATAAAAGTGATAGTTGGTGCCGATAAACGTCGACGCGTCAACTAGGAGGATATCGAGCTTGTGTGGTAACAGGACTCCGTCGATATCACACAGTCTCGCGAAGGTATTATCGACCTAAAAGTGAAGCGTCGTAAAACACCGCGAGCCGCCGAACCGCTAAGGACGGACGACTCCGTCCAGGACGTGCAACCTAAATAATATAGTGATAATATATTAAAAGACGAGAGTGTTGACAGTGTACAGCTAGCTAGATTGGTACAATCGCATCAGAAAGCGTATTAAACAATGTACCTACCTACACGTAATTAATAGACCTCGTACTCGGGCGCGGGCGCGGGCGCGCCTGCTGTACCCCGTCGTCCGTCCGTGCGCGGCTCTATACTCTCAGTTCAGTTCACACAGCAAGAGTCTTGTAAGTAAGTAAGTAAGTAAGTAAGTAAGTAGGCCGCCTGTGATACAGCTACGTAGATAGTAGGTATTTGATAATGAAATGATACGCGAAATAATATATAACAAACAAACCTCATTAGATGCGAGAGCGAAGTTGCAATGATAATCAAACGAATAGGTAGGTAGATGTTCTACACAACAAACATCAAACGTAAGTAGGTAAGTATTGAATATTATGGTCTAATCTTTATTTGTCAAATCCAGTATATACACACCTCAGTGGGGCGGCGGCGATGGGCTTTTTACGCGTAGAACAAACGTCAACTTAGCGCGTGTAGTATGTACCTAGTTACGTACATAAGCAAGGGCATTGGAGGTAAACTCCCTAACAAACTGTATGTATGTATGTCCGATGGTGGTACATCTGAGTAGTAAGTAAGTAAGTAGGTAGGTAGGTAGGTAGGTAGGTAGGTGGTTGGTTGGTACGTTTTTCAGACAATTCCAGTAAAGAAACATATTTAATAGTATCGAATCATATGCGGCCCTGAAAAGGGCCTTTTTTTTTTTTAAGTGCGCGTCTATATACGCATGGTCGAACTGTATGATTATGTTCACAACAAACACAACACACACACGTCCACCACACGGTATGCAGAGCTGGTTGCGCAGGCAACACGTACACGCGGGGAATGCAGCAGGTGTTTAACCGCCGAAACCGTACAGGGTGCGACCCTGGCGCTTCAGAGCGTAGACGACGTCCATGGCGGTGACGGTCTTCCTCTTGGCGTGCTCGGTGTAAGTGACAGCGTCGCGAATGACGTTCTCTAGGAACACTTTAAGCACACCGCGAGTCTCTTCGTAGATCAAACCGGAGATACGTTTCACGCCGCCTCTGCGAGCCAGACGACGGATGGCGGGCTTCGTGATACCTTGGATGTTATCACGAAGTACCTTCCTGTGACGCTTGGCTCCTCCTTTTCCCAGACCCTTTCCTCCCTTACCGCGACCGGTCATCTTCTTTAAAGTGGGGTTTCAAAAATCACTATGATAATATAATTAATAATAACAGCACGGGTGCGCGCACACGAACGACGCGAGCGAGCGACTGGTGAAGAGTAATTTTTTAACAGCCCGATTCGTCATATATTTATACCGTACGCGGAGCTCAGCGGGTGGGTGAACAGAAACGGGTGGTGCGCGGGGCGAGGCGAGCCGACGCTCGTCGCTGGTTGGTCGGTTGGAGGATGTCTCTCACTCAGTTGTTTCGTAAAACAGAACTTATGTTCTTAGGTTATCCAAACAAAATTTTTAGTTCCACTATTAACCTTTAATCGCGTTATTACTCTGGTATTTTGTCGTAAGTACTTATACGACTCTGGCGAAATGGACACGAATATATTTATTTTGTCGGATTAATCCGGCGTAAGCGGTTAAAAGGCTAAGTACCCAAGTAGTGTACTCCAAAAAAAAAAAAAAATATACCGCCGTAACAACTCTATGTAAAGTATACTCGATAGTTAGGTAAATCAAATGCATAATTATTATGTATAGACTATTCCCTTCATAATAAAATTATTATTCTGATATATAAATAATGTACTTACTTAAGCAAGCAAGCAAGCAAGCAAGCAAGCAAGCAAGCACGTACGTACTGTGTGTCCCTAGTACACCAAAGTATGTTTTGAAGTAGGTATGTAAGTAAGTAATAAAAAAAAAAAAATAATAATAATAATAATAATAATAATTGGTAGGTTTTTGTTGCTTATGTAGTAACGTTTTTTGTGACGTCTGTTATAAAGAAACATTTAATAATCTGATACATATGTGGCCCTGAAAAGGGCCTTTTATGTTAACGCACAGCCACAGCCACAGAAACGGTGCACTGCCCGAAGGCAGTGTCAACGTGTCGTAGGGCGATGTGTGTATTGTGTGACGTCAGCAGTTTAAGCGCGTTCGCCTCTGATCCTGCGCGCCAACTGGATGTCCTTGGGCATGATGGTGACGCGCTTCGCGTGAATCGCGCACAAGTTGGTGTCTTCGAAGAGACCGACGAGGTAAGCTTCGCTAGCCTCCTGCAGCGCCATAACAGCGGAGCTCTGGAAACGGAGATCGGTCTTGAAGTCCTGTGCGATCTCACGCACGAGACGCTGGAACGGAAGCTTGCGGATCAGAAGTTCGGTACTCTTCTGGTAGCGACGAATCTCACGGAGGGCCACAGTGCCGGGCCTGTAGCGATGGGGTTTCTTAACGCCGCCGGTGGCCGGTGCGCTCTTGCGCGCAGCCTTGGTGGCGAGCTGTTTCCTCGGGGCCTTACCACCGGTGGATTTACGAGCGGTCTGCTTAGTACGCGCCATTGTAAACACGGAACGAGATGGAAATAATAAAAATCAACTGAAAATACTATAGATACACGCAACGGACGCACGCGGACCTATACACTTCGAACGTACGAGAGAGAATAAAAACCAGCCGTGCGCGTTCCGAGTATTTATACAGAAGCAACGTAAGCGAGCGTGGCGGGCGGCGCGCCATCTTTAGTACAACGAGCTAACTAAAATATTTTGTTTATAATAATTTTATGTTATTTAATATTTTAAAAACCTACATAAAATTGTGACTGCATCAATTTTATGAAAACGACACACCAATCTAACGATAAGACACTACGTTAAGTATAAGTTATTATTAAATAATAAATTATGTTTTGTGTGTTATGTGGAACTTCAGAACAGTCTCACACTCATGCACTTACTTACTTACTTACTTACTGTGCATGTTGTTGATGCATGCATTTGCAAAGTTTGTTACTTAGATGTGTTCATTTTTCAATTCGTCATTATGATACAAATTTACTTAAGATAGGTAGGTACATAATAAATAACGTAGTTACCTATTTATGTGTACGTACGCCGGAGCCGTACTGTCAAAGCGGTAAGTGTGGTTGGTTGGTACGTAGGTAGGTAGGTAGGTAGGTAGGTAGGTAGGTAGGTAGGTAGGTAGGTAGGTAGGTAGGTAGGTTTAGTTATAGTAACGTTTTGACTGTGTTCAAGTTTAAAGAAACGTGAATTTATCACATGAACATATTTGTGGCCCTGAAAAGGGCCTTTTGTTTTTACTCCTGCCATCCCACGGTGTGCGTGCGTGCGCGTCCAGACGTTTTTCGTGGTTTGCTCGTAGCACGTGCATCATGCGCGTCTCGTAAACTGTACACACATGACACACATACAGCACAGGTAGGGGTGTGTACCTATGTGTGTGTATGTATGTATGCACAATACGATGACACAATTAACACGCACCACAGTCAACAAGACACACGAACAAGCGCACTGGGTTTAACACTGTACACAGACACGAGGCGGCGTTGAGACGGAGCGTCGGCGGCGGCTCTTGTTAGCCGCCTACCGACCGACCGCTCACTTGGAGCTGGTGTATTTGGTGACGGCCTTGGTGCCTTCACTGACGGCGTGCTTGGCGAGCTCGCCGGGCAGCAGGAGCCTGACGGACGTCTGCACCTCCCTGGACGTGATGGTCGATCTCTTGTTGTAGTGGGCGAGACGGGAAGCTTCGGCGGCGATACGCTCGAAGATGTCGTTCACGAACGAGTTCATGATAGACATGGCCTTGCTGGAGATACCGGTGTCGGGGTGCACCTGCTTCAACACTTTGTAGATGTAGATGGCGTAACTCTCCTTCCTCTTGTGCTTCTTCTTCTTCTTGTCGGTCTTAGAGATGTTCTTCTGGGCTTTGCCAGACTTCTTGGCGGCTTTACCACTTGTCTTGGGCGGCATTATGAAATTTGTCGAGTACACGTGCTACCGAAACGGAGTTCAGTCGCAGTATAAAACCAATCGCGCGGTTAACAGTTGTATTTATATGGGCGCTCGCGGCTCGTAGTCGCGGCAAGCGGTGAGAAATTCGACGCAGCGACGGACCAATCACAACGCTCCTGAGCCAGAGTGTAGATCGAACGCGGGGAGAGGGGATGCCCGGGAGGGAGGCGAAGGGAGCGGGGTGACGATTGTGTTCGTTCGTAATTAAAAACAAAATTCAAGAAAACAACGTACTTATTCTAGTCTAGGTTAATAATATATATATATATATATATATATATATATATATATATATATATATATAAATGACTGACTGACTGACTGACTGACTAACTTAGATACTTACCTAAAATTACTTTCATACATTAATGCATTTGAATGAGATTTAATAACATATGCTACAACAGTTTGTTGTTCTGTGTTGTTTCATTATGTAGGTACATAAACAACATTATCTATTCTATAGTGATGATGACTGTATGAAACACCATTTTAAAAGCATTTTGTACTGCTCATAATTATTACACACTGTGTGTACCTACATATAATTAAATTCATCATTCATATTATAGTTTCTAAATCACCTTCCTCCCTTACAATTATTTATTTACTTGTAGTAATTATGTAAAGCGAGTGGGCGAGGGAGGTAGGTAGGTAGGTAGGTAGGTAAGTACGTTTTTGTTTGACGACAACACCGTTAAAGAAACTGTCTTTGTTATATATTTGACGAATCATATTGTGGCCCTGAAAAGGGCCTTTTATTTTGAATGCATACGAGCGGAGAGCATCGCGCGCAACCGACATAATAGATTTATGGATATATAATAATATAGGCATAAATATTATATCGAAGTACGCGTGCGGGGCCACTCGCACGAAGCACCACGTTCAGAAACGTCGCGGCGCCACGTTTAAGCCTTCTTCTCGGTCTTCTTGGGCAGTAGCACGGCCTGGATGTTCGGCAGCACACCACCTTGAGCGATCGTCACACCGGAGAGTAGCTTGTTCAACTCCTCGTCGTTGCGGATGGCCAATTGTAGATGACGCGGGATGATCCTGGTCTTCTTGTTGTCTCTCGCGGCGTTGCCGGCCAACTCGAGGACCTCAGCAGCCAGATACTCCATCACGGCGGCCAAGTAGACGGGAGCGCCGGCACCCACGCGCTCGGCGTAGTTTCCGTTACGCAGCAGCCTGTGAATACGACCCACAGGGAACTGGAGACCAGCACGGTTGGAACGGGACTTTGCCTTTCCCTTCACCTTGCCACCTTTACCGCGACCAGACATAATTGAAGGATTTGTTTTATATAACAACTCTCACGAAAACAACGAAACACGCGTACAACAGTGCGCGCGCCGAAAGAATCTAGTTATAAATGCCAGTTTTGTTTTTTTTTTTTTTTTTTTTTTTTTTTTTTTTTTTTTTTTTTTTGACGTGACCACTCGCAGTTGCAACTCGATAAGGTTGCCTTTCTGCTTAACCGGACTATCCTGTGGTGGCCAAAAATTACTTTAAGGCCCCCAGCCAGGGCTTACAAACTAAGGATATTTATTTTAAATGAGCTACACTAAGGGCACCCCCTGTGGGGTTCGGGCCTCGGCTTAGTGAGTCATTGATGGGAGGGCAGCAATGGTCAGGCTGGGTCTGATTATTATTATTTGGGGAGTTTAAAGCTACTTGCTCAGCCTCGCGGGCTGGCTTGTCGAGCAAGGGTCGGGCGGTGAAAAGTTAGGGAAACCCTTTTTTCGGATATTAGGGAAGTGACTTTATAGAGGTATGAGGAACAGGGTGTAAAGTTCACTCATCCTCTATAGAAAAGGGAGGATCCTCCGACCAGACGGGTGTTGTGTCTGGCGGGCAACTGCCCATGCCAGTTTTGCCCGAAGTCGCTCAATTTATATGCGCACCGCGTAGCTGTGTCAGTGGGAGGGGTACACAGAAAACGAAACTTATTCACAAAACGCGCAAGCGCGCGCTCGCGTTCTTCACGAGTACACACACTGACTGCACACTGGGGTGGGTAGAGAATTAGCAGAATTTTTTATTTTTTTGTTTTTGAATATTCAAACTTATTTCGTACTAGCTAGAGTAACCTAAACCATTAATATTACATTAATTTCCTTGTTTTCCCTAGGAATCCTTTTCCATAGTTTGACTGTAAGCTAAGCTTCCTCAACTCAATGAAAAATGTGCGAATGGAGATGGGAAATTGTATTCACGTATGCGAGAGCTTTAGGTAGGTACAAGTAAGTAAGTAAGTAAGTAAGTAAGTAAGTAAGTAAGTAAGTAAGTAAGTAAGTAAGTAAGTAAGTAAGTAGGTAAGTAAGTAAGTAAGTAAGTAAGTAAGTAAGTAAGTAAGTAAGTAAGTAAGTAAGTAAGTAAGTAAGTAAGTAAGTAAGTAAGTAAGTAAGTAAGTAAGTAAGTAAGTAAGTAAGTAAGTAAGTAAGTAAGTAAGTAAGTAAGTAAGTAAGTAAGTAAGTAAGTAAGTATGTATGTATGTATGTATGTATGTATGTTTGTATGTATGTATGTATGTATGTTTTATGTATATCTTTCTATTTCCTACGTACCTAGATTATTTTGCGAGTTATTTCGTGTATGTATAGGTATACCCCTACGTGCCTATGTTATTATTAATTTACCAACGTTTTGACTCGTCTGTGTTACAGAAACGAATATTGCTCATATTCATGATAGTATTGTTAGCCCTGAAAAGGGCTTTTTGGTGTGGTGAGCGCATGCACGCGCGCTAAGCATCTCGGTGCCGCCGCCGTCCGTGGTTTCTTCAGTCGCTTGTTGCAGAGTTCTGATGAATCGTTGGTTGGTCGGTCGGTCGGTCGGACGGACGAGCTCGAGACACGTCGAGCGCGTTTCGCACCCTCCTTCCCGAGGACGATAGACGCGTACGTACTGCGTGCGCGCGGTTGGACGATGATGAAAACAAACGCACAAAGCACGCGCGCGCCTCTCTCTACTACAGTGATAAACACACACGCAGTAGGTAAGACGCGCACGCACATTTGTCACTATCACTGATCAGCTGCTGCTGTCGTTGTTGTTGTTGTTGTTGTTTCACTAGTAGTTGTAGTAGCGTGTATTTATGGTGGTCTGGTCAGCCGACTCTGCGCTGCGCTGCGCTGTCGTCGTCGTCGTCGTCGCCGTCGCCGGTGTAACGCGAATGCGACCGTGGCTTACTTCTTAGCGGCGGACGCTTTCTTGGCTGCCGGCTTTGACTTGGGTGTAGCCGCGGCCTTCTTCGGTTTAGGCGCTTTAGGTTTTTTGGTTGGCGGCTTCGCTGTCTTCTTAGCTTTGGGAGCGGCACCTCCCTTGGCCTTAGCGGGGGCGGCGGCCTTCTTGGGTGTAGGCTTCTTCTTAGCGGCGGCGGCCTTCTTGTCCTTGGCGGCGGCGGCGGCGGCGGCCGATGCTTTGGACTTTGAAGGCGAGCCGGAGGCGGCAGAGGCGGCCGCGGCGGCGGCTGCTGCCTTCTTGGTCTTGGCGCCGGCCGCAGAGGCGGTCGCCTTCTTGGCCTTCGCGGCTGCGGCGGCGGCGGCGGCGGGCGCCTTGCCGGCGGCCTTGCCAGCTGCGCCGGCGGGTTTCTTGGCCGCGGCCGATTTCGACTCGAGCTTGAAGGAACCGGAGGCACCCTTGCCCTTGGTCTGGATCAGTGCGCCAGATTCGACGGCGCTCTTCAGGTATTTCCTAATGAACGGAGCCAATTTCTCCGCGTCGACCTTGTACTGCGCGGCGATGTACTTCTTGATCGCCTGCAGGGAAGATCCGCTGCGCTCTTTCATCTCCTTGATGGCGCTGGTGACCATCTCAGATGTTTTGGGATGGGTAGGCTTCGCCTTCGGTTTCTTCGCGGCACCGGCGCCGCCGGCCTGTCTCGCCTGCTTCTTCGCTGGTGTAGCGGGCGCGGGAGCCTCTGTAGCAACTGCGGTGTCTGCCATTTTATTTATTATTAGCACACTGTTAATAAACTGAATGAAATAGTAATAATATAAGAGAGAGAGAGACTTAGATGTCGCCACTTATAGGTTTCACGAGTTTCGTACACGTGCGCCTAAGCACGACGAAACTTTACCGTAACGAGCGCCGTGATGTCGCGGGACGTTTTCTCGTATGAACGCTTGAAAGTTTTCACTAACACGTATCTAATAAAATAAACAAAAAGAATGGTTAACGGCCCTTAGTGCGACGTAGTGTTGCAGTTTCGGATAGGTCATGAAGCTGACGATGCGGGTGTGCGAATTCGGGGAGCGTGAGGTGGTCGTTCAGCCGGTGGCGGTGTTTTATTTTGAAGACTGCGTACGAAGCGTAGGTCGGGTCGTGTTCAAAACGTTATTTTCTCTATAAAAGTGATAGTTGGTGCCGATAAACGTCGACGCGTCAACTAGGAGGATATCGAGCTTGTGTGGTAACAGGACTCCGTCGATATCACACAGTCTCGCGAAGGTATTATCGACCTAAAAGTGAAGCGTCGTAAAACACCGCGAGCCGCCGAACCGCTAAGGACGGACGACTCCGTCCAGGACGTGCAACCTAAATAATATAGTGATAATATATTAAAAGACGAGAGTGTTGACAGTGTACAGCTAGCTAGATTGGTACAATCGCATCAGAAAGCGTATTAAACAATGTACCTACCTACACGTAATTAATAGACCTCGTACTCGGGCGCGGGCGCGGGCGCGCCTGCTGTACCCCGTCGTCCGTCCGTGCGCGGCTCTATACTCTCAGTTCAGTTCACACAGCAAGAGTCTTGTAAGTAAGTAAGTAAGTAAGTAAGTAAGTAGGCCGCCTGTGATACAGCTACGTAGATAGTAGGTATTTGATAATGAAATGATACGCGAAATAATATATAACAAACAAACCTCATTAGATGCGAGAGCGAAGTTGCAATGATAATCAAACGAATAGGTAGGTAGATGTTCTACACAACAAACATCAAACGTAAGTAGGTAAGTATTGAATATTATGGTCTAATCTTTATTTGTCAAATCCAGTATATACACACCTCAGTGGGGCGGCGGCGATGGGCTTTTTACGCGTAGAACAAACGTCAACTTAGCGCGTGTAGTATGTACCTAGTTACGTACATAAGCAAGGGCATTGGAGGTAAACTCCCTAACAAACTGTATGTATGTATGTCCGATGGTGGTACATCTGAGTAGTAAGTAAGTAAGTAGGTAGGTAGGTAGGTAGGTAGGTAGGTGGTTGGTTGGTACGTTTTTCAGACAATTCCAGTAAAGAAACATATTTAATAGTATCGAATCATATGCGGCCCTGAAAAGGGCCTTTTTTTTTTTTAAGTGCGCGTCTATATACGCATGGTCGAACTGTATGATTATGTTCACAACAAACACAACACACACACGTCCACCACACGGTATGCAGAGCTGGTTGCGCAGGCAACACGTACACGCGGGGAATGCAGCAGGTGTTTAACCGCCGAAACCGTACAGGGTGCGACCCTGGCGCTTCAGAGCGTAGACGACGTCCATGGCGGTGACGGTCTTCCTCTTGGCGTGCTCGGTGTAAGTGACAGCGTCGCGAATGACGTTCTCTAGGAACACTTTAAGCACACCGCGAGTCTCTTCGTAGATCAAACCGGAGATACGTTTCACGCCGCCTCTGCGAGCCAGACGACGGATGGCGGGCTTCGTGATACCTTGGATGTTATCACGAAGTACCTTCCTGTGACGCTTGGCTCCTCCTTTTCCCAGACCCTTTCCTCCCTTACCGCGACCGGTCATCTTCTTTAAAGTGGGGTTTCAAAAATCACTATGATAATATAATTAATAATAACAGCACGGGTGCGCGCACACGAACGACGCGAGCGAGCGACTGGTGAAGAGTAATTTTTTAACAGCCCGATTCGTCATATATTTATACCGTACGCGGAGCTCAGCGGGTGGGTGAACAGAAACGGGTGGTGCGCGGGGCGAGGCGAGCCGACGCTCGTCGCTGGTTGGTCGGTTGGAGGATGTCTCTCACTCAGTTGTTTCGTAAAACAGAACTTATGTTCTTAGGTTATCCAAACAAAATTTTTAGTTCCACTATTAACCTTTAATCGCGTTATTACTCTGGTATTTTGTCGTAAGTACTTATACGACTCTGGCGAAATGGACACGAATATATTTATTTTGTCGGATTAATCCGGCGTAAGCGGTTAAAAGGCTAAGTACCCAAGTAGTGTACTCCAAAAAAAAAAAAAAATATACCGCCGTAACAACTCTATGTAAAGTATACTCGATAGTTAGGTAAATCAAATGCATAATTATTATGTATAGACTATTCCCTTCATAATAAAATTATTATTCTGATATATAAATAATGTACTTACTTAAGCAAGCAAGCAAGCAAGCAAGCAAGCAAGCAAGCACGTACGTACTGTGTGTCCCTAGTACACCAAAGTATGTTTTGAAGTAGGTATGTAAGTAAGTAATAAAAAAAAAAAAATAATAATAATAATAATAATAATAATTGGTAGGTTTTTGTTGCTTATGTAGTAACGTTTTTTGTGACGTCTGTTATAAAGAAACATTTAATAATCTGATACATATGTGGCCCTGAAAAGGGCCTTTTATGTTAACGCACAGCCACAGCCACAGAAACGGTGCACTGCCCGAAGGCAGTGTCAACGTGTCGTAGGGCGATGTGTGTATTGTGTGACGTCAGCAGTTTAAGCGCGTTCGCCTCTGATCCTGCGCGCCAACTGGATGTCCTTGGGCATGATGGTGACGCGCTTCGCGTGAATCGCGCACAAGTTGGTGTCTTCGAAGAGACCGACGAGGTAAGCTTCGCTAGCCTCCTGCAGCGCCATAACAGCGGAGCTCTGGAAACGGAGATCGGTCTTGAAGTCCTGTGCGATCTCACGCACGAGACGCTGGAACGGAAGCTTGCGGATCAGAAGTTCGGTACTCTTCTGGTAGCGACGAATCTCACGGAGGGCCACAGTGCCGGGCCTGTAGCGATGGGGTTTCTTAACGCCGCCGGTGGCCGGTGCGCTCTTGCGCGCAGCCTTGGTGGCGAGCTGTTTCCTCGGGGCCTTACCACCGGTGGATTTACGAGCGGTCTGCTTAGTACGCGCCATTGTAAACACGGAACGAGATGGAAATAATAAAAATCAACTGAAAATACTATAGATACACGCAACGGACGCACGCGGACCTATACACTTCGAACGTACGAGAGAGAATAAAAACCAGCCGTGCGCGTTCCGAGTATTTATACAGAAGCAACGTAAGCGAGCGTGGCGGGCGGCGCGCCATCTTTAGTACAACGAGCTAACTAAAATATTTTGTTTATAATAATTTTATGTTATTTAATATTTTAACACACGCCAAGCCGCGATTTCTGCATAAAATGCAAACCCTCCAGAACCGTTTCCTCCGAAAGGTCACGGGAGCCCCCTTCTATGTCCGAAATGTGAATCTGCATCTAGATCTCAGACTCCCCACCATCCAGCAGTTCATGAAACGCCTTTCCAAGCGCTTCTTCGACTCTGCCATAAAGCACCCCAATCCCCTGATTGCGGCGGCCTCCCGATACACTCCCTCCCGCATAAGTAGGATTCGCCGACCAAGGCATACCCTCACCATCCCCGACGACGCCACTACCCTCCTCCAGGAGAGCAGTAAGGCCACGAGTACTCTCAGTCGACAACACAAAAACAAGCTCAGACATCCGTCCTTCCGTCCTCGCCGCCGAGGCCCGTCGCGACGCCCCGCACCATCACCGTGCCCCCCCCGACCCTTGCTCGAGCCAGCCCGCGCAGCTGAGCCTGTAGTTTTAAATTCGCCCCTAAACACTAATAATAATACCGATCCAGCCTGTCCCTTGCTGTCCTCTTCCAGCGACGCCCTGAGCCGAGGTCCGAACCCCGCAGGGGGTTACCCTTAGCGCTGTCGCTTAGTTTTTAAGTTATTGTATGCCCTGGCTGGAGGCCTTAATTCGAGGCATCCACAGGAAAGTCCGGTTAAGCAGTAGCCATCCTCATAAAGGATGAACTGCGAGATGCCATAGTTAAAAAAAAAAAAAAAAAAAAAAATTAATATTTTAAAAACCTACATAAAATTGTGACTGCATCAATTTTATGAAAACGACACACCAATCTAACGATAAGACACTACGTTAAGTATAAGTTATTATTAAATAATAAATTATGTTTTGTGTGTTATGTGGAACTTCAGAACAGTCTCACACTCATGCACTTACTTACTTACTTACTTACTGTGCATGTTGTTGATGCATGCATTTGCAAAGTTTGTTACTTAGATGTGTTCATTTTTCAATTCGTCATTATGATACAAATTTACTTAAGATAGGTAGGTACATAATAAATAACGTAGTTACCTATTTATGTGTACGTACGCCGGAGCCGTACTGTCAAAGCGGTAAGTGTGGTTGGTTGGTACGTAGGTAGGTAGGTAGGTAGGTAGGTAGGTAGGTAGGTAGGTAGGTAGGTAGGTAGGTTTAGTTATAGTAACGTTTTGACTGTGTTCAAGTTTAAAGAAACGTGAATTTATCACATGAACATATTTGTGGCCCTGAAAAGGGCCTTTTGTTTTTACTCCTGCCATCCCACGGTGTGCGTGCGTGCGCGTCCAGACGTTTTTCGTGGTTTGCTCGTAGCACGTGCATCATGCGCGTCTCGTAAACTGTACACACATGACACACATACAGCACAGGTAGGGGTGTGTACCTATGTGTGTGTATGTATGTATGCACAATACGATGACACAATTAACACGCACCACAGTCAACAAGACACACGAACAAGCGCACTGGGTTTAACACTGTACACAGACACGAGGCGGCGTTGAGACGGAGCGTCGGCGGCGGCTCTTGTTAGCCGCCTACCGACCGACCGCTCACTTGGAGCTGGTGTATTTGGTGACGGCCTTGGTGCCTTCACTGACGGCGTGCTTGGCGAGCTCGCCGGGCAGCAGGAGCCTGACGGACGTCTGCACCTCCCTGGACGTGATGGTCGATCTCTTGTTGTAGTGGGCGAGACGGGAAGCTTCGGCGGCGATACGCTCGAAGATGTCGTTCACGAACGAGTTCATGATAGACATGGCCTTGCTGGAGATACCGGTGTCGGGGTGCACCTGCTTCAACACTTTGTAGATGTAGATGGCGTAACTCTCCTTCCTCTTGTGCTTCTTCTTCTTCTTGTCGGTCTTAGAGATGTTCTTCTGGGCTTTGCCAGACTTCTTGGCGGCTTTACCACTTGTCTTGGGCGGCATTATGAAATTTGTCGAGTACACGTGCTACCGAAACGGAGTTCAGTCGCAGTATAAAACCAATCGCGCGGTTAACAGTTGTATTTATATGGGCGCTCGCGGCTCGTAGTCGCGGCAAGCGGTGAGAAATTCGACGCAGCGACGGACCAATCACAACGCTCCTGAGCCAGAGTGTAGATCGAACGCGGGGAGAGGGGATGCCCGGGAGGGAGGCGAAGGGAGCGGGGTGACGATTGTGTTCGTTCGTAATTAAAAACAAAATTCAAGAAAACAACGTACTTATTCTAGTCTAGGTTAATAATATATATATATATATATATATATATATATATATATATATATATATAAATGACTGACTGACTGACTGACTGACTAACTTAGATACTTACCTAAAATTACTTTCATACATTAATGCATTTGAATGAGATTTAATAACATATGCTACAACAGTTTGTTGTTCTGTGTTGTTTCATTATGTAGGTACATAAACAACATTATCTATTCTATAGTGATGATGACTGTATGAAACACCATTTTAAAAGCATTTTGTACTGCTCATAATTATTACACACTGTGTGTACCTACATATAATTAAATTCATCATTCATATTATAGTTTCTAAATCACCTTCCTCCCTTACAATTATTTATTTACTTGTAGTAATTATGTAAAGCGAGTGGGCGAGGGAGGTAGGTAGGTAGGTAGGTAGGTAAGTACGTTTTTGTTTGACGACAACACCGTTAAAGAAACTGTCTTTGTTATATATTTGACGAATCATATTGTGGCCCTGAAAAGGGCCTTTTATTTTGAATGCATACGAGCGGAGAGCATCGCGCGCAACCGACATAATAGATTTATGGATATATAATAATATAGGCATAAATATTATATCGAAGTACGCGTGCGGGGCCACTCGCACGAAGCACCACGTTCAGAAACGTCGCGGCGCCACGTTTAAGCCTTCTTCTCGGTCTTCTTGGGCAGTAGCACGGCCTGGATGTTCGGCAGCACACCACCTTGAGCGATCGTCACACCGGAGAGTAGCTTGTTCAACTCCTCGTCGTTGCGGATGGCCAATTGTAGATGACGCGGGATGATCCTGGTCTTCTTGTTGTCTCTCGCGGCGTTGCCGGCCAACTCGAGGACCTCAGCAGCCAGATACTCCATCACGGCGGCCAAGTAGACGGGAGCGCCGGCACCCACGCGCTCGGCGTAGTTTCCGTTACGCAGCAGCCTGTGAATACGACCCACAGGGAACTGGAGACCAGCACGGTTGGAACGGGACTTTGCCTTTCCCTTCACCTTGCCACCTTTACCGCGACCAGACATAATTGAAGGATTTGTTTTATATAACAACTCTCACGAAAACAACGAAACACGCGTACAACAGTGCGCGCGCCGAAAGAATCTAGTTATAAATGCCAGTTTTGTTTTTTTTTTTTTTTTTTTTTTAAAAATGGCATCTCGCAGTTCATCCTTTATGAGGATGGCTACTGCTTAACCGGACTTTCCTGTGGATGCCTCGAATTAAGGCCTCCAGCCAGGGCAAACAATAACTTAAAAACTAAGCGACAGCGCTAAGGGTAACCCCCTGCGGGGTTCGGACCTCGGCTCAGGGCGTCGCTGGAGGAGGACAGCAAGGGACAGGCTGGATCGGTATTATTATTGGTGTTTAGGGGCGAATTTAAAACTACAGGCTCAGCTGCGCGGGCTGGCTCGAGCAAGGGTCGGGGGGGGCACGGTGATGGTGCGGGGCGTCGCGACGGGCCTCGGCGGCGAGGACGGAAGGACGGATGTCTGAGCTTGTGTTTGTATTGACGTCTGAGAGTACTAGTGGCCTTACTGCTCTCCTGGAGGAGGGTAGTGGCGTCGTCGGGGATAGTGAGGGTATGCCTTGGTCGGCGAATCCTACTTATGCGGGAGGGAGTGTATCGGGAGGCCGCCGCAATCAGGGGATTGGGGTGCTTTATGGCAGAGTCAAAGAAGCGCTTGGAGAGGCGTTTCATGAACTGCTGGATGGTGGGGAGTCTGAGATCTAGATGCAGATTCACATTTCGGACATAGAAGGGGGCTCCCGTGACCTTTCGGAGGAAACGGTTCTGAAGGGTTTGCATTTTATGCAGAAATCGCGGCTTGGCGTGTGCGAAGACTACGCAAGCATAGGTCATGATGGGACGGATGACCGCGGTGTAGAGGCGCAATTTGCACTTGAGTGACAATTTGCTGCGGGCAGTTATCATGGAGTGGAGCCTACCGAGAGCGAAAGAGGCGCGCGAACGCGCCGTCTTTATGTGCTCGTTGAAGGTGAGGTTGTGGTCTAGGATGACACCTAAGTATTTGGCTCGCTTTCCCCAGGGGATCGGCTTGCCATACATAGAGATCGGGCGCGGGAGGGGGGGGGGTAGTTTACGCGGTTTCGAGAAGATGACCGCCTGACTCTTATCGGGGTTGACCTCGATTCTCCATTTCCGGAACCAATCGCTCAAGGCGCTTGCGGAGGTTTGGAGGTTTCGAGCTATGGATGACTGGTTGACACCCGAACAGTATATGGCAGTGTCGTCGGCGAAGAGCGCCAACTGTGCCTTTTTACTGTTCGGGATGTCACTAGTGAAAAGGGTGAAAATGAGGGGAGACAGAACGGAACCCTGGGGGACTCCGGCGCGGATGGGGTGAGGGGGAGAGAGAGCGCCCTCGATACGGTAGCGGAAAGTGCGGTCCGACAGAAAATCTCGTAAGATGAGCACGAGACGGTCTGGCACACCTAGCAGGTACAGCTTATATAATAAGCCATTGTGCCAGACCTTGTCGAACGCCTTCGCTATATCGAAGAACAGGACGCCTGTCGAAGCACCTCGCTGAAAGGCAGCGCTAATGTGCTCGACTATGCGGTGGAGCTGGTGGATGCACGAATGCTTCGTGCGAAAACCGAACTGTTCGGGGGGGATGAGGCTCTTTGCTTCGGCATAGTCTTTGAGGCGCTTATAAATAAGCCTCTCGTAGACTTTGCCGAAAACATTGAGCAGACTGATGGGGCGGTAGCTGGAGGGCTCAGACTTGGGCTTGCCTGGCTTAGGGATGCCTATGACTGTGGCTTCTTTCCACATTTGGGGGAAGATGTTGTTGCTCAGGGCGCCATTGAAGATGGCGGTCATGAGCAGTATGAGGGGGGCTGGGAGGAGTTTGTACACCCTATTGGTGATACCGTCCGAACCGGGGGCTTTGCGGGTTGCGAGCCCTTTTATGATGTCTTGCACTTCGTCGGGAGTGACGGGAGGCAGAGGATCATCAGGGTCTTCGACTGGCGGGAGGGAGGCTCTCCGTTCGACTTCAGCGTTCACCTCGTCGAGGTGCGCTCTGTCTACTGGTTGAGAGCTGGGAGTGCATTGAGCCTCTAGGCTGTCGGCTAGGCATTCGGCCTTTTCGAGGTTTTCGAAAGCGACCGTTTTGTCGGGGCGTGTGAGGGGAGGAACTGTGGCCTCTTCAGAGGAGCGGAGCTTCCTCTGGAGTTGCCAGAAGGCGTGGTGGGTGGGCTCGAGTTCGCCGATCAACTTATCCCATCCCTCGGAGCGCCACTCCCCTATGCGTTTCTTTACAGCACGCTGTAAATGGCGCATGTGGGATTTGTTCGCGTCGCAGGGAAAAGAGTCGTAGGCACGAATGGCAGCGTTCTTCTCGGTCACCAGTTCACGTACGTCATCGGGCAGTTTCCAGCGATGGTCTTCCATCACTGGAACTTCCCGTGAGCAATCCGTCAGTACGGATTGAACGTGCTCTGTGAACGAGTCGATCGCCCCAGTCGTGTCTGCGACTGAGATAATTTGCTCGGGGATGGAGTCTAGGTGGGGAGACGTGGTGGATTTCAGTCTTTCGCTTACTTTCCTCCAGTCGGTGACTGTTTTGGTCGGGGGGGGCTGGTTGGGGTCGTGCGGGGGGCCCGAATAGGGGGCCAGGTGCAAGATGACCGGGCGGTGGTCAGAGTTAAGCTCTTGTACCGTCTCGATAGACTGCAAACGGAGGTTTACATTCTTGAGAAGCGCTACATCGAGAACGTCAGGAAGTTGGGCGGGGTCGCCCGGGAAATGAGTGGGATACATCGGAGCGATGATATCGAAATTGAGGGAGTCGCCTAGTTTGAACACGATCCTACCTCTGGTAGAGGTCGTGCTGCTATTCCAAGCGGGATGTTTGGCATTGAGATCCCCCGCCATGATGACGGAGTCACTCATACCGAAGAGGGTAGTGAAATCGGTAGTGAGAGAGATGGGATCCTCCGCACCATTGGTGGGCGGGATATAGGCGGAGATGATGGTGATTGCGGGGTGACCGGTCATGCCGAGCCGACAGATAGAGATCTCTAGCTGAGAGATGAGGGCGGGCGGGTCTATCGGGATGCAATGGAGGGACTTCCTATAGTAGATGAGGGTACCGCCCTTGTGGCAGCGAGCCCTGTCATTGCGAACTATCTTGTAGTTGGCAATGTTCGGGTTCCGCAGATGGGGCTTCAGGAAGGTTTCCTGGACTAAGAGGACATCGAGCTGGTGATCGCGGAGGAACGCGGCGATCTCATCGCGTTGATTTTTAATGCCGTTTGCATTAAAAAACCCTAGTCTAAGGGATCGGGGTTTGGTAACGCTCATTCTTTGTAAAGCCATTGGAGCTTTTTAGAAGTTGAGGGTTTGCATGACTTGCGTAATCTGAGGATACGCATTGAAAATCTCGGCGATGCGCCGAGGATTGCCGTTACAGGCTTGGATTTCCGCTGCCATGGCATTTGCGGGGGCAATAAAAGCTGCGTAAGCACCGATTATTACCTCCATGCTGCTAGGCTGGGGGCGGGAGGCGGGGGTCGGGGGGGACCTACTGGGACCAGCGGGAGCCCTGGGCGCGGCGGCGGGAAGGGCTACCGGTGGGGCTACTGGGACCGAGGGGCCTACTGATGGCGCGGGGATGACAGTTGCCATCAGCGCTGGGATAGTCGGGGGTGGGGGGGGCACCGAAGCTGCGGGAGCTTTGAGGTGGTTGAGGTTCGCCCATGGGGAGGGCCTTTGGGGACTGAGCCTATCGGGCATCTGGGAGGAAGGGATCGGGATCCTCACAGAGGGGCTTTCCCTTTGCTGACGGTCGCTCGCGCGCTTCGTCAGTTTGGGAGAAGAAGACTTGGGAGCCTTGGGGCAGCCACGGTAGTTAGCCGGGTGCCCGGATTGGCCGCAAAGAACGCAGCTCGGTGGCTCTGTGCACTGAGAGCGGTCTTTGGGGCGGGGACAGTCTGACGTGCCGTGGGCACCTAGACACTTGACGCATCTAGGTGTCGCGTAGCAGTGGGATTGGGAATGGCCATACAGTTGACACCTGTGGCATTGTCCGATGAGGTTGGACTTCCTGGGTTTCTCGATAGAGATACCCGAGAGGGAGCAAACTGACTTCACCTTGAAGATGGGGTGATGTCCTTCAGTAGGGTCGCAGATGACCAGGACCATGTCGTAGACTAGGCCCTTCCATGCTTTGTGCAAGCGATGGACTGCTGAGACGGGGATGCCTTGTGAAGCAAGGTCTTCTTTGATCTCCTCGGTGGGGATTTCTTTGGGGACGCGCCTGATGATTACGCGGGTGGGGACTTCCTCCGGAAGGGAGTACGTATGGAAGGGGTAAGCCCTTGTCTGGAGGAGACGGGTAAGGTCCCTGTAGTCCGAGGACGAGGCGACCGTTACCTTAATACCCTGTTGGGTTGAGCGGGCGTTCGTGTAATTGATCTTTTGATCAACACACGCTTTGGAGATTTCTGTCCATTTGGACTTATCCTGGACATAGATGGGGGGCGGGGGTCGTGGCTTCTTTGCGTTCGAAGCGGGAGGGGTAGCCGAGAGGCTAGACGCGGGATTGGCCTGCGGTGCGGCGGGGGTTGGGGTGGGGGGGCGGGGGTTAGAGGGGATTACCGCGACCGACTTTTTGGCCTTGTTGGCGTGAGAGGAGGCGTTCTTCTTTCTCTTGCCACCCTTTCCGACGACTATATAGTCGTCTTCCGAGGAGGACGAAGAGTCAGAGAGGGCTTCCTCTGAGTCGGATTGAGATTGGGGTACGGACGTGTCCATACTCTCTGGAGTATCTGCTGCGGTAGCGGCTGGCACGGAAGGTGCGGGATCGGGGACTGGCACGGACGGTGCGGGTTTCGGGGCGGACACGGAGGGAGCGGGTGATGGGGCTGGCACAGAGGGTGCGGGTTTTGGGGCGGGCACAGAGGGTGCGGGTTTAGGGGCTGGCACGGATGGTGCGGGTTTTGGGGCTGGCACGGAGGGTGCGGGTTTTGGGGCTGACGCGGGGGGTGCGGGTTTGGGGGCTGGCGCGGAGGGTGCGGGTTTGGGGGCTGGCACGGAAGGTGCTGGTTTGGGGGCGGCGGCTGGCACAGAAGGTGCAGGCGAGGGGGCTGGCACGGAGGGTGCGGGAGGGGAGGCGGCGGCGGCCTCGGGGATTTCGCCTGAGTTTGGCGGAAAGAGGGGGCTGACTAGCGCGTCGCTAAAGTCAATGTCGATGACCGAACCGGGAGGGCGTCTAAAATTTATAAGACGTTGGGCATACTGGTTTACGAAAGAGGGGTCCTTGAAGAGGACCTCTTTAACGAACGCCAATATGACCGCGTCTGCCATGATCGGGATGGGGGCGGGGAGAGGGAAGAACCATAGGGGGCGTGAATCCCTAACAACCTAGCACCCCGGGTGGATGGGCCCGGGGGTGTGAGATCCTACCCTCCCTGTCGGGTGTGAGACAGGGAGGTGAGTACCTGAAGTGAGCCCTAAGCTTGTGACCCGTCGCCGATCTTATTGTGCGAACGGGGCCCTGACCAGTCTGTGCGATGGGTGTAGAGACACCCTAGACCGGCTTCTAGTACGAAGGGGTTGACACACCCAACCGTACTAGACGCGAGCTGTGGACAAGGGATTAGTTACGAAGCTAGAGCTGACTAGGAGCCACCCCCAAGGCCAAGCTTCTAGCTCCCGATTCCAATTGACAGCCTCGCCCTGATGGGGCTCGGCGGGTGAGATTGGGGCACCACCCCCTTGGCTTCGTTGGCACCGTGAGGTATCCACCAAGGACCACGAAACTGTGGTTTTTACCCGGAAGGGGCCAAAAACCTCGACGACACGTGTGATGACGATTCTCTCTTAAAGAAACAACTTCTATCAACCACGCCTTGAAAAAGGCGGCTATTGACAGGGTGCGGGCGTAGTCCGGAGACTACTGAGCTCGTTACGGCTAGCGTAGCGAGAACGGGCGGCGGCGGGGCGGCGAGGCGGTGGGGGCGTGCAGCGAGCGAGAGCGGGCAGCACGACCGTCCACGGCGAGCGTCGAACGGCGAGTGTCTGCCAGTTTTGCCCGAAGTCGCTCAATTTATATGCGCACCGCGTAGCTGTGTCAGTGGGAGGGGTACACAGAAAACGAAACTTATTCACAAAACGCGCAAGCGCGCGCTCGCGTTCTTCACGAGTACACACACTGACTGCACACTGGGGTGGGTAGAGAATTAGCAGAATTTTTTATTTTTTTGTTTTTGAATATTCAAACTTATTTCGTACTAGCTAGAGTAACCTAAACCATTAATATTACATTAATTTCCTTGTTTTCCCTAGGAATCCTTTTCCATAGTTTGACTGTAAGCTAAGCTTCCTCAACTCAATGAAAAATGTGCGAATGGAGATGGGAAATTGTATTCACGTATGCGAGAGCTTTAGGTAGGTACAAGTAAGTAAGTAAGTAAGTAAGTAAGTAAGTAAGTAAGTAAGTAAGTAAGTAAGTAAGTAAGTAAGTAAGTAGGTAAGTAAGTAAGTAAGTAAGTAAGTAAGTAAGTAAGTAAGTAAGTAAGTAAGTAAGTAAGTAAGTAAGTAAGTAAGTAAGTAAGTAAGTAAGTAAGTAAGTAAGTAAGTAAGTAAGTAAGTAAGTAAGTAAGTAAGTAAGTAAGTAAGTAAGTAAGTAAGTAAGTAAGTATGTATGTATGTATGTATGTATGTATGTTTGTATGTATGTATGTATGTATGTTTTATGTATATCTTTCTATTTCCTACGTACCTAGATTATTTTGCGAGTTATTTCGTGTATGTATAGGTATACCCCTACGTGCCTATGTTATTATTAATTTACCAACGTTTTGACTCGTCTGTGTTACAGAAACGAATATTGCTCATATTCATGATAGTATTGTTAGCCCTGAAAAGGGCTTTTTGGTGTGGTGAGCGCATGCACGCGCGCTAAGCATCTCGGTGCCGCCGCCGTCCGTGGTTTCTTCAGTCGCTTGTTGCAGAGTTCTGATGAATCGTTGGTTGGTCGGTCGGTCGGTCGGACGGACGAGCTCGAGACACGTCGAGCGCGTTTCGCACCCTCCTTCCCGAGGACGATAGACGCGTACGTACTGCGTGCGCGCGGTTGGACGATGATGAAAACAAACGCACAAAGCACGCGCGCGCCTCTCTCTACTACAGTGATAAACACACACGCAGTAGGTAAGACGCGCACGCACATTTGTCACTATCACTGATCAGCTGCTGCTGTCGTTGTTGTTGTTGTTGTTGTTTCACTAGTAGTTGTAGTAGCGTGTATTTATGGTGGTCTGGTCAGCCGACTCTGCGCTGCGCTGCGCTGTCGTCGTCGTCGTCGTCGCCGTCGCCGGTGTAACGCGAATGCGACCGTGGCTTACTTCTTAGCGGCGGACGCTTTCTTGGCTGCCGGCTTTGACTTGGGTGTAGCCGCGGCCTTCTTCGGTTTAGGCGCTTTAGGTTTTTTGGTTGGCGGCTTCGCTGTCTTCTTAGCTTTGGGAGCGGCACCTCCCTTGGCCTTAGCGGGGGCGGCGGCCTTCTTGGGTGTAGGCTTCTTCTTAGCGGCGGCGGCCTTCTTGTCCTTGGCGGCGGCGGCGGCGGCGGCCGATGCTTTGGACTTTGAAGGCGAGCCGGAGGCGGCAGAGGCGGCCGCGGCGGCGGCTGCTGCCTTCTTGGTCTTGGCGCCGGCCGCAGAGGCGGTCGCCTTCTTGGCCTTCGCGGCTGCGGCGGCGGCGGCGGCGGGCGCCTTGCCGGCGGCCTTGCCAGCTGCGCCGGCGGGTTTCTTGGCCGCGGCCGATTTCGACTCGAGCTTGAAGGAACCGGAGGCACCCTTGCCCTTGGTCTGGATCAGTGCGCCAGATTCGACGGCGCTCTTCAGGTATTTCCTAATGAACGGAGCCAATTTCTCCGCGTCGACCTTGTACTGCGCGGCGATGTACTTCTTGATCGCCTGCAGGGAAGATCCGCTGCGCTCTTTCATCTCCTTGATGGCGCTGGTGACCATCTCAGATGTTTTGGGATGGGTAGGCTTCGCCTTCGGTTTCTTCGCGGCACCGGCGCCGCCGGCCTGTCTCGCCTGCTTCTTCGCTGGTGTAGCGGGCGCGGGAGCCTCTGTAGCAACTGCGGTGTCTGCCATTTTATTTATTATTAGCACACTGTTAATAAACTGAATGAAATAGTAATAATATAAGAGAGAGAGAGACTTAGATGTCGCCACTTATAGGTTTCACGAGTTTCGTACACGTGCGCCTAAGCACGACGAAACTTTACCGTAACGAGCGCCGTGATGTCGCGGGACGTTTTCTCGTATGAACGCTTGAAAGTTTTCACTAACACGTATCTAATAAAATAAACAAAAAGAATGGTTAACGGCCCTTAGTGCGACGTAGTGTTGCAGTTTCGGATAGGTCATGAAGCTGACGATGCGGGTGTGCGAATTCGGGGAGCGTGAGGTGGTCGTTCAGCCGGTGGCGGTGTTTTATTTTGAAGACTGCGTACGAAGCGTAGGTCGGGTCGTGTTCAAAACGTTATTTTCTCTATAAAAGTGATAGTTGGTGCCGATAAACGTCGACGCGTCAACTAGGAGGATATCGAGCTTGTGTGGTAACAGGACTCCGTCGATATCACACAGTCTCGCGAAGGTATTATCGACCTAAAAGTGAAGCGTCGTAAAACACCGCGAGCCGCCGAACCGCTAAGGACGGACGACTCCGTCCAGGACGTGCAACCTAAATAATATAGTGATAATATATTAAAAGACGAGAGTGTTGACAGTGTACAGCTAGCTAGATTGGTACAATCGCATCAGAAAGCGTATTAAACAATGTACCTACCTACACGTAATTAATAGACCTCGTACTCGGGCGCGGGCGCGGGCGCGCCTGCTGTACCCCGTCGTCCGTCCGTGCGCGGCTCTATACTCTCAGTTCAGTTCACACAGCAAGAGTCTTGTAAGTAAGTAAGTAAGTAAGTAAGTAAGTAGGCCGCCTGTGATACAGCTACGTAGATAGTAGGTATTTGATAATGAAATGATACGCGAAATAATATATAACAAACAAACCTCATTAGATGCGAGAGCGAAGTTGCAATGATAATCAAACGAATAGGTAGGTAGATGTTCTACACAACAAACATCAAACGTAAGTAGGTAAGTATTGAATATTATGGTCTAATCTTTATTTGTCAAATCCAGTATATACACACCTCAGTGGGGCGGCGGCGATGGGCTTTTTACGCGTAGAACAAACGTCAACTTAGCGCGTGTAGTATGTACCTAGTTACGTACATAAGCAAGGGCATTGGAGGTAAACTCCCTAACAAACTGTATGTATGTATGTCCGATGGTGGTACATCTGAGTAGTAAGTAAGTAAGTAGGTAGGTAGGTAGGTAGGTAGGTAGGTGGTTGGTTGGTACGTTTTTCAGACAATTCCAGTAAAGAAACATATTTAATAGTATCGAATCATATGCGGCCCTGAAAAGGGCCTTTTTTTTTTTTAAGTGCGCGTCTATATACGCATGGTCGAACTGTATGATTATGTTCACAACAAACACAACACACACACGTCCACCACACGGTATGCAGAGCTGGTTGCGCAGGCAACACGTACACGCGGGGAATGCAGCAGGTGTTTAACCGCCGAAACCGTACAGGGTGCGACCCTGGCGCTTCAGAGCGTAGACGACGTCCATGGCGGTGACGGTCTTCCTCTTGGCGTGCTCGGTGTAAGTGACAGCGTCGCGAATGACGTTCTCTAGGAACACTTTAAGCACACCGCGAGTCTCTTCGTAGATCAAACCGGAGATACGTTTCACGCCGCCTCTGCGAGCCAGACGACGGATGGCGGGCTTCGTGATACCTTGGATGTTATCACGAAGTACCTTCCTGTGACGCTTGGCTCCTCCTTTTCCCAGACCCTTTCCTCCCTTACCGCGACCGGTCATCTTCTTTAAAGTGGGGTTTCAAAAATCACTATGATAATATAATTAATAATAACAGCACGGGTGCGCGCACACGAACGACGCGAGCGAGCGACTGGTGAAGAGTAATTTTTTAACAGCTTTTTTTTTTTTTTTTTTTTTTTTTTTTTTTTTCCCTATTGGCATCTCGTAGTTGACCTTTAGAGGTCGTGACTACTTAACCGGACTATCCTGTGGCTGCCTTAAGTGAAACTCAAAGCCTCCAGCCAGGGGCATTAATCTAACTACGTTATGCTAAGCGACTACGCACTAAGGGCACCCCCTGTGGGGTACGAGCCTCGGCTTAGGGCGTCGCTGGAGAGGACAGCAAGAAGGGACAGGCTGGATCACTGTTATATTATTTAAGCTTGATGGAGCCGGCATTTCCTATCTGACTACTCTGAGAAGAAATGCCGAAACAAACTCAGAGGTCACGGTCGGGGATTTAAAGCTACTGGCTCAGCTGCGGCGCGGGCTGGCTCTGCATCGGGCAAGGGTCGGGGGGGTGAGTTTACTTGGGGACGTCGCGAGGGACCTCGTCGGCGAGGTCGGAATGTCGGTCTTTTGTTTTTGTGAACTGTACTAGTGGATTTGTTGCTCTCCTGGAGGAGAGTTATTGGGTCGTCGGGGTCGGATAAGGCATGCTTTGGACGGCGAGCCTTACTAATATTTGAGGGGGAGTAGCTGGCGGCCTGGACAACCAGAGGGTTGCGGTGGTTGGTGGCGGAATCGAAGAAACGCTTGGAGAGGCGTTTCATGAAATGCTTGATAGTGGGGATTCTGAGGTCTACATGGAGGATCTCGTTTCGGACGAACCAAGGGGAACCCGTAGCCTTTCGAAGGAACCGGTTTTGAAGGGTTTGCATCCTATGGATGTTATGGGGTTTTGCGTGTGCAAAGACTGGACAGGCATAGGTCATAATTGGCCTGATGCACGCTGTATAGATACGCAACTTGCACTTAAGTGACAGTTTGCTGCGTGCATTGAGAACGGAGTGGAGTCTGCCGAGAGCGAAAGCGGCGCGCGAACGGACCTTCTTTATGTGCTCTGTGAAGGAGAGGTGTCTGTCGAGTATGACACCTAGGTATTTGGCTTGCTCTTCCCAAGGGATCGGCTTGCCAAACATGGTTATTGGTCGGGGGGGAATGGGGTTGTGACGCGGTCTAGAGTAAAGAACCGCTTGACTTTTGTCGGGATTTACTTCGATTCTCCACTTCCTGAACCAAGCAGCGAGTTTGTTAACTGCTGTTTGGAGAGTGAGGGATATCTGGACTAGGCTGCGGCCGGAGTAATAAATGGCTGTGTCGTCGGCGAATAGGGCCAACTGTGCCTTTTTATTCTTAGGGATATCGCTGGTGAACAGCGTGAAAATTAGTGGGGCCAGCACCGAGCCCTGGGGGACTCCCGCTCGGATGGGGTGTGGGGAGGAGATTGCTCCTTCGACTTTATAGCGAAAGGTGCGGTTTGACAAAAAGTCCCGTATGATGAGCACGAGACGGTCCGGCACCCCGATTTGGTAAAGCTTGTATATTAAGCCGTTGTGCCAGACTTTGTCGAAAGCTTTCGCTATGTCGAAGTATATTGCACCTGTCATATTACCGCGCAGGAACCCTGCGTGGATATGTTCGGTGATTCGGTGGACTTGTTGTACGCAAGAATGTTGGGTACGAAAACCAAACTGCTCGTCGGGAATGAGACCCTTTGTTTCGGCATAATCTCTGAGTCGCTTATAAATAAGTCTCTCATAGATCTTGCCGAGGACTTTGAGCAGGCTGATGGGGCGGTAACTCGAAGGTTCCGATTTGGGTTTTCCGGGTTTTGGGATCCCGATGACGGTTGCCTCTTTCCACGATTGTGGGAAAATGTTATTGCTCAAGGCACCATTGAAGATGGTGACTAGTAGCATTATTAGTTGAGCGGGGAAGAGCTGGATCACTCTGTTGGTGATTCTGTCGGAGCCAGGAGCTTTTTTTGGTTTGAGACCTTTTATGATATCCTGCAATTCGTCTGGAGTGACGGGGGGCAGCGGATTATCGGGGTCTTCGACGGGTGGGAGGGAGGCTCTGCGTTCGACTTCAGCGTCCACCTCTGAGAGGTGAGCTTGGTCTACTGGCTGGGAGCTGGGTGAGCATTGGGCTTCGAGGCTATCAGCCAGACATTCGGCCTTGTCGATGTCATCGAAGGCGATAGATTTGTCAGGGCGGACCAGTGGGGGCATGGCGACTATGTCACTGGATCTAAGTTTCCTCTGTAGCTCCCAGAAAGCTAGGTGGGTGGGTTCGAGATCGCTCAGCGTCTTATCCCAGTTGACTTCGCGCCACTCCGATATGCGGGTTCTCACAGATCTCTGTAAGTAGCGCATATGGGCTTTGTTCGCATCGCAGGGAAAGCTGCTGTATGCACGGACAGCCGCGTTCTTCTCGCTCAGCAGTTCACGCAAGTCGTCAGGCAGCCTCCAGCGATGGTCATCCATCGCTGGAACCTCCCTCGAGCAATTGCTCAAGACAGACTGTACGTGATCCGCGAGTGAGTCGATCGCGGCCGTCGTGTCCGCGATAGAATTGAACTGGTCAGGAATGGAGTCTAAGTGGGGGGATGTGGCGGATTTCAGGCATTCGCTTACTTTCCTCCAGTCCGTTACCACTTTTGTCTGGGGGGGTTGGCTAGGGTCGGGGAGACCTATGCGGGGGGCCATTCCTATGATGACTGGTCGGTGGTCTGAGTTAAGCTCTTGTACCACTTCTATAGTGTCTAACCGTAGGTTGACGTTCTTTAGAAGTGCCACATCGAGGACGTCGGGGGTTTGATTGGGGGTGTGTGGGAAGTGAGTGGGAGTCATCGGTCCGATGACATCGAAGTTCAGAATGGGGGAGAGGTCAAACAAGATTTTGCCTCTGGTAGTGATTCTGGTGCTGTTCCAGGCGGGGTGTTTGGCGTTAAAGTCACCCGCTATGATGACGGAGTCACTTAGGCCAAGAAGGGTTGAGAGGTCGCCTGACAGGACTTGGGAGTTCTCTGCGGCGTTTTGGGGAGGGAGGTAGGCCGACACAAGGGTGATCGGCTGGTGGCCTGACATGCCTAGTCGACAGATAGACACTTCAAGTCTTGAAAGGGTGGGAGGGTCCATAGGGATGCAGTAAAGATCTTTTCTGTAATAAATGAGGGTACCGCCCTTGTGGCAGCGAGTCCTGTCATTGCGAACTATGCGATAGTTCGCGATTTTAGGGTCCCGTTGACTGGGCTTTTTTTAACAGCCCGATTCGTCATATATTTATACCGTACGCGGAGCTCAGCGGGTGGGTGAACAGAAACGGGTGGTGCGCGGGGCGAGGCGAGCCGACGCTCGTCGCTGGTTGGTCGGTTGGAGGATGTCTCTCACTCAGTTGTTTCGTAAAACAGAACTTATGTTCTTAGGTTATCCAAACAAAATTTTTAGTTCCACTATTAACCTTTAATCGCGTTATTACTCTGGTATTTTGTCGTAAGTACTTATACGACTCTGGCGAAATGGACACGAATATATTTATTTTGTCGGATTAATCCGGCGTAAGCGGTTAAAAGGCTAAGTACCCAAGTAGTGTACTCCAAAAAAAAAAAAAAATATACCGCCGTAACAACTCTATGTAAAGTATACTCGATAGTTAGGTAAATCAAATGCATAATTATTATGTATAGACTATTCCCTTCATAATAAAATTATTATTCTGATATATAAATAATGTACTTACTTAAGCAAGCAAGCAAGCAAGCAAGCAAGCAAGCAAGCACGTACGTACTGTGTGTCCCTAGTACACCAAAGTATGTTTTGAAGTAGGTATGTAAGTAAGTAATAAAAAAAAAAAAATAATAATAATAATAATAATAATAATTGGTAGGTTTTTGTTGCTTATGTAGTAACGTTTTTTGTGACGTCTGTTATAAAGAAACATTTAATAATCTGATACATATGTGGCCCTGAAAAGGGCCTTTTATGTTAACGCACAGCCACAGCCACAGAAACGGTGCACTGCCCGAAGGCAGTGTCAACGTGTCGTAGGGCGATGTGTGTATTGTGTGACGTCAGCAGTTTAAGCGCGTTCGCCTCTGATCCTGCGCGCCAACTGGATGTCCTTGGGCATGATGGTGACGCGCTTCGCGTGAATCGCGCACAAGTTGGTGTCTTCGAAGAGACCGACGAGGTAAGCTTCGCTAGCCTCCTGCAGCGCCATAACAGCGGAGCTCTGGAAACGGAGATCGGTCTTGAAGTCCTGTGCGATCTCACGCACGAGACGCTGGAACGGAAGCTTGCGGATCAGAAGTTCGGTACTCTTCTGGTAGCGACGAATCTCACGGAGGGCCACAGTGCCGGGCCTGTAGCGATGGGGTTTCTTAACGCCGCCGGTGGCCGGTGCGCTCTTGCGCGCAGCCTTGGTGGCGAGCTGTTTCCTCGGGGCCTTACCACCGGTGGATTTACGAGCGGTCTGCTTAGTACGCGCCATTGTAAACACGGAACGAGATGGAAATAATAAAAATCAACTGAAAATACTATAGATACACGCAACGGACGCACGCGGACCTATACACTTCGAACGTACGAGAGAGAATAAAAACCAGCCGTGCGCGTTCCGAGTATTTATACAGAAGCAACGTAAGCGAGCGTGGCGGGCGGCGCGCCATCTTTAGTACAACGAGCTAACTAAAATATTTTGTTTATAATAATTTTATGTTATTTAATATTTTAAAAACCTACATAAAATTGTGACTGCATCAATTTTATGAAAACGACACACCAATCTAACGATAAGACACTACGTTAAGTATAAGTTATTATTAAATAATAAATTATGTTTTGTGTGTTATGTGGAACTTCAGAACAGTCTCACACTCATGCACTTACTTACTTACTTACTTACTGTGCATGTTGTTGATGCATGCATTTGCAAAGTTTGTTACTTAGATGTGTTCATTTTTCAATTCGTCATTATGATACAAATTTACTTAAGATAGGTAGGTACATAATAAATAACGTAGTTACCTATTTATGTGTACGTACGCCGGAGCCGTACTGTCAAAGCGGTAAGTGTGGTTGGTTGGTACGTAGGTAGGTAGGTAGGTAGGTAGGTAGGTAGGTAGGTAGGTAGGTAGGTAGGTAGGTAGGTAGGTTTAGTTATAGTAACGTTTTGACTGTGTTCAAGTTTAAAGAAACGTGAATTTATCACATGAACATATTTGTGGCCCTGAAAAGGGCCTTTTGTTTTTACTCCTGCCATCCCACGGTGTGCGTGCGTGCGCGTCCAGACGTTTTTCGTGGTTTGCTCGTAGCACGTGCATCATGCGCGTCTCGTAAACTGTACACACATGACACACATACAGCACAGGTAGGGGTGTGTACCTATGTGTGTGTATGTATGTATGCACAATACGATGACACAATTAACACGCACCACAGTCAACAAGACACACGAACAAGCGCACTGGGTTTAACACTGTACACAGACACGAGGCGGCGTTGAGACGGAGCGTCGGCGGCGGCTCTTGTTAGCCGCCTACCGACCGACCGCTCACTTGGAGCTGGTGTATTTGGTGACGGCCTTGGTGCCTTCACTGACGGCGTGCTTGGCGAGCTCGCCGGGCAGCAGGAGCCTGACGGACGTCTGCACCTCCCTGGACGTGATGGTCGATCTCTTGTTGTAGTGGGCGAGACGGGAAGCTTCGGCGGCGATACGCTCGAAGATGTCGTTCACGAACGAGTTCATGATAGACATGGCCTTGCTGGAGATACCGGTGTCGGGGTGCACCTGCTTCAACACTTTGTAGATGTAGATGGCGTAACTCTCCTTCCTCTTGTGCTTCTTCTTCTTCTTGTCGGTCTTAGAGATGTTCTTCTGGGCTTTGCCAGACTTCTTGGCGGCTTTACCACTTGTCTTGGGCGGCATTATGAAATTTGTCGAGTACACGTGCTACCGAAACGGAGTTCAGTCGCAGTATAAAACCAATCGCGCGGTTAACAGTTGTATTTATATGGGCGCTCGCGGCTCGTAGTCGCGGCAAGCGGTGAGAAATTCGACGCAGCGACGGACCAATCACAACGCTCCTGAGCCAGAGTGTAGATCGAACGCGGGGAGAGGGGATGCCCGGGAGGGAGGCGAAGGGAGCGGGGTGACGATTGTGTTCGTTCGTAATTAAAAACAAAATTCAAGAAAACAACGTACTTATTCTAGTCTAGGTTAATAATATATATATATATATATATATATATATATATATATATATATATATATATGACTGACTGACTGACTGACTGACTAACTTAGATACTTACCTAAAATTACTTTCATACATTAATGCATTTGAATGAGATTTAATAACATATGCTACAACAGTTTGTTGTTCTGTGTTGTTTCATTATGTAGGTACATAAACAACATTATCTATTCTATAGTGATGATGACTGTATGAAACACCATTTTAAAAGCATTTTGTACTGCTCATAATTATTACACACTGTGTGTACCTACATATAATTAAATTCATCATTCATATTATAGTTTCTAAATCACCTTCCTCCCTTACAATTATTTATTTACTTGTAGTAATTATGTAAAGCGAGTGGGCGAGGGAGGTAGGTAGGTAGGTAGGTAGGTAAGTACGTTTTTGTTTGACGACAACACCGTTAAAGAAACTGTCTTTGTTATATATTTGACGAATCATATTGTGGCCCTGAAAAGGGCCTTTTATTTTGAATGCATACGAGCGGAGAGCATCGCGCGCAACCGACATAATAGATTTATGGATATATAATAATATAGGCATAAATATTATATCGAAGTACGCGTGCGGGGCCACTCGCACGAAGCACCACGTTCAGAAACGTCGCGGCGCCACGTTTAAGCCTTCTTCTCGGTCTTCTTGGGCAGTAGCACGGCCTGGATGTTCGGCAGCACACCACCTTGAGCGATCGTCACACCGGAGAGTAGCTTGTTCAACTCCTCGTCGTTG
Source organism: Gortyna flavago (assembly GCA_963669345.1). Classification (NCBI taxonomy): domain Eukaryota; kingdom Metazoa; phylum Arthropoda; class Insecta; order Lepidoptera; family Noctuidae; genus Gortyna; species Gortyna flavago. The sequence goes on along the minus strand of OY770155.1, from coordinate 3,335,415 downwards.
CGGATGGCCAATTGTAGATGACGCGGGATGATCCTGGTCTTCTTGTTGTCTCTCGCGGCGTTGCCGGCCAACTCGAGGACCTCAGCAGCCAGATACTCCATCACGGCGGCCAAGTAGACGGGAGCGCCGGCACCCACGCGCTCGGCGTAGTTTCCGTTACGCAGCAGCCTGTGAATACGACCCACAGGGAACTGGAGACCAGCACGGTTGGAACGGGACTTTGCCTTTCCCTTCACCTTGCCACCTTTACCGCGACCAGACATAATTGAAGGATTTGTTTTATATAACAACTCTCACGAAAACAACGAAACACGCGTACAACAGTGCGCGCGCCGAAAGAATCTAGTTATAAATGCCAGTTTTGCCCGAAGTCGCTCAATTTATATGCGCACCGCGTAGCTGTGTCAGTGGGAGGGGTACACAGAAAACGAAACTTATTCACAAAACGCGCAAGCGCGCGCTCGCGTTCTTCACGAGTACACACACTGACTGCACACTGGGGTGGGTAGAGAATTAGCAGAATTTTTTATTTTTTTGTTTTTGAATATTCAAACTTATTTCGTACTAGCTAGAGTAACCTAAACCATTAATATTACATTAATTTCCTTGTTTTCCCTAGGAATCCTTTTCCATAGTTTGACTGTAAGCTAAGCTTCCTCAACTCAATGAAAAATGTGCGAATGGAGATGGGAAATTGTATTCACGTATGCGAGAGCTTTAGGTAGGTACAAGTAAGTAAGTAAGTAAGTAAGTAAGTAAGTAAGTAAGTAAGTAAGTAAGTAAGTAAGTAAGTAAGTAAGTAAGTAAGTAAGTAAGTAAGTAAGTAAGTAAGTAAGTAAGTAAGTAAGTAAGTAAGTAAGTAAGTAAGTAAGTAAGTAAGTAAGTAAGTAAGTAAGTAAGTAAGTAAGTAAGTAAGTAAGTAAGTAAGTAAGTAAGTAAGTAAGTAAGTAAGTAAGTAAGTAAGTAAGTATGTATGTATGTATGTATGTATGTATGTTTGTATGTATGTATGTATGTATGTTTTATGTATATCTTTCTATTTCCTACGTACCTAGATTATTTTGCGAGTTATTTCGTGTATGTATAGGTATACCCCTACGTGCCTATGTTATTATTAATTTACCAACGTTTTGACTCGTCTGTGTTACAGAAACGAATATTGCTCATATTCATGATAGTATTGTTAGCCCTGAAAAGGGCTTTTTGGTGTGGTGAGCGCATGCACGCGCGCTAAGCATCTCGGTGCCGCCGCCGTCCGTGGTTTCTTCAGTCGCTTGTTGCAGAGTTCTGATGAATCGTTGGTTGGTCGGTCGGTCGGTCGGACGGACGAGCTCGAGACACGTCGAGCGCGTTTCGCACCCTCCTTCCCGAGGACGATAGACGCGTACGTACTGCGTGCGCGCGGTTGGACGATGATGAAAACAAACGCACAAAGCACGCGCGCGCCTCTCTCTACTACAGTGATAAACACACACGCAGTAGGTAAGACGCGCACGCACATTTGTCACTATCACTGATCAGCTGCTGCTGTCGTTGTTGTTGTTGTTGTTGTTTCACTAGTAGTTGTAGTAGCGTGTATTTATGGTGGTCTGGTCAGCCGACTCTGCGCTGCGCTGCGCTGTCGTCGTCGTCGTCGTCGCCGTCGCCGGTGTAACGCGAATGCGACCGTGGCTTACTTCTTAGCGGCGGACGCTTTCTTGGCTGCCGGCTTTGACTTGGGTGTAGCCGCGGCCTTCTTCGGTTTAGGCGCTTTAGGTTTTTTGGTTGGCGGCTTCGCTGTCTTCTTAGCTTTGGGAGCGGCACCTCCCTTGGCCTTAGCGGGGGCGGCGGCCTTCTTGGGTGTAGGCTTCTTCTTAGCGGCGGCGGCCTTCTTGTCCTTGGCGGCGGCGGCGGCGGCGGCCGATGCTTTGGACTTTGAAGGCGAGCCGGAGGCGGCAGAGGCGGCCGCGGCGGCGGCTGCTGCCTTCTTGGTCTTGGCGCCGGCCGCAGAGGCGGTCGCCTTCTTGGCCTTCGCGGCTGCGGCGGCGGCGGCGGCGGGCGCCTTGCCGGCGGCCTTGCCAGCTGCGCCGGCGGGTTTCTTGGCCGCGGCCGATTTCGACTCGAGCTTGAAGGAACCGGAGGCACCCTTGCCCTTGGTCTGGATCAGTGCGCCAGATTCGACGGCGCTCTTCAGGTATTTCCTAATGAACGGAGCCAATTTCTCCGCGTCGACCTTGTACTGCGCGGCGATGTACTTCTTGATCGCCTGCAGGGAAGATCCGCTGCGCTCTTTCATCTCCTTGATGGCGCTGGTGACCATCTCAGATGTTTTGGGATGGGTAGGCTTCGCCTTCGGTTTCTTCGCGGCACCGGCGCCGCCGGCCTGTCTCGCCTGCTTCTTCGCTGGTGTAGCGGGCGCGGGAGCCTCTGTAGCAACTGCGGTGTCTGCCATTTTATTTATTATTAGCACACTGTTAATAAACTGAATGAAATAGTAATAATATAAGAGAGAGAGAGACTTAGATGTCGCCACTTATAGGTTTCACGAGTTTCGTACACGTGCGCCTAAGCACGACGAAACTTTACCGTAACGAGCGCCGTGATGTCGCGGGACGTTTTCTCGTATGAACGCTTGAAAGTTTTCACTAACACGTATCTAATAAAATAAACAAAAAGAATGGTTAACGGCCCTTAGTGCGACGTAGTGTTGCAGTTTCGGATAGGTCATGAAGCTGACGATGCGGGTGTGCGAATTCGGGGAGCGTGAGGTGGTCGTTCAGCCGGTGGCGGTGTTTTATTTTGAAGACTGCGTACGAAGCGTAGGTCGGGTCGTGTTCAAAACGTTATTTTCTCTATAAAAGTGATAGTTGGTGCCGATAAACGTCGACGCGTCAACTAGGAGGATATCGAGCTTGTGTGGTAACAGGACTCCGTCGATATCACACAGTCTCGCGAAGGTATTATCGACCTAAAAGTGAAGCGTCGTAAAACACCGCGAGCCGCCGAACCGCTAAGGACGGACGACTCCGTCCAGGACGTGCAACCTAAATAATATAGTGATAATATATTAAAAGACGAGAGTGTTGACAGTGTACAGCTAGCTAGATTGGTACAATCGCATCAGAAAGCGTATTAAACAATGTACCTACCTACACGTAATTAATAGACCTCGTACTCGGGCGCGGGCGCGGGCGCGCCTGCTGTACCCCGTCGTCCGTCCGTGCGCGGCTCTATACTCTCAGTTCAGTTCACACAGCAAGAGTCTTGTAAGTAAGTAAGTAAGTAAGTAAGTAAGTAGGCCGCCTGTGATACAGCTACGTAGATAGTAGGTATTTGATAATGAAATGATACGCGAAATAATATATAACAAACAAACCTCATTAGATGCGAGAGCGAAGTTGCAATGATAATCAAACGAATAGGTAGGTAGATGTTCTACACAACAAACATCAAACGTAAGTAGGTAAGTATTGAATATTATGGTCTAATCTTTATTTGTCAAATCCAGTATATACACACCTCAGTGGGGCGGCGGCGATGGGCTTTTTACGCGTAGAACAAACGTCAACTTAGCGCGTGTAGTATGTACCTAGTTACGTACATAAGCAAGGGCATTGGAGGTAAACTCCCTAACAAACTGTATGTATGTATGTCCGATGGTGGTACATCTGAGTAGTAAGTAAGTAAGTAGGTAGGTAGGTAGGTAGGTAGGTAGGTGGTTGGTTGGTACGTTTTTCAGACAATTCCAGTAAAGAAACATATTTAATAGTATCGAATCATATGCGGCCCTGAAAAGGGCCTTTTTTTTTTTTAAGTGCGCGTCTATATACGCATGGTCGAACTGTATGATTATGTTCACAACAAACACAACACACACACGTCCACCACACGGTATGCAGAGCTGGTTGCGCAGGCAACACGTACACGCGGGGAATGCAGCAGGTGTTTAACCGCCGAAACCGTACAGGGTGCGACCCTGGCGCTTCAGAGCGTAGACGACGTCCATGGCGGTGACGGTCTTCCTCTTGGCGTGCTCGGTGTAAGTGACAGCGTCGCGAATGACGTTCTCTAGGAACACTTTAAGCACACCGCGAGTCTCTTCGTAGATCAAACCGGAGATACGTTTCACGCCGCCTCTGCGAGCCAGACGACGGATGGCGGGCTTCGTGATACCTTGGATGTTATCACGAAGTACCTTCCTGTGACGCTTGGCTCCTCCTTTTCCCAGACCCTTTCCTCCCTTACCGCGACCGGTCATCTTCTTTAAAGTGGGGTTTCAAAAATCACTATGATAATATAATTAATAATAACAGCACGGGTGCGCGCACACGAACGACGCGAGCGAGCGACTGGTGAAGAGTAATTTTTTAACAGCTTTTTTTTTTTTTTTTTTTTAACTATGGCATCTCGCAGTTCATCCTTTATGAGGATGGCTACTGCTTAACCGGACTTTCCTGTGGATGCCTCGAATTAAGGCCTCCAGCCAGGGCAAACAATAACTTAAAAACTAAGCGACAGCGCTAAGGGTAACCCCCTGCGGGGTTCGGACCTCGGCTCAGGGCGTCGCTGGAAGAGGACAGCAAGGGACAGGCTGGATCGGTATTATTATTGGTGTTTAGGGGCGAATTTAAAACTACAGGCTCAGCTGCGCGGGCTGGCTCGAGCAAGGGTCGGGGCGGGCACGGTGATGGTGCGGGACGTCGCGACGGGCCTCGGCGGCGAGGACGGAAGGACGGATGTCTGAGCTTGTGATTGTGTTGTCGTCTGAGAGTACTAGTGGCCTTACTGCTCTCCTGGAGGAGGGTAGTGGCGTCGTCGGGGACAGTGAGGGTATGCCTTGGTCGGCGAATCCTACTTATGCGGGAGGGAGTGTATCGGGAGGCCGCCGCAATCAGGGGATTGGGGTGCTTTATGGCAGAGTCAAAGAAGCGCTTGGAAAGGCGTTTCATGAACTGCTGGATGGTGGGGAGTCTGAGATCTAGATGCAGATTCACATTTCGGACATAGAAGGGGGCTCCCGTGACCTTTCGGAGGAAACGGTTCTGGAGGGTTTGCATTTTATGCAAAAATCGCGGCTTGGCGTGTGCGAAGACTACGCAAGCATAGGTCATGATGGGACGGATGACCGCGGTGTAGAGGCGCAATTTGCACTTGAGTGACAATTTGCTGCGGGCAGTTATCATAGAGTGGAGCCTACCGAGAGCGAAAGAGGCGCGCGAACGCGCCGTCTTTATGTGCTCGTTGAAGGTGAGGTTGTGGTCTAGGATGACACCTAAGTATTTGGCTCGCTTTCCCCAGGGGATCGGCTTGCCGTACATAGAGATCGGGCGCGGGAGGGGGGGGGGTCGTTTGCGCGGTCTCGAGAAGATGACCGCCTGACTCTTATCGGGGTTGACCTCGATTCTCCATTTCCGGAACCAATCGCTCAAGGCGCTTGCGGAGGTTTGGAGGTTTCGAGCTATGGATGACTGGTTGGCACCCGAACAGTATATGGCAGTGTCGTCGGCGAAGAGCGCCAACTGTGCCTTTTTACTGTTCGGGATGTCACTAGTGAACAGGGTGAAAATGAGGGGAGACAGAACGGAACCCTGGGGGACTCCGGCGCGGATGGGGTGAGGGGGAGAGAGAGCGCCCTCGATACGGTAGCGGAAAGTGCGGTCCGACAGAAAATCTCGTAAGATGAGCACGAGACGGTCTGGCACACCTAGCAGGTACAGCTTATATAATAAGCCATTGTGCCAGACCTTGTCGAACGCCTTCGCTATATCGAAGAACAGGACGCCTGTCGAAGCACCTCGCTGAAAAGCAGCGCTAATGTGCTCGACTATGCGGTGGAGCTGGTGGATGCACGAATGCTTCGTGCGAAAACCGAACTGTTCGGGGGGGATGAGGCTCTTTGCTTCGGCATAGTCTTTGAGGCGCTTATAAATAAGCCTCTCGTAAACTTTGCCGAAAACATTGAGCAGACTGATGGGGCGGTAGCTGGAGGGTTCAGACTTGGGCTTGCCTGGCTTAGGGATGCCTATGACTGTGGCTTCTTTCCACATTTGGGGGAAGATGTTGTTGCTCAGGGCGCCATTGAAGATGGCGGTCATGAGCAGTATGAGGGGGGCGGGGAGGAGTTTGTACACCCTATTGGTGATACCGTCCGAACCGGGGGCTTTGCGGGTTGCGAGCCCTTTTATGATGTCTTGCACTTCGTCGGGAGTGACGGGAGGCAGAGGATCATCAGGGTCTTCGACTGGCGGGAGGGAGGCTCTCCGTTCGACTTCAGCGTTCACCTCGTCGAGGTGCGCTCTGTCTACTGGTTGAGAGCTGGGAGTGCATTGAGCCTCTAGGCTGTCGGCTAGGCATTCGGCCTTTTCGAGGTTTTCGAAAGCGACCGTTTTGTCGGGGCGTGTGAGGGGAGGAACTGTGGCCTCTTCAGAGGAGCGGAGCTTCCTCTGGAGTTGCCAGAAGGCGTGGTGGGTGGGCTCGAGTTCGCCGATCAACTTATCCCATCCCTCGGAGCGCCACTCCCCTATGCGTTTCTTTACAGCACGCTGTAAATGGCGCATGTGGGATTTGTTCGCGTCGCAGGGAAAAGAGTCGTAGGCACGAATGGCAGCGTTCTTCTCGGTCACCAGTTCACGTACGTCATCGGGCAGTTTCCAGCGATGGTCTTCCATCACTGGAACTTCCCGTGAGCAATCCGTCAGTACGGATTGAACGTGCTCTGTGAACGAGTCGATCGCCCCAGTCGTGTCTGCGACTGAGATAATTTGCTCGGGGATGGAGTCTAGGTGGGGAGACGTGGTGGATTTCAGTCTTTCGCTTACTTTCCTCCAGTCGGTGACTGTTTTGGTCGGGGGGGGCTGGTTGGGGTCGTGCGGGGGGCCCGAATAGGGGGCCAGGTGCAAGATGACCGGGCGGTGGTCAGAGTTAAGCTCTTGTACCGTCTCGATAGACTGCAAACGGAGGTTTACATTCTTGAGAAGCGCTACATCGAGAACGTCAGGAAGTTGGGCGGGGTCGCCCGGGAAATGAGTGGGATACATCGGAGCGATGATATCGAAATTGAGGGAGTCGCCTAGTTTGAACACGATCCTACCTCTGGTAGAGGTCGTGCTGCTATTCCAAGCGGGATGTTTGGCATTGAGATCCCCCGCCATGATGACGGAGTCACTCATACCGAAGAGGGTAGTGAAATCGGTAGTGAGAGAGATGGGATCCTCCGCACCATTGGTGGGCGGGATATAGGCGGAGATGATGGTGATTGCGGGGTGACCGGTCATGCCGAGCCGACAGATAGAGATCTCTAGCTGAGAGATAAGGGCGGGCGGGTTTTTTTAACAGCCCGATTCGTCATATATTTATACCGTACGCGGAGCTCAGCGGGTGGGTGAACAGAAACGGGTGGTGCGCGGGGCGAGGCGAGCCGACGCTCGTCGCTGGTTGGTCGGTTGGAGGATGTCTCTCACTCAGTTGTTTCGTAAAACAGAACTTATGTTCTTAGGTTATCCAAACAAAATTTTTAGTTCCACTATTAACCTTTAATCGCGTTATTACTCTGGTATTTTGTCGTAAGTACTTATACGACTCTGGCGAAATGGACACGAATATATTTATTTTGTCGGATTAATCCGGCGTAAGCGGTTAAAAGGCTAAGTACCCAAGTAGTGTACTCCAAAAAAAAAAAAAAATATACCGCCGTAACAACTCTATGTAAAGTATACTCGATAGTTAGGTAAATCAAATGCATAATTATTATGTATAGACTATTCCCTTCATAATAAAATTATTATTCTGATATATAAATAATGTACTTACTTAAGCAAGCAAGCAAGCAAGCAAGCAAGCAAGCAAGCACGTACGTACTGTGTGTCCCTAGTACACCAAAGTATGTTTTGAAGTAGGTATGTAAGTAAGTAATAAAAAAAAAAAAATAATAATAATAATAATAATAATAATTGGTAGGTTTTTGTTGCTTATGTAGTAACGTTTTTTGTGACGTCTGTTATAAAGAAACATTTAATAATCTGATACATATGTGGCCCTGAAAAGGGCCTTTTATGTTAACGCACAGCCACAGCCACAGAAACGGTGCACTGCCCGAAGGCAGTGTCAACGTGTCGTAGGGCGATGTGTGTATTGTGTGACGTCAGCAGTTTAAGCGCGTTCGCCTCTGATCCTGCGCGCCAACTGGATGTCCTTGGGCATGATGGTGACGCGCTTCGCGTGAATCGCGCACAAGTTGGTGTCTTCGAAGAGACCGACGAGGTAAGCTTCGCTAGCCTCCTGCAGCGCCATAACAGCGGAGCTCTGGAAACGGAGATCGGTCTTGAAGTCCTGTGCGATCTCACGCACGAGACGCTGGAACGGAAGCTTGCGGATCAGAAGTTCGGTACTCTTCTGGTAGCGACGAATCTCACGGAGGGCCACAGTGCCGGGCCTGTAGCGATGGGGTTTCTTAACGCCGCCGGTGGCCGGTGCGCTCTTGCGCGCAGCCTTGGTGGCGAGCTGTTTCCTCGGGGCCTTACCACCGGTGGATTTACGAGCGGTCTGCTTAGTACGCGCCATTGTAAACACGGAACGAGATGGAAATAATAAAAATCAACTGAAAATACTATAGATACACGCAACGGACGCACGCGGACCTATACACTTCGAACGTACGAGAGAGAATAAAAACCAGCCGTTTTTTTTTTTTTTTTTTTTTTTTTTTTTTGACGTGACCACTCGCAGTTGCAACTCTATAAGGTTGCCTTTCTGCTTAACCGGACTATCCTGTGGTGGCCAAAAATTACTTTAAGGCCCCCAGCCAGGGCTTACAAACTAAGGATATTTATTTTAAATGAGCTACACTAAGGGCACCCCCTGTGGGGTTCGGGCCTCGGCTTAGTGAGTCATTGATGGGAGGGCAGCAATGGTCAGGCTGGGTCTGATTATTATTATTTGGGGAGTTTAAAGCTACTTGCTCAGCCTCGCGGGCTGGCTTGTCGAGCAAGGGTCGGGCGGTGATATTACAGGGGCGTCGCGGGGGGCCTCGACGGCGGGGCCGGGTACGCGGTTTGTATCTGTTTTTGCGCAGTGTGCTAGTTTCCCTACAGCTTTCTTGGAGAAGGGTGATGGGGTCGTCGGGTATGAGGAGGGTATGCCTGGGGCGGCGAATCTTGGAGATTTTGGAGGGGACGTATTGGGCGGCTGAAGAGACCAGGGGATTGGGGTGTTTATCAGCCCTATCGAAGAAGCCCTTGGTGAGGCGTTTCATTACCTGTTGGATTGTTGGGATCTTAAGGTCAACATGTAGTTGGTTATTCCTAAGGTACCACGGGGCGCCCGTGGCCTTTCGGAGAAATCGGTTTTGGAGGGTCTGCATCCTATGGAGACGGTAGGGTTTAACGTGTGCGAACACAGGGCACGCGTAGGTCAGGATTGGCCGAATGCATGCGGTGTAAATGCGCAATTTGCACTTAAGTGACAACTTGCTGCGTGCATTCAGTATGGAGTGGAGCCTGCTGAGAGCGAAAGCGGCACGCGAGCGTACCGTCTTTATGTGCTCACCGAAGGTCAGGCCCCGATCGAGGATGACCCCCAAATATTTGGCTTGCTTTTCCCAAGGGATCGGCTTGTCAAACATGGTGATCGGTTTTGGAGTAGGAGGGAGGGGTCTGTTTGGCCTGGAGAAAAGTACCGCCTGGCTCTTATCGGGATTGACTTCTATTCTCCATCTCCGGAACCAATCGCCTAAGGCTCTTGCGGAGTTTTGGAGAGTGAGGGCTATACGGGTGGGGCTTCTGCCAGAGTAGTAGATGGCCGTGTCGTCAGCAAAAAGGGCTAACTGGGCTACATCACTTTTTGGGATGTCGCTAGTGTATAGCGTGAAAGCTAATGGGGATAATACCGAGCCCTGAGGGACGCCGGCGCGAATCGGGTGGGGGGTGGAAAGAGCACCTTCGGTGCGGTATCGGAAGGTGCGGTTCGACAGAAAGTCTCTGAGGATGAGCACGAGACGATCCGGCACACCGAGCTGGTACAGCTTGTATATCAGCCCGTTGTGCCAGACTTTGTCGAACGCCTTCGCAATATCGAAGAACAAGGCACCGGTCATCATGCCTCGCTGAAAACGGGCGCTGATGTGTTCGACTATACGGTGCACTTGTTGGACGCAGGAGTGTTGGGGTCTAAACCCAAACTGTTCTTTCGGAATTAGGCTCTTTGCTTCGGCGTAGTCTTTGAGACGCTTATAAATAAGCCTCTCGTAGATTTTGCCTAGGACATTGAGGAGACTGATGGGGCGGTAACTGGTCGGGGCAGCCTTGGGCTTGCCCGGTTTCGGGATGCCAATGACAGTGGCTTGTTTCCACGATTGTGGAAACATGTTATTGGACATAGCGCTATTGAAGATAGCGGTCATTAAGACTATGAGGGCAGGGGAAAGTAGTTTGAATACCTTATTGGTAATTCCATCTGAGCCAGGGGCTTTTCGGTGTTTGAGTCCCCTGATAATGCCCTCTACCTCGTCTGGAGTGACGGGGGGTAAGGGGTCATCTGGGTCCTCGACAGGAGGGAGTGAGGTTCGGCGTTCGACTTCAGCGTCCACCTTGGCGAGGTGAGCTGGGTCTACTGGCTGGGTACTGGGAGAGCATTGGTCCTCTAGGCTGTCGGCTAGGCATTCTGCCTTGTCCGCATCGTCGAATGCGATGCTCTTGTCGGGGCGAATTAGTGGGGGCATGGCGGCTTCCTCGGAGGAGCGCAGTTTCCTCTGCAGGTTCCAGAAGGCCTGATGGGTCGGTTCAAGATCATCGAGCATCTTGTCCCAGCGATCCTCACGCAGCTTCTTGACACATCTGCTTACTTTGCGTTGTAAGCGACGCATAAAAGCTTTGTTGCTATCGCAGGGAAAGGATCTGTAAGCACGAGTGGCCGCGTTCTTCTCGGTCACCAGTCCTCGCACGTCGTCCGGGAGTCTCCAGCGGAGGTGATCCTCCGCCGGAACCTCCCTTGAGCATTCGCTCAGGACAGATTGTACGTGTCCGGTGAACGAGCTGATCGCGGCCTCGGTATCGGCCACAGTCTCGATGTTATCTGGGATTTGGTCTAAGTGGGGGGACTCGGTGGATTTCAGCAGTTCGCTTACTTTCCTCCAGTCTGTGATCACTTTTGTAGGGGGGGGTTGGGTGGGGTCAGAAGGACCGTGTCTGGGGGCGAATTCCATGATCACTGGTCTATGGTCCGAATTGAGTTCGTCTAGCGTCTCTATGGAGTGTAATCGCAAGTTTACATTCTTCAGAAGCGCCACGTCAAGTACATCAGGGCTGTGGTTGGGGTTATTTGGGAAATGAGTGGGATGCATCGGAGCGATGATATCGAAATTGAGGGGGCTGCAGAGGTTGTATAGTACATTGCCTCTGGTGTTGGACAGCCGGCTGTTCCACGCGAGATGTTTCGCGTTAAGATCCCCTGCCAGAAGGACGGAGTCGCTTAGGTTGAGCAGAGATGTGAGGTCATTTCCGATGGAGGCGTTTATAGCCGCGGAATCGGTGTTGGAGTTGGGCGGCGGGAGATACGCCGAGATGATTGTTATAGGTAAATGACCTGTCATGCCCAGCCTACAGATAGAGGCTTCAATGTTGGAGAGGGAGGGTGGGTCTAGGGGGATGCAGTACAGACTGGATCTGTAGTAAATGAGGGTGCCTCCTTTGTGACAGCGAGTCCTGTCGTTGCGAACTAACCGGTAGTTAGCAATTTTTGGGTCTCGCTGATGGGGTTTGAGGAATGTCTCTTGGACTAAAAGTATGTCTAGGCGATGGTCGCGGAGGAATGTGGCGATCTCATCGCGTTGGCCATTCAGGCCTTCGGCGTTGAAAGTCCCTATTCTTAGGGATTTCGGTTTGGTCCTACACGGGGGGAGGAGCTCTGTGGCGAGTTATGGGGGAGTTTGCGGAGGGCTTGCGTAACGTCCGAGTACGCGTCGTAGATTTGGGCTAAGGCGATAAAATCGCCATTGCAGGCTATGATGTCTCTCGACATCTGGTAGCCTCGGGGTGAATGGAACACCGCGAAGGTGCTCGTGATGACCCTGAATGGGTCAAAGGGGTCAGGTGTTGGGGCGCTAGCCATAGAGGGGGGAGGGGGGGGCGAGAAGGTGAAAGGTGTGCGGGGCACATTCCCTTGTAATGGGGGGCGGGGTGTTTGTGGCACCGGGTGGTGGGGTATTGAGGGCGCAGTGCGAGTGGGGGGGCGAGGCGCTGTTGACGCAGGCGCTTTTGTTGGCCTGTGGGGAAAGGGGAAGGGGATTGGGTTTCCCATCAGGGGTGGGATGGTTTGTGGTTGAAGGGGCTTCGAGGCGAAGGTGAAGGGTTTTCCCATCAGGGGTGGGATGGTCTGCGGCTGAAGGGGTTTCAAGGCCGGGAAGTGGGCTTGATGATTTTGCCTGAACCAGGGGTTAGGGCGCTGAGAGGGGAGGGGGGTGGGGGGATTCTCAGTATAAGAGGGGCATTCCCTCTGTTGTCTGAGGTTTGCCCTGTGCGTTAATTTTGGTGCCGTTGACTTGGGGGCCTTGGGGCACCCGCGGTAATTTGCGGGATGTCCGGACTCGCCGCACAGCACGCAGCTGGGAGGCTCCGTGCAGAGGGCGCGGTCTTTCGGCCGTTCGCACTTTTCAGTGCCGTGATCGCCCAGACACTTAACGCATCTGGGTTTGCCGAAGCAATTGCGTTGGGCGTGGCCGTACAGCTGGCAACGGTGGCATTGGGCCATGTTGCCGCTTTTGTGCGGACGTTCAATGCGGATCCCCGAGAGGCCGCATATTTTCTTAATTTGATGGATAGGGTGGTGACCCTCGACCGGGTCGCAGACCACCAACACCATGTTGAAGGGGGTGGAGGTAGAGGTTGTCTCACCTCCCCTTTTTCGGTGCATTCTATGCACCTCTGCCACCGGGATGGCTTGCGACTCAAGGTCGCTGAGGATCTCTTGAGTGGAGATCTCTATCGGGACATTTTTTATGACAACCCGGGTGGGGATTGTCTCTTTGAGGGAGTGGGTGTGATACCTCACTCCTGAGTTCTGCAGGAGCTTGGACAGCTCCCTGTAGTCGCCCGAAGACGCTACCGTGACTTTGATGCCCTGCTCAACAGCACGGGCATTTGTGAAATTTATGTGGCGCTCGTTACACGCCCTGGAGACTTCCGTCCATCTTCCCTTGTCATGTATGAAAAGGGGGGGGGGACGGGCAGTTTTGGGGGCGGCTTGGGTGACCGTGGCCATGGGGCTCTGGGGGCGGCTCTGGGGAGAGTTGACTGCCGGGGTGGCTGTGGCCATGGGGCTATGTGGGCGGCTCTGGTTAGAGCCAGAGGGCACTTCCTGGGTGGAAGTGGCTGGGGTGGGGGCAGCCTGGGTGGCTGAGACTGAGGGGGTGGTGGTTGCGGCTTTTTTGGCCTTGACGGCCGCTGCTGAGGGGGCTTTCCCCTTCCTTCTCTTCCCCTTTCCGACGACTTGGTAGTCGTCTTCAGAGGACGAGGTGGTGGGGGAAGCCTCGACTTCGCCATCCGAGAACATCTCGGAGTCTAAGGGGGAGGCAGGGGATTCATCCTCTGACTGGGCAGGGGACTCATCGTTCTGGGGGGCCGGGGAGATACCCTGTGATAGGGTCTGGGAACGCAGCTGTGGATAGCTGGTGGACTGTTTGAGGGGGGCTGAGGGGTCTAGCGCATCGCTGAACACTGCCAGCGATGTTGGTAAGGTCGAGGCCTCACTTTGTAGGGAGGGGCGTATTTGGGCGAGCAGGTCGCCGTATTTGGAGTCGAGCTCCGGGTCATCGAGCATGGCTTTCACCAGCTTTGTTAGTAGAGTGACTAACGCCATTGTGGCGTTAGGTTTCTAACAGGGGGGGGGGGGGGGGGGAAGGCTTATACAAGCCGAGGCCTAGTCCCGAGGCGTCACGTGAACGTGAACACCCCGGGCAGACAGAACCCCAAAAAGCCCACCCAAAAACCAGCCGTGCGCGTTCCGAGTATTTATACAGAAGCAACGTAAGCGAGCGTGGCGGGCGGCGCGCCATCTTTAGTACAACGAGCTAACTAAAATATTTTGTTTATAATAATTTTATGTTATTTAATATTTTAAAAACCTACATAAAATTGTGACTGCATCAATTTTATGAAAACGACACACCAATCTAACGATAAGACACTACGTTAAGTATAAGTTATTATTAAATAATAAATTATGTTTTGTGTGTTATGTGGAACTTCAGAACAGTCTCACACTCATGCACTTACTTACTTACTTACTTACTGTGCATGTTGTTGATGCATGCATTTGCAAAGTTTGTTACTTAGATGTGTTCATTTTTCAATTCGTCATTATGATACAAATTTACTTAAGATAGGTAGGTACATAATAAATAACGTAGTTACCTATTTATGTGTACGTACGCCGGAGCCGTACTGTCAAAGCGGTAAGTGTGGTTGGTTGGTACGTAGGTAGGTAGGTAGGTAGGTAGGTAGGTAGGTAGGTAGGTAGGTAGGTAGGTAGGTAGGTAGGTTTAGTTATAGTAACGTTTTGACTGTGTTCAAGTTTAAAGAAACGTGAATTTATCACATGAACATATTTGTGGCCCTGAAAAGGGCCTTTTGTTTTTACTCCTGCCATCCCACGGTGTGCGTGCGTGCGCGTCCAGACGTTTTTCGTGGTTTGCTCGTAGCACGTGCATCATGCGCGTCTCGTAAACTGTACACACATGACACACATACAGCACAGGTAGGGGTGTGTACCTATGTGTGTGTATGTATGTATGCACAATACGATGACACAATTAACACGCACCACAGTCAACAAGACACACGAACAAGCGCACTGGGTTTAACACTGTACACAGACACGAGGCGGCGTTGAGACGGAGCGTCGGCGGCGGCTCTTGTTAGCCGCCTACCGACCGACCGCTCACTTGGAGCTGGTGTATTTGGTGACGGCCTTGGTGCCTTCACTGACGGCGTGCTTGGCGAGCTCGCCGGGCAGCAGGAGCCTGACGGACGTCTGCACCTCCCTGGACGTGATGGTCGATCTCTTGTTGTAGTGGGCGAGACGGGAAGCTTCGGCGGCGATACGCTCGAAGATGTCGTTCACGAACGAGTTCATGATAGACATGGCCTTGCTGGAGATACCGGTGTCGGGGTGCACCTGCTTCAACACTTTGTAGATGTAGATGGCGTAACTCTCCTTCCTCTTGTGCTTCTTCTTCTTCTTGTCGGTCTTAGAGATGTTCTTCTGGGCTTTGCCAGACTTCTTGGCGGCTTTACCACTTGTCTTGGGCGGCATTATGAAATTTGTCGAGTACACGTGCTACCGAAACGGAGTTCAGTCGCAGTATAAAACCAATCGCGCGGTTAACAGTTGTATTTATATGGGCGCTCGCGGCTCGTAGTCGCGGCAAGCGGTGAGAAATTCGACGCAGCGACGGACCAATCACAACGCTCCTGAGCCAGAGTGTAGATCGAACGCGGGGAGAGGGGATGCCCGGGAGGGAGGCGAAGGGAGCGGGGTGACGATTGTGTTCGTTCGTAATTAAAAACAAAATTCAAGAAAACAACGTACTTATTCTAGTCTAGGTTAATAATATATATATATATATATATATATATATATATATATATATATATATATAAATGACTGACTGACTGACTGACTGACTAACTTAGATACTTACCTAAAATTACTTTCATACATTAATGCATTTGAATGAGATTTAATAACATATGCTACAACAGTTTGTTGTTCTGTGTTGTTTCATTATGTAGGTACATAAACAACATTATCTATTCTATAGTGATGATGACTGTATGAAACACCATTTTAAAAGCATTTTGTACTGCTCATAATTATTACACACTGTGTGTACCTACATATAATTAAATTCATCATTCATATTATAGTTTCTAAATCACCTTCCTCCCTTACAATTATTTATTTACTTGTAGTAATTATGTAAAGCGAGTGGGCGAGGGAGGTAGGTAGGTAGGTAGGTAGGTAAGTACGTTTTTGTTTGACGACAACACCGTTAAAGAAACTGTCTTTGTTATATATTTGACGAATCATATTGTGGCCCTGAAAAGGGCCTTTTATTTTGAATGCATACGAGCGGAGAGCATCGCGCGCAACCGACATAATAGATTTATGGATATATAATAATATAGGCATAAATATTATATCGAAGTACGCGTGCGGGGCCACTCGCACGAAGCACCACGTTCAGAAACGTCGCGGCGCCACGTTTAAGCCTTCTTCTCGGTCTTCTTGGGCAGTAGCACGGCCTGGATGTTCGGCAGCACACCACCTTGAGCGATCGTCACACCGGAGAGTAGCTTGTTCAACTCCTCGTCGTTGCGGATGGCCAATTGTAGATGACGCGGGATGATCCTGGTCTTCTTGTTGTCTCTCGCGGCGTTGCCGGCCAACTCGAGGACCTCAGCAGCCAGATACTCCATCACGGCGGCCAAGTAGACGGGAGCGCCGGCACCCACGCGCTCGGCGTAGTTTCCGTTACGCAGCAGCCTGTGAATACGACCCACAGGGAACTGGAGACCAGCACGGTTGGAACGGGACTTTGCCTTTCCCTTCACCTTGCCACCTTTACCGCGACCAGACATAATTGAAGGATTTGTTTTATATAACAACTCTCACGAAAACAACGAAACACGCGTACAACAGTGCGCGCGCCGAAAGAATCTAGTTATAAATGCCAGTTTTGTTTTTTTTTTTTTTTTTTTGACGTGACCACTCGCAGTTGCAACTCTATAAGGTTGCCTTTCTGCTTAACCGGACTATCCTGTGGTGGCCAAAAATTACTTTAAGGCCCCCAGCCAGGGCTTACAAACTAAGGATATTTATTTTAAATGAGCTACACTAAGGGCACCCCCTGTGGGGTTCGGGCCTCGGCTTAGTGAGTCATTGATGGGAGGGCAGCAATGGTCAGGCTGGGTCTGATTATTATTATTTGGGGAGTTTAAAGCTACTTGCTCAGCCTCGCGGGCTGGCTTGTCGAGCAAGGGTCGGGCGGTGATATTACAGGGGCGTCGCGGGGGGCCTCGACGGCGGGGCCGGGTACGCGGTTTGTATCTGTTTTTGCGCAGTGTGCTAGTTTCCCTACAGCTTTCTTGGAGAAGGGTGATGGGGTCGTCGGGTATGAGGAGGGTATGCCTGGGGCGGCGAATCTTGGAGATTTTGGAGGGGACGTATTGGGCGGCTGAAGAGACCAGGGGATTGGGGTGTTTATCAGCCCTATCGAAGAAGCCCTTGGTGAGGCGTTTCATTACCTGTTGGATTGTTGGGATCTTAAGGTCAACATGTAGTTGGTTATTCCTAAGGTACCACGGGGCGCCCGTGGCCTTTCGGAGAAATCGGTTTTGGAGGGTCTGCATCCTATGGAGACGGTAGGGTTTAACGTGTGCGAACACAGGGCACGCGTAGGTCAGGATTGGCCGAATGCATGCGGTGTAAATGCGCAATTTGCACTTAAGTGACAACTTGCTGCGTGCATTCAGTATGGAGTGGAGCCTGCTGAGAGCGAAAGCGGCACGCGAGCGTACCGTCTTTATGTGCTCACCGAAGGTCAGGCCCCGATCGAGGATGACCCCCAAATATTTGGCTTGCTTTTCCCAAGGGATCGGCTTGTCAAACATGGTGATCGGTTTTGGAGTAGGAGGGAGGGGTCTGTTTGGCCTGGAGAAAAGTACCGCCTGGCTCTTATCGGGATTGACTTCTATTCTCCATCTCCGGAACCAATCGCCTAAGGCTCTTGCGGAGTTTTGGAGAGTGAGGGCTATACGGGTGGGGCTTCTGCCAGAGTAGTAGATGGCCGTGTCGTCAGCAAAAAGGGCTAACTGGGCTACATCACTTTTTGGGATGTCGCTAGTGTATAGCGTGAAAGCTAATGGGGATAATACCGAGCCCTGAGGGACGCCGGCGCGAATCGGGTGGGGGGTGGAAAGAGCACCTTCGGTGCGGTATCGGAAGGTGCGGTTCGACAGAAAGTCTCTGAGGATGAGCACGAGACGATCCGGCACACCGAGCTGGTACAGCTTGTATATCAGCCCGTTGTGCCAGACTTTGTCGAACGCCTTCGCAATATCGAAGAACAAGGCACCGGTCATCATGCCTCGCTGAAAACGGGCGCTGATGTGTTCGACTATACGGTGCACTTGTTGGACGCAGGAGTGTTGGGGTCTAAACCCAAACTGTTCTTTCGGAATTAGGCTCTTTGCTTCGGCGTAGTCTTTGAGACGCTTATAAATAAGCCTCTCGTAGATTTTGCCTAGGACATTGAGGAGACTGATGGGGCGGTAACTGGTCGGGGCAGCCTTGGGCTTGCCCGGTTTCGGGATGCCAATGACAGTGGCTTGTTTCCACGATTGTGGAAACATGTTATTGGACATAGCGCTATTGAAGATAGCGGTCATTAAGACTATGAGGGCAGGGGAAAGTAGTTTGAATACCTTATTGGTAATTCCATCTGAGCCAGGGGCTTTTCGGTGTTTGAGTCCCCTGATAATGCCCTCTACCTCGTCTGGAGTGACGGGGGGTAAGGGGTCATCTGGGTCCTCGACAGGAGGGAGTGAGGTTCGGCGTTCGACTTCAGCGTCCACCTTGGCGAGGTGAGCTGGGTCTACTGGCTGGGTACTGGGAGAGCATTGGTCCTCTAGGCTGTCGGCTAGGCATTCTGCCTTGTCCGCATCGTCGAATGCGATGCTCTTGTCGGGGCGAATTAGTGGGGGCATGGAGGCTTCCTCGGAGGAGCGCAGTTTCCTCTGCAGGTTCCAGAAGGCCTGATGGGTCGGTTCAAGATCATCGAGCATCTTGTCCCAGCGATCCTCGCGCAGCTTCTTGACACATCTGCTTACTTTGCGTTGTAAGCGACGCATAAAAGCTTTGTTGCTATCGCAGGGAAAGGATCTGTAAGCACGAGTGGCCGCGTTCTTCTCGGTCACCAGTCCTCGCACGTCGTCCGGGAGTCTCCAGCGGAGGTGATCCTCCGCCGGAACCTCCCTTGAGCATTCGCTCAGGACAGATTGTACGTGTCCGGTGAACGAGCTGATCGCGGCCTCGGTATCGGCCACAGTCTCGATGTTATCTGGGATTTGGTCTAAGTGGGGGGACTCGGTGGATTTCAGCAGTTCGCTTACTTTCCTCCAGTCTGTGATCACTTTTGTAGGGGGGGGTTGGGTGGGGTCAGAAGGACCGTGTCTGGGGGCGAATTCCATGATCACTGGTCTATGGTCCGAATTGAGTTCGTCTAGCGTCTCTATAGAGTGTAATCGCAAGTTTACATTCTTCAGAAGCGCCACGTCAAGTACATCAGGGCTGTGGTTGGGGTTATTTGGGAAATGAGTGGGATGCATCGGAGCGATGATATCGAAATTGAGGGGGCTGCAGAGGTTGTATAGTACATTGCCTCTGGTGTTGGACAGCCGGCTGTTCCACGCGAGATGTTTCGCGTTAAGATCCCCTGCCAGAAGGACGGAGTCGCTTAGGTTGAGCAGAGATGTGAGGTCATTTCCGATGGAGGCGTTTATAGCCGCGGAATCGGTGTTGGAGTTGGGCGGCGGGAGATACGCCGAGATGATTGTTATAGGTAAATGACCTGTCATGCCCAGCCTACAGATAGAGGCTTCAATGTTGGAGAGGGAGGGTGGGTCTAGGGGGATGCAGTACAGACTGGATCTGTAGTAAATGAGGGTGCCTCCTTTGTGACAGCGAGTCCTGTCGTTGCGAACTAACCGGTAGTTAGCAATTTTTGGGTCTCGCTGATGGGGTTTGAGGAATGTCTCTTGGACTAAAAGTATGTCTAGGCGATGGTCGCGGAGGAATGTGGCGATCTCATCGCGTTGGCCATTCAGGCCTTCGGCGTTGAAAGTCCCTATTCTTAGGGATTTCGGTTTGGTCCTACACGGGGGGAGGAGCTCTGTGGCGAGTTATGGGGGAGTTTGCGGAGGGCTTGCGTAACGTCCGAGTACGCGTCGTAGATTTGGGCTAAGGCGATAAAATCGCCATTGCAGGCTATGATGTCTCTCGACATCTGGTAGCCTCGGGGTGAATGGAACACCGCGAAGGTGCTCGTGATGACCCTGAATGGGTCAAAGGGGTCAGGTGTTGGGGCGCTAGCCATAGAGGGGGGAGGGGGGGGCGAGAAGGTGAAAGGTGTGCGGGGCACATTCCCTTGTAATGGGGGGCGGGGTGTTTGTGGCACCGGGTGGTGGGGTATTGAGGGCGCAGTGCGAGTGGGGGGGCGAGGCGCTGTTGACGCAGGCGCTTTTGTTGGCCTGTGGGGAAAGGGGAAGGGGATTGGGTTTCCCATCAGGGGTGGGATGGTTTGTGGTTGAAGGGGCTTCGAGGCGAAGGTGAAGGGTTTTCCCATCAGGGGTGGGATGGTCTGCGGCTGAAGGGGTTTCAAGGCCGGGAAGTGGGCTTGATGATTTTGCCTGAACCAGGGGTTAGGGCGCTGAGAGGGGAGGGGGGTGGGGGGATTCTCAGTATAAGAGGGGCATTCCCTCTGTTGTCTGAGGTTTGCCCTGTGCGTTAATTTTGGTGCCGTTGACTTGGGGGCCTTGGGGCACCCGCGGTAATTTGCGGGATGTCCGGACTCGCCGCACAGCACGCAGCTGGGAGGCTCCGTGCAGAGGGTGCGGTCTTTCGGCCGTTCGCACTTTTCAGTGCCGTGATCGCCCAGACACTTAACGCATCTGGGTTTGCCGAAGCAATTGCGTTGGGCGTGGCCGTACAGCTGGCAACGGTGGCATTGGGCCATGTTGCCGCTTTTGTGCGGACGTTCAATGCGGATCCCCGAGAGGCCGCATATTTTCTTAATTTGATGGATAGGGTGGTGACCCTCGACCGGGTCGCAGACCACCAACACCATGTTGAAGGGGGTGGAGGTAGAGGTTGTCTCACCTCCCCTTTTTCGGTGCATTCTATGCACCTCTGCCACCGGGATGGCTTGCGACTCAAGGTCGCTGAGGATCTCTTGAGTGGAGATCTCTATCGGGACATTTTTTATGACAACCCGGGTGGGGATTGTCTCTTTGAGGGAGTGGGTGTGATACCTCACTCCTGAGTTCTGCAGGAGCTTGGACAGCTCCCTGTAGTCGCCCGAAGACGCTACCGTGACTTTGATGCCCTGCTCAACAGCACGGGCATTTGTGAAATTTATGTGGCGCTCGTTACACGCCCTGGAGACTTCCGTCCATCTTCCCTTGTCATGTATGAAAAGGGGGGGGGGACGGGCAGTTTTGGGGGCGGCTTGGGTGACCGTGGCCATGGGGCTCTGGGGGCGGCTCTGGGGAGAGTTGACTGCCGGGGTGGCTGTGGCCATGGGGCTATGTGGGCGGCTCTGGTTAGAGCCAGAGGGCACTTCCTGGGTGGAAGTGGCTGGGGTGGGGGCAGCCTGGGTGGCTGAGACTGAGGGGGTGGTGGTTGCGGCTTTTTTGGCCTTGACGGCCGCTGCTGAGGGGGCTTTCCCCTTCCTTCTCTTCCCCTTTCCGACGACTTGGTAGTCGTCTTCAGAGGACGAGGTGGTGGGGGAAGCCTCGACTTCGCCATCCGAGAACATCTCGGAGTCTAAGGGGGAGGCAGGGGATTCATCCTCTGACTGGGCAGGGGACTCATCGTTCTGGGGGGCCGGGGAGATACCCTGTGATAGGGTCTGGGAACGCAGCTGTGGATAGCTGGTGGACTGTTTGAGGGGGGCTGAGGGGTCTAGCGCATCGCTGAACACTGCCAGCGATGTTGGTAAGGTCGAGGCCTCACTTTGTAGGGAGGGGCGTATTTGGGCGAGCAGGTCACCGTATTTGGAGTCGAGCTCCGGGTCATCGAGCATGGCTTTCACCAGCTTTGTTAGTAGAGTGACTAACGCCATTGTGGCGTTAGGTTTCTAACAGGGGGGGGGGGGGGGGGGGAAGGCTTATACAAGCCGAGGCCTAGTCCCGAGGCGTCACGTGAACGTGAACACCCCGGGCAGACAGAACCCCAAAAAGCCCACCCGTGTGTTTTTCCTATTGTCCACTGACGAGAAGAAAAACACAAACAAACTCGTCAGCTACAATTCTGTCTGAGTGGCCAGAAGGGCCGGTCGAAACCTACTTCTATCTCCCCGGGTGGGACAACCCGGGGATGTGTTCGCTCCCTGTCGGTGTCACAGGGAGGTGTGTGCTAGGGTGTGCCCTAAGCTTGAATACCTACCGCCAATCTCAATGTGCGGTAGGGCCCTATGGGTCTTGCGACCGATCCGGGCCGCTGGGGTAGACACACCCAGACGTCCCGGGTGCAGCTGTGGACAAGCGGGGGTTAGGTGCGTTCCAGACTGCGACTAGGAGCCACCCCCAAGGCCGCAGTCGGTGCCCTTCCGCCGGGATGCTTACCCCTGAAGGGGGTCAGCGGGTGTGGCGGGTCACCACCCACTTGGGTTCGTTGACACCGTTAGGTTTCCCCCAAGTACCAACGAAAACGGTTGGATTTAGTGCTCCTAAGGAGCCAAAAATGACGCGGAACGCGAGCGCAGGAGATCGACTACGAGTGCTGGCACTCGTAGCCGACTTGCTACGCCGTAGTCCTCGTAGCAGCACTTAGCCTGTGCGCGAGCACAAACCGTAGCAGTGCTACGAGGTGGGCGGGGCCGGCGGCCTACGGCGGCGCGGCGTAGTCGCGTGTGCTACGTCGTAGCGCAGCGGCGAGACCGAGACGGGGGGCGCGCGGGGCGCGGGAGCTAGCGAGCGGTACGGGGCCGAGAACACGTGTGTGCGCTACGGCAGCCGGCAATCTGTGATCTGCCAGTTTTGCCCGAAGTCGCTCAATTTATATGCGCACCGCGTAGCTGTGTCAGTGGGAGGGGTACACAGAAAACGAAACTTATTCACAAAACGCGCAAGCGCGCGCTCGCGTTCTTCACGAGTACACACACTGACTGCACACTGGGGTGGGTAGAGAATTAGCAGAATTTTTTATTTTTTTGTTTTTGAATATTCAAACTTATTTCGTACTAGCTAGAGTAACCTAAACCATTAATATTACATTAATTTCCTTGTTTTCCCTAGGAATCCTTTTCCATAGTTTGACTGTAAGCTAAGCTTCCTCAACTCAATGAAAAATGTGCGAATGGAGATGGGAAATTGTATTCACGTATGCGAGAGCTTTAGGTAGGTACAAGTAAGTAAGTAAGTAAGTAAGTAAGTAAGTAAGTAAGTAAGTAAGTAAGTAAGTAAGTAAGTAGGTAAGTAAGTAAGTAAGTAAGTAAGTAAGTAAGTAAGTAAGTAAGTAAGTAAGTAAGTAAGTAAGTAAGTAAGTAAGTAAGTAAGTAAGTAAGTAAGTAAGTAAGTAAGTAAGTAAGTAAGTAAGTAAGTAAGTAAGTAAGTAAGTAAGTAAGTAAGTAAGTAAGTAAGTATGTATGTATGTATGTATGTATGTATGTTTGTATGTATGTATGTATGTATGTTTTATGTATATCTTTCTATTTCCTACGTACCTAGATTATTTTGCGAGTTATTTCGTGTATGTATAGGTATACCCCTACGTGCCTATGTTATTATTAATTTACCAACGTTTTGACTCGTCTGTGTTACAGAAACGAATATTGCTCATATTCATGATAGTATTGTTAGCCCTGAAAAGGGCTTTTTGGTGTGGTGAGCGCATGCACGCGCGCTAAGCATCTCGGTGCCGCCGCCGTCCGTGGTTTCTTCAGTCGCTTGTTGCAGAGTTCTGATGAATCGTTGGTTGGTCGGTCGGTCGGTCGGACGGACGAGCTCGAGACACGTCGAGCGCGTTTCGCACCCTCCTTCCCGAGGACGATAGACGCGTACGTACTGCGTGCGCGCGGTTGGACGATGATGAAAACAAACGCACAAAGCACGCGCGCGCCTCTCTCTACTACAGTGATAAACACACACGCAGTAGGTAAGACGCGCACGCACATTTGTCACTATCACTGATCAGCTGCTGCTGTCGTTGTTGTTGTTGTTGTTGTTTCACTAGTAGTTGTAGTAGCGTGTATTTATGGTGGTCTGGTCAGCCGACTCTGCGCTGCGCTGCGCTGTCGTCGTCGTCGTCGTCGCCGTCGCCGGTGTAACGCGAATGCGACCGTGGCTTACTTCTTAGCGGCGGACGCTTTCTTGGCTGCCGGCTTTGACTTGGGTGTAGCCGCGGCCTTCTTCGGTTTAGGCGCTTTAGGTTTTTTGGTTGGCGGCTTCGCTGTCTTCTTAGCTTTGGGAGCGGCACCTCCCTTGGCCTTAGCGGGGGCGGCGGCCTTCTTGGGTGTAGGCTTCTTCTTAGCGGCGGCGGCCTTCTTGTCCTTGGCGGCGGCGGCGGCGGCGGCCGATGCTTTGGACTTTGAAGGCGAGCCGGAGGCGGCAGAGGCGGCCGCGGCGGCGGCTGCTGCCTTCTTGGTCTTGGCGCCGGCCGCAGAGGCGGTCGCCTTCTTGGCCTTCGCGGCTGCGGCGGCGGCGGCGGCGGGCGCCTTGCCGGCGGCCTTGCCAGCTGCGCCGGCGGGTTTCTTGGCCGCGGCCGATTTCGACTCGAGCTTGAAGGAACCGGAGGCACCCTTGCCCTTGGTCTGGATCAGTGCGCCAGATTCGACGGCGCTCTTCAGGTATTTCCTAATGAACGGAGCCAATTTCTCCGCGTCGACCTTGTACTGCGCGGCGATGTACTTCTTGATCGCCTGCAGGGAAGATCCGCTGCGCTCTTTCATCTCCTTGATGGCGCTGGTGACCATCTCAGATGTTTTGGGATGGGTAGGCTTCGCCTTCGGTTTCTTCGCGGCACCGGCGCCGCCGGCCTGTCTCGCCTGCTTCTTCGCTGGTGTAGCGGGCGCGGGAGCCTCTGTAGCAACTGCGGTGTCTGCCATTTTATTTATTATTAGCACACTGTTAATAAACTGAATGAAATAGTAATAATATAAGAGAGAGAGAGACTTAGATGTCGCCACTTATAGGTTTCACGAGTTTCGTACACGTGCGCCTAAGCACGACGAAACTTTACCGTAACGAGCGCCGTGATGTCGCGGGACGTTTTCTCGTATGAACGCTTGAAAGTTTTCACTAACACGTATCTAATAAAATAAACAAAAAGAATGGTTAACGGCCCTTAGTGCGACGTAGTGTTGCAGTTTCGGATAGGTCATGAAGCTGACGATGCGGGTGTGCGAATTCGGGGAGCGTGAGGTGGTCGTTCAGCCGGTGGCGGTGTTTTATTTTGAAGACTGCGTACGAAGCGTAGGTCGGGTCGTGTTCAAAACGTTATTTTCTCTATAAAAGTGATAGTTGGTGCCGATAAACGTCGACGCGTCAACTAGGAGGATATCGAGCTTGTGTGGTAACAGGACTCCGTCGATATCACACAGTCTCGCGAAGGTATTATCGACCTAAAAGTGAAGCGTCGTAAAACACCGCGAGCCGCCGAACCGCTAAGGACGGACGACTCCGTCCAGGACGTGCAACCTAAATAATATAGTGATAATATATTAAAAGACGAGAGTGTTGACAGTGTACAGCTAGCTAGATTGGTACAATCGCATCAGAAAGCGTATTAAACAATGTACCTACCTACACGTAATTAATAGACCTCGTACTCGGGCGCGGGCGCGGGCGCGCCTGCTGTACCCCGTCGTCCGTCCGTGCGCGGCTCTATACTCTCAGTTCAGTTCACACAGCAAGAGTCTTGTAAGTAAGTAAGTAAGTAAGTAAGTAAGTAGGCCGCCTGTGATACAGCTACGTAGATAGTAGGTATTTGATAATGAAATGATACGCGAAATAATATATAACAAACAAACCTCATTAGATGCGAGAGCGAAGTTGCAATGATAATCAAACGAATAGGTAGGTAGATGTTCTACACAACAAACATCAAACGTAAGTAGGTAAGTATTGAATATTATGGTCTAATCTTTATTTGTCAAATCCAGTATATACACACCTCAGTGGGGCGGCGGCGATGGGCTTTTTACGCGTAGAACAAACGTCAACTTAGCGCGTGTAGTATGTACCTAGTTACGTACATAAGCAAGGGCATTGGAGGTAAACTCCCTAACAAACTGTATGTATGTATGTCCGATGGTGGTACATCTGAGTAGTAAGTAAGTAAGTAGGTAGGTAGGTAGGTAGGTAGGTAGGTGGTTGGTTGGTACGTTTTTCAGACAATTCCAGTAAAGAAACATATTTAATAGTATCGAATCATATGCGGCCCTGAAAAGGGCCTTTTTTTTTTTTAAGTGCGCGTCTATATACGCATGGTCGAACTGTATGA
Organism: Gortyna flavago; assembly: GCA_963669345.1. Lineage (NCBI taxonomy): Eukaryota > Metazoa > Arthropoda > Insecta > Lepidoptera > Noctuidae > Gortyna > Gortyna flavago. Next base: position 3,309,165 of record OY770155.1, on the reverse strand, counting down.
TTATGTTCACAACAAACACAACACACACACGTCCACCACACGGTATGCAGAGCTGGTTGCGCAGGCAACACGTACACGCGGGGAATGCAGCAGGTGTTTAACCGCCGAAACCGTACAGGGTGCGACCCTGGCGCTTCAGAGCGTAGACGACGTCCATGGCGGTGACGGTCTTCCTCTTGGCGTGCTCGGTGTAAGTGACAGCGTCGCGAATGACGTTCTCTAGGAACACTTTAAGCACACCGCGAGTCTCTTCGTAGATCAAACCGGAGATACGTTTCACGCCGCCTCTGCGAGCCAGACGACGGATGGCGGGCTTCGTGATACCTTGGATGTTATCACGAAGTACCTTCCTGTGACGCTTGGCTCCTCCTTTTCCCAGACCCTTTCCTCCCTTACCGCGACCGGTCATCTTCTTTAAAGTGGGGTTTCAAAAATCACTATGATAATATAATTAATAATAACAGCACGGGTGCGCGCACACGAACGACGCGAGCGAGCGACTGGTGAAGAGTAATTTTTTAACAGCTTTTTTTTTTTTTTTTTTTTAACTATGGCATCTCGCAGTTCATCCTTTATGAGGATGGCTACTGCTTAACCGGACTTTCCTGTGGATGCCTCGAATTAAGGCCTCCAGCCAGGGCAAACAATAACTTAAAAACTAAGCGACAGCGCTAAGGGTAACCCCCTGCGGGGTTCGGACCTCGGCTCAGGGCGTCGCTGGAAGAGGACAGCAAGGGACAGGCTGGATCGGTATTATTATTGGTGTTTAGGGGCGAATTTAAAACTACAGGCTCAGCTGCGCGGGCTGGCTCGAGCAAGGGTCGGGGCGGGCACGGTGATGGTGCGGGACGTCGCGACGGGCCTCGGCGGCGAGGACGGAAGGACGGATGTCTGAGCTTGTGATTGTGTTGTCGTCTGAGAGTACTAGTGGCCTTACTGCTCTCCTGGAGGAGGGTAGTGGCGTCGTCGGGGACAGTGAGGGTATGCCTTGGTCGGCGAATCCTACTTATGCGGGAGGGAGTGTATCGGGAGGCCGCCGCAATCAGGGGATTGGGGTGCTTTATGGCAGAGTCAAAGAAGCGCTTGGAAAGGCGTTTCATGAACTGCTGGATGGTGGGGAGTCTGAGATCTAGATGCAGATTCACATTTCGGACATAGAAGGGGGCTCCCGTGACCTTTCGGAGGAAACGGTTCTGGAGGGTTTGCATTTTATGCAAAAATCGCGGCTTGGCGTGTGCGAAGACTACGCAAGCATAGGTCATGATGGGACGGATGACCGCGGTGTAGAGGCGCAATTTGCACTTGAGTGACAATTTGCTGCGGGCAGTTATCATAGAGTGGAGCCTACCGAGAGCGAAAGAGGCGCGCGAACGCGCCGTCTTTATGTGCTCGTTGAAGGTGAGGTTGTGGTCTAGGATGACACCTAAGTATTTGGCTCGCTTTCCCCAGGGGATCGGCTTGCCGTACATAGAGATCGGGCGCGGGAGGGGGGGGGGTCGTTTGCGCGGTCTCGAGAAGATGACCGCCTGACTCTTATCGGGGTTGACCTCGATTCTCCATTTCCGGAACCAATCGCTCAAGGCGCTTGCGGAGGTTTGGAGGTTTCGAGCTATGGATGACTGGTTGGCACCCGAACAGTATATGGCAGTGTCGTCGGCGAAGAGCGCCAACTGTGCCTTTTTACTGTTCGGGATGTCACTAGTGAACAGGGTGAAAATGAGGGGAGACAGAACGGAACCCTGGGGGACTCCGGCGCGGATGGGGTGAGGGGGAGAGAGAGCGCCCTCGATACGGTAGCGGAAAGTGCGGTCCGACAGAAAATCTCGTAAGATGAGCACGAGACGGTCTGGCACACCTAGCAGGTACAGCTTATATAATAAGCCATTGTGCCAGACCTTGTCGAACGCCTTCGCTATATCGAAGAACAGGACGCCTGTCGAAGCACCTCGCTGAAAAGCAGCGCTAATGTGCTCGACTATGCGGTGGAGCTGGTGGATGCACGAATGCTTCGTGCGAAAACCGAACTGTTCGGGGGGGATGAGGCTCTTTGCTTCGGCATAGTCTTTGAGGCGCTTATAAATAAGCCTCTCGTAAACTTTGCCGAAAACATTGAGCAGACTGATGGGGCGGTAGCTGGAGGGTTCAGACTTGGGCTTGCCTGGCTTAGGGATGCCTATGACTGTGGCTTCTTTCCACATTTGGGGGAAGATGTTGTTGCTCAGGGCGCCATTGAAGATGGCGGTCATGAGCAGTATGAGGGGGGCGGGGAGGAGTTTGTACACCCTATTGGTGATACCGTCCGAACCGGGGGCTTTGCGGGTTGCGAGCCCTTTTATGATGTCTTGCACTTCGTCGGGAGTGACGGGAGGCAGAGGATCATCAGGGTCTTCGACTGGCGGGAGGGAGGCTCTCCGTTCGACTTCAGCGTTCACCTCGTCGAGGTGCGCTCTGTCTACTGGTTGAGAGCTGGGAGTGCATTGAGCCTCTAGGCTGTCGGCTAGGCATTCGGCCTTTTCGAGGTTTTCGAAAGCGACCGTTTTGTCGGGGCGTGTGAGGGGAGGAACTGTGGCCTCTTCAGAGGAGCGGAGCTTCCTCTGGAGTTGCCAGAAGGCGTGGTGGGTGGGCTCGAGTTCGCCGATCAACTTATCCCATCCCTCGGAGCGCCACTCCCCTATGCGTTTCTTTACAGCACGCTGTAAATGGCGCATGTGGGATTTGTTCGCGTCGCAGGGAAAAGAGTCGTAGGCACGAATGGCAGCGTTCTTCTCGGTCACCAGTTCACGTACGTCATCGGGCAGTTTCCAGCGATGGTCTTCCATCACTGGAACTTCCCGTGAGCAATCCGTCAGTACGGATTGAACGTGCTCTGTGAACGAGTCGATCGCCCCAGTCGTGTCTGCGACTGAGATAATTTGCTCGGGGATGGAGTCTAGGTGGGGAGACGTGGTGGATTTCAGTCTTTCGCTTACTTTCCTCCAGTCGGTGACTGTTTTGGTCGGGGGGGGCTGGTTGGGGTCGTGCGGGGGGCCCGAATAGGGGGCCAGGTGCAAGATGACCGGGCGGTGGTCAGAGTTAAGCTCTTGTACCGTCTCGATAGACTGCAAACGGAGGTTTACATTCTTGAGAAGCGCTACATCGAGAACGTCAGGAAGTTGGGCGGGGTCGCCCGGGAAATGAGTGGGATACATCGGAGCGATGATATCGAAATTGAGGGAGTCGCCTAGTTTGAACACGATCCTACCTCTGGTAGAGGTCGTGCTGCTATTCCAAGCGGGATGTTTGGCATTGAGATCCCCCGCCATGATGACGGAGTCACTCATACCGAAGAGGGTAGTGAAATCGGTAGTGAGAGAGATGGGATCCTCCGCACCATTGGTGGGCGGGATATAGGCGGAGATGATGGTGATTGCGGGGTGACCGGTCATGCCGAGCCGACAGATAGAGATCTCTAGCTGAGAGATAAGGGCGGGCGGGTTTTTTTAACAGCCCGATTCGTCATATATTTATACCGTACGCGGAGCTCAGCGGGTGGGTGAACAGAAACGGGTGGTGCGCGGGGCGAGGCGAGCCGACGCTCGTCGCTGGTTGGTCGGTTGGAGGATGTCTCTCACTCAGTTGTTTCGTAAAACAGAACTTATGTTCTTAGGTTATCCAAACAAAATTTTTAGTTCCACTATTAACCTTTAATCGCGTTATTACTCTGGTATTTTGTCGTAAGTACTTATACGACTCTGGCGAAATGGACACGAATATATTTATTTTGTCGGATTAATCCGGCGTAAGCGGTTAAAAGGCTAAGTACCCAAGTAGTGTACTCCAAAAAAAAAAAAAAATATACCGCCGTAACAACTCTATGTAAAGTATACTCGATAGTTAGGTAAATCAAATGCATAATTATTATGTATAGACTATTCCCTTCATAATAAAATTATTATTCTGATATATAAATAATGTACTTACTTAAGCAAGCAAGCAAGCAAGCAAGCAAGCAAGCAAGCACGTACGTACTGTGTGTCCCTAGTACACCAAAGTATGTTTTGAAGTAGGTATGTAAGTAAGTAATAAAAAAAAAAAAATAATAATAATAATAATAATAATAATTGGTAGGTTTTTGTTGCTTATGTAGTAACGTTTTTTGTGACGTCTGTTATAAAGAAACATTTAATAATCTGATACATATGTGGCCCTGAAAAGGGCCTTTTATGTTAACGCACAGCCACAGCCACAGAAACGGTGCACTGCCCGAAGGCAGTGTCAACGTGTCGTAGGGCGATGTGTGTATTGTGTGACGTCAGCAGTTTAAGCGCGTTCGCCTCTGATCCTGCGCGCCAACTGGATGTCCTTGGGCATGATGGTGACGCGCTTCGCGTGAATCGCGCACAAGTTGGTGTCTTCGAAGAGACCGACGAGGTAAGCTTCGCTAGCCTCCTGCAGCGCCATAACAGCGGAGCTCTGGAAACGGAGATCGGTCTTGAAGTCCTGTGCGATCTCACGCACGAGACGCTGGAACGGAAGCTTGCGGATCAGAAGTTCGGTACTCTTCTGGTAGCGACGAATCTCACGGAGGGCCACAGTGCCGGGCCTGTAGCGATGGGGTTTCTTAACGCCGCCGGTGGCCGGTGCGCTCTTGCGCGCAGCCTTGGTGGCGAGCTGTTTCCTCGGGGCCTTACCACCGGTGGATTTACGAGCGGTCTGCTTAGTACGCGCCATTGTAAACACGGAACGAGATGGAAATAATAAAAATCAACTGAAAATACTATAGATACACGCAACGGACGCACGCGGACCTATACACTTCGAACGTACGAGAGAGAATAAAAACCAGCCGTGCGCGTTCCGAGTATTTATACAGAAGCAACGTAAGCGAGCGTGGCGGGCGGCGCGCCATCTTTAGTACAACGAGCTAACTAAAATATTTTGTTTATAATAATTTTATGTTATTTAATATTTTAAAAACCTACATAAAATTGTGACTGCATCAATTTTATGAAAACGACACACCAATCTAACGATAAGACACTACGTTAAGTATAAGTTATTATTAAATAATAAATTATGTTTTGTGTGTTATGTGGAACTTCAGAACAGTCTCACACTCATGCACTTACTTACTTACTTACTTACTGTGCATGTTGTTGATGCATGCATTTGCAAAGTTTGTTACTTAGATGTGTTCATTTTTCAATTCGTCATTATGATACAAATTTACTTAAGATAGGTAGGTACATAATAAATAACGTAGTTACCTATTTATGTGTACGTACGCCGGAGCCGTACTGTCAAAGCGGTAAGTGTGGTTGGTTGGTACGTAGGTAGGTAGGTAGGTAGGTAGGTAGGTAGGTAGGTAGGTAGGTAGGTAGGTAGGTAGGTAGGTTTAGTTATAGTAACGTTTTGACTGTGTTCAAGTTTAAAGAAACGTGAATTTATCACATGAACATATTTGTGGCCCTGAAAAGGGCCTTTTGTTTTTACTCCTGCCATCCCACGGTGTGCGTGCGTGCGCGTCCAGACGTTTTTCGTGGTTTGCTCGTAGCACGTGCATCATGCGCGTCTCGTAAACTGTACACACATGACACACATACAGCACAGGTAGGGGTGTGTACCTATGTGTGTGTATGTATGTATGCACAATACGATGACACAATTAACACGCACCACAGTCAACAAGACACACGAACAAGCGCACTGGGTTTAACACTGTACACAGACACGAGGCGGCGTTGAGACGGAGCGTCGGCGGCGGCTCTTGTTAGCCGCCTACCGACCGACCGCTCACTTGGAGCTGGTGTATTTGGTGACGGCCTTGGTGCCTTCACTGACGGCGTGCTTGGCGAGCTCGCCGGGCAGCAGGAGCCTGACGGACGTCTGCACCTCCCTGGACGTGATGGTCGATCTCTTGTTGTAGTGGGCGAGACGGGAAGCTTCGGCGGCGATACGCTCGAAGATGTCGTTCACGAACGAGTTCATGATAGACATGGCCTTGCTGGAGATACCGGTGTCGGGGTGCACCTGCTTCAACACTTTGTAGATGTAGATGGCGTAACTCTCCTTCCTCTTGTGCTTCTTCTTCTTCTTGTCGGTCTTAGAGATGTTCTTCTGGGCTTTGCCAGACTTCTTGGCGGCTTTACCACTTGTCTTGGGCGGCATTATGAAATTTGTCGAGTACACGTGCTACCGAAACGGAGTTCAGTCGCAGTATAAAACCAATCGCGCGGTTAACAGTTGTATTTATATGGGCGCTCGCGGCTCGTAGTCGCGGCAAGCGGTGAGAAATTCGACGCAGCGACGGACCAATCACAACGCTCCTGAGCCAGAGTGTAGATCGAACGCGGGGAGAGGGGATGCCCGGGAGGGAGGCGAAGGGAGCGGGGTGACGATTGTGTTCGTTCGTAATTAAAAACAAAATTCAAGAAAACAACGTACTTATTCTAGTCTAGGTTAATAATATATATATATATATATATATATATATATATATATATATATATATATAAATGACTGACTGACTGACTGACTGACTAACTTAGATACTTACCTAAAATTACTTTCATACATTAATGCATTTGAATGAGATTTAATAACATATGCTACAACAGTTTGTTGTTCTGTGTTGTTTCATTATGTAGGTACATAAACAACATTATCTATTCTATAGTGATGATGACTGTATGAAACACCATTTTAAAAGCATTTTGTACTGCTCATAATTATTACACACTGTGTGTACCTACATATAATTAAATTCATCATTCATATTATAGTTTCTAAATCACCTTCCTCCCTTACAATTATTTATTTACTTGTAGTAATTATGTAAAGCGAGTGGGCGAGGGAGGTAGGTAGGTAGGTAGGTAGGTAAGTACGTTTTTGTTTGACGACAACACCGTTAAAGAAACTGTCTTTGTTATATATTTGACGAATCATATTGTGGCCCTGAAAAGGGCCTTTTATTTTGAATGCATACGAGCGGAGAGCATCGCGCGCAACCGACATAATAGATTTATGGATATATAATAATATAGGCATAAATATTATATCGAAGTACGCGTGCGGGGCCACTCGCACGAAGCACCACGTTCAGAAACGTCGCGGCGCCACGTTTAAGCCTTCTTCTCGGTCTTCTTGGGCAGTAGCACGGCCTGGATGTTCGGCAGCACACCACCTTGAGCGATCGTCACACCGGAGAGTAGCTTGTTCAACTCCTCGTCGTTGCGGATGGCCAATTGTAGATGACGCGGGATGATCCTGGTCTTCTTGTTGTCTCTCGCGGCGTTGCCGGCCAACTCGAGGACCTCAGCAGCCAGATACTCCATCACGGCGGCCAAGTAGACGGGAGCGCCGGCACCCACGCGCTCGGCGTAGTTTCCGTTACGCAGCAGCCTGTGAATACGACCCACAGGGAACTGGAGACCAGCACGGTTGGAACGGGACTTTGCCTTTCCCTTCACCTTGCCACCTTTACCGCGACCAGACATAATTGAAGGATTTGTTTTATATAACAACTCTCACGAAAACAACGAAACACGCGTACAACAGTGCGCGCGCCGAAAGAATCTAGTTATAAATGCCAGTTTTGCCCGAAGTCGCTCAATTTATATGCGCACCGCGTAGCTGTGTCAGTGGGAGGGGTACACAGAAAACGAAACTTATTCACAAAACGCGCAAGCGCGCGCTCGCGTTCTTCACGAGTACACACACTGACTGCACACTGGGGTGGGTAGAGAATTAGCAGAATTTTTTATTTTTTTGTTTTTGAATATTCAAACTTATTTCGTACTAGCTAGAGTAACCTAAACCATTAATATTACATTAATTTCCTTGTTTTCCCTAGGAATCCTTTTCCATAGTTTGACTGTAAGCTAAGCTTCCTCAACTCAATGAAAAATGTGCGAATGGAGATGGGAAATTGTATTCACGTATGCGAGAGCTTTAGGTAGGTACAAGTAAGTAAGTAAGTAAGTAAGTAAGTAAGTAAGTAAGTAAGTAAGTAAGTAAGTAAGTAAGTAAGTAAGTAGGTAAGTAAGTAAGTAAGTAAGTAAGTAAGTAAGTAAGTAAGTAAGTAAGTAAGTAAGTAAGTAAGTAAGTAAGTAAGTAAGTAAGTAAGTAAGTAAGTAAGTAAGTAAGTAAGTAAGTAAGTAAGTAAGTAAGTAAGTAAGTAAGTAAGTAAGTAAGTAAGTAAGTAAGTATGTATGTATGTATGTATGTATGTATGTTTGTATGTATGTATGTATGTATGTTTTATGTATATCTTTCTATTTCCTACGTACCTAGATTATTTTGCGAGTTATTTCGTGTATGTATAGGTATACCCCTACGTGCCTATGTTATTATTAATTTACCAACGTTTTGACTCGTCTGTGTTACAGAAACGAATATTGCTCATATTCATGATAGTATTGTTAGCCCTGAAAAGGGCTTTTTGGTGTGGTGAGCGCATGCACGCGCGCTAAGCATCTCGGTGCCGCCGCCGTCCGTGGTTTCTTCAGTCGCTTGTTGCAGAGTTCTGATGAATCGTTGGTTGGTCGGTCGGTCGGTCGGACGGACGAGCTCGAGACACGTCGAGCGCGTTTCGCACCCTCCTTCCCGAGGACGATAGACGCGTACGTACTGCGTGCGCGCGGTTGGACGATGATGAAAACAAACGCACAAAGCACGCGCGCGCCTCTCTCTACTACAGTGATAAACACACACGCAGTAGGTAAGACGCGCACGCACATTTGTCACTATCACTGATCAGCTGCTGCTGTCGTTGTTGTTGTTGTTGTTGTTTCACTAGTAGTTGTAGTAGCGTGTATTTATGGTGGTCTGGTCAGCCGACTCTGCGCTGCGCTGCGCTGTCGTCGTCGTCGTCGTCGCCGTCGCCGGTGTAACGCGAATGCGACCGTGGCTTACTTCTTAGCGGCGGACGCTTTCTTGGCTGCCGGCTTTGACTTGGGTGTAGCCGCGGCCTTCTTCGGTTTAGGCGCTTTAGGTTTTTTGGTTGGCGGCTTCGCTGTCTTCTTAGCTTTGGGAGCGGCACCTCCCTTGGCCTTAGCGGGGGCGGCGGCCTTCTTGGGTGTAGGCTTCTTCTTAGCGGCGGCGGCCTTCTTGTCCTTGGCGGCGGCGGCGGCGGCGGCCGATGCTTTGGACTTTGAAGGCGAGCCGGAGGCGGCAGAGGCGGCCGCGGCGGCGGCTGCTGCCTTCTTGGTCTTGGCGCCGGCCGCAGAGGCGGTCGCCTTCTTGGCCTTCGCGGCTGCGGCGGCGGCGGCGGCGGGCGCCTTGCCGGCGGCCTTGCCAGCTGCGCCGGCGGGTTTCTTGGCCGCGGCCGATTTCGACTCGAGCTTGAAGGAACCGGAGGCACCCTTGCCCTTGGTCTGGATCAGTGCGCCAGATTCGACGGCGCTCTTCAGGTATTTCCTAATGAACGGAGCCAATTTCTCCGCGTCGACCTTGTACTGCGCGGCGATGTACTTCTTGATCGCCTGCAGGGAAGATCCGCTGCGCTCTTTCATCTCCTTGATGGCGCTGGTGACCATCTCAGATGTTTTGGGATGGGTAGGCTTCGCCTTCGGTTTCTTCGCGGCACCGGCGCCGCCGGCCTGTCTCGCCTGCTTCTTCGCTGGTGTAGCGGGCGCGGGAGCCTCTGTAGCAACTGCGGTGTCTGCCATTTTATTTATTATTAGCACACTGTTAATAAACTGAATGAAATAGTAATAATATAAGAGAGAGAGAGACTTAGATGTCGCCACTTATAGGTTTCACGAGTTTCGTACACGTGCGCCTAAGCACGACGAAACTTTACCGTAACGAGCGCCGTGATGTCGCGGGACGTTTTCTCGTATGAACGCTTGAAAGTTTTCACTAACACGTATCTAATAAAATAAACAAAAAGAATGGTTAACGGCCCTTAGTGCGACGTAGTGTTGCAGTTTCGGATAGGTCATGAAGCTGACGATGCGGGTGTGCGAATTCGGGGAGCGTGAGGTGGTCGTTCAGCCGGTGGCGGTGTTTTATTTTGAAGACTGCGTACGAAGCGTAGGTCGGGTCGTGTTCAAAACGTTATTTTCTCTATAAAAGTGATAGTTGGTGCCGATAAACGTCGACGCGTCAACTAGGAGGATATCGAGCTTGTGTGGTAACAGGACTCCGTCGATATCACACAGTCTCGCGAAGGTATTATCGACCTAAAAGTGAAGCGTCGTAAAACACCGCGAGCCGCCGAACCGCTAAGGACGGACGACTCCGTCCAGGACGTGCAACCTAAATAATATAGTGATAATATATTAAAAGACGAGAGTGTTGACAGTGTACAGCTAGCTAGATTGGTACAATCGCATCAGAAAGCGTATTAAACAATGTACCTACCTACACGTAATTAATAGACCTCGTACTCGGGCGCGGGCGCGGGCGCGCCTGCTGTACCCCGTCGTCCGTCCGTGCGCGGCTCTATACTCTCAGTTCAGTTCACACAGCAAGAGTCTTGTAAGTAAGTAAGTAAGTAAGTAAGTAAGTAGGCCGCCTGTGATACAGCTACGTAGATAGTAGGTATTTGATAATGAAATGATACGCGAAATAATATATAACAAACAAACCTCATTAGATGCGAGAGCGAAGTTGCAATGATAATCAAACGAATAGGTAGGTAGATGTTCTACACAACAAACATCAAACGTAAGTAGGTAAGTATTGAATATTATGGTCTAATCTTTATTTGTCAAATCCAGTATATACACACCTCAGTGGGGCGGCGGCGATGGGCTTTTTACGCGTAGAACAAACGTCAACTTAGCGCGTGTAGTATGTACCTAGTTACGTACATAAGCAAGGGCATTGGAGGTAAACTCCCTAACAAACTGTATGTATGTATGTCCGATGGTGGTACATCTGAGTAGTAAGTAAGTAAGTAGGTAGGTAGGTAGGTAGGTAGGTAGGTGGTTGGTTGGTACGTTTTTCAGACAATTCCAGTAAAGAAACATATTTAATAGTATCGAATCATATGCGGCCCTGAAAAGGGCCTTTTTTTTTTTTAAGTGCGCGTCTATATACGCATGGTCGAACTGTATGATTATGTTCACAACAAACACAACACACACACGTCCACCACACGGTATGCAGAGCTGGTTGCGCAGGCAACACGTACACGCGGGGAATGCAGCAGGTGTTTAACCGCCGAAACCGTACAGGGTGCGACCCTGGCGCTTCAGAGCGTAGACGACGTCCATGGCGGTGACGGTCTTCCTCTTGGCGTGCTCGGTGTAAGTGACAGCGTCGCGAATGACGTTCTCTAGGAACACTTTAAGCACACCGCGAGTCTCTTCGTAGATCAAACCGGAGATACGTTTCACGCCGCCTCTGCGAGCCAGACGACGGATGGCGGGCTTCGTGATACCTTGGATGTTATCACGAAGTACCTTCCTGTGACGCTTGGCTCCTCCTTTTCCCAGACCCTTTCCTCCCTTACCGCGACCGGTCATCTTCTTTAAAGTGGGGTTTCAAAAATCACTATGATAATATAATTAATAATAACAGCACGGGTGCGCGCACACGAACGACGCGAGCGAGCGACTGGTGAAGAGTAATTTTTTAACAGCTTTTTTTTTTTTTTTTTTTTAACTATGGCATCTCGCAGTTCATCCTTTATGAGGATGGCTACTGCTTAACCGGACTTTCCTGTGGATGCCTCGAATTAAGGCCTCCAGCCAGGGCAAACAATAACTTAAAAACTAAGCGACAGCGCTAAGGGTAACCCCCTGCGGGGTTCGGACCTCGGCTCAGGGCGTCGCTGGAAGAGGACAGCAAGGGACAGGCTGGATCGGTATTATTATTGGTGTTTAGGGGCGAATTTAAAACTACAGGCTCAGCTGCGCGGGCTGGCTCGAGCAAGGGTCGGGGCGGGCACGGTGATGGTGCGGGACGTCGCGACGGGCCTCGGCGGCGAGGACGGAAGGACGGATGTCTGAGCTTGTGATTGTGTTGTCGTCTGAGAGTACTAGTGGCCTTACTGCTCTCCTGGAGGAGGGTAGTGGCGTCGTCGGGGACAGTGAGGGTATGCCTTGGTCGGCGAATCCTACTTATGCGGGAGGGAGTGTATCGGGAGGCCGCCGCAATCAGGGGATTGGGGTGCTTTATGGCAGAGTCAAAGAAGCGCTTGGAAAGGCGTTTCATGAACTGCTGGATGGTGGGGAGTCTGAGATCTAGATGCAGATTCACATTTCGGACATAGAAGGGGGCTCCCGTGACCTTTCGGAGGAAACGGTTCTGGAGGGTTTGCATTTTATGCAAAAATCGCGGCTTGGCGTGTGCGAAGACTACGCAAGCATAGGTCATGATGGGACGGATGACCGCGGTGTAGAGGCGCAATTTGCACTTGAGTGACAATTTGCTGCGGGCAGTTATCATAGAGTGGAGCCTACCGAGAGCGAAAGAGGCGCGCGAACGCGCCGTCTTTATGTGCTCGTTGAAGGTGAGGTTGTGGTCTAGGATGACACCTAAGTATTTGGCTCGCTTTCCCCAGGGGATCGGCTTGCCGTACATAGAGATCGGGCGCGGGAGGGGGGGGGGTCGTTTGCGCGGTCTCGAGAAGATGACCGCCTGACTCTTATCGGGGTTGACCTCGATTCTCCATTTCCGGAACCAATCGCTCAAGGCGCTTGCGGAGGTTTGGAGGTTTCGAGCTATGGATGACTGGTTGGCACCCGAACAGTATATGGCAGTGTCGTCGGCGAAGAGCGCCAACTGTGCCTTTTTACTGTTCGGGATGTCACTAGTGAACAGGGTGAAAATGAGGGGAGACAGAACGGAACCCTGGGGGACTCCGGCGCGGATGGGGTGAGGGGGAGAGAGAGCGCCCTCGATACGGTAGCGGAAAGTGCGGTCCGACAGAAAATCTCGTAAGATGAGCACGAGACGGTCTGGCACACCTAGCAGGTACAGCTTATATAATAAGCCATTGTGCCAGACCTTGTCGAACGCCTTCGCTATATCGAAGAACAGGACGCCTGTCGAAGCACCTCGCTGAAAAGCAGCGCTAATGTGCTCGACTATGCGGTGGAGCTGGTGGATGCACGAATGCTTCGTGCGAAAACCGAACTGTTCGGGGGGGATGAGGCTCTTTGCTTCGGCATAGTCTTTGAGGCGCTTATAAATAAGCCTCTCGTAAACTTTGCCGAAAACATTGAGCAGACTGATGGGGCGGTAGCTGGAGGGTTCAGACTTGGGCTTGCCTGGCTTAGGGATGCCTATGACTGTGGCTTCTTTCCACATTTGGGGGAAGATGTTGTTGCTCAGGGCGCCATTGAAGATGGCGGTCATGAGCAGTATGAGGGGGGCGGGGAGGAGTTTGTACACCCTATTGGTGATACCGTCCGAACCGGGGGCTTTGCGGGTTGCGAGCCCTTTTATGATGTCTTGCACTTCGTCGGGAGTGACGGGAGGCAGAGGATCATCAGGGTCTTCGACTGGCGGGAGGGAGGCTCTCCGTTCGACTTCAGCGTTCACCTCGTCGAGGTGCGCTCTGTCTACTGGTTGAGAGCTGGGAGTGCATTGAGCCTCTAGGCTGTCGGCTAGGCATTCGGCCTTTTCGAGGTTTTCGAAAGCGACCGTTTTGTCGGGGCGTGTGAGGGGAGGAACTGTGGCCTCTTCAGAGGAGCGGAGCTTCCTCTGGAGTTGCCAGAAGGCGTGGTGGGTGGGCTCGAGTTCGCCGATCAACTTATCCCATCCCTCGGAGCGCCACTCCCCTATGCGTTTCTTTACAGCACGCTGTAAATGGCGCATGTGGGATTTGTTCGCGTCGCAGGGAAAAGAGTCGTAGGCACGAATGGCAGCGTTCTTCTCGGTCACCAGTTCACGTACGTCATCGGGCAGTTTCCAGCGATGGTCTTCCATCACTGGAACTTCCCGTGAGCAATCCGTCAGTACGGATTGAACGTGCTCTGTGAACGAGTCGATCGCCCCAGTCGTGTCTGCGACTGAGATAATTTGCTCGGGGATGGAGTCTAGGTGGGGAGACGTGGTGGATTTCAGTCTTTCGCTTACTTTCCTCCAGTCGGTGACTGTTTTGGTCGGGGGGGGCTGGTTGGGGTCGTGCGGGGGGCCCGAATAGGGGGCCAGGTGCAAGATGACCGGGCGGTGGTCAGAGTTAAGCTCTTGTACCGTCTCGATAGACTGCAAACGGAGGTTTACATTCTTGAGAAGCGCTACATCGAGAACGTCAGGAAGTTGGGCGGGGTCGCCCGGGAAATGAGTGGGATACATCGGAGCGATGATATCGAAATTGAGGGAGTCGCCTAGTTTGAACACGATCCTACCTCTGGTAGAGGTCGTGCTGCTATTCCAAGCGGGATGTTTGGCATTGAGATCCCCCGCCATGATGACGGAGTCACTCATACCGAAGAGGGTAGTGAAATCGGTAGTGAGAGAGATGGGATCCTCCGCACCATTGGTGGGCGGGATATAGGCGGAGATGATGGTGATTGCGGGGTGACCGGTCATGCCGAGCCGACAGATAGAGATCTCTAGCTGAGAGATAAGGGCGGGCGGGTCTATCGGGATGCAATGGAGGGACTTCCTATAGTAGATGAGGGTACCGCCCTTGTGGCAGCGAGCCCTGTCATTGCGAACTATCTTGTAGTTGGCAATGTTCGGGTTCCGCAGATGGGGCTTCAGGAAGGTTTCCTGGACTAAGAGGACATCGAGCTGGTGATCGCGGAGGAACGCGGCGATCTCATCGCGTTGATTTTTAATGCCGTTTGCATTAAAAAACCCTAGTCTAAGGGATCGGGGTTTGGTAACGCTCATTCTTTGTAAAGCCATTGGAGCTTTTTAGAAGTTGAGGGTTTGCATGACTTGCGTAATCTGGGGATACGCATTGAAAATCTCGGCGATGCGCCGAGGATTGCCGTTACAGGCTTGGATTTCCGCTGCCATGGCATTTGCGGGGGCAATAAAAGCTGCGTAAGCACCGATTATTACCTCCATGCTGCTGGGCTGGGGGCGGGAGGCGGGGGTCGGGGGGGACCTACTGGGACCAGCGGGAGCCCTAGGCGCGGCGGCGGGAAGGGCTACCGGTGGGGCTACTGGGACCGAGGGGCCTACTGATGGCGCGGGGATGACAGTTGCCATCAGCGCTGGGATAGTCGGGGGTGGGGGGGGCACCGAAGCTGCGGGAGCTTTGAGGTGGTTGAGGTTCGCCCATGGGGAGGGCCTTTGGGGACTGAGCCTATCGGGCATCTGGGAGGAAGGGATCGGGATCCTCACAGAGGGGCTTTCCCTTTGCTGACGGTCGCTCGCGCGCTTCGTCAGTTTGGGAGAAGAAGACTTGGGAGCCTTGGGGCAGCCACGGTAGTTAGCCGGGTGCCCGGATTGGCCGCAAAGAACGCAGCTCGGTGGCTCTGTGCACTGAGAGCGGTCTTTGGGGCGGGGACAGTCTGACGTGCCGTGGGCACCTAGACACTTGACGCATCTAGGTGTCGCGTAGCAGTGGGATTGGGAATGGCCATACAGTTGACACCTGTGGCATTGTCCGATGAGGTTGGACTTCCTGGGTTTCTCGATAGAGATACCCGAGAGGGAGCAGACTGACTTCACCTTGAAGATGGGGTGATGTCCTTCAGTAGGGTCGCAGATGACCAGGACCATGTCGTAGACTAGGCCCTTCCATGCTTTGTGCAAGCGATGGACTGCTGAGACGGGGATGCCTTGTGAAGCAAGGTCTTCTTTGATCTCCTCGGTGGGGATTTCTTTGGGGACGCGCCTGATGATTACGCGGGTGGGGACTTCCTCCGGAAGGGAGTACGTATGGAAGGAGTAAGCCCTTGTCTGGAGGAGACGGGTAAGGTCCCTGTAGTCCGAGGACGAGGCGACCGTTACCTTAATACCCTGTTGGGTTGAGCGGGCGTTCGTGTAGTTGATCTTTTGATCAACACACGCTTTGGAGATTTCTGTCCATTTGGACTTATCCTGGACATAGATGGGGGGCGGGGGTCGTGGCTTCTTTGCGTTCGAAGCGGGAGGGGTAGCCGAGAGGCTAGACGCGGGATTGGCCTGCGGTGCGGCGGGGGTTGGGGTGGGGGGGCGGGGGTTAGAGGGGATTACCGCGACCGACTTTTTGGCCTTGTTGGCGTGAGAGGAGGCGTTCTTCTTTCTCTTGCCACCCTTTCCGACGACTATATAGTCGTCTTCCGAGGAGGACGAAGAGTCAGAGAGGGCTTCCTCTGAGTCGGATTGAGATTGGGGTACGGACGTGTCCATACTCTCTGGAGTATCTGCTGCGGTAGCGGCTGGCACGGAAGGTGCGGGATCGGGGACTGGCACGGACGGTGCGGGTTTCGGGGCGGACACGGAGGGAGCGGGTGATGGGGCTGGCACAGAGGGTGCGGGTTTTGGGGCGGGCACAGAGGGTGCGGGTTTAGGGGCTGGCACGGATGGTGCGGGTTTTGGGGCTGGCACGGAGGGTGCGGGTTTTGGGGCTGACGCGGGGGGTGCGGGTTTGGGGGCTGGCACGGAGGGTGCGGGTTTGGGGGCTGGCACGGAAGGTGCTGGTTTGGGGGCGGCGGCTGGCACAGAAGGTGCAGGCGAGGGGGCTGGCACGGAGGGTGCGGGAGGGGAGGCGGCGGCGGCCTCGGGGATTTCGCCTGAGTTTGGCGGAAAGAGGGGGCTGACTAGCGCGTCGCTAAAGTCAATGTCGATGACCGAACCGGGAGGGCGTCTAAAATTTATAAGACGTTGGGCATACTGGTTAACGAAAGAGGGGTCCTTGAAGAGGACCTCTTTAACGAACGCCAATATGACCGCGTCTGCCATGATCGGGATGGGGGCGGGGAGAGGGAAGAACCATAGGGGGCGTGAATCCCTAACAACCTAGCACCCCGGGTGGATGGGCCCGGGGGTGTGAGATCCTACCCTCCCTGTCGGGTGTGAGACAGGGAGGTGAGTACCTGAAGTGAGCCCTAAGCTTGTGACCCGTCGCCGATCTTATTGTGCGAACGGGGCCCTAACCAGTCTGTGCGATGGGTGTAGAGACACCCTAGACCGGCTTCTAGTACGAAGGGGTTGACACACCCAACCGTACTAGACGCGAGCTGTGGACAAGGGATTAGTTACGAAGCTAGAGCTGACTAGGAGCCACCCCCAAGGCCAAGCTTCTAGCTCCCGATTCCAATTGACAGCCTCGCCCTGATGGGGCTCGGCGGGTGAGATTGGGGCACCACCCCCTTGGCTTCGTTGGCACCGTGAGGTATCCACCAAGGACCACGAAACTGTGGTTTTTACCCGGAAGGGGCCAAAAACCTCGACGACACGTGTGATGACGATTCTCTCTTAAAGAAACAACTTCTATCAACCACGCCTTGAAAAAGGCGGCTATTGACAGGGTGCGGGCGTAGTCCGGAGACTACTGAGCTCGTTACGGCTAGCGTAGCGAGAGCGGGCGGTGGCGGGGCGGCGAGGCGGTGGGGGCGTGCAGCGAGCGAGAGCGGGCAGCACGACCGTCCACGGCGAGCGTCGAACGGAGAGTCTCTGAACAATGTTTTTTAACAGCCCGATTCGTCATATATTTATACCGTACGCGGAGCTCAGCGGGTGGGTGAACAGAAACGGGTGGTGCGCGGGGCGAGGCGAGCCGACGCTCGTCGCTGGTTGGTCGGTTGGAGGATGTCTCTCACTCAGTTGTTTCGTAAAACAGAACTTATGTTCTTAGGTTATCCAAACAAAATTTTTAGTTCCACTATTAACCTTTAATCGCGTTATTACTCTGGTATTTTGTCGTAAGTACTTATACGACTCTGGCGAAATGGACACGAATATATTTATTTTGTCGGATTAATCCGGCGTAAGCGGTTAAAAGGCTAAGTACCCAAGTAGTGTACTCCAAAAAAAAAAAAAAATATACCGCCGTAACAACTCTATGTAAAGTATACTCGATAGTTAGGTAAATCAAATGCATAATTATTATGTATAGACTATTCCCTTCATAATAAAATTATTATTCTGATATATAAATAATGTACTTACTTAAGCAAGCAAGCAAGCAAGCAAGCAAGCAAGCAAGCACGTACGTACTGTGTGTCCCTAGTACACCAAAGTATGTTTTGAAGTAGGTATGTAAGTAAGTAATAAAAAAAAAAAAATAATAATAATAATAATAATAATAATTGGTAGGTTTTTGTTGCTTATGTAGTAACGTTTTTTGTGACGTCTGTTATAAAGAAACATTTAATAATCTGATACATATGTGGCCCTGAAAAGGGCCTTTTATGTTAACGCACAGCCACAGCCACAGAAACGGTGCACTGCCCGAAGGCAGTGTCAACGTGTCGTAGGGCGATGTGTGTATTGTGTGACGTCAGCAGTTTAAGCGCGTTCGCCTCTGATCCTGCGCGCCAACTGGATGTCCTTGGGCATGATGGTGACGCGCTTCGCGTGAATCGCGCACAAGTTGGTGTCTTCGAAGAGACCGACGAGGTAAGCTTCGCTAGCCTCCTGCAGCGCCATAACAGCGGAGCTCTGGAAACGGAGATCGGTCTTGAAGTCCTGTGCGATCTCACGCACGAGACGCTGGAACGGAAGCTTGCGGATCAGAAGTTCGGTACTCTTCTGGTAGCGACGAATCTCACGGAGGGCCACAGTGCCGGGCCTGTAGCGATGGGGTTTCTTAACGCCGCCGGTGGCCGGTGCGCTCTTGCGCGCAGCCTTGGTGGCGAGCTGTTTCCTCGGGGCCTTACCACCGGTGGATTTACGAGCGGTCTGCTTAGTACGCGCCATTGTAAACACGGAACGAGATGGAAATAATAAAAATCAACTGAAAATACTATAGATACACGCAACGGACGCACGCGGACCTATACACTTCGAACGTACGAGAGAGAATAAAAACCAGCCGTGCGCGTTCCGAGTATTTATACAGAAGCAACGTAAGCGAGCGTGGCGGGCGGCGCGCCATCTTTAGTACAACGAGCTAACTAAAATATTTTGTTTATAATAATTTTATGTTATTTAATATTTTAAAAACCTACATAAAATTGTGACTGCATCAATTTTATGAAAACGACACACCAATCTAACGATAAGACACTACGTTAAGTATAAGTTATTATTAAATAATAAATTATGTTTTGTGTGTTATGTGGAACTTCAGAACAGTCTCACACTCATGCACTTACTTACTTACTTACTTACTGTGCATGTTGTTGATGCATGCATTTGCAAAGTTTGTTACTTAGATGTGTTCATTTTTCAATTCGTCATTATGATACAAATTTACTTAAGATAGGTAGGTACATAATAAATAACGTAGTTACCTATTTATGTGTACGTACGCCGGAGCCGTACTGTCAAAGCGGTAAGTGTGGTTGGTTGGTACGTAGGTAGGTAGGTAGGTAGGTAGGTAGGTAGGTAGGTAGGTAGGTAGGTAGGTAGGTAGGTAGGTTTAGTTATAGTAACGTTTTGACTGTGTTCAAGTTTAAAGAAACGTGAATTTATCACATGAACATATTTGTGGCCCTGAAAAGGGCCTTTTGTTTTTACTCCTGCCATCCCACGGTGTGCGTGCGTGCGCGTCCAGACGTTTTTCGTGGTTTGCTCGTAGCACGTGCATCATGCGCGTCTCGTAAACTGTACACACATGACACACATACAGCACAGGTAGGGGTGTGTACCTATGTGTGTGTATGTATGTATGCACAATACGATGACACAATTAACACGCACCACAGTCAACAAGACACACGAACAAGCGCACTGGGTTTAACACTGTACACAGACACGAGGCGGCGTTGAGACGGAGCGTCGGCGGCGGCTCTTGTTAGCCGCCTACCGACCGACCGCTCACTTGGAGCTGGTGTATTTGGTGACGGCCTTGGTGCCTTCACTGACGGCGTGCTTGGCGAGCTCGCCGGGCAGCAGGAGCCTGACGGACGTCTGCACCTCCCTGGACGTGATGGTCGATCTCTTGTTGTAGTGGGCGAGACGGGAAGCTTCGGCGGCGATACGCTCGAAGATGTCGTTCACGAACGAGTTCATGATAGACATGGCCTTGCTGGAGATACCGGTGTCGGGGTGCACCTGCTTCAACACTTTGTAGATGTAGATGGCGTAACTCTCCTTCCTCTTGTGCTTCTTCTTCTTCTTGTCGGTCTTAGAGATGTTCTTCTGGGCTTTGCCAGACTTCTTGGCGGCTTTACCACTTGTCTTGGGCGGCATTATGAAATTTGTCGAGTACACGTGCTACCGAAACGGAGTTCAGTCGCAGTATAAAACCAATCGCGTTTTTTTTTTTTTTTTTTTTTTTTTTTTTTTTTTTTTTGACGTGACCACTCGCAGTTGCAACTCTATAAGGTTGCCTTTCTGCTTAACCGGACTATCCTGTGGTGGCCAAAAATTACTTTAAGGCCCCCAGCCAGGGCTTACAAACTAAGGATATTTATTTTAAATGAGCTACACTAAGGGCACCCCCTGTGGGGTTCGGGCCTCGGCTTAGTGAGTCATTGATGGGAGGGCAGCAATGGTCAGGCTGGGTCTGATTATTATTATTTGGGGAGTTTAAAGCTACTTGCTCAGCCTCGCGGGCTGGCTTGTCGAGCAAGGGTCGGGCGGTGATATTACAGGGGCGTCGCGGGGGGCCTCGACGGCGGGGCCGGGTACGCGGTTTGTATCTGTTTTTGCGCAGTGTGCTAGTTTCCCTACAGCTTTCTTGGAGAAGGGTGATGGGGTCGTCGGGTATGAGGAGGGTATGCCTGGGGCGGCGAATCTTGGAGATTTTGGAGGGGACGTATTGGGCGGCTGAAGAGACCAGGGGATTGGGGTGTTTATCAGCCCTATCGAAGAAGCCCTTGGTGAGGCGTTTCATTACCTGTTGGATTGTTGGGATCTTAAGGTCAACATGTAGTTGGTTATTCCTAAGGTACCACGGGGCGCCCGTGGCCTTTCGGAGAAATCGGTTTTGGAGGGTCTGCATCCTATGGAGACGGTAGGGTTTAACGTGTGCGAACACAGGGCACGCGTAGGTCAGGATTGGCCGAATGCATGCGGTGTAAATGCGCAATTTGCACTTAAGTGACAACTTGCTGCGTGCATTCAGTATGGAGTGGAGCCTGCTGAGAGCGAAAGCGGCACGCGAGCGTACCGTCTTTATGTGCTCACCGAAGGTCAGGCCCCGATCGAGGATGACCCCCAAATATTTGGCTTGCTTTTCCCAAGGGATCGGCTTGTCAAACATGGTGATCGGTTTTGGAGTAGGAGGGAGGGGTCTGTTTGGCCTGGAGAAAAGTACCGCCTGGCTCTTATCGGGATTGACTTCTATTCTCCATCTCCGGAACCAATCGCCTAAGGCTCTTGCGGAGTTTTGGAGAGTGAGGGCTATACGGGTGGGGCTTCTGCCAGAGTAGTAGATGGCCGTGTCGTCAGCAAAAAGGGCTAACTGGGCTACATCACTTTTTGGGATGTCGCTAGTGTATAGCGTGAAAGCTAGTGGGGATAATACCGAGCCCTGAGGGACGCCGGCGCGAATCGGGTGGGGGGTGGAAAGAGCACCTTCGGTGCGGTATCGGAAGGTGCGGTTCGACAGAAAGTCTCTGAGGATGAGCACGAGACGATCCGGCACACCGAGCTGGTACAGCTTGTATATCAGCCCGTTGTGCCAGACTTTGTCGAACGCCTTCGCAATATCGAAGAACAAGGCACCGGTCATCATGCCTCGCTGAAAACGGGCGCTGATGTGTTCGACTATACGGTGCACTTGTTGGACGCAGGAGTGTTGGGGTCTAAACCCAAACTGTTCTTTCGGAATTAGGCTCTTTGCTTCGGCGTAGTCTTTGAGACGCTTATAAATAAGCCTCTCGTAGATTTTGCCTAGGACATTGAGGAGACTGATGGGGCGGTAACTGGTCGGGGCAGCCTTGGGCTTGCCCGGTTTCGGGATGCCAATGACAGTGGCTTGTTTCCACGATTGTGGAAACATGTTATTGGACATAGCGCTATTGAAGATAGCGGTCATTAAGACTATGAGGGCAGGGGAAAGTAGTTTGAATACCTTATTGGTAATTCCATCTGAGCCAGGGGCTTTTCGGTGTTTGAGTCCCCTGATAATGCCCTCTACCTCGTCTGGAGTGACGGGGGGTAAGGGGTCATCTGGGTCCTCGACAGGAGGGAGTGAGGTTCGGCGTTCGACTTCAGCGTCCACCTTGGCGAGGTGAGCTGGGTCTACTGGCTGGGTACTGGGAGAGCATTGGTCCTCTAGGCTGTCGGCTAGGCATTCTGCCTTGTCCGCATCGTCGAATGCGATGCTCTTGTCGGGGCGAATTAGTGGGGGCATGGAGGCTTCCTCGGAGGAGCGCAGTTTCCTCTGCAGGTTCCAGAAGGCCTGATGGGTCGGTTCAAGATCATCGAGCATCTTGTCCCAGCGATCCTCACGCAGCTTCTTGACACATCTGCTTACTTTGCGTTGTAAGCGACGCATAAAAGCTTTGTTGCTATCGCAGGGAAAGGATCTGTAAGCACGAGTGGCCGCGTTCGCGGTTAACAGTTGTATTTATATGGGCGCTCGCGGCTCGTAGTCGCGGCAAGCGGTGAGAAATTCGACGCAGCGACGGACCAATCACAACGCTCCTGAGCCAGAGTGTAGATCGAACGCGGGGAGAGGGGATGCCCGGGAGGGAGGCGAAGGGAGCGGGGTGACGATTGTGTTCGTTCGTAATTAAAAACAAAATTCAAGAAAACAACGTACTTATTCTAGTCTAGGTTAATAATATATATATATATATATATATATATATATATATATATATATATAAATGACTGACTGACTGACTGACTGACTAACTTAGATACTTACCTAAAATTACTTTCATACATTAATGCATTTGAATGAGATTTAATAACATATGCTACAACAGTTTGTTGTTCTGTGTTGTTTCATTATGTAGGTACATAAACAACATTATCTATTCTATAGTGATGATGACTGTATGAAACACCATTTTAAAAGCATTTTGTACTGCTCATAATTATTACACACTGTGTGTACCTACATATAATTAAATTCATCATTCATATTATAGTTTCTAAATCACCTTCCTCCCTTACAATTATTTATTTACTTGTAGTAATTATGTAAAGCGAGTGGGCGAGGGAGGTAGGTAGGTAGGTAGGTAGGTAAGTACGTTTTTGTTTGACGACAACACCGTTAAAGAAACTGTCTTTGTTATATATTTGACGAATCATATTGTGGCCCTGAAAAGGGCCTTTTATTTTGAATGCATACGAGCGGAGAGCATCGCGCGCAACCGACATAATAGATTTATGGATATATAATAATATAGGCATAAATATTATATCGAAGTACGCGTGCGGGGCCACTCGCACGAAGCACCACGTTCAGAAACGTCGCGGCGCCACGTTTAAGCCTTCTTCTCGGTCTTCTTGGGCAGTAGCACGGCCTGGATGTTCGGCAGCACACCACCTTGAGCGATCGTCACACCGGAGAGTAGCTTGTTCAACTCCTCGTCGTTGCGGATGGCCAATTGTAGATGACGCGGGATGATCCTGGTCTTCTTGTTGTCTCTCGCGGCGTTGCCGGCCAACTCGAGGACCTCAGCAGCCAGATACTCCATCACGGCGGCCAAGTAGACGGGAGCGCCGGCACCCACGCGCTCGGCGTAGTTTCCGTTACGCAGCAGCCTGTGAATACGACCCACAGGGAACTGGAGACCAGCACGGTTGGAACGGGACTTTGCCTTTCCCTTCACCTTGCCACCTTTACCGCGACCAGACATAATTGAAGGATTTGTTTTATATAACAACTCTCACGAAAACAACGAAACACGCGTACAACAGTGCGCGCGCCGAAAGAATCTAGTTATAAATGCCAGTTTTGCCCGAAGTCGCTCAATTTATATGCGCACCGCGTAGCTGTGTCAGTGGGAGGGGTACACAGAAAACGAAACTTATTCACAAAACGCGCAAGCGCGCGCTCGCGTTCTTCACGAGTACACACACTGACTGCACACTGGGGTGGGTAGAGAATTAGCAGAATTTTTTATTTTTTTGTTTTTGAATATTCAAACTTATTTCGTACTAGCTAGAGTAACCTAAACCATTAATATTACATTAATTTCCTTGTTTTCCCTAGGAATCCTTTTCCATAGTTTGACTGTAAGCTAAGCTTCCTCAACTCAATGAAAAATGTGCGAATGGAGATGGGAAATTGTATTCACGTATGCGAGAGCTTTAGGTAGGTACAAGTAAGTAAGTAAGTAAGTAAGTAAGTAAGTAAGTAAGTAAGTAAGTAAGTAAGTAAGTAAGTAAGTAAGTAGGTAAGTAAGTAAGTAAGTAAGTAAGTAAGTAAGTAAGTAAGTAAGTAAGTAAGTAAGTAAGTAAGTAAGTAAGTAAGTAAGTAAGTAAGTAAGTAAGTAAGTAAGTAAGTAAGTAAGTAAGTAAGTAAGTAAGTAAGTAAGTAAGTAAGTAAGTAAGTAAGTAAGTAAGTATGTATGTATGTATGTATGTATGTATGTTTGTATGTATGTATGTATGTATGTTTTATGTATATCTTTCTATTTCCTACGTACCTAGATTATTTTGCGAGTTATTTCGTGTATGTATAGGTATACCCCTACGTGCCTATGTTATTATTAATTTACCAACGTTTTGACTCGTCTGTGTTACAGAAACGAATATTGCTCATATTCATGATAGTATTGTTAGCCCTGAAAAGGGCTTTTTGGTGTGGTGAGCGCATGCACGCGCGCTAAGCATCTCGGTGCCGCCGCCGTCCGTGGTTTCTTCAGTCGCTTGTTGCAGAGTTCTGATGAATCGTTGGTTGGTCGGTCGGTCGGTCGGACGGACGAGCTCGAGACACGTCGAGCGCGTTTCGCACCCTCCTTCCCGAGGACGATAGACGCGTACGTACTGCGTGCGCGCGGTTGGACGATGATGAAAACAAACGCACAAAGCACGCGCGCGCCTCTCTCTACTACAGTGATAAACACACACGCAGTAGGTAAGACGCGCACGCACATTTGTCACTATCACTGATCAGCTGCTGCTGTCGTTGTTGTTGTTGTTGTTGTTTCACTAGTAGTTGTAGTAGCGTGTATTTATGGTGGTCTGGTCAGCCGACTCTGCGCTGCGCTGCGCTGTCGTCGTCGTCGTCGTCGCCGTCGCCGGTGTAACGCGAATGCGACCGTGGCTTACTTCTTAGCGGCGGACGCTTTCTTGGCTGCCGGCTTTGACTTGGGTGTAGCCGCGGCCTTCTTCGGTTTAGGCGCTTTAGGTTTTTTGGTTGGCGGCTTCGCTGTCTTCTTAGCTTTGGGAGCGGCACCTCCCTTGGCCTTAGCGGGGGCGGCGGCCTTCTTGGGTGTAGGCTTCTTCTTAGCGGCGGCGGCCTTCTTGTCCTTGGCGGCGGCGGCGGCGGCGGCCGATGCTTTGGACTTTGAAGGCGAGCCGGAGGCGGCAGAGGCGGCCGCGGCGGCGGCTGCTGCCTTCTTGGTCTTGGCGCCGGCCGCAGAGGCGGTCGCCTTCTTGGCCTTCGCGGCTGCGGCGGCGGCGGCGGCGGGCGCCTTGCCGGCGGCCTTGCCAGCTGCGCCGGCGGGTTTCTTGGCCGCGGCCGATTTCGACTCGAGCTTGAAGGAACCGGAGGCACCCTTGCCCTTGGTCTGGATCAGTGCGCCAGATTCGACGGCGCTCTTCAGGTATTTCCTAATGAACGGAGCCAATTTCTCCGCGTCGACCTTGTACTGCGCGGCGATGTACTTCTTGATCGCCTGCAGGGAAGATCCGCTGCGCTCTTTCATCTCCTTGATGGCGCTGGTGACCATCTCAGATGTTTTGGGATGGGTAGGCTTCGCCTTCGGTTTCTTCGCGGCACCGGCGCCGCCGGCCTGTCTCGCCTGCTTCTTCGCTGGTGTAGCGGGCGCGGGAGCCTCTGTAGCAACTGCGGTGTCTGCCATTTTATTTATTATTAGCACACTGTTAATAAACTGAATGAAATAGTAATAATATAAGAGAGAGAGAGACTTAGATGTCGCCACTTATAGGTTTCACGAGTTTCGTACACGTGCGCCTAAGCACGACGAAACTTTACCGTAACGAGCGCCGTGATGTCGCGGGACGTTTTCTCGTATGAACGCTTGAAAGTTTTCACTAACACGTATCTAATAAAATAAACAAAAAGAATGGTTAACGGCCCTTAGTGCGACGTAGTGTTGCAGTTTCGGATAGGTCATGAAGCTGACGATGCGGGTGTGCGAATTCGGGGAGCGTGAGGTGGTCGTTCAGCCGGTGGCGGTGTTTTATTTTGAAGACTGCGTACGAAGCGTAGGTCGGGTCGTGTTCAAAACGTTATTTTCTCTATAAAAGTGATAGTTGGTGCCGATAAACGTCGACGCGTCAACTAGGAGGATATCGAGCTTGTGTGGTAACAGGACTCCGTCGATATCACACAGTCTCGCGAAGGTATTATCGACCTAAAAGTGAAGCGTCGTAAAACACCGCGAGCCGCCGAACCGCTAAGGACGGACGACTCCGTCCAGGACGTGCAACCTAAATAATATAGTGATAATATATTAAAAGACGAGAGTGTTGACAGTGTACAGCTAGCTAGATTGGTACAATCGCATCAGAAAGCGTATTAAACAATGTACCTACCTACACGTAATTAATAGACCTCGTACTCGGGCGCGGGCGCGGGCGCGCCTGCTGTACCCCGTCGTCCGTCCGTGCGCGGCTCTATACTCTCAGTTCAGTTCACACAGCAAGAGTCTTGTAAGTAAGTAAGTAAGTAAGTAAGTAAGTAGGCCGCCTGTGATACAGCTACGTAGATAGTAGGTATTTGATAATGAAATGATACGCGAAATAATATATAACAAACAAACCTCATTAGATGCGAGAGCGAAGTTGCAATGATAATCAAACGAATAGGTAGGTAGATGTTCTACACAACAAACATCAAACGTAAGTAGGTAAGTATTGAATATTATGGTCTAATCTTTATTTGTCAAATCCAGTATATACACACCTCAGTGGGGCGGCGGCGATGGGCTTTTTACGCGTAGAACAAACGTCAACTTAGCGCGTGTAGTATGTACCTAGTTACGTACATAAGCAAGGGCATTGGAGGTAAACTCCCTAACAAACTGTATGTATGTATGTCCGATGGTGGTACATCTGAGTAGTAAGTAAGTAAGTAGGTAGGTAGGTAGGTAGGTAGGTAGGTGGTTGGTTGGTACGTTTTTCAGACAATTCCAGTAAAGAAACATATTTAATAGTATCGAATCATATGCGGCCCTGAAAAGGGCCTTTTTTTTTTTTAAGTGCGCGTCTATATACGCATGGTCGAACTGTATGATTATGTTCACAACAAACACAACACACACACGTCCACCACACGGTATGCAGAGCTGGTTGCGCAGGCAACACGTACACGCGGGGAATGCAGCAGGTGTTTAACCGCCGAAACCGTACAGGGTGCGACCCTGGCGCTTCAGAGCGTAGACGACGTCCATGGCGGTGACGGTCTTCCTCTTGGCGTGCTCGGTGTAAGTGACAGCGTCGCGAATGACGTTCTCTAGGAACACTTTAAGCACACCGCGAGTCTCTTCGTAGATCAAACCGGAGATACGTTTCACGCCGCCTCTGCGAGCCAGACGACGGATGGCGGGCTTCGTGATACCTTGGATGTTATCACGAAGTACCTTCCTGTGACGCTTGGCTCCTCCTTTTCCCAGACCCTTTCCTCCCTTACCGCGACCGGTCATCTTCTTTAAAGTGGGGTTTCAAAAATCACTATGATAATATAATTAATAATAACAGCACGGGTGCGCGCACACGAACGACGCGAGCGAGCGACTGGTGAAGAGTAATTTTTTAACAGCCCGATTCGTCATATATTTATACCGTACGCGGAGCTCAGCGGGTGGGTGAACAGAAACGGGTGGTGCGCGGGGCGAGGCGAGCCGACGCTCGTCGCTGGTTGGTCGGTTGGAGGATGTCTCTCACTCAGTTGTTTCGTAAAACAGAACTTATGTTCTTAGGTTATCCAAACAAAATTTTTAGTTCCACTATTAACCTTTAATCGCGTTATTACTCTGGTATTTTGTCGTAAGTACTTATACGACTCTGGCGAAATGGACACGAATATATTTATTTTGTCGGATTAATCCGGCGTAAGCGGTTAAAAGGCTAAGTACCCAAGTAGTGTACTCCAAAAAAAAAAAAAAATATACCGCCGTAACAACTCTATGTAAAGTATACTCGATAGTTAGGTAAATCAAATGCATAATTATTATGTATAGACTATTCCCTTCATAATAAAATTATTATTCTGATATATAAATAATGTACTTACTTAAGCAAGCAAGCAAGCAAGCAAGCAAGCAAGCAAGCACGTACGTACTGTGTGTCCCTAGTACACCAAAGTATGTTTTGAAGTAGGTATGTAAGTAAGTAATAAAAAAAAAAAAATAATAATAATAATAATAATAATAATTGGTAGGTTTTTGTTGCTTATGTAGTAACGTTTTTTGTGACGTCTGTTATAAAGAAACATTTAATAATCTGATACATATGTGGCCCTGAAAAGGGCCTTTTATGTTAACGCACAGCCACAGCCACAGAAACGGTGCACTGCCCGAAGGCAGTGTCAACGTGTCGTAGGGCGATGTGTGTATTGTGTGACGTCAGCAGTTTAAGCGCGTTCGCCTCTGATCCTGCGCGCCAACTGGATGTCCTTGGGCATGATGGTGACGCGCTTCGCGTGAATCGCGCACAAGTTGGTGTCTTCGAAGAGACCGACGAGGTAAGCTTCGCTAGCCTCCTGCAGCGCCATAACAGCGGAGCTCTGGAAACGGAGATCGGTCTTGAAGTCCTGTGCGATCTCACGCACGAGACGCTGGAACGGAAGCTTGCGGATCAGAAGTTCGGTACTCTTCTGGTAGCGACGAATCTCACGGAGGGCCACAGTGCCGGGCCTGTAGCGATGGGGTTTCTTAACGCCGCCGGTGGCCGGTGCGCTCTTGCGCGCAGCCTTGGTGGCGAGCTGTTTCCTCGGGGCCTTACCACCGGTGGATTTACGAGCGGTCTGCTTAGTACGCGCCATTGTAAACACGGAACGAGATGGAAATAATAAAAATCAACTGAAAATACTATAGATACACGCAACGGA
Source organism: Gortyna flavago (assembly GCA_963669345.1). Taxonomy (NCBI): domain Eukaryota; kingdom Metazoa; phylum Arthropoda; class Insecta; order Lepidoptera; family Noctuidae; genus Gortyna; species Gortyna flavago. Next base: position 3,280,037 of record OY770155.1, on the reverse strand, counting down.
CGCACGCGGACCTATACACTTCGAACGTACGAGAGAGAATAAAAACCAGCCGTGCGCGTTCCGAGTATTTATACAGAAGCAACGTAAGCGAGCGTGGCGGGCGGCGCGCCATCTTTAGTACAACGAGCTAACTAAAATATTTTGTTTATAATAATTTTATGTTATTTAATATTTTAAAAACCTACATAAAATTGTGACTGCATCAATTTTATGAAAACGACACACCAATCTAACGATAAGACACTACGTTAAGTATAAGTTATTATTAAATAATAAATTATGTTTTGTGTGTTATGTGGAACTTCAGAACAGTCTCACACTCATGCACTTACTTACTTACTTACTTACTGTGCATGTTGTTGATGCATGCATTTGCAAAGTTTGTTACTTAGATGTGTTCATTTTTCAATTCGTCATTATGATACAAATTTACTTAAGATAGGTAGGTACATAATAAATAACGTAGTTACCTATTTATGTGTACGTACGCCGGAGCCGTACTGTCAAAGCGGTAAGTGTGGTTGGTTGGTACGTAGGTAGGTAGGTAGGTAGGTAGGTAGGTAGGTAGGTAGGTAGGTAGGTAGGTAGGTAGGTAGGTTTAGTTATAGTAACGTTTTGACTGTGTTCAAGTTTAAAGAAACGTGAATTTATCACATGAACATATTTGTGGCCCTGAAAAGGGCCTTTTGTTTTTACTCCTGCCATCCCACGGTGTGCGTGCGTGCGCGTCCAGACGTTTTTCGTGGTTTGCTCGTAGCACGTGCATCATGCGCGTCTCGTAAACTGTACACACATGACACACATACAGCACAGGTAGGGGTGTGTACCTATGTGTGTGTATGTATGTATGCACAATACGATGACACAATTAACACGCACCACAGTCAACAAGACACACGAACAAGCGCACTGGGTTTAACACTGTACACAGACACGAGGCGGCGTTGAGACGGAGCGTCGGCGGCGGCTCTTGTTAGCCGCCTACCGACCGACCGCTCACTTGGAGCTGGTGTATTTGGTGACGGCCTTGGTGCCTTCACTGACGGCGTGCTTGGCGAGCTCGCCGGGCAGCAGGAGCCTGACGGACGTCTGCACCTCCCTGGACGTGATGGTCGATCTCTTGTTGTAGTGGGCGAGACGGGAAGCTTCGGCGGCGATACGCTCGAAGATGTCGTTCACGAACGAGTTCATGATAGACATGGCCTTGCTGGAGATACCGGTGTCGGGGTGCACCTGCTTCAACACTTTGTAGATGTAGATGGCGTAACTCTCCTTCCTCTTGTGCTTCTTCTTCTTCTTGTCGGTCTTAGAGATGTTCTTCTGGGCTTTGCCAGACTTCTTGGCGGCTTTACCACTTGTCTTGGGCGGCATTATGAAATTTGTCGAGTACACGTGCTACCGAAACGGAGTTCAGTCGCAGTATAAAACCAATCGCGCGGTTAACAGTTGTATTTATATGGGCGCTCGCGGCTCGTAGTCGCGGCAAGCGGTGAGAAATTCGACGCAGCGACGGACCAATCACAACGCTCCTGAGCCAGAGTGTAGATCGAACGCGGGGAGAGGGGATGCCCGGGAGGGAGGCGAAGGGAGCGGGGTGACGATTGTGTTCGTTCGTAATTAAAAACAAAATTCAAGAAAACAACGTACTTATTCTAGTCTAGGTTAATAATATATATATATATATATATATATATATATATATATATATATATATATAAATGACTGACTGACTGACTGACTGACTAACTTAGATACTTACCTAAAATTACTTTCATACATTAATGCATTTGAATGAGATTTAATAACATATGCTACAACAGTTTGTTGTTCTGTGTTGTTTCATTATGTAGGTACATAAACAACATTATCTATTCTATAGTGATGATGACTGTATGAAACACCATTTTAAAAGCATTTTGTACTGCTCATAATTATTACACACTGTGTGTACCTACATATAATTAAATTCATCATTCATATTATAGTTTCTAAATCACCTTCCTCCCTTACAATTATTTATTTACTTGTAGTAATTATGTAAAGCGAGTGGGCGAGGGAGGTAGGTAGGTAGGTAGGTAGGTAAGTACGTTTTTGTTTGACGACAACACCGTTAAAGAAACTGTCTTTGTTATATATTTGACGAATCATATTGTGGCCCTGAAAAGGGCCTTTTATTTTGAATGCATACGAGCGGAGAGCATCGCGCGCAACCGACATAATAGATTTATGGATATATAATAATATAGGCATAAATATTATATCGAAGTACGCGTGCGGGGCCACTCGCACGAAGCACCACGTTCAGAAACGTCGCGGCGCCACGTTTAAGCCTTCTTCTCGGTCTTCTTGGGCAGTAGCACGGCCTGGATGTTCGGCAGCACACCACCTTGAGCGATCGTCACACCGGAGAGTAGCTTGTTCAACTCCTCGTCGTTGCGGATGGCCAATTGTAGATGACGCGGGATGATCCTGGTCTTCTTGTTGTCTCTCGCGGCGTTGCCGGCCAACTCGAGGACCTCAGCAGCCAGATACTCCATCACGGCGGCCAAGTAGACGGGAGCGCCGGCACCCACGCGCTCGGCGTAGTTTCCGTTACGCAGCAGCCTGTGAATACGACCCACAGGGAACTGGAGACCAGCACGGTTGGAACGGGACTTTGCCTTTCCCTTCACCTTGCCACCTTTACCGCGACCAGACATAATTGAAGGATTTGTTTTATATAACAACTCTCACGAAAACAACGAAACACGCGTACAACAGTGCGCGCGCCGAAAGAATCTAGTTATAAATGCCAGTTTTGTTTTTTTTTTTTTTTTTTTTTAACTATGGCATCTCGCAGTTCATCCTTTATGAGGATGGCTACTGCTTAACCGGACTTTCCTGTGGATGCCTCGAATTAAGGCCTCCAGCCAGGGCATACAATAACTTAAAAACTAAGCGACAGCGCTAAGGGTAACCCCCTGCGGGGTTCGGACCTCGGCTCAGGGCGTCGCTGGAAGAGGACAGCAAGGGACAGGCTGGATCGGTATTATTATTGGTGTTTAGGGGCGAATTTAAAACTACAGGCTCAGCTGCGCGGGCTGGCTCGAGCAAGGGTCGGGGGGGGCACGGTGATGGTGCGGGGCGTCGCGACGGGCCTCGGCGGCGAGGACGGAAGGACGGATGTCTGAGCTTGTTTTTGTGTTGTCGACTGAGAGTACTCGTGGCCTTACTGCTCTCCTGGAGGAGGGTAGTGGCGTCGTCGGGGATGGTGAGGGTATGCCTTGGTCGGCGAATCCTACTTATGCGGGAGGGAGTGTATCGGGAGGCCGCCGCAATCAGGGGATTGGGGTGCTTTATGGCAGAGTCAAAGAAGCGCTTGGAAAGGCGTTTCATGAACTGCTGGATGGTGGGGAGTCTGAGATCTAGATGCAGATTCACATTTCGGACATAGAAGGGGGCTCCCGTGACCTTTCGGAGGAAACGGTTCTGGAGGGTTTGCATTTTATGCAGAAATCGCGGCTTGGCGTGTGCGAAGACTACGCAAGCATAGGTCATGATGGGACGGATGACCGCGGTGTAGAGGCGCAATTTGCACTTGAGTGACAATTTGCTGCGGGCAGTTATCATAGAGTGGAGCCTACCGAGAGCGAAAGAGGCGCGCGAACGCGCCGTCTTTATGTGCTCGTTGAAGGTGAGGTTGTGGTCTAGGATGACACCTAAGTATTTGGCTCGCTTTCCCCAGGGGATCGGCTTGCCATACATAGAGATCGGGCGCGGGAGGGGGGGGGGTAGTTTGCGCGGTTTCGAGAAGATGACCGCCTGACTCTTATCGGGGTTGACCTCGATTCTCCATTTCCGGAACCAATCGCTCAAGGCGCTTGCGGAGGTTTGGAGGTTTCGAGCTATGGATGACTGGTTGACACCCGAACAGTATATGGCAGTGTCGTCGGCGAAGAGCGCCAACTGTGCCTTTTTACTGTTCGGGATGTCACTAGTGAACAGGGTGAAAATGAGGGGAGACAGAACGGAACCCTGGGGGACTCCGGCGCGGATGGGGTGAGGGGGAGAGAGAGCGCCCTCGATACGGTAGCGGAAAGTGCGGTCCGACAGAAAATCTCGTAAGATGAGCACGAGACGGTCTGGCACACCTAGCAGGTACAGCTTATATAATAAGCCATTGTGCCAGACCTTGTCGAACGCCTTCGCTATATCGAAGAACAGGACGCCTGTCGAAGCACCTCGCTGAAAAGCAGCGCTAATGTGCTCGACTATGCGGTGGAGCTGGTGGATGCACGAATGCTTCGTGCGAAAACCGAACTGTTCGGGGGGGATGAGGCTCTTTGCTTCGGCATAGTCTTTGAGGCGCTTATAAATAAGCCTCTCGTAGACTTTACCGAAGACATTGAGCAGACTGATGGGGCGGTAGCTGGAGGGCTCAGACTTGGGCTTGCCTGGCTTTGGGATGCCTATGACTGTGGCTTCTTTCCACATTTGGGGGAAGATGTTGTTGCTCAGGGCGCCATTGAAGATGGCGGTCATGAGCAGTATGAGGGGGGCGGGGAGGAGTTTGTACACCCTATTGGTGATACCGTCCGAACCGGGGGCTTTGCGGGTTGCGAGCCCTTTTATGATGTCTTGCACTTCGTCGGGAGTGACGGGAGGCAGAGGATCATCAGGGTCTTCGACTGGCGGGAGGGAGGCTCTCCGTTCGACTTCAGCGTTCACCTCGTCGAGGTGCGCTCTGTCTACTGGTTGAGAGCTGGGAGTGCATTGAGCCTCTAGGCTGTCGGCTAGGCATTCGGCCTTTTCGAGATTTTCGAAAGCGACCGTTTTGTCGGGGCGTGTGAGGGGAGGAACTGTGGCCTCTTCAGAGGAGCGGAGCTTCCTCTGGAGCTGCCAGAAGGCGTGGTGGGTGGGCTCGAGTTCGCCGATCATCTTATCCCATCCCTCGGAGCGCCATTCCCCTATGCGTTTCTTTACAGCACGCTGTAAATGGCGCATGTGGGATTTGTTCGCGTCGCAGGGAAAAGAGTCATAGGCACGAATGGCAGCGTTCTTCTCGGTCACCTGTTCACGTACGTCATCGGGCAGTTTCCAGCGATGGTCTTCCATCACTGGAACTTCCCGTGAGCAATCCGTCAGTACGGATTGAACGTGCTCTGTGAACGAGTCGATCGCCCCAGTCGTGTCTGCGACTGAGATAATTTGCTCGGGGATGGAGTCTAAGTGGGGAGACGTGGTGGATTTCAGTCTTTCGCTTACTTTCCTCCAGTCGGTGACTATTTTGGTCTGGGGGGGCTGGTTGGGGTCGTGCGGGAGGCCCGAATAGGGGGCCAGGTGCAAGATGACCGGGCGATGGTCAGAGTCGAGCTCTTGTACCGTCTCGATAGACTGCAAACGGAGGTTTACATTCTTGAGAAGCGCTACATCGAGAACGTCAGGACGTTGGGCGGGGTCGCCCGGGAAATGAGTGGGATACATCGGAGCGATGATATCGAAATTGAGGGAGTCGCCTAGTTTGAACACGATCCTACCTCTGGTAGAGGTCGTGCTGCTATTCCAAGCGGGATGTTTGGCATTGAGATCCCCCGCCATGATGACGGAGTCACTCATACCGAAGAGGGTAGTGAAATCGGTAGAGAGAGAGATGGGATCCTCCGCACCATTGGTGGGCGGGATGTAAGCGGAGATGATGGTGATTGAGGGGTGACCGGTCATGCCGAGCCGACAGATAGAGATCTCTAGCTGAGAGAGGAGGGCAGGCGGGTCTATCGGGATGCAATGGAGGGACTTCCTATAGTAGATGAGGGTACCGCCCTTGTGGCAGCGAGACCTGTCATTGCGAACTATCTTGTAGTTGGCAATGCTCGGGTTCCGCAGATGGGGCTTCAGGAAGGTTTCCTGGACTAAGAGGACATCGAGCTGGTGATCGCGGAGGAACGCGGCGATCTCTTCGCGTTGTTTTTTAATGCCGTTTGCATTGAAAAACCCTAGTCTAAGGGATCGGGGTTTGGTAACGCTCATTCTTTGTAAAGCCATTGGAGCTTTTAGAAGTTGAGGGTTTGCATGACTTGCGTAATCTGAGGATACGCATTGAAAATCTCGGCGATGCGCCGAGGATTGCCGTTACAGGCTTGGATTTCCGCTGCCATGGCATTTGCGGGGGCAATAAAAGCTGCGTAAGCACCGATTATTACCTCCATGCTGCTAGGCTGGGGGCGGGAGGCGGGGGTCGGGGGGGACCTACTGGGACCAGCGGGAGCCCTGGGCGCGGCGGCGGGAAGGGCTACCGGTGGGGCTACTGGGACCGAGGGGCCTACTGATGGCGCGGGGATGACAGTTGCCATCAGCGCTGGGATAGTCGGGGGTGGGGGGGGCACCGAAGCTGCGGGAGCTTTGAGGTGGTTGAGGTTCGCCCATGGGGAGGGCCTTTGGGGACTGAGCCTATCGGGCATCTGGGAGGAAGGGATCGGGATCCTCACAGAGGGGCTTTCCCTTTGCTGACGGTCGCTCGCGCGCTTCGTCAGTTTGGGAGAAGAAGACTTGGGGGCCTTGGGGCAGCCACGGTAGTTAGCCGGGTGCCCGGATTGGCCGCAAAGAACGCAGCTCGGTGGCTCTGTGCACTGAGAGCGGTCTTTAGGGCGGGGACAGTCTGACGTGCCGTGGGCACCTAGACACTTGACGCATCTAGGTGTCGCGTAGCAGTGGGATTGGGAATGGCCATACAGTTGACACCTGTGGCATTGTCCGATGAGGTTGGACTTCCTGGGTTTCTCGATAGAGATACCCGAGAGGGAGCAGACTGACTTCACCTTGAAGATGGGGTGATGTCCTTCAGTAGGGTCGCAGATGACCAGGACCATGTCGTAGACTAGGCCCTTCCATGCTTTGTGCAAGCGATGGACTGCTGAGACGGGGATGCCTTGTGAAGCAAGGTCTTCTTTGATCTCCTCGGTGGGGATTTCTTTGGGGACGCGCCTGATGATTACGCGGGTGGGGACTTCCTCCGGAAGGGAGTACGTATGGAAGGAGTAAGCCCTTGACTGGAGGAGACGGGTAAGGTCCCTGTAGTCCGAGGACGAGGCGACCGTTACCTTAATACCCTGTTGGGTTGAGCGGGCGTTCGTGTAGTTGATCTTTTGATCAACACACGCTTTGGAGATTTCTGTCCATTTGGACTTATCCTGGACATAGATGGGGGGCGGGGGTCGTGGCTTCTTTGCGTTCGAAGCGGGAGGGGTAGCCGAGAGGCTAGACGCGGGATTGGCCTGCGGTGCGGCGGGGGTTGGGGTGGGGGGGCGGGGGTTAGAAGGGATTACCGCGACCGACTTTTTGGCCTTGTTGGCGTGAGAGGAGGCGTTCTTCTTTCTCTTGCCACCCTTTCCGACGACTATATAGTCGTCTTCCGAGGAGGACGAAGAGTCAGAGAGGGCTTCCTCTGAGTCGGATTGAGATTGGGGTACGGACGTGTCCATACTCTCTGGAGTATCTGCTGCGGTAGCGGCTGGCACGGAAGGTGCGGGATCGGGGACTGGCACGGACGGTGCGGGTTTCGGGGCGGACACGGAGGGAGCGGGTGATGGGGCTGGCACAGAGGGTGCGGGTTTTGGGGCGGGCACAGAGGGTGCGGGTTTAGGGGCTGGCACGGATGGTGCGGGTTTTGGGGCTGGCACGGAGGGTGCGGGTTTTGGGGCTGACGCGGGGGGTGCGGGTTTGGGGGCTGGCACGGAGGGTGCGGGTTTGGGGGCTGGCACGGAAGGTGCTGGTTTGGGGGCGGCGGCTGGCACAGAAGGTGCAGGCGAGGGGGCTTGCACGGAGGGTGCGGGAGGGGAGGCGGCGGCGGCCTCGGGGATTTCGCCTGAGTTTGGCGGAAAGAGGGGGCTGACTAGCGCGTCGCTAAAGTCAATGACCGAACCGGGAGGGCGTCTAAAATTTATAAGACGTTGGGCATACTGGTTAACGAAAGAGGGGTCCTTGAAGAGGACCTCTTTAACGAACGCCAATATGACCGCGTCTGCCATGATCGGGATGGGGGCGGGGAGAGGGAAGAACCATAGGGGGCGTGAATCCCTAACAACCTAGCACCCCGGGTGGATGGGCCCGGGGGTGTGAGATCCTACCCTCCCTGTCGGGTGTGAGACAGGGAGGTGAGTACCTGAAGTGAGCCCTAAGCTTGTGACCCGTCGCCGATCTTATTGTGCGAACGGGGCCCTAACCAGTCTGTGCGATGGGTGTAGAGACACCCTAGACCGGCTTCTAGTACGAAGGGGTTGACACACCCAACCGTACTAGACGCGAGCTGTGGACAAGGGATTAGTTACGAAGCTAGAGCTGACTAGGAGCCACCCCCAAGGCCAAGCTTCTAGCTCCCGATTCCAATTGACAGCCTCGCCCTGATGGGGCTCGGCGGGTGAGATTGGGGCACCACCCCCTTGGCTTCGTTGGCACCGTGAGGTATCCACCAAGGACCACGAAACTGTGGTTTTTACCCGGAAGGGGCCAAAAACCTCGACGACACGTGTGATGACGATTCTCTCTTAAAGAAACAACTTCTATCAACCACGCCTTGAAAAAGGCGGCTATTGACAGGGTGCGGGCGTAGTCCGGAGACTACTGAGCTCGTTACGGCTAGCGTAGCGAGAGCGGGCGGTGGCGGGGCGGCGAGGCGGTGGGGGCGTGCAGCGAGCGAGAGCGGGCAGCACGACCGTCCACGGCGAGCGTCGAACGGAGAGTCAATCTGCCAGTTTTGCCCGAAGTCGCTCAATTTATATGCGCACCGCGTAGCTGTGTCAGTGGGAGGGGTACACAGAAAACGAAACTTATTCACAAAACGCGCAAGCGCGCGCTCGCGTTCTTCACGAGTACACACACTGACTGCACACTGGGGTGGGTAGAGAATTAGCAGAATTTTTTATTTTTTTGTTTTTGAATATTCAAACTTATTTCGTACTAGCTAGAGTAACCTAAACCATTAATATTACATTAATTTCCTTGTTTTCCCTAGGAATCCTTTTCCATAGTTTGACTGTAAGCTAAGCTTCCTCAACTCAATGAAAAATGTGCGAATGGAGATGGGAAATTGTATTCACGTATGCGAGAGCTTTAGGTAGGTACAAGTAAGTAAGTAAGTAAGTAAGTAAGTAAGTAAGTAAGTAAGTAAGTAAGTAAGTAAGTAAGTAGGTAAGTAAGTAAGTAAGTAAGTAAGTAAGTAAGTAAGTAAGTAAGTAAGTAAGTAAGTAAGTAAGTAAGTAAGTAAGTAAGTAAGTAAGTAAGTAAGTAAGTAAGTAAGTAAGTAAGTAAGTAAGTAAGTAAGTAAGTAAGTAAGTAAGTAAGTAAGTAAGTAAGTAAGTAAGTATGTATGTATGTATGTATGTATGTATGTTTGTATGTATGTATGTATGTATGTTTTATGTATATCTTTCTATTTCCTACGTACCTAGATTATTTTGCGAGTTATTTCGTGTATGTATAGGTATACCCCTACGTGCCTATGTTATTATTAATTTACCAACGTTTTGACTCGTCTGTGTTACAGAAACGAATATTGCTCATATTCATGATAGTATTGTTAGCCCTGAAAAGGGCTTTTTGGTGTGGTGAGCGCATGCACGCGCGCTAAGCATCTCGGTGCCGCCGCCGTCCGTGGTTTCTTCAGTCGCTTGTTGCAGAGTTCTGATGAATCGTTGGTTGGTCGGTCGGTCGGTCGGACGGACGAGCTCGAGACACGTCGAGCGCGTTTCGCACCCTCCTTCCCGAGGACGATAGACGCGTACGTACTGCGTGCGCGCGGTTGGACGATGATGAAAACAAACGCACAAAGCACGCGCGCGCCTCTCTCTACTACAGTGATAAACACACACGCAGTAGGTAAGACGCGCACGCACATTTGTCACTATCACTGATCAGCTGCTGCTGTCGTTGTTGTTGTTGTTGTTGTTTCACTAGTAGTTGTAGTAGCGTGTATTTATGGTGGTCTGGTCAGCCGACTCTGCGCTGCGCTGCGCTGTCGTCGTCGTCGTCGTCGCCGTCGCCGGTGTAACGCGAATGCGACCGTGGCTTACTTCTTAGCGGCGGACGCTTTCTTGGCTGCCGGCTTTGACTTGGGTGTAGCCGCGGCCTTCTTCGGTTTAGGCGCTTTAGGTTTTTTGGTTGGCGGCTTCGCTGTCTTCTTAGCTTTGGGAGCGGCACCTCCCTTGGCCTTAGCGGGGGCGGCGGCCTTCTTGGGTGTAGGCTTCTTCTTAGCGGCGGCGGCCTTCTTGTCCTTGGCGGCGGCGGCGGCGGCGGCCGATGCTTTGGACTTTGAAGGCGAGCCGGAGGCGGCAGAGGCGGCCGCGGCGGCGGCTGCTGCCTTCTTGGTCTTGGCGCCGGCCGCAGAGGCGGTCGCCTTCTTGGCCTTCGCGGCTGCGGCGGCGGCGGCGGCGGGCGCCTTGCCGGCGGCCTTGCCAGCTGCGCCGGCGGGTTTCTTGGCCGCGGCCGATTTCGACTCGAGCTTGAAGGAACCGGAGGCACCCTTGCCCTTGGTCTGGATCAGTGCGCCAGATTCGACGGCGCTCTTCAGGTATTTCCTAATGAACGGAGCCAATTTCTCCGCGTCGACCTTGTACTGCGCGGCGATGTACTTCTTGATCGCCTGCAGGGAAGATCCGCTGCGCTCTTTCATCTCCTTGATGGCGCTGGTGACCATCTCAGATGTTTTGGGATGGGTAGGCTTCGCCTTCGGTTTCTTCGCGGCACCGGCGCCGCCGGCCTGTCTCGCCTGCTTCTTCGCTGGTGTAGCGGGCGCGGGAGCCTCTGTAGCAACTGCGGTGTCTGCCATTTTATTTATTATTAGCACACTGTTAATAAACTGAATGAAATAGTAATAATATAAGAGAGAGAGAGACTTAGATGTCGCCACTTATAGGTTTCACGAGTTTCGTACACGTGCGCCTAAGCACGACGAAACTTTACCGTAACGAGCGCCGTGATGTCGCGGGACGTTTTCTCGTATGAACGCTTGAAAGTTTTCACTAACACGTATCTAATAAAATAAACAAAAAGAATGGTTAACGGCCCTTAGTGCGACGTAGTGTTGCAGTTTCGGATAGGTCATGAAGCTGACGATGCGGGTGTGCGAATTCGGGGAGCGTGAGGTGGTCGTTCAGCCGGTGGCGGTGTTTTATTTTGAAGACTGCGTACGAAGCGTAGGTCGGGTCGTGTTCAAAACGTTATTTTCTCTATAAAAGTGATAGTTGGTGCCGATAAACGTCGACGCGTCAACTAGGAGGATATCGAGCTTGTGTGGTAACAGGACTCCGTCGATATCACACAGTCTCGCGAAGGTATTATCGACCTAAAAGTGAAGCGTCGTAAAACACCGCGAGCCGCCGAACCGCTAAGGACGGACGACTCCGTCCAGGACGTGCAACCTAAATAATATAGTGATAATATATTAAAAGACGAGAGTGTTGACAGTGTACAGCTAGCTAGATTGGTACAATCGCATCAGAAAGCGTATTAAACAATGTACCTACCTACACGTAATTAATAGACCTCGTACTCGGGCGCGGGCGCGGGCGCGCCTGCTGTACCCCGTCGTCCGTCCGTGCGCGGCTCTATACTCTCAGTTCAGTTCACACAGCAAGAGTCTTGTAAGTAAGTAAGTAAGTAAGTAAGTAAGTAGGCCGCCTGTGATACAGCTACGTAGATAGTAGGTATTTGATAATGAAATGATACGCGAAATAATATATAACAAACAAACCTCATTAGATGCGAGAGCGAAGTTGCAATGATAATCAAACGAATAGGTAGGTAGATGTTCTACACAACAAACATCAAACGTAAGTAGGTAAGTATTGAATATTATGGTCTAATCTTTATTTGTCAAATCCAGTATATACACACCTCAGTGGGGCGGCGGCGATGGGCTTTTTACGCGTAGAACAAACGTCAACTTAGCGCGTGTAGTATGTACCTAGTTACGTACATAAGCAAGGGCATTGGAGGTAAACTCCCTAACAAACTGTATGTATGTATGTCCGATGGTGGTACATCTGAGTAGTAAGTAAGTAAGTAGGTAGGTAGGTAGGTAGGTAGGTAGGTGGTTGGTTGGTACGTTTTTCAGACAATTCCAGTAAAGAAACATATTTAATAGTATCGAATCATATGCGGCCCTGAAAAGGGCCTTTTTTTTTTTTAAGTGCGCGTCTATATACGCATGGTCGAACTGTATGATTATGTTCACAACAAACACAACACACACACGTCCACCACACGGTATGCAGAGCTGGTTGCGCAGGCAACACGTACACGCGGGGAATGCAGCAGGTGTTTAACCGCCGAAACCGTACAGGGTGCGACCCTGGCGCTTCAGAGCGTAGACGACGTCCATGGCGGTGACGGTCTTCCTCTTGGCGTGCTCGGTGTAAGTGACAGCGTCGCGAATGACGTTCTCTAGGAACACTTTAAGCACACCGCGAGTCTCTTCGTAGATCAAACCGGAGATACGTTTCACGCCGCCTCTGCGAGCCAGACGACGGATGGCGGGCTTCGTGATACCTTGGATGTTATCACGAAGTACCTTCCTGTGACGCTTGGCTCCTCCTTTTCCCAGACCCTTTCCTCCCTTACCGCGACCGGTCATCTTCTTTAAAGTGGGGTTTCAAAAATCACTATGATAATATAATTAATAATAACAGCACGGGTGCGCGCACACGAACGACGCGAGCGAGCGACTGGTGAAGAGTAATTTTTTAACAGCTTTTTTTTTTTTTTTTTTTTTTTTCCCTATTGGCATCTCGTAGTTGACCTTTAGAGGTCGTGACTACTTAACCGGACTATCCTGTGGCTGCCTTAAGTGAAACTCAAAGCCTCCAGCCAGGGGCATTAATCTAACTACGTTATGCTAAGCGACTACGCACTAAGGGCACCCCCTGTGGGGTACGAGCCTCGGCTTAGGGCGTCGCTGGAGAGGACAGCAAGAAGGGACAGGCTGGATCACTGTTATATTATTTAAGCTTGATGGAGCCGGCATTTCCTATCTGACTACTCTGAGAAGAAATGCCGAAACAAACTCAGAGGTCACGGTCGGGGATTTAAAGCTACTGGCTCAGCTGCGGCGCGGGCTGGCTCTGCATCGGGCAAGGGTCGGGGGGGTGAGTTTACTTGGGGACGTCGCGAGGGACCTCGTCGGCGAGGTCGGAATGTCGGTCTTTTGTTTTTGTGAACTGTACTAGTGGATTTGTTGCTCTCCTGGAGGAGAGTTATTGGGTCGTCGGGGTCGGATAAGGCATGCTTTGGACGGCGAGCCTTACTAATATTTGAGGGGGAGTAGCTGGCGGCCTGGACAACCAGAGGGTTGCGGTGGTTGGTGGCGGAATCGAAGAAACGCTTGGAGAGGCGTTTCATGAAATGCTTGATAGTGGGGATTCTGAGGTCTACATGGAGGATCTCGTTTCGGACGAACCAAGGGGAACCCGTAGCCTTTCGAAGGAACCGGTTTTGAAGGGTTTGCATCCTATGGATGTTATGGGGTTTTGCGTGTGCAAAGACTGGACAGGCATAGGTCATAATTGGCCTGATGCACGCTGTATAGATACGCAACTTGCACTTAAGTGACAGTTTGCTGCGTGCATTGAGAACGGAGTGGAGTCTGCCGAGAGCGAAAGCGGCGCGCGAACGGACCTTCTTTATGTGCTCTGTGAAGGAGAGGTGTCTGTCGAGTATGACACCTAGGTATTTGGCTTGCTCTTCCCAAGGGATCGGCTTGCCAAACATGGTTATTGGTCGGGGGGGAATGGGGTTGTGACGCGGTCTAGAGTAAAGAACCGCTTGACTTTTGTCGGGATTTACTTCGATTCTCCACTTCCTGAACCAAGCAGCGAGTTTGTTAACTGCTGTTTGGAGAGTGAGGGATATCTGGACTAGGCTGCGGCCGGAGTAATAAATGGCTGTGTCGTCGGCGAATAGGGCCAACTGTGCCTTTTTATTCTTAGGGATATCGCTGGTGAACAGCGTGAAAATTAGTGGGGCCAGCACCGAGCCCTGGGGGACTCCCGCTCGGATGGGGTGTGGGGAGGAGATTGCTCCTTCGACTTTATAGCGAAAGGTGCGGTTTGACAAAAAGTCCCGTATGATGAGCACGAGACGGTCCGGCACCCCGATTTGGTAAAGCTTGTATATTAAGCCGTTGTGCCAGACTTTGTCGAAAGCTTTCGCTATGTCGAAGTATATTGCACCTGTCATATTACCGCGCAGGAACCCTGCGTGGATATGTTCGGTGATTCGGTGGACTTGTTGTACGCAAGAATGTTGGGTACGAAAACCAAACTGCTCGTCGGGAATGAGACCCTTTGTTTCGGCATAATCTCTGAGTCGCTTATAAATAAGTCTCTCATAGATCTTGCCGAGGACTTTGAGCAGGCTGATGGGGCGGTAACTCGAAGGTTCCGATTTGGGTTTTCCGGGTTTTGGGATCCCGATGACGGTTGCCTCTTTCCACGATTGTGGGAAAATGTTATTGCTCAAGGCACCATTGAAGATGGTGACTAGTAGCATTATTAGTTGAGCGGGGAAGAGCTGGATCACTCTGTTGGTGATTCTGTCGGAGCCAGGAGCTTTTTTTGGTTTGAGACCTTTTATGATATCCTGCAATTCGTCTGGAGTGACGGGGGGCAGCGGATTATCGGGGTCTTCGACGGGTGGGAGGGAGGCTCTGCGTTCGACTTCAGCGTCCACCTCTGAGAGGTGAGCTTGGTCTACTGGCTGGGAGCTGGGTGAGCATTGGGCTTCGAGGCTATCAGCCAGACATTCGGCCTTGTCGATGTCATCGAAGGCGATAGATTTGTCAGGGCGGACCAGTGGGGGCATGGCGACTATGTCACTGGATCTAAGTTTCCTCTGTAGCTCCCAGAAAGCTAGGTGGGTGGGTTCGAGATCGCTCAGCGTCTTATCCCAGTTGACTTCGCGCCACTCCGATATGCGGGTTCTCACAGATCTCTGTAAGTAGCGCATATGGGCTTTGTTCGCATCGCAGGGAAAGCTGCTGTATGCACGGACAGCCGCGTTCTTCTCGCTCAGCAGTTCACGCAAGTCGTCAGGCAGCCTCCAGCGATGGTCATCCATCGCTGGAACCTCCCTCGAGCAATTGCTCAAGACAGACTGTACGTGATCCGCGAGTGAGTCGATCGCGGCCGTCGTGTCCGCGATAGAATTGAACTGGTCAGGAATGGAGTCTAAGTGGGGGGATGTGGCGGATTTCAGGCATTCGCTTACTTTCCTCCAGTCCGTTACCACTTTTGTCTGGGGGGGTTGGCTAGGGTCGGGGAGACCTATGCGGGGGGCCATTCCTATGATGACTGGTCGGTGGTCTGAGTTAAGCTCTTGTACCACTTCTATAGTGTCTAACCGTAGGTTGACGTTCTTTAGAAGTGCCACATCGAGGACGTCGGGGGTTTGATTGGGGGTGTGTGGGAAGTGAGTGGGAGTCATCGGTCCGATGACATCGAAGTTCAGAATGGGGGAGAGGTCAAACAAGATTTTGCCTCTGGTAGTGATTCTGGTGCTGTTCCAGGCGGGGTGTTTGGCGTTAAAGTCACCCGCTATGATGACGGAGTCACTTAGGCCAAGAAGGGTTGAGAGGTCGCCTGACAGGACTTGGGAGTTCTCTGCGGCGTTTTGGGGAGGGAGGTAGGCCGACACAAGGGTGATCGGCTGGTGGCCTGACATGCCTAGTCGACAGATAGACACTTCAAGTCTTGAAAGGGTGGGAGGGTCCATAGGGATGCAGTAAAGATCTTTTCTGTAATAAATGAGGGTACCGCCCTTGTGGCAGCGAGTCCTGTCATTGCGAACTATGCGATAGTTCGCGATTTTAGGGTCCCGTTGACTGGGCTTGAGGAAGGTCTCTTGAGCGAGGAAGATGTCAATACGATGGTCGCGGAGGAAGGTGGCGATCTCATCTTTTTGGTCTTTGAAGCCGTTAGCGTTAAAGTAAGCTAACTTAAGGGATCGGGGTTTGGTTCGCGCTACGGGTCCTTTATCCATTACTGGGTTTGGTAATGAAGGAGCTAAGTAGTTGTGTGATGTCAGGATAGGCATTGTAGATTGCCTGAATCCTGTACAGGTCGCCAGCGTTTCTGGCGCTTATTATTTCGGCGGCCATTTTCCTGGCGCGGGGCGTCAGGAACGCCATGAAAGTGCCCGAGATCACATTGAAGGGATCTATGGCAGAAGGGCCGACTACGGGGGTAGGTAAGGGGGCCGTAGTGTTGGTGGGGGGAGTAGCAGATGCGGGCGCAGAGCTGCGGATGCGGGGGTCCATCCTAGTGGGGGGAGGTGGGGTGGGGGTTTTGGCTGCCACGAGAGCCGGGAAAGCTCTCTGGTGGTTCAGCATGTTCCACGGACTGGGCCTTTGAGGGCTCAGTCGCTCGGGGAGCTGGGGGGTTGTGCTTTGAGAGGGCGCTTCCCTTTTCTGCCTAGCGTCAGCGCGCTTGGACAGTTTGGGGGACGCAGATTTGGGGGCCTTCGGGCATCCTCGGTAATTGGCCGGGTGGCCTGATTCGCCGCACAGTACACAACTGGGCGGTTCGGTGCATAGAGCACGGTCCTTTGGGCGGGGGCATTGCTCTGTGCCGTGTTCGCCCAAACACTTGACACAACGAGGTTTCGCATGGCAAAACCTTTGTGAATGGCCATAGAGCTGGCATCGGTGGCATTGACCGACTATGCCGCTCTTTTTGGGTTTCTCAATCTCTATGCCAGTGAGGTGGCATAGGGATTTGATCCCGAAAATGGGGTGGTGGCCCTCTGTGGGAGGGCAGACCACGAGGACCATGTCGAAGGCGACTTGGCCCCTGGAGCGGTGCATTCGGTGCACCTCCGTGACTGGAACTCCTTGGAGTTCCAGGTCTGCCTTTATGTCGGCAACGGGAATTTCCCTTGGGATCCTACGGATCACCACTCGGGTTTGTCGGTCTTCTGGCAGAGAGTACGTGTGGAATGACACGCCTCTCTGTCGGAGAAGGGAGGTAATTTCCCTGTAGTCTTTCGACGTAGGGATTTGTACCTTTATACCCTGAAGGGTAGACTTGGCGCTTGTGAACGCGATCTTGCGCTCAGTGCACCATTTGGACACTTCGGTCCATTTCCCCTTGTCCTGGATGAACACAGGGGGTGGGGGGCGGACTTTCCTCTGGGCGGGGGAGGAAGTTCCAGCACTTTGGCTGGGGTGAGTGTCCTTTTGGCAGGATTGTTTTGCTGGGGGGGGGGCACTGGCAGAGGGCGCCGGTGAGTCGGGGGCGAGGTGGAGGGGCGACAGGGCCGCCTCTACGTTGGCTGAGGAAGAGGAGGAGAGCTTCTTCTTCCTCTTATGGCTTCGTTTCTTCGGTGACGCCAGCGTGAAGCCGTCGTCATCCGAAGAGGATGAGTTGGTGGCTAAGGAACTAGCCTCCACGTCCGAGTCGGACTGGTGGGGACGTTTCCCCGATGTGTCCTCGGCGTCCATAGGGGTCGCCGGGGAGCTGGCTGAGCTGTCGAGTTCCAGCTCGAAGTTCGGTTGGGGGGGGGAGGGTTGCTGCAGTGCAGCGAACTTTTCTCCATATTTGGAGAGAAAGTCGGGGTCCTTTAAGAGGACCTCCTTTACGAACGCCACAATAATGGCGTCCGACATGATCAGGGGGGGGGGGGGGGTGAGGACTTAACCTAACTAACTCCCCGGGTGGGTGGGCCCGGGGATGTGTAACCCTCCCTGCCGGGTCGAGGCAGGGAGGTGCGTACCTAGGGTGGGCCCTAAGCTAGTAAACCTGCCGCCAATCTTAATGTGCGGTAGGGCCCTATGGGTCTTTCGACCGATCTGGGCCGCTGGGGTAGACACACCCAGACGTCCCAGGTGCAGCTGTGGACAAGCGGGGGTTAGGTGCTACCAGACTGCGACTAGGAGATCCCCCAAGGCCGCAGTCGGAGCCCTTCCGACAGTTTGCCTTCCCCTGATGGGGGTCGGCGGGTGGGGCGGGTCACCACCCACTTGGGTTCGTTGGCACCGTAAGGTTTCCCCCAAGTACCACCGAAAACGGGTGGTTTTTGCTCGTAAGGAGCCAAGTGCAACGCGAAGCGCGAGCGTAAAAGATCGACTACAAATGCGTAGCACTCGTAGCCGATCTGCTACGAAGGGGGCGGGGCCAGGCGGCCGACGGAGAGCGGCGTAGCTGCAGTGCTACGATGTAGCGCTGCGGCGAGACCGAGTCGCGGGGCGCGCGGGACGCGGTAGTGGGGCAGCGGTACGGAGCCGAGTGTACGGGTGTGCGCTACGGTGGCCGAGCGCTGAATCTTTTTAACAGCCCGATTCGTCATATATTTATACCGTACGCGGAGCTCAGCGGGTGGGTGAACAGAAACGGGTGGTGCGCGGGGCGAGGCGAGCCGACGCTCGTCGCTGGTTGGTCGGTTGGAGGATGTCTCTCACTCAGTTGTTTCGTAAAACAGAACTTATGTTCTTAGGTTATCCAAACAAAATTTTTAGTTCCACTATTAACCTTTAATCGCGTTATTACTCTGGTATTTTGTCGTAAGTACTTATACGACTCTGGCGAAATGGACACGAATATATTTATTTTGTCGGATTAATCCGGCGTAAGCGGTTAAAAGGCTAAGTACCCAAGTAGTGTACTCCAAAAAAAAAAAAAAATATACCGCCGTAACAACTCTATGTAAAGTATACTCGATAGTTAGGTAAATCAAATGCATAATTATTATGTATAGACTATTCCCTTCATAATAAAATTATTATTCTGATATATAAATAATGTACTTACTTAAGCAAGCAAGCAAGCAAGCAAGCAAGCAAGCAAGCACGTACGTACTGTGTGTCCCTAGTACACCAAAGTATGTTTTGAAGTAGGTATGTAAGTAAGTAATAAAAAAAAAAAAATAATAATAATAATAATAATAATAATTGGTAGGTTTTTGTTGCTTATGTAGTAACGTTTTTTGTGACGTCTGTTATAAAGAAACATTTAATAATCTGATACATATGTGGCCCTGAAAAGGGCCTTTTATGTTAACGCACAGCCACAGCCACAGAAACGGTGCACTGCCCGAAGGCAGTGTCAACGTGTCGTAGGGCGATGTGTGTATTGTGTGACGTCAGCAGTTTAAGCGCGTTCGCCTCTGATCCTGCGCGCCAACTGGATGTCCTTGGGCATGATGGTGACGCGCTTCGCGTGAATCGCGCACAAGTTGGTGTCTTCGAAGAGACCGACGAGGTAAGCTTCGCTAGCCTCCTGCAGCGCCATAACAGCGGAGCTCTGGAAACGGAGATCGGTCTTGAAGTCCTGTGCGATCTCACGCACGAGACGCTGGAACGGAAGCTTGCGGATCAGAAGTTCGGTACTCTTCTGGTAGCGACGAATCTCACGGAGGGCCACAGTGCCGGGCCTGTAGCGATGGGGTTTCTTAACGCCGCCGGTGGCCGGTGCGCTCTTGCGCGCAGCCTTGGTGGCGAGCTGTTTCCTCGGGGCCTTACCACCGGTGGATTTACGAGCGGTCTGCTTAGTACGCGCCATTGTAAACACGGAACGAGATGGAAATAATAAAAATCAACTGAAAATACTATAGATACACGCAACGGACGCACGCGGACCTATACACTTCGAACGTACGAGAGAGAATAAAAACCAGCCGTGCGCGTTCCGAGTATTTATACAGAAGCAACGTAAGCGAGCGTGGCGGGCGGCGCGCCATCTTTAGTACAACGAGCTAACTAAAATATTTTGTTTATAATAATTTTATGTTATTTAATATTTTAAAAACCTACATAAAATTGTGACTGCATCAATTTTATGAAAACGACACACCAATCTAACGATAAGACACTACGTTAAGTATAAGTTATTATTAAATAATAAATTATGTTTTGTGTGTTATGTGGAACTTCAGAACAGTCTCACACTCATGCACTTACTTACTTACTTACTTACTGTGCATGTTGTTGATGCATGCATTTGCAAAGTTTGTTACTTAGATGTGTTCATTTTTCAATTCGTCATTATGATACAAATTTACTTAAGATAGGTAGGTACATAATAAATAACGTAGTTACCTATTTATGTGTACGTACGCCGGAGCCGTACTGTCAAAGCGGTAAGTGTGGTTGGTTGGTACGTAGGTAGGTAGGTAGGTAGGTAGGTAGGTAGGTAGGTAGGTAGGTAGGTAGGTAGGTAGGTAGGTTTAGTTATAGTAACGTTTTGACTGTGTTCAAGTTTAAAGAAACGTGAATTTATCACATGAACATATTTGTGGCCCTGAAAAGGGCCTTTTGTTTTTACTCCTGCCATCCCACGGTGTGCGTGCGTGCGCGTCCAGACGTTTTTCGTGGTTTGCTCGTAGCACGTGCATCATGCGCGTCTCGTAAACTGTACACACATGACACACATACAGCACAGGTAGGGGTGTGTACCTATGTGTGTGTATGTATGTATGCACAATACGATGACACAATTAACACGCACCACAGTCAACAAGACACACGAACAAGCGCACTGGGTTTAACACTGTACACAGACACGAGGCGGCGTTGAGACGGAGCGTCGGCGGCGGCTCTTGTTAGCCGCCTACCGACCGACCGCTCACTTGGAGCTGGTGTATTTGGTGACGGCCTTGGTGCCTTCACTGACGGCGTGCTTGGCGAGCTCGCCGGGCAGCAGGAGCCTGACGGACGTCTGCACCTCCCTGGACGTGATGGTCGATCTCTTGTTGTAGTGGGCGAGACGGGAAGCTTCGGCGGCGATACGCTCGAAGATGTCGTTCACGAACGAGTTCATGATAGACATGGCCTTGCTGGAGATACCGGTGTCGGGGTGCACCTGCTTCAACACTTTGTAGATGTAGATGGCGTAACTCTCCTTCCTCTTGTGCTTCTTCTTCTTCTTGTCGGTCTTAGAGATGTTCTTCTGGGCTTTGCCAGACTTCTTGGCGGCTTTACCACTTGTCTTGGGCGGCATTATGAAATTTGTCGAGTACACGTGCTACCGAAACGGAGTTCAGTCGCAGTATAAAACCAATCGCGCGGTTAACAGTTGTATTTATATGGGCGCTCGCGGCTCGTAGTCGCGGCAAGCGGTGAGAAATTCGACGCAGCGACGGACCAATCACAACGCTCCTGAGCCAGAGTGTAGATCGAACGCGGGGAGAGGGGATGCCCGGGAGGGAGGCGAAGGGAGCGGGGTGACGATTGTGTTCGTTCGTAATTAAAAACAAAATTCAAGAAAACAACGTACTTATTCTAGTCTAGGTTAATAATATATATATATATATATATATATATATATATATATATATATATATATAATGACTGACTGACTGACTGACTGACTAACTTAGATACTTACCTAAAATTACTTTCATACATTAATGCATTTGAATGAGATTTAATAACATATGCTACAACAGTTTGTTGTTCTGTGTTGTTTCATTATGTAGGTACATAAACAACATTATCTATTCTATAGTGATGATGACTGTATGAAACACCATTTTAAAAGCATTTTGTACTGCTCATAATTATTACACACTGTGTGTACCTACATATAATTAAATTCATCATTCATATTATAGTTTCTAAATCACCTTCCTCCCTTACAATTATTTATTTACTTGTAGTAATTATGTAAAGCGAGTGGGCGAGGGAGGTAGGTAGGTAGGTAGGTAGGTAAGTACGTTTTTGTTTGACGACAACACCGTTAAAGAAACTGTCTTTGTTATATATTTGACGAATCATATTGTGGCCCTGAAAAGGGCCTTTTATTTTGAATGCATACGAGCGGAGAGCATCGCGCGCAACCGACATAATAGATTTATGGATATATAATAATATAGGCATAAATATTATATCGAAGTACGCGTGCGGGGCCACTCGCACGAAGCACCACGTTCAGAAACGTCGCGGCGCCACGTTTAAGCCTTCTTCTCGGTCTTCTTGGGCAGTAGCACGGCCTGGATGTTCGGCAGCACACCACCTTGAGCGATCGTCACACCGGAGAGTAGCTTGTTCAACTCCTCGTCGTTGCGGATGGCCAATTGTAGATGACGCGGGATGATCCTGGTCTTCTTGTTGTCTCTCGCGGCGTTGCCGGCCAACTCGAGGACCTCAGCAGCCAGATACTCCATCACGGCGGCCAAGTAGACGGGAGCGCCGGCACCCACGCGCTCGGCGTAGTTTCCGTTACGCAGCAGCCTGTGAATACGACCCACAGGGAACTGGAGACCAGCACGGTTGGAACGGGACTTTGCCTTTCCCTTCACCTTGCCACCTTTACCGCGACCAGACATAATTGAAGGATTTGTTTTATATAACAACTCTCACGAAAACAACGAAACACGCGTACAACAGTGCGCGCGCCGAAAGAATCTAGTTATAAATGCCAGTTTTGCCCGAAGTCGCTCAATTTATATGCGCACCGCGTAGCTGTGTCAGTGGGAGGGGTACACAGAAAACGAAACTTATTCACAAAACGCGCAAGCGCGCGCTCGCGTTCTTCACGAGTACACACACTGACTGCACACTGGGGTGGGTAGAGAATTAGCAGAATTTTTTATTTTTTTGTTTTTGAATATTCAAACTTATTTCGTACTAGCTAGAGTAACCTAAACCATTAATATTACATTAATTTCCTTGTTTTCCCTAGGAATCCTTTTCCATAGTTTGACTGTAAGCTAAGCTTCCTCAACTCAATGAAAAATGTGCGAATGGAGATGGGAAATTGTATTCACGTATGCGAGAGCTTTAGGTAGGTACAAGTAAGTAAGTAAGTAAGTAAGTAAGTAAGTAAGTAAGTAAGTAAGTAAGTAAGTAAGTAAGTAAGTAAGTAGGTAAGTAAGTAAGTAAGTAAGTAAGTAAGTAAGTAAGTAAGTAAGTAAGTAAGTAAGTAAGTAAGTAAGTAAGTAAGTAAGTAAGTAAGTAAGTAAGTAAGTAAGTAAGTAAGTAAGTAAGTAAGTAAGTAAGTAAGTAAGTAAGTAAGTAAGTAAGTAAGTAAGTAAGTATGTATGTATGTATGTATGTATGTATGTTTGTATGTATGTATGTATGTATGTTTTATGTATATCTTTCTATTTCCTACGTACCTAGATTATTTTGCGAGTTATTTCGTGTATGTATAGGTATACCCCTACGTGCCTATGTTATTATTAATTTACCAACGTTTTGACTCGTCTGTGTTACAGAAACGAATATTGCTCATATTCATGATAGTATTGTTAGCCCTGAAAAGGGCTTTTTGGTGTGGTGAGCGCATGCACGCGCGCTAAGCATCTCGGTGCCGCCGCCGTCCGTGGTTTCTTCAGTCGCTTGTTGCAGAGTTCTGATGAATCGTTGGTTGGTCGGTCGGTCGGTCGGACGGACGAGCTCGAGACACGTCGAGCGCGTTTCGCACCCTCCTTCCCGAGGACGATAGACGCGTACGTACTGCGTGCGCGCGGTTGGACGATGATGAAAACAAACGCACAAAGCACGCGCGCGCCTCTCTCTACTACAGTGATAAACACACACGCAGTAGGTAAGACGCGCACGCACATTTGTCACTATCACTGATCAGCTGCTGCTGTCGTTGTTGTTGTTGTTGTTGTTTCACTAGTAGTTGTAGTAGCGTGTATTTATGGTGGTCTGGTCAGCCGACTCTGCGCTGCGCTGCGCTGTCGTCGTCGTCGTCGTCGCCGTCGCCGGTGTAACGCGAATGCGACCGTGGCTTACTTCTTAGCGGCGGACGCTTTCTTGGCTGCCGGCTTTGACTTGGGTGTAGCCGCGGCCTTCTTCGGTTTAGGCGCTTTAGGTTTTTTGGTTGGCGGCTTCGCTGTCTTCTTAGCTTTGGGAGCGGCACCTCCCTTGGCCTTAGCGGGGGCGGCGGCCTTCTTGGGTGTAGGCTTCTTCTTAGCGGCGGCGGCCTTCTTGTCCTTGGCGGCGGCGGCGGCGGCGGCCGATGCTTTGGACTTTGAAGGCGAGCCGGAGGCGGCAGAGGCGGCCGCGGCGGCGGCTGCTGCCTTCTTGGTCTTGGCGCCGGCCGCAGAGGCGGTCGCCTTCTTGGCCTTCGCGGCTGCGGCGGCGGCGGCGGCGGGCGCCTTGCCGGCGGCCTTGCCAGCTGCGCCGGCGGGTTTCTTGGCCGCGGCCGATTTCGACTCGAGCTTGAAGGAACCGGAGGCACCCTTGCCCTTGGTCTGGATCAGTGCGCCAGATTCGACGGCGCTCTTCAGGTATTTCCTAATGAACGGAGCCAATTTCTCCGCGTCGACCTTGTACTGCGCGGCGATGTACTTCTTGATCGCCTGCAGGGAAGATCCGCTGCGCTCTTTCATCTCCTTGATGGCGCTGGTGACCATCTCAGATGTTTTGGGATGGGTAGGCTTCGCCTTCGGTTTCTTCGCGGCACCGGCGCCGCCGGCCTGTCTCGCCTGCTTCTTCGCTGGTGTAGCGGGCGCGGGAGCCTCTGTAGCAACTGCGGTGTCTGCCATTTTATTTATTATTAGCACACTGTTAATAAACTGAATGAAATAGTAATAATATAAGAGAGAGAGAGACTTAGATGTCGCCACTTATAGGTTTCACGAGTTTCGTACACGTGCGCCTAAGCACGACGAAACTTTACCGTAACGAGCGCCGTGATGTCGCGGGACGTTTTCTCGTATGAACGCTTGAAAGTTTTCACTAACACGTATCTAATAAAATAAACAAAAAGAATGGTTAACGGCCCTTAGTGCGACGTAGTGTTGCAGTTTCGGATAGGTCATGAAGCTGACGATGCGGGTGTGCGAATTCGGGGAGCGTGAGGTGGTCGTTCAGCCGGTGGCGGTGTTTTATTTTGAAGACTGCGTACGAAGCGTAGGTCGGGTCGTGTTCAAAACGTTATTTTCTCTATAAAAGTGATAGTTGGTGCCGATAAACGTCGACGCGTCAACTAGGAGGATATCGAGCTTGTGTGGTAACAGGACTCCGTCGATATCACACAGTCTCGCGAAGGTATTATCGACCTAAAAGTGAAGCGTCGTAAAACACCGCGAGCCGCCGAACCGCTAAGGACGGACGACTCCGTCCAGGACGTGCAACCTAAATAATATAGTGATAATATATTAAAAGACGAGAGTGTTGACAGTGTACAGCTAGCTAGATTGGTACAATCGCATCAGAAAGCGTATTAAACAATGTACCTACCTACACGTAATTAATAGACCTCGTACTCGGGCGCGGGCGCGGGCGCGCCTGCTGTACCCCGTCGTCCGTCCGTGCGCGGCTCTATACTCTCAGTTCAGTTCACACAGCAAGAGTCTTGTAAGTAAGTAAGTAAGTAAGTAAGTAAGTAGGCCGCCTGTGATACAGCTACGTAGATAGTAGGTATTTGATAATGAAATGATACGCGAAATAATATATAACAAACAAACCTCATTAGATGCGAGAGCGAAGTTGCAATGATAATCAAACGAATAGGTAGGTAGATGTTCTACACAACAAACATCAAACGTAAGTAGGTAAGTATTGAATATTATGGTCTAATCTTTATTTGTCAAATCCAGTATATACACACCTCAGTGGGGCGGCGGCGATGGGCTTTTTACGCGTAGAACAAACGTCAACTTAGCGCGTGTAGTATGTACCTAGTTACGTACATAAGCAAGGGCATTGGAGGTAAACTCCCTAACAAACTGTATGTATGTATGTCCGATGGTGGTACATCTGAGTAGTAAGTAAGTAAGTAGGTAGGTAGGTAGGTAGGTAGGTAGGTGGTTGGTTGGTACGTTTTTCAGACAATTCCAGTAAAGAAACATATTTAATAGTATCGAATCATATGCGGCCCTGAAAAGGGCCTTTTTTTTTTTTAAGTGCGCGTCTATATACGCATGGTCGAACTGTATGATTATGTTCACAACAAACACAACACACACACGTCCACCACACGGTATGCAGAGCTGGTTGCGCAGGCAACACGTACACGCGGGGAATGCAGCAGGTGTTTAACCGCCGAAACCGTACAGGGTGCGACCCTGGCGCTTCAGAGCGTAGACGACGTCCATGGCGGTGACGGTCTTCCTCTTGGCGTGCTCGGTGTAAGTGACAGCGTCGCGAATGACGTTCTCTAGGAACACTTTAAGCACACCGCGAGTCTCTTCGTAGATCAAACCGGAGATACGTTTCACGCCGCCTCTGCGAGCCAGACGACGGATGGCGGGCTTCGTGATACCTTGGATGTTATCACGAAGTACCTTCCTGTGACGCTTGGCTCCTCCTTTTCCCAGACCCTTTCCTCCCTTACCGCGACCGGTCATCTTCTTTAAAGTGGGGTTTCAAAAATCACTATGATAATATAATTAATAATAACAGCACGGGTGCGCGCACACGAACGACGCGAGCGAGCGACTGGTGAAGAGTAATTTTTTAACAGCCCGATTCGTCATATATTTATACCGTACGCGGAGCTCAGCGGGTGGGTGAACAGAAACGGGTGGTGCGCGGGGCGAGGCGAGCCGACGCTCGTCGCTGGTTGGTCGGTTGGAGGATGTCTCTCACTCAGTTGTTTCGTAAAACAGAACTTATGTTCTTAGGTTATCCAAACAAAATTTTTAGTTCCACTATTAACCTTTAATCGCGTTATTACTCTGGTATTTTGTCGTAAGTACTTATACGACTCTGGCGAAATGGACACGAATATATTTATTTTGTCGGATTAATCCGGCGTAAGCGGTTAAAAGGCTAAGTACCCAAGTAGTGTACTCCAAAAAAAAAAAAAAATATACCGCCGTAACAACTCTATGTAAAGTATACTCGATAGTTAGGTAAATCAAATGCATAATTATTATGTATAGACTATTCCCTTCATAATAAAATTATTATTCTGATATATAAATAATGTACTTACTTAAGCAAGCAAGCAAGCAAGCAAGCAAGCAAGCAAGCACGTACGTACTGTGTGTCCCTAGTACACCAAAGTATGTTTTGAAGTAGGTATGTAAGTAAGTAATAAAAAAAAAAAAATAATAATAATAATAATAATAATAATTGGTAGGTTTTTGTTGCTTATGTAGTAACGTTTTTTGTGACGTCTGTTATAAAGAAACATTTAATAATCTGATACATATGTGGCCCTGAAAAGGGCCTTTTATGTTAACGCACAGCCACAGCCACAGAAACGGTGCACTGCCCGAAGGCAGTGTCAACGTGTCGTAGGGCGATGTGTGTATTGTGTGACGTCAGCAGTTTAAGCGCGTTCGCCTCTGATCCTGCGCGCCAACTGGATGTCCTTGGGCATGATGGTGACGCGCTTCGCGTGAATCGCGCACAAGTTGGTGTCTTCGAAGAGACCGACGAGGTAAGCTTCGCTAGCCTCCTGCAGCGCCATAACAGCGGAGCTCTGGAAACGGAGATCGGTCTTGAAGTCCTGTGCGATCTCACGCACGAGACGCTGGAACGGAAGCTTGCGGATCAGAAGTTCGGTACTCTTCTGGTAGCGACGAATCTCACGGAGGGCCACAGTGCCGGGCCTGTAGCGATGGGGTTTCTTAACGCCGCCGGTGGCCGGTGCGCTCTTGCGCGCAGCCTTGGTGGCGAGCTGTTTCCTCGGGGCCTTACCACCGGTGGATTTACGAGCGGTCTGCTTAGTACGCGCCATTGTAAACACGGAACGAGATGGAAATAATAAAAATCAACTGAAAATACTATAGATACACGCAACGGACGCACGCGGACCTATACACTTCGAACGTACGAGAGAGAATAAAAACCAGCCGTGCGCGTTCCGAGTATTTATACAGAAGCAACGTAAGCGAGCGTGGCGGGCGGCGCGCCATCTTTAGTACAACGAGCTAACTAAAATATTTTGTTTATAATAATTTTATGTTATTTAATATTTTAAAAACCTACATAAAATTGTGACTGCATCAATTTTATGAAAACGACACACCAATCTAACGATAAGACACTACGTTAAGTATAAGTTATTATTAAATAATAAATTATGTTTTGTGTGTTATGTGGAACTTCAGAACAGTCTCACACTCATGCACTTACTTACTTACTTACTTACTGTGCATGTTGTTGATGCATGCATTTGCAAAGTTTGTTACTTAGATGTGTTCATTTTTCAATTCGTCATTATGATACAAATTTACTTAAGATAGGTAGGTACATAATAAATAACGTAGTTACCTATTTATGTGTACGTACGCCGGAGCCGTACTGTCAAAGCGGTAAGTGTGGTTGGTTGGTACGTAGGTAGGTAGGTAGGTAGGTAGGTAGGTAGGTAGGTAGGTAGGTAGGTAGGTAGGTAGGTAGGTTTAGTTATAGTAACGTTTTGACTGTGTTCAAGTTTAAAGAAACGTGAATTTATCACATGAACATATTTGTGGCCCTGAAAAGGGCCTTTTGTTTTTACTCCTGCCATCCCACGGTGTGCGTGCGTGCGCGTCCAGACGTTTTTCGTGGTTTGCTCGTAGCACGTGCATCATGCGCGTCTCGTAAACTGTACACACATGACACACATACAGCACAGGTAGGGGTGTGTACCTATGTGTGTGTATGTATGTATGCACAATACGATGACACAATTAACACGCACCACAGTCAACAAGACACACGAACAAGCGCACTGGGTTTAACACTGTACACAGACACGAGGCGGCGTTGAGACGGAGCGTCGGCGGCGGCTCTTGTTAGCCGCCTACCGACCGACCGCTCACTTGGAGCTGGTGTATTTGGTGACGGCCTTGGTGCCTTCACTGACGGCGTGCTTGGCGAGCTCGCCGGGCAGCAGGAGCCTGACGGACGTCTGCACCTCCCTGGACGTGATGGTCGATCTCTTGTTGTAGTGGGCGAGACGGGAAGCTTCGGCGGCGATACGCTCGAAGATGTCGTTCACGAACGAGTTCATGATAGACATGGCCTTGCTGGAGATACCGGTGTCGGGGTGCACCTGCTTCAACACTTTGTAGATGTAGATGGCGTAACTCTCCTTCCTCTTGTGCTTCTTCTTCTTCTTGTCGGTCTTAGAGATGTTCTTCTGGGCTTTGCCAGACTTCTTGGCGGCTTTACCACTTGTCTTGGGCGGCATTATGAAATTTGTCGAGTACACGTGCTACCGAAACGGAGTTCAGTCGCAGTATAAAACCAATCGATAGCGAGAGATCGCGACGCCCCCGTCAGGGGGCGTGGCGAGCGGTTCCGGGGCTTCGCCCCCCTGCCGCGGAGGCCATGCGGTGGCCTGCTAATACAGGCCCCTCACTGGCTCGGCTACAGTGGCCTTCCAGAATGTTGACCGCACGTAACTTTACGTGCGGTCATGTGAGTGGTTGCTTGTTGTTTTTCTGTAGGCGCGCCACGACGCTGATTCACAGCGCCGCTTTCTTCACGACACCTCGGCGGTCTGTCCCCGCCAGGTGAGACCCCCAGTTGCCTGGGGGAGGCCCGGCGGAGGACGACCAGCGGCGAAGGTGCCGACTCGACGCTCCTACAGAAAGTAGGTGTTTTGCTCCCGCCCGTCCCGCTTCCAGAGCTAGCCGGTCACGTTCCGGGCTAAGGAGCAGTCATGAGTGTGTGGGCGGTATTGTGTTGTGTAACACCGCCCAGTGTCTACGCGCATCGCGGCCCGCGCTGCGCCTACGCGTGTGAGTATAGCGTCTGTATAGTGATGAGTGGCTGAGTTCGCTACGTAACGTGCCTATATTAACTTAGAACACGCTACGCAACGAGTGTGTGTATAGTGTAGAGTTCAATTGTTTCGAGTGAGCCGCGTGTAACCTGGGTGCGGCTCACCCGAGGCGTCAGTCCGGTGGGATGGGGTCGTCGTCCGCTACCAGGTCGCGGGGCAAGGGTCTCGCGTCGGGGGGGCGCGCGTGCCAGGGCGCAATGTCCTGGACGTGGGGCCAGGCAGATGCGTCGGCACGCGCGAACATTCCCTTCGCGAGTCGCCGCACAAACTCGTCCAGGCTCTCGATCCCGAGGTCCCGTTCGAGGACATCGTTCCTCACGAAACGAGGAGCGTCAGTAATGGTCCGCAGCGCCAGACTTTGCTGCGCGCGGAGCAGCTTTCGGCTCGACTCGCTCGTGAGGGCGAACCATGCCGGGGCGGCGTACGTCAATATTGGGCGCACGTACAATTTGTACACGCCCAATTTGACGCGCGCCGGGATTCGGGACGAGAGCACCGGTTTGAGGAG
Organism: Gortyna flavago; assembly: GCA_963669345.1. Taxonomy (NCBI): domain Eukaryota; kingdom Metazoa; phylum Arthropoda; class Insecta; order Lepidoptera; family Noctuidae; genus Gortyna; species Gortyna flavago. The sequence continues at coordinate 3,249,893 of OY770155.1, read as the reverse complement.
GTTGCGGGCGACCCTACCTCTTGCGGCGACCGAGCGGACGTGTGGCCCCATCGTGAGCCGACGATCGATGGTCACCCCCAGGTACTTGACCCGGGGCGACCACGCGATGTCGGCTCCGTGCAGCTTCAAGGGTGGTGGGAGAGGCGCGAAGCCGGTGACCATCGCCTGCGTCTTACCCACGTTAACCGACAGCCGCCACCTGGACAGCCATTGGGGCAGCAGCTCGAGCGCGCGCTGCATCTTGACCGCCGCGTACTTCGCATTGAGCGATGTAGTGATGTACGCGGCGTCATCTGCGTACAGCGCGAGCATGGCGTCCGAGGTAGTGGGGATGTCGTCGGTGTAACGTGAGTAACACGCCGGCGACACGCAGCTGCCCTGCGGCACACCCGCGCGCACCGGGCGGGCGCTGGAGAGCGCCCCGTCGACCACCACCCTGAAGGTCCTGTTTGTGAGAAAAGTGGAGACCACCTTTACAACGCGACGGGGCGCGTCGGAGGTGGCTAACTTGTATATGAGGCCGTCGTGCCACACGCGGTCGAAGGCCTTCTCCATGTCGAGGAATACTGCCACCGAGTATTCCTTCTTGTTAAGCGCGGCTGCGAGGTGGTGCAGTACCCTCGACAGCTGGAGCGTCGTGCTGTGCTCCGCCCGAAACCCGAACTGCTCCGGACGCGGTGCTATGCAGGGTTGGAGATGTCGCAGCAGGAGTGCTTCGAACACCTTGGAGACTGTCGGCAGCAGAGTGATCGGCCGATAGCTCTCCGGCTTCAGAATGTCTTTTCCCGCCTTGGGCAGCATTATGACGCGCCCCTCCTTCCACGAGGCGGGAAAGGCCCCCGTGCGCAGTATCCCCGTAAACAGGCGCGCCAACGCTGCCACCATACGGTACGGCAGGTGGCGCAGCACTGTGTTGGTGATACCGTCAGCCCCGGGGGCCTTCCTGGGCTTCGTCTTTAGGATGGCGCGTCTGACTGCGCCAGGCGAGAAGAAGACAGGGTCTTCATCGGGAGCTATCGGCGTTGCGAAGTAGTCTCCCAGGTGTTTCTCGACTGCTGCGACATGGTCGGTGTCGCTGGTCGGATTTGGGCGGAACTGACGCTCCAGGTGTTCGGCGAAGACCTCCGCCCGGTCCTCCGCTACGTACTTGAGCGCCCCGTCGCTGTTGAGCAGCGGACGCACCGGGGCCGGGGTATTTGTTAGCTGGCCGCAGAGCTTGTGTAGCGACGGCCAGCTGTCCGCCGTGGCGTCGATTCTGTCCTCCCAGCCCGCGGTGGTAAGTGCCTGAAGCTCGGCCTTGACCTTCTCCGCGAGACGGTTGAGCTCTCTCTTTAGTGCCGGGCATCTAAGTTGCTGCCACTGCTTGCGAATGCGCCTCTTCACGGCGATCATCGCGTTAATGTGCGCCGGCAGGGGCGGCAGTAGCCCTCTCCCCTGCGGCTGCGTGCTTGTCGCCGCTTCTAAGGCGCTCTGGATGCAAGCAGTGACATCATCCGCGGTCTTGTCAACGTCCGCGGAGGTATTGATAGGCCGAGTCGGCGTGGTGGTCTCCACTTTTTCCACGAACTTGTCCCAGTCCGTGGATCGACGTGGCGCTATGGGCTTCAGTCGGGTCGGCATCCCCGTTAAGACGACGAGTACAGGTTGGTGGTCCGACTGTAACTCGTCGTCTATCACCTGTTGGGTGATCTGGCAGCTTAGCCCCCGGTGGACTACGATGTCCAGCACGTCCGGCATGCACCGAGCGTTGTCCGGGTAGTGGGTCGGCGTCTCTGGGCCGGACACCGTATAGCCGAGGGCTTCCGCGTCCGCGAAGAGTCGTCTCCCCTCGGTGTTCGTTGTGTACGAGTTCCACGCTGGGTGCTTGCAGTTCAAGTCACCGGCGAGGATGGTGGCGCGTGTGGTGTCTACAAGCAGGGCCCGCAGCTCGGTAAGGTCCAAGCGAGCCGCGGGCGGCTTGTAGCAGGCGTAGATGTTGATGTCCTCGCCGGCTACGTGCAGCTGCACACCCAGCGCGTACATACTGCCGAGCGACGGCAAGGGGAGTTCCTGATGGACGACTCTTCGCCTCACTAGCACCGCCAGACCACGGTATCTTGAGGTGGCCGACCTTTCGTCCTTCCTGTATAAGTGATACCCCGGGACCCTGACCCTATCTTCGGGTCCCAGTAGGGTCTCACTTATAAGCGCCACGTCGATGTCCTGTTCCCTCAGGAGATGGCGGAGGGGGGCGACCTTTCCTCTCAGGCCGCGGGCGTTCCAATGTATCACCCTTAATGGCCTAGCCATGGTACAAGGTCAGCAGCGTGGCCAGGCCATCAAGGATGACGGTCTCTACGTTCTGACCCTGCCTGATGGCCTTTATCAAGTCCATCAGAAGCTTGATGGCACAGGTCGTGAACTCTTTTTGGGTCTCGGTCTTGGCTGCGAATTTTGTTGTTGTAGCGCCAGTGGCGCCGCGGCTCGCACTCTGTGCGAACTGTTTTAGTACCTCCGGTTGCCGCGGCGCTGCACTGGCGCTAGTTGTGGCTTCGGAGTTCACGACCCGTGCTCCACTTGAGGCAGGGTCGGCCTGAGGGATCTCTCCCTGGGTCGCCGGGGGGGGGGGTTGGGACTTCTTCTTGCCCTTTCCTTTGCCCCCGCGCCCCTTCTTCCTCCGCTTCGAGGAGGTGGCTTGGCCTCTGTCGGAGGGCCCATTGGCCGCCGCCATAAGCGTGGCGCTCTGGGCCTCTTGCTCCACCGTCTGCGGCCCTTCGGTGGCCACTTGGGGCCGGCGCGCAGAGGCTGTGATGGCGGCGGTCCCCGCTCGCTTGTTCCGGGTCTCCGCCTGGAACACGGGGCACTTGTTGTTGCACGCGGGGTGCGGGCCACCGCAGTTGACGCAGGTGGCCGGCTCCTCCCGCGGGCGCGGGCAGTCACGTGCCACGTGCTCCCCGCCGCATCGGACGCAAGCGAGCGGCCGGTGGCACTGGTGCGAGCTGTGCCGGAACTTCTGGCACCGGTGGCACTGGGCGGGCCCGCGTTTGCCACGCCAAGCCTCGATCTTGACACCCCGCATGTACATAAACACGGTGGTGTCATAGATCGCCCGGACGTCAGGCGTCTTCTTTAGTATTGCGTGGAACACGCAGCCGGGTCTTCCTTGTGCGCCCTTAATGTGGCGCACGTACTCCGGCTGGTAGCCCAACGCCCGGAGTTCCTCCTCGATCTCCTGGGGCTCCGTGTCCGGTGGTAGCCCCCTGATGGCGATCTTCAGGTTCTTCTCCGCTGGCAGCGAATAGGCGAACCATGACACGCCGCTATCCTTCTCCAGGCCCGTCAGGTACCGCTGGACCAGCCGGTACTCGTCCTCGGTGTCCGGGGTGAACCTAACCCCGGACCCGTACGGGCGAGCATTAGGCGGCCGGCCCAGCTTGGCAGCGAGGGCCCGGAAATGGGCGGCCCAGTTTGGCAGCTTTTCCACTACCAGCGGTGGGTACCGTAATTTCTTCCCCGGCTTTTGCTTCGACGACGTCGTCGCCGTCGCGGCGCCGGGGGCGGCATCAGGGGGTGCGGTGTCAGCATAGGGGGCAGGGGGGGGTAATAGGCCACTTACCCCTGCGGATGTGGTTGGTATGGGCGACAGCGGCGGCGGCGGCGGCGTTCGCCGCACCGCGTCGGCAAAGGTGGGCGAGGCGGGGGTACCCCGACCCCGCGGCGCGCGTTCGCGCTGTGGCCGCGGCGGGTCGAGGCAGTACCGCTTCGCCTCCTCCTCTGCGGCGTATCCGCCCGAGCTCCTCCGGCGCCGCTGGGCTCTGGGCTCGAGAGCGAACTCGAACCCGAATCCAAGCGGCGGCGGTGTTGAAGCTCCCCCGGTGGGCCGGCGACCGGCTCGCGGGGACGTCTCTCTCGAGACGTCATCGCGACCGGACGCGGCCGACCCCACCGATGCCAGCGACATGCTCGACCCCACGCGTGAGGAGCATGCCGACAGCATGGCGGGCGAGTCGCAGGCGGAAGTCCTGGGAGGCGCCGGCGAGGCGGGCGCCTTCGGCGTCATCAGAGCCGACCGCTCCCGCTCAGCCATCGCCGGCCCCGCCAGCGAGAAGCGGGGGCCGGGTGCGGCGGTGCGGGAAGCTGGCACGGCTTGTTGTGGCGGCGTCGCCGCCGGCGCAGCCCCGGAGGGCGCGGGCGGGGACGCGAAGCGTGGCTGTGTGGCTACGCGCGCCGGGGGTGCGCGGGGACGCGCGGTTGGTGGGGTGATTTGCGCGGGCGGTGCGGCGGCTCGCGCGGCTGGCGCAGAGGTGCGCGCAGTCGTCGCGGGCCGTGCAGCGGGCGCGGTTGAGCGCACAGGCGCGGGTACGCGCGCGGGCGGCACGGCGGCGCGCGCCTGCGGCGCGCGACCGGTGTTCGCGGCCGGCCCCGGCGCCTGTATAGGCACCGGGCGGAACGCAGCTGGGCGGATGGGTACCGCGTGCTGGCGGCTCGACGACGGCACTGGCGCAGCGCGCGCAGGCGCCGATGTCGTCGGTGGGCCGGCAGCTACGGCGGCTCCCGCTCCCCCCCCTCCTCTCGCTCCCTCTCCTTCTCCTCTTCGGGGTCCGGGTCCGGCCGGCGGCGCACCGGACGACGCATCGCCGATATTCGGCAGAGACGTCGCCCGATCCAACGCCGGACGGAGCTCCTGGGACCCGGCATCGCGGCCCAACGAGCCGCGCACGCCGGGCTTCGGCATCCCGGGGGTGTGGCCTCCGCGACCGCTACGGCGGGGATCCGCCGGGCAGCGCGGTGGTGGCTCCCTCTGTGCTTGCACAAATCGACTGGTTACCTGCGCAAACACAAAGGGAACAGGTTAAAAACACTTCGCGGTCCGCGCGGAACAACTGGCTCGCGTGATAGGACCAGCTGTGTCGACCACAGGCCAATCCTCTAAAACCAATCGCGCGGTTAACAGTTGTATTTATATGGGCGCTCGCGGCTCGTAGTCGCGGCAAGCGGTGAGAAATTCGACGCAGCGACGGACCAATCACAACGCTCCTGAGCCAGAGTGTAGATCGAACGCGGGGAGAGGGGATGCCCGGGAGGGAGGCGAAGGGAGCGGGGTGACGATTGTGTTCGTTCGTAATTAAAAACAAAATTCAAGAAAACAACGTACTTATTCTAGTCTAGGTTAATAATATATATATATATATATATATATATATATATATATATAAATGACTGACTGACTGACTGACTGACTAACTTAGATACTTACCTAAAATTACTTTCATACATTAATGCATTTGAATGAGATTTAATAACATATGCTACAACAGTTTGTTGTTCTGTGTTGTTTCATTATGTAGGTACATAAACAACATTATCTATTCTATAGTGATGATGACTGTATGAAACACCATTTTAAAAGCATTTTGTACTGCTCATAATTATTACACACTGTGTGTACCTACATATAATTAAATTCATCATTCATATTATAGTTTCTAAATCACCTTCCTCCCTTACAATTATTTATTTACTTGTAGTAATTATGTAAAGCGAGTGGGCGAGGGAGGTAGGTAGGTAGGTAGGTAGGTAAGTACGTTTTTGTTTGACGACAACACCGTTAAAGAAACTGTCTTTGTTATATATTTGACGAATCATATTGTGGCCCTGAAAAGGGCCTTTTATTTTGAATGCATACGAGCGGAGAGCATCGCGCGCAACCGACATAATAGATTTATGGATATATAATAATATAGGCATAAATATTATATCGAAGTACGCGTGCGGGGCCACTCGCACGAAGCACCACGTTCAGAAACGTCGCGGCGCCACGTTTAAGCCTTCTTCTCGGTCTTCTTGGGCAGTAGCACGGCCTGGATGTTCGGCAGCACACCACCTTGAGCGATCGTCACACCGGAGAGTAGCTTGTTCAACTCCTCGTCGTTGCGGATGGCCAATTGTAGATGACGCGGGATGATCCTGGTCTTCTTGTTGTCTCTCGCGGCGTTGCCGGCCAACTCGAGGACCTCAGCAGCCAGATACTCCATCACGGCGGCCAAGTAGACGGGAGCGCCGGCACCCACGCGCTCGGCGTAGTTTCCGTTACGCAGCAGCCTGTGAATACGACCCACAGGGAACTGGAGACCAGCACGGTTGGAACGGGACTTTGCCTTTCCCTTCACCTTGCCACCTTTACCGCGACCAGACATAATTGAAGGATTTGTTTTATATAACAACTCTCACGAAAACAACGAAACACGCGTACAACAGTGCGCGCGCCGAAAGAATCTAGTTATAAATGCCAGTTTTGTTTTTTTTTTTTTTTTTTTTACTATGGCATCTCGCAGTTCATCCTTTATGAGGATGGCTACTGCTTAACCGGACTTTCCTGTGGATGCCTCGAATTAAGGCCTCCAGCCAGGGCATACAATAACTTAAAAACTAAGCGACAGCGCTAAGGGTAACCCCCTGCGGGGTTCGGACCTCGGCTCAGGGCGTCGCTGGAAGAGGACAGCAAGGGACAGGCTGGATCGGTATTATTATTGGTGTTTAGGGGCGAATTTAAAACTACAGGCTCAGCTGCGCGGGCTGGCTCGAGCAAGGGTCGGGGGGGGTGCCAGTTTTGCCCGAAGTCGCTCAATTTATATGCGCACCGCGTAGCTGTGTCAGTGGGAGGGGTACACAGAAAACGAAACTTATTCACAAAACGCGCAAGCGCGCGCTCGCGTTCTTCACGAGTACACACACTGACTGCACACTGGGGTGGGTAGAGAATTAGCAGAATTTTTTATTTTTTTGTTTTTGAATATTCAAACTTATTTCGTACTAGCTAGAGTAACCTAAACCATTAATATTACATTAATTTCCTTGTTTTCCCTAGGAATCCTTTTCCATAGTTTGACTGTAAGCTAAGCTTCCTCAACTCAATGAAAAATGTGCGAATGGAGATGGGAAATTGTATTCACGTATGCGAGAGCTTTAGGTAGGTACAAGTAAGTAAGTAAGTAAGTAAGTAAGTAAGTAAGTAAGTAAGTAAGTAAGTAAGTAAGTAAGTAGGTAAGTAAGTAAGTAAGTAAGTAAGTAAGTAAGTAAGTAAGTAAGTAAGTAAGTAAGTAAGTAAGTAAGTAAGTAAGTAAGTAAGTAAGTAAGTAAGTAAGTAAGTAAGTAAGTAAGTAAGTAAGTAAGTAAGTAAGTAAGTAAGTAAGTAAGTAAGTAAGTAAGTATGTATGTATGTATGTATGTATGTATGTTTGTATGTATGTATGTATGTATGTTTTATGTATATCTTTCTATTTCCTACGTACCTAGATTATTTTGCGAGTTATTTCGTGTATGTATAGGTATACCCCTACGTGCCTATGTTATTATTAATTTACCAACGTTTTGACTCGTCTGTGTTACAGAAACGAATATTGCTCATATTCATGATAGTATTGTTAGCCCTGAAAAGGGCTTTTTGGTGTGGTGAGCGCATGCACGCGCGCTAAGCATCTCGGTGCCGCCGCCGTCCGTGGTTTCTTCAGTCGCTTGTTGCAGAGTTCTGATGAATCGTTGGTTGGTCGGTCGGTCGGTCGGACGGACGAGCTCGAGACACGTCGAGCGCGTTTCGCACCCTCCTTCCCGAGGACGATAGACGCGTACGTACTGCGTGCGCGCGGTTGGACGATGATGAAAACAAACGCACAAAGCACGCGCGCGCCTCTCTCTACTACAGTGATAAACACACACGCAGTAGGTAAGACGCGCACGCACATTTGTCACTATCACTGATCAGCTGCTGCTGTCGTTGTTGTTGTTGTTGTTGTTTCACTAGTAGTTGTAGTAGCGTGTATTTATGGTGGTCTGGTCAGCCGACTCTGCGCTGCGCTGCGCTGTCGTCGTCGTCGTCGTCGCCGTCGCCGGTGTAACGCGAATGCGACCGTGGCTTACTTCTTAGCGGCGGACGCTTTCTTGGCTGCCGGCTTTGACTTGGGTGTAGCCGCGGCCTTCTTCGGTTTAGGCGCTTTAGGTTTTTTGGTTGGCGGCTTCGCTGTCTTCTTAGCTTTGGGAGCGGCACCTCCCTTGGCCTTAGCGGGGGCGGCGGCCTTCTTGGGTGTAGGCTTCTTCTTAGCGGCGGCGGCCTTCTTGTCCTTGGCGGCGGCGGCGGCGGCGGCCGATGCTTTGGACTTTGAAGGCGAGCCGGAGGCGGCAGAGGCGGCCGCGGCGGCGGCTGCTGCCTTCTTGGTCTTGGCGCCGGCCGCAGAGGCGGTCGCCTTCTTGGCCTTCGCGGCTGCGGCGGCGGCGGCGGCGGGCGCCTTGCCGGCGGCCTTGCCAGCTGCGCCGGCGGGTTTCTTGGCCGCGGCCGATTTCGACTCGAGCTTGAAGGAACCGGAGGCACCCTTGCCCTTGGTCTGGATCAGTGCGCCAGATTCGACGGCGCTCTTCAGGTATTTCCTAATGAACGGAGCCAATTTCTCCGCGTCGACCTTGTACTGCGCGGCGATGTACTTCTTGATCGCCTGCAGGGAAGATCCGCTGCGCTCTTTCATCTCCTTGATGGCGCTGGTGACCATCTCAGATGTTTTGGGATGGGTAGGCTTCGCCTTCGGTTTCTTCGCGGCACCGGCGCCGCCGGCCTGTCTCGCCTGCTTCTTCGCTGGTGTAGCGGGCGCGGGAGCCTCTGTAGCAACTGCGGTGTCTGCCATTTTATTTATTATTAGCACACTGTTAATAAACTGAATGAAATAGTAATAATATAAGAGAGAGAGAGACTTAGATGTCGCCACTTATAGGTTTCACGAGTTTCGTACACGTGCGCCTAAGCACGACGAAACTTTACCGTAACGAGCGCCGTGATGTCGCGGGACGTTTTCTCGTATGAACGCTTGAAAGTTTTCACTAACACGTATCTAATAAAATAAACAAAAAGAATGGTTAACGGCCCTTAGTGCGACGTAGTGTTGCAGTTTCGGATAGGTCATGAAGCTGACGATGCGGGTGTGCGAATTCGGGGAGCGTGAGGTGGTCGTTCAGCCGGTGGCGGTGTTTTATTTTGAAGACTGCGTACGAAGCGTAGGTCGGGTCGTGTTCAAAACGTTATTTTCTCTATAAAAGTGATAGTTGGTGCCGATAAACGTCGACGCGTCAACTAGGAGGATATCGAGCTTGTGTGGTAACAGGACTCCGTCGATATCACACAGTCTCGCGAAGGTATTATCGACCTAAAAGTGAAGCGTCGTAAAACACCGCGAGCCGCCGAACCGCTAAGGACGGACGACTCCGTCCAGGACGTGCAACCTAAATAATATAGTGATAATATATTAAAAGACGAGAGTGTTGACAGTGTACAGCTAGCTAGATTGGTACAATCGCATCAGAAAGCGTATTAAACAATGTACCTACCTACACGTAATTAATAGACCTCGTACTCGGGCGCGGGCGCGGGCGCGCCTGCTGTACCCCGTCGTCCGTCCGTGCGCGGCTCTATACTCTCAGTTCAGTTCACACAGCAAGAGTCTTGTAAGTAAGTAAGTAAGTAAGTAAGTAAGTAGGCCGCCTGTGATACAGCTACGTAGATAGTAGGTATTTGATAATGAAATGATACGCGAAATAATATATAACAAACAAACCTCATTAGATGCGAGAGCGAAGTTGCAATGATAATCAAACGAATAGGTAGGTAGATGTTCTACACAACAAACATCAAACGTAAGTAGGTAAGTATTGAATATTATGGTCTAATCTTTATTTGTCAAATCCAGTATATACACACCTCAGTGGGGCGGCGGCGATGGGCTTTTTACGCGTAGAACAAACGTCAACTTAGCGCGTGTAGTATGTACCTAGTTACGTACATAAGCAAGGGCATTGGAGGTAAACTCCCTAACAAACTGTATGTATGTATGTCCGATGGTGGTACATCTGAGTAGTAAGTAAGTAAGTAGGTAGGTAGGTAGGTAGGTAGGTAGGTGGTTGGTTGGTACGTTTTTCAGACAATTCCAGTAAAGAAACATATTTAATAGTATCGAATCATATGCGGCCCTGAAAAGGGCCTTTTTTTTTTTTAAGTGCGCGTCTATATACGCATGGTCGAACTGTATGATTATGTTCACAACAAACACAACACACACACGTCCACCACACGGTATGCAGAGCTGGTTGCGCAGGCAACACGTACACGCGGGGAATGCAGCAGGTGTTTAACCGCCGAAACCGTACAGGGTGCGACCCTGGCGCTTCAGAGCGTAGACGACGTCCATGGCGGTGACGGTCTTCCTCTTGGCGTGCTCGGTGTAAGTGACAGCGTCGCGAATGACGTTCTCTAGGAACACTTTAAGCACACCGCGAGTCTCTTCGTAGATCAAACCGGAGATACGTTTCACGCCGCCTCTGCGAGCCAGACGACGGATGGCGGGCTTCGTGATACCTTGGATGTTATCACGAAGTACCTTCCTGTGACGCTTGGCTCCTCCTTTTCCCAGACCCTTTCCTCCCTTACCGCGACCGGTCATCTTCTTTAAAGTGGGGTTTCAAAAATCACTATGATAATATAATTAATAATAACAGCACGGGTGCGCGCACACGAACGACGCGAGCGAGCGACTGGTGAAGAGTAATTTTTTAACAGCTTTTTTTTTTTTTTTTTTTTAACTATGGCATCTCGCAGTTCATCCTTTATGAGGATGGCTACTGCTTAACCGGACTTTCCTGTGGATGCCTCGAATTAAGGCCTCCAGCCAGGGCAAACAATAACTTAAAAACTAAGCGACAGCGCTAAGGGTAACCCCCTGCGGGGTTCGGACCTCGGCTCAGGGCGTCGCTGGAAGAGGACAGCAAGGGACAGGCTGGATCGGTATTATTATTGGTGTTTAGGGGCGAATTTAAAACTACAGGCTCAGCTGCGCGGGCTGGCTCGAGCAAGGGTCGGGGCGGGCACGGTGATGGTGCGGGACGTCGCGACGGGCCTCGGCGGCGAGGACGGAAGGACGGATGTCTGAGCTTGTGATTGTGTTGTCGTCTGAGAGTACTAGTGGCCTTACTGCTCTCCTGGAGGAGGGTAGTGGCGTCGTCGGGGACAGTGAGGGTATGCCTTGGTCGGCGAATCCTACTTATGCGGGAGGGAGTGTATCGGGAGGCCGCCGCAATCAGGGGATTGGGGTGCTTTATGGCAGAGTCAAAGAAGCGCTTGGAAAGGCGTTTCATGAACTGCTGGATGGTGGGGAGTCTGAGATCTAGATGCAGATTCACATTTCGGACATAGAAGGGGGCTCCCGTGACCTTTCGGAGGAAACGGTTCTGGAGGGTTTGCATTTTATGCAAAAATCGCGGCTTGGCGTGTGCGAAGACTACGCAAGCATAGGTCATGATGGGACGGATGACCGCGGTGTAGAGGCGCAATTTGCACTTGAGTGACAATTTGCTGCGGGCAGTTATCATAGAGTGGAGCCTACCGAGAGCGAAAGAGGCGCGCGAACGCGCCGTCTTTATGTGCTCGTTGAAGGTGAGGTTGTGGTCTAGGATGACACCTAAGTATTTGGCTCGCTTTCCCCAGGGGATCGGCTTGCCGTACATAGAGATCGGGCGCGGGAGGGGGGGGGGTCGTTTGCGCGGTCTCGAGAAGATGACCGCCTGACTCTTATCGGGGTTGACCTCGATTCTCCATTTCCGGAACCAATCGCTCAAGGCGCTTGCGGAGGTTTGGAGGTTTCGAGCTATGGATGACTGGTTGGCACCCGAACAGTATATGGCAGTGTCGTCGGCGAAGAGCGCCAACTGTGCCTTTTTACTGTTCGGGATGTCACTAGTGAACAGGGTGAAAATGAGGGGAGACAGAACGGAACCCTGGGGGACTCCGGCGCGGATGGGGTGAGGGGGAGAGAGAGCGCCCTCGATACGGTAGCGGAAAGTGCGGTCCGACAGAAAATCTCGTAAGATGAGCACGAGACGGTCTGGCACACCTAGCAGGTACAGCTTATATAATAAGCCATTGTGCCAGACCTTGTCGAACGCCTTCGCTATATCGAAGAACAGGACGCCTGTCGAAGCACCTCGCTGAAAAGCAGCGCTAATGTGCTCGACTATGCGGTGGAGCTGGTGGATGCACGAATGCTTCGTGCGAAAACCGAACTGTTCGGGGGGGATGAGGCTCTTTGCTTCGGCATAGTCTTTGAGGCGCTTATAAATAAGCCTCTCGTAAACTTTGCCGAAAACATTGAGCAGACTGATGGGGCGGTAGCTGGAGGGTTCAGACTTGGGCTTGCCTGGCTTAGGGATGCCTATGACTGTGGCTTCTTTCCACATTTGGGGGAAGATGTTGTTGCTCAGGGCGCCATTGAAGATGGCGGTCATGAGCAGTATGAGGGGGGCGGGGAGGAGTTTGTACACCCTATTGGTGATACCGTCCGAACCGGGGGCTTTGCGGGTTGCGAGCCCTTTTATGATGTCTTGCACTTCGTCGGGAGTGACGGGAGGCAGAGGATCATCAGGGTCTTCGACTGGCGGGAGGGAGGCTCTCCGTTCGACTTCAGCGTTCACCTCGTCGAGGTGCGCTCTGTCTACTGGTTGAGAGCTGGGAGTGCATTGAGCCTCTAGGCTGTCGGCTAGGCATTCGGCCTTTTCGAGGTTTTCGAAAGCGACCGTTTTGTCGGGGCGTGTGAGGGGAGGAACTGTGGCCTCTTCAGAGGAGCGGAGCTTCCTCTGGAGTTGCCAGAAGGCGTGGTGGGTGGGCTCGAGTTCGCCGATCAACTTATCCCATCCCTCGGAGCGCCACTCCCCTATGCGTTTCTTTACAGCACGCTGTAAATGGCGCATGTGGGATTTGTTCGCGTCGCAGGGAAAAGAGTCGTAGGCACGAATGGCAGCGTTCTTCTCGGTCACCAGTTCACGTACGTCATCGGGCAGTTTCCAGCGATGGTCTTCCATCACTGGAACTTCCCGTGAGCAATCCGTCAGTACGGATTGAACGTGCTCTGTGAACGAGTCGATCGCCCCAGTCGTGTCTGCGACTGAGATAATTTGCTCGGGGATGGAGTCTAGGTGGGGAGACGTGGTGGATTTCAGTCTTTCGCTTACTTTCCTCCAGTCGGTGACTGTTTTGGTCGGGGGGGGCTGGTTGGGGTCGTGCGGGGGGCCCGAATAGGGGGCCAGGTGCAAGATGACCGGGCGGTGGTCAGAGTTAAGCTCTTGTACCGTCTCGATAGACTGCAAACGGAGGTTTACATTCTTGAGAAGCGCTACATCGAGAACGTCAGGAAGTTGGGCGGGGTCGCCCGGGAAATGAGTGGGATACATCGGAGCGATGATATCGAAATTGAGGGAGTCGCCTAGTTTGAACACGATCCTACCTCTGGTAGAGGTCGTGCTGCTATTCCAAGCGGGATGTTTGGCATTGAGATCCCCCGCCATGATGACGGAGTCACTCATACCGAAGAGGGTAGTGAAATCGGTAGTGAGAGAGATGGGATCCTCCGCACCATTGGTGGGCGGGATATAGGCGGAGATGATGGTGATTGCGGGGTGACCGGTCATGCCGAGCCGACAGATAGAGATCTCTAGCTGAGAGATAAGGGCGGGCGGGTCTATCGGGATGCAATGGAGGGACTTCCTATAGTAGATGAGGGTACCGCCCTTGTGGCAGCGAGCCCTGTCATTGCGAACTATCTTGTAGTTGGCAATGTTCGGGTTCCGCAGATGGGGCTTCAGGAAGGTTTCCTGGACTAAGAGGACATCGAGCTGGTGATCGCGGAGGAACGCGGCGATCTCATCGCGTTGATTTTTAATGCCGTTTGCATTAAAAAACCCTAGTCTAAGGGATCGGGGTTTGGTAACGCTCATTCTTTGTAAAGCCATTGGAGCTTTTTAGAAGTTGAGGGTTTGCATGACTTGCGTAATCTGGGGATACGCATTGAAAATCTCGGCGATGCGCCGAGGATTGCCGTTACAGGCTTGGATTTCCGCTGCCATGGCATTTGCGGGGGCAATAAAAGCTGCGTAAGCACCGATTATTACCTCCATGCTGCTGGGCTGGGGGCGGGAGGCGGGGGTCGGGGGGGACCTACTGGGACCAGCGGGAGCCCTAGGCGCGGCGGCGGGAAGGGCTACCGGTGGGGCTACTGGGACCGAGGGGCCTACTGATGGCGCGGGGATGACAGTTGCCATCAGCGCTGGGATAGTCGGGGGTGGGGGGGGCACCGAAGCTGCGGGAGCTTTGAGGTGGTTGAGGTTCGCCCATGGGGAGGGCCTTTGGGGACTGAGCCTATCGGGCATCTGGGAGGAAGGGATCGGGATCCTCACAGAGGGGCTTTCCCTTTGCTGACGGTCGCTCGCGCGCTTCGTCAGTTTGGGAGAAGAAGACTTGGGAGCCTTGGGGCAGCCACGGTAGTTAGCCGGGTGCCCGGATTGGCCGCAAAGAACGCAGCTCGGTGGCTCTGTGCACTGAGAGCGGTCTTTGGGGCGGGGACAGTCTGACGTGCCGTGGGCACCTAGACACTTGACGCATCTAGGTGTCGCGTAGCAGTGGGATTGGGAATGGCCATACAGTTGACACCTGTGGCATTGTCCGATGAGGTTGGACTTCCTGGGTTTCTCGATAGAGATACCCGAGAGGGAGCAGACTGACTTCACCTTGAAGATGGGGTGATGTCCTTCAGTAGGGTCGCAGATGACCAGGACCATGTCGTAGACTAGGCCCTTCCATGCTTTGTGCAAGCGATGGACTGCTGAGACGGGGATGCCTTGTGAAGCAAGGTCTTCTTTGATCTCCTCGGTGGGGATTTCTTTGGGGACGCGCCTGATGATTACGCGGGTGGGGACTTCCTCCGGAAGGGAGTACGTATGGAAGGAGTAAGCCCTTGTCTGGAGGAGACGGGTAAGGTCCCTGTAGTCCGAGGACGAGGCGACCGTTACCTTAATACCCTGTTGGGTTGAGCGGGCGTTCGTGTAGTTGATCTTTTGATCAACACACGCTTTGGAGATTTCTGTCCATTTGGACTTATCCTGGACATAGATGGGGGGCGGGGGTCGTGGCTTCTTTGCGTTCGAAGCGGGAGGGGTAGCCGAGAGGCTAGACGCGGGATTGGCCTGCGGTGCGGCGGGGGTTGGGGTGGGGGGGCGGGGGTTAGAGGGGATTACCGCGACCGACTTTTTGGCCTTGTTGGCGTGAGAGGAGGCGTTCTTCTTTCTCTTGCCACCCTTTCCGACGACTATATAGTCGTCTTCCGAGGAGGACGAAGAGTCAGAGAGGGCTTCCTCTGAGTCGGATTGAGATTGGGGTACGGACGTGTCCATACTCTCTGGAGTATCTGCTGCGGTAGCGGCTGGCACGGAAGGTGCGGGATCGGGGACTGGCACGGACGGTGCGGGTTTCGGGGCGGACACGGAGGGAGCGGGTGATGGGGCTGGCACAGAGGGTGCGGGTTTTGGGGCGGGCACAGAGGGTGCGGGTTTAGGGGCTGGCACGGATGGTGCGGGTTTTGGGGCTGGCACGGAGGGTGCGGGTTTTGGGGCTGACGCGGGGGGTGCGGGTTTGGGGGCTGGCACGGAGGGTGCGGGTTTGGGGGCTGGCACGGAAGGTGCTGGTTTGGGGGCGGCGGCTGGCACAGAAGGTGCAGGCGAGGGGGCTGGCACGGAGGGTGCGGGAGGGGAGGCGGCGGCGGCCTCGGGGATTTCGCCTGAGTTTGGCGGAAAGAGGGGGCTGACTAGCGCGTCGCTAAAGTCAATGTCGATGACCGAACCGGGAGGGCGTCTAAAATTTATAAGACGTTGGGCATACTGGTTAACGAAAGAGGGGTCCTTGAAGAGGACCTCTTTAACGAACGCCAATATGACCGCGTCTGCCATGATCGGGATGGGGGCGGGGAGAGGGAAGAACCATAGGGGGCGTGAATCCCTAACAACCTAGCACCCCGGGTGGATGGGCCCGGGGGTGTGAGATCCTACCCTCCCTGTCGGGTGTGAGACAGGGAGGTGAGTACCTGAAGTGAGCCCTAAGCTTGTGACCCGTCGCCGATCTTATTGTGCGAACGGGGCCCTAACCAGTCTGTGCGATGGGTGTAGAGACACCCTAGACCGGCTTCTAGTACGAAGGGGTTGACACACCCAACCGTACTAGACGCGAGCTGTGGACAAGGGATTAGTTACGAAGCTAGAGCTGACTAGGAGCCACCCCCAAGGCCAAGCTTCTAGCTCCCGATTCCAATTGACAGCCTCGCCCTGATGGGGCTCGGCGGGTGAGATTGGGGCACCACCCCCTTGGCTTCGTTGGCACCGTGAGGTATCCACCAAGGACCACGAAACTGTGGTTTTTACCCGGAAGGGGCCAAAAACCTCGACGACACGTGTGATGACGATTCTCTCTTAAAGAAACAACTTCTATCAACCACGCCTTGAAAAAGGCGGCTATTGACAGGGTGCGGGCGTAGTCCGGAGACTACTGAGCTCGTTACGGCTAGCGTAGCGAGAGCGGGCGGTGGCGGGGCGGCGAGGCGGTGGGGGCGTGCAGCGAGCGAGAGCGGGCAGCACGACCGTCCACGGCGAGCGTCGAACGGAGAGTCTCTGAACAATGCCAGTTTTGCCCGAAGTCGCTCAATTTATATGCGCACCGCGTAGCTGTGTCAGTGGGAGGGGTACACAGAAAACGAAACTTATTCACAAAACGCGCAAGCGCGCGCTCGCGTTCTTCACGAGTACACACACTGACTGCACACTGGGGTGGGTAGAGAATTAGCAGAATTTTTTATTTTTTTGTTTTTGAATATTCAAACTTATTTCGTACTAGCTAGAGTAACCTAAACCATTAATATTACATTAATTTCCTTGTTTTCCCTAGGAATCCTTTTCCATAGTTTGACTGTAAGCTAAGCTTCCTCAACTCAATGAAAAATGTGCGAATGGAGATGGGAAATTGTATTCACGTATGCGAGAGCTTTAGGTAGGTACAAGTAAGTAAGTAAGTAAGTAAGTAAGTAAGTAAGTAAGTAAGTAAGTAAGTAAGTAAGTAAGTAGGTAAGTAAGTAAGTAAGTAAGTAAGTAAGTAAGTAAGTAAGTAAGTAAGTAAGTAAGTAAGTAAGTAAGTAAGTAAGTAAGTAAGTAAGTAAGTAAGTAAGTAAGTAAGTAAGTAAGTAAGTAAGTAAGTAAGTAAGTAAGTAAGTAAGTAAGTAAGTAAGTAAGTAAGTATGTATGTATGTATGTATGTATGTATGTTTGTATGTATGTATGTATGTATGTTTTATGTATATCTTTCTATTTCCTACGTACCTAGATTATTTTGCGAGTTATTTCGTGTATGTATAGGTATACCCCTACGTGCCTATGTTATTATTAATTTACCAACGTTTTGACTCGTCTGTGTTACAGAAACGAATATTGCTCATATTCATGATAGTATTGTTAGCCCTGAAAAGGGCTTTTTGGTGTGGTGAGCGCATGCACGCGCGCTAAGCATCTCGGTGCCGCCGCCGTCCGTGGTTTCTTCAGTCGCTTGTTGCAGAGTTCTGATGAATCGTTGGTTGGTCGGTCGGTCGGTCGGACGGACGAGCTCGAGACACGTCGAGCGCGTTTCGCACCCTCCTTCCCGAGGACGATAGACGCGTACGTACTGCGTGCGCGCGGTTGGACGATGATGAAAACAAACGCACAAAGCACGCGCGCGCCTCTCTCTACTACAGTGATAAACACACACGCAGTAGGTAAGACGCGCACGCACATTTGTCACTATCACTGATCAGCTGCTGCTGTCGTTGTTGTTGTTGTTTCACTAGTAGTTGTAGTAGCGTGTATTTATGGTGGTCTGGTCAGCCGACTCTGCGCTGCGCTGCGCTGCGCTGCGCTGCGCTGTCGTCGTCGTCGTCGTCGCCGCCGTCGCCGGTGTAACGCGAATGCGACCGTGGCTTACTTCTTAGCGGCGGACGCTTTCTTGGCTGCCGGCTTTGACTTGGGTGTAGCCGCGGCCTTCTTCGGTTTAGGCGCTTTAGGTTTTTTGGTTGGCGGCTTCGCTGTCTTCTTAGCTTTGGGAGCGGCACCTCCCTTGGCCTTAGCGGGGGCGGCGGCCTTCTTGGGTGTAGGCTTCTTCTTAGCGGCGGCGGCCTTCTTGTCCTTGGCGGCGGCGGCGGCGGCGGCCGATGCTTTGGACTTTGAAGGCGAGCCGGAGGCGGCAGAGGCGGCCGCGGCGGCGGCTGCTGCCTTCTTGGTCTTGGCGCCGGCCGCAGAGGCGGTCGCCTTCTTGGCCTTCGCGGCTGCGGCGGCGGCGGCGGCGGCGGGCGCCTTGCCGGCGGCCTTGCCAGCTGCGCCGGCGGGTTTCTTGGCCGCGGCCGATTTCGACTCGAGCTTGAAGGAACCGGAGGCACCCTTGCCCTTGGTCTGGATCAGTGCGCCAGATTCGACGGCGCTCTTCAGGTATTTCCTAATGAACGGAGCCAATTTCTCCGCGTCGACCTTGTACTGCGCGGCGATGTACTTCTTGATCGCCTGCAGGGAAGATCCGCTGCGCTCTTTCATCTCCTTGATGGCGCTGGTGACCATCTCAGATGTTTTGGGATGGGTAGGCTTCGCCTTCGGTTTCTTCGCGGCACCGGCGCCGCCGGCCTGTCTCGCCTGCTTCTTCGCTGGTGTAGCGGGCGCGGGAGCCTCTGTAGCAACTGCGGTGTCTGCCATTTTATTTATTATTAGCACACTGTTAATAAACTGATTTTTTTTTTTTTTTTTTTTTCCCTATTGGCATCTCGTAGTTGACCTTTAGAGGTCGTGACTACTTAACCGGACTATCCTGTGGCTGCCTTAAGTGAAACTCAAAGCCTCCAGCCAGGGGCATTAATCTAACTACGTTATGCTAAGCGACTACGCACTAAGGGCACCCCCTGTGGGGTACGAACCTCGGCTTAGGGCGTCGCTGGAGAGGACAGCAAGAAGGGACAGGCTGGATCACTGTTATATTATTTAAGCTTGATGGAGCCGGCATTTCCTATCTGACTACTCTGAGAAGAAATGCCGAAACAAACTCAGAGGTCACGGTCGGGGATTTAAAGCTACTGGCTCAGCTGCGGCGCGGGCTGGCTCTGCATCGGGCAAGGGTTAATAAACTGAATGAAATAGTAATAATATAAGAGAGAGAGACTTAGATGTCGCCACTTATAGGTTTCACGAGTTTCGTACACGTGCGCCTAAGCACGACGAAACTTTACCGTAACGAGCGCCGTGATGTCGCGGGACGTTTTCTCGTATGAACGCTTGAAAGTTTTCACTAACACGTATCTAATAAAATAAACAAAAAGAATGGTTAACGGCCCTTAGTGCGACGTAGTGTTACAGTTTCGGATAGGTCATGAAGTTGACGATGCGGGTGTGCGAATTCGAGGAGCGTGAGGTGGTCGTTCAGCCGGTGGCGGTGTTTTATTTTGAAGACTGCGTACGAAGCGTAGGTCGGGTCGTGTTCAAAACGTTATTTTCTCTATAAAAGTGATAGTTGGTGCCGATAAACGTCGACGCGTCAACTAGGAGGATATCGAGCTTGTGTGGTAACAGGACTCCGTCGATATCACACAGTCTCGCGAAGGTATTATCGACCTAAAAGTGAAGCGTCGTAAAACACCGCGAGCCGCCGAACCGCTAAGGACGGACGACTCCGTCCAGGACGTGCAACCCAACGGAGCAAACAAAAGTAGTCACTAAGAAGTATACAATCGGTACTTGTTTAATAAAGGCCAATGATCGGAATGATCCAACGGCACTCCCTGTATTTAACAAGTAAGTACTAGAGGTCAGTGTCCACTCTATGATAACTGACCGCAGCAAATTGTCACTCAAGTGCAAATTGCGCCTCTACACCGCGGTCATCCGTCCCATCATGACCTATGCTTGCGTAGTCTTCGCACACGCCAAGCCGCGATTTCTGCATAAAATGCAAACCCTCCAGAACCGTTTCCTCCGAAAGGTCACGGGAGCCCCCTTCTATGTCCGAAATGTGAATCTGCATCTAGATCTCAGACTCCCCACCATCCAGCAGTTCATGAAACGCCTCTCCGAGCGCTTCTTTGACTCTGCCATAAAGCACCCCAATCCCCTGATTGCGGCGGCCTCCCGATACACTCCCTCCCGCATAAGTAGGATTCGCCGACCAAGGCATACCCTCACTATCCCCGACGACGCCACTACCCTCCTCCAGGAGAGCAGTAAGGCCACGAGTACTCTCAGACGACAACACAAACACAAGCTCAGACATCCGTCCTTCCGTCCTCGCCGCCGAGGCCCGTCGCGACGTCCCGCACCATCACCGTGCCCGCCCCGACCCTTGCTCGAGCCAGCCCGCGCAGCTAAGCCTGTAGTTTTAAATTCGCCACTAAACAATAATAATAATACCGATCCAGCCTGTCCCTTGCTGTCCTCTTCCAGCGACGCCCTGAGCCGAGGTCCGAACCCCGCAGGGGGTTACCCTTAGCGCTGTCGCTTAGTTTTTAAGTTATTGTTTGCCCTGGCTGGAGGCCTTAATTCGAGGCATCCACAGGAAAGTCCGGTTAAGCAGTAGCCATCCTCATAAAGGATGAACTGCGAGATGCCATAGTTTAAAAAAAAAAAAAAGGTCAGTGTCCAACGGCAATAAAAATCTGGCCTCCAAGAAGAAAAAATAAAAAAGAAGTTAGAGGAAGGAAAAATAATCAGTAATGTCAATATGACATGTTTGGTTACGGTAGCAAAATTGTAAAGTAAAATATTATAAAAATTCTTAGTTATTATAGAAGCAATGTAGTGTTATTTGCAATGCTTTATAAATGTCTGATACAGTGAATGTAGACTATACTTTCGTTACAGTTTGGCTAGCGATTTGTTCCTTGTATACAACTTTATCGACGATTACTGCTCTCAGTGTGGTTTGGATCCTGTAAGATATTTGATTTGCTATACATTCACAAACTCATGTCCTTTTCTAAACAACAGAACGCCTTAATAATGCTCGGTGTCAAAATCCATACATACATAGTTTTATTTCGTCCACAATCTCAAATGGTCCACAATTTCTGGTTGCACAGAGTAGTAACTTATTTAATAATAATATAATAATAATCATTTTAATTCAAGTATCACTGACTCATAATAGAAATAATACACTCATACAGTCACATTACATATACAACACTACATATTCAATTTCATTCCTAAATAAAACAATAATCACAACCAAATTAACAATTTACATAAAACATAAATAAATAAATGAGGTTTGTCAGTCACATCAGCCTGCCACATGTCGCTTACAACAGTGGGAGATGATGGAGCAATCAAGCCTTACCGCGAGCGCGGCCAGCATTTAGCTTGTCATGAGTAAGTAATCTAGCGCAGTTTGTAGCCGTATCGAACCGCAGCACATTGTAAAGCAAAACAAAAAGTGAAGGGTGGCCTGCGATTAGTATGCAAAGGTTTATACAAAATCTGTGAAAGAGATGAGGAATTTTAATGCGTACTAAATCAGATAAAAACCAAAAACCGTCCTAACTATATTGTCCGTGGTGTAAAATATCGTGCAAAATCAATTGCGATGAAAAAAACGTAAAAAAAAAAAATTTTTTTTGTTGTTTTTATAACAACTTAGAAATTCGAGGTATTCCACTCTGAGCACTGATTTGAACCGCACTTGGATGGACTGCACCTGAGCACTTCCACTAAGGGCAAAGAAACAAAATTGCTCAGAAGAAAGTTAGTGTTCCACCACTGTTCGTTCGTATGTGTGTACAAAAGGCAATATTAGGTACTACTGTAATTACTAGGAGTATATTATTATTAAAAATGGATTATTATTATTATTATACTACTGTTACTAGAGAACATAGGATGCTAGAGTGAGCGAAGCGAGCTCATGACTTGGGGCATCCCGACTCGGACAGGTTAGGTTCGTAGGGGATGGCGGGGTTAGTGAGCGAGCGAACTCAGATCCCGCCATCCCCTTCGTGGCTATTATATTTTAAACAATTGAACTCCGACTACGCCTTTTAAGCCACTTTCTGAGTGTTTTGAGGTTAGGTTACAATAATTTATTTTTCTTAAGAACTCTTTTTTTTTTTCATAGAAGCGGTGCCTGGGGTGAGGTGAACGCCCCTCACTCACCCTCCCCTTCCACCCCTTTCTACCAAACGATACAAAATTTTTACCCATGAAACTTAAACATAACTGGGGTTATGTGGGTGAACAGTGTACTATAGGTGCACCTCCGCCAAACCCTTCAGGGATTACAGGCGTGATGGTATGGTTGTTCCAGTCTATTCAAACTTATATTTCAAATTAATATAATTTCATGGTAAACAAATATCAACTTTATTTTAATTTGAATTGAGTTGATTTTAGAGTGACTAGGACTATTGAACCGGTCGAAGTGGAGGTGCTTGGGGGAGGCCTATGTCCAACGGTGGACGTCTTTCGGCTGAAATGATGAGGACTATTGAAAAACATTTTTGGCATTACATTACATTTTTGGCAAATAAACCGCGAATGTAGATTACATATTATACCATTTTTACAGGGAACCCACGAATTTATATTTCATGAAAAAGTCATTCAATAGGATCGTATTGATGACTTGTTACAGTCGCAAATCATATTGGGGTTTATTTATAAACAATGATTAAAGTTAAGTGCAGAATGTCAAAAACGTATAGTTAAAAAGTCGCTAATCTCTACTTAACTTTGAGCAACGTTTATGAATAAAGGGGATTTTATTGAACACACAACCTGACACTGACCTGGCCAAATTGCAAATAACGTGAGAAAATTTGAAGTTGGTGGATACCCTGACGCCTTCTACCACTTGCTTAAGCGGTTAAAGGGGTTTTATCTTTTATTTATGTTTGCAGTAGGAAGCGCCGCTCTTCAATACTGAAAAGTCAATGGCCTGCCCGCACCCCCATCTCGGAATTGGAGTTTAACGTGGCCACGCCCACAGACTCGGCTAAGAGTCGACGAGTTAGTTTGTCACGAAGGACTGGTGTAGCGTAAGTATATCTATGTTTTTATATAATACAATTTTGAGAAAAGGATAAAAATAATAAATGCTTTTTGGAAGTAGATATATTTTTTGTTTGTCTGTCTATTCCGACTAATCTCGGAAAAGGCTGGACCGGATTTGACGGAACTTTCACTGGCAGATAGCTGATGTTTTAAGGTGTAATGCTTACTTTTAATTTAGAAAAAGGACATTATTGTTTTCCGACATGCACGCGAGGAAAGTCGCGGGCACAGCTAGTCGTTAATAAAACAATCAAAAGAATGTGTCGATTATTCAACCGCTTCATCGCCATAATTTAATCATTTCTGTCCCCAGCGAATTCGTAACGAACAATGCGACGACAACGTGGAAAAACTTCTACAAAGAACACAACAAGTCTTTAGAATCGTCCAGCAACGATTCCGAAGTAAACGCATCCCGACAGCCCGTCGGCCATCTTGGAAAGAGAATCTTCGACCAACAATTCGAAGAAATTGAGGCTGTTGACTTTCTCAGCGGTCTCCCCAATAGGTCACTACACAATGTTAATTTTTCTCAGCAACTAGCTTCCCTCGAGTGCACAGGAGAGGGAAAATTAACGGCACCCCATAACAAATTCGAACTAAGCGCCTTTACCGAACAAAGCAAACTATTCGGCAATAATTTCACTGCCCCATCGATCGATGATAATTCTGGTCGAATCGAAGTCAATTTCTCAACGATACAGCAGATTGAGAAAGACGATTTAGATGAAGTTGCGAAGGATTTGGAGGCGACTAATATGGGCTGTCACGGACAGAACATGTCAGGGTTTAAAAAGGTTGATTTGAACATGACAAACGTCGTCAAAAATTACGAGGATATGTCTATAACGTATACCGTGCATAGCCCGGTACAGGATGTATCTAAAAGTGCGTCCATTGACAAGAAAGTTATCTTGAACAACGATTGGGATGAGGACAAAGAGAACATAGATATCAACCCTTATAATGCCCCTTGTGAGTCAAATTTCGCCGTCAATGAAGAACCCGATCAAATATTAGTCATTGACGGCAAGCGGTTAAGTTTACAGCCAGGTTTACCGGAAAAAGATAAAAATTACAAACACACTCTTTTGCCTGATCCTTCAGCAGAAACTCATCAGAGGAAAACTATTGTTTTAAATGTCTATGATGATGATGAAGTACCGAACTTTATCGATGATATGCTTAATACTAAATGCGAAAATTCTGGTTTTAACGGTTTTCATGAAACAAAAACGGATGAAGTTGAAATATCAGATACTGTACCCGATATTAGACCTAAAAGAAAGACAATTAACGATAATACAGAAAATATTTTTATGACACAGGCTTTACCCACGAATATTATCTGTCAAACTGATGTTATAAGCCATGATGCCAATGCTTCTACGAGGAAAACTATTGCGTTTAATGAAAGCACAACCAACAATACAATGACTGAAACAATATCAGTAAAACGTCTTAGCAGTAGTAGAACTATGCCTGAACGTCGTCGTAATTTAGTATATGAGGACGATACAGGCAACATTTCAATCAAACAGGCAGTTTCTTCAAACATGCTGATGAATGAGGATTTAGAAACCACCAACAAACACAAAACTGTAGTATTTGACAGCGATGAAGACAATATATCCGTCACACAAGCTATATCATCGAATATCTTTGAGGAAGCAAATCCAAGAAAAACTATAGTTTTCGGTGTTGATGGTGGAAACGTGTCTTTTACACAAGCGTTGCCTGCTAACATAATGCTCCCAGATAAGCAAGTACAGGAAAAACGGCGAACTATTATACATGAAAATGATACTGTAGACATTTCAGTCATACTAGCGATTTTTATTAACGTTATTCTTCCGAATATTGAACCGAATCCCGAAAGTCGACGTACTGCTGCTGCGTTACCGAAAAATCTTTTACAGAAAAGAGTTCAATTAGATGACAATAAAGAAAATAGTAAAGCTGAGGAGATTCTCACTACACAGTCTTTACCTAATAATATCAGTGTCAAAGACAATCATTCTTCTAGACGTAAAACTATTGTCTGTGAAAATGATAACGATAATATATCTATAACACAGGCCATACCTGCTCAACTTATACCCGGATATAGCGAATGTAAAGATATAACTTTTGATGCCAATAAAACGTCTAGAAAACCGAGAAATAGAAAACGAACTACAATTGTCTATGATAACGACGTTTGCGATATATCTATGACTGAAGTTATACTCGCTAACATGATACAAGAGACAAAAAATGAGAGAAAAACTGTTATTTATAATGAGGACGAAGCTGACATCGCTACGACTCTATCGACAAACGTTTTCCTTTTAGGCAAACTGGATTCTACAGAAGATTGTGTTAAAAAAACTGAAAATATTAAGGAAGATAACGAGAAAGTTATTCAATATAAAGTGTATGAAGAATATGCTCTTAATCCAACGGGAGATGGCTTGCAAGTCGAACAAAACTCAATTGCGTTCAATGCAGATGACCTTAATTCTGATATGTCAATGACGATGACAATACCAAAGGTTCTGAGTCTACGAGAAACAGAGAAACGAAATACCGTCATTTTTTATAACGATAAATGTGACATCTCAATGTCAAAACCGATTCCAGCCGAACTAATAACTCTTCATAAATCCAAAAACGTTATATTGGATGCGACAGAGCCGGATCAGGGAACCACTCCGCAGTCAGATGTAATCGTGTTGCAACCCTCGACGATCAATAGCAAGCCTTCATTGCATTCAAACACAGCCGAACACGGCGATTTGAAGGACGCCATAGATAAATACAGAAATGTGACCTGTGACTCGAAACACGCGTCATCAGTTAACGTTTTCGAGGACGCGATACCCTTATCCGTAGAAGACGCCAGTGTTAGCGCTTCGCTCTTACATCCTAGATTAGAACAAACATTAAATCCGAATGTAGACAAGGTATCCGAGAGTGAAAATGCTGCTTTAATACAGACAGAGAGTGAACAAAGAAATACATCACTCCCTTCGCTACTCACCACGTCTGCTACTAGCGTAGACAGCGGTACGGAGGATAAAAACTTTATGTCTCGTATAGAATCAAATCCTTCTTCCGATAACGTGCAGCAAGACACTGATGTCAATACTTTAAAAGAGAGAATGTTTTATATATCGAAAGACGGTGATTACGATATACAGACAGACAGAGAGACCGACAAGGAAGGAGAGAAAGTACAGCCTAAAGCACTAACATACAGTCATTCGCCGACACTACAACTTGAGTACAAGGAAGAGAAACCAGTACCAATCGACGATCTACAAATGCAGCTAGAAGAATTACAAAGTGCTGTGACAGAAAAGAAAGATTTTTTGAATAGATTGATCGAAGACGTCAACAGTACAGACTTGGAAAATGTTGTAGAAAAAGATATGAATGTTCAGTATGGAAAGGAAGGTCATAACTATAAAAAAGCTAACGATACTCAAGAATTCCTTGATATGGTAGTAAATTTAACTGATAATAAAAATAGTGATGATGATGTTGAGCCGGCTGCCGTCAAGATAAGAAGTCATACCGAGGTTACAGAACCTAATCGACTTAGCTTCGCACCTAACAGACAATCCATAGCCTTAAGTAGGGAGTATTTATTTAGTAACATTTCAATGGCGAAAGCAGGGTTACAGAAGTGTAGACTAGCGCTAGATGACAGTGACTATACCGAAGAAGATACAAGAGCGTCCGTAGATATAACTATTTAAGAAATCAAACCGCACAAGTAGTAAAGTCGTCAAAACATTGCAATTTGTTGAAGAATCCAACAGCGACACCAGCCTAAAATTCGACACGAAGTATTCCCCGCTTAAGAAAACAGCGTTCGGCGAAACGTTATACAGGAACGAAACAAAAGCAAAAGTCATTCCGACATACTTAAGAGACGTATCCGTCGGTATTAAAGAACTGATGCTGGATCTGGTGAAGCCGATAAACGACAATCTGCCTTTTGAGAGCGTATCCATCGATAAAAGCTTTACAAAGATCCCGTCTACGCAAAGCATGCAGAAATTGGCTAACCTATCCAGTCAGGTAGAATATTGCGAGCCATTTTGTAATACTGACACTAATGCGGATACAGATAAAGACAGTTCTTTAACGGCTGCCATTAATAAGTCCAGATCTCGATCCTTGCGAAGTCTGCTCAAATTTTCCGGAATTAGCTCGGAAATGTCGTCAGAATTTGACATCCCCGAACCAAAGCAGAGGTATTCCTACTCGCCCTCACTCTCACATACTCCCGTCGAACCTCCACCGGACGTGCTAGTTTTCGACCATCTGAATCCACTGAACAACATTCTGCTCGCTCCACTTAATTCCTCCGGCGTGCATATGTATAATCCAAATAAATCTGATGACACTCTCTGTGAGCGCAGTCGGTCTACTGGGAGTCACCTAAATAAATCGTCTAGAGATAATGACTTTGAGGTGGAAACTGTGACCACCGCGCAGTACCGCTTGGTGATTCGAACTCGAGAAAAGCATGAGGATGGGTATGTCTACAAAAATCAAGACGACCAATTCACCACACAATCTACCTCATCAAGCAGACCTATATCCATTGACCAATCTATAGATGCTTTTTCAATGCAATTACGGGACGATCAGGTTAATACTATGATCACCATGAAAGGAAACAAAGACTCTCTTGAAGCGAGCTCGTCGCTAACTTTAGTGAATGACGCTTTAGACGGTGAAGGTAGACTGTCACCGGACAACGAACATGAGAACCGCGGGATCAAATTCTCGGGATCAAATTTTATTGATATAGAGGAGCAATTGACGGCGATCGATGTTGCTAAGTCGCCAGACAACGCCTTGAGCGAGCGAATTGATAGTCCCAATACGGTAGCTAATAGAACGAAAGGCAAGAAACGGATTTATAGTCCATCGAGAGACAAATACAAACAATATCAGCCCGTCGTGAAAGTGACTCCAAAACCTATTACGAAAATGCAGAAAATTTCAAACAGCCCGAATCCAAATAAAGTAACCATAGTGGGCAAAGCAAGAAGCAAAGACGGTATTAAAGAACTGATGCTGGATCTGGTAAAGCCGATAAACGACAATCTGCTTTTTGAGAGCGTAGCCATCGAGAAAGGCCTAACAAAGATCCCGTCCACGCAAAGCACGCAGATACAGGCTAACCTAGACACATCCAGTCAGGCAAACTTAGGTTGCGAGCTGCTTTGCAATACTGACACTAATATGGATACAGATAAAGGCAGTTCTTTAACGACTGCTAATAATAAGTCCAGATCTCAATCCTTGCGAAGCCCGGTAAAATTTTCCGGAATTAATTCAAAAATGTCCTCAGAATTTGACATCCCCGAACCAAACCGGGGGTATTCCTACTCGCCCTCACACTCACATACTCCCGTCGAACCTCCACCTGACGTGCTAGTTTTCGACCATCTGAATCCTTTGAACAACATTTTGCTCGTCCCACTTAATTACTCCGAGGGGCATAGGTATAATCCAAAGAAATCTGATGACACTTGTGACCGCAGTCAGTCTACTAGGAGTCACCTAAATAAATCGTCTAGAGATACTGACATTGAGGTGGAAACTGTGAACACCGCGCAGTACCGCTTGGCGATTCGAACTCGAGAAAAGCAAGAGGATGTGTATGTCTACAAAAATCAAGACGACCAATTCACCACACAATCTACCTCATCAAGCATACCTATTTCTGTTTACCAATCTATAGATGCTTTTTCATCGCAATTACGGGACGATCAGGTAAATACTATGATTGCCATGAAAGGAAACAAAGACTTGCTTGAAGCCTGCTCGTCGATAACGTTAGTGGATAAAACTTTAGAGGGTGAAGGTAGACTGTCACCGGACAATGAAAATGAGAACCGCAGGATTAAATTCTCGAGATCGAATCTTGTTAATATAGAGGAGCAACCGACGGAGATCGATGTTGCTAAGTCGCCAGACATCGCCTTGAGCGAGCGAATCGATAGTCCCAATATGGTAGCGAGTAGAACAAAAGGCAAGAAATGGACTTATAGTCCATCGACGGACAAATACAAACAATATCAGCCCGTCGTGGAAGTGACTCCGAAACCTATTAAGAAAATGCAGAAGATTTTAAACAGCCCGAATCCAAATAAAGTAACCATAGTGGGCAAAGCAAGAAGCAAAGACGGTATTAAAGAACTGATGCTGGATCTGGTAAAGCCGATGAACAACAATCTGCGTTTTGAGAGCGTAGTCATCGATAGAGGCCTAAAAAAGATCCCTTCTATGCAAAACACGCAGATACAGGCTAACCTATCCAGTCAGATAGACTTAGATTGCGAGCTGTTTTGCAATGTTGACACTAATACGGATACAGATAAAGGCAGTTCTTTAACGACTGCGATTAATAAGTCCAGATCTCGATCCTTGCGAATTCCAGTAAAATTTTCCGGAATAAGCTCTAAAGTGTCGTCAGAATTTGACATCCCTGAAACAAAGCAGAGGTATTCCTACTCCCAGGTATTCCTACCCTCACACTCACTTACTCCCGTCGATACTGTACCGGACGTGCTAGTTTTCGACTATCTGAATCCTTTGAACAACATTCTGCTCGCGCCACTTAATTACTCCGGCGTACATATGTATAATCTGAAGAAATCTGTTGACACTCTATGTGACCGCAATCGGTCTACTGGGAGTCACCTAAATAAATCGTCTAGAAATAATGACTTTAAGGTGGAAACTGTGACCACCCCGCAGTACCGCTTGGCTATTCGAAATCGAGAAAAGCCAGAGAATGCGTATGTCCGCAAAAAGCAAGACGACCAATTCAGCATACAATCTGACGGTGAAGGTAGACTGTCTTCGGACAACGACAATGAGAACCGCAGGATTAAATTTTCGGGATTGAATCTTGTTGATATAGAGGAGCAAGCGACGGAGATCGATGTTGCTAAGTCACCAGACAGCGCCTTAAGTGAGCGAATCTATAGTCCTAATACGGTAGCTAATAGAAGGAAAGGCAAGAAACGGATTTATAGTCCATCGACGGACAAATACAAACAATATCAGCCCGTCGTGGAAGTGACTCCGAAACCTATTACGAAAATGCAGAAAATTTCAAACAGCCCGAATCCAAATAAAGTAACGATAGTGGGCAAAGCAAGAAGCAAAGACGGTATTAAAGAACTGATGCTGGATCTGGTAAAGCCGATAAACGACAATCTGCCTTTTCAGAGCGTAGCCATAGATACAGGCCTAACAAAGATCCCGTCTACGCAAAGCATACAGATACAGGCTAACCTATCCAGTCAGATAGATTTAGATTGCGAGCTGTTTTGCAATACTGACACTATTACGGATACAGATAAAGGCAGTTCTTTAATGGCTGCTATTAATAAGTCCAGATCTCGATCCTTGCGAAGTCCGGTAAAATTTTTCGGAATTAGCTCGGAAATGTCGTCAGAATTTGACATCCCCGAACCAAAGCAGAAGTATTCCTACTCGCCCTCACACTCACATACTCCCGTCGAACCTCCACCTGTCGTGCTAGTTTTCGACTATCTGAATCCTTTAAACAATATTCTGGTCGCCCCACTTAATTACTCCGACGTGCATAGGTATATTCCAAAGAGATCTCATGACACTCTCTGTGACCGCAGTTGGCCTACTGGGAGTCACCTAGATAAATCGTCTAGAGATAATGACTTTGAGGTGGAAACTGTAACCACCGCGCAGTACCGCTTGGCGATTCGAACTCGAGAAAAGCAAGAGGATATGCATGTGTACAAAAAGCAAGACGACCAATTCACCATACAATCTACCTCATCAAGCAGACCTATTTCCATTGGCCCATCTATAGATGCTTTTTCAACGCAATTACGGGACGATCAGGTAAATACTGTGATCTCCATGAAAGTAAACAAAGAATTGCTTAAAGCGAGCTCGTCGCTAACGTTAGTGGATGATGCTTTAGTCGGTGAAGGTAGACTGTCACCGGACTACGAAAATGAAAACCGTAGGATCAAATTTTCGAGATCGAATCTTGTTGATATAGAGGAGCAAGCGACGGAGATCGATGTTGCTAAGTCACCAGAAAGCGCCTTGAGCGAGCGAATCGATAGTCCCAATACGGTAGCGAATAGAACGAAAGGCAAGAAACAGATTTATAGTCCATCGACGGACAAATACAAACAATATCAGCCCGTCGTGGAAGTGACTCCGAAACCTATTACGAAAATGCAGAAACTTTCAAATAGCCCGAATCCAAATAAAGTAACCATAGTGGGCAAAGCAAGAAGCAAAGATATCAAACCCCCTTCGATTTCTACAGATGAATCTACACATAACATGGCACCTGAGAAAGACATTTCGGAACCTAGTGAGCCAAGTAGCAAGCAGAATGCTCACACATCGAACGTTAGCGAGATGAAGTCGCCGAAATTCAAAGAGACAAAACAAGGGCCAACCATCACTGTGCAACAATTACTATTAGATTACCGTAATTTGGACAGTGACTTCAAACATATTTCAGGAAAGCAATTGCTGGAGGATTTAAAATTGAACCCAAAATCTGAAAGTTTTACGGCGTTTTCACAATCTGACATGTCTTTTACGAGTAGTAAGAATTTGAATGCGATGAAGGATACTAATAGTACGTCGACAACGGAGTTTCAGTCGCCCCATCAGTCATCGGTCACGATGCAGGGTATGCCCTCGCAGATGGACTGGCATCCCGATCTGATGTGTGCAACCAGCTCAAATGTATGCGGTTCTGATTCCAGTGTCAATGTGGTCGCCAAGATTGATATGTTGCCTTTCATGGGGTGAGTGAAGTATTTATTATGAACTTGCTTTTGCCCGCGGCTTCGCTCGCCTTAATTTAGAATTTGACAATCAATTCAGGTTGTACTCTGCTTGTTGTTTGGCCGTTGCACACTTAAAGTGATTAAACTCTAAAGTTTCTAATATAATTCGAAAGACACGTGGCGCCATCTATTATCATTTGTTGATGTAAATTAGGATTAGTTAGGGTGCGAAAGTAAGTTTGCTTGTTACGCTTTCACGCTAAATCGGCTGAATGGATTTGGATGAAATTTGGCACGTGTTGACCATGCCCTGGAGAAGGACATAGGCTACTTTTTATCCTGGATCGCAGACGAAGTCGCGGGCAACAGTTAAATATTATAAATGCGAAGTTAAGTTTGTCTGTTTGTTATCTTATTACGCCTAAACCACTGAACCAATCATCCTGAAATTTTGCATACACGTTGTCAGGTGTACAGAAACGGACGGTACCTTTCATCCCTAAAAAAAAGTGCTGTTCCCGAGGAAAATAACAATACACGTGGCGCCATCTATTATCATAATAACGTTATTGTTGTTTTCCTCGAGCAAAGCACTTTTTATCGGGATGAAAGGTACCCTATGTCCGTTTCTGTACACACAAACAAACAAACAAACTTGCTTTCGCATTTATAATATTAAGTTAGGATAGGAAGTTAGGATTACTAGCTTCCGCCCGCGGTTTCTCCCGCGATGTATGTCGATAAAAACTATCCTATGTCCTTCCCCGGGATGCAATTGCAATCTATCTCTCTGCCAAATTTTATCGAAATCCGTTCAGTGGTTTAGGCGTGGAAAAGTAACATACAGACAGACAGACGAGAGTTACATTCAAATTTATAATATTAGTATGGATAGTTCTAAAGTTAGGACTAGTTAGGATTTATTGGTTTTTATTAGGACTTGTGTTCGAATCACAGATCTGGTTTAGAGGTGATACAATTTATTTAAAAAAAAAAAACCTGATTCACGGTTCTACTAAAAGATTGTTTCGAATGAAGGTAAATTTTTGACGTTTTTTATTCATTCATATTTTGTTACCCAGTAACAGGGTTGTGGACGTCAGATAGGCAGTTACTTCATGTAAAATACTGGTATTCAGCTGCACCCCGTTAGACTGGAAGCCGACCATACGGACCCTAGCATAGCTAGTTGGGAAAAGGCTAGGCAGATGATGAAGGTTTATAGGACTTGTGTCAGAGCACCTGAGTTCGAATCTCAGGTCTAAAAATCGTCATAAAAATACTTTAGCTATTCAAATTAAGTACATGTCTTTGTTTTAGTTTTTTTTTTTTGGTATTTGAAACAATCTTGGTAGTTGATCATTTGTTTCACTGCCTTGGTCTAGTGGTCAAAGGCTGCGCTTGGGGTCATAGGTTCGATTCCCGGGATAGGCAAAACGCCAAAATCAAAATATTTATTTCACATAAACTACATGGGCACTTATGAAACGTCAGAAGCTAGATCACAGATAATATAATACTCTGCTAGATGCATGGTTCCAATTGGTCGTTACATAGGTAGAAGAGCCGGCTTTTACAATGTTTTTATTTGCAGTATTAATAGTATTTAATAGGTATGTGAGGATAGCGTAGGCTTATCAACAAGAACCAAGTATTTAATAAAAAACTTTTTTACAAAATAAAATACAACCGACTTAAAAAAAACACTATAAAGTGAAAAAAACTTTAATTTCAGAACTCGATGTCGTTGGTTCCGCATTTTCGTCTTTTGACACCGACTTTTTTCACTTTGTAGTTGTACAGACGCCAGCACATCAAGCTACCTGAAACTGTAAAATTTTCCCAATCAACATTGAACCTTACGCTTTGGCGATAAAGTTGAAAATCTATTAAAGAAATTTGACATTATAGTACATACCCCACACAAATTAACACGTGAAGAATTGAAGACACTGACTAGAAGAATCATCGATATTCGCATAGAAATGCCGGAGATGCAGTACATTTATCCATATAACTGCGTAGATAAGAGTAATTACCTAATGTATTATATAGGGTGGAAAAATCAATGGACCCTGACAGGAAACCACTTTAATTCTTTAAGATAGATTATTTTACTTATAGGAAACAAGATAAAAATTTAATTAAATAAACACTCGGTATTTTATTTCACTACCTAGTCGATACAGTCAGTCAATGTTAAAAATAAAATTTCTCCAAGAAACATTAGGTCTTACACTCGTCTGACGTACAAGATATCCATAAAATGTAATATTTAGTACACAAGGGCTTTAATTAACATTACCTAGACTTGAACTGTTCACTTTCAACAAGGACAAGACACGGTATAATTTTCTTTTGAACTCTAACATTCAAAGACATTCTATGAAGTACAAGCTTGCTAATTTATATCTTAGTACCTTGTTGAAGACTTAGTTAAGAAATTAAAGTGGTTTCCCTTCAGGGCCCATTGATTATTTCCACCCTGTATACTTAAACCTTCCAAAATTGGCTTATTAGTTTTTGGAAAAATCGCGGACATACATACATACATACGATACGGGTCGAATACAGAACCAAATTTTTTAAAGTCAATTAAAAAATGATCTACATAATTATCTGCAGTCTACAAGGGCTACAACATTCTCAATTGTCAATGGGACCTTCCATACCAAAATTCTCAGTAACAGCCTGCAGTCTGCAATCGACTCGCCACATGTTACATGGCGTACTTAAAACACACCTAATTACCTACCCAAAGCCACATACACTTCTGCCTGCCTTACCATTCAACAGTCGTTAACATATTATCAAACATTACAGGAGCCACGAATGCGAATGGGAGCCGTCATTCGCCGATACATGGTCATTCCGTCTGCTACACGGCCGGCTGAGGCTGACGGCACGACTGGCGCACAGACATGACAACGCGACGAGGACACGAGTTCGAGGAGACACTCCCGTGCTGGATATAGCGGTGGAAACTGTGCAGCATGGTATACAAAGTGTTAAAAAATTAACCTTACAAACTTTAAGCGGTGCTTTAGACCATCGAACTGAACAACTTTCACTATGGGACCAACGCCAAAATCACGAAAAATAAAACAGCTGTTTCAGACATTTTGGTCAAGTAGGTATTGAACTTTTGTATAAAACAGCTGATATTTTTTTCGTGTGTTACAGATTTAGTCCCATAGTGAAAGTTGTTCAGTTCGATCGTCTAAAGCACCTCTTAAAGATTGTAAGGTTAATTTTTAACACCATAGTCGACCCCTTTATATCTATCTAACTATCATGATAATAGATGGCGCCACGTGTCTTTTGTCTTGATCGCAGACGCAGTCGCGGGCAACAGCTAGTACTAATAATAAAGCTGAAGAGTTTGTTTGGAGGCTCTAATCTCTTGAAGAAGGCTATATAAAATCACGCTAGGTCCCTTAGGAGACGAGCAAAGAGAAATAAAGTCAGAAAGAACGAGTATGTATGTTCAGCTTCTACCAGCGACTTCGTCTGCGTGAAATTTCTTGGTCCCCCGATCCACCCCGTCGTATCGTATCGCCTGCCCTCGCTATTATAAGTGGATTATTATTATTATTACTTCGTTTTCCCTTAGCTTTTTTCCTGAGGTTTTTCTTTTTCTCGGCTCATGCGTGCATGATATTAAATAGACTATAGTCTTCCTCAAGATATAATAACAAACAAACTCTTCAGCTTTATTGTTAGTATAAGATATGTAATAATAATTATTATTTCTCTTTTTTATTACATCTCAGACCGCAAGAATCCGGTGGCCACAATGACCGTCCGCTTCGCGTGTGAAACCATGCGTTACATGGTGTCGCGCTTGTTGCGTGCAACATGTAACGCGAGCGACATCCCGCCGTTGTTGCGACGTTGCGCCGCAGTGGCGCGTGTTGCGTTGCGCTGGGGACGCGCGATGCATGACGCGCAGCTGCATCTAGCTTACACGCTGGACAATAAGGGGCATCTTTCGATGAAGGTACCTATTTAGAAATGCTGTGTCATAATTTGAATTTCTTGTAGCTAAGTTCTGAAAGTGACACCGGTAACTGAAAATTTGTGTGGAAATCGTTTGTCATGGTATGGGCATGTGATGCGGAGGAATGAGGAAAATTTCGTCACAAAAGTTTTGAGTATGGCTATACGAAACGAGTAGGGGAAGACCAAAGAAGCGATGGATGAACTGTGGAAGGGAGTGACTACCGAGATGACGACTAATAGAAAAGTATGGGAGGAAAAGATAGCTTTAAACCACCTGCTCGATAATGTCAAATTATATGTCATGCAAACGTAAACCAATGTAAGTTATAATAGCCCTTGGGTTTAGTGGGCAATAATATTGTACTGAATATCATTACAGCTGAATATTATTTGCAGCGGTCAATAATATCATTTGTATTTGGACCTTGGGGCCTAAAAAGGCCATTTTGGCAGAATCATATAACAATTCATATCACTCAATTTCATCTGTATGACAGTTTTGTATGCAGATTCGTAAAATGCTATAGGTACACCTCTGCCTAACCCTTCAGGGATTTATAGATGTGGAACTGTCAAACAAATGAATTGCGTATTATGAATTCTTTTATGGTTTTGTAACCTTTTTAGCCCCTCTTAACTAAATCATACTTCTATAATATGTATACATAAATAAAACTTTTGTACAAAAAAAAAACAACCGACTTCCAAAAACAATCACTAAAAAGTGAAACAAATAAAAAAAAAGCTTTTAATTTTTTTTTTTTAACCTACCTTTTTTTATGGAGACGGTTATTTTTTTGTATTTTTAATAACTTTTTTTCCAGCTTTTTGGTAAGTACACACGGCTACACATCAAGCTTTACATTTCCAGTTTTAGCTGACCTCGCATTGTATAGGTTTTTCGTACAATCAGAAGTCAGCTTAGACTGGTTATGTATAGCTATAGTACGTGTTTTTTTTACGATTTGTCATTTCGAATTACTTTTACCCATATAAGTTGCATATATTTTTGTAATCACCTTTTAAAATCCTTTATTTTGACACCCCACTCGAAAGGCTTTAAGAAAAAAAAATCTTTGGAGACATAATAATATGGCGCTAAAAATCGGCCATTTTTTAAATTTCAATTATGACATACACTCAGTATAACTCTCACAATAAAGACGAATCTAACGGCATCTCTCACGCTGAAATCGATCAAGCCGTTTAAGCGTGCCAAAGAAATATACATACATACATACACTCGAAAAACATAACCCTCCTTCTGGTGCAGTCGGGTAAAAATCGAATTGCTTTTTATAACCTCTCAGAAACTGTGACAAGTAGACTATTCTCGTCGGAGATAAGGGTGTCTTCATCTTGAATCCCTCGCTGCGCCCGTCACAAAAATACCACAACTTTATACCCTTGTTTAATAATATACAATTATTTCCTCAGGTCATCAAAATTCCCGTGCGCTCCGTGTGGGAGGTGAAGATGCGCATCGAGCTGGTGCTGGACAACAACCGCGGCGTGCCGTGGCCGCGCGCGGGCGGCGTGCGCGTGGCGCGCGTCTTGAGCGACATGCTCGTACCAGACTCCGACGTGTGCCCCTCGCTCGCGCACACGCCGCGCGACTGGGGACACGCGCCCAGGACTATCTGGTGAGAAATCTAGCTACTTTTCTAGATAGACTAGCTTTTACCCGCGGCTCAGGTCAGCAACATCCCTCTTCGCTCCATCTGGGAGGTCACAATAGACTAAGGACATGCGCCCAGGACTATCTGCTGAGATGTGTGGCTATTTTTACCCGACTGCGCCAAAAGGAGGGTTATGTTTTTGGAAGGAAGTTCTTTAACGCGGCTTGTGGTAGGAGTAAACTGAGAAATTGTCGCATAACGAAAAAGCGTTATGCCCTCTGTGCGACTTACTCGATGAGAGAGACAGTTTTTATGGTTTTCGAAGACGCTGAAGCCGATATGCGATAGTGAGGTCAACATGAAAATTCAAGATGGCGGTTGCGAAAACATTCAAATTTATACTCTGTAATGCTCTCGCCTACTATACCATTTGACCATAAACGTAATAAGACTAATTTTCCTTCGTTTGACAGAATTCAAGTCAGTTTTAATATTTTATTGTATTATTACCTGTAAGTCTGTGTTGTCTCACTGCAGGGCAAGCCTCCCTTCCCTCATATATAATATGTACTTTATAGTATACCAGAAAATACATAACAAAAAAAAATACGATTAAGTATCAGTACAAAACATACACTGGGCGGCCTTATCACTTGCTGCGATCTCTTCCAGGCAACCTTGGAACACTTTTCCCGTCTACTGCAACTGTGCGCCAATCCTTTAAGGAGTCCAGCTCATCCTGCCATCTCTTTCGGCGCCTTCCGCGTAGTCATTTCCTGTTATTTGGGATCGAATGATGTCACTCAGGCTGGCTGGACAAATCTTCAAAATAACTCGCATTTAACTAGGTCAATAGGGCATTTTATGTGACGGCTCAACACCCTTATTTCAGAATTTGTGACGCAAAAAATCTTAGATAATCGATCGAAAACGTGTCCAGCCATCTTGATAAACCACTAAACTTTTCGCTGGTCTCTCAATCTCGGTAACGGAAGTGATTTTGACGACTTTTTGCATATCAACGGGCGTCATATAAAATTGTCACAGGCATCGAGCTAAAAGTTTTGTGATACGTACAGCGGTTTAGTAGACAAATGCAAAAATCTGTGTCCAGCCATCTTGAATTTACGTATAAACTTTTGGCTGGCACTTTCAGTGACGCAATTTGTGACAGTAATAACGTTTGATTTATGGCGTCACATGTAAGGTAAGGGTTTACGAGAAATCAATAAAAACTTAATGTCCAGCCAGCCTGAGCTCAAGCTGGCTGGACACATGTATCTTCGCTGCGTGATGATCTACGGCCTTCGAAATATATTCAAATTTTTGTGACTGTTACGATAACGATTTACTGAATTTGTGACGGAGAAACTTTGAGTAGTTTCAAAGATATTGATCATAATAACGTGTTTTCTCGGATTGCCGCTTCTAAATGAGACAAATGTGGCCCAGTTCCACATTATTGTCACTTTATCGATTTCTGTAATTTTTATATACCTACTTATGTAATTTTAAAATAATTCTCTGTCCGACTTGTGCTGTGCAAAACAAGCCAAAATGGACGAAGTACCTACTACGCTAGTCCCTAATAGTTATGCGACTGTATCATCATTTCAGCCGAAAGACGTCCTCTGCTGGACAGGCCTCCCCCAAGCACCTGCCTTCACTTCGACCGGTTTTGTGCTTCTCGCATCCAACGGGTTCCTGCGGCCTTCACAAGATCGTCGGTCCACCTTGTGTTTGTCCACCACCACTTAAGTTTGGCAATTCTTCGGGTAATGTCGGTTACCTTGGCTCTCCTGCGGATCTCTTCATTTCTGATTCGATCACGCAGGGAAACTCCAAGCATAGCCCTCTCCATTGCCCTTTTGGTGACTTTTAGCCTTCTAATAAGGCCCATTGTGAGCGAACATGTTTCAGTGCCATAGGTCATCACTGGCAACACTCACTGGTCAAAGACATTCGTCCTGAGACGAACTTCCCCGAACGCTGCCCAGCCGAGTCGAATTCGACGATTGACCTCTCTCAAAATTTTCTCCCACAATCAGTGTAACTAAATTAATAAAAAAAGATTTATACATAATTAATGAAAATGTATATTTGTTATTATTATTATATCATAATATTTTAATTGGTGAGTTTGG
This sequence comes from Gortyna flavago, assembly GCA_963669345.1. NCBI lineage: Eukaryota > Metazoa > Arthropoda > Insecta > Lepidoptera > Noctuidae > Gortyna > Gortyna flavago. Next base: position 3,210,383 of record OY770155.1, on the reverse strand, counting down.
TGGCGGGACATGTTGTACTTCGTTCCGTAGTCACTAAATTTTAATATTTTTTTTCTTTTTGCCCACAGGAGAATGTTCAGATATGTAAAACACAAAACGCGCGACGACGTCCTACGAGCATGATAAGAAGTCTGTATACCGTATTTGTATTGTTACTATATATTAATACTTAACGTAACTCACGAGCGAAGTCTTATGTCACTGCAATATATATTTTTCTTATAAACCAACCTATTATTGTCCCACTGCAAAGCAGACGCCTCTTCACACAGAGAAGGTACGCGCATTGATCACCACGTGTTAACGCCTTTGCGTAGGTTTGTTAGGTTATTAAAATGAAATACGTTTAGAAGTAGTATTCAATAATTATTTAAATTAAACCTTTAAATTGACGTGTACAAGATTACAAATTCTAGGACCCGGTACAATACTATTCGATAAGTCGAACGCTCGCGGGTGCGTGTGAAGGCAAGTGGACGAGGAGCATCTTCGATTCAGCGGAGCGCCGGCGCACGGCGCGCGGCCCCGCCACCGCCGACGTGTGGCTCGCCGTCATTGGTCCGCTGCAGTATGGCGTGATTCTCGCGCGATGCGAAGCGGCGTTCTTATTGGGCCCGCGGAAGTGGCCTGATGTGTGAAGTTTTGTTGTCCCGTCTCCCTCCCGCCTGGGTTGCCAGGCAGAGGGAAGCCGTAACATCCTCCCAGGCGTTGAAGGATTCAACATGATGAAGTGTCCCATAGCAGGCGGCACATCGTGCGGACGGCACGAGTGACCGTCCCCTTAGTGGTGGCGACGTCAGCCCCCCGGCTGACCCCGTCTGGACCGGGGTGCAGGCGCGTGAAGCGCCCTAGGCGCCACTGGAGCATATGCCTCGCTGCTGGGTCCTCCACTGGGACCGCTGCTGCATCTCTGACAGGAACTCCTTCTGCCACCTGGACCAGAACTGTTGGCGGATTTTTTCTATTAGGTTGTAACGGTTGGGCCGCAATGCTGTGATGGGTGGCGATGGGACGGCGGTCAATGGCCTGCCCACCAGAAAGTGCCCCGGGGTGAGTGGAGAAGGATCATTTAGACCTGACGAGGGGAGAGGGGCCGGGAATTGAGTATGGCCTCAATTTGCGAGAACAGTGTCGCCAGCTCCTCAAATGTCAAACAGGCCTCCCCACCTACTCGGTTTAGATGATATTTATACGATTTTATCCCAGCTTTCCATATGCCCCCGAAATGGGGCGAATATGCAGGTGCGAACACGAAGCGGATTCCCTCGTTCGCAGAGTGATTGTGGATCGACTCTTGGCTCTCCTGCAGCATCCTACCCAGCACATTGCATGCATCTAGAAAGTTGCAATCATTATGGGTTAGGTAGTACTCAAGCTGCGGCTGTGCAATTTCGGTTAGATGACCTAACTCCTTATAATCCTTAATGAATTCTGAGTAAGCTTCCTTTAATTGGAGATTTTTATTTAATCTGGTTTTTCGTTTCTTAGCCATAGCATAGGAATCTCCTAAAGCGCTCTTAGGGGCTTCCTTTAGAGGCATTGCTACAGAGAACCTACCATTAGATAGGCGTTTTGGATTTTCAACAAAATGTTCTTCACAAAAATGTTCATCAGGTGAACGAGAATATTGTTCGACATAACCTTCTTCAATTTCCCAGAATCTTTTTAGACAGTCCTGGGCTTCCTGGCTAAAGTTACAATTTATTGTTAGGGACTTTTAGTTACCTTGCCCTGTAGGGCCTGACACTACCCAACCTAGCTTGGTGCCTTGTAGCGCTGGTTTATTTCTACCTAAGTATATGTGATTTGCATTTACAATAGCCCAATATACGTCGGCACCTAACAGAATGTCTATCTGAGAAGGTTCATAGAAAGTGGGATCAGCTAGATTAATTTCCTCTGGTATGCAGAGTTGCTTAACGTTTACCTGCATGTTAGGCAATGTACCCATAATATTTGGCAAAACAAGACAATCAACTGAAATACAAAAATTAGTTACACGCGACTGAATTTAAATAGTTACTCTTTAGGAAACTTTAGATATCGAGTTATTTATTCCAGAGATACGAGTGGGACGGGAAGTCTCACTAATTAGACCAAGTTTTTGTTTCATGACACTTGATAATAATGACATCTGACTGCCTGCGTCTAGCAACGCTCTTGCCTGATAGATTTTCCAGTTTGCTGATGCACTATGTCTACTAGAGCCATGCATAGTAGTACTTGACCTACCGCTGCCGCTGAGAGAGGAACGGGTAAGTTAGAGGGCTCCTAGACCGAAGCGTCTGCTATAGATCTAGTGACATTTGGCTCGTTCCTGTGTACTGGCTTTACCCTACACTGGAATGAGTTGAATTGGGTTGTTGTTGTTTTGAGTTGATTGTTTGTTGAGTTGAGTTGTTGTTGAGTTGAAGTTGTTAGGCAATTTTTGCATAGTTTTAACCTAGCCACTTCAGATAGCCTATCCCCAATATCCATATTTCGAAATTTGCAGCACTTGTGTGTTGTTGTTGGTGACTATCATTACAGACATGGCATGTGAAACTTGACCTTTCTCCCCGGATGCAGCAAAAGCTTTATTTGTTTTAGGCTCCCTATGGCTACTTGACCTTCGGTCTCCTCTATCGGTATTGTCCAGGCCTGCAAAATACATTGTTTCCAGACTGTCTGCTCGATTCCTTAAAAATCTCGTAAAGTTTTCTAGTTTATGGTAATCGGCCAATGTAGACCTGTAGGCTCTTCCTACTTGGTATTAGTAACAGGATCTAATTTGGAGGCTAAAATGAATAAGTTATGTGCGTCCCATTTGTCAGTCTGCTGACCCAGAGCATACAGCGCTCTCAAGTTCTTTGACATGTGGTCTACTAAGTACCTTAATGCCTTGTAGGATTCCCTACTCACTTCTCAACACTAATTAAAGCTTTAAGATGATTATTTATGAGAATGTTCATACCATTCACACAGTAACTTCCATGCTAATTTGTAGCTATGTGAGGTAAACTCTATGGATTTAATTATTCCCTTTGCACTCCCTTCCAAAGCTGATCTTAAATAGTGAAATTTATTAATTTCTGGAATTAACTTATTGCTGTGAATAATAGAATCGAACGTATCTTTAAATTCTAGCCATGTTAAAAGGTTTCCATCAAACTTTGGAAGGTGTATGGTTGGCAATTTCACTCCGTTGAATGCATGAGAACAATAACTTAGCTGATGAGAACAACTACTTTGGTCTCCGACACTATTTGCCTTATTTATGGTGGATGGGGTACAGAGAGGGCAGAATAGAATTGACGCTTTGTGGCCTCTCTTTCATCTACATCGGAGCAAAATGTTTCTATTTCTGACTGCAATTCGTCAAAGGTTTTAAATAAGTCTTGAAACTTGGCTAATCTCAAGGAAAGCTCTTTAGCTTGGACACTGGTAACCTTTCTAGGCTCCAGTGCCTGCATAGTACAGACGCCAGCACATCAAGCTACTACAATCTGTCAAATTTCTTTGATAGATTTTCAACTTTATCGCTAAAACACAAGGTGCAAAGTTGATTGGGAAAATCTGACAGTTTCGGGTAGGTTGATGTGCTGCGTCTGTACCTAGGTAATCTATGAATATTGTCTTTTTAATCAACTCTTTCATTACGACCTTCAGGTCGGTATCTACACTGGTCATTTTGCTATCAACGAGAACTACATATTATGATCTATCGAAATACAATAACACTCCCAAATGACAATGAGCCGAATAAATAAATGTGCAGTGAACCTGACATTCTTAAGCGTCGCTCCAACACGTGTTCCCAGACACGACTTCCGCGACGTAGCGTGGCGTCGCGCGTCGCCGGCTCCGCTAATGTAGTCGGCGCGCCGAGGGAATCCGCTGTGCTGGCTGCGCTGGGGCTGCACCGGAACAGTTGCCGTATGGCTGGAACTCTGAAATGATCAGCAGGATGGTTGGTTCACCAAGCTTGGAAATGCGTGCACCTAATTCACGCGCGTGCATGAATAGGTTAGAATGGGTAGGAAAAACAATGCTTGCAGCTCGAATGCCAGCTTGCGTTTAACAAAGAAAGTTATGAAGTGAGGTTATGCGTTACGTGGGATTTAATTTAAGAGTGAACTTAAGCGGGTAGGCGCAACGAGCATAAAAATGATTTGAATAAATTGGAAAAATGCTGCTTAGCACCTAGCCTAGCATCAGCCGGCTCAACCCACGAGCAATTAACCTTGCAAATTACCAAAAGATATGGCCTTTTACCTATGTGACACTTGCACAGCAAGCCGCCCACTGTCTCACAGCGCGAGGACACACAGAAATCGAGATTAAGAAGCAAGGAAGAATAAATGGATCAGGGGGTCTAAAAAGGCCACTTTAGCAGAATCATAAAGCAATTCATATCACGCAATTCATCTGTTTGACAGTTTCACACCTATATATCGCTGAAGTGTTAGGCAGAGGTGTCCCTGTAGCATTTTACGAATCTCCATACAAAACTGTCATACAGATGAAATTGCGTGATATGAATTGTTTTATGATTCTGCCAGTGGCCTTTTTAGGCCCTCAGGGCTTACTCTCCTTGGCTAGACCTTTGGTTTCCACCGAGGCCTCCCTGGCCGTAGTAGCTAGTCCGCGCTCCTCTTCCGCTCGGCTCGACCCGGTTACGCAGCCCGGCTGGATGGATGGCGGGCTGCGGCACTTGCTTCGCGCGCTCCAATTCTTCCGCGACGATTCTTGGCGATTAATGTAGAATGTTCAATGTAACGAGTCCTGTCACGGTCGCCACTTGTTAACGCCTATCTAATAATACACTTAAAAAGTCAAAAAACAAAACCAAAAACAGAAAACAGATTGTGACATCACTGCTGCAAGGTGACAGGCCCAGCCGAAACCTTGCAGCAGTGGTTCACAAACGCACAATGAAGCCTGCCTGCTATCATAGACAGCTGTTGAAAACATAATAAAACTAATTTGATACGATAGAAAAAAAATCATGAAGATATCTCTAAAAACTTTCTTTTTTAACCGACTCCTAAAAAAAACCAACTGACTTCCAAAAAAAAACACTAAAAAGTGATAAATAACTTTAATTTCGGAAGTCGGTGTCGTTGGTTCTGCATTTTCGTTTATTGACACCGACTTCCGAAATTAGAAAAAATACATGGTGGTCTTTTTCTACCTCTTAGGTAACTGGGTTCGGTTGTAAATAACAATATTACCACGCTACTCGCTACCCCGGAACATAAAGGGCTAAGGAAGGAACACGGATGGGTTTTAGTCAGTAAGAGTCTGACAGTACCTTCCGCTCCACCGAGAGAGCGGGAGGGGTCATTTGATGAACTTCAATCCTAAAAAAAAAGGTTGGCAAAGGTGCTACTCTGTTATTCATTTATTTGTTTTCATACATGAGCTGGTAGCGACATTTTAGTTTGATAGTAGTTTTTTTAAATACGTTTACCGTTAAATGCAAATTTGTGGTACGGTATTTGTTTTCAAGAAATCAGTTCATTTACAAAATAAAACGACAATTTTCAGACTATATTTTATTTTAACATTAAGACAACAGTGTTTACAATAATAATAAACTTCTTTAAAGACAAAGATATTTTATTAGTAGGATAGCTCAGGATACATACGATTTACAATTTTCAATGAATATCACACATTGTACTACATATTACGGCTACACATTAAGCTATAAATTTCTAGTGTAGGATGACTTATGATTGTGCGAAAAACCTAATGCGAAATCTAAAACTAGAAATTAATAGCATGATGTGTAGCCGTGTGTAAAACCATAACTTGAACACTGCAATAAACAATACAAAAGAACATAAATGTTATTAAAAATACAAAATAGCCATTTGGAATCAAATTTAACGTTAAGTATAACAAATCAAATCATTTATTCCAGGTGTAGACACCCTAAAATTTATTTCTTACGTAATCTATAAAGGACGCATAAACCGCCACATTAGAAATTAGTAGTATTATTGTAGAAATATAAGTAGGTATTGTTTGAAAATCATTGTGATTGGTCGCAGTCTTGCCCCCGACAGGTAAAAACAAGTCGGAACCTATCGAAGGCCGGACATAGCTGATTTTAAATTAAAGATGTTGATTATCTATTTAGATAAAGTAAGTTTTTAATTGGTATCATAGTCTATAAGTTTATAGATTAAAATAATATAATACCTTGTTTTCCGATTATATGCTTCTTTAAGAATCATAATGTAATACAATAGTGAGACAATTATTTAATTAAAGTAAATAACGTAAAAGTACTCCTACAACAACCCGCTTACGAAAGCTTACCACAAGGCATCATTATAGCACTCGGGAGCAGGTTTCGACTTGACCAGATTATCCAAGCCTCACTTTGGGGCCATTGCTCATAATAAACAAACTTTGTCTTAGACCACCCACTACTTGTACCATGCTCCAATGGGATGCAGTATAGTTCCGTTTCGTAATAAATAAGAGCCCGACTTTCTGACACCGCGAACAGTCGTTGCTAACCATACGATAGTTCGCAATTGATAGGTTACGGTTTGAGGAAGATGTCAATTTGATGGTCACGAAGGAAGGTGGCAATTCTCTTTGACCTCGAATGCCATTAGCATTGAAATAGGCTAACTTGAGGGATCGGGGTTTGGTTCTCGCAATGATTCCTTTATCCATTCTTGGGATTGGGTTTTGTGACAAAGGAAGTCGGGGCTTGCAATTCCTGGCGGCACCACTCTCGTTTGTCATTTTCCTGGCGCGGGGGGTGAGAAAGGCCGTGGAGGTGGTAGAGATCACATAGGGTAGGTAAGGGGGCCGTTGTGTTGGTGGGTTGGGGGCGCTTTCCTTTGCTGCCTAGCGTCTACACGCTTGGACGGTTTGGGGGACGTGGATTTGGGGGCCTTTGGGCAGCCACGGTAGTTGGCCGGGTGGCCGGATTCGCCGCACAGTACGCAACTGGGCGGCTCAGTGCATAGAGCACGATCCTTTGGGCGGGGGCATTGGTCATTGCCGTGCTCGCTCAAGCACTTGACACATCTGGGTTTTGCATGGCAAAACCTTGGGGAGTGGCCACAGAGCTGGCAGCGGTGGTATTGCCCGACTATGCCGCTCTTTTTTGGCTTCACAATTTCTATGCCAGTGAGATAGCACAGAGATTTAATTTTAAAAATAGGATGATGGCCCTCAGTGGGAGACTTGTCCTCTGGAGCGGTGCATGCGATGCACCTCCGTCACAGGGATGTTCTGTGACTCTAGGTCTGCCTTTATGTCGGCGACGGGGGTCTCTTTTGGGATCCTGCAGATCACCACGCGAGTCTGGCGTTCTTCCAGACCGCAGACCTTTAGTCACAGATCATCCCTGTGACTGAGGTGCATCGCATGCACCGATCTAGAGGGCAAGTTGATTACGAAATGGTCCTCGTAATCTGCCCTCCTACAAATGGCCACCATCAAATCAATATGGAATCTCACCGGCATCAAGATTGAAAAGTCCAGGAAGAGCCGCATTGTCGGTCAATGTCACCGCTGCCAGCTCCACGGCCATTCGCAGAATATCTGGTGCCTGGACGAGCATAGTACTGGCAACTGCCCCCGCCCTACTGTTCACTATGTACGGAGCCGCCTAGCTGCGTGCTATGCGAAGAATCAGAGCACCTAGCCAACTACCGTGGCTACCCAAAGGCCTCTAAATCCTCATCCAAGGAACGCCTGCTAAACTTCACGAACGACTAAGTCCCCAAAGGCCAGGTCTGTGGAATTATTTAAACCATCAGCGTGCTTTCCCAGCTCTTATGCCTACCCAACCTCTTACCCCTCCCGCCCCCGTCTTGGATGGATCTGTTTCCGCACCTCTGCACCCCCAACATCCCCGCGCCCGCTCCCGAAGCCTACACTGCGCCTCCTCAAACCGTAACTACCCCCCCCGTAGTCGGTCCCAATGCTTTAGATCCCTTCAATGTGATCTCCAGCACTTAGGCCTTCCTCAACCCCCGCGCCAGGTAAATGGCAAAAGAAATCGTTGCTGCCAGGAATTCCGGCGATCTATATCGGATACAGGCAATATTTATTTATAATGCGTTTCACGACAGTTATGCAAGCCCTGACTTCCTTCGTAACCAAACCCAATTACAAAAAAGGTCAAAGAGATGAGATCGCCACCGTCCTTCGCGACCATCAAATTGCCCCCGCCCTAAAGACCGTGCATTATTTATGCACAGAGCTTTACTTTCTGTAGTTTTGGACTGATACGGTAGTCAATACGTAAGCTTAAGTACTAGGAAACTGTACCGTAACGAGAACGGTTTTTGTAATTTCATTATTAAAAGGTGTTAATTAAGGATTTTAAGACAGATTTTTGTGTAAATAATAAAGAAAGATAAAAAAAAAAAAATTGAATTAATACTCCACAGCACGGGCATTTGTATAAATGATGCGGCGTTCATTGCACGCCTTGGATACTTCGGTCCACCTTCCCTTGTCATGTATGAAAAGGGGAGGGGGGCGGGCGGTTTTGGGGGCGCCCTGAGCCGGGGTGGCTGTGACCATGGGGCTGTGTGGGCGGCTCTGGGAGGAGCCTGAGGGCACTACTGGGGTGGTAGCGGTTGGGGTGGAGCCCGCCTGGGTGGCTGTGGCTGGGGGGGAGGGGGGGCCTTGTGTGGTCGCTACTTTTTTGGCTTTGACAGCCGCTGCTGAGGGGGCTTTCCCCTTTTTTCTCTTCCCCTTTCCGACGACTTGGTAGTCGTCTTCGGAGGACGAGTTAGTGGGGTGGGCTGTGGTATTATTCGAGTGATAGAACATCATCTCGGAGTCGGAGAGGGGGTTTTCGTCCTCCGATTGGCCGGGGGACTCGTAATGGGGGGTCGGGGGTCCCTGGGAGAGGGTGGGGGACCTCAGCTGGGGGTAGCTTGTGGGCAGAGTGGGGGAGGCGGGTGAGTCCATTAGCTGTGGATGGCTAGTGGACAGGGGGGGGGAGGTGGGTGACTCGAGTGCATCGCTAAACCTTGTTAGCGATGCTGAGGTTTGTGGGTCCTCCTTTTGGGGGGCGGGGCGGATTAGGGCGAGTAGGTCGCCGTACTTCTTTTCTAGGTTGGGGTCCTTTAGCATGGCTTCCACCAGCTTTTACATTTATAGGGTCCTATGGGTCTTGCGACCGATCCGGGCCGCTGGGGTAGACACACCCAGACGTCCCGGGTGCAGCTGTGGACAAACGGGGGTTCGGTGCAATCCAGACTGCGACTAGGAGATCCCCCAAGGCCGCAGTCGGTGCCCTTCCGTCGGGATGCTTTCCCCTGAAGGGGGTCAGCGGGTGTGGCGGGTCACCACCCACTTGGGTTCGTTGACACCGTTACTTTTCCCCCAAGTACCAACGAAAACGGTTGGATTTTGTGCTCTTATGGAGTCAAACTGTCGCTAGTCGTGGGCGTAGGAGACCGACTACGAACGCTGACACTCGTAGCCGATTTGCTATGCCGTAGCTCTCGTAGCAGCACTTAGTCTGTGCGCGAACACAAACTGTAGCAGTGCTACGAGGTGGGCGGAGCCAGTGGCCTACGGCGGCGCGGCGTAGCTGCGTGTGCTACGTCGGTGTTTTGCGCCTAATTTATACTCGATCGAGGCCGGCCTACGTTACCTCAACGAGAACCGCGTATTTTGAGCTTTTTGCACGCGTGCTATTTTTCACTAAGCCGAAATCTTTCAAGCCCTTATTTTATTATAATTTCACAATATTTCTTTACAATTTCTATTGTATTTTCTTCCTTACTTACTTATAGCACGCGTGCAAAAAAGCTCAAAATACGCGGTTCTCGTTAAGGTAACGTAGACCGGCCGCGATCGAGTATAAATTAGGCGCCATTCCGTAGGCCATCTGGCCCTCGGCTCCCGTACCGCTCTCTCGCTCCCGCGCCCCGCGAGCCCCCCGTCTCGGTCTCGCCGCTGTGCTACGCCGTAGCTCACGCCGCTACGTCGCGCCGCCGTAGGCCACTGGCCCCGCCCACGTCGTAGCACTGCTACGGCTTGTGTTCACGCACAGACCCAAGTGCTGCTACGGGAGCTACGGCGTAGCAAATCGGCTACGAGTGTCAGCGCTCGTAGTCGGTCTCCTGCGCTCGCGTTCCGCGACAGTTTTGGCTCCTTAAGAGCACTAAATCCAACCGTTTTCGTTGGTACTTGGGGGAAACCTAACGGTGTCAACGAACCCGAGTGGGTGGTGACCCGCCACACCCGCTGACCCCCTTCAGGGAAAAGCAGATTGTCGGAAGGGCTCCGACTGCGGCCTTGGGGGATCTCCTAGTCGCAGTCTGGTAGTACCTAACCCCCGTTTGTCCACAGCTGCACCCGGGACGTCTGGGTGTGTCTACCCCAGCGGCCCGGATCGGTCGCAAGATCCATAGGGCCCTACCGCACATTGAGATTGGCGGTAGGTTTCAAGCTTAGGGCACACCATAACACACACCTCCCTGTGACACCGACAGGGAACGAACATCCCCGGGTTGTCCCACCCGGGGAGTTAGAAGTAGTCGTCGACCGGCCCTTCTGGCCACTCAGACAGAAGTGTAGCTGACGAGTTTGTTTGTGTTTTTCTTCTCGTCAGTGGACAACTACGAAAATCACACGGGTTGGACTTTTTGGGGTTCTGTCTGCCCGGGGTGTTCACGACTACGTGTCCCCCCGGGACTAGGTCTCGGCTTGTATAAGCCTCCCCCCCCCCTTGTTAGAAACCTAACGCCACAATGGCGTTAGTAACCCTCCTTACCAAGCTGGTGAAAGCCATGCTTGAAGACCCGGAGCTCGACTCCAAATACGGCGACCTGCTCGCACAAATACGCCCCTCCCTCCAAAGTGAGGCCTCAACTTAGCATCGCTGACAGTGTTCAGCGATGCACTAGACTCCTCAGCCTCCCCCAATCAGTCCACCAGCTACCCACAGCTGCGTTCCCCGACCCTACCACAGGGTTTCTCCCCGGCCCCCCAGGACGAAGAGTCCCCTGCCCAGTCAGAGGACGAATCCCCTGCCTCCCCCTTAGACTCCGAGATGTTCTCGGATGGTGAAGTCGAGGCTTCCCCCACCACCTCGTCCTCCGAAGACGATTACCAAGTGGTCGTTAAGGGGAAGAGACAGAAGGGGAAAGCCCCCTCAGCAGCGGCTGTCAAGGCCGAAAAACCTGCAACCACTCCCCCCTCAGCCACAGCCACCCAGGCTGCCGCCACCCCAGCCAATACCACCCAGGTAGCTTCCTCAGGCTCCTCGAGCCGCCCTCATAGCCCTGTCCAGTTTATGTCATGGTAAGATACATTTGCAGTTTCACAAAACGCATGAAAATTAGGTAGGTAGGTACGGTGAGCCTACTAACCACGAACGTGCTGAGTAAACGTAATGTAAATTCGAACGATTTTATTAAAGGAACAACAACATTTATTTCGTACCCAAAAAATTAAGTGTAGACAAGATATAAAAACTGTTTTGTTATGGGAAATAGCATCTTGATTTTTTTTAATAACAACGAGATTCAACTAACTTATCGGAGTAAAATAACTACCTATTCAAAAAAATATCTGAGTTATTTTTTTCCCGAACAGAAACGATGCGTCGCTGCGGATTCTTCCTAGAAGTTTTCGGTCTGACGATGCCAGACTACCTCCAATGCGACATCTTCCCAGAGTCGACGGACACAGATGTGTGTCTCGGCAATCGAGAAGTCGCCGACGCGCGCTTTCGAGACGCCATGCCAGGTAACACAAACTGCAAATGTATCTTACCATGACATAAACTGGCCACAGCCACCCCGGCTGCCAACTCTTCCAAGAGCCGCCCCCAGAGCCCCATGGCCACGGCCACTCAAGCCGCCCCCAAAACTGCCCCCCCCCCCTTTTCATACATGACAAGGGAAGATGGACGGAAGTCTCCAGGGCGTGTAATGAGCGCCGAATTAATTTCACTAATGCCCGTGCTGTTGAGCAGGGCATCAAAGTCACGGTAGCGTCTTCGGGCGACTACAGGGAGCTGTCCAAACTCCTGCAGAACTCAGGAGTGAGGTATCATACCCACTCAAAGAGACAATCCCCATCCGGGTTGTCATCAAGAATGTCCCAATCGAGAACTCCACTCAAGAGATTCTCAGCGACCTTGAGTCGCAAACCATCCCGGTGGCAGAGGTGCACAGAATGCACCGAAAAAGGGGAGGTGGGACTACCTCTACCCCCTTAACATGGTGTTGGTGGTTTGCGACCCGGTCGAGGGTCACCACCCTATCCACCAAATAAATAAGATATGCGGCCTCTCGGGGATCCGCATCGAACGTCCGCACAAAAGCGGCAACATGGCGCAATGCCACCGTTGCCAGCTGTACGGCCACGCCCAGCGCAACTGCTTCGGCAAAACCAGATGCGTTAAGTGTCTGGGTGATCACAGCACCGAAAAGTGCGAACGGCCGAAAGACCGCGCCCTCTGCACGGAGCCTCCCAGCTGCGTGCTGTGCGGTGAGTCGGGACATCCCGCTAATTACCGCGGGTGCCCCAAGGCCCCTAAATCAACATCCCCTAAACTGGCTTAGAGGGCCAACGCTAGACAACAGAGGGAATGCCCCTCTTTCACTGAAAACCTCCCCAGCCCCCTGCGCTCCAATCCCTGGAGCAAGCAAAATCACCAAGCCAACTTCCCGGCTTTGAAGCCCCCCCCCAGACCCAGACCATCCCTCCTCTAATGGGAAACCTGGACGCCTTCCTCCTTCCCCCCAGACCAACAATAAAAGCAGCAGCGCCCCGCCATCCCCCCCACACGGCGCCCTCTACGCCCTACCACTTGATGCCTTCAGCACCCCGCACATAAGCGCTGGCAGCGCCCCAGTTCCAAGGGAAAGGGCCCCGCGTACCATTCACCTTCTCGGCCCCCCCTCCCCCCCTCTCTACGGCAAGCGCCCCGGCTCTTGACCCCTTCAGGGTTATTACGAGCACCTTCGCAGTGTTCCACTCCCCGCGAGGCTACCAGATGTCGAGAGACATCATAGCTTGCAATGGCGATTTCATCGCCTTAGCCCAAATCTACGACGCGTACCCGGACGTTACGCAAGCCCTCCGCAAACTCCCCCATAACTCGCCACAGAGCTCCTCCCCCCGTGTAGGACCAAACCGAAATCCCTAAGAATAGGGACTTTCAACGCCGAAGGCCTGAATGGCCAACGCGATGAGATCGCCACATTCCTCCGCGACCATCGCCTAGACATACTTTTAGTCCAAGAGACATTCGTCAAACCCCACCAGCGAGACCCAAAAATTGCCAACTACCGGTTAGTTCGCAACGACAGGACTCGCTGTCACAAAGGAGGCACTCTCATTTACTACAGATCCAGTTTGTACTGCATCCCCCTAGACCCACCCTCCCTCTCCAACATTGAAGCCTCTATCTGTCGGCTGGGCATGACAGGTCACTTACCTATAACAATCGTCTCGGCGTATATCCCGCCGCCTAACTCCAACACCGATTCCGCGGCAATAAACGCCTCCATCGGAAATGACCTCACAGCCCTACTCAATCTAAGCGACTCCGTCCTTCTGGCGGGGGACCTTAACGCAAAACACACCGCGTGGAACAGCCGGCTGTCCAACACCATCACCATTGACCATCCCTACGTCGAAAGACTACAGGGAGATCACCAGTCTCCTCCGTCAAAGAGGTGTGTCCTTCCAGACCTACTCTCTCCCAGAGGATCGCCAGACCCGAGTGGTGATCCGTAGGATCCCTAAGGAAATCCCCGTCGCCGACATCAAGGCAGATCTGGAACTCCAAGGAGTTCCAGTCACGGAAGTGCACCGTATGCACCGATCTAGGGGCCAGGTCGCATACGACATGGTTCTCATCGTCTGCCCTCCTACGCTGTTTGCTGTGAGTTGCGTACTGTGCGGCGAATCGGGTCAACCTACTGAACCACCAGAAAGCTTTCCCAGCTCTCGTGGTGGCTCAGCCCCCCCCCCCCCCCCCCCCCCCCAATAGGATGGACCCCCGCATCCGCAGCACTGCGCCTGCACCAGCTGCCCCCCCCACCCATATAACAGTCCCCCAACCCACCCCCGCTGTTGGCCCTTCCGCCCTAGATCCCTTCAACGTGATCTCGGGCACCTTCATGGCGTTCCTCACGCCTAGGGCTAGAAAAATGGCCGACGAAATTGTCGCCGCCAGAAACAGCGCCGACCTATACAGGATACAGGCAATCTACAATGCCTATCCTCACATCACCCAACTATTAACCTCCTTCGTCACCAAACCCCGTAATGGATAATAGGCCCATCGCGCGAACCAAACCCCGATCCCTTAAGTTAGCTTACTTCAACGCTAACGGCTTCAAAGACCAAAGAGATGAGATCGCCACCTTCCTCCGCGATCATCACATTGACATCTTCCTCGCTCAAGAGACCTTCCTCAAGCCCAGTCAACGGGACCCGAAAATCGCGAACTATCGTATAGTTCGCAACGACAGGTTTCGCTGCCATAAGGGCGGCACCCTCATTTATTACAAAAAGGATCTATATTGCATCCCTATGGACCCTCCCACCCTTTCAAGACTAGAAGTGTCTATCTATCGACTAGGCATGTCAGGCCATCAGCCGATCACCCTTGTGTCGGCCTATCTCCCTCCCCAAAACACCGCAGAAAACTCCCAAGTCCTGTCAGGCGACCTCTCAACCCTTCTCGGCCTAAGTGACTCCGTCATCATAGCGGGTGACTTTAACGCCAAACATCCCGCCTGGAACAGCACCAGAATCACTACCAGAGGCAAAATCCTGTTTGACCTCTCCCCCATTCTGAACTTCGATGTCATCGGACCGATGACTCCCACTCACTTCCCACACAGTCCCAGTCAAACCCCCGACGTCCTCGATGTGGCACTTAAAATAGGTAAATAGGTAATACGGGCTGTTGTCCGCAACTCCACGTCAATGCGCGTATTTTGCGTGCGGGTGGGAATTTCGATTATTCGATCCACCCCAGCTCCTCAAGGAAGGCCAGCAACGCCTTGATGTTACTGACCGTCTCACGTAGGGTACCTGGGTTACCGAAGTACTTTGCCCTGTACGTGGCGACCACCGGGCAGTTTAGAAGCACGTGTGCCGCTGTCTCGTCGTCCTCCATGCAGGCTCTGCACAGCGGACTGTCTGTTACTCCTATGACAAAGAGGTGTTTATTAAATGACCCATGGCCGGTTAAAGCTGCAGTAACTATACGCAGCTTTTGTTTAGTTAGACGGAGAACCTGTTTCGTGAGGCGGCCGTCCAATGTGGGAAGTGCTTCCCGAGCCTGCCTACACTCGCTTTGGTCCGTCCAAAGTTTACAATGTTGGTCTCTGGTGCGTTTCCTTACCAGAGTGCGTATATACCCGAAGGGGAGTGGGGCGATAGGCTCAGGTCCCACTGGTGCCATGCTAGACCCCCTTCTGGCAAGCTCGTCGGCTGCGTCGTTACCCAGCGAACCGCTGTGTCCTTTGATCCATTGAATGGTTATTTTATTGAGGTTACGACCTGGTTGAGGCGCTGGTGACACTCGTATATTAGCCCAGAGTCAACAGTATAACAGTATAACTGTTCAGCGCTTGCAGAACCGCCATGCTGTCTGAGAGTATGCGAATCGAGTGGTCCATTACTTTCCTGGCCATAATAGCTGCAGCGGCTAGTGAAATGCCCATGCATTCGGCCTGGAACACTGTGTTATGGGCCCCCAAAGGTGTGGCAATATGCATGTTGAAGTCCTCCGAGAAGATTCCAACACCTGTGCCACTACCTGTTTTAGATCCATCCGTAAAGATGCGCAGTTCTGCAGGGCTCAGCCCCTCACATCGGCTGTCCTCGTGAAGCTGGATCTTGTATTTTTTAACGAAGATAAATTTTCCGTTGGTACTTGGGGGAAACCTAACGGTGTCAACGAACCCAAGTGGGTGGTGACCCGCCACACCCGCTGATAAATGAGGGTGCCGCCCTTATGGCAGCGAGACCTGTCGTTGCGAACTATACGATAGTTCGCGATTTTCGGGTCCCGTTGACTGGGCTTGAGGAAGGTCTCTTGAGCGAGGAAGATGTCAATAATATTGACATCGTTTGTACAAACACTTTTACACGTCAATCATATGATGGTCGCGGAGGAAGGTGGCGATCTCATCTCTTTGGTCTTTGAAGCCGTTAGCGTTGAAGTAAGCTAACTTAAGGGATCGGGGTTTGGTTCGCGCGATGGGTCTATTATCCATTGTTGGGTTTGGCGATGAATGAATTTAATAATTGGGTGATGTCGGGATAGGCATTGTATATTGCCTGTATCCTGTATAGGTCGCCGCCGTTCCTGGCGGCAACAATTTCGTTGGCCATTTTTCTGGCTCTAGGCGTAAGGAACGCCATGAAGGTGCCAGAGATCACGTTGAAGGGATCTAGGGCGGAAGGGCCGACAACGGGGGTGGGTAGGGGGACCGTTGTATTGCAGCTGGTGCAGGCGCAGTGCTGCGGATGCGGGGGTCCATCCTATTGGGGGGGGGCCTGAGCCACCACGAGGGCTGGGAAAGCTTTCTGGTGGTTCAGTAGGTTCCGAGGACTGGGCGTTTGGGGGCTCAGTCGCTCGGGGAGCTGAGGGGTTGCTCCTTGGGGGGGCGTTTCCCTTCCCTTTGCTGCCTAGCGTCTGCACGCTTGGCTAGCTTAGGGGAAGTCGATTTAGGGGCCTTTGGGCAGCCACGGTAGTTGGCTGGGTGACCCGATTCGCCGCACAGTACGCAACTGGGCGGCTCGGTGCAAAGTGCCCGGTCCTTGGGGCGGGGACATTGGTCTGTGCCATGCTCGCCCAGACACTTAACGCATCTGGGTTTCGCGTGGCAGAACCTTTGAGAGTGACCGTAGAGTTGGCAGCGGTGACACTGCCCGATAATGCCGCTCTTTTTCGGCTTTTCAATCTCTATGCCGGTGAGGTGGCAAAGAGCTTTGATCTTAAATATGGGGTGGTGGCCCTCTGTAGGAGGGCAGACGATGAGAACCATGTCGTATGCGACCTGGCCCCTAGATCGGTGCATACGGTGCACTTCCGTGACTGGAACTCCTTGGAGTTCCAGATCTGTCTTGATGTCGGCGACGGGGATTTCCTTAGGGATCCTACGGATCACCACTCGGGTCTGGCGATCCTCTGGGAGAGAGTAGGTGTGGAAGGACACACCTCTTTGACGGAGGAGACTGGTGATCTCCCTGTAGTCTTTCGACGTAGGTATGGTCACCTTTATACCCTGAAGGGTAGATCTGGCGTTTATGAACGCTATCTTGCGCTCGCTACACCATTTGGACACTTCTGTCCATTTCCCCTTATCCTGGAAAAATACAGGGGAAGGGGGGGGGGGGGGATTTACCTCTGGGTGGAGGTGGAGGGTTCAGCACTTTGGCTGGGGGGAGCGTCCTTTTGGCAGGACTGGCTTGTCGGGGGGGGGGGGGTATTGGCGGTAGGCGCCGGTGAGTCGGGGGTGAGGTAGAGGGGCGACAGGGCCGCCTCTATTTTGGCTGCCTGCGAGGAGGACAGCTTCTTCTTTCGCTTGTGGCTGCGCTTTTTCGGTGACGCCAGCGTGAAGCCGTCGTCATCCGAAGAGGAGGTAGCGGACGCAATCGAGTTTTTGGACTCAGTCAGAATCTGTTTGGTGGGGGCGTTTCGCCGATGAGTCATCGGCGTCCATAGGGGACGCCGGGGAGCTGGCGAGCTCCAGCTCGGAAGTCGGTGGGGGGGGGGGAGGGTTGCTGCATTGCAGCGAGCTTACCTCCGTATTTTGCGAGGAATTCGGGGTCCTTAAGGAGGACCTCCTTAACGAACGCCACAATAATGGCGTCCGACATGGTTAAAGGGTGGGGGGGGTTCCTTAGCTAACTCCCCGGGTGGGTAGGCCCGGGGATGTGTAACCCTCCCTGCCGGGTCAAGGCAGGGAGGTGAGTGCCTTAGGTGATTTTCGAAATGATATCCTCCATGTTGACCTCAAAATCCCCACTATTAAGCAGTTCATGAAACGCCTTTCCAAGCGTTTCTTCGATTCCGCCGCCAAACACCGCAACCCTCTGGTTGTCCAGGCCGCCAGATACACTCCCTCCAACATTAGTAAGACTCGCCGTCCAAGGCATGCCCTATCCGACCCTGATGACCCTATAACTCTCCTCCAGGAGAGCAACAAGTCAACCAGTACAGTGCACAAACACAAGAGACCGACATTCCGACCTCGCCGACGAGGTCCCTCGCGACGTCCCCAAGTAAACGCACCCCCCCCCCCCCCCCCCGACCCTTGCCCGATGCAGTGCCAGCCCGCGCCGCAGCTGAGCCAGTAGCTTTAAATTCCCGACTGTGACCTCTGAGTTTGTTTCGGCATTTCTTCTCAGAGTAGTCAGATAGGAAATGCCGGAAGCTTAAATAATATGATTGTGATCCAGCCTGTCCCTTCTTGCTGCCCTCTCCAGTGACGCCCTAAGCCGAGGTTCGTACCCTACAGGGGGTGCCCTTAGTGCGTAGTCGCTTAGCATAACGTAGTTAGTTTTATGCCCCTGGCTGGAGGCTTTGAGTTTCACTTAAAGCAGCCACAGGATAGTCCGGTAAGTAGTCACGACCTCTAAAGGTCAACTACGAGATGCCAAAAGAAAAAAAAAATGCTAGGTGCAAATTCACGACAACACGATGAAGAAGGAAACATCAGGAAGACGTCTCGACATTGGCACTCTGCTTCTCTCGACACAGCGGTCCTTAGCAAGCTAACACCCTCTCTTGAGCTTGTAAAGTTAACAAGTTATGTAAGAAAGAAGAACGCCGTCCAGCCCATTGTTTTAGTGGCACAGTCATCATCTGCCTAGCCTTTTCCCAACTATGTTGGGGTCGGCTTCCAGTCTAACTGGATGCAGCTGAATACCAATATTTTACATGGAGCGACTGCCTATCTGACCTCCACAACCCAGTTACTGGGTAATACGATACCCCTTGGTAAGACTGGTTGTCAGACTTTCGGGCTTCTGACTACCCGTAACGACTGTCAAAGATCCACAAATGACAGCCGGGACCAACGGCTTAACGTGCTTTCCGAGGCACGGAGGGGTCTCGATATGTAAAGATGGTCACCCATCCACAGACCAACCGCGGCAAGCGTAGCTTAACCTGATCGATCGACCTGTGCGGCTGTTATTATTTAGCCACGGGCCTCTTCCTTTTAGTGGCACAGTGTAACTGTTTAATTGTTATATAAGTGAAGTTTAAGTGTTTTATAAAAGTTATACAATATAGTGGCATGTGACTTTCAGTTGACCACGGCGTTTAATTGATATGTACCCTACTGTCCCCTACACTGTGTACTACTGAATATAAACCGTGTAAGACTATAAAACGTGTAAACCAATAGAGTAAAACTGTATCAGTAATATATAAAGTGTTCAAAGTCTGCAAGCATTTGATTTCCACCAACGCAGCATAGAATGCGCAACTAGACCGCACACCTCCGATAAAGTTATCTGGCGTTAGAAAAATCAGCCCCTTACAGAAATAAAATCATTTATCATTTATGCACAGACAACAAATCCCCGAGACAGTAGCATTGCGTGGGCAATTAGGGCCCACATAGCGCCACAGACACATAAAAAGTGCTCGAGGTCATGCCGTGAAAATTACCACTATCTACCATGGTATAGTGCGCAGCTTACGGAAAATACTAGTCGACGAAAGAAAGCGACACTTGAAGCAACTTTGCTTGTCATAGCTCGAAAGGAACGCATTTTTCAACGATTTTTGGTGCTCGCTCTAATAAGTAAACACTAGTATTAAACTTCGTCTTATTGATTCTTATGAAAGATGGTCACCCATCCACAGACCAACCGCGGCAAGCGTAGCTTAACCTGATCGATCGACCTGTGCGGCTGTTATTATTTAGCCACGGGCCCCTCCCTTTTAGTGGCACAGTGTAACTGTTTAATTGTTATATAAGTGAAGTTTAAGTGTTTTATAAAAGTTATACAATATAGTGGCATGTGACTTTCAGTTGACCACGGCGTTTAATTGATATAATAAAGTAAAACTGTATCAGTAATATATAAAGTGTTCAAAGTCTGCAAGCATTTGATTTCCACCAACGCAGAATAGAATGCGCAACTAGACCGCACACCTCACAAAATCAGCCCCTTACAGAAATAAAATCATTTATCATTTATGCAAAGACAACAAATCCCCGAGACAGTAGCATTGCGTGGGCAATTAGGGCCCACATAGCGCCACAGACACATAAAAAGTGCTCGAGGTGCCGTGAAAATTACCACTATCTACCGTGGTATAGTGCGCAGCTTACGGAAAATACTAGTCTACGAAACGAAGCGACACTTGAAGCAACTTTGCTTGTCATAGCTCGAAAGGAACGCATTTTTCAACGATTTTTGGTGCTCGCTCTAATAAGTAAACACTAGTATTTAACTTTGTCTTATTATAGTGAGTAAGTATTAAACAAGGAATAATAAAAAGTTATTTCACAGGTTGGTACGGAAGCCTTACGCGCAAGTCCGACTAATTTTAGTCCGAATAATTGAAAATATAAAACAGCCGCCCAAAAATACTAAATGACGTAAAGGTCACAAATACTTATAATCGGTACAGGCGTTCAGAAGTTATGGTGGAATAAAAAAGCATACATGAACCCTGAAAAGCGAAAACCTAACACGCCTTTTTTGGACAGTCGTTTAGAAATACGCTCTGCTTGAGACACAATATATATACATTTGAATCTGGTTCTTAAGAACATAGACATTAGGTTACTTTTAATCGGGCACATGAAGTACACTGCTACAAGGATCATAAGGCACACAAATTTTAATGATATTTGACAGGGTGGCGCTGTCGGTAAACATCTGTGAAATTAATTAGCGAATTGTAATGAAATACAAAATGGCGATAGTTCCGATTATGGCCAGCCGCAAAAAGAACCTTGAAGCGTTATACAATCAGTTCACAGTTTTTTTCCTCTGATTTTGCATCACTGTACAAATCAAATCAAATGCTTACTACTACATTACCACAAACACTTCTGGCCTGGTCACATCAGTGCTGTCAGTCAACAGAAAATGACAAAATTGACAATTTTTATACAGATTTCATTAGGTCCACTTTTAGCCACCGAGTCAGATAAGTTTATAGGACTATAATTATTAAGACTTCCCTTGATGTGTGACGTGACAGTGCTGCCATCTGTTGGCAGCTTGCTCGAAGCCAGCATCGGAGACAGGTAATAATGAGCTCTACAGCAATTGATGCTGAAGTCGGAGTCAGCTGATGATGATGAGCTCGACAGCAGTCAATGCAGGAGTCTGAGACAGCTGATGATGATGAGCTCGACAGCAATCATTGCTGGAGACAGAAGTATGAGGTTCCTGAAATTCAGAAAAGAGACTATGTTTATGATTTACGTCATAAATCATTTATTTATTTGCAAACATGGGTAAGAGATAGAGATAAAATACGATAACATGGCGCGCCCCTCCAAATTACTGTTTCAATGTGTCAAACTCAAAGCATTTATTTCAATTAAACCATTTACAGGCACTTTTGAATTGTCAATAGGTCAGTCAGAAAATATGAAGCTAGTTGCCCATTCCAAAGCGTAGGTACCTATGGAGAAGAACGGGCAGAACGGTGTGTAGTGACATCCTTACGAAGGAGTTTGTATGTAGTTGTAAGTTTTTGTTTGACGGCCGTCTCATTACGCACACATGCGTTGTGAATCTTGGTGGTGCATTGTAAATACTTTCACAAATACTTTCAAACGTTTTGAATTTTGGAGGGGCGCGCCATGTTATCGTAGTTTATCTCTACCTAGATATTGTTACGAGCTTGGGGTTCGTGATAATTAAAAACTGCCGATTTATTAACCAAAAATAGACACTTTAATTAAGTTTAATTAAAAACACTAATTACAACTTTAACGCACTATTACAAAAAAACAATTGCACTACTGATCACTTCTAAGTCGCACTTGAAGATCGCTTTCGTTGTTCGCATGTATCGCTTATCCAAGACTGTGTCGGCTCGCGGAGCATTCCCGCCTTATATAGGCCTCACATTGTTCTAGAACCTTCTATTGTAGAAACATCTGGAATGTTCGAGTACATTCCGGCCCCAACTGACCAGATGTCGATAGTTCTAGAAAGTTCTATCATCGAAGCTTCTAGAAGGTTCTTGACACTAGTTCTTCTACTCGATACTAGATGGCGCTAGTGGTAACGAATATCAATTGTGGCGCGCAACACTGCCCCCTCCTAAGACATGCTCGTCCCGAGCATTATCGGCCCCATAATAACGCGCCAGTCGATCCACGTGGACGATCTTAGGAGTACCTCTTGCACCTTTCTGTATCCGGTAGGTTACGTCATTGATCTTTGTCACAATCCGGTACGGTCCGTCCCATTTAGCTTGAAGCTTAGGAGATTTTCCTTTGCTGCGGACTGGATTGTGCAACCACACCAGTGAGCCTTCGTCGAACCCTTTATTGTTAATTTTTCGGTCATAACGGGTTTTCATCTTTTCAGACATTTGCTGGCCTGATTGTCTGACGTGCTCATGTCATTCATTTTGTTCCGCAAGTCATTCGCATAATCGGTTATACTGCGTGGGGCATCAGGTGGTATTCCGGTGATCAGGTCTGCAGGCAGTCGTAATTCTCTTCCAAAGTTTGCGAAAGCTGGTGTCACCGATGTACTTTCGTGAACAGCGCTTCGATATGACAACAAAAACGGTTGTATGTGCTTGTCCCAATCTCGTTGCCGATTTTCCACAACTTTTGCCAGGTATCTCTCCAATGTCTGATTAAATCGTTCCACCATTCCATCCGATTGTGGGTGGTAAGAAGTTGTTCTTGTTTTATGAGTACCCATAACTCGACAAGTTTCCTGGAATATTTGGGACTCAAAATTCCTTCCTTGATCACTGTGAATCTCCAAGGGTTCTCCAAAACGGCAGAAGACTTCATGAACCAGTTTATCTGCAACTGTTGAAGCTTCTTGGTTTGGAATGGCGAATACTTCCGGCCACTTAGTGAAGTAATCCATCACAACCATGAAATACTTGTTACCACTTTCACTTTCTGGAAACGGCCCCGCAACGTCAAGGGCTATTCTCTCCCATGGTGCACCAACATTGTACAATTTCAATGCACCTCTACTACGAGTCTGAGGTCCCTTTACAGCTGCACAACTTGTACATTTGCGACACCAGTCCTCAACATCGTCACGACAGTGGACCCAGTAAAACCGTTCTCGTATCTTCAGTAGAGTCCGTTTTACTCCCAGATGACCTCCTGAACAACCATTATGGTACAGCTGTAGAACATCCGGTACTTGAGCTTTAGGGACAACCAGTTGCAAATGACAGCTGTCTCCCCGAACATTTTCCCATTTACGGCACAGGACTCCATCCTGAATCACCAAGCTGTCCCATTGGGCCCAATAGCTTTTTGTGACCGAACTCATCGCTGAGACATCGCTCCACCTGGGCTTAGGAGCTCTGGCCTTCATCCACTCCAGAATCGGCTTGATGTCCAAATCTTCCTGCTGTGCACGTTGTAGTCTTTCCTTCCACTCGTTGCTGAGGTCTGTCCTGAGCATCCTCACAGGTACGACTTCTTTACTTTCTTGCCTAGTACAATGCTTGCAGTCTTTCTTCCTTACTAGCACTAGAGGTGAACACCATGAACTAGATGAAGGTTCAATAACACCACCCTTCACCTTTCCTTCAATTATGGTTTCCACTTCTTTTTCACATGCTACCGGCAATCTTCTTGGCCACTGACGGATAGGCCATTCTTCTCTTCCTGCAGTTCGCTTAGGGCAACTGGATCGAAGGTGGCCCCTTTCCCCACAGCCGTAGCACCTAGGGCTGTATCCTTTATTACGATCGCGAACTGTAGCCGCTGTGACCTCCCTGACGCGGTGGGAACGATGATCCTGCCGCACAGCTTCCACCTCCAGTGCGTGGGCCAAGGCGTCCTTAAGCGTCCCGTGGTGACCGAGCCTCACAGCTGCTCTAACCTCAAGGTCGCGGATGCCGTCGATGAATGCCTGCACCAGGTTCCCATCAATAAGCGCAGGTACGGACTGGTAAGCTTTGCGAACCAGCTTCTCCACTTCAAGGGCCCACTGCTGCAGGTTTTCGCTGCTGCGTTGCACGCGATCCTTGAGCTGCGCACGAAACACGTGTTCCAGGTGAGCGTCACCATACCGAGCCTCCAATGCCTCAAGGAGCTGCTCGTAAGTCACTTCCTTACCGATAGCTTCCAGAACAGTTAAGGCCTGGTCGCGTAGGCCTAGGGTGAGAGCAGTCATGGCCTGACTTTTATTCCACCCGTTCGCCTTCATGACAGCCTCGAACTGGATTTTGTAGGCCGACCAGGAAGAAGTTCCGTCGAATGGTGGCACTTTGAATCCACGTAGCGAAGGTGTTGTAGCTACGGGAGCTGCGATTCCATCCCCAAGTTTAATGTAATCCAACGTTTTCTTCACGTCAGCCATCACGGTTTTCTTCACGTCAGCCATCACGTTGTCAACCCGATTATTCACTTGGTCAATTCGGGTTTCTGCTTCCGACAGGCGGTTGTCATATTGAGCAACCTTATCCTTCATCTCCTTCATGTCTTTCCCGAAGGTAGCGTGAAGGTCTTTCATAAGGAGCATCTGCTCTTCCTGGCGGCGAGCCTGCTCCTCCTTATCACGCTGGAGCTGTTCTTCCAGCCGAAGAGCCTGTTCCTCCTGACGCCGGGCCTGTTCCTCCTGTCGGCGAGCCTGTTCCTGCAGCATCATCATCAGAGCAGCAAAATCTGGTGGTGATGACGCTGGAGCAGCTGTGGACGTTCCGGCCTCCGTGGTCGGTAGCTGGCCTTCCGACCTTTGTACCGTTGCTCCACCGAATCGCCTCTGGTCCGTCTCCTGCTGGCGTTGACTCCGGGTACGGATACCCTCCGTGTCGTCCTTGGGTAAAATCGGCATGATTTTAATCCCACTTCTGACACCAATTGTTACGAGCTTGGGGTTCGTGATAATTAAAAACTGCCGATTTATTAACCAAAAATAGACACTTTAATTAAGTTTAATTAAAAACACTAATTACAACTTTAACGCACTATTACAAAAAAACAATTGCACTACTGATCACTTCTAAGTCGCACTTGAAGATCGCTTTCGTTGTTCGCATGTATCGCTTATCCAAGACTGTGTCGGCTCGCGGAGCATTCCCGCCTTATATAGGCCTCACATTGTTCTAGAACCTTCTATTGTAGAAACATCTAGAATGTTCGAGTACATTCCGGCCCCAACTGACCAGATGTCGATAGTTCTAGAAAGTTCTATCATCGAAGCTTCTAGAAGGTTCTTGACACTAGTTCTTCTACTCGATACTAGGTGGCGCTAGTGGTAACGAATATCAATTGTGGCGCGCAACAATATTTTTCCTTAAAATAAAGTTCTCCATATTTTACAATCACATGGGTATGCTATGCAAATAGTGTACCCTAATACAATTAAAAACTATCAGTAATGTCAACTAAATTCAATAAATCATAATTCTAAGAACAATAACAAATAATTTAAAATTATAAATTAATAATAACTAAATTAAATAATCCATACTAATATTATAAATTCGAAAGTAACTCGTGTCTGTATGTTACCTTTTCACGCCTAAACCACTCGGATTTCGATAAAATTCGGGAGAGAGACAGATTGCATCCCGGGGAAGGACATTGGATAGTTTTTATCGACATACCTCGCAGGCGAAGCCGCGGGCGGAAGCTAGTAATAAATAATTTTTATACCTAGTTATAACAAAAGATTGCCCTGTTGGGCCAGTGGTTGCAAGCGCTACTGCTGTGTATGAGTTCCTGGGTACGACTCCCAGGTCGGGCAAAGTATTTTTAGTGTTTTTTTTTGTGTGTTTTCCCATCTGGATTATCTCAGCAGCAGCCAAGACTCAAGTTTTGTGGTTAATGGCAATAGGCTCGCCCCCTATGACATGGAACTTGAATATAACTAGCGAAATGTGGGTGTACCCCTCTGCCTGACCCTTGAGGGGCAGTAAGTGTGATTATTGTTATAGCAAAACAATAAGCATCTCCAGACCGGTTGTATGAGGTCCTGCAGTGGCTCTCTTTAGCTGTAATTTGTCGCGAGCTCGAACTCACTGGTGGTCATGGCCAAAGCACACTGTCTCACCTAGCTTCGTGTCTGACAGAGCTAGTATCAGTGATGAGCAGTTAGACGCTAGTCTACACGCACAACGTCTACTTCTCATGCACAGAAACAAAGTTGCGAACTGATAGGCGCTTTAAAAAAATCGAAAGGTGCTTTGGAAAATCGCGTTTTATGAAAATTCCACTGCATAAATCAATTATAAATAAAGTTGTACTGAACTCTTCGATAACTGAGTTTTGAAGATTTTACAGTTCTTTTATTACTTATTTACACCCAAAGTTACGTTAAAAATAGCAAGACAAACGAATCTTCGTTGGCTCATAACTTTTTAATGGCTTTTTATTTATTTATAATAAGCACACCAACAGCACAGTCACTTAAAATTCAAATGAAATATCACCTAAAATTAGCATTTCAGTAACCATGCAAATAACAGGTACCTATGCATGACATCCAACTTAAAAACATTAAAGGAGAACAATAAAAAGTGTCTAGTAGATCTTCTAGAACACTACAAAAACAAATTATTTTGAGCTACATAGACATGCACTCTTCACACTGTCTAAATAGGGAATGTCTGTATGAAGCAAAACTCATGGAGAAAATATCAATAGGAAAATCTGCCAAATTGGACATTACATTATATTGCCTTGCCATACGTGTTAGTGGGCTGTTAAATGTGGTGTTTAAGGTGGATATAGGCAGTTCAAAAATACAATGATGACGCTTACTACGTTGGCAAGACCTAAAGTTAAAATAGTTAACCAATTGTGCATTGATAGAGCCGTTAATTTTATGGAGTATTAGTAAGCCAGAATGGCTACGTCTTTCTTTTAAGCTAATCATTTTAAAGTGCCTTAATCTGTCATTGTAATCAATTATTTTAGTCTATTCTAGGTTGCCTACGGACAGATCATTGATTTACAAAGGTACTCTATTGAAAGCTAAACTTGAAGCATTCCTGATAGATAAATGTTTATATTCTATATCTGGATTGGTGACATGATGGATAGATTTTATATTTTAGTAATTTACATTCTTGCACCTGCCATTCACTTATGACTCAGTTATGACAAATATATTCAACACATTAAATATTAGTTATTTTTTTGCGCTTTCGAGAATAGATTTATAATCATTTGACATAATAATATTTACAATCATTTATATAATAACTATTTACAATCTATTGACATAGTATTTATGTTATTGATTTGAAATTCATTATTTAATGTACCTACTACATTCAAACACAATGCGAATTGTTAATGAATAAATAAATAAAAAATTTATAAAAATAAACTTACCAAAAATAACCATTGTCAGATGTGATGACCATCTTCCTTGACAGTCAAGTTGTTTTGCTTCGACCATCTCTGAGTTGTATATGATGTGTTCAAAGCACTCGCAAACAGTATAGGTTTCAAACAGGCCACCTGCAAATTAAACAAATTTAATAACTCCTGAACAAAAAAAAAATTACAAACAAAGTGGGATTGTTGCAGTGTTAACAATCTCGGATATTTTATTTATTGCTAAATGAGCCCGCTCTAGACCCCGAACTCGCCTGATGGAAATCGATAGATGATTTATATTTTACATTTTATTTACAAATATAATTTACATTCCATCGCCACTCAATAACTCAAACTATCTCTATACCACATCACATATCACATGAAGAGGTAACAGACAGACAGACACACTATCGAATTAATTATAATATTAGTATGGATTGGAGTATGGAGTTTCTTGTTACTTATCTTGAAATTAATTTTAAAATTCAAATTCTTAAATCAAATAGTGCTAAGTTTAAGGCTATAAGAACAGCATACACGAGTTCCTGGGTTAAATTCTCAGGTCGGGAAGTGTTATTGTTAGTTTTTCTATTAGGATTTTCTCGGTAGACGCCCAGAGTCTGGATTTTTGCCTGGTTGAAGGCAAATATAATTGGTGAAATGAATGTGACCCTAAACTCTAGCCATTGCTTGTTTGAGTCACCAGGTGTGCTAGAAATAATTGGCAATTTTTTTGACTTGGCTCGGTGACGACATGCATTAGAACAGAACTGATAGAGTAGGATCAGTCAGTACCTTGGCTCTGTTTTAATAAATATCAGTTTGAATCAATTTTGAATAGTTATCACTTTTGGAGGAAAAGCAATCAGAAATAAAAAAAAAGCTTTACCTACTGTACTTTTATCTTATAATGATATACTGTAGCGTGTGACCCATCAAAGGAAACAGCTTGTTGTGAGGGTCTCACTTTTTTTGGTCAGTGGGTAGCCTTTTCTAATAAATATTAAACATTGAGAACACTATAAGTTAACCTAAATAACATGAAAAATCTATCAATATTGAATGCACAAACTTGCATTTGCGATTAGAATGTAAGGGAGAACACGTTTTTCAACTACAATGTTAAGTTTGTTCCAGAGTTAAATTCATCCCAGCTACACTACGGTAACCTAGGGTTATAGGTACCCAGACGGTACATAAGTAATACGATCATAGCACTGCTGGCCTTCCTTGAGGAGTTGGGTGGATCGAATAATTGCGAATAAGTACTTAAATCAATTTACCCACCCGTATGCAAAATAGCGCATTGACGAGCAGTTGTGGACACCAGCCGTACTACCTACCTAATCTTTTAATAAGCATTCATTCAAACTACAGAACGTGGTCCGACGCGCAGTCTTTTTCATCAATTCTTTCTCGTCGCTCATTTTGACGAATAAAAAAAATTAGAACAGAGTACTCACGGCTTCCAGTTGTTGGAGGTGCATGTGACGAAGGTGGCATCGTTACCGGTGAAGCAGGTACAACAGGTGTAGGGTACTTCGCGATCGCGGCGTTGAGCACGCCAACAGCAACCCGGCCAGTTAGCAGCTACTGCAGCTGGAATCAGAACAGTTAATAAAACAGTATTATTATTCAGTGGAAATGGAGGATGTGAAGTGGGATCAAAGTCTGGCTTGGTCGTCGGGCCGTACTATAATGCGTGTTTTCTTCAGGGCTGGATCCGGCTTAGGTTTACTCCAACTTCATCAGCGTCCAATTGTCAGAATACTCGTGTATTGATTTAAACTGCTCCAGTTTAAAAATATAAATTAGTTTATAAATTACAAAAACAAAATGTCTTCATGGAGGAAGTTACTAAGGGCGCGCGCGCGCGCAGGCCGCAATCCACATCCGCATTGCTCGAGATCCGCGAGGAAAAGGAAGGAACTGAAGGAAGGAAAGTTTTAAATTGAAGTTTCAAGACTTTCAAGCTCGCCCGCTCGCGTGTTGAGGCGGCGCCTGATTGGTCTGTAGCAAAACGTACTCTGTGGTTCGTTTCGTAGTTTCAAATAAATTCAAATTGCGGCCAATCAGACGAAGGGCAGCTCTGACGTTAGGCGGCACGTTCAAGTGCGGCTCGCTATACCAATGCCCGTCCGTAACACTCTTTGAATCAAAATCCAAAGGATTTTCAAAGAAATTCCTAATCCATTGCTTCATGTTGGAAAATTTCGTCTTCTCAACAACGCGCATCGTAAAGCTCATTTCAGACTACGCTATAATATAACAGCATATAGTTCATAGCACAACAATATCGCTCGCCATACATTTATTTAGAACTTTAATAGTATACTTCAAAGTGTGAACGTGTTCTAAATAAATGTATGGCGAGCGATATTCTTGTGCTATGAAGTTATGAACTAAGCTATAAGCTATTATTTATATTATTATTGCGTAGTCTGAAATGAGCTTTATGCGCAGCTGTAACTGAATGCGGCACAGTTGTAGCCCGCGAAATTCAATTTTTCTTAAGTGTTTTGCAATTTTCAGGTGAGTGTCTGGTTATATCTTGGTCGATTCGCGACTCTATCAGGTACGTACGCAGCGCGCTGTTGTTAATTTGAAAAATTGACATGTCGACCAGTCGACCCACTGACCGTAAATGTATTGACAAAACAAAATGGTGGCGTTAGTTCCGATTATGACCACCCATCATAAGATTCTTGTAAGTACAGATATAAATAAGTGTGAAGCATTATCGTCGCTGTACTGTGAATACCTAAACCAAACACTGAAAAGAAAATAATAATAATAATTTCAGTATTTTACCTACATCGCGTTACAAGTTAAGTTCCTGTTGGCTTTTATCGAATTTGTCTTGAAGACCTGTATCACACCCTGAAACCTAACCTTCCGTTCCCAAGAGATATTGGCGAGGCATACTGATATCTGGAAGAAGTGTTAGTGATTTGGATTCGGCATCGCTCGGTATAATTACATGCTCTGTTGGTATAACTCGGCCGTTATCGATGAACGACACGCTCTGAAAAAACAAAAGGATTTTATTAATATATATCTAGAAAGTACCTGTTACTAAATTGCCAAACTTAAGTGGCAGTGGGTGGGGAACATAACGTCACCTCGTTTTTCTTGTTATTTATTTGTTGTATAAAGAACCACTTAATTAATTATAACAAACGTGCACCTGTGCTGTAAGATGCCTCTAATGCCTATGGTTTAACATTTATTTCTCAAAAACTTATCAATAATTTATTGACTTACAATGAGAAACACTGCGTAAGCCATTGATTTTATATTACTTTTGAAATCATTGGCGTAAGCATAGCAATGGCGTCACCAAGATACGTTTCGAATCTCAAACAAAAATCTTATAGATTCCAAATTTGTTACTTACCCTTAGTAACTACAACTGCTTTATTCATTTTAACGCTGTAGGTACGCTAATAATTAACAAGGAATTAAAATTTTTAAAGAAATAAGGTTTGGAAAATAATGCACGCTACGCTGTGTCGTCGGAAATGAAAGAGTGGCAACATATAACTCAAGGAAAAATTATACTCTACGACTACCTTCAATCATAAAAATTATAAAATTTATTACTCACGGTTATAAGAAAAATAAAAATATAATGGAGTTAGTACATACTTACGTTTATTTGGAAAAACAACAGTTTTTGTATATTTGTTTAGGTAAGTAGTTAATCTGCCTAGCCTTTTCCCATGTACGTCAGAATCGCGGGTGTATTTTTCAGATCTGCCTAAATGTATTGCAGTTATTTGGTACCTTCTGTGTACCTTTAAGTACCTCTCTTTAAAATCTGTGTACCAACACCCGTACAATGATATTTAAAAAATTAGGTACACCCGCCATCTTGATGTCAGAACCGCGGGTGTACTGCCAACCAATATATGTAGCTAAGTACAATCTATAAGTAGATTTGGTACCTCTTGTGTACCTGCAGAAACACGTATTTAATAAACAAAATACGGTCAGGTTGCCGCGAAAAGTTAAAAAAAAAAATCTTTCTTTGACGTTCTTACTATTTTATAAAATAGTAACGACGTCAAAGAATAAATAACAATCTTCGGTAATTGGTCTTGGAACTGAATGGAAATCATTTCATATTTTATTATTAAGTACTGTTATCAGGATAATCATAAAAGAAACAGGCACCAAGGAAATATAATGACTGCGTCCTTGCACCAGAGTAATCTAAATGCAACCAAAAAAAAAAGTAGTTTTGACTGCCTCGGTGGTTCAGTGGTAGTAGTATGCGACTGCTGAACACGATGTTGTGAGTTTGATCTCCACATAGAGCAACAATTTGCGGATCACACAAAGTGTTGTTCTGAGTCTGTGTATAATTTGTGTCCGTTAATTGCATGTTTCGATTCCCAGTATGGGCACACAATCACACTAATATTATAAAGGCAAAAGGTTGTGCACCGCAGGGCGCAGCGCAGGTAGTAGATAGTGACTAAATGATATGCGGCGGTTCTGGATTCGGAATTCCTGGTATGGCCACAATACATGTTTAATGGACTTGTTTAATGTGGAGGTTTTGGGTTCGATTACCGGAGATTGTTATTTATTCATTGACGTCGTTACTATATTATAAAATAGTAAGTCAAAGAAAAAAAAAAAAATTTTTTTTGCTTTTCGCAGCAACCTGACAGTATTTTGTTTATTAAATACGTATTTCTGCAGGTACACAAGAGGTACCAAATCTACTTATAGATTGTAATTAGCTACATATATTGGTTAGCAGTACACCCGCGGTTCTGACATCAGGATGGCGGGTGTACCTAATTTTTTAAATATCATTGTACGGGTGTAGGTACACAGATTTTCAAGAGAGGTACGTAAAGGTACACAGAAGGTACCAAATAACTGCAATAAATTTAGGCAGATCTGAAAAATACACCCGCGATTCTGACGTACATCTTTTCCCAACTATGTTGGGTTCGGCTTTTAGTCTAACCAGATGCCACTGAATACGAGTAATTCACATGAAGCAACTGCCTATCTGACCTCAACAATCCAGTTAGGTACATAATTCAACTTGTACTGGTTGTCAGACTTTTGGGCTTCAAACTGTCCTTAACGACAGTCAAATATTTACGAATGACAGCCAGGGTCAAACGGCTTAATGTGCTTTCCGAGGCACGGAGGCACTTTTCGATATGTACTAAATAGATCCCATGACCCATCCACGGACCGACCGCGTCCAGCGTTGCTTAACTTTCAATCGTGCGGCTGTTATCATTTAGCCAGGAGCCCGACACAGGTTCATACTACATGCTCTGATATTATCTATCTAAGTAATTTCATAGCATGTATACCTCTTTCAAAGACATTATATTATTTGTATGTCATGTACCTATCTTAAATCTTTTTGACCTGTTTCAAATTTATTTAGCTACCTATATAGTAAGATCCCATGTGTCTTGGAGATTTTAGATGAAGTATATCATTAGAATTCAAATGGCGTTTGCAGGCAGCATTATTGTGTACCTACCCATACTCCACCGCAGTGGCGTGCACAGAGATTTCAGACAGGGTATGCACAAAAAAATCGCGGCTGATTTTAATTTACTATTTAAACACACTTTGCCGCCAGCACAGGTCTCACATGTATAATTTTCCATTTTTTACAATAGACTTACTAAATAATTACTCGTCAATCATTAGCGTATAGCGCCAAGAAAAACAATATGGCGAAAAAAACTTTGTAATTTATTACGTTACGAACTAATTAGTCGGTCATTTGGTCAATCCGACTAAAAAAAGTCGACCCTCTGCAATCAACAATTAAAGCGGTGCTTTTACGGGTTCTCAATTTGAACGGTTTGCAATGTAAGCTATGCTTCTAAAACTCCAACACGCGCACACATTTTGACGCACACAGTCACATTTTTGCTGTGTACTACACGAGATGCGTTGTATGAAGAATAAGCAAGGCGTAGTATTGCTTTTGCTCACGGGAGCGCTGCCTGCGCGGGTGGCGGGTGTTCGCAGCTCCAACGAGTTAGTTCCAAAAAAAGTTATAGATGGCGCGAAGCTAAATTACCATGTTTTTTTTTTCATTATAGTTATTTAGCATTTAGATGGGCATGTATGTATGGGACTACAGGGTATGCAGAGCTTATTTGCATGTATGGAGTGCACGCCACTGCTCCACCGTATATGCAACTAATATATTTCTAAACGTGAAGCAAAAATAACTTGTAACAATCAAATGCATAATCACCACGTATGTCGATTCAAAATAATACAAATGTTAATGTCTGGTCCTACCATTATAATTTATATGAACATACCCGGAAATGGATGCATCGTTGTCAGATCTGCTAGATTTAGAATTTTCTAGAACAATCAACAGGAAGTTACGTCACGTACGATGTGAAAAGAACACTCAAGTGTAAGCGAGAAAGAAATAACAACTTTATATGTTGCAACGTCAAAAAACATTTAAAAGTATTGGCTAAGGTATCGCAGTACTCAGCCTACAATTTTTTCAACAGTGTTTTCTTTTCCTTAGTAGGTACAGTGTGATCAGTATACATTGGTTGTACAGAGGCCAGCACATCAAGCTAGGTAGGTAGCCAATCGGTCAAACTTTGATAGATTTTCAACTTTACTTCAAAGGAATAACGTTCATATTCAATGGGCATTGTTCATATTTTTAACCGACTTCTAAAAAAGGAGGAAGTTCTCAATTCGGATGTTTGTATTTTTTTTTATGTTTGTTCGCGCATAACTCCTTCGCTTGTGAACCAATTTGAAATTTTTTTTTTGTTGGAAAGGGTATACTTCCCAAATGGTCCCATGAAAATTTTATCGAAATAGGAAAAGCGGTTTTTGAAAAATCAACAAAAATCTAAAAATTTAAAAGTAATATTTTGTAAAAGGTGATGAGCAGTTGACATTAGGCTATTGTAACTTAGATAAATTACAAACTCTCCCACTAAAAAGTGAAAAATAAAAACTTTTTTACAAAAAAAATAACCGACTTCCAAAAAATATATATTAATAATTTAATAATAAAAATTCCTTCAGTAAACGAAAATGCAGAACTAACGACACCGACTTCCGAAATTAAAATTATTTATCACTTTGAAGTGTTTTTTTTTGGAAGTCGGTTATTATTTTTGTAAAAAAGTTTTTATTTTAACCGACTTCCAAAAAGGAGGAGGTTATAATATGTTCGACTATATGTATGTTATTTTTTTGTATGTTCACCGATTTCTCCGTCAATTGTGGATCGGTTTTAAAAATATTTTTTTGTTTGAAAGGGTATACTCCCAAGGTGGTCCCATTGTCAGCAAGTTGGAATCTGATGAGAGGATCCCATGGAAATCGAAGGAAACCCTCAAATTTTCGTCTTCTAAACAACTTATGCTAAACCATGGACATAAAACACAATAAATATTGTTGAACTGAAATAAAAACTTTTTAGTGAGAGAGTTTGTAATTTATCTAAGTTACAATAGCCTAATGTCAACTGCTCATCACCTTTTACAAAATATTGCTTTAGAATTTTTAGATTTTTGTTGATTTTACAAAAACCGCTAGTCAGATTTCGAAAAAAATTTCATGGGACCATTTGGAAAGTATACCCTTTCCAACAAAAAAAGAATTTTTCAAATCGGTTGGCAAGCGACGGAGTTATGCGTGAACAAACAAAAAAAAAATACAAACATCCGAATTGAGAACCTCCTCCTTTTTTAGAAGTCGGTTAAAAATGCAAAGTGTTGCTTTTGTACAGCGTTACAAGGATCTTTTGGCGCTCGAATAACGTTGTTAAGAGGGCGCTGGTTGTTAAAAATTTGTAAAATGTGTTAACGAAACAAGATGGTGGCGATAGTTCCGATTTAGATCACCCATCAGCAAAATTCTTGTTCTGGGGATATAAGTGTGATAGGCAATATCGTCGCTGTACTGTTCTGTTAATACCACGGAATAGAATAAACACTGAATACCTACCTAAACACTGAAAAGAAAAAAAACCGTCCAAGTGCGAGTTAGACTCGCACACGAAGGGTTCCGTACCATCATCTGCCTAGAATTTTCCCAACTATGTTGGGGTCGGCTTCAAGTCTTACCGGATGCAGCTGAGTACCAGTATTTTATATGGATCGACTGCCTATCTGACCTCCACAACCCAGTTACTGGGTAATACGATACCCCTTGGTAAGATTGGTTGTCAGACTTTCGGGGTTCGGACTACCTACCGGTAACGACTGTTAAAAATCCACGAATGACAGCCGGGACCAACAGCTTAACGTGTTTTCCGAGGCACGGAGGGGACATGGTATGTAAAGATGGTCGACGCTTGCCGATGTTGGTCTGTGGATGGGTATCCACAGACCAACATCGGCAAGCGTAGCTTAACCTGATCGAACGACCTGTGCGGCTATTATTATTTAGCCACGGGCCCTTCAGTACCACCATACAACATTTAACACTACATATAAAATAACGGCAAAAAAATCACGTTTGTTGTATGGGAGCCCCCCTTAAATATTTATTTTATTCTGTTTTTAGTATTTGTTGTTATAGTGGCAACAGAAATACATCATCTGTGAAAATTTCAATTGTCAAACTATAACGGTTCATGGGATACAGCCTGGTGACAGACGGATGGACGGACAGACAGCGGAGCCTTAGTAATATTGTCCCGTTTTACCCTTTGGGTACGGAATTCTTAAAATATAGGTAATCATTTGAGTATTTTACCTGCATCGGGTTTAGGGCTTGCAATATCCGTTCATTTTTAATATCCGGATAATACGGATATTCATATTTTACTATCCGGAGTATCCGGATAATGCGGATAATACGGATATTATATAGTTTTTATTATAAATAAAAGTAATAAGCAAGCAATACTACAAAGAAATAATAAACTATACCAATATTTCAAGTAACAATCAAATAAAAAACTAGCTCACTTTCTAAAATTTGACAATAAATTTGGACTCGGCATCGCTCGATATAATTCGGCAGTCTTCGTTGAACGACACGCTCTAAAAAAACAAAAGAATTTTATTTCTAGAAATTACTTAATTATTTCTGAATGGGTGGCAGTGGGCCGGGCACTTAAGTCGTTCGTTTTAAGGGTTTCGTATAGGGTGCCAACGGGACCCTACGGCTCCGCTGTCCGTCCGTCTGTGACTGGGCTGTGTCTTTTGTACCGTAACAGGCAGACACATGATTTTTTTACAGAATATGAACTACTATAACCGCTATAACAAATAAAAAAATTTAAGAGTGTAAAAAGAAAAAGAGCCAAGTGCGAGTCGGATTAGCACACGAAAGGTTTTGTACTGCACAATAAAAACTAAGAAAAAGGGGCCAAGTGCTGCGGCCCCTTTTAATTTTTTGATAAGTACAGACGCCAGCACATCAACCTACTACAAGCTGTCAAATTTGTTTGATAGATTTTCAACTTTATCGCTAAAGTATAAGGTTCAAAGTTAATTGGGAAATTTTGACAGTTTCGGGTAGGTTGATGTGCTGGCGCCTATACATAACCTCGTAATTATCTATAACAAACGTGCACAGCTCTAAGATGCCTCTAATGCCTTCTACCACACCTCGGAGAACGTCAGAGACGGCCATTTTTCAGGCACTGTATCTTGCCTTGTACATTATCGTGGAAAAGTTCTGGAGTGGCGACCATGTAGGCTGGAAGGCGCACCGTGGTTATTTATTTATTTAATACTTCAAGCACAAAAATGTACAGAGGCGGACTTAATGCAATAGGCATTTTCTACCAGTCAACCTTTGGGTGATGCAGAGACAAACAATGGTAGGTGCAATAATGAAAATTGAGGAATAAATATTTTAAATATAAAGATACGCATAAACCTATTAAAACTATGAATAAAATATACACCTAATTACATATAAATATAAGCACAAATAAGTA
The DNA here is from genome assembly GCA_963669345.1 of Gortyna flavago. NCBI lineage: Eukaryota > Metazoa > Arthropoda > Insecta > Lepidoptera > Noctuidae > Gortyna > Gortyna flavago. The sequence goes on along the minus strand of OY770155.1, from coordinate 3,172,961 downwards.
TACATACATACTTTAATGCCACAACTAGGCTTTTGCGGCGGTGCCGCTTGCGTCTAATTGGTGCTGTCGTGCACACAATGGGCCCTGACAGGAAACCACTTTAAATCTATTTTACTTAGAAACATTCTTTTATTTTTAAAAAGAAACAAATAACCACAGATTTCTCGACAAGCTTACCTAAACTGGGAATCGAACCAGATAAAAATAAATTAAATAAACACTCGGTATTTTATTTCACTACCTAGTCGATACAGTCAGTCAATGTTAAAAATAAAATTTCTCCAAGAAACATTAGGTCTTACACTCGTCTGTCGTACAAGATATCCATGAAATGTAATATTTAGTACACAAGGGCTTTAATTAACATTACCTAGACTTGAACTGTTCACTTTCAACAAGGACAAGACACGGTATAATTTTCTTTTGAACTCTATAACATTCAAAGACATTCTATGAAGTACAAGCTTGCTAATTTATATCTTAGTACCTTGTTGAAGACTTAGTTAAGAAATTAAAGTGGTTTCCCTTCAGGGCCCATTGATTATTTCCACCCTGTATACTTAAACCTTCCTGAAAATATGTAGATCTCAAATTATCAAAATTGGCTTATTAGTTTTTGGAAAAATCGCGGACGTACATACATACATACGATACGGGTCGAATACAGAACCAAATTTTTTAAAGTCAATTAAAAAATGATCTACATAATTATCTGCAGTCTACAAGGGCTACAACATTCTCAATTGTCAATGGGACCTTCCATACCAAAATTCTCAGTAACAGCCTGCAGTCTGCAATCGACTCGCCACATGTTACATGGCGTACTTAAAACACACCTAATTACCTACCCAAAGCCACATACACTTCTGCCTGCCTTACCATTCAACAGTCGTTAACATATTATCAAACATTACAGGAGCCACGAATGCGAATGGGAGCCGTCATTCGCCGATACATGGTCATTCCGTCTGCTACACGGCCGGCTGAGGCTGACGGCACGACTGGCGCACAGACATGACAACGCGACGAGGACACGAGTTCGAGGAGACACTCCCGTGCTGGATATAGCGGTGGAAACTGTGCAGCATGGTATACAAAGTGTTAAAAAATTAACCTTACAAACTTTAAGCGGTGCTTTAGACCATCGAACTGAACAACTTTCACTATGGGACCAACGCCAAAATCACGAAAAATAAAACAGCTGTTTCAGACATTTTGGTCAAGTAGGTATTGAACTTTTGTATAAAACAGCAGATATTTTTTTCGTGTGTTACAGATTTAGTCCCATAGTGAAAGTTGTTCAGTTCGATTAGTCTCTTAAAGATAGTAAGGTTAATTTTTAACACCATAGTCGACCCCTTTATATCTATCTAACTATTATGATAATAGATGGCGCCACGTGTCTTCTGTCTTGATCGCAGACGAAGTCGCGGGCAACAGCTAGTACTAATAATAAAGCTGAAGAGTTTGTTTGGACGCTCTAATCTCTTGAAGAAGGCTATATAAAATCACGCTAGGTCCCTTAGGAGACGAGCAAAGAGAAATAAAGTCAGAAAGAACGAGTATGTATGTTCAGCTTCTACCAGCGACTTCGTCTGCGTGAAATTTCTTGGTCCCCCGATCCACCCCGTCGTATCGTATCGCCTGCCCTCGCTATTATAAGTGGATTATTATTATTTTTACTTCGTTTTCCCTTAGCTTTTTTCCTGAGGCTTTTCTTTTTCTCGGCTCATGCGTGCATGATATTAAATAGACTATAGTCTTCCTCAAGATATAATAACAAACAAACTCTTCAGCTTTATTGTTAGTATAAGATATGTAATAATAATTATTATTTCTCTTTTTTATTACATCTCAGACCGCAAGAATCCGGTGGCCACAATGACCGTCCGCTTCGCGTGTGAAACCATGCGTTACATGGTGTCGCGCTTGTTGCGTGCAACATGTAACGCGAGCGACATCCCGCCGTTGTTGCGACGTTGCGCCGCAGTGGCGCGTGTTGCGTTGCGCTGGGGACGCGCGATGCATGACGCGCAGCTGCATCTAGCTTACACGCTGGACAATAAGGGGCATCTTTCGATGAAGGTACTAGACATGGGTCGGATTAGGTAAAAACGATAGGTACCTAATCCACCTAATCCTAGTATTTAAAAATACCTAATCCGTTTACCTAATCCGAATATTTTATTAAATATACGCTGACCTGTTCCAATACTGTACCGATATTAAGTAGCGTATGTGGATTGGGTAAGAAATATTAGGCATGGAGTATGGACGTTCCGTTTCTGATAATTTGTAGAACAATGGATTAAGTATATGTATAATTTCGTTTTTTTATGGGCTAACGGTACTTAAAGCAAACGTGTATACTCTGGTTTTTAACATTTAATCTAATATCGTGATCAAAATTACCCTTCATAGATACTTAAAGAGTGCGCCTGCACAATGTGTTAATAATGGTAGGTACAGCGCAGAATCTTAAAATGTCGTATATTAGAACTTAACCTTATACCTACTATACTAAATGATTTTTTTTTTTAATTAACTTGCTTAAAAATACGTAAACCAGCTAAACCAATGGAATGTAATAAATTTATGCAATTCTATCAATGGTCACGTACGCATGATGCACTTGCACTGCCAAAAGTTAGGTCAAGGTTAAAGTTCATTGTAGAATTACTCAAACGACATATTTTTTGTCTTTATTACCAAGAAATGGGTTAACATTAAAACTGGATATAGAAACCAGAGCATTACTAGATTAACATGCATTTCACCCATATTATTACGTGAGTCTGATTTTTACACATATTATAAGTTCAATACAAGACGTGAAAGTTTTGTTATTTTTATTCGAAAGTATTTACAATAGCGCCACCTATCAACGACGTGTATTCGTGACGACTTAGATCGCTAGAGCACTAACTAGTCCAGTGTAATCCCACATAGATGGCGCTAGCGGCAGTGCTAATTAAACTTGAAACTTAACCTCCACATTTTAAGGTGCAGAATATCTTCTGTGTAGACTGTGTACGAGTATTTTTTGCCATACCTAATCCCAGACGATTTGGATTAGGTACGGACTCGGACTCGCATCGAAAACTACCTAATCCACATACCTGTTCCAATATTTATGCCTCACGTCTAGAAGGTACCTATTTAGAAATGTTGTGTGATAATTTGAATTTCTTGTAGCTAAGTTCTGAAAGTGACGCCGGTAACTGAACATTTGTGTCATGGTATGGGCATGTGATGCGGAGGAATGAGGAAAATGTCGTCACAAAAGTTTTGAGTATGGCTATACGAAACGAGTAGGGGAAGACCAAAGAAGCGATGGATGAACTGTGTGAAAGATGATTTGGTTAGAAAGGGAGTGACTACCGAGATGACGACTAATAGAAAAGTATGGGAGGAAAAGATAGCTTTTATACCACCTGCTCGATAATGTCAAATTATATGTCATGCAAACGTATACCAATGTAAGTTATAATAGCCCTTGGGTTTAGTGGGCAATAATATTGTACTGAATATCATTACAGCTGAATATTATTTGCAGCGGTCAATAATATCATTTGTATTTGGACCTTGGGCCTAAAAAGGCCAATTTGGCAGAATCATATAACAATTCATATCACTCAATTTCATCTGTATGACAGTTTTGTATGCAGATTCGTAAAATGCTATACGTACACGGTACACCTCTGCCTAACCCTTCAGGGAATATAGGTGTGAAAATGTCAAACAAATGAATTGCGTATTATGAATTGTTTTATGGTTTTGTAACCTTTTTAGCCCCTCTTAAGTAAATTATACTTCTATAAAATACCTATAAAACTTTTGTACAAAAAAAAAACAACCGACTTCCAAAAAAAATCACTAAAATGTGAAACGAATAAAAAAAAGGTTTCCAACTTTATTTAATTTAAAATGGGCTTGGTTTCTAGCTTTCAGTTTTTTTTTAACCTACGTTTTTTTATGGAGACGGTTTTTTTTTGTATTTTTAATTACTTTTTTTCCAGCTTTTTGGTAAGTACGTGTTTTTTTTACGATTTGTCATTTCGAATCTTTTACCCATATAAGTTGCATATATTTTTGTAATCACCTTTTAAAATCCTTTATTTTGACACCCCACTCGAAGGGCTTTAAGAAAAAAAAAATCTTTTGAGATATAATAATATGGCGCCAAAAATCGGCCATTTTTTAAATTTCAATTATGATAAACACTAAGTATAACTCTCACAATAAAGACGAATCTAACGGCATCTCTCAAGCTGAAATCGATCAAGCCGTTTAGGCTATAGAGCGTGCCAAAGAAATATACATACATACACTCGAAAAACATAACCCTCCTTCTGGTGCAGTCGGGTAAAAATCTAATTGCTTTTTATAACCTCAGAAACTGTGACAAGTAGAGTATTCTCGTCCGAGATAAGGGTGTCTGCATCTTGAATCCCTCGCTGCGCCCGTCACAAAAATACCACAACTTTATACCCTTGTTTAATAATATACAATTATTTCCTCAGGTCATCAAAATTCCCGTGCGCTCCGTGTGGGAGGTGAAGATGCGCATCGAGCTGGTGCTGGACAACAACCGCGGCGTGCCGTGGCCGCGCGCGGGTGGCGTGCGCGTGGCGCGCGTCTTGAGCGACATGCTCGTACCAGACTCCGACGTGTGCCCCTCGCTCGCGCACACGCCGCGCGACTGGGGACACGCGCCCAGGACTATCTGGTGAGAAATCTAGCTACTTTTCTAGATAGACTAGCTTTTACCCGCGTCTCAGGTCAGCAATATCCCTCTTCGCTCCATCTGGGAGGTCACAATAGACTAAGGACATGCGCCCAGGACTATCTGCTGAGATGTGTGGCTATTTTTACCCGACTGCGCCAAAAGGAGGGTTATGTTTTTGGAAGGAAGTTCTTTAACGCGGCTCGTGGTAGGAGAAAACTGAGAAATTATCGCGTAACGAAAATGCGTTATGCCCCTCTGTGCGACTTACTCGATGAGAGAGACTGTTTTTATGGTTTTCGAAGACGCTGAAGCCGATATGCGATAGTGAGGTCAACATGAAAAATTCAAGTCAGTTTTAATATTTTATTGTATTATTACCTATAAGTCTGTGTTGTCTCACTGCATGGCAAAAGCCTCCCTTCCCTCATATATAATATGAAGTATCAGTACAAAACATACACTGGGCGGCCTTATCACTTTCTGCGATCTCTTCCAGGCAACCTTGGAACACTTTTCCCGTCTACTGCAACTGTGCGCCAATCCTTTAAGGAGTCCAGCTCATCCTGCCATCTCTTTCGGCGCCTTCCGCGTAGTCATTTCCTGTTATTTGGGATCGAATGATGTCACTCAGGCTGGCTGGACAAATCTTCAAAATAACTCGCATTTAACTAGGTCAATAGGGCATTTTATGTGACGGCTAAACACCCTTATTTCAGAATTTGTGACGCAAAAAATCTTAGATAATCGATCGAAAACATGTCCAGCCATCTTGATAAACCACTAAACTTTTCGCTGGTCTCTCAATCTCGGTAACGGAAGTGATTTTGACGACTTTTTGCATATCAACGGGCGTCACATAAATTTGTGACAGGCATCGAGCTAAAAGTTTTGTGATACGTACAGCGGTTTAGTAGAAAAATGCAAAAATCTGTGTCCAGCCATCTTGAATTTACGTATAAAACTTTTGGCTGGCACTTCCGAATCTCAATAACGGGACCGTTTTCGAATATGGTTCCTTTACTAACATTTAGTGACGCAATTTGTGACAGTAATAACGTTTGATTTATGGCGTCACATGTGAGGGTTTACGAGAAATCAATAAAAACTTAATGTCCAGCCAGCCTGAGCTCAAGCTGGCTGGACACTTGTATCTCCGCTGCGTGATGATCTACGGCCTTCGAAATATGTTCAAATTTTTGTGACGGGGACGATAATGATTTACTGAATTTGTGACGGAGAAACTTTGAGTAGTTTTGAAGATTTGTCCAGCCAGCCTGAGTGACATCGTCGGTCCACCTTGTGTTTGTCCACCACCACTTAAGTTTGGCAATTCTTCGGGTAATGTCGGTTACCTTGTGTACGTTACCCCAGCAAGAAAGTGTCTCCTAGAGTTATATGAGTAGAACGTATAGTTTGTGCCTTATATGCTGTAAATGTGCCCCCACATAAAAAATGTGTGCCCCCTGTCGTTTTGGAAAAAAACGGAAAAAACGATTCTTGCTAGGGTAACGTTTTTCTAGCAGGAAAATTCTAAACGAATGATCGGAGAGAGAAAAATTGTGCATGGTCAGAGAGCTTATATGTGTGCCAAAATGTGCCCCCAAAAATAAAATCTGTGCCCCTTCAGATTTTCGAGATATTGCATTTCCTGCTGGAGTAACGTTTTGATGAATCGTGTATCTCTAAAACCATTGCATGTGCCCCTGTAGAATAAACATACACTAGTAGCTCTTATTGTGTGCCCCTATGTGCACCCAATTAGATTTAAGAAAATATTTATAGTTTTCAAGTTATCGCGGTTTTATGAAAACCCGAAAAAACATCGCAGCGCCTAAATGAGACAGGGCACAAGTTCGCTGAAAACTGTATTCGGTCCTTCTTGACGCTAATAATAACCATACAAAGTTTCAAAACTGTTCATGCATGCGTTTTTGAATAATCTTGCTAAAAGTCAAAACGAAGGTGTCATAACTTGGGCAGCGGGATTGTCCGAAAGGGTTACCGCTGCCCCGGAACATAAAGGGCTAAGGAAGGAACACGGATGGGTCATTGGATGATTTCCCATCCTTAAAAAAAAAAAAAAAAAAAAAAAAAAAAAAAAAAAAAAAAAAAAAAAAAAAAAAAAAAACAAGGTGTCATAACTTTGACGGCAAAATACAAGGAACCGGCTCAATCTCAGATGTGTAGGTGTAAACCAAAGTCATGTGCCTTTAGTCAAAGATATATGGTGAAAATATTCAGCTTGGAATGTTTCGCATTAAGTAAATATTATCAAAAAACCAAAATATGTAAGCAACGGCTGGTTATCCGACCAAATTCGAATGACTACTAAAAAGCTACGGATTCATACATATCGATGACCTTCTTTACTTCACTCACTAACCGGTTCACACGAGTTGTGCCTGAGTACACTGAAGTAGAAAAGTAATAAGTAATAAAATAAAGTTGTTATTGGTTTATATTCTACTAGCTGTTTCTATGACCTTACACATATGATTAAGTACATTATAAATAGTAGCCTAAGTGCTATTCCAAGGTAAGCTATCTTCTCCATTCTAAATTTCAGTAATTTATGTGTGAACGAAAGAAATACATCCAGATATTTGCCACTTGCCAGGTCTTTGACCCAAAATTTGATTGGTCCCGATGTTTAAAAAAAAAATAGTTCATGAAATGTGTGATGAATACCTACTAGTAAAAACATGTAGCTCTTTTTTTATATAATAAAAAGCCCTTATTTGTCTTTATTTATATATATATTTATTGATAAGCCGTAGGTTAGATAAATTAACAGTAAGTTTTTAGAAGATTCCCTTTTTTCGCCTCCCCACACCGCTGCATATACCTTAGCCCCGCGGCATCGGTTGACGTCGTGTCGCAAGGCGTCGCTTTGTCTAGCTTGGAGAAAGTGAGACAGTTAGTACGCGTATGGTATTAGTGTGACAGAGACAGTTACATGTAACGTCGCTCTATTATGAATAATAGGTGCGTTTATATGTAGGAAATTTGATCTGTGATTTGATGCAATAATTACTTTAAGAATTAAAATTAAGGGAATAAAAATAATAATTTCCACATCAACAAGCTCTTTCATTTAATATAGTCACAAGGTGCATTTAATATATTTTTTAATTAGCCCCCAAAACTTTTGAACGCGACTGTACGGGTATAATACGTCCAATAAAGAAGGTCATCGATATGTATGAATCCGTAGCTTTTTAGTAGTCATTCGAATTTGGTCGGATAACCAGCCGTTGCTTACATATTTTGGTTTTTTGATAATATTTACTTAATGCGAAACATTCCAAGCTAAATATTTTCACCATATATTTTTGACTAAAGGCACATGATTTTGGTTTACACCTACACATCTGGGATTGAGCCGGTTCCTTGTATTTTGCCGTCAAAGTTATGACACCAACGTTTTGACTTTTAGCAAGATTATTCCAAAACGCATGCATGAACAGTTTTGAAACTTTGTATGGTTATTATTAGCGTCAAGAAGGACCGAATACAGTTTTCAGCGAACTTGTGCCCTGTCTCATTTAGGCGCTGCGATGTTTTTTCGGGTTTTCATAAAACCGCGATAACTTGAAAACTATAAATATTTTCTTAAATCTAATTGGGGGCACATAGGGGCACACAATAAGAGCTACTCGTGTATGTTTATTCTACAGGGGCACATGCAATGGTTTTAGAGATACACGATTCATCAAAACGTTACTCCAGCAGGAGATAAGGCACCAACTATACGTTCGTTTCTACTCATGTAACTCTAGGAGACACTTTCTTGCTGGGGTAACGTACACGGTTACCTTGGCTCTCCTGCGAATCTCCTCATTTCTGATTCGGTCACGCAGGGAAACTCCAAGCATAGCCCTCTCCATTGCCCTTTGGGTGACTTTTAGCCTTCTAATAAGGCCCATTGTGAGCGAACATGTTTCAGTGCCATCGAAGGTCATCACTGGCAACACTCACTGGTCAAAGACATTCGTCCTGAGACGAACTTCCCCGAACGCTGCCCAGCCGAGTCGAATTCGACGATTGACCTCTCTCAAAATTTTCTCCCACAATCAGTGTAACTAAATTAATAAAAAAAAAGATTTATACATAATTAATGAAAATGTATATTTATTATTATTATATTTTAATTGGTGAGTTTGGTGGCGGGACATGTTGTACTTCGTTCCATAGTCACTAAATTTTAATATTTTTTTTCTTTTTGCCCACAGGAGAATGTTCAGATATGTAAAACACAAAACGCGCGACGACGTCCTACGAGCATGATAAGAAGTCTGTATACCGTATTTGTATTGTTACTATATATAAGTACTTAACGTAACTCACGAGCGAAGTCTTATGTCACTGCAATATCTATTTTTCTTATAAACCAACCTATTATTGTCCCACTGCAAAGCAGACGCCTCTTCTCACACAGAGAAGGTACGCGCATTGATCACCACGTGTTAACGCTTATGCGTAGGTTTGTTATGTTATTAAAATGAAATACGTTTAGAAGTAGTATCCAATAATTATTTAAATTAAACCTTTAAATTGACGTGTACAAGATTACAAATTCTAGGACCCGGTACAATACTATTCGATAAGTCGAACGCTCGCGGGTGGCGCGTGAAGGCAAGTGGACGAGGAGCATCTTCGATTCAGCGGAGCGCCGGCGCACGGCGCGCGGCCCCGCCACCGCCGACGTGTGGCTCGCCGTCATTGGTCCGCTGCAGCATGGCGTGATTCTCGCGCGATGCGAAGCGGCGTTCTTATTGGGCCCGCGGAAGTGGCCTGATGTGTGAAGTTTTGTTGTCCCGTCTCCCTCCCGCCTGGGTTGCCAGGCAGAGGGAAGCCGTAACATCCTCCCAGGCGTTGAAGGATTCAACATGATGAAGTGTCCCGCAGCAGGCGGCACATCGTGCGGACGGCACGAGTGACCGTCCCCTTAGTGGTGGCGACGTCAGCCGCCCGGCTGACCCCGTCTGGACCGGGGTGCAGGCGCGTGACGCGCCCTAGGCGCCACTGGAGCGGCGGCAGGTTCGCCTCCCGCAGGAGCACGAGGTCACCGAGGAAGATGCCTCGCTGCTGGGTCCTCCACTGGGGCCGCTGCTGCATCTCTGACAGGAACTCCTTCTGCCACCTGGACCAGAACTGTTGGCGGATTTTTTCTATTAGGTTGTAACGGTTGGGCCGCAATGCTGTGATGGGTGGCGATGGGATGGCGAAGTGCCCCGGGGTGAGTGGAGAAGGATCATTTGGATCTGACGAGAGGGGAGCACATTGCATGCATCTAGAAAGTTGCAATCATTATGGGTTAGGTAGTACTCAAACTGCGGCTGTGCAATTTCGGTTGATTGACCTAACTCCTTATAATCTTTAATGAATTCTGAGTAAGCTTCCTTTAGGTGGAGATTTTTATTTAATCTGGTTTTTCGTTTCTTAGCCATAGCATAGGAATCTCCTAACGCGCTCTTAGGGGCTTCCTTTAGAGGCATTGCTACAGAGAACCTACCATTAGATAGGCGTTTTGGATTTTCAACAAAATGTTCTTCACAAAAATGTTCATCAGGTGAACGAGAATATTGTTCGACATAACCTTCTTCAATTTCCCAGAATCTTTTTAGACAGTCCTGGGCTTCCTGGCTAAAGTTACAATTTATTGTTAGGGACTTTTAGTTACCTTGCCCTGTAGGGCCTGACACTACCCAACCTAGCTTGGTGTCTTGTAGCGCTGGTTTATTTCTACCTAAGTATATGTGATTTGCATTTACAATAGCCCAATATACGTCGGCACCTAACAGAATGTCTATCTGAGAAGGTTCATAGAAAGTGGGATCAGCTAGATTAATTTCCTCTGGTATGTTGGAGTTGCTTAACGTTTACCTGCATGTTAGGCAATGTACCCATAATATTTGGCAAAACAAGACAATCAACTGAAATACAAAAATTAGTTACACGCGACTGAATTTTAATAGTTACTCTTTAGGAAACTTTAGATATCGAGTTATTTATTCCAGAGATACGAGTGGGACGGGAAATCTCACTAATTAGACCAAGTTTTTGTTTCATGACACTTGATAATAATGACATCTGACTGCCTGTGTCTAGCAACGCTCTTGCCTGATAGATTTCTCCAGTTTGCTGATGCACTATGTCTACTAGAGCCATACGGTACTACTAGTACCGTAGTACCGTAGTACCTAGTGGACCGGAGCGTCTGCTATAGATCTAGTGACATTTGGCTCGTTCCTGTGTACTAGTGAATGATGTTTCTTTTTACATACACGACACATAGGCTTTACCCTACACTGGAATGAGTTGTGACCACTCTTTAAGGCAATTTTTGCATAGTTTTAACCTAGCCACTTCAGATAGCCTATCCCTAATATCCATATTTCGAAATTTGGAGCACTTGTATAACTGGTGACTATCATTACAGACATGGCATGTGAAAACTTGACCTTTCTCCCCGGATGCAGCAAAAGCTTTATTTGTTTTAGGCTCCCTATGGCTACTTGACCTTCGGTCTCCTCTATCGGTATTATCCAGGCCTGCAAAATACATTCTTTCCAGACTGTCTGCTCGATTCCTTAAAAATCTCGTAAAGTTTTCTAGTTTATGGTAATCGGCCAATGTAGACCTGTACTCTTCCTACTTGGTATTAGTAACAGGATCTAATTTGGAGGCTAAAATGAATAAGTTATGTGCGTCCCATTTGTCAGTCGGCTGACCCAGAGCATACAGCGCTCTCAAGTTCTTTGACATGTGGTCTATTAAGTACCTTAATGCCTTGTAGGATTCCCTACTCACTTCTCAACACTAATTAAAGCTTTAAGATGATTATTTATGAGAATGTTCATACCATTCACACAGTAACTTCCATGCTAATTTGTAGCTATGTGAGGTAAACTCTATGGATTTAATTATTCCCTTTGCACTCCCTTCCAAAGCTGATCTTAAATAGTGAAATTTATTAATTTCTGGAATTAACTTATTGCTGTGAATAATAGAATCGAACGTATCTTTAAATTCTAGCCATGTTAAAAGGTTTCCATCAAACTTTGGAAGGTGTATGGTTGGCAATTTCACTCCGTTGAATGCATGAGAACAATAACTTAGCTGATGAGAACAACTACTTTGGTCTCCGACACTATTTGCCCTATTTATGGGGGATGGGGTTCAGAGAGGGCAGAATAGAATTGACGCTTTGTGGCCTCTCTTTCATCTACATCGGAGCAAAATGTTTCTATTTCTGACTGCAATTCGTCAAAGGTTTTAAATAAGTCTTGAAACTTGGCTAATCTCAAGGAAAGCTCTTTAGCTTGGATACTGGTAACCTTTCTAGGCTCCAGTGCCTGCATAGTACAGACGCCAGCACATTGAATATTGTCTTTTTAATCAACTCTTTCATTAAGACCTTTTTTTTTTTTTTTTAAGGATGGGAAATCATCCAATGACCCCTCCCGCTCTGGGTGGAGCGGAAGGGAGTGTCAGACTCTTACTGACTAAAACCCATCCGTGTTCCTTCCTTAGCCCTTTATGTTCCGGGGCAGCGGTAACCCTTTCGGACAATCCCGCTGCCCCGGCAGGCTTCGGCCCTGACGGGCCCCTCCGTGTCTGCTGACAGCTCTTTGAGGCGCGCGTGGAACACATACGCGCCGTCCGGCACGGGCCTGGTCCTGATCGGACGGCGAGCTACCCATTACTCGCCGTCCGCAGGCCCGCGCCTACGGTGGCCGGGAGTCGTCACGCGGCTCCCGACGCCCGGGGCGTCTACCGCGGCGGCTGGGACGGGCGGCCCTCTCGGCTCTCTCCCTCGCCCATCCCGCCACCTCCTTCGCTAGCATGACTGCTTCGCAGAAGGAGGTGACTGCCTCCCACTCCCTCTCGCCCCGGACCATGGCTTGGACCAGGGCCGGGCGCGAGAGGTCGCCGCCGCTGCCGATCGCCTCTACGAGGACACGGCGGTGCTCTGCCCAAGCGGGACAGACCTCCACCGTGTGCTCCACCGTGTCCTCTGGGCGATCCTCGCAGTGGTGACACCCGGGCGTTTCCTCCCGCCTGATGATGTGCAGGAACCTCCCGAAACATCCGTGTCCGGTGAGGACCTGCGTCAGGCGGTAGGTGAGGGCGCCGTGACGCCTCTCTAGCCACTCCTCAAAGAGGGGCCGTACCGCCGCTATCGCGGCGTGCCCTGCGCTGGGTTGCGACAGTCGCGCTTTCCATGCCGCCATGAGATCGCGCCGGAGGTCTGTCCGCTCCGCAGCAATTTGCCGCGGAAGCGGGTTTTCCCCCCGGCGTAGTGCCTCCGCGCGCCACTCATACAGGCGCGCGAGGACTATCGCCTCCAGATCCCATGGCGGCAGTCCGGCCAGGAGGCTTGCCGCCTCGCGCGAGATCGTGCGGTACCCCCGTATTTCATTACGACCTTCAGGTCGGTATCTACACTGGTCATTTTGCTATCAACGAGAACTACATATTATGATCTATCGAAATACAAAAACACTCCCAAATGACAATGAGCCGAATAAATAAATGTGCAGTGAACCTGACATTCTTAAGCTTCGCTCCAACACGTGTTCCCAGACACGACTTCCGCGACGTAGCGTGGCGTCGCACGTCGCCGGCTCCGCTAATGTAGTCGGCGCGCCGAGGGAATCCGCTGTGCTGGCTGCGCTGGGGCTGCACCGGAACAGTTGCCGTATGGCTGGAACTCTGAAATGATCAGCAGGATGGCTGGTTCACCAAGCTTGGAAATGCGTGCACCTTATTCACGCGCGTGCATGAATAGGTTAGAATGGGTAGGAAAAACAATGCTTGCAGCTCGAATGCCAGCTTGCGTTTAACAAAGAAAGTTATGAGGTGAGGTTATGCGTTACGTGGGATTTAATTTAAGAGTGAACTTAAGCGGGTAGGCGCAACGAGCATAAAAATGATTTGAATAAATTGGAAAAATGCTGCTTAGCACCTAGCCTAGTATCAGCCGGCTCAACCGACGAGCAATTAACCTTGCAAATTACCAAAAGATATGGCCTTTTACCTATGTGACACTTGCACAGCAAGCCGCCCACTGTCTCACAGCACGAGGACACACAGAAATCGAGATTAAGAAGCAAGGAAGAATAAATGGATCAGGGGGTCTAAAAAGGCCACTTTAGCAGAATCATAAAGCAATTCATCTGTTTGACAGTTTCACACCTATATATCCCTGAAGGGTTAGGCAGAGGTGTCCCTGTAGCATTTTACGAATCTCCATACAAAACTGTCATACAGATGAAATTGCGTGATATGAATTGTTTTATGGAGTTTCTTGCCCGTTCTTCTCCATAGGTACCTACGCTTTGGAATGGGCAACTAGCTTCATATTTTCTGACTGACCAATTTTTGACAATTCAAAAGTGCCTGTAAATGGTTTAATTGAAATAAATGCTTTGAGTTTATGATTCTGGCAAAGTGGCCTTTTTAGGCCCTCAGGGCTTAGGTACTCTCCTTGGCTAGACCTTCGGTTTCCACCGAGGCCTCCCTGGCCGTAGTAGCTAGTCCGCGCTCCTCTTCCGCTCGGCTCGACCCGGTTACGCAGCCCGGCTGGATGGATGGCGGGCTGCGACACTTGCTTCACGCGCTCCAATTCTTCCGCGACGATTCTCGGCGATTAATGTAGAATGTTCAATGTAACGAGTCCTGTCACGGTCGCCACTTGTTAACGCCTATCTAATAATACACTTAAAAAGACAAAAAAACAAAACCAAAAACAGAAAACAGATTGTGACATCACTGCTGCAAGGTGACAGGCCCAGCCGAAACCTTGCAGCAGTGGTTCACAAACGCACAATGAAGCCTGCCTGCTATCATAGACAGCTGATATGATATTCTTCAGGATAAAATATATGCTAGGTAGTGTTGAAAACATAATAAAACTAATTTGATACGATAGAAAAAAAATCATGAAGATATCTCTAAAAACTTTCTTTTTTAACCGACTCCTAAAAAAAACCAACTGACTTCCAAAAAAAAACACAAAAAAAGTGATAAATAACTTTAATTTCGGAAGTCGGTGTCGTTGGTTCTGCATTTTCGTTTATTGACACCGACTTCCGAAATTGGAAAAAATACATGGTGGTCTTTTTCTACCTCTTAGGTAACTGGGTTCGGTTGTAAATAACAATATTACCACGCTACTCGCTACCCCGGAACATAAAGGGCTAAGGAAGGAACACGGATGGGTTTTAGTCAGTAAGAGCAGGCCTCCGTCACTCCATGTACTTGCGCGCTATAAGTGCCTACCGCCCAGCCGAGCGGTCTCGATCCGCCGGCGGATCAAATTCAGTGCGGTTTTAGCAAGCGAAGCGCGCGCACGCCGTTCAATTTTAATAGTGCTGTTCGTTCGTACGCGTATTACGATGCCGTGTGGTGTGCCTTATGTGCTGTAGATGGGTGTAAATCAAGCAAAAGAAGGGATAAACACCTACATTTTTCCATTTACCTGTCAATGAAGAAAGGTAAGTGATAAATTATTACTAGTTTTTGTCGTTTAAAATTCTCCTAAATGTAACAAATCCTTTTCTGAAAACCGCATCGATATCGGTTTAGCCAAACGCGAGATTAGCGCGCACAAACATACATACCTACAAACCATACAAGTCAAACTTCTCAGTTTGGCCTGTATGTATGTCTGATCACCTCCTTTTTTTTTTTAAGTTGGTTAAATATTTTATAAATGATAAAAATTTTAACTGCCACATAAAAGTCAGAACATATTCACAGTTCTCAATAACATAGATAAAAGTTATGTTAATTTAATTTTATCGAAGAGGCAGCCCTGCGATTACTGTGGAATCGCGCGGTGCGAAGCAATCACTGCTGTACGCTTGAGAATTTAGGCGCATTTTAGCATAGTGGTTGTTGACGCGAGGGAGTAGGCAATTATCGTAATAGGTATTGGAAATTTTCTACTGAGTGAAGTATCTGTAACGTAGTAACTATTCAGTAATCTGTGGTAAGAGTCTGACAGTCCCTTCCGCTCCACCGAGCGGGAGGGGTCATTTGATGAACTTCAATCCTAAAAAAAAAGCTTGGCAAAGGTGCTACTCTGTTATTCATTTATTTGTTTTCATACATGAGCTGGTAGCGACATTTTAGTTTGATAGTAGTTTTTTTAAATACGTTTACCGTTAAATGCAAATTTGTGGTACGGTATTTGTTTTCAAGAAATCAGTTCATTTACAAAATAAAACGACAATTTTCAGATTATATTTTATTTTAACATTAAGACAACAGTGTTTACAATAATAACAATCTTCTTTAAAGACAAAGATATTTTATTAGTAGGATAGCTCAGGATACATACGATTTACAATTTTCAATGAATATCACACATTGTACTACATATTACGGCTACACATTAAGCTATAAATTTCTAGTGTAGGATGACTTATGATTGAGCGAAAAACCTTATGCGAAATCTAAAACTAGAAATTAATAGCATGATGTGTAGCCGTGTGTAAAACCATAACTTGAACACTTCAATAAACAATACAAAAGAACATAAATGTTATTAAAAATACAAAATAGCCAATTGGAATAAAATTTAACGTTAAGTATAACAAATCAAATCATTTATTCCGGGTGTAGACACCCTAAAATTTATTTCTTACGTAATCTATAAAGGACGCATAAACCGCCACATTAGAAATTAGTAGTATTATTGTAGAAATATAAGTAGGTATTGATTGAAAGTCATTGTGATTGGTCGCAGTCTTGCCCCCGACAGGTAAAAACAAGTCGGAACCTATCGAAGGCCGGACATAGCTGATTTTAAATTAAAGATGTTGATTATCTAAGTTTTTAATTGGTACCATAGTCTATAAGTTTATAGATTAAAATAATATAATACCTTGTTTTCCGATTATAAGCTTCTATAAGAATCATAATGTAAGTAATACAATAGTGAGACAATTATTTGTAAATAACGTAAAAGTACTCCTACAACAACCCGCTTACGAACGCTTACCACAAGGCATCATTATAGCACTCGGTAGCAGGTTGCGACCTGTCGTGAGCAGGTTTCGACTTGACCAGATTATCCAAGCCTCACTTTGGGGCCATTGCTCATAATAAACAAACTTTGTCTTAGACCACCCACTACTTGTACCATGCTCCAATGGGATGCAGTATAGTTCCGTTTCGTAATAAATAAGAGCCCGACTTTCTGACACCGCGAACAGTCGTTGCTAACCATACGATAGTTCGCAATTGATAGGTTACGGTTTGAGGAAGATGTCAATTTGATGGTCACGAAGGAAGGTGGCAATTCTCTTTGACCTCGAATGCCATTAGCATTGAAATAGGCTAACTTTAGGGATCGGGGTTTGGTTCTCGCAATGATTCCTTTATCCATTCTTGGGATTGGGTTTTGTGACAAAGGAAGTCGGGGCTTGCAATTCCTGGCGGCACCACTCTCGTTTGTCATTTTCCTGGCGCGGGGGGTGAGAAAGGCCGTGGAGGTGGTAGAGATCACATAGGGTAGGTAAGGGGGCCGTTGTGTTGGTGGGTTGGGGGCGCTTTCCTTTGCTGCCTAGCGTCTACACGCTTGGACGGTTTGGGGGACGTGGATTTGGGGGCCTTTGGGCAGCCACGGTAGTTGGCCGGGTGGCCGGGTTCGCCGCACAGTACGCAACTGGGCGGCTCAGTGCATAGAGCACGACCCTTTGGGCGGGGGCATTGGTCATTGCCGTGCTCGCTCAAGCACTTGACACATCTGGGTTTTGCATGGCAAAACCTTGGGGAGTGGCCACAGAGCTGGCAGCGGTGGTATTGCCCGACTATGCCGCTCTTTTTTGGCTTCACAATTTCTATGCCAGTGAGATAGCACAGAGATTTAATTTTAAAAATAGGATGATGGCCCTTTGTGGGATACTTGTCCTCTGGAGCGGTGCATGCGATGCACCTCCGTCACAGGGATGTTCTGTGACTCTAGGTCTGCCTTTATGTCGGCGACCTTTAGTCACAGATCATCCCTGTGACTGAGGTGCATCGCATGCACCGATCTAGAGGGCAAGTTGATTACGAAATGGTCCTCGTAATCTGCCCTCCTACAAATGGCCACCATCAAATCAATATGGAATCTCACCGGCATCAAGATTGAAAAGTCCAGGAAGAGCCGCATTGTCGGTCAATGTCACCGCTGCCAGCTCCACGGCCATTCGCAGAATATCTGGTGCCTGGACGAGCATAGTACTGGCAACTGCCCCCGCCCTACTGTTCACTATGTACGGAGCCGCCTAGCTGCGTGCTATGCGAAGAATCAGAGCACCTAGCCAACTACCGTGGCTACCCGAAGGCCTCTAAATCCTCATCCAAGGAACGCCTGCTAAACTTCACGAACGACTAAGTCCCCAAAGGCCAAGCCTGTGGAATTATTTAAACCATCAGCGTGCTTTCCCAGCTCTTATGCCTACGCAACCTCTTACCCCTCCCGCCCCCGTCTTGGATGGATCTGTTTCCGCACCTCTGCACCGCCAACATCCCCGCGCCCGCTCCCGAAGCCTACACTGCGCCTCCTCAAACCGTAACTACCCCCGTAGTCGGTCCCAATGCTTCAGATCCCTTCAATGTGATCTCCAGCACTTAGGCCTTCCTCAACCCCCGCGCCAGGTAAATGGCAAAAGAAATCGTTGCTGCCAGGAATTCCGGCGATCTATATCGGATACAGGCAATATATTTATAATGCGTTTCACGACAGTATGCAAGCCCTGACTTCCTTCGTAACCAAACCCAATTACAAAAAAGGTCAAAGAGATGAGATCGCCACCGTCCTTCGCGACCATCAAATTGCCCCCGCCCTAAAGACCGTGCATTATTTATGCACAGAGCTTTACTTTCTGTAGTTTTGGACTGATACGGTAGTCAATACGTAAGCTTAAGTACTAGGAAACTGTACCGTAACGAGAACGGTTTTTGTAATTTCATTATTTTAAGGTGTTAATTAAGGATTTTAAGACTGATTTTTGTGTAAATAATATGAGGTCACTTCCTGGGTGGAAGTGGCTGGGGTGGGGGCAGCCTGGGTGGCTGAGACTGAGGGGGGGAAGTTGCAGCTTTTTTGGCCTTCGCTGCCGCTGCTGAGGGGGCTTTCCCCTTCTTTCTCTTCCCCTTACCGACGACTTGGTAATCGTCTTCGGAGGACGAGATGGTGGGGGAAGCCTCGACTTCACCACCCGAGAACATCTCGGAGTCTAAGGGGGAGGCAGGGGATTCATCCTCTGACTGGGCAGGGGACTCATCGTTCTGGGGGGCCGGGGAGATACCCTGTGATAGGGTCTGGGAACGCAGCTGTGGGTAGCTGGTGGACTGATTGAGGGAAGCTGGGGGGTCTAGCGCATCGCTGAACACTGTCAGCGATGCTGGTAAGGTTGAGGCCTCACTTTGGAGGGAGGGGCGTATTTGAGCGAGCAGGTCGCCGTATTTGGAGTCGAGCTCCGGGTCTTCAAGCATGGCTTGGTAAGTAAAGTTACTAACGCCATTGTGGCTCTAGGTATTAAGGGGGGGGGGGGAGGCTATTTTAGGCCCAACCCGTGTGTATTTCCTAGTGGTCCACTGACGAGAAGTCATGGTAGCGTCTTCGGGCGACTACAGAGAGCTTTCAAAGCTCCTTCAAAACACGTGGTTCAGGTTCGATAGGCCTCGAATTGAGAATAACCCCCCATCCCCCCTATATACCCCCTGGCAGGTCTAAAGCCACAATGGCACTAGCATCGCGAAGCACTACTCGCCCTCATTCGCCCCGCTTTTAAAAGCGAAGCCCCAATCCTACCATCATCGCTAACAGTGTTTAGCGATGCATTGGACTCGGCCGCCTCCCCCTGTCAGTCCACCAGCTACCCGCAGCTGCGTTCCCCTACCCTATCACAGGGTTTCTCCCCGGCCCCCTATGACGAAGTCCCCCGTCCAAACAGAGGACCCCCATCAACTCCGAGATGGTGTCTAAATTCTCGGACGGGGAAGCCGCGGCATCCCCCACCACCTCGTCCTCCGAAGACGAATACCAAGTCGTCGGAAAGGGGAAGTGGAAGAAGGGAAATTCCCCTTCAACATCGGCCGTCAAGGCCAAAAAAGCTGCGACCACCCAGGTCACGCTGCCCCCACTACAGGCTAAGGGCTCACCCCAAAGCCTCCCCACTACCTCCTCGGCTACAGCCACCCTGGCTGCTGCCACCCCTGCTGTGCCCTCTAGCTCCTCCCAGAGCCGCCTCCATGGCCCTATAGCTATGGCCACACAGGCCGCCGTCTGCCCCCCCACCCCCTTTTTTTCATACACGATAAGGGAAGGTGGACGGAAGTGTCCAGGGCGTGCAATGAGCGCCGCATCATATACACCAATGCCCGTGCTGTGGAGCAGGGCATAAAAGACACGGTAGCGTCTTCGGGCGACTACAGAGAGCTTTCAAAGCTCGAGGTACCACACCCACTCCCTGAAAGAATCAATCCCCACCCGGGTTTGTTATTAAAAACATCCCGGTTGAGATCTCCACCCAGGAGATACTCAGCGACCTCGAGTCGCAGACCATTCCGGTGGCCGAGGTGCACAGGATGCACAGGAAAAGGGGAGGTGAGACTAGCTCAACCCCTTATAACATGGTGTTGGTGGTTTGCGACCCGGTTGAGGGTCACCACCCTATCCACCAAGTAAATAAAGTATGCGGCCTCTCGGGGATTCGCATTGAAAGAACGCACAAAAGCGGTAATATGGCACAATGCCACCGTTGCCAGTTGTACGGCCACGCTCAGAAGAACTGCTTCGGCAAACCCAGATGTGTCAAGTGTCTGGGTGACCACGGCAACGACAAGAGCGAACGTCCCAAAGACCGCACACTATGCACGGAGCCTCCGAGCTGCGTGCTGTGCGGTAAGTCTGGGCATCCCGCTAAATACCGCGGGTGCCCAAAGGCCCCCAAATCTTCAACCCCAAAACTGGCCCAGAGGGCCAAGTTTAGACAACAGAGAAGACGAACAAGAGAAAAAGAAACGAGAACCGAAATAGTGCCGCCAAGTGGGCAATGACGGCCCACGCAGCGCCGCAGATGACCAGGATCAGTGGTCTCTGTCAGAACACCAAGACAAGCGAGATCGTTGTGGAATCAAAATAGTGGAGCCGAATGGGCAATGAGGGCCCAAGCAGCGCCACAGATGACCAGGATCAGTGGGCTCTATCTGTGCGGGACAATAGTGAAAGTGTAGGACATCGTTACGACTTCAACTTCCTTCTTTTAAAGTTCCCAAGTCTTACAATGTCCGTATTAGGATCGCTTTCTGCTATCATGACTTCCATATTAGTTAATAATACTTGCAACCTGGCAACCGCTGCAAGAACTAACTACAGGACGATGATAAATGTACCTAGTGAACAGATAGTTTAACACAATATGTGCTTACCAGATAACAATAGCAGTTACGGACGACGAGTACGAAAAGGATAAATCCTTACAGAATAGCTGTTTACTAAAACGAAATAGTTACCACGCAATAATCACACAACAGAAATAGCGAGTACTCAATAGCCGCTCTTATAAACTGTATAGAATAGCGAGTACATCCATAACCCCGTTATGTACTCGGCACGCTCGCTATTTACCGATAAGGAATAGAGAGTCTTTAGCAAGCTACCATCCTCTCTTGAGCTTGCAAAGTTAACAAGTTATGTAAGAGAGAAGAAGGCCGTCCAGCCCATTGTATTAGTGGCACAGTGTAACTGTTTTAAGTGTAATATAAGTGAAGTTTAAGTGTTTTATAAAAGTTATACAATATAGTGGCATGTTGTGACGTTGCAAAATAGACATTTGTCGCAACAGGTAGCGACGTCTATCGTGGGTCTGTACAGGCTCGTTTAGTGTAGCTTACGCGTCACTAGATGGCGCTAGGTTTATGAAATCGATATGATATTCTTTAGTCTGTGACAGAACATTCCCGAAACTGTCAGATCGGTTTGAAAAGACAAGAGTGTTTCCGGCCTTTACGATCGAGGACACGAGCCAAGAGGTTGACTTGAAGGGACGTATTCCTGGGAGGATCGGGATGTGCCCTAATAACCCTCTGGGGTATTTATAAGCACGGCAGAAGCTGAACCCTGTGAGTATTCAATCATTTTCCTTGTTACTGTGGGTCAACCTTTGGGTCTTACATTTCTGTTCTGACACAAGGTCGTTGTTACAGGTCTGGCTATATGCTAGCCTTTTCTTTATTGCACGAAGCTACGCGCGAGCGATTCGTGATGTCTCGGTGCGGCCCTGTGATCGGGTGATAGGAAATCGATCCGGGTGCAGGCGACTCTAGTCTACCCCCTGTGGTGTGGTCATCCGCAGTAAGGAAGGCCTTACCTAGCCGAATGCAGGTGAAGAGGGAAGTTCGCCACTCGAGGTAACGACAGCGTCACCTTCTATGCCCGTAGGCCACGTTATTCGTGTGTTCACAGGTTTAACCGGTGAACGAAGCCAAGGGACTTAATCCCGCCAACTGAGGGTAACTTAATCGTCAACTGACGGTATTTCGATTGTTAACTGAGAGGTAATTTGTTATGCTGAGAGAACACTGAGTTAATCTATAGTGTCATAATTTATCATATGAGAGAGTTAGGCCTTTGTAGGAACTAGGTGTTAAGCCAGTTGTTATAGAGTATTGTGTCTCGGGTATTGCTTTGCATAATCGTTATTTTCCCTTTATGAGCACAATCCTAAAAGGTCAATACTTGAACGGTTGAGCTAGACGTTATTAAGTGGTTCATCTCACGGACTCGATATAGCGACTCTGAGAAATTGTAATAAGTCTCATTGCAGGCTTTCACCAATACAAGTAGGAACGGAGACTATTTGTATGGGTGGATGCCCAAGTGTTTGGGAAAGGTATATAGTGTAGTGGCTCGCCACATTATTTGTTTGTGTTCCTACCTATTTCTATGTATTAACAATAAACTTTAATTGTTTAAGAAGGTACTTGTTTAATTGAATCTTTCCCTAACAGATTATACCTTATAAATTTACTTTAGCACGGTGGTGAGTAGTGTAATACCAATAGAAACCATCAACATCTGGTTTCTTATTAATTCCTGTAAACTGCTCAAGGGCCGGGTTACAGTTGGCGCCCAACAGTATATAATTATTTAATTGTATAAGGTGAACAAATTAATAACAGTATCTCTCTCTCTCTCAGTTCCCTCAGTCACTTCAGTTGGTGGGATTTCGTATTAGTTTTAAGGCTAGTATATAAGTTTTAAATATTAAGTGGTCAATGCACCACATTCTAACCATTTCTTTTGTTGGACCAGTAAGGTGCAGAGGTTGATAAAGGTCATTAACCTATTTGTTTTTACGCCCAACACATTGTTGGACAAATTGTATTTGAATTGAGATTATTTATGTACTCAATTTTTGTTTGAAGGTTAGTGATTTAATATTTCCTATATTTTGGAGGTTTATGTAACAAAATAGGTTTGCATTCTTGGTTGTTTTCATATAGCAACACACAGGTACAAGTAATAATTATTACAACTGAACAATAATAATTGGTAAGAATATAAGATATAACAGTTTGATTATATTCATGTGTTTAAGGTCATGTTTTGATATACTGTATTGCATTTTTTTGGAGTGAAACATTGTTTTACAATTAAATAAACCCGACACGAACTTCTGTTTTAAATAGTTATAAACATTTGGAGGTAAACTTCATAATTTGTAAACTGCAAATTAATAGTTCTCAGAGGTGTTGTAGCGGTCTCTTATTTCTTTGAGAAGATAATCGTGGTGAGATAATAACATTATTGGCAAGTTTCACTTTTGATAATTGGATTGTGCAATACAGGGAGCTACAATTTGGAAAATATTGAACAATAACTGTCAACTTTCATTGAAACGGAATTTTTGAAATCTTTATAACAACTGGTTGTTCACTTATACGTTTAATCGTTCTAACACACATCATTAATCCCATGGATTAAAATACCAACACGGCATTCCGTACAACAGCATTGTTTGTTTCGTCATTCGTTTTCATACATTGATACTTAACCTATAAAACTCATTGATATTGTTGGTGACATTTGACGTTTTGATTTGTATCGGAGCGTTCGGAAACAAGATTAGTACACGTTTTGCGTTTGGTTATCAGTTATACATTGTTTTGCGTTTAGATTTTCTTTGGTAATATTGGAATATTATTGCTTTACAACAAAAATAAATAAGTATTCATTATGGATTTAGAGACAGTATATTTACATTCCCTTCTACGTGACGAATTGACATATGAGGTTGCAGTACGTGCAGAAACACCAGCAGATACAGTTTTCAAGCTTCGAAAACAACTCAAATCACTCTGTTTAGGCTTTAGTCCCTCCGAGTTTGTAGATGAGGAGTCAGACGTTAGCAAGGAATTAGTTACGATCCAAGTTAAGTTGAAGGAGTTGCAAGCCAAGGTGGATAGTGCCGAACAGACTCGAGACAGGTATAGTCTTGCTCGTGCTAGGGCTTTGTATTGCCATTTATTTCATCGTCTGCATAGGATAACTTGTAAGGAGGTTAAAGACTGTGTCTTACAGGAGAAGCTTAAGGTTATAATAAAGGGATATGAGCCAACACTCAACAAATTTTACAGTCGCTCTGAGGCAGGAAAACAACAGCCTGAGTCAGGAAAATTAGAAGCGGAAGATATTTCTGATGGTAACAGTAGTACTCGGTATGCAATTAGTAAAAATATTTGCAAATGGAATGTCACGTTTGATGGCAAGTCGTGTCCATTTTTGTTTCTAGATTCAATCTCTGAACGTGCCAAGGCTTTCAGAGTGGAGGATTCTGTGTTGTTTGATTCGGCTTTTGCGTTTTTTAAAGGAGACGCTTTAATATGGTACAGGAGTGCAAAATGTCAAGCGGCTACTTGGAAGGAGTTAACAGATTTGCTCCTTAGGGAATTTCATGCCATTGATTATGAGGATAACCTACTAGATGAGGCCAAGAAACGGATTCAGGGAATTGATGAACCCGTTCATATGTATTTTGCCGTCATGAATGGTTTATTCTCACGCTTAAAGACACCTTTAACTGAACTAGACAAGATTAAAATTCTAAAAAAGAATGTCAAACCATCTATATCTAGGGGTTTAGTTTTAGTCAAGCCGGATTCAGTGGCAGAATTAAAAGATGTTGCTCGACTTCTGGAGGCTGAAGATATAAAGTTCAAATGCTACAAAAAATCCACTTCACAGCCAGAAGAGATTAAAACGAAACCAAAAGTAGCCAGCATTAACCATGTCAATAGAAACAAACCTAAGTATACACAAGCAAAGGACAAGGCCAAAACACAATCATCCGGGAAGGAGATAAAATGTTTTAAATGTGGAAATATAGGGTTTACTACTCGAACTTGTCCTAGTTGTAAAGAAGCTCCAACAAAATGTTTCAAATGTGGAAAGTTGGGGTTTACAGTAAAAACTTGTCCAGAATGTAAAATTAAACCAAAGGATACAAAAAACTAGTTACAACAGTCTGTCACCAACCACCGGAACCGGTCGATCCAGGTGAATGGAAACCATGGTTAGAATTTGTTTCTAATTTTTTCAAGTTTAATAGATCGGTGTCAGCACTGTTTAAGCCAGACAGGGATAAAGATATTCGGCCATATTTAAGTGTAAATTTATATGATGTAGTATTATACGGTTTGTTAGATTCAGGGGCAGACATTTCAATTATTGGCAATGGAGCCCATGAAAAGTTTATTAACTTAGGTTATTCTTTGGATACCTCGGTTGAGTTAAAGCAAAAGATTCTCGTTGCTAATGGATCCGAAAGCAGTCCTATAGGTATTTTAAGGTTACCTATTACATTTAATAGTGTAACTAGGATTATTAATTTTTATGTAATTCCATCCATAACATCAAATGTAATATTTGGGGTGGATTTTTGGATAGCTTTTAGTTTGATGCCTCAAATGTTTAAACACATAAGTTATATTGAGACACCTAAACAATTTATGAAATTTAATAATTCTAGTGAAACAAAAGTTAACACAATAGAGTCTTTTGATAATTTGAGTCCGGAACATAAAACTATAGCGGAATTAATAGTCCAACAATTTCATAATTTATCATTTGAGTCAAAAGGTTTGGGTAGAACACAGTTGAGTCAACACACAATTGACACTGGCGATGCGTTACCCATTAAGTCCAGACCATATCCAATGTCACCGGAAAAATTAAAAGAACTTCATAAGGAATTGGACAACATGTTGAAGCTCGATGTGGTGGTACCAAGTGAGAGTCCATGGAACAATCCAGTCCTTATGGTTCCAAAATCAGATGGGACATTACGGTTCTGTCTGGATTGCAGGAAGCTTAATGCGGTTACAAAAGGGGACGCTTATGCTATTCCATATATACCTCAAATCCTAGACAGCCTCAAAAATGCTAAATATATAAGCTCAGTAGATTTTAAAGCTAGCTTTTGGCAAATTCCGTTAGAAGAAGCCTCACGGGAGAAAACCAGCTTCACTGTTCCTGGTAGAGGACTTTTCGAATTTAAAGTAATGCCATTTGGACTTTGCGGAGCTCCAGCTCGACAGCAAAGATTAATGGATAAGTTGTTCGGACATCCGTTTTGTAGCGATATAACCAAAGGGTTAATATTCTGTTACGTTGATGACATCTGCGTAGTGTCAGAGGATTTAGAAACACATATTCTTCTGTTAAAAAGGCTACACGAACGGATTAAAAGCGCCAATTTAACAATAAATTTCGGTAAAAGTAAATTCTTTAGAAAATCCTTAAAATACTTGGGTTATGTGGTGGATGAGTGTGGTCTTAGGACTGATCCTGACAAGGTGCGCGCAATTTTAGATTTCCCAGTACCAAAGACTTCGAAAGAGGTAAAAATGTTCTTAGGAACTTGTTCTTGGTACCGTAGATTTATTAGAAATTTTTCTACAATCGCAGCGCCATTAAATGCACTCACCAGCACCAAGGTTAAATTTAAATGGAATCCAGATGCAGACGACGCTTTTAATTCTTTAAAAAATATTTTAGTTTCTGCACCAGTCTTAGCTTGTCCAGATTTTGAAAAACCGTTCACTGTTCACTGCGATGCATCCAGTTATGGCATAGGTGGTATGCTAACCCAGAATATTGACGGGAATGACCATCCTATTGCTTACATAAGTAGATCCCTAAGTAAAGCCGAGCGTAATTATAGTGCAACGGAACGTGAAGCGTTAGCCGTCATTTATGCGGTTGAAAAGTTTGAACCATATTTAGGTAGCAGACATTTTACAGTTATTACTGACCATGCTTCACTTAAGTGGTTTAAAAATTTGGAGAATCCAACAGGTCGCTTAGCACGCTGGGGTTGTCGTTTATCTCAGTATAATTATACCATCGAGCATAGAAAGGGTAAAGACAATGTTGTACCAGACGCCTTATCAAGGTTACTTAAAGTTGAGGCTGTAAATACTACTGTTACGCCTACACCGACTGGTGACGAATGGTATGACAAGATTCTGGCGGGCTGTTCGTCATGTCCAAAAAATTACCCCAACTATCTCGTAGAGAAAGGTATTCTATATAGGTACAGTAAAGGCAAATATGCGTTAACGCAAGAGTTCGACTGGAAAGAAGTAGTACCCAAATCACTGCGTTCACAGATCATGTCTGAAAACCACGAACCTCCTACTTCAGGTCACCTGGGTGTTTTTAAGACACACCGAAGGTTAAGTTTGAGGTATTTTTGGCCAGGAATGTATCGTGACGTAGTTGAGTTCGTCAAGGGTTGTAGTAATTGTTTGGCCTATAAACATAAAACTACTCAAACTCCAGGTCTCATGGGTCAGCCCAAACAATGTTATAGACCATTTCAAGCTGTATCGATCGATTTAGTTGGACCACTTCCGAAATCACGCTCGGGTTTTGTACATTTACTAGTAGTTTCTTGCTGTTTTTCAAAATACACGTTATTGTTTCCATTACGCCGTGCCACTAGTGCGTTGGTAGCCAAAAACTTTGAGAATTATGTTCTTCTTGCTCACGGGATTCCTGAAACCGTAATTACCGATAATGGGGTTCAATTCACGGGATCGGAATTCTGTAATCTTTTAAAGAAGTATAACATACCTCGAGTGCATTATGGGCCTAGATACACACCACAAATTAACATGGTAGAAAGGTACAATAAAACGGTAATGACAGCAGTTTCTTCTTACGTAAAAGAAGACCATAGGACTTGGGATCTCAATTTAACAAAAATTCAATTTGCTATAAATAGCGCAGTGAATGAAACTACCGGATTTACTCCATTTTTCTTGGTCCATGGCCGTGAACCCATTATAAACGGCACGTTTTATAAGAACACAGACGACTGCGATTATGAAGTAGCTATGCCTCGTGAAGAGTATGCAGGCGAATTAGGAGTCCTAAAGGATATCTTCGATAAGGTGCGCGCCAATATTGTAAAGGCTCATGCCACAAACGCGAAATACTATAACTTGCGTAGGCGCGACGTCACTTTACGTGAAGGCCAGATGGTTTGGCGTAAAACTTACATCCAAAGTGATGCGGAGAAGTATAAGGCATCGAAGTTGGCTCCTAAATATCAACAGTGCATAGTGAAAAAGAAGCTTTCACCTTTAGTTTATGAGCTCATAGGGTTAAATGGTAAACCATTAGGCTCTTGGCACATAAAAGATATGAAAATCTATTAACATAATCACTTGTTGTCGAAAATTGTTTTTCAGTCGTCTCAGCCAGGGGTTTATTAGCCGTAGTCCGTGTTTTCACGTGTTGTTTGGAGGTCTACTCCAACAACGACGATAAGGCGTAGGTATGATGTAATACTTTATTTTTACATTTTTTTTTAAATATTATATTATAAACGTGACTGCAGGTTCGTTCGGCATTCTATACTGCACCGTATTATGTCGTTTTGCATGCCTTGTGTTTATTCTCCATTTTTTTTATAAGGACAGTGTCCATGTGTTTTTTATGAAGCGGATAGTGACTTCTAAAATAAGCCTTCACGTTGTGTACAGCTAAGCCCACTTGGTTGTTGTTTTCAGTATGGCTGTATCCATATTCAGAAACGGAGCGGGTAGTAACTCCAAAAATAGGCCTTTACTGAAGCGGATAGTGACTTCGAAAATAAGCCTTCACGTTGTTATCAGCCAAGCTCGCTTGGTTGTTTTTTTTATGAAGCGGATTGTGACTTCTAAAATAGGCCTTCACTAATGTTTTGTTTAGCCGAGATAGCATCGTTGCTTCGGTGAGACTATAGATAGCACTAGTGCTTATCTAGTTAAGAGCGGCGGGTGACTCTTAAAATAAGCCAAGCCACCATTTTGTTTTCAGGATTTTTTCATTCTGGGAATGTTGTATACGTCCTGCCTGGTGAGTTATGCACTTTGTTTGCTCAATATATGTATCAGCTCGCTGAACATATTCACCAGGGGGATCGTTTTGATTTATTTTGAACAATGCAGAGTTCCACTGGTATACAGACGGAATTCGGGAGTATGCTAGAGGTGGCCTCCTGCGGTTCGAATGCAGGTTGCTACAGGTTGAAAGAGAGGAAATTTAGGGATGCATGAAAGATTGGGGGGGGGTTATGCCCGGATAGTAGGAAGTTTTGTTAGTAGAATTGGTTTCCTGGCAGGTTGGATTATTTATGGTTGGTTATTTGCTTTCAGTAGGACTTACTAATGAAATAATTTAATTTCTTTGAAGTTATTTCATAAATATTTTTATTAATATTTGAAACCATGCGTTTTCAGATAAATTTTGCTCTTCCACTTAAGTTTCCTTTGGAATTTGTTTACCCACTTCAGTGTTTTAACACCGAGGGCGGTGTGGTTTTTGCGTACCCAAAAACCTTTTTGTGGGAAGAGGGGCATTGTGACGTTGCAAAATAGACATTTGTCGCAACAGGTAGCGACGTCTATCGTGGGTCTGTACAGGCTCGTTTAGTGTAGCTTACGCGTCACTAGATGGCGCTAGGTTTATGAAATCGATATGATATTCTTTAGTCTGTGACAGAACATTCCCGAAACTGTCAGATCGGTTTGAAAAGACAAGAGTGTTTCCGGCCTTTACGATCGAGGACACGAGCCAAGAGGTTGACTTGAAGGGACGTATTCCTGGGAGGATCGGGATGTGCCCTAATAACCCTCTGGGGTATTTATAAGCACGGCAGAAGCTGAACCCTGTGAGTATTCAATCATTTTCCTTGTTACTGTGGGTCAACCTTTGGGTCTTACATTTCTGTTCTGACACAAGGTCGTTGTTACAGGTCTGGCTATATGCTAGCCTTTTCTTTATTGCACGAAGCTACGCGCGAGCGATTCGTGATGTCTCGGTGCGGCCCTGTGATCGGGTGATAGGAAATCGATCCGGGTGCAGGCGACTCTAGTCTACCCCCTGTGGTGTGGTCATCCGCAGTAAGGAAGGCCTTACCTAGCCGAATGCAGGTGAAGAGGGAAGTTCGCCACTCGAGGTAACGACAGCGTCACCTTCTATGCCCGTAGGCCACGTTATTCGTGTGTTCACAGGTTTAACCTGTGAACGAAGCCAAGGGACTTAATCCCGCCAACTGAGGGTAACTTAATCGTCAACTGACGGTATTTCGATTGTTAACTGAGAGGTAATTTGTTATGCTGAGAGAACACTGAGTTAATCTATAGTGTCATAATTTATCATATGAGAGAGTTAGGCCTTTGTAGGAACTAGGTGTTAAGCCAGTTGTTATAGAGTATTGTGTCTCGGGTATTGCTTTGCATAATCGTTATTTTCCCTTTATGAGCACAATCCTAAAAGGTCAATACTTGAACGGTTGAGCTAGACGTTATTAAGTGGTTCATCTCACGGACTCGATATAGCGACTCTGAGAAATTGTAATAAGTCTCATTGCAGGCTTTCACCAATACAAGTAGGAACGGAGACTATTTGTATGGGTGGATGCCCAAGTGTTTGGGAAAGGTATATAGTGTAGTGGCTCGCCACATTATTTGTTTGTGTTCCTACCTATTTCTATGTATTAACAATAAACTTTAATTGTTTAAGAAGGTACTTGTTTAATTGAATCTTTCCCTAACAGATTATACCTTATAAATTTACTTTAGCACGGTGGTGAGTAGTGTAATACCAATAGAAACCATCAACATCTGGTTTCTTATTAATTCCTGTAAACTGCTCAAGGGCCGGGTTACAATGTGCCTTTCAGTTGTCCACGGCGTTTTGATATGTACCCTACTATCCCCCCTACAGTAGAAGCGTGGTCCTTCGTAACCGCATATTAAACCCGCACTGCGTCTTAGACACGCTTGAACAATGTTACCTACGGGCGGGGCGTCCGGACAAAATCATCGATAAAGCGCTCGATGACGTAAGGAGGCTACCGCGCCCCGGGAATTCAGCGGCCGAACTGAACGCGTTCGCTATTAAGCTACAGAACATAGTCAGCGTACTTATGCGTCTCGACGACGGAGGATACTTACAAAACCCGATGTTAGCTAGATACGGTGACAAGCTGAGCCCGCAAATGCGCGCGCGATGGTGCGACTAAGCACAAGACTATGGCAGCTGAGCAGAGCCGGATATAGTCACACTATCACGCTACCTAATGCGAGAACCGGACCGGACAGTAAGATTCGCGTACTCTACAACTACGCCTACGGCCGCGAAGGATACAGCGCGTTAGCAGGCTCCTTTCAAAATATAAGGCGCGACAGGTAGACAAGGAAAGCGTGTACCCGCCACGTATACGGCGGCAGAACAACCCAGCGAGGGAAAGAAAAAAGTGTGCTTGTGTTGGGGTCAGCAGCATCCACCAAGCTGTAAGAAGATCGACGCCATGACGGTGGAAGAGCGTTGGAAATGGGCGAAAGAGACCGGAGTTTGCTTTCGGTGCTTAGCTAGCAAACATCGTCGATTCAGATGTACCGCGAAGATGTGTGGAATAGAAGAATGTCGTAAGACACATCACAAACTTCTCCCCACCGCCAGCAGATCGTTAGATGCGGGTGACATAGCTGCGAGCAGCAGCAATGAAGAATCGGCAACCACCGCCTCTGCTCACGTCGAGAACGAAAAGCAGACGCGGTATTACTAAAAATATGTCCAGTCACGTTACGCGGCCCGCAAGGGAAAAGGGTAGATACGTACGCGTTGCTAGATGAAAGCTCTACCATAACTTTACTGGATGACCAATTAGCAAATGAAATAGTATTGGTCCTAAACGTGTGTTGCGTGTGCACGGAATGAATACCACACAACAAAAAGAAGAAAGCCGTTGCGTCGAAATGGTCATTAAGGGAAAACCGCGCGGATTTCTAAAACATGCGCGAACGTACTGTTGAAAACCTAAACATTATCATTCAGTCATTAACATCAGAGTTATTTGAAACGGGATCCCATGAAACAGCTGTCTCCAGGCGACACGCCTACTCATAGAAGCCGATAATTGGCATTTAATAGTATTGTAGCGGTATCTACAACGCCACATGCGAACAACGCGTCATACTGACGTCACGCAAAAATCCTGCATCTCGCAAGCAGAGTTTACCGCGCAACTAGCATATATACAACGGCCCAAAATGAATCATTGGGCAGTTGCCCGCCAGACACAACACCCGTCTGGTCGGAGGATCCTCCTTTTTCTATAGAGGATGAGTGAACTTTACACCCTGTTCCTCATACCTCTATAGTATCGCGAACGTTGCTCACCGGTCGAAAGAATGAACCGGCCGCCTCCTTAACCCACTTAGGGGTGGTACAGCCACGAGCACTAATACGAGTATGTCAACACTTGGCAACTTTCAATTGCGATTTTTTCGTGAAATAACGAATGCAACGTTGAAACACGACAGTTTACATAAACCTATGGGTTCGAAATTACTGTTAACTTTCATTCAAAAATAAAGGAGCAAATCGCCTTTGAATAAAGCCAAGTGTACATACTTATGCTCGTTACTGTACACGGTACACTGCCCCGTACAATAACAGAGTACGCGGCGACTGGCAGCGGTGTAGTGCTGCACGTGCACCCACAAGTCTTGAGGACAGCGAAGAGTTAAAGGACCTCATCACATCGCATTTCTCTATCGACGCTCTGGGGGTCGTTAACCAGCCGAGACCACTGCTGGAAGACGAACGGGCGAAGGACATTTTCATGAAGACGGCTCGACTGGTTAATGGTCGCTATGAAGTAGGCTTGCCTTGGTGTAGAGATAAACCTTGTTTCCACCAAGTCCACCAAGCTACGACATGGCTTTCCGTCGACTGAAAACGATGGAACGGAAAATGGACAAATGTCAAGAATTTAAAGACGCATGCATACGTGTCACAGGTTAATAACCTCATCTCAAATGGCTACGCCGTCAAATACGCCGAAAGCGACAGCGTGAAAAGCGATTCACCGGAATGGTACCGACCACACTTCGCGGTCACTAACCCGAACAAACCGGGCAAAGTTAGGCTCGTGTTTGACGCCGCAGCGACATCTGGAGGGAAGTGTCTGAACGACGAGTTAGTCGCAGGACCGGACTTGTTGAACACTCTATTGCGTACTGTTTAGATTTCGTGAGAGGCCGATCGCCCTCACAGCGGACATACGAGAGATGTTTCTTAGAATCAAGATACGCCCGGAAGATAGAAGAGCACAGCTATTTCTATGGCGCGGCGACGATCGTTCTGTCCACCCGACCAAGTACGAGATGGCGTCCATGGTCTTCGGTGCTAGAAGCTCACCTTTTCTAGCACACAGCGTACGCGACAGAAATGCGAATGGTTGCCGAGACAATCACCCGCACGCGCTGTACTCAATTAAAAGACCGCATTATAAAATGTGAAAATGAGTCAACTCATAATTTTTACTGTTTTTGCACTTAGAATTTTTTTATTGTTTTAAATAATTAAGTAGTAAAATAAGGTTTAATTAGCATAAGGACTATGTAAGGAAGGAAATACAATAGAAATTGTAAAGACATATTGTGAAAATATAATAAAATAAGGGCTTGAAAGATTTCGGCTTAGTGAAAAATAGCACGCGTGCAAAAAGCTCAAAATACGCGGTTCTCGTTAAAGTAACGTAGGCCGGCCGCGATCGAGTATAAATTAAGCGCAAAACACCGACGTAGCACACGATTCCGCGCCCGGCTGCCGTAGCGCACACACGTGTTCTCGGCCCCGTACCAATCGCTAGCTCCCGCGCCCCGCGCGCCCCCCGTCTCGGTCTCGCCGCTGCGCTACGACGTAGCACACGCGACTACGCCGCGCCGCCGTAGGCCACCGGCCCCGCCCACCTCGTAGCACTGCTACGGTTTGTGTTCGCGCACAAACTAAGTGCTGCTACGAGGACTACGGCGTAGCAAATCGGCTACGAGTGCCAGCACTCGTAGTCGATCTCCTGCGCTCGCGTTCCGCGTCATTTTTGGCTCCTTAAGAGCATAAATCCAACCGTTTTCGTTGGTACTTGGGGGAAACCTAACGGTGACAACGAACCCAAGTGGGTGGTGACCCGCCACACCCGCTGACCCCCTTCAGGGGAAAGCAGATTGACGGAAGGGCACCGACTGCGGCCTTGGGGGTGTCTCCTAGTCGCAGTCTGGATCGCACCTAACCCCCGCTTGTCCACAGCTGCACCCGGGACGTCTGGGTGTGTCTACCCCAGCGGCCCGGATCGGTCGCAAGACCCATAGGGCCCTACCGCACATTAAGATTGGCGGTAGGTTTACTAGCTTAGGGCTCACCTTAGGCACTCACCTCCCTGCCTTGACCCGGCAGGGAGGGTTACACATCCCCGGGCCCACCCACCCGGGGAGTTAGCTAAGGAACCCCCCCCACCCCTTAACCATGTCGGACGCCATTATCGTGGCGTTCGTCAAGGAGGTCCTCCTCAAGGACCCTGAATTCCTCGCTAAATACGGAGGAAAGCTCGCTGCAATGCAGCAACCCTCCCCCCCCCCACCGACTTTCGAGCTGGAGCTCGCCAGCTCCCCGGCGTCCCCTATGGACGCCGATGACTCAACGACGAAACGCCCCCACCAATCCGATTCGGATGAGGAGCCCCAAAACTCCACAGCCACCACTTCTTCTTCGGACGACGACGGCTTCACGCTGGCGTCGCCGAAAAAGCGTAGCCATAAGAGGAAAAAGAAGTTGTCTTCCTCTTCTCAAACAGCCGAAATAGAGGCGGCCCTGTCGCCCCTCTACCTCGCCCCCGACTCACCGGCTCCCTCTGCCAGCGCCCCCCCCCCCCCCCCGGCTAAACAGTCCTGCCAAAAGGACTCTCCCCCCCGCCAAAACGCTGGAACTTCCTCCTCCGCCCAGAGGAAAATCCCCCCCCCACCCCCTGTGTTCATCCAGGACAAGGGGAAATGGACCGAAGTGTCCAAATGGTGCACTGAGCGCAAGATCGCGTTCACAAGCGCCAAGTCTACCCTTCAGGGTATAAAGGTACAAATCCCTACGTCGAAAGACTACAGGGAAATTACCTCCCTTCTCCGACAGAGAGGCGTGTCATTCCACACGTACTCTCTGCCAGAAGACCGACAAACCCGAGTGGTGATCCGTAGGATCCCAAGGGAAATTTCCGTCGCCGACATAAAGGCAGACCTGGAACTCCAAGGAGTTCCAGTCACGGAGGTGCACCGAATGCACCGCTCCAGGGGCCAAGTCGCCTTCGACATGGTCCTCGTGGTTTGCCCTCCCACAGAGGGCCACCACCCTATTTTCGGGATCAAATCCCTATGCCACCTCACTGGCATAGAGATTGAGAAACCCAAAAAGAGCGGCATAGTCGGTCAATGCCACCGATGCCAGCTCTATGGCCATTCACAAAGGTTTTGCCATGCGAAACCTCGTTGTGTCAAGTGTTTGGGCGAACACGGCACAGATCAATGCCCCCGCCCAAAGGACCGTGCTCTATGCACCGAACCGCCCAGTTGTGTACTGTGCGGCGAATCAGGCCACCCGGCCAATTACCGAGGATGCCCGAAGGCCCCCAAATCTGCGTCCCCCAAACTGTCCAAGCGCGCTGACGCTAGGCAGAAAAGGGAAGCGCCCTCTCAAGGCACAACCCCCCAGCTCCCCGAGCGACTGAGCCCTCAAAGGCCCAGTCCGTGGAACATGCTGAACCACCAGAGAGCTTTCCCGGCTCTCGTGGCAGCCAAAACCCCCACCCCACCTCCCCCCACTAGGATGGACCCCCGCATCCGCAGCTCTGCGGCCCCCTTACCTACCCCCGTAGTCGGCCCTTCTGCCATAGATCCCTTCAATGTGATCTCGGGCACCTTCATGGCGTTCCTGACGCCCCGCGCCAGGAAAATGGCCGCCGAAATAATAAGCGCCAGAAACGCTGGCGACCTGTACAGGATTCAGGCAATCTACAATGCCTATCCTGACATCACACAACTACTTAGCTCCTTCATTACCAAACCCAGTAATGGATAAAGGACCCGTAGCGCGAACCAAACCCCGATCCCTTAAGTTAGCTTACTTTAACGCTAACGGCTTCAAAGACCAAAAAGATGAGATCGCCACCTTCCTCCGCGACCATCGTATTGACATCTTCCTCGCTCAAGAGACCTTCCTCAAGCCCAGTCAACGGGACCCTAAAATCGCGAACTATCGCATAGTTCGCAATGACAGGACTCGCTGCCACAAGGGCGGTACCCTCATTTATTACAGAAAAGATCTTTACTGCATCCCTATGGACCCTCCCACCCTTTCAAGACTTGAAGTGTCTATCTGTCGACTAGGCATGTCAGGCCACCAGCCGATCACCCTTGTGTCGGCCTACCTCCCTCCCCAAAACGCCGCAGAGAACTCCCAAGTCCTGTCAGGCGACCTCTCAACCCTTCTTGGCCTAAGTGACTCCGTCATCATAGCGGGTGACTTTAACGCCAAACACCCCGCCTGGAACAGCACCAGAATCACTACCAGAGGCAAAATCTTGTTTGACCTCTCCCCCATTCTGAACTTCGATGTCATCGGACCGATGACTCCCACTCACTTCCCACACACCCCCAATCAAACCCCCGACGTCCTCGATGTGGCACTTCTAAAGAACGTCAACCTACGGTTAGACACTATAGAAGTGGTACAAGAGCTTAACTCAGACCACCGACCAGTCATCATAGGAATGGCCCCCCGCATAGGTCTCCCCGACCCTAGCCAACCCCCCCAGACAAAAGTGGTAACGGACTGGAGGAAAGTAAGCGAATGCCTGAAATCCGCCACATACCCCCACTTAGACTCCATTCCTGACCAGTTCAACTCTATCGCGGACACGACGGCCGCGATCGACTCACTCGCGGATCACGTACAGTCCGTCTTGAGCAATTGCTCGAGGGAGGTTCCAGCGATGGATGACCATCGCTGGAGGCTGCCTGACGACTTGCGTGAACTGCTGAACGAGAAGAACGCGGCTGTCCGTGCATACAGCAGCTTTCCCTGCGATGCGAACAAAGCCCATATGCGCTACTTACAGAGATCTGTGAGAACCCGCATATCGGAGTGGCGTGAAGTCAACTGGGATAAGACGCTGAGCGATCTCGAACCCACCCACCTAGCTTTCTGGGAGCTACAGAGGAAACTTAGATCCAGTGACATAGTCGCCATGCCCCCACTGGTCCGCCCTGACAAATCTATCGCCTTCGATGACATCGACAAGGCCGAATGTCTGGCTGATAGCCTCGAAGCCCAATGCTCACCCAGCTCCCAGCCAGTAGACCAAGCTCACCTCTCAGAGGTGGACGCTGAAGTCGAACGCAGAGCCTCCCTCCCACCCGTCGAAGACCCCGATAATCCGCTGCCCCCCGTCACTCCAGACGAATTGCAGGATATCATAAAAGGTCTCAAACCTAAAAAAGCTCCTGGCTCCGACAGAATCACCAACAGAGTGATCCAGCTCTTCCCCGCTCAACTAATAATGCTACTAGTCACCATCTTCAATGGTGCCTTGAGCAATAACATTTTCCCACAATCGTGGAAAGAGGCAACCGTCATCGGGATCCCAAAACCCGGAAAACTCAAATCGGAACCTTCGAGTTACCGCCCCATCAGCCTGCTCAAAGTCCTCGGCAAGATCTATGAGAGACTTATTTATAAGCGACTCAGAGATTATGCCGAAACAAAGGGTCTCATTCCCGACGAGCAGTTTGGTTTTCGTACCCAACATTCTTGCGTACAACAAGTCCACCGAATCACCGAACATATCCACGCAGGGTTCCTGCGCGGTAATATGACAGGTGCAATATACTTCGACATAGCGAAAGCTTTCGACAAAGTCTGGCACAACGGCTTAATATACAAGCTTTACCAAATCGGGGTGCCGGACCGTCTCGTGCTCATCATACGGGACTTTTTGTCAAACCGCACCTTTCGCTATAAAGTCGAAGGAGCAATCTCCTCCCCACACCCCATCCGAGCGGGAGTCCCCCAGGGCTCGGTGCTGGCCCCACTAATTTTCACGCTGTTCACCAGCGATATCCCTAAGAATAAAAAGGCACAGTTGGCCCTATTCGCCGACGACACAGCCATTTATTACTCCGGCCGCAGCCTAGTCCAGATATCCCTCACTCTCCAAACAGCAGTTAACAAACTCGCTGCTTGGTTCAGGAAGTGGAGAATCGAAGTAAATCCCGACAAAAGTCAAGCGGTTCTTTACTCTAGACCGCGTCGCAACCCCATTCCCCCCCGACCAATAACCATGTTTGGCAAGCCGATCCCTTGGGAAGAGCAAGCCAAATACCTAGGTGTCATACTCGACAGACACCTCTCCTTCACAGAGCACATAAAGAAGGTCCGTTCGCGCGCCGCTTTCGCTCTCGGCAGACTCCACTCCGTTCTCAATGCACGCAGCAAACTGTCACTTAAGTGCAAGTTGCGTATCTATACAGCGTGCATCAGGCCAATTATGACCTATGCCTGTCCAGTCTTTGCACACGCAAAACCCCATAACATCCATAGGATGCTAACCCTTCAAAACCGGTTCCTTCGAAAGGCTACGGGTTCCCCTTGGTTCGTCCGAAACGAGATCCTCCATGTAGACCTCAGAATCCCCACTATCAAGCATTTCATGAAACGCCTCTCCAAGCGTTTCTTCGATTCCGCCGCCAACCACCGCAACCCTCTGGTTGTCCAGGCCGCCAGCTACTCCCCCTCAAATATTAGTAAGGCTCGCCGTCCAAAGCATGCCTTATCCGACCCCGACGACCCAATAACTCTCCTCCAGGAGAGCAACAAATCCACTAGTACAGTTCACAAAAACAAAAGACCGACATTCCGACCTCGCCGACGAGGCCCCTCGCGACGTCCCCAAGTAAACTCACCCCCCCGACCCTTGCCCGATGCAGAGCCAGCCCGCGCCGCAGCTGAGCCAGTAGCTTTAAATCCCCGACCGTGACCTCTGAGTTTGTTTCGGCATTTCTTCTCAGAGTAGTCAGATAGGAAATGCCGGCTCCATCAAGCTTAAATAATATAACAGTGATCCAGCCTGTCCCTTCTTGCTGTCCTCTCCAGCGACGCCCTAAGCCGAGGTTCGTACCCCACAGGGGGTGCCCTTAGTGCGTAGTCGCTTAGCATAACGTAGTTAGATTAATGCCCCTGGCTGGAGGCTTTGAGTTTCACTTAAGGCAGCCACAGGATAGTCCGGTTAAGTAGTCACGACCTCTAAAGGTCAACTACGAGATGCCAATAGGAAAAAAAAAAAAAAAAAAAAAACGACGTAGCACAGGACATATTCCGCGCCCGGCTGCCGTAGCGCACACAAGTGTTTTGGCTCCCGTATCGCTGTCTCCCTCCCGCGCCCCGCGCGCCCCGCGACTCGGTCTCGCCGCAGTGCTACAACCGTAGCACTGCCGCTACGCCGCTCTCCGTAGGCCGTCTGGCCCCGCCCCTCTCGTAGCGGTGCTACGGCTGTGCTCCCGCACAGCTAAGTGCTGCTACGCCGTAGCAGATCGGCTACGAGTGCTACGCATTTGTAGTCGATCTTTTACGCTCGCGTCTCGCGTTGTTTTCTCTTGGCTCCTTACGAGCAAAATCCACCAGTTTTCGGTGGTACTTAGGGGAAACCTAACGGTGTCAACGAACCTAAGTGGGTGGTGACCCGCCACACCCGCCGACACCCTTCAGGGGAAAGCAGATTGTCGGAAGGGCTCCGACTGCGGCCTTGGGGGATCTCCTAGTCGCAGTCTGGTAGTACCTAACCCCCGTTTGTCCACAGCTGCACCCGGGACGTCTGGGTGTGTCTACCCCAGCGGCCCGGATCGGTCGCAAGACCCATAGGGCCCTACCGCACATTGAGATTGGCGGTAGGTTTACTAGCTTAGGGCTCACCCTAGGTACGCACCTCCCTGCCTCGACCCGGCAGGGAGGGTTACACATCCCCGGGCCCACCCACCCGGGGAGTTAGTTAGGATAAGTCCTCACCCCCCCCCCCCTGATCATGTCGGACGCCATTATTGTGGCGTTCGTAAAGGAGGTCCTCTTAAAGGACCCCGACTTTCTCTCCAAATATGGAGAAAAGTTTGCTGCATTGCAGCAACCCTCCCCCCCCCAACCGAATTTCGAGCTGGAACTCGACAGCTCCGCCGGCTCCCCGGCAACCCCTATGGAAGCCGAGGACACATCGGCGAAACGCCCCCACCAATCCGATTCGGATGGGGAGTCTCAAAACTCCATAGCCACCACTTCTTCTTCGGACGACGACGGCTTCACGCTGGCGTCGCCGAAAAAGCGTAGCCATAAGAGGAAAAAGAAGTTGTCTTCCTCTTCTCAAACAGCCAAAATAGAGGCGGCCCTGTCGCCCCTCTACCTCGCCCCCGACTCACCGGCTCCCTCTGCCAGCCCCCCCCCCCCCCCCCCCCGTCTAAACAGTCCTGCCAAAAGGACTCTCCCCCGCCAAAACGCTGGAACTTCCTCCTCCGCCCAGAGGAAAATCCCCCCCCCCACCCCCTGTGTTCATCCAGGACAAGGGGAAATCGACCGAAGTGTCCAAATGGTGCACGGAGCGCAAGACCGCGTTCACAAGCGCCAGGTCAACCCTTCAGGGTATCAAGGTGCAAATCCTTACGTCGAAAGACTACAGGGAAATCACCTCCCTCCTCCGTCAGAGAGGCGTGTCATTTCACACGTACTCTCTGCCAGAAGACAGACAAACCCGAGTGGTGATCCGTAGGATCCCTAGGGAAATTCCCATCGCCGACATAAAGGCAGACCTGGAACTCCAAGGAGTTCCAGTCACGGAGGTGCACCGAATGCACCGTTATTCGCTTTCGACATGGTCCTCGTAGTCTGCCCTCCCACAGAGGGACACCACCTCATATTCGGGATCAAATCTCTATGCCACCTCTCTGGCATAGAGATTGAAAAGCCAAGAAAGAGCGGCATCATCGGGCAGTGTCACCGCTGCCAGCTCTACGGCCATTCACAAAGGTTTTGCCACGCAAAACCTAGATGCGTAAAGTGCTTGGGCGAGCACGGAACCGACCAGTGCCCCCGCCCTAAAGACCGTGCACTTTGCACAGGAGCCGCCCAGTTGCGTACTGTGCGGCGAAACCGGCCACCCGGCCAACAACAGAGGTTGCCCAAAGGCCCCCAAATCTTCTTCCCCCAAACTGTCCAAGCGTGCAAACGCTAGACAGGAAAGGGAAACGCCTTCAAAAGGCGCTACCGCCCAGCTCCCCGAGCGACTGAGCCCACAAAGGCCCAGCCCCTGGAACATTCTGAACCACCAGAAAGCTTTCCCAGCTCTGGTGGCGACCCAAGCCCCCCCCCCCCCCCCCAATAGGATGGACCCCCGCATCCGCAGCACTGCGCCTGCACCTGCTGCTCCCTCTCAATCAACGGTCCCTCCACCTACCCCCGTTGTCGGCCCTTCCGCCCTAGATCCCTTCAATGTGATCTCGGGCACCTTCATGGCGTTCCTCACGCCCAGAGCCAGGAAAATGGTCAACGAAATTGTTGCCGCCAGAAACGGCGGTGACCTATACAGGATACAGGCAATCTACAATGCCTACCCTGACATCACACAACTACTAACCTCCTTCGTCACTAAACCCCGTAATGGATAAAGGACCCACCGCGCGAACCAAACCCCGATCCCTAAAGTTAGCATACTTCAACGCTAACGGCTTCAAAGACCAAAGAGATGAGATCGCCACCTTCCTCCGCGATCATCACATTGACATCTTCCTCGCTCAAGAGACCTTCCTCAAGCCCAGTCAACGGGACCCCAAAATCGCGAACTATCGCATAGTTCGCAACGACAGGTCTCGCTGCCACAAGGGCGGTACCCTCATTTATTACAAGAAGGATCTATACTGCATCCCTATGGATCCCCCCACCCTTTCAAGACTTGAAGTGTCTATCTGTAGACTAGGCATGTCAGGCCATCAGCCGATCACCCTAGTGTCGGCCTATCTCCCACCCCAAAACACCGCAGAGAACTCCCAAGTCCTGTCAGGCGACCTCTCAACCCTTCTTGGCTTAAGTGACTCCGTCATCATAGCGGGTGACTTTAACGCCAAACATCCCGCCTGGAACAGCACCAGGATCACAACCAGAGGAAAAATCTTGTTTGACCTCTCCCCCATTCTGAACTTCGACGTAATCGGACCGATGACTCCTACCCACTTCCCGCACAGCCCCAATCAAACCCCCGACGTCCTCGATGTGGCACTCCTAAAGAACGTCAACCTACGGTTAGACACTATAGAAGTGGTACAAGAGCTCAACTCAGACCACCGACCAGTCATCATCAGAATGGCCCCCCGCATAGGTCTCCCCGACCCAAGCCAACCCCCCCAGACAAAAGTGGTAACGGACTGGAGGAAAGTAAGCGAAAGCCTGAAATCCACCACATCCCCCCACTTAAGACTCCATTCCTGACCAGTTCAATTCTATCGCGGACACGACGGCCGCGATTGACTCTCTCGCGGATCACGTACAGTCCGTCTTGAGCAACTGCTCGAGGGAGGTTTCAGCGACGGATGACCGTCGCTGGAAGTTGCCCGACGACTTGCGTGAGCTGCTGAACGAGAAGAACGCGGCTGTCCGTGCATACAGCAGCTTTCCCTGCGATGCGAACAAAGCCCATATGCGCTACTTACAGCGATCTGTAAGAACCCGCATATCAGAGTGGCGTGAAGTCAACTGGGACAAGACGCTGAGCGATCTCGAACCCACCCACCTAGCTTTCTGGGAGCTACAGAGGAAACTCAGGTCAAGCGACATAGTCACCATGCCCCCACTGGTCCGCCCTGACAAAAGCATCGCCTTTGACGACATTGACAAGGCTGAACTTCTGGCTGACAGCCTCGAAGCCCAATGTTCACCCAGCTCCCAGCCAGTAGACCAAGCTCACCTCTCAGAGGTAGACGCCGAGTCGAACGCAGAGCCTCCCTCCCACCCGTCGAAGACCCCGATAATCCGCTGCCACCCGTCACTCCAGACGAAGTGCAGGATATCATAAAAGGTCTTAAAACCAAAAAAGCTCCCGGCTCAGACGGAATCACTAACAGAGTGATCCAGCTTTTCCCCGCCCAATTAATATTGCTTCTAGCCACCATCTTCAATGGTGCCTTGAGCAACAACATTTTCCCACAAT
This sequence comes from Gortyna flavago, assembly GCA_963669345.1. NCBI lineage: Eukaryota > Metazoa > Arthropoda > Insecta > Lepidoptera > Noctuidae > Gortyna > Gortyna flavago. The sequence continues at coordinate 3,129,605 of OY770155.1, read as the reverse complement.
CGTGGAAAGAAGCAACCGTCATCGGTATCCCAAAACCCGGTAAACCCAAATCGGAACCTTCGAGTTACCGCCCCATCAGCCTGCTCAAAGTCCTCGGTAAGATCTATGAGAGACTTATTTATAAGCGACTCAGAGATTATGCCGAAACTAAGGGCCTCATCCCCGACGAGCAGTTTGGTTTTCGTACCCAACATTCTTGCGTACAACAAGTCCATCGAATCACTGAACATATCCACGCAGGGTTCCTACGTGGCAATATGACAGGTGCAATATACTTCGACATAGCGAAAGCTTTCGACAAAGTCTGGCACAACGGCTTACTATTTAAGCTCTACCAAATCGGCGTGGCCGACCGTCTCGTGCTCATCCTACGGGACTTTTTGTCAAACCGCACCTTTCGCTATAAAGTCAAAGGAGCAATCTCCTCCCCACACCCCATCCGAGTGAGAGTTCCCCAGGGCTCGGTGCTGGCCCCACTAATTTTCACGCTGTTCACCAGTGATATCCCCAAAAATAAAAAGGCTCAGTTGGCTCTATTCGCCGACGACACAGCCATATTCTACACCGGCCGCAGCCTAGTCCAGATATCCCATACTCTCCAAACAGCAGTCAACAAACTCGCTGCTTGGTTCAGGAAGTGGAGAATTGAAGTCAATCCCGACAAAAGTCAAGCGCTCCTTTACTCCAGACCGCGTCACAACCCCATCCCCCCCCGACCAATCACCATGTTCGGCAAGCCCATCCCTTGGGAAGAGCAAGCCAAATACCTAGGTGTCATTCTCGACAAACACCTCTCATTCACAGAGCACATAAAGAAGGTTCGTTCGCGCGCCGCTTTCGCTCTTGGCAGACTCCACTCCGTTCTCAATGCACGCAGCAAACTGTCACTCAAGTGCAAGCTGCGCATTTACACAGCGTGCATCAGGCCAATTATGAAATATGTCTGTCCAGTCTTTGCACATGCAAAACCCCACAACATCCATAGGATGCAGACCCTTCAAAACCGGTTCCTTCGAAAGGCTACGGGTTCCCCTTGGTTCGTTCGTAATGAGATCCTCCATGTTGACCTCAGAATCCCCACTATTAAGCAGTACATGAAACGCCTTTCAAAGCGTTTCTTCGATTCCGCCACCAAACACCGCAACCCTCTAGTTGTCCAGGCCGCCAATTACTCTCCCTCTAACATCAGCAAGGCTCGCCGCCCAAAACATGTCCTATCCGACACTGACGACCCCATAACTCTAGTCCAGGAGAGCAACAAATCTACCAGTACAGTACACAAAAACAAAAGACCGACATTCCGACCTCGCCGACGAGGTCCCTCGCGACGTCCCCAAGTAAACTCACCCCCCCGACCCTTGCCCGATGCAGTGCCAGCCCGCGCCGCAGCTGAGCCAGTAGCTTTAAATTCCCGACTGTGACCTTGAGTTTGTTTCGGCATTTCTTAGAGTAGTCAGATAGGAAATGCCGGCCTCATCAAGCTTAAATAATATAATTGTGATCCAGCCTGTCCCCTCTTGCTGCCCTCTCCAGCGAAGCCCTAAGCCGAGGTTCGTACCCCACAGGGGGTGCCCTTAGTGCGTAGTCGTTTAGCATAACGTAGTTAGTTTTACGCCCCTGGCTGGAGGCTTTGAGTTTTACTTAAGGCAGCCACAGGATAGCCCGGTAAAGTAGTCACGACCTCTCAAGGTCAACTACGAGATGCCATCAAAAAAAAAAAAAAAACGACGTAGCACGATTCCGCGCCCGGCTGATGCCGTAGCGCACACACGTGTTCTCGGCTCCCGTACCGCTCTCTCGCTCCCGCGCCCCCCCCGTCTCGGTCTCGCCGCTGTGCTACGGCGTAGCACACGCGACTACGCCGCGCCGCCGTAGGCCACCGGCCCCGCCCACCTCGTAGCACTGCTACGGTTTGTGCTCGCGCACAGACTAAGTGCTGCTACGAGAACTACGGCGTAGCATATCGGCTACGAGTGTCAGCACTCGTAGTCGGTCTAATGCGCTCGCGTTCCGCGACAGTTTTGGCTCCTTAAGAGCACTAAATCCAACCGTTTCGTTGGTACTTGGGGGAAACCTAACGGTGTCAACGAACCCGAGTGGGTGGTGACCCGCCACACCCACTGACCCCCTTCAGGGGAAAGCAGATTGTCGGAAGGGCTCCGACTGCGGCCTTGGGGAATCTAGTCGCAGTCTGGTAGTACCTAACCCCCGTTTGTCCACAGCTGCACCCGGGACGTCTGGTTGTGTCTACCCCAGCGGCCCGGATCGGTCGCAAGACCCATAGGGCCCTACCGCACATTGAGATTGGCGGTAGGTATTCAAGCTTAGGGCACACCCTAGCACACACCTCCCTGTGACACCGACAGGGAGCGAACACATCCCCGGGTTGTCCCACCCGGGGAGTTAGAAGTTATCTTAGACCGGCCCTTCTGGCCAATCAGACAGAAGAGTAGCTGACGAGTTTGTTTGTGTTTTTCTTCTCGTCAGTGGACCTTACGAAAAACACACGGGTGGGCTTTTTGGGGTTCTGTCTGCCCGGGGTGTTCACGTTCACGTGACGCCTCGGGACTAGGTCTCGGCTTGTATAAGCCTCCCCCCCCCCCCCCGTTAGAAACCTAACGCCACAATGGCGTTAGTAACACTTCTTACCAAGCTGGTGAAAGCCATGCTTGATGACCCGGAGCTCGACTCCAAATACGGCGACCTGCTCGCTCAGATACGCCCCTCCCTCCAAAGTGAGGAATCAACCTTACCAACATCGCTGGCAGTGTTCAGCGATGCGCTAGACCCCCCAGCTTCCCTCAATCAGTCCACCAGCTACCCACAGCTGCGTTCCCAGACCCTATCACAGGGTATCTCCCCGGCCCCCCAGAACGATGAGGCCCCTGCCCAGTCAGAGGATGAATCCCCTGCCTCCCCTTTAGACTCCGAAATGTTCTCGGAAGGTGAAGTCGAGGCTTACCCCACCACCTCGTCCTCCGAAGATGATTACCAAGTCGTCGGTAAGGGGAAGAGAAAGAAGGGGAAAGCCCCCTCAGCAGCGGCAGCAAAGGCCAAAAAAGCTGCAACTTCCCCCCATTCCCCCTCAGTCTCAGCCACCCAGGCTGCCCCCACCCCAGCCACTTACACCCAGGAAGTGCCCTCAGGCTCCAACCAGAGCCGCCCACACAGCCCCATGGCCACAGCCACCCCGGCTCAGGGCACCCCCAAAACCGCCCGCCCCCCTCCAATTATCATACATGACAATGGAAGGTGGACCGAAATTTCAAAGGCGTGTAATGAACGCCGAATCAATTACACAAGCGCCCGTGCCGTAGAGCAGGGCATAAAAGTCACGGTAGCGTCTTCAGGCGACTACAGGGACCTATCAAAGCTCCTCCAAACAACAGGGGTAAGGTATCACACCCACTCTCTTAAAGAACTAATCCCCACTCGGGTTGTTGTTAAAAACATCCCGATAGAGATCTCCACCCAGGAGATACTCAGCGACCTAGAGTCGCAGGCAATCCCAGTAGCCGAAGTGCATAGGATGCACAGAAAAAGGGGAGGCGAGACTAGCTCAACCCGATACAACATGATATTGGTGGTTTGCGACCCGGTTGAGGGTCACCACCCTATCCATAAGATCACCAAAATATGCGGCCTCTCGGGGATCCGCACAGAAAGACCGCATAAAAGCGGCAACATGGCCCAATGTCACCGGTGCCAACTATATGGCCACGCCCAAAGAAACTGCTTCGGAAAACCCAGATGCGTCAAGTGTCTGGGTGATCATGGCACAGACAAATGTCCCCGCCCCAAAGACCGCGCACTCTGCACGGAGCCTCCTAGCTGCGTGCTGTGCGGCGAGTCCGGGCATTCCGCCAATTACCGCGGGTCACAGTGGAACGAATGTATGGGAGCGGTTGGACGTAGACATGTCCGAAAAATAAGAGTAAAATTATGACAAACTAATGATGCCATCTTATTCGATTACTTAATGCCTTCATAAATTGTGGTGATGAATTTCTTCATAACTCCCATATTTCGGGAGTAATTTGAGAAAATGTGAAATTTTACTATGAAAATGAGTGTATCGAGCTCTCTCCCTCCTGATTCCGGGCTTGTTTCAAGTAGCGGTCTCTAATATCGTAATGCTATTACTAAGAGCTATATTTAATACTAAGACACATAGTGCGCCAAATGTGCACTTTCTGGGATAAAAGGAAATGAAAATTAAAAAAAAAAAAACGTTTTTTCCCCATTTGTATTTACTTTAAACCGCAGACAGACTTATTAAGAGGTCTATAAATATATTATATATATACAGAAATATATATTAACAAAAATATTCACAAGAACTGATGAGAGTATGACTTTTAAGTAAGTTGATAATAAATTACCTAGTTTCATTAAAAGTACAATAAATAATTAAGATGTAAGCTCTAATTTACTAAGTTACACATTTTAAAACAATAACATCATTTAATTATCTTCGTCATCATCATCATCATCAATTAATTCAAATTCAGAATCGATGTCCGCTAAATCATTTATGTTAACAAATTCGATATCACTTTTCTCAGAATCCGTAAGCTCATAAAATTCCTTAAAAGAAGATTTTTTTACAAACTTATTTCCTTTTGGACGGATACTTGTAACAAGTGGATCAGAAGACAGTAAAAGATTGTGCATAATATCTTCATTGCATGAGATACTGCTATGCTTTCGAGAATGCCCCTCTCTATATTTTCTAAAATCTTTATTTCTAGCCTCAGATGCCTCTTCGGATAGAAAACCAATGGGCACAATTGACATGTTCTGAACTATGTCTGGCCCATGCATTAAAATTTTATGAAGTGAAGAAGGCATATAATACCATGGGTATAACTCCACGTAAAGCTTAGCAGTATCAAAGCAGAACTCTCGGAATTTAGTTACGTTGATCTTCTCTCCTGATGAAATACACTGCAAGATCACACAGATTTTTCTTAAAAGCATAGCATCTATTCCGGTCAGTTCAGCAGATTTAGTGTAGTTTTCAAAAAATCTCCTTGCCGAGTTGCCATTGTTGGTGGATCCACTACCTTGTTTCACAACATCGAGAAGTAAGCCCGTTTTTCTTCTTACAGCCTCTTGAACTCTTTTCTTCCTGTCATCAACTTGCCTTTTTGCTATATCACCCCTTACTTGCCATGATTTTATGTCTAATTTGTAGGAAATGTGTAATAAGCATTCCATTGAGCGAATCCAAGCGTGAAGGGTGCTTAAGCTATATTTATACATGTCCTCGTTTGCGTGTTTATCTTTGATTAACTCTAAATTATTCATTTCTTTAGGACAAGCCTTGCATATGTCACACACTGAAGCTGCTGTATTGGATATAATGGAATGAATTTTACCATCAATCATTGTCAACAGCAGTTGGTGTTTGACACTAATTCCATCAGTGATGGTGGATGGAGTTAAGGCTTCAATCTCTGCTTCGATTTCAGCCATCTCTCTCTGCACATTTTCTTTGGTTTCCTTTATAAACTTAAACAATATTGGCCGGCAAAATGAAGTGGAAGATGGTCGCTCGTTTTCCCAAATTGTTACACCTTTTGAGACGAGCCGCAGTGGTACAAGACTAATCATAAAATTACTAGCAAGATCGATTTGCTCATCTTCACTCGTCCTTTGATGATAAATGCTTTGGCTAGATGATCCGTCAAAACCCCATTTGCTGGTCAATACGAGCTGTTGATTGGGATCAACAGGGGTTTCTAACGACCTAATAAGTCTTCTTGAGGTTAAATCCATCAAGGCTTGTAATTTGATTTTTGCAGAGCTCTCTGTAACTGTGAGATCTTCTTTGGCCGGATAGCACTTAATTTTTTCTTTAACCAACATGTAGTAACTCGGGTATTGAAGAGCTCCTTCTTGAGTGTTGAAATCCCGAAGAGTGTTATAGCGCCATTTCGATAAGTTCATCGATACATAAAGAGCCAATGCCTTCAAAGGGGATATTTCCCGTACCTGAATTGATTTACCTTCAATGAAGGCTTTGATTTTTGAGGCCTCTTCTGGATTCTCCGTCAAGTATTTCATAACATAAGCTGTATCGCTTTGTCCTGCCTTTTGAAGCGCCCTTTCGGCCGAAAACATAAATTTCAGCGCTGCTACTGCTGCATGAAAGACTATATTCAGTGCGTCTTCTTTTTTGCCGGTTACTAAGGTCCTCAAAAGATTTACGAGGACTAGGATGTGTACAAGTTGAAGCATCAGATTTAGCAGGAGAAATTATGGGCTCGATGACGTCACTTATATTTTCTGTAGAAGGTTCCATATTTTCATTCTGTAATTCCGGCCATTGAATTGCAGCCTGTAGCCAAATCTCATGTTTCTTCCGAAACTTATCTGTGCTTCTTCCAGACTGTGTCCATTTTGCATAAATGCGGTAGCAAAATCGACGACACCAGTCTTTTAAACTTGTTTCAGCACTTTCACATAACTGAACACAACTGTTATCTTTTAAAACACTGAACAAATAGTTAAAGTCGCGTAAATCTTTATGTGCGCGTGCGCATTAAAGCAACGTGAATATCAAGATTTGTATTAAAATTTGGAAAATACATTGCGAGATTAGCTTGGATACAACGAGGTGTAAATCAACACTGATTTTAAAGTTACTAATAGTGACCTATTTATATAAAATCCAGGTATCCCAGGTATCCTTTGTTAAATATTGCAAGGTAATTAGTTATTGTGATAATTAGTAAATGATGCATGCTAAATTAGTGTATTAAGAGCCATTTAGTAATTAAATAATAGCAATGTTCTTATCAGTAATCATTAGTGCATCAGTTTTATATGTAAACCTTAAGTCCCTAATTATATATCCTAATTAGCTTATATCTTCTCTAATTGGCTGCTCAGAAATGTTATTGTAATAAGGTAAACCTTTAGAAAAACGGTTTTAATCAACAAAATAAACAAAAAATAAAAAAATTGTGTTATAAAATAAACATCACTCTTTATCCCAGAAAGTGCACATTTGGCGCACTATGTGTCTTAGTATTAAATATAGCTCTTAGTATTAGCATTATGATATTAGAGACCGCTACTTGAAACAAGCCCGGAATCAGGAGGGAGAGAGCTCGATACACTCATTTTCATAGTAAAATTTCACATTTTCTCAAATTACTCCCGAAATATGGGAGTTATGAAGAAATTCATCACCACAAGTTATGAAGGCATTAAGTAATCGAATAAGATGGCATCATTAGTTTGGCATAATTTTACTCTTTTTTTTCGGACATGTCTACGTCCAACCGCTCCCATACATTCGTTCCACTGTGCGGGTGCCCCAAGGCCCCTAAGTCAACGGCACCTAAATTAACGCATAGGGCTAACCTCAGACAACAGAGGGAGTGCCCCTCTTACACTGAGAACCTCCCCACCCCCTCTCAGCGCCCTAACCCCTGGTTCAGGCAAAATCACCAAGCCCACTTCCCGGCCTTGAAACCCCCTCAGCCACAGACCATCCCACCTCTGATGGGAAAACCCTTCACCTTCGGCTCGAAGCCCATCCAATCACAAACCATCCCACCCCTGATGGGAAACCCAATCTCCTTCCCCTTTCCCCACAGGCCAACAAAAGCGTCCGCGCCAACAGCGCCTCGCCCCCCCACCCACACTGCGCCCTCAACACCCCACCACCCGGTCCCACAAACACCCCGCCCCCCATTACAAGGGAATGTGCCCCGCACACCATTCTCCTTCTCGCCCCCCCCTCCTCCCACTATGGCAAGCGCCCCAACACCTGACCCCTTTGACCCATTCAGGGTCATCACGAGCACCTTCGCGGTGTTCCATTCACCCCGAGGCTACCAGATGTCGAGAGACATCATAGCCTGCAATGGCGACTACATCGCCCTAGCACAGGTCTATGACGCGTACCCCGACGTTACGCAAGCCCTCAGAAAACTCCCCCATAGCTCGCCACAGAGCTCCTCCCTCCGTGCAGAACCAAACCGAAATCCCTAAGAATAGGGACTTTCAACGCCGAAGTCCTGAACGGAGAACGCGATGAAATCGCCACATTCCTCCGTGACCATCGCCTAGACATACCTCTAGTCCAAGAGACATTCCTCAAACCCCACCAGCGAGACCCAAAAATTGCCAACTACCGGTTAGTTCGCAACGACAGGACTCGCTGTCACAAAGGAGGCACTCTCATTTACTACAGATCCAGTCTGTACTGCATCCCCCTAGACCCACCCTCCCTCTCCAACATTGAAGCCTCTATCTGTAGGCTGGGCATGACAGGTCACCTACCTATAACAATCGTCTCGGCGTATATCCCGCCGCCTAACTCCAACACCGATTCCGCGGCAATAAACGCCTCCATCGGAAATGACCTCGCAGCCCTACTCAACCTAAGCGACTCCGTCCTTCTGGCGGGGGATCTTAACGCGAAACATCCCGCGTGGAACAGCCGGCTGTCCAACACCAGAGGCAATGTACTATACAACCTCTGCAGCCCCCTCAACTTCGATATCATCGCTCCGATGCACCCCACTCACTTCCCAAACAACCATAATCACAACCCGGATGTGCTAGACGTCGCGCTTCTGAAGAATGTAAATATCCTTAGTTTGTAAGCCCTGGCTGGGGGCCTTAAAGTAATTTTTGGCCACCACAGGATAGTCCGGTTAAGCAGAAAGGCAACCTTAGCGAGTTGCAACTGCGAGTGGTCATGACAAAAAAAAAAAAAAATACGACTTAGCACACATACCGCGCCCGGCTGCCGTAGCGCACACAAGTGTCTTGGCTCCCGTACCGCTGTCTCTCTCCCGCGCCCCGCGACTCGGTCTCGCAGCAGTGCTACAATCGTAGCACTGCCGCTACGCCGCTCTCCGTAGGCCGTCTGGCCCCGCCACTCTCCCGTAGCGGTGCTACGGCTGTGCTCCCACACAGCTAAGTGCTGCTACGCCGTAGCAGATCGGCTACGGGTGCTACGCATTTGTAGTCGATCTTTTACGCGCGCGCCTCGCGTTGTTCTCTTGGCTCCTTACGAGCAAAATCCACCAGTTTTCGGTGGTACTTGGGGGAAACCTAACGGTGTCAACGAACCTAAGTGGGTGGTGACCCGCCACACCCGCCGACCCCCTTCAGGGGAAAGCAGATTGTCGGAAGGGCTCCGACTGCGGCCTTGGGGGATCTCCTAGTCGCAGTCTGGTAGTACCTAACCCCCGTTTGTCCACAGCTGCACCCGGGACGTCTGGGTGTCTACCCCAGCGGCCCGGATCGGTCGCAAGACCCATAGGGCCCTACCGCACATTGAGATTGGAGTCCCCGGCGTACCCTGTGGACGCCGAGGACACATCGGCGAAACGTCCCCATCAGTCCGACTCGGATGTGAAGTCTTAAAACTCCATAGCCACCAACGCTTCCTCTTCGGATGACGACGGCTTTACGCTGGCGTCTCCAAAAAAGCGTAGTCACAAGAGGAAGAAGAAGCTGTCCTCCTCCTCGCATACAGCCAAAGTAGAGGCGGCCCTGTCGCCCCTCTACCTCGCCCCCGAATCACCGGCGCCCTCTGCCAGTGAACCCCCCCCGTCAAATCAGTCCTGCCAAAACGACTCTCCCCCCAGCCAAAGTGCTGGACCCTCCTCCTCCGCCCAGAGGAAAATCCCCCCCCCCCCACCCCCTGTGTTCATCCAGGACAAGGGGAAATGGACCGAAGTGTCCAAATGGCTCAGTGAGCGCAAGATTGCGTTCACAAACGCCAGATCTACCCTTCAGGGTATAAAGGTGACCATCCCTACGTCGAAAGACTACAGGGAAATCACCAGTCTCCTCCGTCAAAGAGGTGTGTCCTTCCACACCTACTCTCTCCCAGATGATCGCCAGACCCGATTGGTGATCCGTAGGATCCCAAAGGAAATCCCCGTCGCCGACATCAAGGCAGACCTGGAACTCCAAGGAGTTCCAGTCACGGAAGTGCACCGTATCCAGGGGCCAGGTCGCATACGACATGGTCCTCATCGTCTGCCCTCCTACAGTACACCACCCCAAATTTAAGATCAAAGCTCTTTGCCACCTCACCGGCATAGAGATTGAAAAGCCGAAAAAGAGCGGCATTATCGGGCAGTGTCACCGCTGCCAACTCTACGGTCACTCTCAGAGATTTTGCCACGCGAAACCCAGATGCGTCAAGTGTCTGGGCGAGCATGGCACAGACCAATGTCCCCGCCCCAAGGACCGGGCACTTTGCACCGAGCCGCCCAGTTGCGTGCTGTGCGGCGAGTCTGGCCACCCGGCCAACTATCGGGGCTGCCCAAAGGCCCCTAAATCCTCATCCCCCAAACTGTCAAAGCGTGCAGACGCTAGACAGCAAAGGGAAACGCCCTCTAAAGGCACTACCCCCCAGCTCCCCGAGCGACTGAGCCCACAAAGGCCCAGCCCATGGAACCTGCTCAACCACCAGAAAGCTTTCCCAGCTCTCGTGGCAGCTCAAATCCCCACCCCGCCCCCCCCAATAGGATGGATCCTCGCATCCGCAGCACTGCACCTGCTGCTCCCTCCACCCTCAGAACGGTCCCCTCTTCTACCCCCGTTGTCGGCCCTTCCGCCCTAGATCCCTTCAACGTGATCTCGGGCACCTTCATGGCGTTCCTCACGTCTAGAGCCAGAAAAATGGCCGACGAAATTGTTGCCGCCAGAAACAGTGGCGACCTATACAGGATACAGGCAATCTACAATGCCTATCCTGACATCACTCAACTCCTTACCTCCTTCGTCACTAAACCCCGTAATGGATAATAGACTCGTCGCGCGAACCAAACCCCGATCCCTTAAGTTAGCAACTTTCAACGCTAACGGCTTCCAAGTTCAAAGAGATGAGATCGCCACCTTCCTCCGCGACCATCAAATTGACATCTTCCTTCTCGACCATCAAATTGACATCTTCCTCGCTCAAGACACTCCAGACGAAGTGCAGGATATCATAAAAGGTCTTAAACCCAAAAAAGCTCCTGGCTCAGACGGAATCACCAACAGAGTGATCCAGCTTTTCCCCGCTCATATAATAATGCTACTAGCCACCATCTTCAATGGTGCCTTGAGCAATAACATTTTCTCACAATCGTGGAAAGAAGCAACCGTCATCGGTATCCCAAAACCCGGAAAGCCCAAATCGGAACCTTCGAGTTACCGCCCCATCAGCCTGCTCAAAGTCCTCGGCAAGATCTATGAGAGACTTATTTATAAGCGACTCAGAGATTATGCCGAAACAAAGGGCCTCATTCCCGACGAGCAGTTTGGTTTTCGTACCCAACGTTCTTGCGTACAACAAGTCCATCGAATCACCGAACATATTATTATCCACGCAGGGTTCCTGCGCGGTAATATGACAGGTGCAATATACTTCGACATAGCGAAAGCTTTCGACAAAGTCTGGCACAACGGCTTATTATACAAGCTTTACCAAATCGGTGTGCCTGACCGTCTCGTGCTCATCATACGGGACTTTTTGTCAAACCGCACCTTTCGCTATAAAGTCGAAGGAGCAATCTCCTCCCCACACCCCATCCGAGCGGGAGTCCCCTAGGGCTCGGTGCTGGCCCCACTAATCTTCACGCTGTTCACCAGCGATATCCCCAAAAACAATAAGGCTCAGTTGGCTCTATTCGCCGACGACACAGCCATATTCTACACCGGCCGCAGCCTAGTCCAGATATCCCACACTCTCCAAACAGCAGTTAACAAACTCGCTGCTTGGTTCAGGAAGTGGAGAATCGAAGTCAATCCCGACAAAAGTCAAGCAGTTCTTTACTCTAGACCGCGTCACAACCCCATCCCCCCCCGACCTATAACCATGTTCGGCAAGCCGATCCCTTGGGAAGAGCAAGCCAAATACCTAGGTGTCATACTCGACAGACACCTCTCCTTCACAGAGCACATAAAGAAGGTCCGTTCGCGCGCCGCTTTCGCTCTCGGCAGACTCCACTCCGTTCTCAATGCACGCAGCAAACTGTCACTTAAGTGCAAGTTGCGCATTTATACAGAAAGAAAAGAAAGAAAGAAAAAACGTTTATTCGCGGTGAACATGACGCAAAAAAAGAACAAATACAAAATAATAAAAGGTAAGGGGGAAACAGCGTGCATTAGACCAATTATGACCTATGCCTGTCCAGTCTTTGCACACGCAAAACCCCATTACATCCATAGGATGCAGACCCTCCAAAACCGGTTCCTTCGAAAGGCTACGGGTTCCCCTTGGTTCGTCCGAAATGAGATCCTCCACGATGACCTCAGAATCCCCACTATTAAGCAGTTCATGAAACGCCTCTCAAAGCGTTTCTTCGATTCTAACGGCTAACGGCATGAAAGATCAAAGCGATGAGATCGCCACCTTCCTCCGCGACCATCAAATTGACATCTTCCTCCGCGACCATCAAATTGACATCTTCCTCGCTCAAGAGACTTTCCTCAAGCCCAGTCAACGCGACCCTAAAATTGCAAACTATCGAATAGTCCGCAATGACAGGTCACTTTGCCACAATGGCGGTACCCTCATTTATTACAAAAAGGATCTATACTGCATCCCTATTGTGCGGGACAAGTAAATAGTGTTAACTGTATATAGTGACAGTGATAAATAGACATTGTGCAGACAATAACAGTGTATAGTGATATATGGACACTAATAGGATAGTTTTAAGTAAATAGCGTAGTTCATTTATAGTTATTTGTTATAGTAGACTTAGGAATAGGGGTTAGCAGTAAATAAGTTTCATGTTATGTTTTTTAACTGGAGATTTCTTGACAGATTCTTGAGTGAGAGCCTTTGTGTACGGCACATTAAACTCTGCTTTGACGGAGCTAGACAGTGAGAGTTCGGAATCTGATTTATTTGCTGGCTTTGGGGTGGTTCTCCAAGTGAGCCAATGTTTTCTTGAATGGAAATAGAAAACACAGCCTTACCTATGTCAATTAGATAAAAACTAGAGAAAAACGCAAATATTGTCACGCGGCTCTCATTACGGTAAAGTTTCGCGGTATTTAAAATAGCTGTACAATGTTTTCCCGCCTTTTTGCCAAGTTCTGATTGGTTGTTACTTTTTCCCGCGTTTTTACCCATATTGTGATTGGTCAGTTTGTTAGCCAAATCTGTATAAAAATAGGGCCATTTATGCCATCCGACACCCAATCCGCGCCCGGCTGCCGTAGCGCACACACGTGTTCTCGGCTCCCGTACCGCTCTATCGCTCCCGCGCCCCGCGCGCCCCCCGTCTCGGTCTCGCCGCTGTGCTACGACGTAGCACACGCGACTACGCCGCGCCGCCGTAGGCTACCGGCCCCGCCCACCTCGTAGCACTGCTACGGTTTGTGCTCGCGCACAGACTAAGTGCTGCTGCGAGAACTACGGCGTAGCAAATCGGCTACGAGTGCCAGCACTCGTAGTCGATCTCCTGCGCTCGCGTTCCGCGTCAGTTTTGGCTCCTTAAGAGCACAAAATCCAACCGTTTTCGTTGGTACTTGGGGGAAACCTAACGGTGTCAACGAACCCAAGTGGGTGGTGACCCGCCACACCCACTGACCCGCAGGGGAAAGCAGATTGTCGGAAGGGCTCCGACTGCGGCCTTGGGGAATCTAGTCGCAGTCTGGTAGTACCTAACCCCCGTTTGTCCACAGCTGTACCCGGGACGTCTGGTTGTGTCTACCCCAGCGGCCCGGATCGGTCGCAAGACCCATAGGGCCCTACCGCACATTGAGATTGGCGGTAGGTATTCAAGCTTAGGGCACACCCTAGCACACACCTCCCTGTGACACCGACAGGGAGCGAACACATCCCCGGGTTGTCCCACCCGGGGAGTTAGAAGTTATCTTAGACCGGCCCTTCTGGCCAATCAGACAGAAGAGTAGCTGACGAGTTTGTTTGTGTTTTTCTTCTCGTCAGTGGACCTTACGAAAAACACACGGGTGGGCTTTTTGGGGTTCTGTCTGCCCGGGGTGTTCACGTTCACGTGACGCCTCGGGACTAGGCCTAGGCTCTATAAGCCTCTTTGCCCCCCCCTCTCTAACCCTAAAGCCATAATGGCTTTAGAAGCCCTTATTTCCAAGCTGGTGGAAGCCATGCTGGAAGACCCAGATTTAGACATCAAATACGGCGATTTACTCGCCCTCATCCGCCCCGCCCTCCAAAAGGCAACCCCCAAAACCACGACATCGCTAACAGTGTTTAGCGATGCGCTCGAGTCACCCGCCTCCCCCCCCCAGAACACCAGAAACTCACAAATAGGGTACTCACCCGCCTCACCCTCACCCCTACAACCCAGCTATCCCCAGCTGAGGTCCCCCACCCTTTCCCAGGGTCCCCCGACCTCCCATTACGCGTCCCCTGGCCAATCGGAGGACGAAAGCCCTCTCTCAGACTCCGAGATGACATTCTGCCACTCGGACAAGAACCCCACAAACTCGTCCTATGAAGACGACTACCAAGTCGTCGGAAAGGGGAAGAGGAGGAAGGGGAAAGCCCCCTCAGCAGCGGCCACCCCCTCAGTCTCAGCCACCCAGGCTGCCCCCACCCCAGCCACTTCATCCCAGGAAGTGCCCTCTGGCTCCAACCAGAGCCGCCCACACAGCCCCATGGCCACAGCCACCCCGGCTGCCAACTCTCCCCAGAGCCGCCCCCAGAGCCCCATGGCCACGGCCACTCAAGCCGCCCCCCCCCCCTTTTTCATACATGACAAGGGAAGATGGACGGAAGTCTCCAGGGCTTGTAATGAGCGCAAAATCAACTTCACTAATGCCCGTGCTGTTGAGCAGGGCATCAAAGTCACGGTAGCGTCTTCGGGCGACTACAGGGAGCTGTCCAAGCTCCTGCAGAACTCAGGAGTGAGGTATCATACCCACTCCCTCAAAGAGACAATCCCCACCCGGGTTGTCATAAAAAATGTCCCGATCGAGATCTCCACTCAAGAGATCCTCAGCGACCTTGAGTCGCAAGCCATCCCGGTGGCAGAGGTGCACAGAATGCACCGAAAAAGGGGAGGTGGGACTACCTCTACCCCGTTCAACATGGTGTTGGTGGTTTGTGACCCGGTCGAGGGTCACCACCCTATCCACCAAATAAATAAGATATGCGGCCTCTCGGGGATCCGCATCGAACGTCCGCACAAAAGCGGCAACATGGCGCAATGCCACCGTTGCCAGCTGTACGGCCACGCCCAACGCAACTGCTTCGGCAAATCCAGATGCGTTAAGTGTCTGGGTGATCACAGCACTGAAAAGTGCGAACGGCCGAAAGACCGCGCCCTCTGCACGGAGCCTCCCAGCTGCGTGCTGTGCGGTGAGTCGGGACATCCCGCCAATTACCGCGGGTGCCCCAAGGCCCCAAAATCAACATCCCCTAAACTGGCCCAGAGGGCTAACGCCAGGCAACAGAGGGAATGCCCCTCCTTTACTGAAGCCAGCCCCCCGCGCTCCAATCCCTGGACCAGGCAAAATCACCAAGCCAACTTCCCGGCTTTGAAGCCCCCCCAGACGCAGACCATCCCTCCTCAAATGGGAAACCTGGTCGCCTTCCCTCTTCCCCCCAGACCAACAATAAAAGCAGCAGCGCCCCGCCTTCCCCCCCCCCCTACGGCGCCCTCTACGCCCTACCACTTGATGCCTGCAGCACCCCGCCCCCCAGAGCTGGCAGCGCCCCAGTTCCAAGGGAATGGGCCTCGCGCACCATTCACCTTCTCGGCCCCGCCTCCCCCCCCCTCTACGGCAAGCGCCCCGGCTCTTGACCCCTTTGACCCCTTCAGGGTTATTACGAGCACCTTCGCAGTGTTCCACTCCCCGCGAGGCTACCAGATGTCGAGAGACATCATAGCTTGCAATGGCGATTTTATCGCCTTAGCCCAAATCTACGACGCGTACTCGGACGTTACGCAAGCCCTCCGCAAACTCCCCCATAACTCGCCACAGAGCTCCTCCCCCCGTGTAGGACCAAACCGAAATCCCTAAGAATAGGGACTTTCAACGCCGAAGGCCTGAATGGCCAACGCGATGAGATCGCCACATTCCTCCGCGACCATCGCCTAGACATACTTTTAGTCCAAGAGACATTCGTCAAACCCCACCAGCGAGACCCAAAAAATGCCAACTACCGGTTAGTTCGCAACGACAGGACTCGATGTCACAAAGGAGGCACTCTCATTTACTACAGATCCAGTCTGTACTGCATCCCCCTAGACCCACCCTCCCTCTCCAACATTGAAGCCTCTATCTGTAGGCTGGGCATGACAGCTCATTTACCTATAACAATCATCTCGGCGTATCTCCCGCCGCCTAACTCCAACACCGATTCCGCGGCAATAAACGCCTCCATCGGAAATGACCTCACAGCCCTACTCAACCTAAGCGACTCCGTCCTTCTGGCGGGGGATCTTAACGCGAAACATCCCGCGTGGAACAGCCGGCTGTCCAACACCAGAGGCAATGTACTATACAACCTCTGCAGCCCCTTCAATTTCGACATCATCGCTCCGATGCACCCCACTCATTTCCCAAATAACCCCAATCACAGCCCTAATGTGCTTGACGTGGCGCTTCTGACGAATGTAAACTTGCGATTACACTCTATAGAAGCGCTAGACGAACTCAATTCGGACCATAGACCAGTGATCATGGAATTCGCCCCCAGACACGGTCCCTCTGACCCTACCCAACCCCCCCCTACAAAAGTGATCACGGACTGGGGGAAAGTAAGCGAATTGCTGAAATCCACCGAGTTCCCCCACTTAGACCAAATCCCAGATAACATCGAGACTGTGGCCGATACCGAGGCAGCGATCAGCTCGTTCACCGGACACGTACAATCTGTCCTGAGCGAATGCTCAAGGGAGGTTACGGCAGAGGATCACCTCCGCTGGAGACTCCCGGACGATGTGCGAGGACTGGTGACCGAGAAGAACGCGGCCACTCGTGCTTACAGATCCTTTCCCTGCGATAGCAACAAAGCTTTTATGCGTCGCTTACAACGCAAAGTAAGCAGATGCGTCAAAAAGCTGCGTGATGATCGCTGGGACAAGATGCTCGATGATCTGGAACCGACCCATCAGGCCTTCTGGAACCTGCAGAGGAAACTGCGCTCCTCCGAGGAAGCCTCCATGCCCCCACTAATTCGCCCTGACAAGAGCATCGCATTCGACGATGCGGACAAGGCAGAATGCCTAGCCGACAGCCTAGAGGACCAATGCTCTCCCAGTACCCAGCCAGTAGACCCAGCTCACCTCGCCAAGGTGGATGCTGAAGTCGAACGCCGAACCTCTCTCCCTCCCGTCGAGGACCCGGATGACCCACTGCCCCCCGTCACTCCAGACGAGGTGGAGGGGATTATCAGAGGACTCAAACACCGGAAAGCCCCTGGCTCAGACGGAATTACCAATAAGGTATTCAAGTTACTCTCCCCTGCCCTCATAGTCTTAATGACCGCTATCTTCAATAGCGCTATGTCCAACAACATGTTTCCACAATCGTGGAAACAAGCCACTGTCATTGGCATCCCGAAACCAGGCAAGCCCAAGGCTGCCCCAAACAGTTACCGCCCCATCAGGCTTGTGGTCACACTCGACTGGTCCACTCACGCGTCCCAGTCGACTTTCCGCGCGGATCGCACAGTTTGTTTTTTTAACCGTTCCTTTTGTGTTTGCGCAGGTAACGTAAGTGCACCTGTGCAAGCACAGAGGGAGCCACCACCGCGCTGCCCGGCGGATCCCCGCCGTAGCGGTCGCGGAGGCCACACCCCCGGGATGCCGAAGCCCGGCGTGCGCGGCTCGTTGGGCCGCGATGCCGGGTCCCAAGAGCTCCGTCCGGCGTTGGATCGGGCGACGTCTCTGCCGAACATCGGCGATGCGTCGTCCGGTGCGCCGCCGGCCGGACCCGGACCCAGACGAGTAGAAGGAGAGGGAGGAAGAAGAGGGGGGGGGGGGGGAGGAGAGGCCGCCGTAGCTGCCGGCTTACCGACGACATCGGCGCCTGCGCGCGCTGCGCCAGTGCCGTCGTCGAGCCGCCAGCACGCGGTACCCATCCGCCCAGCTGCGTTCCGCCCGGTGCCTATACAGGCACCAGGGCCGGCCGCGAACACCGCGGGCGGCCCCGCGCCTGTGCGCTCGACCGCGCCTGCTGCGCGACCCGCGACGACT
The DNA here is from genome assembly GCA_963669345.1 of Gortyna flavago. Lineage (NCBI taxonomy): Eukaryota > Metazoa > Arthropoda > Insecta > Lepidoptera > Noctuidae > Gortyna > Gortyna flavago. The sequence continues at coordinate 3,111,441 of OY770155.1, read as the reverse complement.
GCGCGCACCTCTGCGCCAGCCGTGCGAGCCGCCGCACCGCCCGCGCACGTCACCCCACCATCCGCGCGTCCCCGCGCACCCCCGGCGCGCGTTGCCGCGCCGCCACGCTTTGCGTCCCCGCCCGCGCCCTCCGGGGCCGCGCCCGCGGCGACGCCGCCTCAGCAAGCCGTGCCAGCTCCCCGCACCGCCGCACCCTGTCCCCGCTTCTCGCTGGCGGGACCGGCACTGGCTGAGCGGGAGCGGTCGGCACTAAAGACGCCGAAGGCGCCTGCTTCGCCGGCGCCCCCCAGGATCTCCGTCTGCGACTCGCCCGCCATGCTGTCGGCATGCTCCTCACGCGTGGGGTCGAGCATGTCGCTGGCATCGGTGGGGTCGGCCGCGATCCGGGCGATGGCCCACCGAGGGAGCACCGATGTCGACACCGCCGCCGCTTGGGTTCGGGTTCGAGTTTGCTCTCGAGCCTAGAGCCCAGCGGCGCCGGAGGAGCTCGGGCGGATACGCCGCAGAGGAGGAGGCGAAGCGGTACTGCCTCGACCCGCCGCGGCCACAGCGCGAACGCGCGCCGCGGGGTCGGGGTACCTCCGCCTCGCCCACCTTTGCCGACGCGGTGCGGCGAACGCCGCCGCCGTCGCCGCTGTCGCCCCTACCGACCACATCCGCAGGGGTAAGTGGTGTTTTACCCCCCCCTGCCCCCTTTGCCGATACTGCACCCCCTGCTGCCGACCCCGGCGCCACGACGACGACGTCGAAGCAGAAGCCGGGGAAAAAGCTGAGATACCCTCCGCTGGTAGTTGAGAAGCTACCAAACTGGGCCGCCCATTTCCGGGCCCTCGCTGCCAAGCTGGGCCGGCCGCCAAATATGCTCGCCCGTACGGGTCTGGGGTTAGGTTTACCCCGGACACCGAGGACGAGTACCGGCTGGTCCAGCGGTACCTGACGGGCCTGGAGAAGGACAGCGGCGTATCTTGGTTCGCTTACTCGCTGCCAGCGGAGCGAAACCTGAAGATCGCCATCAGGGGGCTGCCTCCGGACACGGAGCCCCAGGAGATCGAGAAGGAACTCCGGACGCTGGGATACCAGCCGGAGTACGTGCGCCACATCAAGGGCGCACAAGGAAGACCCGGCTGCGTGTTCCACGCGATCTTAAAGAAGACGCCAGACGTCCGGGCGATCTACGACACCACCGTGTTTATGTACATGCGGGGTGTCAAGTTCGAAGCGTGGCGTGGCAAACGCGGGCCCGCCCAGTGCCACCGGTGCCAGAAGTTCCGGCACAGTTCGCACCAGTGCCACCGGCCGCTCGCTTGCGTCCGATGCGGCGGGGAGCACGTGGCACGTGACTGCCCGCGCCCGCGGGAGGAGCCGGCCACCTGCGTCAACTGCGGTGGCCCGCACCCCGCGTGCAACAACAAGTGCCCCGTGTTCCAGGCGGAGACCCGGAACAAGCGAGCGGGGACCGCCGCCATCACAGCCTCTGCGCGCCGGCCCCAAGTGGCCACCGAAGGGCCGCAGACGGTGGAGCAAGAGGCCCAGAGCGCCACGCTTATGGCGGCGGCCAATGGGCCCTCCGATAGAGGCCAAGCCACCTCCTCGAAGCGGAGGAAGAAGGGGCGCGGGGGCAAAGGAAAGGGCAAGAAGAAGTCCCAACCCCCCCCCCGGCCTTTTCCTTCCCCTGATGGGAAGTCGGCACACCCGTCACCCAGAAATTGAGAAGCCAAAAAAGAGCGGCATAGTCGGGCAATGCCACCGCTGCCAGCTCTATGGCCACTCCCCAAGGTTTTGCCATGCAAAACCTAGATGTGTCAAGTGCTTGGGCGAGCACGGCACAGATCAATCTCCCCGCCCAAAGTACAGTGCACTATGCACTGAGCCGCCCAGCTGTGTACTGGGCGGAGAATCCGGCCAACCAGCCAACTACCGGGGTTGCCCAAAGGCCCCCAAATCAACGTCCTCTAAGTTCACCAGGCGCGCAGACGCTAGACAGCAAAGAGAAACGCCCTCTCAAGGCGTAGCCCCCCAGCTTCCAGAGCGAATGAGCCCCCAAAGGCCTAGTCCTTGGAATATGTTGAACCACCAGAGAGCTTTCCCAGCTCTCGTGGCAGCTAAAACCCCCACCCCACCTCCCCCCAATAGGATGCAACCCAACATTCGCAGCTCTTCGCCTGCACCTGCTGCTCCCCCCACCTACACAACGGCCCCCTTATCTACCCCCGTAATCGGCCCCACCGCCATAGATCCCTTCAACGTGATTTCGGGCACCTTCACGGCGTTCCTTACGCCCTGCGCTAGGAAAATGGCCAACGATATCGTTGCCGCCAGAAACGCCGGCGATCTGTACAGGATTCAGGCAATCTACAAGACCTATCCTGACATTACCCAAGCCCTAACCTCTTTTATTACCAAACCCAATAATGGATAAAGGAATCACCGCGCGAACCAAACCCCGATACCTTAAGTTAGCCTATTTCAATGCTAACGGCATCAAAGATCAAAGCGATGAGATCGCCACCTTCCTCCGCGACCATCAAATTGACATCTTCCTCCGCGACCATCAAATTGACATCTTCCTCGCTCAAGAGACTTTCCTCAAGCCCAGTCAACGCGACCCTAAAATTGCAAACTATCGAATAGTCCGCAATGACAGGTCACTTTGCCACAATGGCGGTACCCTCATTTATTACAAAAAGGATCTATACTGCATCCCTATGGACCCTCTCACCCTTTCAAGACTAGAAGTGTCTATCTGTCGACTAGGCATGTCAGGCCACCAGCCGATCACCCTAGTCTCGGCCTACCTCCCACCTCAAAACACCGCAGAGAACTCCCAAATCCTGTCAGGCGACCTCTCAACCCTTCTTGGCCTAAGTGCCTCCGTTATCATAGCGGGTGACCTAAACGCCAAACATCCCGCCTGGAATAGCACCAGGATCACTACAAAAGGCAAAATCCTGTTTGACCTCCCCCATTCTGGATTTCGATGTCATCGGACCGATCACTCCCACACAGCCCCAAACAAACCCCCGACGTCCTCGATGTGGCACTTCTAAAGAACGTCAACCTACGGTTAGACGCTATAGAGGTGGTACATGAGCTCACCTCAGACCACCGACCAGTCATCATCAGAATGGCCCCCGCATAGGTCTCTCCGACCTAAAACAACCCCCCCAGACAAAAGTGGGAAACGGACTGGAGGAAAGTAAGCGAATGCCTGAAATCCACCACATCCCCCAATTAGGACTCCATTTTCGAAATGATATCCTCCATGTTGACCTCAAAATCCCCACTATCAAGCAGTTTATGAAACGCCTTTTCAAGCGTTTCTTCGATTCCGCCGCCAAACACCGCAACCCTCTGGTTGTCCAGGCCGCCAGCTACTCCCCCTCAAATATTAGTAAGGCTCGCCGTCCAAAGCATGCCTTATCCGACCCCGACGACCCAATAACTCTCCTCCAGGAGAGCAACAAGTCAACCAGTACAGTGCACAAACACAAGAGACCGACATTCCGACCTCGCCGACGAGGTCCCTCGCGACGTCCCCAAGTAAACTCACCCCCCCGACCCTTGCCCGATGCAGTGCCAGGCCGCGCCGCAGCTGAGCCAGTAGCTTTAAATTCCCGACTGTGACCTCTGAGTTTGTTTCGGCATTTCTTCTCAGAGTAGTCAGATAGGAAATGCCGGCCTCATCAAGCTTAAATAATATAATTGTGATCCAGCCTGTCCCTTCTTGCTGCCCTCTCCATTGACGCCCTAAGCCGAGGTTCGTACCCCACAGGGGGTGCCCTTAGTGCGTAGTCGCTTAGCATAACGTAGTTAGTTTTATGCCCCTGGCTGGAGGCTTTGAGTTTCACTTAAAGCAGCCACAGGATAGTCCGGTAAGTAGTCACGACCTCTAAAGGTCAACTACGAGATGCCAATAGGAAAAAAAAATGCTCGGTGCAAATTCACGACAACACGATGAAGAAGGAAACATCAGGAAGACGTCTCGACATTGGCACTCTGCTTCTCTCGACACAGCGGTCCTTAGCAAGCTAACACCCTCTCCTGAGCTTGTAAAGTTAACAAGTTATGTAAGAAAGAAGAACGCCGTCCAGCCCATTGTTTTAGTGGCACAGTCATCATCTGCCTAGCCTTTTCCCAACTATGTTGGGGTCGGCTTCCAGTCTAACTGGATGCAGCTGAATACCAATATTTTACATGGAGCGACTGCCTATCTGACCTCCACAACCCAGTTACTGGGTAATACGATACCCCTTGGTAAGACTGGTTGTCAGACTTTTGGGCTTCTGACTACCCGTAACGATCGTCAAAGATCCACAAACGACAGCCGGGGCCAACGGCTTAACGTGCTTTCCGAGGCACGGAGGGGTCTCGATATGTAAAGATGGTCACCCATCCACAGACCAACCGCGGCAAGCGTAGCTTAACCTGATCGATCGACCTGTGCGGCTGTTATTATTTAGCCACGGGCCCCTTCCTTTTAGTGGCACAGTGTAACTGTTTAATTGTAATATAAGTGAAGTTTAAGTGTTTTATAAAAGTTATACAATATAGTGGCATGTGACTTTCAGTTGACCACGGCGTTTAATTGATATGTACCCTACTGTCCCCTACACTGTGTACTACTGAATATAAACCGTGTAAGACTATAAACCGTGTAAACCAACAGAGTAAAACTGTATCAGTAATATATAAAGTGTTCAAAGTCTGCAAGCATTTGATTTCCACCAACGCAGCATAGAATGCGCAACTACACCGCACACCTCCGATAAAGTTATCTGGCGTTAGAAAAATCAGCCCCTTACAGAAATAAAAACCATTTATCATTTATGCACAGACAACAAATCCCCGAGACAGTAGCATTTAGTGATGTGTCCCTCACTCATGAGGCACCTCATTTGAGGTACTCGTGATCGCAAATTGAAAGAGTTATTCGAATTTCAATATTGAACCACCTCATCCCTCATCACCTCACTCGTTTGACAATAGAAAATCGAGGCGAGCGAGTTCGTGACTGTTCGAGTGAGTATTGATTGATTGATTGATTTGATTGATTGATTGAGCGGACTAAGTGAGCGAATGAACCGACTCAAAAATTGTATAGATAATTGAGAATGAGTGAGGTGAGGTCTGGTTTTAAAGCTATGGTTAATTATTATGAACTCTAAAAGCATTAGCATTAGATTGGTAATCAAGTGTCATTGATTCGTTTATTTTGGCGGTCTAAAATTTATGAGCGAAACAAAATAATGTGTGTAAGAGAGAGAGGACGTGAATCATCGGATTATCGGAGAGCCATGACTCGTGAGTCGTCGTTGCACCCGCCCGCCTCGCTCCCTCGGAGCTTCGTCTGAACTCGGCTCGGGCCCACGAGTCGTGAGGTGAATACGTCGTCGTACGATTCCTCGCCTCAAATGAGGGGCACCTCGTGAGGACCTCGCGAGGTAAATTGAGGGGCTCCCTCAACCTCAAATAAAATTGATGAGTTACCCATCACTAGTAGCATTTTTTTTTTTTTTTTTTTTTTTTTTTTTTTTTTTTTTTTTTTTTTTTTTTAGCCCGCTCTGGGTGGAGCGGAAGGGAGTGTCAGACTCTTACTGACTAAAACCCATCCGTGTTCCTTCCTTAGCCCTTTATGTTCCGGGGCAGCGGTAACCCTTTCGGACAATCCCGCTGCCCCGGCAGGCTTCGGCCCTAACGGGCCCCTCCATGTCTGCTGACATCTCTTTGAGGCGCGCGTGGAACACATACGCGCCGTCCGGCACGATCACTAGTAGCATTGCGTGGGCAATTAGGGCCCACATAGCGCCACAGACACATAAAAAGTGCTCGAGGTCATGCCGTGAAAATTACCACTATCTACCATGGTATAGTGCGCAGCTTACGGAAAATACTAGTCGACGAAAGGAACCGACACTTGTAGCAACTTTGCTTGTCATTGCTCGAAAGGAATGCATTTTTCAACGATTTTTGGTGCACGCTCTAATAAGTAAACACTAGTATTAAACTTCGTCTTATTACAGTAAGTAAGTATTAAACAAGGAATAATAAAAAGATATTTCACAGGTTGGTACCTACGGAAGCCTTAACGCGCAAGTCCGACTAACTTTAGTCCGAATAATTGAAAATATAAAACAGCCGCTCAAAAATACTAAATGACGGATAAAGGTCACAAATACTTATAATCGGTACAGGCTTTCAGAAGTTATGGTGAAATAAAAAAACATACATGAACCCTGAAAAGCGAAAACATAACACGCCTTTTTTGGACAGTCGTTTAGAAATACGCTCTGCTTGAGACACAATATATATACATTTGAATCTGGTTCTTAAGAACATAGACATTAGGTTACTTTTAATCGGGCACATGAAGTACACTGCTACAAGGATCATAAGGCACACAAATTTTAATGATATTTGACAGCGTGGCGCTGTCGGTAAACATCTGTGAAATTAATTAGCGAATTGTAATGAAATACAAAATGGCGATAGTTCCGATTATGGCCAGCCGCAAAAAGAACCTTGAAGCGTTATACAATCAGTTCACAGTTTTTTTCCTCTGATTTTGCATCACTGTACAAATCAAATCAAAAGCTTACTACTACATTACCACAAACACATCTGGCCCAGTCACATCAGTGCTGTCAGCGAACAGAAAATAACAAAATTGAAATTTTTTATACAGATTTCATTAGGTCCACTTTTAGCCACAGAGTCAGATAAGTTTATAGGACTATATTAAGACTTCCCTTGATGTGTGACGTGACAGTGCTGCCATCTGTTGGCAGCGTGCTCGAAGCCAGCATCGGAGACAGCTGATGATGAGCTCTACAGCAATTGATGCTGGAGTCGGAGACAGCTGATGATGATGAGCTCAACAGCAATCAATGCTGGAGACAGAAGTATGAGGTTCCTGAAATTCAGAAAAGAGACTATGCTTATGATTTACGTCATAAATCATTTATTTATTTGCAAACATGGGTAAGAGATACCTAGATATTTTTCCTTCAAATAAAGTTCTCCATATTTTAGTCACATGGGTATGCAAATAGTGTACCCTAATACAATTAAAAACTATCAGTAATGTCAACTAAATTCAATAAATCACAATTCTAAGAACAATAACAAATAATTTAAAATAAATCAATAATAACTAAATTAAATAATCCATACTAATATTATAAATTCGAAAGTAATTCTGTCTGAATGTTACCTTTTCACGCCTAAACCAATCGGATTTCGATAAAATTCGGGAGAGAGATAGATTGCATCCCGTGGAAGGACATTGGATAGTTTTTATCGACATACCTCGCAGGCGAAGCCGCGGGCGAAAGCTAGTAATAAATAATTTTTATACCTAGCTATAACAAAAGATTGCCCTGTTGGGCCAGTGGTTGCAAGCGCTACTGCTGTGTATGAGTTCCTGGGTACGACTCCCAGGTCAGGCAAAGTATTTTTAGTGTTTTTTTTTTGGGTGTTTTCCCATCTGGAATATCTCAGCAGCAGCCAAGACTCAGGTTTTGTGGTTAATGGCAATAGGCTCGCCCCTTATGACATGGAACTTGAATGTAACTAGCGAAATGTGGGTGTACCCCTCTGCCTGACCCTTGAGGGGCAGTAAGTGTGATTATTGTTATAGCAAAACAATAAGCATCTCCAGACCGGTTGTATGAGGTCCTGCAGTGGCTCTCTTTAGCTGTAATTTGTCGCGAGCTCGAACTCACTGGTGGTCATGGCCAAAGCACACTGTCTCACCTAGCTTCGTGTCTGACAGAGCTAGTATCAGTGATGAGCAGTTAGACGCTAGTCTACAAGCACAACGTCTACTTCTCATGCACAGAAACAAAGTTGCGAACTGATAGGCGCTTTAAAAAAATCGAAAGGTGCTTTGGAAAATCGCGTTTTATGAAAATTCCACTGCATAAATCAATTATAAATAAAGTTGTATTGAACTCTTCGATAACTGAGTTTTGAAGATTTTACAGTTCTTTTATTACTTACTAGCTTCTGCCCGCGGCTTCGCCCGCGTGGTTATCGGAAATTATCCCACGGGACAGTAACGATGAAGTAGCCCATGCCCTTCCCTAGGATGCTATCTATCTCCTTGCCAAATTTTGTCGAAATCCGTCCAGTGGTTTAGGTGTGAAAAGGTAACATACAGGAAGAGGTACTTTCGATATGGCTCACTATTTTGGGCTTCCACATAAAAGGTAGATAATTATGCTGTCGCGGACATTTATTTAGAACTGTTTAAGAAAAACAGTCCCACGATACATTATATTAGTGTAACAACAGCGCATCTGCGGGATTCAGCCCTAGTAAAGGTTTCTGTGGCTCTATGGGACGCCATGTAAGTCGCCTGCTGCTGACGTCGAGCTTGTGACTGTTCTGGTGTCTCCGCAGCCCGTTGTGACACCACTATACTCAGCATGCTGTTGACACCGATCTTGGGGCTGTTCCGGTGTTTCTGCAGCCCGTTGAGACACCAGATACTAAGTCTGCTGTTGACGCTGATCTTGGGACTATTCCGGTGTCTCCGCAGCCCTTTGAGACACCAGATACTCAGCATGCTATTGATGCCGATCTTGGGACTTTTCCTGTGTTTATGCAGCCTGTTGAGACACCAGATACTCAGCATGCTATTGATGCCTATCTTGGGACTGCTCTGGTGTTTCTGCAGCCCGTTGAGACACCAGATACTCAGCATGCCGTTGACGTCTAGGTTGACACTGTTCTGAAGTTTCAGCAGCTCGTTGAAATGCCAGATACTCAGCGTGTTGTTGACGATAATCTTGGAACTATTCTGGTGTCTGTCTCAGTAGCTCTGTGTGCGCCTCACGCACCGCCTGCTCAAACCTTCGCAGCTCAGTTTGTTGAGACGTCTCGTTAAGTCCAGCTATTTTTATAGCTCGAGCTTTATTAGAGCTTTATGAAATATATATTAGACTTACTATTTAAAAAATCACAAAATCCGTAGTAATTTTCAAACTAACTAAAACAATTCCATTAGCTAATTATGAGGAAAACGAATCTATGTTCTTCCTACTTACAACACAACCTAAACCTAAAACTATACGTTAATCTTAAACTAACAAAAAAAAACAATTGTAATAATCTAAGTAATGAAATGTGATTTGATTTGATTTGATATTTCTTTTTAAAATATCATCTGCCTAGCCTTTTCCCAACTATGTTGGGGTCGGCTTCCAGTCTAATCGGATGCAGCTGATTACCAGTATTTGATGTAGGACGACTGCCTATCTGACCTCCACAATCCAGTTACTGGGTAATACGATACCCCCTTTTTTTTTTTTTAAGGATGGGAAATCATCCAATGACCCCTCCCGCTCTGGGTGGAGCGGAAGGGAGTGTCAGACTCTTACTGACTAAAACCCATCCGTGTTCCTTCCTTAGCCCTTTATGTTCCGGGGCAGCGGTAACCCTTTCGGACAATCCCGCTGCCCCGGCAGGCTTCGGCCCTAACGGGCCCCTCCATGTCTGCTGACATCTCTTTGAGGCGCGCATGGAACACATACGCGCCGTCCGGCACGGGCCTGGTCCTGATCGGACGGCGAGCTACCCATTACTCGCCGTCCGCAGGCCCGCGCCTACGGTGGCCGGGAGTCGTCACGCGGCTCCCGACGCCCGGAGCGTCTACCGCGGCGGCTGGGACGGGCGGCCCTCTCGGCTCTCTCCCTCTCCCATCCCGCCACCTCCTTCGCTAGCATGACTGCTTCGCAGAAGGAGGTGACTGCCTCCCACTCCCTCTCGCCCCGGACCATGGCTTGGACCAGGGCCGGGCGCGAGAGGTCGCCGCCGCTGCCGAATACGATACCCCTTGGTGAGACTGTTTGTCAGACTTTTAGGGGTTCCGACGACCCGTAGCGACTGTAGAAGAAAATATCCACGAATGGCAGCTGGGACCAACATCTTAACGTGCTTTCCGAGGCACGGAGGGGTCTCGGTATGTAAAGATGGTCATCCATCCACAGACCAACCGTGGCAAGCGTAGCTTAACCTGACCGATCGACCTGTGCGGCTGTTATTATTTAGCTACGGGCCCCTCGGGCCCTTCTTAAAATATACTACCTAAAAATTATAATTATGCCTACTCATTCATTTCATTTTGGCAGTTCAACAACATTCATTGCGTTATTTATTTACGTTGTTGAGCAGACAAATTTTTCGAACATATACAGGTAAAGCGATGGATTAGCGATATCCTTCAAAATGATTCAGATTGAGATTGATACTGTGATAGGTACGCAATACGTATTATAAAAGTGCTCTGTGCCTCACGCGTCTGCCTGCCCGCGTTCGGGACCGCCGCGCCGCCGCGCCGCCAATTTCTATGGCGCTCTACCTCAGGTCAATCTTATCGTGATAACTTTTAAAGAATTAGTCCAAATTACTTAGTGTAAAAGACAAAGTTTATCTACATTAAATACCCAAAGCGATAAATGTATTAATTTTCATAAGAATTAACTAAGTACTCTAAAATGTGCATTGTAAAAAAAGTATCCGATTTAAATGTATTTATGGATCACTATTTTGGATATAATGGCTTCCACATAAAAGGTAGATACATGCTGTCGCGGACTTTTATTTAGAACTATTTAAGACAAACAGTCCCACGATACATTATCTTCGTGTAGCTGTAACGGTTTAGGCAGCGCACGCCAAGATAGCTCTCAGAGGGCAGGAATTTTTCCGAATTACTAATAAGGCCAAAAAAAAATTACACAAAATCTTTATAAATTGTAGCCTATGTGTTATTCTGACGTATAAGCTATATTACTGTGAAGTTTCATCGAAATCCGTTCAGTAGTTTTTGCGTGAAAGAGTAACAAACATCCATCCTCACAAACTTTCGCGTTTATAATATTATTATTATTAGTAGGATTTACACCCAAAGTTACGTTAAAAATAGCAAGACAAACGAATCTTCGTTGGCTCATAACTTTTTAATGGCTTTTTATTTATTTATAATAAGCACACCAACAGCACAGTCACTTAAAATTCAAATGAAATATCACCTAAAATTAGCATTTCAGTAACCATGCAAATAACAGGTGCCTATGCATGACATCCAACTTAAAAACATTAGAGACAAAGGAGAACAATAAAAAGTGTCTAGTAGATCTTCTAGAACACTACAAAAACAAATTATTTTGAGCTACATAGACATGCACTCTTCACACTGTCTAAATATGTAAAAATGTCTGTATGAAGCAAAACTCATGGAGAAAATATCAATAGGAAAATCTGCCAAATTGGACATTACATTATATTGCCTTGCCATACGTGTTAGTGGGCTATTAAATGTGGTGTTTGAGGTGGATAAGGCAGTTCAAAATACAATGATGACGCTTACTACGTTGGCAAGACCTAAAGTTAAAATAGTTTACCAATTGTGCATTGATGGAGCCGTTTATAATTTTATGGAGTATATTCTGTTTCTGTACAGACAAAATTTATAACTTTGGATGCACAATGTCAAACAGTGGAGTAATATTCTACCGAAATGTGTATGGAAAAAATATCGAATAGTGGCACCCTAAAATTTACAATCAATGAACTCAGCCTATTGCATTCCAATGTTGGACATAGGCCTCTCCCAGGCTGCGCCACAACACCCTGTCCTCCGCCTTCCGCTTCCAGTCCGTCCCAGCCACTTTCTTTAGGTCGTCCGTTCATCTAGCTGGGCGGCGTCCCACACTACGCTAGCCGCTACGCGATCTCCACTCAAGGTCTCGTCTGCAGCCCGTGCCCGAACCGCGCGCGTGACATCTCTTTGAGCCGCGCGTGAAAGGAGGGGCCCGTTAGGGCCGAAGCCTGCCGGGGCAGCGGGATTGTCCGAAAGGGTTACCGCTACCCCGGAACATAAAGGGAAGGAACACGGATGGGTTTTAGTCAGTAAGAGTCTGACACTCCCTTCCGCTCCACCCAGAGCGGGAGGAGTCATTGGATGATTTCCCATCCTTAAAAAAAAAAAGGTCTCGTCTGCTCCACCGGCCATTCGGTCCTTCGACAAACATGGCCAGCCCACTGCCACTTCAGTTTGCTTACTCTGCAAGCTATGTCGGTAAATTTACAATAATATCACTGAATTCGGAATTTAAGGCTTCATAACATAGCAGGACCCGTCATAAATAACACACTCGCCAACCTGTTAGCAATGTGTGAATCGTACATATCGATAAGAACACATGAAAAAAATTAGATCTAGAATATTCTATGGAAAGCTGATGTAATGTTATTTAGGCCAGTCATGAAGAGTAGGTACGGTCGAACAAGCTATTTGGTATACAGGCAGCTAACTTGCAACTACTTTTAAACAATGGTGCAAGTGTGCTGAGTAGTCAATTATTTTACACCACTCTATTAAGGATGCCATAAGCTGTAAAAGTTATAATGCACAAAATTAAACTAAATATTGGCAGTGTAGTGGAAAGACAAATATTTTTGCCTGTATACCAAGGGCGCGTTCCGAATTGAGGACATAATCGATGTAATCGATTTGAGCGTGCTAAAACCCGTACCGAATTGGCGTGAGCGCGATAACGATGTCCCGTGAATCGTCATAGATGACGTCATGGCATGCGCCATCTTGCGATAACGCCGACCATGCCTCGTACAAATATCACCGTGAGCGCTGTCAAAATTGACAGTGTGTGTGTGTGTGAGGATGAGGATGTGTCAGTGTGTGTTTTGTTTTGAGTTGCACCATGTCTTTTTAATAACGTGGCATTTTCGAAATTGTGCTTCTGGCTGACAGTCGCCACCTAAACAAAGAAAAGGAAGAAACGTGTGGTGTTTTTATGAAGAAATACTGCTGTAATATCTTTTTGACACCGAGTAAGCACTGTGAGCGCGCTAACGAGTGTTCCGAATTGTTGACAGCTCTCAGCTGTCATAATCGTGATATCCATTATGGAACGCATGTGAGACGATTTGAGTGCTGTGAGCGATATTGGCCAATTCGGAAGGCGGCCTAAATAGCTTGTTTGACTGTATATCTATGTAACTATGTATATCTGTCTAATAATAAAGTGTTTGTTTTGTTTGAATGTGCTAATCTCTTGATCTAACAGTTGGATTTGAAATAATCTTTTTGCATTTGATAGCAGAATTCTTGGGAATGGGTTCAGACTTTAACAACAGGCCAGGATACCTAGGAACTGGGCAAACAGATAAATAAGTCAAAAAATACTAAGCGAAAACGAAGACGGGGTGGGTTGGTACAGACGCTAGCACATCAACCTACCCGAAACTGTCAAATTTTCCCAATCAACTTTGAACCTTATGCTTTAGCGATAAAGTTGAAAATCTATCAAAGAAATTTGACAGATTGTAGTTGGTTGATGTGCTGGCGTCTGTACATGAAACAAGCGGACGAAGTCGCGGGCAGAAGCTAGCACATTAATAATCTGGATGTTGTGTCAGGGTGCTAATTCTAGTGCATGATCAAATATTATTTAATAGGTTGCCTACTGACATAATCATTGATTTACAAAGGTACTCTATTGAAAGCTAAACTTGAAGCATTCCTGATTGATAAATGTTTATATTCTATATCTGAATTGGTGACAGAACTGATGATGGTAAATAGATTTTATATTTTAGTAATTTACATTCTTGCACCTGCCATTCACTTATAACTCAGTTATGACAAATATATTCAACACATTAAATATTAGTATTTTTTTTGCGCTTTCGAGAATAGATTTATAATCATTTGACATAATAATATTTACAATCATTTATATAATAACTATTTACAATCTATTGACATAATATTTATATTATTGATTTGAAATTCATTATTTAATGTACCTACTACATTCAAACACAATGCGAATTGTTAATGAATAAATAAATAAAAAATTCATAAAAATAAACTTACCAAAAATAACCATTGTCAGATGTGATGACCATCTTCCTTGACAGTCAAGTTGTTTTGCTTCGACCATCTCTGAGTTGATGTGTTCATCAAAGCACTCGCAAACCGTCTAGGTTTCAAACAGGCCACCTGCAAATTAAACAAATTGAATTACTCCTGAACAAAAAAAAAATTACAAACAAAGTGGGATTGTTGCAGTGTTAACAATCTCAGATATTTTATTTATTGCTAAATGAGCCCGCTCTTGACCCCGAACTCGCCTGATGGAAAGCGATAGATGATTTATATTTTACATTTTATTTACAAATATAATTTACATTTCATCGCCACTCAATAACTCAAACTATCTCTTTAACACATCACATATCACATGAAGAGGTAACAGACAGACAGACACACTATCAAATTAATTATTAGTCTCAGACCAAATAAAAAACCAAGACAGAGGTCTGTCAACAGCAAAGTGGTTTCGTAAATGTGTGCACTTAGTGAGACGTAGTATGATTGTAAATAGTTGTAAACACTAGTACTAATAGTTGTGTACACGCACACAGCGTGTGGGCGTGTATGCACAGAGCGGAGGCGTAATTTTGGCATGCCTCACTGCATCATTCTTAGCGCTGTCTTGGTTTTTTATTTGGTCTGAGATATTAGTATGGATTGGAGTATGGAGTTTCTTGTTACTTATCTTGAAATTAATTTTAAAATTCAAATTCAAGGGTATAAGAACAGCATACACGAGTTCCTGGGTTAAATTCTCAGGTCGGGAAGTGTTATTGTTAGTTTTTCTATTAGGATTTTCTCGGTAGCAGCCCAGAGTCTGGATTTTTGCCTGGTTGAAGGCAAATATAATTGGTGAAATGAATGTGTCCCTAAACTCTAGCCATTGCTTGTTTGAGTCACCAGGTGTGCTAGAAATAATTAGCAATTTTTTTGACTTGGCTCGGTGACGACATGTATTAGAACAGAACTGATAGAGTAGGATCAGTCAGTACCTTGGCTCTGTTTTAATAAATATCAGTTTGAATGAATTTTGAATAGTTATCGCTTTTGGAGGAAAAGCAATCAGAAATAAAAAAAGCTTTGCCTACTGTACTTTTATCTTATAATGATATACTGTACCGTGTGACCCATCAAAGGAAACAGCTTGTTGTGAGGGTATCACTTTTTTTCTAATAAATAGTTAAGAAAAATGAAAATGGACCTTCCGAAACTACAGAGTAGGTACCTACTACATAGCCTAAAATTCGATAAAAATAAAAGCACAACGCCCCTAAAGAAGTTTTCACCTCAAAAGTTCTTAAATACTTAGATTAAGTACAGGAAAAACATTGAGAACACTATAAGTTAACCTAAATAACATGAAAAATCTATCAATATTGAATGCACAAACTTGCATTTGCGGTTAGAATGCATGGGAGAACACGTTTTTCAACTACAATGTTAAGTTTGTTCCAGAGTTAAATTCATCCCAGCTACACTACGGTAACCTTAGGTACCCAGACGGTACATAAGTAATACGATCAAAGCACTGCTGGCCTTCCTTGAGGAGTTGGGTGGATCGAATAATTGCGAATACTTAAATCAATTTACCCACCCGTATGCAAAATACGCGCATTGACGAGCAGTTGTGGACACCAGCCGTACTACCTACCTACTAATCTTTTAATAGGCATTCATTCAAACTACAGAACGTGGTCCGACGCGCAGTCTTTTTCATCAATTCTTTCTCGTCGCTCATTTTGGCGAATAAAAAAGAACAGAGTACTCACGGCTTCAGTTGTTGGAGGTGGATGTGACGAAGGTGGCATCGTTACCGGTGAAGCAGGTACAACAGGTGTAGGGTACTTCGCGATCGCGGCAGAGTTGAGCACGCCAACAGCAACCCGGCCAGTTAGCAGCTACTGCGGCTGGAATCAGAACAGTTAATAAAACAGTATTATTATTCAGTGGAAATGGAGGATGTGAAGTGGGATCAGGAAGTCTGGCTTGGTCGTCGGGCCGTACCTATACTTAATGCGTGTTTTCTTCAGGGCTGGATCCGGCTTAGGTTTACTCTAACTTCGTCAGCGTCCAATTGTCAGAATACTCGTGTATTGATTCAAACTGCTCCAGTTTAAAAATATAATTTAGTTTTTATATTACAAAATGTCTTCATGGAGGCAGTTACTAAGGGGCGCGCGCGCAGGCCGCAATCCACATCCGCATTGCTCGAGATCCGCGAGGAAAAGGAAGGAAGGAAAGTTTTGAATTGAAGTTTCAAGCTCGCCCGCTCGCGTGTTGAAGCGGCGCCTGATTGGTTTGTAGCAAAACGTACTCTGTGGTTCGTAGTTCAAATAAATTCAAATTGCGGCCAATCAGACGAAGGGCAGCTCTGACGTTAGGCGGCATAGAGTACATTATACATACGGTTGTAGCCCGCGAAATTCAATTTTTCTTAAGTGTTTTGCAATTTCCAGGTGAGTGTCTGGTTGTATCTTGATCGATTCGCGACTCTATCAGGTACGTACCTACGCTGCGCGCTGTTGTTAATTTGAAAAATTGACATGTCGACCAGTCGACCCACTGACCGTAAATGTATTGACAAAACAAAATGGTGGCGTTAGTTCCGAATATGACCACCCATCATAAGATTCTTGTAAGTACAGATATAAATAAGTGTGAAGCATTATCGTCGCTGTACTGTGAATACCTAAACCAAACACTGAAAAGAAAATAATAATAATAATTTCAGTATTTTACCTGCATCGCGTTACAAGTTAAGTTCCTGTTGGCTTTTATCGAATTTGTCTTGAAGACCTGTATCACACCCTGAAACCTAACCTTCCGTTCCCAAGAGATATTGGCTGGGCATACTGATATCTGGAAGAAGTGTTAGTGATTTGGAGTCGGCATCGCTCGGTATAATTACATGCTCTGTTCTGTCTTGGTTTTTTATTTGGTCTGAGATATTAGTATGGATTGGAGTATGGAGTTTCTTGTTACTTATCTTGAAATTAATTTTAAAATTCAAATTCAAGGGTATAAGAACAGCATACACGAGTTCCTGGGTTAAATTCTCAGGTCGGGAAGTGTTATTGTTAGTTTTTCTATTAGGATTTTCTCGGTAGCAGCCCAGAGTCTGGATTTTTGCCTGGTTGAAGGCAAATATAATTGGTGAAATGAATGTGTCCCTAAACTCTAGCCATTGCTTGTTTGAGTCACCAGGTGTGCTAGAAATAATTAGCAATTTTTTTGACTTGGCTCGGTGACGACATGTATTAGAACAGAACTGATAGAGTAGGATCAGTCAGTACCTTGGCTCTGTTTTAATAAATATCAGTTTGAATGAATTTTGAATAGTTATCGCTTTTGGAGGAAAAGCAATCAGAAATAAAAAAAGCTTTGCCTACTGTACTTTTATCTTATAATGATATACTGTACCGTGTGACCCATCAAAGGAAACAGCTTGTTGTGAGGGTATCACTTTTTTTCTAATAAATAGTTAAGAAAAATGAAAATGGACCTTCCGAAACTACAGAGTAGGTACCTACTACATAGCCTAAAATTCGATAAAAATAAAAGCACAACGCCCCTAAAGAAGTTTTCACCTCAAAAGTTCTTAAATACTTAGATTAAGTACAGGAAAAACATTGAGAACACTATAAGTTAACCTAAATAACATGAAAAATCTATCAATATTGAATGCACAAACTTGCATTTGCGGTTAGAATGCATGGGAGAACACGTTTTTCAACTACAATGTTAAGTTTGTTCCAGAGTTAAATTCATCCCAGCTACACTACGGTAACCTTAGGTACCCAGACGGTACATAAGTAATACGATCAAAGCACTGCTGGCCTTCCTTGAGGAGTTGGGTGGATCGAATAATTGCGAATACTTAAATCAATTTACCCACCCGTATGCAAAATACGCGCATTGACGAGCAGTTGTGGACACCAGCCGTACTACCTACCTACTAATCTTTTAATAGGCATTCATTCAAACTACAGAACGTGGTCCGACGCGCAGTCTTTTTCATCAATTCTTTCTCGTCGCTCATTTTGGCGAATAAAAAAGAACAGAGTACTCACGGCTTCAGTTGTTGGAGGTGGATGTGACGAAGGTGGCATCGTTACCGGTGAAGCAGGTACAACAGGTGTAGGGTACTTCGCGATCGCGGCAGAGTTGAGCACGCCAACAGCAACCCGGCCAGTTAGCAGCTACTGCGGCTGGAATCAGAACAGTTAATAAAACAGTATTATTATTCAGTGGAAATGGAGGATGTGAAGTGGGATCAGGAAGTCTGGCTTGGTCGTCGGGCCGTACCTATACTTAATGCGTGTTTTCTTCAGGGCTGGATCCGGCTTAGGTTTACTCTAACTTCGTCAGCGTCCAATTGTCAGAATACTCGTGTATTGATTCAAACTGCTCCAGTTTAAAAATATAATTTAGTTTTTATATTACAAAATGTCTTCATGGAGGCAGTTACTAAGGGGCGCGCGCGCAGGCCGCAATCCACATCCGCATTGCTCGAGATCCGCGAGGAAAAGGAAGGAAGGAAAGTTTTGAATTGAAGTTTCAAGCTCGCCCGCTCGCGTGTTGAAGCGGCGCCTGATTGGTTTGTAGCAAAACGTACTCTGTGGTTCGTAGTTCAAATAAATTCAAATTGCGGCCAATCAGACGAAGGGCAGCTCTGACGTTAGGCGGCATAGAGTACATTATACATACGGTTGTAGCCCGCGAAATTCAATTTTTCTTAAGTGTTTTGCAATTTCCAGGTGAGTGTCTGGTTGTATCTTGATCGATTCGCGACTCTATCAGGTACGTACCTACGCTGCGCGCTGTTGTTAATTTGAAAAATTGACATGTCGACCAGTCGACCCACTGACCGTAAATGTATTGACAAAACAAAATGGTGGCGTTAGTTCCGAATATGACCACCCATCATAAGATTCTTGTAAGTACAGATATAAATAAGTGTGAAGCATTATCGTCGCTGTACTGTGAATACCTAAACCAAACACTGAAAAGAAAATAATAATAATAATTTCAGTATTTTACCTGCATCGCGTTACAAGTTAAGTTCCTGTTGGCTTTTATCGAATTTGTCTTGAAGACCTGTATCACACCCTGAAACCTAACCTTCCGTTCCCAAGAGATATTGGCTGGGCATACTGATATCTGGAAGAAGTGTTAGTGATTTGGAGTCGGCATCGCTCGGTATAATTACATGCTCTGTTCTGTTGGTATAACTCGGCCGTCATCGATGAACGACACGCTCTGAAAAAACAAAAGGATTTTATTAATATATATCTAGAAAGTAGGTACCTGTTTCTAAATTGCCAAACTTAAGTGGCAGTGGGTGGGGAACATAACGTCACCTCGTTTTTCTTGTTAATTTATTTGTTGTATAAAGAACCACTTAATTAATTAGAACAAACGTGCACCTGTGCTGTAAGATGCCTCTAATGCCTTCTATTGAAGGCTCAACAAAGGCCTTTGTTGGGCCTTCAATAGAAGGCATTAGAGGCATCTTATGCCTATGGTTTAACATTTATTTCTCAAAAACTTATCAATAATTTATTGACTTACAATGAGAAACACTGCTTAAGCCATTGATTTTATATTACTTTTGAAATCATTGGCGTAAGCATAGCAATGGCGTCACCAAGATACGTTTCGAATATCAAACAAAAATCTTATAGATTCCAAATTTGTTACTTACCCTTAGTAACTACAACTGCTTTATTCATTTTAACGCTGTAGGTACGCTAAAAATTAACAAGGAATTAACCTGTTTAAAGAAATACGGTTTGGACAATAATGCACGCTACGCTGTGTCGTCGGAAATGAAAGAGTGGCAACATAACTCAAGGAAAATTTATACTTTACGACTACCTTCAATCATAAAAATTATAAAATTTATTACTCACGGTTACAAGAAAAATAAAAATGTAATGCCGGCACTAGACGTTTGCCTTTATGTTTTTTTCGTCTAAGTGAGTTAGTACATACTTCCGTTTATTGGGAAAAACAACATAGTTTTTGTATATTTGTTTAGGTAAGTAGTTAATCTGCCTAGCCTTTTCCCAACTATGTTGGGTTCGGCTTTTAGTCTAACCAGATGCCACTGAATGCTAGTAATACACATGAAGCAACTGCCTATCTGACCTCAACAATCCAGTTAGGTACATAATTCAACTTGTACTGGTTGTCAGACTTTTGGGCTTCAAACTGTCCTTAACGACAGTCAAATATTTACGAATGACAGCCGGGGCCAAACGGCTTAATGTGCTTTCCGAGGCACGGAGGCACTTTTCGATATGTACTAAATAGATGACATGACCAATCCACGGACCGAACGCGTCCAGCGTTGCTTAACTTTCAATCGTGCGGCTGTTATCATTTAGCCAGGAGCCCGACACAGGTTCATACTACATGCTCTGATATTTATCTATCTAAGTAATTTCATAGCATGTATACCTACCTGTTTCAAAGACATTATATTATTTGTATGTCATGTTGTACCTATCTTAAATCTCTTTGACCTGTTTCAAATTTATTTAGCTATAGTAAGATCCCACGTGTCTTGGAGATTTTAGATAAAGTATATCATTAGAATTCAAATGGCGTTTGCAGGCAGCATTATTGTGTACCTACCCATACTCCACCGTATATGCAACTAATATATTTCTAAACGTGAAGCAAAAATAACAATCAAATGCATAACCACCACGTATGTCGATTCAAAATAATCCAAATGTTAATGTCTGGTCCTACCATTATAATTTATATGAACATACCCGGAAATGGATGCATCGTTGTCAGATCTGCTAGATTTAGAATTTTCTAGAACAATCAACAGGAAGTTACGTCACGTACGATGTGAAAAGAACACTCAAGTGTAAGCGAGAAAGAAATAACAACTTTATATGTTGCAACGTCAAAAAACATTTAAAAGTATTGGCTAAGGTATCGCAGTACTCAGCCTACAATTTTTTCAACAGTGTTTTCTTTTCCTCAGTAGGTACAGTGTGATCAGTATACATTGGTTGTACAGAGGCCAACACATCAAGCTAGGTAGGTAGCCAATCGGTCAAACTTTGATAGATTTTCAACTTTACTTCAAAGGAATAAATAAGGTTCATATACAATGGGCATTGCTCATATTTTTAACCGACTTCTAAAAAAGGAGGAAGTTCTCAATTCGAATGTTTGTATTTTTTTTTTATGTTTGTTCGTTCATAACTCCTTCGCTTGTGAACCGATTTGAAAAATTCTTTTTTTGTTGGAAAGGGTATAAGTACTCCCAAGGTGGTCCCATTGTCAGCAAGTTGGAATCTGATGAGAGGATCCCATGGAAATCGAAGGAAACCCTCAAATTTTCGTCTTCTAAACAACTTATGCTAAACCATGGACATAAATGTTGTCGCTTCAAACACAGACATACATATTTACATAAAATAAGTTACATAGATTGATTTAAGATTTAATTATTAGTTAATTTATTTGTTAAAACATATTTAATTTATAGTCCTTTGAGAGCTACTCGAAAATAACTTCGTTTAGTTATTTAAAATTAAATAAAGTAACTAATTGATATTTTTAGTTGGCATCACTGGTGTCGCGCCATTATTGTTCCATTATGAACTTCCGGAGCAGTGGTGGGGCGACACTGGCCGCACGAATATTGGAATAGGTGATCGGCAGTTGGTTGTTGGATACAGTGCAAATAACATCTCCAGAATTATTATAAAAAAGTGTAATACTAAATTAAATAAAGTTATAATTATTGTTTACGTGTGTAGTTTGATTAAAGTCTTTTACATAAAACACAATAAATATTGTTGAACTGAAATAAAAACTTTTTAGTGGTAGAGTTTGTAATTTATCTAAGTTACAATAGCCTAATGTCAACTGCTCATCACCTTTTACAAAATATTGCTTTAGAATTTTTTGATTTTTGTTGATTTTTCAAAAACCGCTAGTCAGATTTCGAGAAAAATTTCATGGGACCATTTGGAAAGTATACCCTTTCCAACAAAAAAAGAATTTTTCAAATCGGTTGGCAAGCGACGGAGTTATGCGCGAACAAACAAAAAAATACAAACATCCGAATTGAGAACCTCCTCCTTTTTTAGAAGTCGGTTAAAAATGCAAAGTGTTGCTTTTGTACAGCGTTACAAGGATCTTTTGGCGCTCGAATAACGTTGATAAGAGGGCGCTGGTTGTTAAAAATTTGTAAAATGTGTTAAAAAAACAAGATGGTGGCGATAGTTCCGATTTAGATCACCCATCAGAAAATTCTTGTAGTGGGGATATAAGTGTGATAGGCAATATCGTCGCTGTACTGTTCTGCATACCTACCACAAGCTCTTAACGCGATCCACTTTAGGACCTAAACTGAACTGTTCTCCTAATTCGTACCATGAGGTCAGTTTAACGATTCAATTTAGGCCGTGCCATCTGGATACCTACCACGAGCTCTTAACGCTCATTCACTTTCATCGATCCAAATGCCGCTGAGCGTATTGGACGTCATGGTACGACTGTGAACAATGCAGTTTAAGAACCTAAACTGAAATGTCTTGCTTTTGAATCGTTTTTAAATAGATCATGGTAGGCCTCCTGTTAATACCACGGAATAGAATAAACACTGAATACCTACCTAAACACTGAAAAGAAAAAAAACCGTCCAAGTGCGAGTTAGACTCGCACACGAAGGGTTCCGTACCATCATCTGCCTAGAATTTTCCCAACTATGTTGGGGTCGGCTTCAAGTCTTACCGGATGCAGCTGAGTACCAGTATTTTATATGGATCGACTGCCTATCTGACCTCCACAACCCAGTTACTGGGTAATACGATACCCCTTGGTAAGATTGGTTGTCAGACTTTCGGGGTTCGGACTACCTACCCGTAACGACTGTTAAAGATCCACGAATGACAGCCGGGACCAACGGCTTAACGTGCTTTCCGAGGCACGGAGGGGTCACGGTATGTAAAGATGGTCACCCATCCACAGACCAACATCGGCAAGCGTAGCTTAACCTGATCGATCGACCTGTGCGGCTATTATTATTTAGCCACGGGCCCTTCCGTACCACCATACAACATTTAACACTACATATAAAATAACGGCAAAAAAATCACGTTTGTTGTATGGGAGCCCCCCTTAAATATTTATTTTATTCTGTTTTTAGTATTTGTTGTTATAGTGGCAACAGAAATACATCATCTGTGAAAATTTCAAAACAATTGTCAAACTATAACGGTTCATGAGATACAGCCTGGTGACAGACGGATGGACAGACGGACAGCGGAGCCTTAGTAATATTGTCCCGTTTTACCCTTTGGGTCGACTAATATTTCAAGTAACAATCACATAAAAAACTAGCTCACTTTCTAAAATTAGACAATAAATTTGGACTCGGCATCGCTCGATATAATTCGGCAGTCTTCGTTGACCGACACGCTCTAAAAAAAACAAAAGAATTTTATTTCTAGAAATTACCTAATTATTTCTGAATGGGTGGCAGTGGGCCGGGCACATAAGTCTTCGAGCGGGGAGAACTTCGTTTTAAGGGTTCCGTATCGGAACTATCGGGTGCCAACGGGACCCTAAGGCTCCGCTGTCCGTCCGTCTGTGACTGGGCTGTGTCTTTTGAACCGTAACAGGCAGACACATGTTTTTTTTACAGAATATAAACTACTATAACCGCTATAACAACAAATAAAAAAATTTAAGAGTTTAAAAAGAAAAGGAGCCAAGTGCGAGTCGGATTAGCACACGAAAGGCCAAATGCTTCGGATCGTGTGCGAATCCGACTCGCTGCGGCCCCTTTTAATTTTTTGATAAGTACAGACGCCAGCACATAACCTACTACAATCTGTCAAATTTCTTTGATAGATTTTCAACTTTATCGCTAAAGTATAAAGAGCGGTGGTGTGTTATGTGACCAACAACATAAAGAAACGGACGAATACCAAACCAAAGATATTCCCTCAAATCAAGGTGTAGTCACGCCCGTCTTACGAGACGAGATTATAAGCCAACAACCCACTGCACTCGTTTCACCTCAGCCAGAACTGTTACCAACACGTTCTAAACGCACAGGAAAACCCGTGAAGAGATATGGGTTCGAGTTTGATTAGAATTTAAAATTAAGTACCCTGTTTCTCAGGAAATTACTCTTACATGTATAATTATTTACCGGTTAAGTTTTGTTATTATTAAGATCCTTATGTATATCCGTTAGTGGACCTAGCTTAATTTAGTGGTGGAGGTGTAATGTCGGTATCTGTGCATAATGTGTTATCTGTGGCAAACTACCACTTGTCTGTAATTTCCTTGTCTGTGGCCAGTCCGCAATTATACTTGTATCGAGAACACGTCGTTTAATTTCTCTCTCTACCTAGCAAACAGTTCAGAAAGATACGCATAAACCTATTAAAACTATGAATATAATATATACCTAATTACATATAAATATAAGCACAAATAAATATACATACATACATGAATATACTTACTAAAAATAAATAAGACAAACAATGAGAAAATATTACCGTTGTGATGATACTGCCAGCTTCTTGCGAATGTACTCGCGGAGGATAATCGGTTGGTTGCCATCCTGATTTCCTGGGGAGCGCATTCCACAGAGAAATAGACTGAACGAAGAAGGAAGAGTGAATGAAGTCTGTGCGTTAGGGGTCGAAAGCAAAAAAAGTAAAGTATGGTTTAACATTTATTTCTCAAAAACAGAAGATATTTTTTTTACTTAGAATGAGAAACACTGGTTGTATACAAATAAACGTTCCTTGTGACAAGTAACTGAACATTTACAAAAATTTTGGCCTAAAAGGATTACACAATTTGAAAAAAAAAAAACTTATTAAACTGGTTAACTGTAAGTAGATCTACCAATAACCAGCTTTAAACGCACCAACGGAGTTTTGAGTATGAATGTCGATGGCTCCGTATATACAAAGTACTCTTTGCGATGGCTATAAGAGTAGGGAAAGACATAGAAACGATTTGCCAATCCTTCAACCCAATTGTTAGGCCACGTACACAGCTATTCATAACCAACCGACAGGCTATCGTACTGAAAATGACACATTTCGATAACCTGATTTGTTTGAAGAATAGCGGTCGGCGATAAATTTTCGGGTTTTCGACTATTGAACAGCGTTGAGAGGACTCCTACACGATACTTAAGGGCCTATACTACCTCAAATTGCTTAGCATGATGCTCCGTTATGTCGAAAATACTGCAGCATTAATTTGAAATAAATATATGGTAAAATTGAGGATTAATGTTTGACGAAAACACGATTCCATAAAATTTTCTCTATAGAAAAAAAATCTAAAGTTACCTCGAAACTGAACAATAAACCGCTGGTATTAAATAAATACTTTCATCAGGAAACTTTGTATAATAACTAAACTAACTATAAAGCAGCGACTATGTTTTTAATTTTTTTAAATTACAATTATTTTCGCCGTAAAAAGCAAAAACCTAAACTATTGGCGCTGCCTGCCGCCCAGCACCGCACTCTGTCTCACTCACACTTAGTCCGCGAGCAGTATCGTGCGAGCGAGACAAAGAGTGAATATTAGCTGAGGTAGTATGGGCTCTTGCTGTTCGATACTGTACGGAAACATATCGAGTGTTTGTAAATACCTATGCAGCTGGTGTGGTTAGGGCTCGAACCGGTCAGAAAACTCCGGAAGCTAATAATAAAATTAACTTTAAAGAAACTTATTGATGAAATCTTTATGTTGATATACACACATCAAAAGTGTCTAGGGATCAAGCATTTTTATGCGGATTTCTTGAGATTGAGATGTGGCTTTGTAATAAATTTATGATTTTATAAATTTATATGGATCCTTTTTGGTGCATTTCATAATTTGAATCAGGAACTGTGAATCAAATTCGAGTAAAAGATGAAAATCAGCTGTCAATATTTTCCCTATAAAAACATACAACGCATTGAAGACATTATTAGTGCTACTGTTTCCCTACTACTGATTAAAACCAACGTTATTATGGAGCGGCGACGTCATTTAAGCAGGGAAGAAATGCTCAGAGCCGTGGGAATGATAGAAGCTGGTTCCCGGCAACGTACTGTGGCTTTAGCTCTGAATACAAGTCAGAGTGTTATCAGTCGACTTTGGACACGTTACCGAAGCACTGGTACCGTGGCTGAGCGCCATGGAGGACGGTATCGCTGCACCACACGGAGACAAGACCGATACATTCAAATCTTAACTCGAAGAGCTCCAACAATAACCGCCATGATGTTAGCCGTGAGGCTTCATCACTCTTCAGGGAACTTAATTAGCGACCAAACAGTCAGAAACCGCTTGCATGAAGTGAACCTTCATTCCCGAAGACCGCTACGGGTACCACCTATAGCAATGCACAATCGTAGGATTCGATATCAATGGGCTCTTGAACACAGAAATTGGGCAGAAGAACAATGGCGTTTCGTGTGCTTTTCTGATGAGTCTCGTTTTGGTATGAGACCGGATACAAGACGTATACGACACTGGAGAACCCCTGGACGCCAACAGCGATTAAAATCCTGCCAGGAAGTCCATCCTTATAGTGGTGGAACCATCATGGTATGGGCGGGTATTTGGATCGGCGGAAGAACTGAGTTGATTTGGATCAGAGGCAACCTCAACGCTCAAATTTATGCTGAGACGATTGTATCAGACGTCATCGTTCCTCTACAAGTGCAAATCGGTCCCTTATTTCAGTTAATGCATGATAATGCACGACCGCACACCGCAAGAGTTGTAAGACAGACTCTCGCCGCAGCTAACATCAATGTCCTGCCCTGGCCTGCTCAGTCGCCAGACTTGAACCCGATTGAGCATGCATGGGATATGCTACAGAGAAGAGCTCTGCCGAATATGGAGGGTATCCAGTCGCAAGAAGACCTTTTTTTGTTGTTGCAACGAACATGGTCGGCCATTCCACAGCGTGATTTGGATGAACTCATTTTGAGTATGCCAAACCGATGTTCTTGTGTTGTTAGTGTTCGCGGTAGAAACACGGATTATTAATTGTTTAAGTTACCCAATAAAATTTTAAAGAAAACTGTTATTTCAGTCTTTTTTTCGAACTTTTGTGTTAGTGGTTCAAATGTCAAAAATCCCTTTATTAGGAAAATGGCAAATTTCTTTATTAATGCAAAGGTGACTTGGTTTATCGTTACTGTGACAAACGAAAACACTTTATTTGATGAATCCTTAAAGAAAATTTTAATTAATATCAATCAGGAGAAAAGTTATTGCAAAAATATATGTTGATCCCTAGACACTTTTGATGTGTGTATTTCTGTGAAGGTGGTGACTGTGTCTGTGTTGCATTCGTGTTCGCTCAGCGGCGCTGTGGACACTATGCCTCTGAGGTAGTAGCGACGTTTGCCGCGTTCATCCTCTGGGAAGGACAGTCCGCCCCCACTGTCACCATGGCAGACTGCCGCCGTACCTGGGATGGGAGAGAAAGGCATTTTCATTTTCGTTGTTTCGTGCGTAGGGGTATCTGCAATGCACTGCAGCACTGTTTTCCAATCCAACGGGAATTTTGCTGGATTGACTACAACCCAGCGGAACTGCGGGATCCCGCAACGGTTATAATTTTTTTTTTTATTTAAATATATATTCTTTGTTATGGTATTAGAGAGGAATGAGGAACAGTGTGTAAAAGGGAGGATCCTCCGTTGCCCGGTAAACTCTGCTTGCGAGATGCAGGATTTTGTGTGACGTCAGTATGACGATGACGCGTAGTTCGCATGTGACGTTTGTAAATACCGCTACAGTGTAATCAAATGTTTATTAACAAGCTGTTGCAGCTGCTGTTGCATATTAGCTTGAAATAACAGTTCAAAATCTGTTTTTTTTCTGTAAACTTTACAGACGTGATGGAATTATCGATAACACAAAAAAACTGATTTTCTCAACTAAACACTATCAGCGGTTGTTGACCCCAAAATAAATTATCATCAAATCAATTGATTTTTGTTTTATCATGTTTAGATATCGATTCCCATCACATCTGCGGAGTTTCGCTAGCTACTTAATTTAATTTGACCCTGTTTTTTTTTTAAAGATTTATACATAATCGCAACTCGCAAGAATAACTGTCGAACGTTGTGTTCTTGGTTCTTAGGATAATTCGGTCAGAGAGGCCACAGCCGCACCGGTAGATCGATCAGGTTAAGGTACGCTTGCTGCGGTTGGTCCGTGGATGGGTGACCATTTTTGCATACTAAGACCCCTCCATACCTCTTGGTTCCGGCTGTCATATGTCGATGTCGCGATGCATGCAAGTTTTGCGTGACGTCAGTATGATATGTAGTTTTATGAGAAATAAAATATTTTGAATTTTGTTTACCGTTACTATAGCCGGCGCATATCTTATCCGCGGTGATGTGTTCCGTAAAAGTCTCCGGCGTGAGCTCTGTGCAGTTCTTGAAGGGAATAACGGGAAGTTGCACCACCTTCAGAACTGGGGAAGCTGGCCCGTCTTTAGTTGTCAAACCCCAGCCAGCGACCTGAAAAAGTTGTTGGATACACTCATCAAGTACCCTGGTCATGTCATTCTATTCTAGATTTATCTACAATGTGTAACTGAATTAATGCACGTTACGAAAGGAGTTTGTCAGAATCGTTTACTGAGTCGATTTCTGTCATTTGTAATATGCTTAGGTAATTATTTATCCCAAAAAATATTAAAATCACGTAAATTACTGTAAAATAATAAATCTAAATAAATATAGATAAATAAATAGGGTTCCGGGCAAAAAAATATAACCAATGAACTCATCAGCTGACAGTACCTAGCTCATGAGTTTGTTGGTTTGGGCGCGTAATGTCTTAACATTTGGCAGTTCAACAACATTCATTGCGTTATTTACTTTGTTTAGCAGACGAATTTTTCGAACATATGAAGCAATGGATTAGCAATTAAATCCTTCAAAATCATTCAGATTGTGTTTTATCGTGTGTTACGCAATTAGCCGTTCCTGTACTTCGATTTCTTACCTTGCCCAAGTTCCCTCCCTGCAGCTGTCGCATATTGAAAACATAATCAAAGTCCAAACACACTGGCCTGACGTAGTTGAAGTATTTGAACGGCGTCTTCAGGGTCAAGACCGCGATGTCGTGTTGATAGTTTGTGCGGGCGTGGAGGTAGTGGGGCGCGAGGTCGAGGGACTTTAACTGTGGAAGAGAACTTTATGTTTTTCGCAGAGAGGACCAAGCGGCACATAAGCCTCGGGGCACCCCGATATCAGCCTATAATGTTCCCACTGCTGGGACACAGGAGAGGAAGTGGGCCGTGATCCACAACGCGGGCCCAGTGTGGGTTGGTAGGTGTCACATGTCTTCGATTTTTTTTGGGAGCAGTGGTGATGAAATAATTTACACAAAGTAAAGCGCCGGTCTGTGTTCGAACCTACGACCTACAACTCGTACTTCGCGGCCACAGAACAGATAAAGTCGCGGCCGTTTCCTCTGCGCCACCACTGCACTGGAGGAGTCACCCCAAATGCTTACAATGCTCTCCAAAACTTAGTTGACATTTTATCACTTAGTCATCATGCCCCATTATGATTTAAAATTAAAAAAATATCAGGTACTCAAAGGGGATTAGGGTACTTCATTATTTTTAATGATAAGTCAAAGATAGTTGAATTAGTCAATAAAAACGTTATAGGTAGCAGTTCAAACATTTGGATCACTAGAATTTTAATCATTGTGGCGTGTCAAAGCCTAAGTGGAAAAATGTCAACTGACATTTGGAGGCCACTGCAGTATGTGCCGGTCGATCCTCACTGCCTACCCCGCAAAGGGAAGCGTAAAATTATAGTTGTAGTACTGCGGGCGGCCCGTTGCAGTAGGGGCTGTAATGTGCGCTTGGCTTTAAGGCTAGGCGACGCCCGCGCGACCGCGCAGTGGCGCCCTCATCGTTTGTTTGGTTTAGAATGAAAATGCAGAAAATAAGCACGTTAAGTTGTGCTCCACAAGATTACACGTTAATATTATTATAAACGGTGCCGAGGCAGCGGGATTGTCGCCGGGGCAGCGGGATTGTCCGAAAGGGTTACCGCTGCCCCGGAATACAAAGGGCTAAGGAAGGAACACGGATGGGTTTTAGTCAGTAAGAGTCCGACACTCATCAAAACGGTAGTTTTACATTGTTTAGTTTTACTAGAATCATTTAAACTGATAATAGTGGCCACTATTTTTGGCGTCGTCTTAATCTTACCTCTGATGTCTGTGCGTCCGGGTCTTCTTTATGGTTCCATTCCCTGAACAGCTTGGCGGTAGCCACTGCGAACTTAGAGGCATCTTTCTTCTCTCCCTTACCTTTATCCCAAAAGCAGTGGGCAGCTAAAATGTATGGTCAATATCACTATCCTTGTACACACGGCTACACATCAAGCTATTAGCATTTCCAGTTTTTGCTGACCTCGCATTGTATAGGTTTTTCGTACAATCAGAAGTCAGCTTATTCTGGTTATGTACAGCTTGATGTGTAGCCGTGTGTACAATACGCGCCACGAAAGATGAGACTTGACTTTTATCTTAAACTTTATTATTTCGGAATAAATATTATATTATTGTTAAGAATTTTAATCTAAATGTCATCGATAAATCTTCATAGGTATAGTTATACTCCGACTTTTAATTAGCTGCAGTAATCACCTGAAATAACAATCCTGTCAGAAACCATAGATCCTCCGCAGATCTGGTTGTAGTAATTATTTTCTTTAGTAGGCTTCAAGTAGATAGCAACGTGCCACGGCAGTTCTGCTCGGAGCGCTACTGTACCACCGGAGACCTGGCCCACAGCGATCGGAGTTACGCGCCCACACACTGACGAGAAGCAACCAACAAAAATGTCAACATTTTTTAAGCTTGAGTACAATTAGTCTTTTGGCTACTTTGTATATGTATATTTTAAGTAATGTATGTTGGGCTAAGTTCGGCGCTGGGGTAAGACCGTCCGAATCAAATTTCCAGATAATTTGGCAATATTTGGGCAAGTTTACCGCAACTACCTCGATAAGTCTTAATTCATACTTAAGGTGGTTGCGGTAAACTTGGCCAAATATTGTCAAATTATCTGGAAAGATTTGTACGGTCTTACACCAGCGCCGAACTTACCCCAACTTTTTTTTTTGTAATGTGCGTACGGCTGCACATCAAGCTATACATTTCCAGTTTTAACTGACCTCGCAATGTATAGGTATTTCTTACAATCAGAAGTCAGCTTAAGTATACTGGTTATGTATAGCTTGATGTGTAGCCGTGTGTACGTCTTGTTTGTGCAGAATCAAAAATTTTGCTGTCTTTCTTTTTTTTCAATCAGCTTTGAGAACTAATACGTTAACCGACCAAGGGTCAATCTCCAAAACGGGCGTATTCGTGTGATCGCTCTGGTGCTTTTCAGATATTAATATTTAATGGTAGTTATGTATCTCATTAAAAAGAATGATATTCAAATAGTACATTTTTACTATTGGCCTTCAATTTACACAAACAGTTATGGAAATATTAAACTTCAAAAAATTTCGCGACCAGAGCAGTCATAATTGGTGCCAGAGCGATCATAAATGGTGAAATCAGTGAAGGAAAAAAATTAACATTGATAAAATATTATTTATTTAGCCGCTTTCAGTCATACTCAGTGTAGGTACAGACGCCAGCACATCAATCTACTACAATCTGCCAAATTTCTTTAATAGAATTTCAACTTTATCGCTAAAGCATAAGGTTCAAAGTTGATTGGGAAAATTTGACAGTTTCGGGTAGCTTGATGTGCTGGCGTCTGTACCTACGTGTAACAAGATTATATGTAAGAGAAATGTATTATTTTAGAAAAAGGTCAAGGCATATTAACAGTCATTACATATCAAAAATACGGAATATTTTATATAAAATAATTGCTAAAATAACAAATTAACATAATTATAAAAATCAACTTTTGGCTTAGTTTCATTTATTTGGACTTAATTAAATCACTTCTAGGTAAATGAGACAAAATTAAAAACCTTTTGATATCAACCGTTAATACCTAGAGTCTTTTATAGTTATAATATGACTTAGACTCATTAAATATTACTTTATAAAAAGTAATTAAAGACAACTAACGTTTATAAAGAACGAAAAATTCTTAAAAAAAACAATTTATAAACGTAACTATTTGTAATCATAATGCTTAATAGGACTTAGAATGATGACTAAAATAACAGTATTTTCAAGATTATCTAAGAGATTTGTAATAATCACATTTTCCTTAACTATATCTTTAGAGGAAAGTAAAGAATAAAAAAGAACAACACAAAGTAAAATGCAATTCAGATGATCAGATCAGATTAAAATCTTGTTTGCAAATAATAATGATACAAATTTTAACACCAAGTAAATAAAATACAATTTCTATAAGGCTTAGTTGATCAACAAACTAAGAAAATAAGGTTTATAGGAAGCTCAGAAAATTGAATAGTCATCGGAGTCGGAGTCGGGTAAATCTTCTGCTGCAGTAACCTTTGTTAAGCGACGCTCAGCCAATTTCTTCCTAAAACGTTTTTCTTCAATAGATAATTTATTTCCAGGCATGATTTCAATCTGCAACAATAGTTGCCATAAAATTTTAGAGAATAAAGGGTTACAGTTGTGGTTAGCTAAATGGCAATATAATAATGTCATCAAGGTATCAAGGTAAAATACGTCAAAATCTGTTTATGGGTTTAGGTTACCCAAAGAAACCAGGAAAGGTTATAAATTAAAGGTTATCTGCATAGTTCATCGTTTGTCATTTTTACAGTCCGGTACTACTACCTAAAATAGATTTATAACGTACAATTAATGCAAAATATCATCGCTCTGGTCTTTTTGGACAGAGCAATCACAGCCATAGCGATCAGAAAAAGTCAAAAAATCATAAATATAGGCGAATTTAAAAGCAGTAGAACGTTGTGATTACGTCTCATAAAAAACATCATAACGATCACTTAATTCACATAACAAACACATTCACAAGCTTACTATTTAATTTAAATAACGTGCCATAGCAATCATAAAATTCGAGAACCAAATCCAGAGCAATCATAAACTTACCTTCGTAATGTTGGAGCGCAGGAACATGGCACACAGATATCCTCCTCGGCTGTTAGACTACTACTTTCCGTATATACAAAGTACTCTTTGGACTACTACTGGCGTTGCACCGCGGTAGGGGAACAGAGTGTTTAGGACGCGTAACTAGGGATGAGTGCGATGTTTTACCTCAGCGCAGAGCGATGAGATAAAATGCCCGGTCACGATTTTAAATTCAAATTGTGGCAAAAGTATTGTTAATATAACTAAAAATATTTTATTACCATGAAGATTAACTATTTGTTATGTAATCTAAATAAGTTGTTTCATATGAACCTTCACATTAAAAAGTTAAAGAATATTTTTTCATTCAATCGGGAGTCGAGTCAACCCAGAGCGATCAGGATTTTAGGGTTGAGGACTTTTTTTTTAATATTTAAAATAAACTTATTCATAATATTAGCCTTGTATCACGTAGATTAGACACCGAACTGTTTATAAAAAAATATTTTGAAAACGTTTTTCTATTTTAAAATGGGTTTATCCAGCCCGACACGAAAAAATATGCCTCTGGAGATCGACCCCCAAGAGAACGTAGTCACAGTACACTGTAAAGTAGTCCTTTCACATCGGCAACGCAATAACATTGACATACCCACGACATACCCCATCTCAATGACCCAATAACAACCCTATTGTAACGATATTATAGATCGCTGTGATTTTGACAGACTTGTCAGTGGAGCCAGTGGCGTAACAATAGGGTGGCAGGTGAAAATATGCCACGGGCCCCCAGCCGGAAGGGGCCCAGGAGGCCCCTAGCCGGAGGGGGCCCCGACCTGAGCGGATCACAGGAGGATCATAACATAAGTATAGAAATGCAAACATTTTTTTAAACTGTGCAACAAAGGACATCATTCAGGTTTCGAACATTTTGTATCCAAAAATTAAAGTAGAATATTTAATTAAAGGCTCCTTTCTCATTGACGACAAGGATGCGATCTTCAATGATGTTGTGGTCACCCTTTATGAGATCCATGCTCCCTTCAGAAAAGTGAAGTTAAAACAGCTGTTTGCACCATAGATGACAAGAGTAACACAGATGGGAATGCGACGTAGGGACCGTGCGTTCCGTAAATTGTACGGATGAGAACTGGACAATCTAAAAAAAATCTAGACATCTAATATGTAATCAGACATTTGTGACATCTACCAACCCGCACTGGGCCCGCGTTGTAGGTTACGGCTCACTCCCTCTCACCAAGAGGAGGCCACACCCAGCGGTGGGAACATTATAATAGGCTGATTATGCTAACACCAGCAACAACAATTAGTTTTGGTCATACCTGGTTTGCATTTAACAATACGATTCCATCTTCCATCACTCAGACATTTCATAGAACCGGACTGATCTCTCGGCTCGTAATTTTCGTTACATTCAGGATTGACGATTGTCCCCGAAGGCTCGGCCTGATTGCAGATACGGTAACCGTTCGTCTTTTTGACCTCGCACTTATATTGGACTGATACATCAGGATCTAGCCTGCAGAATGCTGGGGAAGACAAAATTGTGGTAATTAAGTATTAATCGTAAGTATTACTCTAAAGGTGCTGAATGCCCTTCTGACTGCCAATCCTGCCTGAATGAGATGTGTTTGCGGATGAATATAGTAAAATTATGCGTTGAAGCCAGACATAAATAATTTTTAGAGAGACTCTCACAGAACTTTACACATATTTACAGATGACATTTACAATACAACATACTAAATAAGAAAGAAATTATTATCAATATTATTATTGTTTATGTCATTGAAATAAAGTTGATATTTGTTTCGAATATTTTGTACCTTTTTTTTTTTAATATAATGTCCTTGGATAAATAATATCATAATAACCTTGGACATTTTACACAACGCCATTATGCGCCATAACGAGATGGCTGATAAACTACTTATATACTTTTTTTTTGTAAATACATACATATTATAGATAAAACACCCAGACTCAGAACAAATACTTGTAGGTCGTACAAATATTTGTTCCGTGCGGGAATCGAACCCGCGACATGCTGCGCAGCAGTCAATCGCTCAACCACTGCGCCAAACGTGTCGTCATTGTTTCACAAATTTTTTGAACAGGACCTGAGGGGCAATTCTCGTAATTTTAAGAACGTTCACAGTCTGAGGGGCAATTCTCGTAATTTTAAGAACGTTCACAGTCTGATCTCAGTCTCAATCTGTCAAAAATACCTCATATTTCCCTATATTTTGACAAGATTTTGACAGTTGTTTGTCGCCGAGATGAGACTGCGACTAGATTTTGAATGTTTTAAATTACGAGAATTGGCCTTCTGATCTCAGTCTCAATCTGTCAAAAATACGTCTAATTTCCCTACATTTTGACAAGTTTTTGACATTTGTTTGTCGCTGAGATGAGACTGCGACTAGATTTTGAACGTTTTAAATTACGAGAATTGGCCTTCTCATGCTCAGCAGTAGCTCTTGCTACCACCAGACCAACGAAGCAGTCAGGAGTTAAATTTTGTAGGGGAATATATGAAATTACGCGGGAGAAGTCGCGGGAGAAGAGCTAGTAAAAAAAAAACTATAACGTTGGTTGAGCTTCTTTACATTGAGGGAGGGCCCCATCACTTGAATTTGCCACGGGCCCCAAACGGTATAGTTACGCCACTGACAGTAAGGTCTCCTGAAAACGTCCAACCGCATCGCGGGGTGTAGATAGCGGGGCAAACGTTTCGGAACGTTTCGAAAAAAATCACGAAATATCACAAGGGTGTAGTGAGATAATTATCATGTGTTATGTTCCCATGGGATAATTTACTAACCCTGCGCCTACGACTACGGCAAAAGCTAGTTAAGTATTTATAAAAATGTTGTAACGTACTCAGACCAAATAAAAACCAAGACAGAGCGCTGAGAACGATACAGTAAAGCATGCCAAAACTACACCTCCGCTCTGTGCGTACACGCTCACACGTACACATTTACAATCAAACTAGACCTCACTAAGTGTACACATGTTTTCGAAACTGGTTTCACTTTACTGTTGACCGCCCTCTGTCCTGGTTTTTATTTGGTCTGAGGTAACGTATTACTTGTTTTTTGTCCCAAAAAAATTAAATACTCACGAACACAGTCTTGTACTTCTATCCGCCAATTCCCGTCGAAACAGTATGCTGAGGCATCACCAGTCACTCCGTATCCTTGTTCACAGGTGATGTTCAAATCCGCGTACGGTAAGCTCTGGCCAGGAGTTGCGTACAGAGCGTTGGCCACCACGTACGTACCGTGCTCAGGGTATGGTGGCAGCACACACTGCCCTGATACAGATGGCTTGCTGAGAAAGAAAAATGGTCCTGCTTTAATGGCATAGACTATAAGGCCTGAATTCCTGTTACGCGTCGCGTACGTCGGTCGCGTGTGTTAATATACATTGTGTTCTATAAAGCACCATACTGCGACGCTGACGTCAGCGGCGCGTATGTTGGTACTGACGTCAGCGTAACAGGAATTCAGGCCTAACTAAAGAACCAATCTATAAAGAAACATCATTATTATTTGACGTACGTCAAGGCCATCATTTTGTGAAACAACGCTTTTTTGGTTTGACGATAGTTAGTGCCATTTTTGACGTATACGCGTGCGTCAAGTGGACGTGAAACAACCCGCCCTGAGAAATACAGTATCTTACGTCGTTATAGTGTGAGCTGGCAGCATTCTGTTGCACAGTTCAACCGACTCGTCTGAGCCATCCGCGCACTCCTTACGCTGAAAAAATAACAAAATCATTGTCATTGACAAATTGTTCCAATTATAAAAGGGAACAGCGTATCACTGAGCAATGGGTTTCATTTACGTTGGTGAGCAGACAAAATAATATGTTTTCGAACATAATTATGAAGCAATATTAGCAAGCATCATCCTTAAAAATGATTCAGATTGTGATTAAAAGTGTGTTATACAATTAGGGTGCTGTTCTAAAACCCGTCTGATCTGAAATCCGTCGGTGTGTAACAAACTTTGGCCGTTACAATTTGGCCACCATCGCGGCTTATTCTGGGGCCACATATTGGACATAATTAGACCCAAGATGTAGCCTTGGAGTATTGGCTCCTATGTGTGTATCGGGCCTGGACAGGATTTACTGATTTTGCTCAACATTGGATGTGGTGCCAAGTCTGAACCTATGGACAAGGCCAAATAGGACGCAATCAATAAAATTATGAACACTAACCCCATTACAATCAGAGCCCTCATCAACGCAGGCGCCATACGCGCACTGGAACAGGTGCGTGGGACAAGTCAGAGCCGCGCACGCTCGGACCGTCTCGTCGGACCCGTAAGGACAGTTCGGGACCCCGTCGCAGTGGTCCGACGCAGAGATGGTACTGCCATCCAGACACCGGAACTTGCCACTACAATAGAACACTTTTTAAAGTCCAAACATCCAGCTTTGCGCCCCATAGGATTTTCCATCGAGCAAAATGATGTTCGGTAATTCATAGGAGACTCTTCAAACTTAACCCAAAGCAGTTATTTCAACAGGCACTTTTGAATATTGTCAAAGTGTCGGTCAGTTAGTCAGAAAGTTGAAGCTAGTTGCCCATTCCAAAACTTAGATCTCTATGGAGAAGAACGGGCAAGAAACTCCAAGGGCACTCTTTTATATCAAGATAAATTACAAAATCCTTGGTAGGTAGTAAATCATTCTTGTTGCTTCTATAATGGAGAACAATGTAAAAAAATAATACTTCAATATGAAACAATTAAGAAAATCCATCCATACTAATGTTATAAATTCGAAAGTAACTCTGTCTGTCTGTCTGTATGTTACCTTTTCACGCCTAAACCACTCAACGGATTTCGATTTTGGCAGAGAGATAGATTGCATCCCGGGGAAGGTTATAAGGATAGTTTTATCGATATACCTCGCCAGCGAAGCCGTGGGCGGAAGCTAGTACCTCATATTACAAAAATAAGATTATTAAAAATAAGCCCGTT
The DNA here is from genome assembly GCA_963669345.1 of Gortyna flavago. NCBI lineage: Eukaryota > Metazoa > Arthropoda > Insecta > Lepidoptera > Noctuidae > Gortyna > Gortyna flavago. The sequence continues at coordinate 3,073,410 of OY770155.1, read as the reverse complement.
CACGAACATGACTTCAACCATTTTTTAGGTTCTTCAAAAAAACATCAAAATGCTGATAGTTTTTATTAAACTTGTACAAGTATTTTGATACAAATTTAAAAAGTCGAGACAATACAAGTTGTATGTATTGCCTCGATAATGAACAAAGGTGGAAGGAATAATGTCAAACAGGTAGGTACTTACAGAAAAACCTTACATTTAATTACCTACGTTACGACTAATTAGTAGGCACGCAACGTTGATTTTTAAATGTACACGCAACGTTGATTGAAGGGCTTGTGGCTAAGTAATGACAGCCACACGCTACTTTTGCCGCGGTTGGTCCGTGGATAGGTGACCATCAGACCATCTTTACATACCAAGACCCCGCCGCGCGCCGTACCTCGGACGGCACGTGTATATTAACACTATTAATAAACTAACTACTATTAATTAACGGACACCCTGTATATTACTAGCGACAAGGATTTTTTGGAGTTTGAATGAAGTTGACAGGGGAGAGTTATTGGTAAAGATTTGTTGTTGCAATTGTTTTGTGAAATGTCCCTATCGACTTTTAATTAGCTGCAGTAAAATGACAAATTTCGGACTGCGTTTAGAGATATGCATGAGAAACAAGTTTCGTTTGTTACACTATCTGTACTAGAAAAACAAGATTTGGTTGATGGCCGCGATAAAACAAAAAGACGCCAATTTCAGTCGTTTAAGTAACACATTTAAAGCTGTAATTTTACTGCAGTTATTAAAAGTCTGACTATAGTTGATATACATTACCTACACTCAAAAAACAAGATGGCGCTAGTGCCGATTTTGGCCGCGTGCCAATCTAACCCAGTACCGCTTTAGTTACTTACTTGATAAGACTGTTCTCGTTCCGGCATCTGGGCAGCAGTTCGTCGGACTTGTCAGCACACTCGTCTATGTTGTTGCAGGGAGCCGTGCCGTCTACGCACGCGCCATACGTACACCTGAACAAGTTGGCTTGACATCTGGCGAAGAAATGTATTAGAAATAAATATTTTTGAAGTATTACAGTCATCATCTGCCTAGCTAGCTCTTTCACAACCATACTGAGGTCGGCTGCCAGTGTAACCGTTTTGAATAAGTATGTGGTCCAAAAATGCATAGTTTTGAAAATAATATCATCAATCATATTTGACGAAACTAATTTCGTGACTTTGTCGAATTATTTTGTATGAAAAATTAAAACAAAAATAAAAAGAGATTGAAAAATATGCCAGTTGATTGTTTGATATGGTCCTCATTCATACCCTAGAGTTATGGGATATCAAAAAAAAACACCTTGTATATAATAGGAAGAGACGCAGAGAGAGAGATTTCATGGTTTTCGAGGGTGCTGAAGCCAATAGTGACGTCAACATGAAAGTCCAAGATGGCGCAAGCGAAAATTTTAAAATTTTTCATCATGGGTGATAAAGCTAATAGTGGGGTCAAAATTACAGGCGACAACTTCATGAGTTTCTAAAAACGTATACTAGATGGGTCTGTATTAAAAACGAGTCTCTTTTTAATATAACCAAGTGTATCAGTGTATCGCATATGGAGGGACCCCCGACAGCACACTTTTTTTTCGTATCGCATCGCCTGCCCGCACTGTTACAAACTCCGTTTTCGATTAGCGTACTTTATGACTTTTTTTTTGCTCGTCTCTGAAGGGTCCTGGCGTGATTTTAACTACTTATTCTTTAGCCTTCTTCAAAAATTGAGGCATTATAAATTATGCAAACAATTTTTTTGAAATCCGATCCGTAAAAACAGCTTAGCGCGTCCAAACAAACTCTTCAGCTTACAGAAACCAAATACCAGAAAATCTCAGAAATATACTCAGAAATAAATACATCTTATCTTATCTTAAGATAAGGTTGTAAATCGCTTACTTGATTTTCCGGCACCGGGCGTGGGTCTCATCACTTCTGTCCGGACAGTCGACCTTGCCGTCGCACTTCCCATCAACGGCTATGCACGTACCGTCTGCGCACTGCCACTTGTATGGTCTGGAAAACAAATAGGCAGAAGTATTAAAGATTAATAAAATAAACTATAAGAAAGGAAAGAGTTTTTGCGATTTATTATTTTTCTAGTAAAAACCAGTCGGACTCGCGCACCGAGGATTCCGTACCATTCTTAATAATAATATGTTCATCGGCGAAGCCTATATTCGTCAGAGAATTATAACACTGCGCGTTGCGGTTTCGAATAATGCAGTTTTAGGTCAGCACCATCTCTTGACCGATAGTGAAACTAATGTAAATTTTGTTGATGATTTCTGAAAAAGTGTGCTAATAAGAGACATCTTTACATAAACTTCTATCACATAGAATAGTTTCAGATTTTTTTCTATGCAAACTTCGAAAATAATCTGAAATGAAAAATAAAAAAAAAACATTTTTTTTTTAATTTTTCGTCAAAAGTCGAAAACTAAACGGCCTAAAAAAAAAGAAAAAGTGTTTGAGAATGTGCAAACTGCGCTCTTTCATATGATAACCCACATGCCCTAGTAGCCCCACTTCGATGATTTTATAGGTACCTACCTCTTTCAGTCATTGTCGCAAAAAAAAAGAAACTTTCTTATTTGCAAAATAATTGGGCAAACGTCATCTAAATTGATAGCATTAGTAGTTCTTGAGATATCCAGTGTGACAGACAGACAGACAGACAGACTGAGTCGCACCATAAGGGTTCCTTTTAACCATTTTGATACGGAACCCTAAAAAGGAGTAGTGGTGGCCCAGTAGCAACGGCTCCGACTTACGAATCGACGGTCGTGAGTTAGAACTCAGGCAGGCGCTTTATTTTGTGTAGGTATTTAATTTCATCACCACTGCTCTCAGAACGGTGAAGGAAAACATCGTGAGGAAACCGGCATGTCCTAGAACCAAAAATTCGAAGACATGTGACATCTACCAACCCCCGCCGCACTTGGTCCGCGTGGTTGATAGCCCACTGCCTCCCATAGAGGAGGTGTGTGCTAGGAGTGGGAACATTATGGGCTGATTATGCTATGCCTATGCTTATACTGACAGTCAGTGGCGTAACTATAGGGTAGCATTGGGGCAAAATGCCACGGGCCCCCAGGCAGAGAGGGCCCCCGGCCCGAGAGGGCCATGACCACAGGAGGATCTTAACCTACTTGTTTTTTTTTTTTAATGTTCAACAAAGGGCGTCATTCAGGTTTCGAAAATTTTGTACATATCAAAATTTAAGTAGCCAAATATTTATTTAAAGTAGTCATTTCCGCTGACGGCAAGGGCCGAGCTTCATGATGTTGTGTTATCGCCCTTTTTGCCACTAGAGCAATGAAGCATTCAGGTGTTAAATTTTGAGGAGGAAAATATGATATTTACGCGGGAGAATTGCTATTAAAAAAAAAGACTACAACGTTGGTAGAGCTTCTTTACATTGAGGGAGGGCCCCATCCCATGAATTTGCCACGGGCCCCAAACGGTATAGTTACGCCACTGCTGGCAGTATTACTTAAAACACAAGCTCTACCTTCAAAGCGTAGAGATACGTAGATTACATTTTGCACATACCCACATGATGTCTGTCTTTTATATCTTTCATGAGACTCTGTAGCACTGTGGTTTCTGTAAAAAGAATATTCTTTTTAATAAAGTAAGGTAGACAAGGTATGGTAGGTGGACTCTGAAGGAGTGAGTGAGACAAGGGTCCTTAACAGCTTTAAATAGGGAGAAGTGGAAAAATTGTATTGAGGCCTAAATGTAGACTCTCATTGCGGACATAGAAGGGGGCTCCCGTGACCTTTCTGAGGAAACGGTTCTGGAGGGTCTGCATTCTATGCAGATGGTGAGGATTAGCGTGTGCGAAGACGACGCAAGCATAGATTCATGATGGGACCGACGATTGATGTCAGGACGTTGTATTATAATATGCTAGTTGCGCGGTAAACTCTGCTTGCACGATGCAAGATTTTGCGTGACGTCAGTATGACGCGTAGTTCGCATGTGGCGCGGCTACAATCACTTAGGTTATTACTCTCAGGGGTGGCAATTGGCTTAGGCCCGTGTTGCCTTAGAAACCCGGCAGATAAGTGCAGTAAGCGGCGCATGAACAACAAGCTGTCACCTCACCGGTGGCAGAAGTAGATGCTTTCACATTACAAGAACAGCTGCGCGATAGCGATACCGCGCCACAGTTTAGATCAGCGTGGCGCATTTCATTTCAAAAATGGATTCAGACGGGGAAACATTGTTGCTCCTGCTTTTGAAAATAGGTACTCCAGCTCATCGCTGACTGAGCGCATGCGCCGGCCTCCACGCTTATTTATGAAATTCTGCCCTCCAGATATCCCCTTAGCACAGACCTATATTAAAGTAAATAAGACGTTATTGTAGTATATTTTTCTTGTCAGAAGTATGAGTGCTCACCGGTAATTGACATAATTTATTACCTGCAAGTCGAAATCGTAGCAAGATTCCTGACGGCTGAACTCACGGCTGGAGATATGGCTGAAATATTCAGAATTAAACTTAATGTACAAATTATTGTCACCGTACCTATACAACGAAATTCACGATGTTTTCCTTCACCTAGTACTGAACTCAGTACGCGACCACCAGTGGTTCAGTCAGACCACTACACGCCGCCACCAGTGGCAGCCACTGGTGACTAGATGCGGCCTTCAGTGGCTGCCACTTGTGGCAGTTGTTCAAGTGGACCTGAGACGCGGGAGCGGGGTTAAGCCGGCGACTGTGGCCGTGTGTGCGCGCGAGTCGAACGACAAAACGCGGCAACAAGTAGCGAGCGCGGTTGACTGCCGCAGCTTGTGGCTCGGACGCGGCCACTCAAACGCTCGGTGTGCGCCGATGCTATACAAAATGTATGGAGAAACGCGTCCGCAACTTGTGGCGGCCACTAGTCGTTCTAATGCGCTCGTTCCACTAAAATCCCCTAGACCAGTCCCCTAGGGGACTACATGTGGTCGCCACTAGTGGCTCAATGCATGCGGGGGCTCTTAGAAGATGGCGGCCACGCGTTATGAGACCTTTCTAAAACGATAGCTGATATTGACGTTCAAAGTTGATCACGTGACTCAATCATCGACTGTGAACGTTAATATAGCGGAAACGTGATACTCCATTGATGTCTGCTATCGATTTATAGAGGTAAGTCGACGTCAAGCCGGAATCGGGTAATAGGCCAAATCATAATAGTTTTCAGAAAATTAAAAAAAGACTAAGTTGTTTATATTTAAAATTATTAAGTAGCATTTAAATGTCACTTTTTGCCCAACCAAATATTCAAAATTAATACTTTGCCAAACTTTGACTGACTGTACTGAAAAAAAATGTACTTTGCGACTTTGGCAAGTAACATTAAAAGTTGGCACATTTAATAAGCATTCCAATTTTTTTTTATGTTGTGATCGGTTTCAAGTCTATCCAAATGCAGCTGAATACCACTATTTTACATGGTGCGACTGCCTACCTGGAGGCCTAAAAAGGCCACTTTGGCAGAATCAATTCATCTGTTTGACAGTTTCACACCTTTAGATATCTCTGAAGGGTTAGGCAGAGGTGTACCTATAGCATTTTACGAATCTCCATACAAAACTGTCATACATATGAAATTGCGTGATACGAATTGTTTTATGATTCTGCCAAAGTGACCTTTTTAGGCCCTCTGACCTCCACAACCCATGGCAGAGTTACTAGGTAATACGATACCCCTTGGTAACACTGGTTGTCAGACTTTCGGGCTCCTGACTATCCGTAACGGCCATAGATCTATATCCGAGAACGACTGTCAAAGATCCGCGAATGACAGCCGGGACCAACAACGACTTTTCGAGGCACACTCTCTTCGATCAACAATACCAATATTGTTGATCGAAGCACACTCTATCAAAAAGTACTCCGTGCGAGGCACGCAGGGATGACGCAGGGGCTCGGTATGTAAAGATCACCCATCCACAGACCAACCGCGGCAAGCATAGTTTAACCTGATCGATCGACATGTGCAGCTGGTGTATTGTGTGTCTTTTAGTCTGTGCTAAATAAATGTGTTTTTTTTTCTAGTCTTCACTCCCGATGGCCGCCCGAAAAAGGTATAATAGGGTTCATTCATGGTTCATTCTGAAGGCGAAGTATGGGACTATTTTCGGTCAGGCTTGTATTTTCATTCTTCGTTGACAGACTTGCATAGTAGGCTCCCTGATCAGAAATTTATGTTAATATGTAACTTCGTTAATAAGCATCATAAAATACAAGGAAAATTAATAAAAACCAACCAGACGGTCAGCTGAGAACCTGCTCAATACACGCAGTCTCATCTAAACCGGTTCAGCCGTTTCCCAGATATTACCTAGAGACAAAATAAAAAATTGGTGTTTTTAGGATTCCGTAATCAACAAGGCACCCTTATAGTTTCGCCATGTCCGTCTGTCGGTTCGTCCGTCCGCAGCTTAGAATATAATAGAATAGAATTCTCTTTATTCGAGTATCCAAGACTCAAAAGCTGTTAGTAAAACTTATGACAATGCTATGTGAGCTTAGCTCAGAGACTCTGAGTACTAGAAAGCTACAATAATCATGCCGACAGTGGTAAAATAAAATCTTTTTAAATATTTATTTTTTTAGGTTACCTCCTCGTCTACAGGTAAGTGGGGATGTTTTTTTTTTCTCGTCTACACCATGGTGTGGGGTATCGTTGGATAGGTCTTCAAAAATATTGCGGGTTTGTGAAAAACATTTTTAGGGTTCCGTAGTCAACAAGGAACCCTTATAGTTTCGCCATGTCCGTCTGTCGTAACGAAATTAAAAGGAAAACTATTACAGCTAAAGTAGGCAAGACAAGTTTATCTACGAGTAGTAGTCGACTAACTTAAATATGCAATTGCAATTTATGGGAGAACATGATTTTCAACTACAATGATAACTTGATAAGATTGTTCTTGGGATACATTCATTCCAACTACGGAACCCTTCGTTGTGCGTGGTCTGACACGCACTTGGCTGGTTTTTATTTGTTTTCTCAATATTAACTAATTTCTTTGAAAACAAAAGTATTTACTTTGAGGGTTTTCAGTTGGCTTGAGCCGCACGGATCGATCGATCAAGATAAGCTATGCTTACGAGTTGTAGGTTAAAAACCAGGACGGCGCTTTACTTTGTGTAAATTTTGAAATTAGGTACCACTGCTCTCAAAACGGTGAAGGAAAAAAGTCGAGAGGAAACCGGCGTAGAATCATAAATTCGAAGACACGTGACATATTTACCAAACCGCAATGGGCCCGCATTTTGGATTACGGCCCACTCCCTCTTACAGAGAGGATCGCCAGAGTCCCAACAGTGGGAAAAAGATTGATTACGCTTAAAGTTTTCACTGTTTTTGTTGGTATACTTATTGGCGTGTCGTAGCTTATCCAATCATCTGCCTAGCCTTTTCCCAACTATGTTGGGGTCGGCTTCCAGTCCAAACAAATGCAGCTGAATATCAGTATTTACATGGAGCGACTGCCTATCTGACCTCCACAATCCAGTGACTGGGTAATACAATATCCCTTGGTAAGACTGGTTGCCCAAGTTTCGGGCTTCTGAGGAACTTTCGGGTCGTTACGCGACCGTAACGACTGTCAAATATCCACGAATGACAGCCAAGACCCACGGCTTAACGTGCTTTCCGGTCTTAGTATAAAAGATGGTCAACCATAGATAATCGAACCATGCGGCTGTTATTAGGTATTTAGCCACAAGCCAATGTAATTATAAAAATGTTTTGTGTTTCGTAATGTTTGTTAATTAGTTACTATTTGTATAGAAGCAAGTTCTTCTAAGTGAACAGACAGCTGTGCTGCTGGGGAGTTTGTTGCGCCACTTCTTCCCAGCGAAAGCACTAGGGAGGGCTGAAATGCGGGCCCTTTTTGGGACTGGTCTTATCACTTATGTAATTTTGACGGTGCTGATTCTCAACGTAGTTTTTAGCATTTGAATACTTAGTTAGTAGTTGTTTTTTAATAGCGGATTGCGGATTGACATTAAATTTCTAGATAATAGAAGTCAAACCGGATAAACTCTCTGATAACCTTTATGTGAGAAATAAGTTTTTTAATACTTTAATCCTCAAATATCTTTAACAGGAGATTGGCCAGAGAAGGCTACACACAGGGGACTGTGGGAAGTATGGTGACGACCTTTGCCCAGCGTTGGACAGTACAGAATAATTAAAAACAAAAAAATGCATAATCAGTCTATAATGTTCCCACTGCTGGGACACAGCCCTCCTCTCTTCGAGAGGGAGTGGGCTATATATAACCTACCACGCGGGCCCTGTGGGAGTTTGTAAAGTCACATGTCTTCGATTTTTTAGTTCTAGGACATGCTGGTTTCCTCACGATGTTTTCCTTTATCGTTTTGAGAGCAGTGGTGATGAAATAATTTACACAGAGTAAAGCGCCTGTCTGGGTTAGTAGAACCCACGAGCTACAACTCGTAATAAAAATATGTTTATCACTGATTGTTTGTTTTTGTTAATAATAAACAAATAAAAACTTACCAAAAGCAATTAAAACTACATTAAACACAAACATTTTGTTGAACACACACTTCTTTCACTGTTTGGCACTCATTTCACTAAAATTAACAGACCTTTTTGCTAAGATCTTCGCGCGACACACTCGCCTCGAGCGGCTTTTTGGAATAAGGAAACCAAAGTTAGTCATCGAAATGAAAACAACGTCATAGCTACAATATTACTACATATAAACAATTGTACCTACTTATAATGTATAGGTAAATAACAAAGACACGCATATTTTGTGCTTAATTAAAATGTTTTCCTTATAGTAAACTAGCTTCGCCCAGTTTATTCCCGATGTCCACCACTTGTTTGGCCACCACTCTGGGACAGCGAAACAACTTTTATAAAATTTATTCTCGTTGTCCGCCACTGTGGGACACTTCATGGTTTGAATAGGTCGAATCTGTGCCAAAACCGAATCGGAGCACCCCCGACTTCACGTAGTCTTTTGGCTGCTACCCCTAGAGTGTACCTATATAAAAACCGGAGGCGCGAAGGGAGAGCAACCCTCGCCCGCTGTGAGCATGGGTGCCTATCCTTTGTTACGTAAGGGCGGAGGGTTTGCACTAGAAGCAACTTTAAAGTGTTTTGAGGTTATGTTACAACTTTGTCCCCCAGTGGTGGACGAGAATACTTTTAAAAGTTGTTTCGGTGTCCCCCAGTGGTGGCCAAACAAGTGGTGGATATCGAGAATAATCGGATTCGACCTATTCAAACCACGAAGTGTCCCCCAGTGGTGGACAACGAGAATAATTTTTAGGGTTCCGTACCAAAATGGTAAAAAGGAACTCTGGAACCCTTATGGTGCGACTCAGTCTATCTGTCTGTCCGTCTGTCACAGCTGGATATCTCAAGAAATACTAATGCTATTGACTTGTTTAGAATAGTTTTAGATGTCGTTTGCCCAACTATTTTGCAGATAAGAAATATATTTTTTTTGCAACTGGGACTAAAAGGGGGTCTGAAAAGTTCGAAGTGGGGCTAATAGAGATATGAAAGAGCGCAGTTTGCATATTCTCAAACTTTTTTTTAGGCCGTTTAGTTTTCGACTTTTGATGACAAACGTAAAAAAATACCGTTCCCCCCTTATCTCCAAAATTTGCATAGAGAAAAATCTGAAATTATTTTAAGTGATAGAAGTCTAAGTAAAGATTACTGGAAAAATAAAACGATGTCTATAAAGTTTTTTACAAGTTCCTTTAGTTCCACTATCGGTCAAGAGATAGCACTGACCTAAAACTGCAATGTTCTACACCGCAGCGCTGACGAATATAAATATATAGGCCTCGCCGATGAAAATTTAAAAAGATATGATAGTACTGAACCTTCGGTGTGCGAGTCCGACTCGCTCTTGTAGTTGTTTCGCTGCCCCCCATGGACATCGGGAATATACCTATCAATCACAACATAAATAATTTTGAAGGACATTGCTAATCCATTGCTTCTATGTTCGATGCCCAGGTCGGGGCAATGTGAGTAAGACTAAAATCTGTATTCTGTTCATTCCTCTTTGGGGAATTTCGATGAATTGGTACACAGTTATGACCAGAGTTAGCATTAGATCATTTTAATCCTGAATACCCGAAGAAAAGCTAGTATGAAATTTTTCCGACATTTTCTTCATCTAGTTTATTTTTTAGCTCCTTCATAAAGATTTTTTTCAGGAAAAGCTACTACAGATACGTATCTCCATTAAAACAATACATGTATCTATAACTTTATTCATTACTAGCGTCATACATAACATACAACAAATAAATTATAACAGCCATCTCGTTATGTACATAAAAGAAAAACAAAACAAAAAAATAAAATAAAAAATAACTTTTTATTTCCAAAAAAATAATTTAATAAACATGATCATTTACTTATATAATATACTGTAACTTGGTAATATAAATCACAATTTACTACATAACATACTGTGTGGCGGCGATTGGAAAGTGGAAAACGTCGCGCGTAGGCCATATGGGACCCATTCGACCCTTATAGGACCGATTCGACCCATATAGAACTGATTCGACCCATATGGCCTGAGTTAGACCATAATATCATTTAAAAATTATTCATATATAGTGGAAGAACTAGGATTGCTGTTAAAACCACCATTTTGTACTGTCAATGATATTTTTATTCCGTTTCCAATTATTTTGGCGGGTCATCACGGTGAGTGGTCACCCCTGTCTGTGGATGCAATACCAGAGACACAGAAGCGTCACCATCCCATAGACAAAGCTGAAATATCTCTTATGTCTGTACTAAACACAGAAGCGTCACCATCCCATAGACAAAGCTGAAATATCTCTTATGTCTGTACTAAACACCAAAATAACGCTATGTCACTCTTTCATCCCTACCAAGTTAAATGTCATCCCATTTACAAGAGTTTTAGAGTACTCTGCATACCCCATAGGTAAAAATAGGCGTGATGTTTCATCAGTATTACCAGCAATCCTAGACTGTAAACGCGCGACGCATAATAAACTACCTATAAAATGTTCTAAGTTCACTTTTGTTTCGCTTCTTCAGCCTCCAGCCTCTTGCGCATAGATTCTGGCATCTCTGCGGGTGGGGGGCGGGGCATGCGCAGCCATACCTGTAAGAAAGATGCGCGAGAAAGTGAGTAGGTGTAGTGTGGGTGGAAAGGTCGTCTGTGGGGGGTCGGGAGGGTGTTTTCTCATTGTACATGTGTCTACATGGTTAAATCAGTAGGAACAATCGATTATAAATCATTGAGTTTTTGATTTCAAAGGCAGCTTAGCAAAAGATCTTTAATTAACTAACTCATAAGATAATGAAGGGTGAGCGTGTCGGGGAAGTGTCTTGTGTAATTTTGACGATTAAATAGTGCTGATTCGCAACACAAGTTGAATAAACGATTTTTGATTATTCTCAAACGAGACTTGAAGACATTCTTAAAACTCGTGTGTCGCTACGATACACGTAAGTCCGTGGCACTACAGCAACCCCATCAGAATACCAGCACTGCGATATTTATTTTTTAAATATTGCAGCATTATAGCTGGTAAAGCCTAAATAGGTTTTTTTTTTGGATTATTGGTGGGGCTTTCACTGGCAGATAGCTGATTTTTTTTTTCGGGCGCTGGGATCTCGACAGCTGATATGAAGTCGGGCTCAAAATGTTAATAAATAATGTGTTACCTTGACGGCATCATAGATGAACCATTGCAGGGCGGTGAGGGTACCGATCATGATAATTCTGGGGCCGAGACCCTTCCAGACGCCGGCCATACCGAGCTTGCCGATGATGCTGCCGACTGTGGCGGTCTTGTCCTGAAAATTTAAGATATCGTTAAGTTTTTGGATATTATTCGGAAAAAAAAAAACACTACAAAGTGAAAAATAACTTTAAATTTCAGAAGTTGGTGTCTTTGCTTTCGCATTTTCGTTTTTTGACACGAAAAACATACATAAAGTCGAACATAAATAACCTCCTCCTTTTTGAAAGTCGGTTAAAAATAAGATCAATATTCTCCTACTCTAATCCCAATTTATTTGTGGTCGGCGCAACATGTATTTTTCTTCCATACTTCTCTATTAGTCGTCATTTCAGTAGTCACCCCTTTTCTAACCATATCATCATTCACACAGTCCATCCATCGTTTCTTTGGTCTTCCCCTACACTTATAGCCATCGAAATTCATACTCAAAACTTTCGTCACGATATTTTCCTCGTTCCTCCGTAAAACATGCCCACTGCATCATCATCTCCGTAAAACATGTCTTTCTAGATATTTATACTTCTATGACATTCAACCTCTTTCGTCTCTTAAGATGGGCCATATTGTATATACCTGGTTAAGCTTCGAGACCACGGTGTCAGCGGGGTGGGAGACGATGGCGCAGAACACACCAGCGATGTAACCGGCCGCGAATGTGACGATCAGCTGCTCGCCCTTCGTGCACTGTTCACGGGGTTTGGGGACGACGAACTGTTGGGAAAAAGTTATCATGTTTAAATTTTTCGTAATAATTAGTTGTTCAGCAAATTTACACCCTACATTAATTTGCCGCGTTATAGCAGTTTCATAAAACTGTCAAAGAGTGACAGCTTTGATATACAAACAATACGGACAAAACGGACGGAATATACGGACAGTTTAAGTGAATAGTCAATTTGATAAATTATTAATTTCTCAGAATTTATGGCTCGGTTTCTGAATTGAGCGGAGAACATGTCAGTCTTCTTTGGCATTACTTATTGTGACGCTCCATAAAGTTCAAATTTCTTAGCAAAAGTCGTAAGGAATTTTGAATTTCGCAGACTATTAAAGGAATGTGAAGTTCTGAACTTCAAATACTCAAATCAGAATTCGACTGTATGTCTTCCTGGTTTAATATAAGTCTAGAACTTACCTTGTACAACAGCTCAACGGTCTTCTCGAAACAGGCGAACTTCATCATGGTGTAAGGGATCTGCCTACCCCATAGAGGCGCGAGTCCTTTGTACAGGGTGCCGTAGCCTTCATTCTGGACCATCTTGGGCCATGCTTCACGGAGTGTGGTGGCGAAACCAGGCATGGTCTGGATTCTGACCTAGGAAGAGGTGGTTTGGGGTCAGTATAATCTGTTTTTTGGTGATGTTAGAATACCTACATATTTAAATACCTATCAATTGTTAGTTCTAATTAATACCCAAAAATAGACTTAATTCAAAGAGCTTCTCGAATCTCTAGAAACGAAGCAACAAAATGTAGAAGCCCACACAAAACTGACCTCTATTAAACATATAATACAGGTCAGTGCCACACAGAGACTCGGTTTCGAAGCTACGCAATCGATTTCTTTTTCTCGATTTGTGATTTTTATGAACAAGTTTCAGACGTACACCATTTTCAAAATGATGATGGAAAAATATAAAAAAAAGAAGAAAAAAAATGGGATTAAGGTTTTTTTTTTTTTTTTTGAGAAATGGCCATTTAAATTGTTTTTTGTTTGATTTACTATTATTTTTGCTTTAACAGTTTCCTATTATTTAGGATGATATTTGGACAACTTCAGAATATTGCATTGTGTCTACAATTTCCTTTACCCAAAACTAATAATTTTCAAGTTTTCTATGAAATTAATGAAATGAAATTTATTTGCAAGAATTAGAATAATACATGATGGTCAGGTGTTTCTTTTTCAGTGTCTAAAACAATTCGCTAAAAGTAGTTCGCATTCATTTAATAAATTAAGCTCTAATAAAATAGTTATTAAATTTAAAATGTCAAGTATTTGTCAAATCTTTAAAGTCTAAATACTCATTCACAGATGATTTGGCCATTGGTTCCCTATAAGTTATGTATTTTATAATTCCTAAGCCCTCCTTCCTAAGATCTCATAATCTCATACATCAGGCACCTCCATCGATCTCGGTATAGAAATGTGTACTCTATGACACTGAACATTAAGTAAGTTATTCCTAAGCCCTCAGATCTCATAATCTCATGTTCACCGGGCACCTCCACCACGCGACCGGCCACACAGCGCGAACGCTGAGCGACGTGTGACGTCACAAACACGGCCGCGCAGCAGCATCCCTCGAGCGCGTTTTTTTCGTCATCGGGCAGGAAGTTGCTAAATAATGTACTCAGAGTGCCATTTTTTTATTCTATAAGGCCTGTCTCACTGCCACTGGATATTTAAGTAGCAGTTTCTCTGGCAGATAAATCTATAAAAAAATATTGGTCAATTTATCCAGTCAATAATATTAACCACAAATCAGTGGCAACAATAACTATGAAAAAATAGCGCTATCAATGTCAAATTTCTACGACGGAGTTGAGGTCGAGTTTACTTTGCAGTACACTATGCAACAGAGCCTCAATTTCATACAAATTCTTCTAATAAATCTGTCAGATACTACTGAGAAACTGGCTCTACAAGGTCAACCTAAATTACCTAGCAAAACTTCACAAACATGACAGCGGGTCGATATCGGCCCATTACCATAGAAAATCAATTGCGTCTCAGTAGCAGTGATTAAAAGGTTAACATACTATGATAAAAAATCACAAAGTGACCACCGTGGTCACCGTGAAAACTTAACTGAAGTGAGCTGTCATTGCAACTCATGACTGGGTTTGACGTTGCTTTTGTTGTTTAAGGCATTGCACTGAGGAGTTTCAGTATTGGTCTATTAAAAGGTGACGGGCCCCCTCCATGTGTTGTAATTACCGGGGTGGTTTTAGTGAGGGTTTGACTTTTGTGACAACTCACTTCACCTTCACCGTGTTCATGGTCAGATTTTAACAGAATAGCACTTACAAATACCTGTCCTGATTGTGAAGATTTGCCAATGAATTTGCTATGACCGTGTAAATTCATAAATTCTTACCTTAGCGGCCTCAAGGGGTGAAAGTGCGATGTCAGCGAAGAACTCAGCAGTTGCAGACGCAGCGAGGTAGACCCCAGTACGGTAGGTATACGCCGTCTCCTCGTCCAGAAGGCCATTGTATGTTACTTTGAAGACTTCATATAGACCGAACTTGCAGAGACCCTGAGAGAGATGAAAATAGCGTTAGTAAATGTAGGAGGGAGAGAAGAAAGATTTGGGGGAGTTGAAAGTCTCATAGGTTTTGTGTCTTCAGTTGAATTCACTTTTCAGTAGGAACAATTGGATGTTTGTTTTAATCATTGGTGACTGACGATATATACGTGTACATAGACACCTCTGTATAACCCTAAAATTAAAACCTAAAAATACTTTTTATCTATCCTTCCATACTGCATAATCAGCCTACAAAGTTCCCACTGCTGGGACACAAGCCGAATACAATTACGAAGTGGGCCGTAATCCACCACACGGGCCCACTGCGGGTTGCTATTCCCGTATTATAAAAATCAACTGTTCCTTATGTTCGCATAACTCGTCAAAATGATACAGCTGTTTTTTTCGCGACCGATTTCTTTAATTTTTAGGGTTCCGTACCCAATGGTAAAACGGTACCCTATTACTAAGACTCCGCTGTCCGTCCATCCATCCGTCCGTCTGTCACCAGGCTGGATCTCATGAACCGTGATAGCTAGACATGCAAAATTATTTATTTCTGTTGCCGCTATCACAACAAATACTAAAAACAGAATAAAATAAATATTTAAGGGGGGCTCCCATACAACAAACGTGATTTTTTGCCGTTATTTTATACATATTGTTAAATATTGTATGGTGGTACGGAACCCTTCCTGTGCGAGTCTAACTCGCACTTGGCCGGTTTTTTGTATATCGTCAGAAAAGGCGATAACAAGTATGTGGTATAATTTATTGCATATAATGTGGTTTCCATACTGTATAGTCGTAAGATAAGAAGATATATAATTTTCTCTGGGTCTTCTACTCCCTGAAAGTCTCAAACGCCACGAGACGACGTTATCGCCCACGTTGAGAACCTAGGTCCTAAATGATATACCAAGCCGTAAATATGGCACCTGGTGTTAAAAGATAATGGACTGGTGTCCGCAACTCCACGTGTCGAAGCGCAAATTTTGCATATGGGTGGGAAAATCGACTATTAGATCCACCTCCAGCTCTTCAAGGTAGGCCAGCTCCGCCTTGGTGTTACTGACAACCTCACGGAGGGTACCTGGGTCCACACCATCACTCATAGCTGTATGAAAATGGGTCCTATTAAGGCATAGACTGCCAACGCGGTCACCGGTGACCGCGAACAATGGATTTTCTATTGTGTCTGTTGCCTGGCAGTCAACGTGTTAAAGGGCTATGTTGAAAAAATGTGGTTTTTCTATTTCGCTCACCTAGTAATATATTGGCACATCTACGTTTTTCACATTTTACAGAAACGAGGATCAAAGTTTTTATAAAATGTTAAAAATTGATTTATGGGTTTATATTACGTTTTTTAACTGATTTTGTGGGTTTGATTACTAGTATAGCGTTGTGCCGTTTTACCACTTTATAAATTATGCACTTTTGAACACTTATACGGTAAAAACTCAATTTAAATTTTTTTGTAGATGTGTCGATATATTACTAGGTGAGCGATTTCGTGTGACTTGTTAAGTATGTGGAATAGGGATTTATCATTTTGGTATAAGTATGCTTTTTGACTCTTTGGTCTAGTATCGTGTAAAAGGAATACATGATTCAATGAATTTTTCTCGATACAAAAAATTTGCAAAGTTATATCAATTTTTTTACTTTTTTCGACATCACAGCGTAATGCTTAAGAGTTATTCAATGGAATTTACTTTAAAACATAGAGAATGATCATAACAAAGTTTACTCAAAGTAGTTTTAAATATAATTTATTTATTTTGTTAAAAAAGGAGTAAATTAGTTTTAGCACATACGTCGTTTTATTCCCAGCGCACGCACATTATAGCCATCTCTCTTCTTTTGCGTTTCAAAAGTAAAATTGCATCAATTTCGCTCGCTTATTAGTTTTCGAGGATATTAGAATTTCGAGGTAGGGCCTTAATGCCATGGTACTGTACCAACTTATTCGGGTTTTGTATAGAAGCACCATACCTGTAGTGAGTATCCAATGAAGGTGGGTGCCCATCCCTTGGCGAGTCCCCTCATGCCCTCCTCGGCGACTGAAACCCTGAAGCCGTTGACGACATTCTTGTACTTGTCAGGGTCTACCTGCAGACGGCACTTCACCAGATCGAGGGGCACTACAGCTGTATGGGTGATACCTGCAGGAGAAAGGGGTATTATTAAAAACCACAGCTAAAAGATTAAAAAAAAAAATTGATATTGTTGTGCTAAATGTGATGCTTTACATAAAAAAAAACCGGTCAAGTGCAAGTCGGACTCGCGCAACAAGGGCTCCGTACAAATTTGTAGGTATGTAAATAGTTTGCTGTCTGGCATTAATGCTGAAATGAACCTTTTTGGCGCAGTCGTGAGACACACACTACTGTTGCTTGAAAAATTATTTTATTTTGTTAATTTGGTATTTTGTGTTTCACAAACTGTGTCCAAATAAATTTGTTTCCCTTTCTTTCTTAAATTTTGTTTTTTGTAATGTAACTACTTTACGGTTTTCAGATTTTTTCGTTTGTGCTATATGACATAACTTCTTGCTAAATTTCATGATTCTAGGTCAATGGGAAGTACCTTATAGGTTTTGATTTCGTAAAATATACGGCCGTATCTTTTGATGGCGTTGACTTAGAAGTTTGATTTTTTCACTGCCAACGCGGTCACCGGTGACCGCGAACAATAGATTTTCTATTGTGTCTGTTGTCTGGCAGTCAACGTGTTAAGGGATTGCAGCCCTGAGTATTTGATATTAATTTCAACTTGATAACTCCACGCGATCCTGAGAAAAAGGGTCTTGACTGAGGGCAGACAGACGGACAACGAAGTGATCATACAAGGGTTCCGTTTTTCCTTTTGCGGTACGGAACTCTAAAAAACAACTAATTGGGGGAAAATATGCGTCACATCCTCACAAAACGGCCATCACTCAGCATAATGTTGCGAGTTTCAACACTATGCGAAATGTCACAGTGCTGGTTTTCAGCGACACTCGAGCTCGTCTCATGTAATTATGCAGATATTGGACTAACGCCTGTAAGGGTAGTAAGCGAAATTAAAAAATTCTTAAGTTGCGATTTGCAGGTCAGTGTCAGGTTGTATGTTGTATAGAGTTAGTTTGAGTCCCAGGAAAGGATATAGGATAGTTTTTATCCCGATATTCCCACGGGAAACTTATGCGGGCGAAACCGCGGGGCGCTGCTAGTACGTAATAAAATAATAAGCATACTAAAATTAACCCTATTCTTATAAAGTTAATGTTATTCCTATTAAACGCTTGATCGCTTGGAATATGCAAATTAATTTTATAGATCATTTCCGTCCGTATGATACCCTACTTAGCTTGAGTAAGTCAAAGTTCGCTCTATTGATTTCAGCCACAGTATCTGTTCTGTGATCTCAGCCTCGGTTCGGGCCCCGGGTGGGAGTCATTTGGGTTTTTGAAGTGAAAACTTCTTTAGGCGCGTTGGGCATTTTTTGAGATGGGAAAAAACCATTGAACTTGCGACACTGTTACCGTTACCGACACCTCTGTTTTAAGTTTTGACCCTTCTAAAGACATTATCGCGCGGTACATTTTTTTTTTTCAAGTTCTCACTTCTGTCGGCACTCTTGGAGTGCCACTGTTTTTTTTCTATGAGGAGAATATCAGTTTCAGTCCGTGGCAGGATTTATGCCCGCCCAATAGCAAGAGCCACTATTGACTGGCGAAACCTATCTACACCAAAGAGAATTTAAACAATTTAAACACATTCAAAGAATACATGCGTGCTTTTTTTAGGCAAGGTACGGCACAGCGAATCATTTAGGCCCCCCCCGCGCACTAGGTATAGTCCGCGCCGAACTAAGGGGCCGCTCCTTAGGTATGTGAGCGGTGGGACGGAGGGGCGGGGGCGCTTTGTCATTACTCAGTACGTGCGGTGCAACCCCCGTCCCCACCTAAGGCGCGGCCAACTATTTCCACGCGGACTATAGCTTCGCTGCGGCAGCCAGTCGAATAGGAGTACGTGGCTGCCAAGTGCGCGGGAGCTCTTAAGGTTGGTAGTGGAAACCGACACGAGATATCCACCTGCACTGGGCCCGCGTAGTGGGTTATGGTCAATTCCCCTCTCACAGAGAAGAGGCCTGTGTCCCGTCCCAGCAGTGGGAACCTCATAGACTGACTATGCTAAGGTTGGCAGTACTGAATATACTTTTACCTTAATCTTTCACGATTTGTGCACGTGATCGTAATCAATCATTTTGATATCAAATAAAGATTAATCAGTTATGTAAGACTGAGTTTCAAAAAAATATGTCACTCTAAGTACCTACATTTCAAAATCATATTTATCAGGTTAATCTAGCGTTAATTACGAGTAGGTATTTATATAATGATTTCGAATGCAGACGGATTCGATAAATTTGCATGATTTTTCTTAATGGGGATTTTTAAATATCGTCTTTTGTTAATGTCTTTGGTGATCTTGGAAAATAATACTAAAATTCCGTGGGCTGCCCTTGCGCATAATATATTCCCACTGCTATGACACAGGCCTCTTCTCGGTGAGAGGGTGTGGGCCGTTATCCATCTCGCGGCCCCAGTGAGGGTCGGTAGTCCTCGAATTTTTGGTTCTAGGACATGTCGGTTTCCTCACGTTTTCCTTCACCGTTTTGAGAACAGTGGTGATGAAATAATTTACACAAAGTGAAGTGCCTGCCTGGGCCCGCGTGGTAGATTCCAGCCCGTGAAATTGTATTTTTAACTTAAAAAAAAAACTTTCTATAGCAAATTCAAAAAGCTATGCTGCAGCATTGGTACCAACGTTTAGTCAAACATTGGCCCAAGTCTCGTGATCAATACACGCTTGTGAATTGGCGTTGGCGCAAGATAGTGTGACGTAACAATTTGTAGTTCGCTAGTCGGAACCAACTCCGCAACTCCTGGCCGTCAGAATTCTAGCCAGAGCTCGATTGAACATACTATCATTTGTCTTTTCAATTGAAACAAATTTATTGCAACATCATTCCATGATTCTAATAAAGACTCGTCATCATCTATCAGAGCAGTAATGGTGGCCCAGTGGCAACGGCCCCGACTTACCGAGTTGTAGGTAGCAGGTTCGAACCCTGACAGGCGCTTTACTTTGTGTAAATTATTTTATCACCACTGCTCTCAAAACGGTGAAGGAAAACATCGTGAGCGATGCAGTGGGAATGTTATAGGCTGATATGCATCATCTATCTGCCTAGCTTTTTCTCAACTATGTTGAGGTCGGCTTCTAGTCTAACCGGATGCTGCTAATATACCAGTATTTAACACAAGCTGCGCCCCGCGGTTTCACCCGCGTAAGTTTTCCCTTATCACTTAGGGGTATGAAAAATAGATAGAAGCCGATTCTCAGACCTACTGAATATGCATATAAAATTTCATAACAATCGGTCAAGCCGTTTCGGAGGAGTTTTGTTACAAACAGTGTGACACGAGAATATTATATAAATTAGATTATTATTTAGTGTAGATGGAGCGGTTCCTGCCTATCTGACCTCCACAATCCCGCACAGGGTTACACGTTACCCCTTCGTAAGATTGGTTGTCAGACGGACTACCCCCGTAACAATTGTCAAAAATCAACGAATAACAGCCGGGACCGATGGTAGTAAATTAATGGTCACCCATCCATTGACCGACCGCGGCAAGCCTTGATCGATCAACCCGTAACGCTGTTACAAGCCAAGAGCCCCTCGACCGAGTTGATGCGTAAGATTTTGAAATGTGTACGGTGTGTGTAGACTACACTGTAGAGTCTGCACACACACACACACACACCGTTTACATGTACAGAGGCCAGCACATCAAGCTACTCCAATCTGTTAAATTTTCCCAATTGAATATGAACCTTATTCCTTTGTAATAAAGTTGAAAATCTATCAAATAAATTTGACAGATTGGGGTTGCTTGATATGCTGGCCTCTGTACACTGAAGAGTGATAAAGACGAAGCAAAGACTGCGTCCCCACGTGTGGAATATAACCTTTGACCTTACTGATACCAGAACGCGCCTGCGTATCAGTCTGCTAGGTACAGCCCCCCCCCCCCCCCCCCCCCCTAGTAAAATGTCTACATTTATATCCATACAAATATTATAAATGCGAAACTGTGTGTCTGTCTGTTACCACTTCACGCTTAAACCGCTGAACCGATTTAGATGAAATTTAGTATAGAGATAGTTTGAGTCCCGGGAGAGGACATAGCTAGGATAGTTTTTATCCCGATATTCCCACGGGATCGAGACTTATGCGGGTGAAACTGCGGGGCGCTGCTAGTCCTGCTTATACTTCAAAATTATCTAAAGCTAGCCTTAACCGTGATTGAAGACGTTTTGGCGCGAATCGCGGATAATGTCAAGCACAGATTATAAATATCAGCTGTTATCACTGCTCTACATTATCTTTGGGTTGGGCATAGGATATAAATAATGTAGGTATATGTGAAACGATATAGGGCAGTGTTTAAAATAATTAGGTTAAAATCTATTTTATCTATACTAATATTACAAACAGGTAAAATTTGTTTGTTTGTAAGTTTGTATGGAGGGGTTAATCTCTGAAACTAAAAGTCCGATTTGAAAAATTATTTTTGGATTTGATAGCCCTATTCTTGAGGAAGGCTATAAGCTATTTACTTCCCAGAACTCCTTCACAAAGGATTGAATAATACTTGTATTTGAATATTAAGTTCTAGTTTTACTATGAGTACCTACTCACCACATTTCTTTAGTACTGACCCTTGGCTCCCTGCCACATACAATAGCCATGACAGATGTTCTCTATTTAAAGACACAAACACAATCTAAAAACAAAATTTTAATAATAATAGGATAGCATAATAAACCAATAACATTAATTATAACGTCTATAAACTGACACACTTTTTTTCAAGGCGGCGGCGCGGCGGCGCCACTTTCTATGAGAAGCTGTCAAAAATCTGTGACATATTCAGTACAATATAGATTAGTTACATATTTCGCCATAATTATGCATTGTATGAAAGTTAACAAGAATTGTGTATGTATGTACGTTAAGTTTATCTTTATTGGTGTTAGTTAATTATAGTGTAGCTAATGACACCGCGACACATTGAAGGCGAGGCCTCTACGTGACATTGGATCGATTCTCCCCGAAGAAAACATAGGGCGTGGTCTTATAGAATTAGCAGTTTTTTTTAACAAAATTAAAAAAAAATAAGGAGGAGGTTATTAATTTTTTTCTCTAAACATTACGGTCGTTGTGAAACCGTCAATGGTTTACTTACCTTGCTTCCGAATTGTGTGCGGTCACTTTAGGTTCAAAGTGAAGATTTTAGCTCTCTGACCGGCTGGTTTTAGGTCACTAAAACCACTGTATTTCGTTGCTGCATACTACTGTACGAACAACGAAATGTGAGGGCCTATAAGCTGGCGTCTTATTCTATTGATAAAACTCCGTACTACACTAGGCCAGGTCAAGGTCAAAATGTCCAAACCACTGACCTGCAGCTTACTGGTGGCCTACTCTAACTGAGCCGCTTTATCGGCGGATCCTAATTATAATAGGATTAACCATGTCGCCATGAAGGGACAAGACTCCGCGCTGACCGAAAGCAGGGCAAAAGACTTTGAATTATACTACGCTGTCATAAAGAGCAAAGTTGTTTAAGCTCCCCAGGCGTCCTAGAGGGCGCTCGAGATCAGTGGTGGCCCAGAGGCAACGGCCGCGATTTGTAGCTCAAGGGTTCGAACCCGGACAGGCACTTTACTTTGTGTAAATTATTTTATACCAGCTGCGCCCCGCGGTTTCACCCGCATAAGTTTCGATCCCTTGGGAATATTGGGATATAAAATCCTATGTGTTAATCCTGGTTATAAGCTAGCTGTGTGCCAAATTTCATCGAAATCCGTTCAGTTCTTTTTGCGTGAAAGAGTAACAAACATCCATCCATCCATCCATCCTCACAAACATTCGCATTTATAATATTAGTAGGAAGTAGGATGTCATAAAAACGGTGAAGGAACACACCGCTGGGAACCTGCATTTTTTAGAACCAAATATTCGACGACATGTGACATCCACCAAAAAAATCTCATAACTTACCGCAAGACAGGACACCACCAAGACCGCACAGGGCGAAGTATTTGGGGGAGGCGAACTCGCAGGAGTCGCCGGTCACCACAGCCGCGGCCGCCATGCCGCTCTGTATGGACAAGGACATAATATCTATTAGTTACTGAGCTTTTACTCGCGGCTTTGCTTGCGTGGAGGTAGGAAATAATTCTAGGAGAACCGGGATTAAAAAGTATCCTATGTCCTATTTGTGTGCCAGTTTTTATTATCCATTTGGCCGTTAAGGCGTGAATAGGTAGTAGACAGGCAGACAGAATTTGTTTTGCATATATAATATTATAGTATGGTATGGATAAGTGAGCGTTTTATACGAATATGAACCTCTTTCTCCTAAAATTAAGGTTCTTATTCGTATGAAACGCTAACTTGATGTGGCAAGCAAAGTAAAGTCAATCAATGGAAATGTGAACACTTTTTTTTATACTTTTCTTCAATCAGTTCAAAGAGTATACTATAAGTATACGGGGTTTTCGTAAAGATGACGTGATCACAATCGATCATGAATTCGCGATAAGAAACCGTAGTTACTAAGTCAAGGAACTACTTAGACGAATCGTTTAAGAGCGTTTACGACGTACGGCATTTCATACAAACTTTCAAGCCCTTGTTTTTCGAAATGAATGAACCGATTTTAATGAAACTTCTTACGCATAAGCAGGATATAAAGTTCTAAAAAGTTACTTAAGAACATTTTCCTATCCTTTTCCCATCTATGTTGGGGTCGGCTTCCAGTCTAACCGGATGCAGCTGAATACCAGTATTTTACATGGAGCGACTGCCTGTCTGATCTTCACAACCCAGTTATTGGGTAATACGATATCCCTTGGTAAGACTGATTGTCAGACTTTCGGGCTTCTGACTACCCGTAACGACTATCAAAGATCCACGAATAACAGCCGGGACACGGAGACTACTTTCCGAGGCACGGAGGGGTCTCGGTATGTAAAGATGACCCATCCACAGACCAACCGCGGCAAGCGTAGCTTACCCTGACCGATCGACCTGTGCGGCTGTTATTATTTAGCCAAGGGCCCCTCAGCTTCCAAAAAGACACTACAAAGTGTAAAATAACTCTTCCGGCCCATCGTGCTGCTCGACGAGGTGGGCAAGCTCTTTGAAAGAGTGATTGCGGGCCGCCTCGTCGGGCACCTGGTGAGGACGGGGCCGGATCTTGCGGATAGCCAGTTTGGCTTCCGCAAGGGGCGCTCTACGGTGGACGCCATCATGCGCGTGAGAGCCCTCACGACGGGGGACGCGGTGTCCCGGGGTGGGGTGGTCGTGGCGGTGTCACTCGACATCGCCAACGCTTTTAACACCCTGCCCTGGAGCTGCATTAGGGAGGCACTCCGGTATCACCGAGTGCCGACCTACCTCCGTCGAGTAGTCGGGGCGTATTTGACGGACAGAGCCGTCATCTACCCCGGTCGCGATGGGGAATGGAACCGGCGAGAGATGTCGTGCGGTGTCCCACAGGGATCGGTCTTGGGGCCGCTCCTGTGGGACATCGGTTACGACTGGGTGCTGCGGGCAGACCTCCCTGATGGCGTCAGCGTAGTTTGCTACGCTGACGACACGCTGGTCCTGGCGCAGGGGAGGTCGCATCAGGCGGCGGCCGACGTAATGACACGCGGGGTTGCGATAGTCGTGGAGAGGATCCGGCAGTTGGGTCTCGAGGTGGCTCTGCACAAGTCCGAAGCCATGACATTTCATGGGCTTCGGAACGGGCCACCATCGGGATCCCAACTTACGGTAGGAGGGGTTCACATCGGCGTCGAGACGACGATGAAATACCTGGGTCTCGTCCTCGACAGCCGGTGGAACTTCGTGGAGCACTTCCGACGTTTGGCCCCCAAACTGGAACGGGCTGGGGCCGCTTTCAAGCGGCTCCTGCCCAACCTGAGGGGGCCAAACGCCTCCTGCCGGAGGCTTTACGCGGGGGTCGTGCGGTCCATGGCCGTGTATGGCGCCCCGGTGTGGGCGCGTTCACTGCGGCTTCGAGCCGCCCACTACTTGAACGCGCCCCAAAAGGTGGTAGCCATACGGCTGATACGGGGGTACCGCACGATCTCGCGCGAGGCGGCAAGCCTCCTTGCCGGACTGCCGCCATGGGATCTGGAGGCGATAGTCCTCGCGCGCCTGTATGAGTGGCGCGCGGAGGCACTACGCCGGGGGGAAAACCCGCTTCCGCGGCAAATTGCTGCGGAGCGGACGGACCTCCGGCGCGATCTCATGGCGGCATGGAAAGCGCGACTGTCGCAACCCAGCGCAGGGCACGCCGCGACAGCGGCGGTAAGGCCCCTCTTTGAGGAGTGGCTAGAGAGGCGTCACGGCGCCCTCACCTACCGCCTGACGCAGGTCCTCACCGGACACGGATGTTTCGGGAGGTTCCTGCACATAATCAGGCGGGAGGAAACGCCCGGGTGTCACCACTGCGAGGATCGCCCAGAGGACACGGTGGTGCACACGGTGGAGGTCTGTCCCGCTTGGGCAGAGCACCGCCGTGTCCTCGTAGAGGCGATCGGCAGCGGCGGCGACCTCTCGCGCCCGGCCCTGGTCCAAGCCATGGTCCGGGGCGAGAGGGAGTGGGAGGCAGTCACCTCCTTCTGCGAAGCAGTCATGCTAGCGAAGGAGGTGGCGGGATGGGAGAGGGAGAGAGCCGAGAGGGCCGCCCGTCCCAGCCGCCGCGGTAGACGCTCCGGGCGTCGGGAGCCGCGTGACGACTCCCGGCCACCGTAGGCGCGGGCCTGCGGACGGCGAGTAATGGGTAGCTCGCCGTCCGATCAGGACCAGGCCCGTGCCGGACGGCGCGTATGTGTTCCACGCGCGCCTCAAAGAGATGTCAGCAGACATGGAGGGGCCCGTTAGGGCCGAAGCCTGCCGGGGCAGCGGGATTGTCCGAAAGGGTTACCGCTGCCCCGGAACATAAAGGGCTAAGGAAGGAACACGGATGGGTTTTAGTCAGTAAGAGTCTGACACTCCCTTCCGCTCCACCCAGAGCGGGAGGGGTCATTGGATGATTTCCCATCCTTAAAAAAAAAAAAAAAAAAAAGTGTAAAATAACTCTATTTTCGGAAGACGGTGTCGTTGGGTTCGCATTTTCGTTTGCCATAGACTTCAGAATTCCGATATTTACCTCTGCCTACCGCTTCAGAGTAAATAGGCGTAATGTTCCGGGATCAATACGAATATTACGTGAAAGTAACTCTGTCTGTGTCTGTTTAAATTTTCGCGCCTGAACCGGTTAACCGATCGTTATGAAATTTGACAGGTAGGTAAGCCTGAGACCTGGAGGAGGTAACTTTTCATTCTATCTAGTATTGTATATTTTTGGTTAAGCCCTCAGCTCTCATAATCTATGGTCACAGGGCAACTGCAGCCGCATCGCACGCGCCGGCCACGTGTCAGTGTCGCCACGACAAGACGACGCGAGTGCGACGTCGACGCGACGCGCACAACACGACCACCCCCCTCCGGCATGAGTTCTCATCATTGGGCAGGAGACATTTAAGCGCACGGCCGCGTTTTTCCCCCGGCGTTATTTTTTCGCGCACTGTTTTTCAATGCACTGCGCTGAGTGTAGAAGATCCAGTGCGCGATAAAATCCGCCGCAAAATTTTTACGTCTGTGCATACGTGGCCTAATGCTGAATTGCTTAGGGTCTGTGCTGATAGAGCAGCAAGATACTCTAGCAAGTTTATTGCAGAGAAATTCGTAGTAATACAGAGTGGCGATTTACTAACCTGTACCTCCTTGTTGAACTACACAATGTGACAAATGCTTGCACTGACTCGACCAGTCCACTCAAATCAATCTGTGTGGTTCTTTCCTCAAAAGACCATTTCAGACACTAATCTACATGGTCCTCACATAATCTGACCAAGATTATGGCCTTTAAAAGAGACTGACCCCTGAGTTTGTTTCGCCATTTCTTCTCAGGGGTCGTCAGATAGGAAAATGTTCACTACATCTAGTTTTTTTTTTTTTATGACCTAAACGGATTCCAATATCATTTCATTTGCCTCTGTCAAGGGGGACCCGTTCCCGTACCATACCCGTTTTACTGAACTGCTTGGACACAGGCCTCTGCTCTATGAGGGAGTGAGCCGTAATACACCACTCGAGCCCAGTGCGGGTTGGTAGATGTCACATGACTTCGATTTTTTGGTTCTAGGACATGTCGGTTTCCTCACAATAATTATTTTCCTTCACCGGTTTGAGAATGTTTGAACTATAATGTAGAATACTGTCCTGGAGGTACAACGGGAAAGATACTGCTGCCCCACCCATATCAAAAATCCACCCTGCGTCATCATGATCAACACAAAATGAACAGAGTATAATCAGCGCAGTAGTGTTGTTAAGTTACCTGTTCGATGGCAGGTGTGAGTTCCGTAGCCTGACATTGAGCAGGTGTCAGGGGGCTGCGGAATGGCGAGTTCCGCGCCAGATCTGCTAGGGACGAGAACATTATTCTGAAACAACAAACATATGGTTAGGTCAATCAACTCAGCCTATTTGCAGTCCACCGCTGGACATAGGCATCTCCCAGGGTGTAAGGGGGAAGCACAGTCATGCTGAAATTGTGGCCTGCAGTGTGAACTATTTAGAAAGGCAGCAACATGACTGACTGGGCAAAGTGCAGTGTACATACAATTAGTCAGTCCTGGAACCTTTTTAATGTTACCTAAAGGTTTTTGAAAGACAAAGGTATCCATAGTATCTTGTCATGTCATATTGAATACTAATTCTTAAGTTGTTGAAAGACAGTACCTCCATGATAATTTATTTTATCAGATTGTACTGAGTATTCATTATGTTAGCTGGTCATCAACCCAATTATTATGTTAGGACCGACCATGCCTACGCATGCTTCAGCCACTACACAAATGCTGTACAAATTTCAACAAAATTTTGAACTATGTACATTGTACAGCATTGGTGTAGCGGAGCTGTACTCACTAATAAAAATATTTTAAGCACTTAGTAACTAGCTTTGTCTTTACATCTACTGAGTTGCTAGCTATTGATCTATAAATATATATAGTACATACTAGTTCCATGCTAGCTGCTTATAAACTGGGTCAATCAATAACTCCCATAGAGAAGAGAGTTTTGACCCTCTGTCAATTTTACAGATCTTTTTCATCATTATTTTAAGTAGAAATAAAGTTATCTAAAGCGTTGAGAGAATTTATTTATTAATTTATTGAGGATCTCCAACAAAGGATACACATATTTTACAAGCTTTTATTTAACTTGTTTATACAATAATAAAAAAGGTTCTTTTACATATGCTTCTTCAATTACAGGAGAACACAGCACGCACATATCTAGGTGTAAACACAATAAATTAAAAAGTAATGGTGTATGCCAGAAGAAATTGTTAAATGCATAGATTATAAAACATACATGATACATGCATAATCTCTAACACCACAACAATAAAAGTTATAATTTAGTCTTTTTAAATTATTTATTTAAAATGAAAATGAATAATAAAAAAATAATAATAAAATGAATTGTAAAATGCATTTCCAAAGTATACAGGAAAACTGCACCAATACTGATTTCTGTTAAGACTACTTCGTATTCAGTTACCTACGATAGAAATTCAACAAAATTATTTAATAATTTCGGTTCAGAAATACGTCACACACAATTCAAGAATTACGAAACAGTCGAAAATCAATGCCAGTGTCATCTATGACAGCGTACAGATGAAGGTTAAGTAACGAAAATTTAAGATTTTCATATGTTTTTTTAATTAATTCTCCAGAAATTATGGTAAAAATGGAAATTATTTTCGCTGCAAAAATAGTGTTTTAAACACGTAAGCACTGCCTTTTTAAAAATCAATACCGCTCAAACCGGGCGTGTGTCAGTTTCAGCCGACGAGATTCGATTAGTTAGTTAACACTCAATAAAAGCTACTTGATGTCAAAGCTATCTGCATTTTTTCATCAATTTGTTAATGAAATTTAGAATATCAAAATAAAATGTGGAGCAAGGTCACGTGCAAACATAATTTCATTATCGTTACGTAAGGGAAACACTACCGAGATATTTTCCAGTACGCACTCTAAAACGCCTCTTCAAAAGATATTCTGAAATAAAATGCCTTGCTAGTCGAAAAGAGAATAGTAAAATAATAGTTTCTTTTACTTACATGTTTTAAAATCCGATCGAAACTACTCAACACACCGTGGAACACACCGCACCGCACCTGACGCACAGTGCTAAAGGAAACAGTAGTGACAATGCCAGTGCCTTAACGGATGTTACATAATCACGTGTACATTTTTTATAGTGGCAATACTGTTCTACTTATGTCAAAACGTTCATTCGCAATCTTCGATCATATTGATCGAATATATAAAACTGCTAGATTGACCCAAAATATCCAAAGTTCCAAACATTTTGATTTTGTTTTAGAGTTTGGCCAACGAAAGCTGTCAGCGAATTATTTAACAAACTTTTTTTTAAACTTTTAAAATGGAGACATTTTAGGACTGTCAATCCTAATTGTCAATGTCAATAAATCAATAAATTCGCAATGAATAATAAATTGTATCAATTGCGTTTACGCAGTGTATAGCCAGGGTAACAGCTCTTGTTTTTTTTTTAAATTGACGCCTTTATTCTTGGCCAGCTTTCGTTGGTCAGACTCTATCTCAAGAGATTGAGATTGACCGGCGGATGACACATTGATCGTCTAAGGTCTCCCTTATGTACAGACGCCAGCACATCAAGTTCTCTCTCTCTCTCTCTTTCTTTAATAGATTTTCAACTTTATTGCTGAAGCATAAGGTTCAATGTTGTTTGGGAAAATTTGAAAGTTTCGGGTAGCTTGATGTGATGGCGTCTGTACAAAAATATATTTTAATTTCCGCCTCTGTGGAGTGCCAGCCTTAGCCCTCCTTTGCACTGGGCGACCGAGAGCCACGAAAATGACTTTGCAACCAGTGACCAACTTTTTACGTTATAATAATAGTAAACACTGGTGAAATGTGGGGTGTACACACGGCTACACATCAAGCCAAACATAACCAGTCGAGCTGTCAGCAAAAACTGGAAATGTATAGCTTGATGTGTAGCCGTGTGTACATACTTTAAATTTTTACCTAAGTCTTCGGGGAATACAGCAATTGCGTAACGGACTATTAATCTCAATCTGAATATTTTTGAAGGATACTGCTAATCCATTGTTTCTTATCTACACTAATATTATAAAGAGGAAAGATTTGTTTGTTTGAATTTAATAGGCTCTGAAACTACTGGACCGATTTGAAAAATTATTTCACCATTATAGTCCTACATAGAATATTTTCAAAAAATTTAGGGATCCGTACGAAAACTTCAATAATGTAAAGCAAGGTTTAAAAAAATACCCAAAAATAAAATCCTTATATCGCGTACGCTGCGGAAACTATTGGCAATAGAGCAAAATGATGTGCTACAGTTTTATAGAGGACATCAATATCTACAAAAAAAGTGCGCGATACCATATATATCCAACTATTACAGTAAAGTCACAATAACTACTTTTTCTTGTTAAAATATACTATAGTAACGCTGAAAAATCCTTAGGTATATGCTTAAAATAATAATCATATCTAAATTATCTATAAAATATTTAATAAAATATTAAGCCCCGACATAAAAAGAAGGGTGTTATAAGTTTGACGTGTGGATCTATGTGTCTGTGTGTGTGTCTATCTATGGGTTGTTGCGGCATCATAGCTCCCAAACGGATGATTTTGATTCTTTGTTTTGTCAAAAGCAGACTTGATAGTGTTCTAAGCATTTAAAGTATGCCAAGAGGGTGTTAAAATTCATAATTTTGAAAAAAAAAAAATCGTACCAGTAAAATAATCTACCCGTGCGAAGCCGGAGCGGGCCGCTAGTGTTCAACAAAATTGTCTGCTCAACAAGGTAAATAACACAATGAATGGGGTTGAACCGTCAAACTGAAAGCCATTACTACTGATACTGACTGTGTGTTACGCAATTATTCCGCAACGCAGGCGTGATGTGATGTTTAGTAAAGTAAACCGTTAGTCGCTGTAACCAAAGTCGTCATTGCCGAGTGTGTGCGGCCTCTCAGGATTCTGCAACTGATATTCAACCTACATGAAGTTTTACAAATAAGAGTTTTTATTCTACTCTGTGCCCGTAGATCACTGACCCTCTATTAAACAAGTATAATACAGGTCAGTGCCGTAGATAGAGAATGAACTATGTGCCTGATTCTGACTGTCATACATTTGTCACACAGCTCAAACCATTTTCATACTAAATTTTTTTCCTCTATGGCTCAAACACAAACATGCGAAAGAAAGTTTTTACGTGAATACTCTCAAAAAACACCCAAAATGTTTAAACAATATCAAAAGTGTGAAAAATAAATAAGGACAGAAACCAAATATGTCAGTAATGATTGAGTTTTGAAACGGTATCTTTTTAATTCACATGTCCTGCAAGAAAAAGGAACAATCATCATGTACGTCTACACCAAGGCGGGTTTTAGAGAGCCTCTCAATCAAAGATATAACCCAAGCCAGAGTCGACTGTTTAGCGAATCCGCTAAAATCGCGGAAGGGCTCGCTAAGCTCACGGAAGGGCTCGGTAAGCCCTTCCGTGCCTGGCCAATACGTATGCGACCGAGATGATTGCAATCTAGTATATCGCACTTCACATTGGAAAAGCTCGGTAAGCCCCTCCGTATCTGGCCTATACGTATGCGACCGAGATGATTGTAATCAAGTCGTACATCGTACTTCATATCGGAATAGCTCGGTAAGCCCTTCCGTGTCTAGCCAATACATAAGCGACGGAGATGATTGCCATCTAGGTGTATATCGCACTTCACATCAGAAGGGCTCAGTAAGCCCCTCCGTGTCTGGCCAACACATAATCGTCCGAGATGATTGCAATCTAGGCATATATCGATCTTCACATCACCAATGGCCAGGAAGTAGTGGAACGCGTACACCAAGTCGAAAGCAATCAAAAACCTGTTCACCACTATGCGCAGAAGTGTCAGCTGTGATTGATGGAATCCAAAATTGCCGAGACGCGATTGGGGCACTTGCCCAAGACGCACAAAGAATCATTAGTGCTGCATCGGGGCTTCTAGACGATTGCGTATGTGATAATAAATCAGACCAAACAAAAAATAAACATAAAAAGGTCAAAAAGGTAGACAGCTGCTGTCGGAAAATACTCGGGAAAAAAGGTAGCAACAGAGACACGTGTTGTGTTCCATCATGGTTGGACAATTGCGTCTGCGATGAAGCAGAAACAAAAAAGCGAAAATCAAACAAAGTTAATGCAACAGCGAGTAAACAATCCTGCCAGAAAATATGTAGGGAGAAAAGTAGCCACAAAGTACCCGCCAGTAATTGCGTCTGTAATGAAAAAAAGAAAAAACAAAATAAAAAAATTGTCGCGGTTGACAGTAAAACTTGCTGTCAAAAAAAAAGTAGTCACAAAGACTCATGCTGTGTTTGTATTGCACCCAAAGATCTTAACGACTGCTGCTGTGAGGATGACATGAAACAGCAACAGATGAAGGTAAAAAAGACAAGCAGTCCATGCAGTTGTCAGAAAAAAATCGAGAAAAAAACTAGTGATAAAAACACCTGTTATCTTCCACCAATAGTTGCTGACAATTGTGCCTGTGAAAAAGAAATGAAAAAACGAAATAAAAAGTTAAAAAAGACAGACAGTAGAAACTGCTGTCAGAGAATATTCGGAAAAAAAAGTAGTGGCAAGAATACCTGTTGTGTTCCATCAATAACTGCTGACGATTGCGCCTGCGCTGTAGATATGAAAAAGCGAAATACAAATGTGAAAAAGACAGACAGCCAGAACTGCTGTAAGAAAATGGAGAAAAAAGGTAGTGACAAAGACAGCTGTTGTATTCCACCAGTAATTGCTGACGATTGCGCCTGTGATGCAGATATGAAAAAGCGAAATACAAAAGTGAAAAAGACAGACAGCCAGAACTGCTGTAAGAAAATGGAGAAAAAAAGTAGTGACAAGAACAGCTGTTGTATTCCACCAGTAATTGCTGACGATTGCGCCTGTGATGCAGAAATGAGTAAAACTTGCTGTCAGAAAATGGTCCGGAAGAAAAGCAATGTGAAAGACACATGTGTTCCTATTGCACCCAAGGATCTTGACGATTGCGTCTGTGAGGGAGACAAGAAAAATCAAAATAATAAGGTAATTAGAACAGAGAGTAAACCCTGTTGTCAGAAAGTATTCGAGAAAAAAACTAGTGACAAGGACGCCTGTTGTGTTAAACCAGTAGTTTTTGACGATTGGACTTGTGAAGGAGCAGAAAATAAAATGCAAAGTGCTAAAAAAGATAAGTTGACCTCTGCAGCGATGTCATGTGGCATTCCTTCGTGTGCCGAGAACACTTGTACGTGTCGGTTCCCACCAGCGTATAGACAATATTTTGATTGCACTGGCCAAATTAGTGGCAGCTGCCAGTGCCATAAAAATACATAGTTTCAAATATGTTAAGTTAATAAATAGATGACGCATTTAATAATTTATACATTTAAATTTAAAAACAATACAATGTACAGACGCCAGCACATCAAGCTACTACAATCTGTCAAAATTCTTTGATAGATTTTCAACTTTATCGCTAAAGTTTAAGGTTCAAAGTTGATTGGGAAAATTTGACAGTTTCGGGCAGGTTGATGTGCTGGCGTCTGTACATACCTTGATACCTGCATAATATTAAGTACCTACTATGTTTTATTTATTTAATAGCTTTGCAACGCGGCGTTGCCGCCTCCGTAAAAGTTCGAGTTGGAAAGTACAGAAAAAGAGAAAAAAACTGATAAGCTGTTTTGCAAATTAAGTTAAAATTAAACGGAATTTATTGCAATTGCAGTCAAAAGAAAGAAACAGATTGGGAAAAGAGACATATTTTGTAGTCTCCTGGTAACACCATATAAGCTGTCAGAAAAATGCGCGCGAAAGAAGTACCTTTTACCGGATTGACCAGGCTGCAAGATAAAATCGAAATACAAAAAAAAGTAATAAAAAAAAATAAATCGACATAAAAATAAATGTAACTCAAAATTATGAAATAACTTTAATTTCGGAAGTCGGTGTCTTGGGATCTGTATTTTAATTTTAGTTTTTTGCCACCGACTTCTGAAATTAAAGATATTTCATAATTTTGAGTTAATTTCTTTTTGAAGTCGATAAAAAATTTTTATTAAGGAAATTACTTTTTTATTTAGTAAAACTGGGATATTTGTTTGTAATAAGTAGGTCAGTAATAGTTTTGTTGTAAATATTGCACTAGAATTTGACAAAGGTTTTGAGATGTTCCCTTTGACATTACACCCACCCGTAGCTCGTATCAATAAGCCAGGCCGTCACACTTACACGTATTAGTCCATATCTTGAAAATTACTGTATCGATTTTGATGATACTTGCACTGTTTCCTTAGTTGAAGTAAATGTAAGCCAATAAAAAAATGGTCACGATCCGATTAATAGTTGCTGTGAAATGTGTGGACAAACATACATCTATAAAATTTTGTATATTTGTTTGGAAGCCCTAATAGATGGTCATATGTGAATAAATTGCAGTTCCAATAATATTAACATACATGTCATACGTGTCGAATTGATAACCTAATTTTTTTTTGAAGCATGTAAAAATAATAAAAACTTATAAACAAAAAATAACAATCGAATTTAAAAAAAAAACACTTTATAGTGAAATAGTGATTTATGCAACTGTTGTATATTTAGGGGTATTATCCAAAACCCATAAACCATAGGGTGTTCTACTGTAAATTCATGGAAAGTTTGATTGCTGATTCGAGTATCAAAGCTTGTATCAGCCGCGACTTACGGGTCGCAGGTTCGGACCCAGACAAGCGCTTTACTTTGTGTAAATTATTTCAATACCTCTGCTCTCAAAACGGTGAAGAAAAACATCGTGAGGAAACCGGCATGTCCTAGGGTTAGAACCAAAAAATCGAAGACGTGACATCTACCAACCCACATTGGACCCCCGTGGTAGATTATAGCCCACTCCCTCTCGAAGAGTGGAGGCCTGTGTCCCAGGAATTCCCATTATAGGCTGATTATGAAAGCTTGTATCACTCATTTTTGTAAACAACAAAGTAATTTTTTTGCAATAATATTATCAAACTAAAATGTCGGGATACGACGTGAATTCGAATAAACAATTTTTTTTTAATTACGGCGCTGTGGTAGTGCTACCTTTGCAACACGCGTCTGTCAGAATCATGGTCGGAATATGTTGAGTACTAGCTGACCCGGCCACGCGTTGCTGTGGCTAACGTTTTTGTATTTTTTTTTTTACCTATCTTTCAAATTGGATCAAACTGCACACGGTGTACAAATTTGATTAAAATCGGTTAAGTAGTTTAGGAGTCCATCGCGGACAAACATCGTGACACGTAATTTATATATATTAAGAAGAAGATAATCTTGATTTCTTTTCCTATATTGCATGGAATTAGTATGTACAGACGCCAGCACATCAACCTACCCGAAACTGTCACATTTTCCCAATCAACTTTGAACCTTATGATTTAGAGATAAAGTTGAAAATCTACCAAAGAATTTTGACAGATTGTAGTAGGTTGATTGATGTGCTGGCGTCTACAGTACTATATTCTTGCCAAACGAAGTATTTCTAGACGAATAAGCAACGAATTCCGAACGAACCAGTAATTTGTGAGTTGGTCTCATTGAGATAGGAAAAGCATGGAGACGGCATTTTCTACTATAGAAATAAGGATAATTTATTGCTTTTGTGTGAGGTATATCGAATTTCACGAATTGAGTAGCGTTTGAGTAGTGAGAATATTGCTGTTTGGTGAGTAAGGAAGGGATCAAAAAAGCAAAAGAGTTGCCTAATGAATTTTAGTACCTACAACATTTATAACACTCGTTTGGATGCTATTATGGTTACTATGCACTGACCTCTATTAAACAAGTTGTATAGTACAGGTCAGTGTTACTATGACACTGGTTGTTTTAATGTTGGCAATAAGCTAAGTGCTTCAGAAACTTTTAGTGTTTGGCCCGACTAGGGAGCGGCTCAACTCAAACCTAAGGCCGGGTTCACACGGCATTGTCCTGCACGTTTTTTTTGTACTCGTTTTTTTAACGTACCTACAAGCACCCGGCTGTTCATACGGTAGATTTTCATTCGTGTAAAAAAACGAATAGCCGCAGTCTTCACACAGTTGTCACGGTGAGTAGGCGTCAGTGATGGATCCACGCTTGGTTGTACAGAGGCCAGCACATCAAGCTACCCCAATCTGTCAAATTTCTTTGATAGATTTTCAACTTTACCACAAAGGTATTCCTTTTGAATATGAATTGAATATGAACCTAATAAGGTTCATATTCAATTGGGAAAATTTGACAGATTGGGGTAGGTTGATGTGCTGGCCTCTGTTCGTTACAGGTACTAAGCGCTTGTTCGGTTGCTATTCGATGAAAAACGTATGAGTATCGTGCCGTGTGAACGAGACAGAGCTACACCTTGTGCCACTGCAAGCCGAATACGTTAAAGTTCATTCGATTTGCTTGACAAGTCCGTTGAGTAGGTATTCATTTATTCGCATAAAAAGTGTACGATATTTTGCAGTACACACGACATGTGAATGGTTCTATGAACAGAGTACCTATGTGCCACTATTTATTCGTTAAGACGTAAGTATACTGCAAAAAAACATGCAGCACAATGCCGTGTGAACCCGGCCTAAGAACTTTCACGTTCATAACGTTCATACAAGTGGCCGCAGTAGGTGCGCGGCGCGGGCGCGGGCAGCCGGCGTTGGAACCGGGGTTCTCAAACTAGCTCGAGCTTTTTTCTAGTAAAAAGTCATCATTTTCATCGTTTCATCATTTTCATCGTTTCATCATTTTCATCATTTTTTTTTTTTTTTTTTGTAATTTCTTCATCCATACCCTGAACCAGAACCTTTCACAGGCGACAGGTACGCGCGTACTCTTTTTGCAGTGAACTCTTGTCGGTATTTGTAATTCTGGCGAGCGCTCACCTTCGCCGTATGGTTGACTCATTTAATAATACTTTTGTAAACATTGACATCTTTATTTGTCCTATGAGTATATTTAAAAGTCTCACCCGCTCCACTTTGTTAAATAAAACCCATGTGTGTACCCTCTCTGAAAATTTTCAAACTCACTAAGGTCTTATTTTTATAGATAATGTCGTCATTGTCTAAATTTTAACTTTATATTACCCATTAAACAATTAATTAATGCATGTACAGCTACTAAAACTCCTAGCGATAACACTATTATGTCTACCTATGGACAGCGTTGTGGGTTATGTTATCACTAATATTGTTTTTGTAAAATTATTTGTAATATCTTATAATGTAACTGTTTGCTGTTCCTTTTATTAAAAAATAAAAATACCTATTATATTTTGACAAACACTGGACACGACAACACGCAGAACGCAGCTGAGCTCCAGTGCCACTATCAAAAAGTACTCTGTGTCCAGTGCGGACAGGCAGCCCGAGCGCGTTCCCGCACCCGCGCCCGCCCCTGCGCCCGCCCCCGCCCCGCGCCCCAGTCTGGATGAACTGTGGACAAAGTTTGTCCCATGCTATAAATCCTCTATAAGTGTTTGTCCGACAAACACTTATAGAGGATTTATAGCATGGGTGTAGATAAAATAACTTTAATTTCGGAAGTAGGTGTCAAAAAACGAAAATGCGGAACCAACGACTTCCGGAATTACAATTATTTTTCACTGTACTTATCACTGACCTGTATTATACAAGTACGCCAGTGGTTTATACTTACCTAATGTTTTTTCTTTTTTTTTTAAAGTTTTTATATAAGTATACTAGCTGACCCGCCCACGCGTTGCTGTGGCTCGTTTTTGTCATATGATAATGTGAGCTATCCTATCTTTCAAGTTGGATCAAACTGCACACGGTGTACAAATTTGATTAAAATCGGTTAAGTAGTTTAGGAGTCCATCGCGGACAAACATCGTGACACGTAATTTATATATTTTAAGATGTATTTTAGTCACTGACCTCTATTAAACAAGGTTGTGTCTACAGGTCAGTGATTTTAGTTAAATAAAGCCGTGGTCAACCTCGAAGGTCGATCTAGATAGTTTTTCTTAAATGCGTTTTATTATTTTCAACACACTTGCTCGTAAAGTGAGCCTTATTATATCGTTCTTAGGGCCATAAACCGAACTATAACATACACGTGCATAATAATATTACACACTAGTGCATAATAGAATGATCCCTACAAAGTTAAGTTAGTACCTAACTGCAAATTATATGCGAGTAAACAGAGCATTTTCAATTTAACCGGGTAATACAGTTTTTTTTTTTTTTTGTAACAACAAAGAGGTTTTATGCCACCGAAAATCTATTTACATTTTTGAAATAAATAAATGTGTCCCTAATTAAGACGAAAAAACATTTATTATTATCAAATTATTTATAATTCACAATAATTTCTTATAAAATATTTGCATTTTATCACAAAAATTATCATTTTGAAGTAGGCTGTATGGCTGTAATCAATCAACTTACATTTGGCGCGTGCAAAAAAAAAAATTGCGCGCCATTTCCCAATTTTCCCCTAATTTTCATATTTTGTTTGTATCGCATTTGTTGCTGTGTGGTAAATAATTATAAAAATGTCAGGTTTTAGTACAGAAGATGAACAATTGATTGATTTAACCCCGCCAGAAATACTAAATGCAGCACAAAATGCAAACGAAAGCCTAATACCTGCAAAATCTAGAGAAAAGTATTTAGCTGCTTACGATAGTTTCCTGCAATGGAAGAGCAACAAAAAAACCCAGTCATTTTCTGAAAATGTGAAGAAGTAAATGAAGGTACTAAAGAAGTGGCAAGTACCAATGTAACACAAACTGTGAAATTGCCATCAAAAACAATCCAATATCGTTTTGAAAATTGTACATTCACCAATTGTTTTAATAATTAAACGATTTATGCAATACATATTTGTTTTTTCCTCGCAAGTGTGTTGAAAAACGTCGTATGATACACGTGTGTATTGATGATTACCGTCCTCGGCTCTCTTAAGACCCTCACCTGACGGCTCGGGTCTCAATGGCGCCTCAGCGGTAATCACCAACATTACACACTTGTACCATAATGTACTATAATCTGTGCCTAAATCTGTCAACTCGTCTTGTAACCCATTGTCAAGTACAAACAGGGTATTTGAGGTAAATAAACAAACAGAACACCAAAGTAAAATGCTTCTAAATTCAATATCAAAAGTGTGCTAAATTATAAGTAGGAGCCAAATCAATAGTAATGGTCTAGTTTTGTCATATTGTCCAGGTTACTCCCATGCCCTCTAAGAAAAAGCCCCTGACAAAGCCAAAATGCACGATATCATCACGGCGTATCATGGAGACCGTGCCAATCCAAGAGTTACGCCAGCCTGCGGTCATTTATGTTCCGAGATCGAAACAGGTCAACGAGTCAAGCCCTTCCGAATGTGGCTCGTGCGGTAGTGATGAAGATGTTAGCGGTTCAGGTACATGTTGCTCAGATCCCCAATGCGAAAAAAACAGTGGACCGCTTCAAGAGTTGAAAACACCAAACTGTTTACCAGAATGCCAAGCTTTGGAAGTAGAAGCTATGATTGATGAAATACGCAATTGCCGAGAAATAATTCGGTCGCTAGCCCTAGAAGCAATGGACATTCTCCACCCGGAAAATTCGCAGCAATACAAGCAGGTTCAAGCCCAGCAAGAGCCAATAGCCAATGGGATGACTTCTTGCCAACCTGACTCCCAGCAAGGGTCAATAACCAATCGGATAACTTCTTGCCAACATGACGCCCAGCAAGAACCAATTGCCAATGGGATGACTTCTTGCCAACATGACTCCCAGCAAGGGTCAATAGCCAATCGGATGACTTCTTGCCAACATAACTCCCAGCAAGGGTCAATAGCCAATCGGATGACTTCTTGCCAACATGACGCCCAGCAAGGGCCAATAGCCAATGGTAGTACTTCTTGCCAACATGACAACGACTCGGGAGCCAAGTTTATGGAACCAGCCTCCCAAGCGAAGCCAAT
Source organism: Gortyna flavago (assembly GCA_963669345.1). Classification (NCBI taxonomy): domain Eukaryota; kingdom Metazoa; phylum Arthropoda; class Insecta; order Lepidoptera; family Noctuidae; genus Gortyna; species Gortyna flavago. The sequence goes on along the minus strand of OY770155.1, from coordinate 3,033,058 downwards.
AGCTCTAGGACAAAAAACCGATTGTTCAAAAAAAAAATGCGAAATATCTGAACTTAGAAAATATTCTGGTTCTGAAGGACAGTCCACGACTGGATTATTTCCACTACATCCCACGCTATTGAAGTCACCTGCACTTTCAAGAAAATCGTCGGGCCCTATTGCCCAAACTGCACATCAGATAAAAGAGAAGAGATTGGGTCAAAATTTAGTCAGAAAGAAACCTAGTAACTGTAGCTGTGACGGAGAAAAAAAGCAAAACGCCGACTGCAGCTGCGACGAGACAATGAACAAGAAAGCACTAGGATTGAAGCCTAGTGAATGTAGTTGCGACGGAGAAAAAATGAAAAAGGCTGACTGCAAGTGCGACGAAAAACTAGAAAATAAAACAGACTGCAAGACTATAATTTTGAACACATTCGGAAAGAAACCCAGTGAGTGCCGCTGCGACGGAGAAAAAAATAAAAAGGAAGACTGCAAGTGTGACGACACAATAAAAAAACAAAATAAAGAAAACGAAAAAAGAGAAAATAAAACAGACTCCAAGAGTTTCTTACAGAAAACATTCGGCTGGATAAGCTGTGACACCGCTCCCCCAACCACTGTTGTAGAAGATTGCGTCTGTGATGATGAAGAAATGCAAAAGCAAAATAAAGCTAATTGCCTAAAGGAAAAACGTAAGGCAGCCTCAGCATGTACCATGCCTAAGTGCGCGGCGAACACTTGTACGTGCCATTTCCCGCCTGCGTACAACCAATATTTCGATTGCACTGGCCATGTGAGTGGCAATTGCCATTGTGATAAAAATGCCTAGTTCAAATATATGCAAAGACGTATTACGATGTACATACTAATAAGTTGTGTGTTTTATTTAGGACTAGCTACAGTGTAACGTGAGGCTAGACAAAGATCTTTCCTCACAACTTGTTATATCTTACCTACATAAATACAAATGTACAGACGCCAGCACATCAACCTACCCGAAACTGTCAAAATTTCCCAATCAACTTTGAACCTTATACTTTAGCGATAAAGTAGAAAATCTATCAAAGAAATTTGACAAATTGTAGTAGGTTGATGTGCTGGCGTCTGTACCTATATCTATTAGACTTTGTTCATCCTTACGCGACGTATTAGGTACGTAAGTTATTCAAACCGCACGCGATCCGATGCGGAGACTAGGCGAATGCAGTGCGTTCGCGCCTAGGACGAGGCTAGGATTTTTTAGTTCTAAAGAATTGACCCCCCGGACAAATAACTCACAAACTATTCCTCTTTATATAGGTTGGTTATATAGGTTAGGTTATTCATAAAGGTTTGTTGTTGAAGATAGCAATTCGTGAGCCCTCTCCTTCGTAGGACAGCTTCGACTCTCACTCTAAAAAGTACTCTGTCAACTATGTGGCGTCGACCAAACGCCGGACCGCGCAGTGGCGCCCTCATCGTTTGTATGGGTATTATAATGAAAATTCAAAAAATAAGCACGTAATCCTTAAATCTGATACGGCCACTATTTTCCGTTTTAATGATTATAATAAAACTAAACAATGTAAAACTACCGTTTATAATAATATTAACGTACGATCTTGTGGAGCACAACTTAACGAGCTTATTTTCTGCATTTTCATTCTAAAATAAAAGAAATAACCAAAAAAACGATGAGGGCGCCACTAGGCGGTCGGCGCCGCCTTAAGCACTTTACTGGGCAATTATTATCTGTATCTCGTATGGTGGCTCACAGTCACATTTAGCACAATTTTTAGGGTTCCGTACCCAAAGGGTAATACGGGACCCTATTACTAAGACTCCGTTGTCCGTCCGTCTGCCACCAGGCTGTATCTCATGAACCGTGATAGGTACACAGGTGAAATATGTGTATTTCTGTTGCCGCTTTAACAACAAATACTAAAACCAGACTAAAATAAATATTTAAGGGGACTCCCATACAACAAACGTGATTTTTTGCTGTTATTTTATATGTAGTGTTAAATATTGTATGGTGGTACGGAACCCTTGCGCACTTGGCCGGTTTTATTTTAGTGATTCGTAAGAATTTTAAAACTAGTAAAAGGCGGGAAAAACTGCTAAGCTTGTTTAAAAACGGCACTACTTTTTATTTTCCTGGTAACATTGTTCTTTGTATGCGACAGTGGCGCCGAATTTTCGTGTTTAGTTTAAAAAATAATTAACAACACCCAAGCCTTTTAATTATTATATTAACATGATCATTTTATTAAATTATTATTTTTTTGTCGAACGTCATTTTTACTGCCCTTGTTTTCGCCCTTGGATTTTCTTGGTGACATTAATCTGACTTTCTTTTCTTTGATAACCGGCACAGTAGGGCTTGGATCACTTTGTATTCTCACTTTACGGAATCGAGTAAGAGACGAGTGCGTCCCAGGACAACTCATAGCTGTAAAATTAAAAATGATTTAGTTAAAACCTGTATACCGCAAGCTTGTCTGATTGCTCGTAGGTATTTATGTTTAAATGGTGATCTGAATGGAAAATAATACTTGAATTCCGCGGGCCGGCCTAGCGCATAGCTTAAGTTAAGCATAATCAGCCTATAATGTTCCCACTGTTGGGACACAGGCTTCCTCTCGGTGAGAGGAAGTGGGCCGTAATTCACGCGTTGGGCCTAATGCGGGTTGATAAATGTCAAAAGTCTTCGAATTTTTGGTTCTAGGACATGCCGGTTTCCTCAGGATGTTTTCCTTCACCGTCTTGAGAGCAGTGGTGATGAAATAATTTACACAAGATAAAGCACCTGTCTGGGTTCGCACTTACGACCTACAACTCGTGGCCGTTGTTACCACTGGTCAGGGTGCTTACTCACGAATATAATTCCGATAGATCGACATTGGTCAAATGTCTGTTGGTTGAGTAAAATGCCAGGGATTGGCTAGACTGTGAGTCCAGCCAATCCCTGACGTTTGACTGACAATTCCAATGTCAATCTATCGGAATTATATTCGAGAGTAAGCACCCAAAATTTGCAAATTAATGTCCACAAACCGGATTTTGGAGTGCAAGTCTTGGGTTTCCGTTCTGCAGGGCTTACAGCCTCAAGAGCCTTGGTTCGTGAAGGGCTAGGCGAAGTTTTACGGGTTTTTACCGATGCGGATTTTACTACAAAATTAAAAGAAAAGTCATTAGTAGGTAACACTTAACAGTATCTTCACTGGCTTTGTTCGAAAAATAAAAAAAACGTAGACGTTCAAGGATTTCATTTTCACCCATCACCCACAAATTAAATGTGCCTAAACAGTAAATTACGATCATCATCATCAGAAGTGTCATAATTTTTCCTCTATGAGTCTCCCTCAAGCATATAAGAGCTCTGACCAACGAAAGCTGTCCAAGAAAAAAGGCGGCAATTTAAAAAAATCAAGAGCTGTTAACCCTGGCTATAGTGGCTAAAAACTGCGTAAACGGAGTTGATACTATTTATTATTCAAGAAATATTATGTATCAGTATTTCACATCTATACAGGGTCAAATTAAATTACCTAGAGAAACTGGGTATCGATATGTAAACACGATAAAAAAAAATTGATGTTGGGGGTCAACGACCGTTGTTACTCGAAGTATGAGTTGAGAAAATCTGTTTTGTTTTATCGTGTTTAGATATCGATACTTCTGTGATGCTTAACTGATGTTTCAAGTGACGACTAACTACTGACTAGTGTGTGGCTAACTGCGGTCGATGACATCACAAAAAATGTCTTTTAATTAATTTCTTTTTTGTTCTGTCGTGTTAAGATTACATCGATAGTCATCACGTCTGCAGAGTTTCGCTAGCTAATTTAATTTGAGCCCGTATAAGAACTAGCTAATTCCCACCATACGTTGCAATGCCTATTTCTTCTCAGTGTTGGGGCTTTTTTTTTCACAGTGTAATTCCTTTATTTTATTTCATAAAGCCGAAATATCAAAATTATCCAAATTGGAAACTGACAATTTGGCAGTCCTAAAATGTTTCCATGCTAAAAGCTTAGAAAATAATTCGTGGTCAGCTTTTGTTGGCCAAACACGCCGGTCTACGCTACCTCCATTCCGGGTATTCCTGCGTTCACAAGTCATCAGTGTTCTTTTTGTGGGATTATCTTCAGTGTGCCTAGAACTTCTCAGCCCTTATCATCTGCCTAGACTTTTCCCAACTATGTTGGGGTCTGCTTCCAGTCTCATCGGATGCAGCTGAATGCCAATATTTTACATGAAGCGACTGCCTATCCGACCTGCACAACCCAGTTACTGGGTAAAACGATACCGCTTGGTAAGACTGGTTGTTAGACTTTCGGGCTTCTGACGACCCGTAACGACTGCCAAAGGAATGACAGCCGGAACCAACAGCTTAACGTGCTTTCGGAGGCACGAAGTGGTCTTGATATGTAAAGATGGGACCAACCGCGGCAAGCGTAGCTTAACCTGATCGATCGACACTCCTAAAATGTTTCCATGCTAAAAGCTTAGAAAATAATTCATGGTCAGCTTTTGTTGGCCAAACACGCCCGGTCTACGCTACCTCCATTCCGGGTATTCCTGCGTTCACAAGTCATCAGTGTTCTTTTTGTGGGATTATCTTCAGTGTGCCTAGAACTTCTCAGCCCTTATCATCTGCCTAGACTTTTCCCAACTAAGTTGGGGTCTGCTTCCAGTCTCATCGGATGCAGCTGAATACCAATATTTTACATGAAGCGACTGCCTATCCGACCTGCACAACCCAGTTACTGGGTAATACGATACCGCTTGGTAAGACTGGTTGTTAGACTTTCAGGCTTCTGACGACCCGTAACGACTGCCAAAGGAATGACAGCCGGAACCAACAGCTTAACGTGCTTTCGGAGGCACGAAGTGGTCTTGATATGTAAAGATGGGACCAACCGCGGCAAGCGTAGCTTAACCTGATCGATCGACACGGGTCGATCGATCAGGTTAAGCTACGCTTGCCGGCGGCTCTTAATACTTAGCCACAAGCCCCTAGAACTTTTCGGTCCTATGGGCCTAAATGTTCTGTGATCGTTCTGCACTGCAATGACATATCGCACCTCCGATAAAATAGGGTTACAACCCGAAAAATCTGTATTTTTATAAAAGCGAAAATTAACTCACGGATTTGCAAATCCGTGAGGTGCGATATGTAACTCGAAAACCTGTAACTCCCTTTTAAAACTCACCACAAATCTTTTCCAACTGTTCTCTGAGTGGTTTTATCATATAGTTCGCAGGATTTACTTTGCTATCATTTATGAATCCATACTGGGTCATGTCTACTGAGGCTGTTTTTCTATAGCAAAGTTTTTGAATAAAATCTTTAGTATTTGTTGACATGGCATTGTTTTTAACAGCATTTCGCTCTTTTGATTTCACAGAGTTTGCGTGATTGCGTAAGTTGACTTCGCCATTTTCGGAAGTCGATTTCATTGTCTTATTATTTATTATGAATGCTGGGCCTCCCACAAGTTTGACAGATGACCTGTGATGGTCGCGGGTATATACTGAATGCGAGCACAGGACTGGTCGATGTGGCGACGCTTGGGGGAGGCCTATGTCCAGCAAAGGACGTCTTTCAGCTGAAATTTATATTTATCTGTTAAAAGCTGATTACCACTTGGGATTTTGTGTCACTTTGAAGTTTCAGAAATTAAAAGATTACAGAAGATATAGGATTACGTGAAATCTCCTTGGAATAAAATAACAGTGAACACTTTGGTACGGTATTTCAACACTTTAAACTACCTACAAAAAGTACTCTGTGCAAGTTTCTAAGCCAACACCACAGACTACTTAGAGATACTACGTATGCCAACAACACTATAAAATAAACCAACTAACCCTGGCAGCACCGCAACACTGTCACATGACTGAGGCTGCATTCCGAATTAGCTGTCAGTGTTGGAGATCCATGATGGAGAAGCATGGAGACGGCATATTCTACTATAGAAATAAAAGTTACACAAATATCTATCATATCTACACACACACATGCGTTCTGTATCTTTTTAACTAATCAAGAGCTGTATATGAAAAGAGAGACATCTAAATGTTTGTCAAGTACTAAATTTGGTAACACTTTTCTGTGACGTCAAAACCATGTCTATGCGTGACCGGTCGCCATGTTGAGTGCTGAGTTTTATGAATGGGTTTGTGGTAGATGAGCTGTCAAACGGTTGATTGCACAAAATATTTTTGTTGTTTTCGAGAGAAATACGTCTAAAAACTAGGTATTTTGGTGTCCATTAATAGGAAAATTATGCCCTCGTGTTGTTTAAAACAGTGTGGTGCGAGAAAGAACAAAAACAAGCGGCCATTTAAGTGCCCGATCTCTGTACACGCTAATTTTGTATGTATGCCCAGTCCATAGGTTTATTTAGTCATAGTTGTCTGTCAAAATCTTAGATTTTTACAGACAACTGACGTTCGAGATGTATAATATTAGGGTAATTTTTAGGTAATCCTAATATTGAATATATTAGTTATCGCATATTATGATACCATACCTATTACTCATATTAGTCAAATATTAGTGAACCGATTCATTATTAGCTACTCAATCTAATTATGATACCTGCGTAATATAGTCCGAATACAATATGGAGTCGCTGTGAGCTTTGGTCACTCAAATGTTATAAACTAATATCCGTATTAACTAATACAAGAAAATGTGCTTGCTTACTTCGTAACCAACTCGTGCAGCTTTCATACGAAGCCCGATGTGTATAACCATGTCTTTACAGCGAGCGAAGCGAGTCACCGCGATCAAAGTGATTCAGTGATCGCAGCGGCGCGGCGCGGCGCGGCGCCGACTCGCCATCAGTCGTCGCCTCGCTATTACGCGTCCCTATTATTTGACTAATACCTGGTAACCTACTACTCTGTATTCGCATATCCATAAATAAAATTATGATATCTGTACCTATTACGAATATAATAGTCACACCTCTAATTGACATTGACTTTTATTCTCCGTCAGGAGTATATAATATGTTCTGTGCTTTTATTTATGTATATGGTGTATAATGTATATCTCTTCCAAAGAGTACTTTGTATCTCTTCCACAGAGTACTTTTTGATAGAGATCTCTTCTCCAGTGAACGATTACGCTATTTCATTACAAAAAGTAGCGAAAAAAGTTTAAAATATAATTATGTCTGCTTTACATGAAGCTTTGGCGCCCATTTCTTGGCTGGCAGGACGCTGGGCTACTGAAGAAGGTCGGGGCACGTATCCTAACATCCCTGATTTCCATTACCATGAAGAATTGGAGTTTTCTTGCATCGGTGCGTAAGTGAAAAATTATTTAATTTCTACCTACAGCTACGTTTGTTTTTTCAATAGGAAAATCGCCATGAGTCGGTAAACTTATATTATTTGATAAAAGTAGTTTTTCAGATAAGCTGCCAGCGTAATAATTTTGGTAAAAGAAACAGTTACTTATGTAAACTCCACATATTTCACGCCATGAATATTATGTTGAGAAGGCAGAACTACCTGCACATAAAAACCTATAACAAGAAATAAAAAAGTTTCATTGCACCCAAATAATAAAAACTGCTACCTATAGAAGATTATCTAATAAAGGCAAATGTAATTGCTCAACTGTTAAACAACTCTTTATTTATTACGCCGAATTAATTCGACAATTATTTTCGTGTCCATTTGGCCTGGGTCGTATAATATATACGACCAAATACACTTGTTTAATTTGCTTTTTTATTTAGGTAATTACGCTGTACATAATCAGTTATTTTTTTTTGGAACTTTTTTTTTCCCGGCGCTGTTGTCACGACAACTGATATTAAGTCGGGCGGTTAAAAGGTTAATAGCCTTTTTCAGATTGATAGTTGTAGTACAAAACATAAATATCAGCTCTGAGTCTTTGTGTGCCCTGCCCCTTGGCCTTCTCCAGCCCCTTTCAATTCTCCCAGTTCCTTGCCTGTCTAGTCCATGTTTATCCAGCAGTCCTACCAACCAAGTCATCCTGCCATCTTTTCAAGAATGTTTCCTTTTGTTCTCTCTCTTTCTTTCCCTAGGGTACTATATCAGTAAGGGCTGATTTTTCAATTGACAGATAAATTTTATTTGTGGAATAAAATTGACATCTGACAGTTTTTGTATGGAAGAATTGTCAAAAATTCAAAATTATTTGTCTGATAAAATCATCTGGTGTTGGAAAAATCAGCCCTATTATAACTAATCAAAGAAAATTAGCACCCTTTACAATACTCGTACTATCTTTAATTTCATGGTAGAATTACACAATTTATTTCTTTGTTTCCAGGTCAGCCGATGTTTAACTACATATCGAAATCAAAGCATCCTGAGAAGCAGACACCGATGCACCAAGAGCGTGGCTTTTTACGCATCAAGCCTGGCTCCAACGAGCTGGCGTTCACTGTCAGCCACAACTTTGGGCTCACGTCCCTTGAAGAAGGCACATGCGACATAGAAAACAAACAATTGACTGTTCAGACGGTTAGCTTAGCTCGGATATCGTTTGCGAAGCCACCATTTGTTAAGAAAATTAAGCGCAACATTAAATTGTTGGCGCCTGATACGTTAGAAGTTGTGTTGTTTATGGAGACTGATAATACTCCATTGACTGAGCATTTGAAGGCGGTTTATAAGAAAGTTGAAGGGTAAATAAGTAATACAATTTAGTATTTGTCTATGGCATATCCGTAATTCGCTCAGCGGGGTCAATCTTTTAGTTTTTTTTGGCATTTATGGTGCATTTAATTGTTTACCCACTTCCATCTGTCTTGGCTTTTGCAAACATATTGGGGACGGCTTCCAGTTGTCAGTTCAGTCCAGTTTCCATACACTTGACTCCAATTGTATCTCTTTACTTGCATTCAAATATACACCATGAGTGGTCCTCCACAATCTAACTGGATGCAGCAGAATACCAGTATTATACTTGCAGCGTAGACAGAGAATAAAGATAGACATACTCTTAAAATAATAATAATTGCGAAAGTGAGATGACTTATATGTCAAAATGTCTATGTGTGAGCAGGACACAGCATAATTTTTCTATCTCTATTTGCGTATCGGTTTTTTGTTGTTTGCCATCACAGTCATTGATGGCAAACAAATTGTGGTGTCAAAATATTTTCGTTGATTTAAACTGTGAAACGCATACTTTGTGTAATTTGTGACTTTATTGATATTCCAAAAGGTAATATTTAGTGCCTAGTGATGGTAAATTGCTGTATAAATGGCTGTAAAAGTCGTAGTGAACGAAATCAACCAAACATAACCTTTCATCGGTAAGTAGCATTTTGTACCTAATACACCAAGTAAAGAGAAGAATGATCGTACTCAAGATTATTTTGTGTCAATGTTATGCAAAATTTATTGATAATTTCATCTAAAAAGACGATAAAATACTAACTTGTTTTTTGTACTAACCGACCAAATTGTGAGGCATATTATGTTAGGTTGTCATCTATGTTACTTGCGTGTCATTTGTCAATAGTCGGATAATAACTTGGACGGGGATACCAGCACTTAATTATTTTTACCACTGAACGTATTTAATTTTTACTTTATTTTTAATTTTCCGAATGAACCATTTTTAAGAAATGAGTGGACTGAGTGTACGGGCCGAGTTAACTGGCATCCAAGTCGTCACTCCCGAATCTGCTCACGACATTTTGAAGCTAGTTGCATTCGACAGAAATTAAATAGTACTCACTTAAATCCACGTTCGATACCCACACTTTTTATCCAGGTAAAGTAAATTTATGATACATACCAATTTGTTCTACACGGGCTTGTGATAAAGCGCGTAAATCATCATCTGCCTAGCCTTTTCCCAACTATATACTACTACAACAAAAATAAACATTCCTACTATCTAATGACAATTAATTGAATGACTCGCAGTAGTAGACAGTACAATCAAAATACTCAATAAATGCCAGATTACCCACACGATGGGGGTAAAAGTCTAAGTATGGCAATATTAATTGCACCAAGCTGTAGATGTACTTATGTCGAACTATCGCTATATACTGCATACGCTGAGGACTTGTCTATCTTTATTCTCTGTCTACGACTTGCAGCGACTGCCCATCTGCCCTCCACAACCCAGTTACTGGGTAACACGAAGATAACCCACTTTATAGTATTGACCCCTAGCATAATATATTGTATACTAGTTTCTTGTGCTACTTTTATTATTATTTATTCATTATTAATTACACAATTCAAGTAATCAATTAATTACACTTAAATATTGTTTTATTAAACTTAAGTGTATACTTCGTTTTTTAATCCCAGATACTAATTGTGTCTGTGGTTTGCGTTTTTTCAGTATAGAAGTTTGACATTACACCTGTCAAAATAATATCTGGGTTTAAAAAACGAACTTTAGCGGCCCTAATACAAAACAAGGTTTATCTTTAGACAAGCCATTTTAAAATTTTATATTGTAAGTAAAGTATTGTTATAGTAAATTTGTAAGAACTTTACGTTTGTCGGAATAAAGTTCAAAATACAGTAATTGGCTCGAAGGTTTAGGCTAGGTCTAAAGTTAGAACTCGTTTTGTAATAAGAGTATACGTGTCTTTAAACAGTGAGATTCTTTAGTACTGATTTCTTAGTGATATTTAATTGTATAGTTCGTATTTATGAGCCTAAATAGAGACATTTATACTGTAAAATAAAGACTGAATGAACACATATTTTCAATTTGTGTAGTTGCCTATGATGAAATTAAATTTTACCAGTTCTGAAGCAAATAGAGAAGGACACACAGTATTGCAAATAGTGTTAGAATTCTTATTTACTGACAGGGTGTAATAAGAGCCATCTGGTGTGGTTTTGATAATACTCGTCCGTTCGTAACGCCATAAAATATGAATCAATACTTTAGGAAAAAAATCGCTTATGAATCTTGCATAACTATTAAGTGTAAGGTATTATGCTGTACTGTTCCTAGTTTGTCTTTCCTTCTCTATGTTTCGGCCTATAATGCTACGAAACTAATTGGTTTACTATTTTTATCCAACCGCAAAGAAGGCTTATGAGAGGCCAGCACATCAAGCTGCCCCAATCGGTCAAATTTTCCCAATTAAATATGAACCTTATTCCTTTGCAGTAAAGTTGAAATTCTATCAAAGAAATTTGGGGTAGGTTGATGTGCTGGCCTCTGTACAACTGATTTTTGTTATAACTTTCTAGCTCATAATATGCATTTGTTACTTTCAAGCACTTTTTTTGTCTTTAATAAAGTATTTCTTCTGGACAGCAGCTTTTTACTAACTTTATCATTTTAAGAATACAGCTCTTGCTTGCTACAGGACACTGGTTCGATTCCCAGATCATTCCAAGCGACACATGTTGCGGAACATTTATCCCCTAGTGAATACGAGGCTTCATGTAATACCTAAACAAGGCGAGTCTTGTGAAAAACCAGGCAATAGCGAGTCGGACTCACGCACCGAGGGTTCCGTACCATCATATGTTTTAAATTTTCATCTTCGAGGCCTATTTTCGTCAGAGAATTTAAACACTGCACGTTGAGGTGTAGAATATTGCAGTTTTAGGTCAGCGCCATCTTTTGACCGATGGTGGAACTAATGCAACTTATGTTGATGATTCCTGAAAAAGTGCTATTTTAAAGACATCGTTTTATTTTTCCTGTAATTTCTATCACATAGAATTATTTCAGATTTTTCTCTATGCAAACTTCGGAGATAAGGGTATTTTTTTTTTACATTTTTCATCAAAAGTCGAAAAATGTTTGAGAATGTGCAAACTGCGGTCTTTCATACACATGGGCAAGTTAGACCAAGATCCTAACCACAGAACAATACTCCGAGAGTAGCAATGATATTTTGATAAATGATTTTATTATTGTAAGTAGGTTTGTAAACAAACACTTTTACACGTCAACAACATTCATTGCGTTATTTAAGTTGTTGAGTACAAAAAATGTTCGAACATGTAAAGCAGTGGCAATATCCATCAAAATCGTTCAGATTGTGATTGATAATTACGCAATTAGGGATTAGAACATAGGATACTTATAACCCGTTCAACGTTAGTTCCATTATTTTCAGATTATTTTAAAATGGAACTAGTAATAAAAAAAAAACAATCAGTAGTTCCATCATGGAACTGTTAATGGTACTAGTGACAACGAAGCGATATTCCCACGGTATCGAGAGTTCGAGACATAAGCAGGCTGAACCCGCGGTTAGTAAATAATAAATACAACAAACTGTGTTTAATGAATCTTTATTTCAAATACCCTTAGCACTAATGATTTTCTTATAACGTGACAACGAGGACATCGATACAGGTGGTGGTGGGTGGTTTGTGTTGACCACAAACACAAAACAACAAAATTAAACTTAATAATATAGTAAGTATTTTATTTGTTACGTTACGACTACTTCATTATTTATATTAGTCATGTCGCCCTTTAATGCATAGGTTCTCATAATTTTACTAATTAAGAACTAAAAACGTTCTCCTTTTTTTTACATCCACCCAAAAGTATACCCAAAAAAAAAAAAAATTTAGAGTAATTCTGTGGTATTTAACTTTTTTATGTTCAAATGTACAGACGGTGATCAGAATGGAATATTTGAATTTAAATTTACATTTATGGAAGACCAGTCAATCTAATAAAGCCAAATCAATGCCAATTTTGCTAACCATTTGTTACTTTCACACCTTTTCATTAGGACATTCACATATTATATTACTGACTACGCGACCGATTTAATTATGCCCCTAATATCTGTATGCCCACGTTCAAATGGCGTTGACAACCAGGCCACACTTCAGTGGCAGAAAAGGCAGCATAAGCTGAGGGGTAGGTTATTGGGTAACACACTTTTAGTAGCAAATGGATTTTTTCGAACATATGAAGTAGGTAATCGATCAGCAGTATCCTTCAAAATTATTCAGATAGAGATTGATAGAGTGCTGGCCTTTTAGGTATCGATCCCACGTACCACATCCACTCCATATCGCAGCGACAAACGCTGCAGCTTCTTCAAGGAGCTGCAGCGTTTCTCGGCAGATTTACTTTTTTAAATAACACACGCAAAGTTAAAACAAAAGTTTGTTCTCTGTTTGGGTTAATATTGTTATTATAATAATTATCAAAATGGTTGCTACATGAAAATATTGGACTATTCATTAATATTTATTTGTGTGAATTTTAAGTTAGAGTACATTGAAGTCGAGATGAAATAAATGGTACTTAGCACGAGCATTAAAAGAGCGTTATTCCTGTCACAGTCGCACAATTGTCAAACTACAAGGGCAAGATAGAGAAACGAATATATCTTAAGTCACGGCAGCAGGCTATTTTCAAAGTAATTGCCCAATCAGCGCGAACCGTCGCCGATAAGCTTCCAAAAGTTCCTATCGCCGGTTCGCACTGATTTGGCTATAAGTATGAAAACTGCCAGTGACAACCGGCCTGAGTGTTTTTGTTAAGGCGCAGATATACGACTTCTAATGATTTTAAATTCAACATCACGTCTATTCGACCGGACTGATTTCTTTGAAAAAAATAAATGTTATACTAGACCATTTGCTTCGTAATTTGATATGTGAATATTTGCAATTTTTTTAACATAGTGTAATTAATTGTAAAGTAATGTCTACCGCGGACATAAAAACGATAATCACGCAAACACTATCGGGTGTATTTTCATAAAACTTTCACCATATAAAAAGACAATTTAATTCCCCGAATTTATAATACGGTTTTTATTTGTTTGATGTTTTGATAATTCAACAATAGATGATTGTTTCATATTTTGCAATAAAATACCAGCGTTGTGTCATCGCGCTTCTCTTTCTTTTCTATGCAGTCCGATAGTGACCGCGTTTTAAGTCACTCTCTCGTTAGCCGTCCTAAAGTGCAGTTCAGCGATTTTCGCTCGATGAACACTTGCAAGGTTATCTTCAAGTTACTTGCAGAGTATTAATGCAGCGTAAACCGCTTAGGCAGCGCTTTTGTCACGGGAATACCCTTATCACGCTATAAGCTATGCCAACAGTCATCCTTTTTCTGAACGGCTAAAAATACATTTTTTTTTGTCAAATCTCACTTCGACATTAATAATTATGTCGAAGTGAGATTTGACATTATTAATAATAATAATGTCAAATGTCAACATTCGACATTAAGGGGGAAGCGCTAAGGTAGCCCGCGAAATTCAAATTTTCTTACGTTTTTTGCAATTTGCTGGTCAGTATTAAGTTGTACGTTGATTAAAATATGATTCGCGGCCGTAACAAATATGTATTTACAGAATTATAATCATTACAATTAGTAATACAACTTGATATGTTTTAGTGTAATCCTAAAATGTCAAGATTTCATGAAATAGTCATTCGGTAGGATTACTGGGTCTTAGAGAGTTGTGTTGATGACTTTAATGATTATAATTCTGTAAATACATATTTGCTACGGCCGCGAATCATATTTTAATCAACGTAAAACTTAATACTGGCCATCAAATTGAAAAAAACGTAAAAAAAAAAAATTGAATTTCGCAGGCTACCCTGGCGCTTTCACCTTGTCTTCCTAAAGCTTTCAGAAACCGGAAGTCAATGTACTTTAACTATTAATACTCTTAAATATATGTATATTATTATTAATAATGTAGAAACGTCTAACTAATCGTATCGTTCAGTAAATCTAATATCGAAAATGTATATATTAAGGCTAGGTATTTCACTAACGTCAGCGCTTTTTTTTTTGCAGAATTTGAAGTGTGAAAGATTTTTAGTGAAGATAGAAACTTTAATACATGTTTTGGTGAGGTATTATAGAGTATAAGAGTACTAGAAGAACAGTAGTTTAAAGATAAAACGTGATAACTACGAAATGGCATGTTCAGTCAACCCCAAAAAGATGTATAAAATCGACAAGAATTAATTTATTTTAAGCCTACAACGTTCGCACTGGAGGGACACAGGCCTCCTCACTGAGATGATTTTTGAGGGTGACCTCTGAGTACCCCTTAGAGGCGAATACAGGTGTGATGTTAAGAGAACATTTTCGCTCGTCATTGCAGACTGCTACAATGTTTTAAGAAGAAAAGAGAAGTCTTAAAGAATTGCTGCATAATATTTCTTTGTAAAAACGATTAATTAATTAAACTTTAAGACAGTTTTAGTCACATTATCATCACCATCGTTTACAATATTACATCATAAGCTAAACTTTTATAAAAGCTTCGGTATAAGTTGGAAGGATGAGGCCCATTGTAAACGGGACGGTTTCTTGACATCTACGGTACGGCGTAGAAAAAACGTGTTTGTCAACACGCTTCCGAAGCGCTCCATACAACACTGACGACCCTGCCTACACGGCGAATAAACCGTAGTTTTTCACGGCAAGAAAAACGTGTGTACAAAGGGCCCAAAGGTGCTCTACCGAAGGCGACCGACCGCAACCACAAACCGCAGCGGCAACGTCGTCCAGCCGCACTGATAGACCGCAGCGACACAACTAGGCCGCCTTCCGAATTGGCTAATATCACTCACAGCACTCAAATCATCTCACATGCGTTCCTTATTGGATATCACGATTATGACAGCTGAGAACACTCGTGAGCGCGCTCACAGTGCTTACTCGGTGTCAAAAAGATATTACAGCAGATTTCTTCGTATAAACCACACGTTTCTTCCTTTTCTTTGTTTAGGTGGCGACTGTCAGCCAGAAGCACAATTTCGAAAATGCCACGTTATTAAAAAGATATGATGCAGCTCAAAACAAAACACACACTGACACATCCTCATCCTCACACATACACACACTGTCATTTTTGACAGCGCTCGCTCACGGTGATATTAGTACGAGGCATGGTCGGCGTTATCCCAAGATGGCGCATGCCATGACGTCATCTGTGACGATTCACGGGACATCGTTATCGCGCTCACGCTAATTCGGTACGGGTTTTAGCACGCTCAAATCGATTACATCGATTATTTCCCCAATTCGGAACGCGCCCTTAGTGTCTATGTAGGTAACTCGTTGAAAACGGTAACATGTCAGTTGTCACCAACTACGGAAGCGTTTCCAGAGAGTTACATAGAAACCAGTCGAGTCACTATGAGTCTGTCTTTGCAGCTGGCGGTTGCGGTTGCATTCGCAAGAGCACATAAAGCAACATTTTCAGTGGTACTGGACTACAGTTACAAGATTTCAAATTAGACTCCCATACATAGACAGATCTATCTGAACACGAACTCCAAACTACAGCGTCATGCAAACTTTATGGTGGCTAGGAATATGAGGCGAGGCGCTGCGCAGCAAAAAAATCACGAGTCAATGGGGGTGACGGGTTATAAAGATTGATGTATAAGTTTTTAAAAGTTTTACTTAAAAAAAAAAAAAAAAAAACTCGTAGGAGGCCGTAACATCTACAAACGGTATGGATTTTGGTCAGCAGGTTGTCGTATCAAAAATAATACATTTTTAATTACTAATCTGCCTTGCGCCCGACATCCACAGCAAACAGTTGTCGGAAGAATGGCGGCCATCTTGTTGATTTAAACGGACAAAGGTTTCGGGTTTTGGATTTGTGAACTGCCTCCAGAGAACTCTTTTGGTAACATTAATTGAAGTTCGATTCGGTATGGAAGCGTATCGAACAGTTCTAAATAGATAGCTTTCGTCTGCTTATCAGACAGACCTGAAGGTACAACAGGCCATGTATGGGAGCCTTTAGGTCGGGCGGGTAATTGAAAAAAAATGTCCAAAGACAAGGTAATCATTTTCGACCCGCGTAGTGTATACGCAGGTCGAAAATGATTCTGTAACTGATAATTCAAAGAAAATACTTATAATTAATGAACATAAAATAAAAATGTCAACATGTCCCACAGTCTTTCATAAATGTCCCAAGTAGTAAAAAGTTTCAAAAATGTCCCAACAGTTTATAATGTCTCAGTGTTTTAAATAATTATGCTCCATATTATCTAATATGACTTATTAAGGTGAAAGCGCCAGGGTAGCCCGCGAAATTCAATTTTTTTTAAGTTTTTTGCAATTTGCTGGTCGGTACTAAGTGTCACGTTGATTAAAATATGATTCGCGGCCGTAACAAATATGTATTTACAGAATTATAATCATTAAAGTCATCAACACAACTCTCTAAGACCAAGTAATCCTACCGAATGACTATTTCATGAAATCTTGACATTTTAGGATTACACTAACATATCAAGTTGTATTACTAATTGTAATGATTATAATTCTGTAAATAAATATTTGTTACGGCCGCGAATCATATTATAATCAACGTACAACTTAATACTGACCAGCAACTTGCAAAAAACGTAAGAAAATTTGAATTTCGCGGGCTACCTTAGCGCTTCCCCCTTAAGCACAATTAGTGCACTGAGGCAATTTTCCTTGTCTATGCTATTTTAATGATCAGTAGGTAAAGTAGACAGGTAAAAAAATCTTATATTTTATAGTTCTTCTCACTGAATTGCAAGCTGTTTCAGAACTAAGGCAAGCACATATTTTATCAATACCTAATTTGTTTCATAAATAATCTTTGCAGTTCCTATTGCCGGACTCGTATAGCTTACCAACACTTGTTTGTTTGACATAATGCAAAAAGAGCAATTTTTGGGTATATTAACGTGTCGATGTCAAATATATATAAGTTTAAAAACAGTGGTAAAAGTGCAATATAGCATAAAGTTACACCTTTCTACCTCCCTCATTTTTTGGCTTAGCGTAATGTCATTTTTTTTGCAAGATTATTAAAATTTGCTGCATACACCTTTAGACTTAATTCAAAATTGCTGATTTTTAGGGTTCCGTACCTCAAAAGGAAAAACGGAACCCTTATAAGATCTCAAGTTAAGAGATAATCAAGTTGAAATTAATATCAAATACTCAGAGCTGCAATCTATTGAAGCAGTGAAAAAATTAAACTTCTAAATCAACGCTTTCAAAAGATACGGGCGTTTATGTTCCGAAATCAAAACGTATAAGCTACTTCCTGTTGACCTAGAATCATGAAATTTGGCCCGAAGCAACGTCATGTAGCACAAGTAAAGGAAAAATCCGAATACCGTAAATTTGTAGTTACAAAAAAAAAAACTATTTACAGAGTACAGTACCTACAAATTTGTACGGAGCTCTCGGTGCGCGAGTCCGACTGGCACTTGGCTGGTTTTTTTAGCAATAAGCGAAATCTTCATAAAATTATGAGACTATGATCCTTTATGAAGTTTTTATGGGTAAAATTCGTTTCAATGTTTACAAACTGTTAAATTTACAATCTTATTACAGACTTCAGAAATTAAGCATAAGAGATGTGGCATTATTTTCTAACAGTCTAAGGGCTGATTTTTCCAACGCCAGATAATTTTATCCGAGGAATAAATTTTTGACAGTTCTTTCATACAAAAACTGTCAGATCATGTCAATTTTATTCCACAAATAAAAATTATCTGTAGATTGAAAAATCAGTCCTTAATTACACTATTTGGGCTACAAAATGACCCAGTAGCATTATAACACCTTTAGTTTATACAATTTGTTACTAAATATAAATTATACGGTTTGAGCTGTAACTTATTCAAGAAAAGACATAGCATAGTATGTGCTTACCCTAATATACTCACTAAAAATTACTCTATTATCTTGCAAACGAAGAAGATAAACTCCATGCCAATTGTTAGCAGACGTGAACTCCTGTTCTCAAAGCAGTTGCTAAAAGAACAGTGTCTATATTTGTGACAATATCAAACAAAGTAGTGAGGCTTCCTTGCAATGATTCCATACTCCTGTAATGCTGGAGCTAAGTCCTCCATAGTCATTACGTATTTCTTTTCTTTAGGTCCCTTCTGGTTTTTGGAGGCCTGCGTTATTTGACTCGAAGTCCTCATCTTGCAGTGTTGGAGGGCGTCGTTGGCGATGTCGGACAGGAATTTCTGTGATGCCAGCGCTATGAGACGGATCAATCTGGAATGTTACGAGTAATATGTTACATTTTGTGGAGTAATTAAGAGACGGTGCTGAAACTACAACCCACAAGAGGTAACTTGAGACTTCGCTGGGATGACGTATGCGCGCGATACTGAGGCGTCGATGGCGATAGAGGTAAGAGCATGGGGATCAGAAGGGGTCACGGTAACTCAAATTAACTCTTGCAGATTGTAAGAATATTTTTCATATATTGGCAATCTTAAACAATATTCTGGAAAAGCTTAAAGTCTATGGTAGTCATGGGGCTGACATATCAAGTCATCCAGAGTTGCTAAAGGCTCATAGAAACATATGATAATATTCTTTAAATGGAAGATTTCAAGAATTCTGTTAATTTTCCTCTTTCATTATAACTCATTTGGAATTACTTAATCAATAGTTATGCCTATTATCCATGAAAAACATAATTTGAAATGACCTTCATAAAATAATTCAGTTTTATGTTTGAAGAATTTTTACCAACTTTTTCCTTTACAATGATTGTATTGTGTTCTAGAATGTATAGACAAGATAGATCACAGAGTACTTTTTGATAGAGTGAGATAGATAAAGCCCACAGGAGAAGCATAAAGTACTTATTGTAATTAGAAGTAACATATATTTTTTTTATAAAAAAAAAACAAAATTGTTTATCTATAACCATGACGCTGTCAGAACAGATTTTTTCATAATTAATGTATAAATTAGGTATTTAGATGATGTCACACCTTATCCTGCTCTTCTAGAAGGTAAGTCATGGATGCAATTGTTTGTATGCAGGCCCATCATTGACTACAAAAGTGGTGACAGGTTTACAAAGAAAAAAATAACTCTGAAGGGACAAATTTGTGATTTTAATGATCTGGGTACTTTCTGATGATTAGGGAAAGGATATAAACAGTTACCTAGGATCCTGGGACTCGAAACCAGACATATTCAGGTAATGTGCAACCACTGAGTCAGGTATTGATGGATTGTAGTTCTCAAGTTGGAGGAGAAAGTCGCTCAGAGCGTGGCCAGCGCCAGTGTCGTCGTCCATACCGACCGACGGAGAGCCTATGCGACTCATCTGCATGGCGCTGTCAACAATTACATCCAAATATTATTAAATAAACAAAAACTTATCTTCAGGAGACAGGAATACACATTTTTACTTACTCAGCACAGATAATGTAGAATTTTTTCAACAGTTCAATGTCATTGAAGAATGAGGTTGGTCAACCTGATTACGTTTTGTTTTTGTAATAATTTCTTATGTTTATTTGACCAAGTTATAGTGGTTTATAAATTAAAAACAGGTTAGGATATGATAACAATGTATAAAAGTTCTTCAAATTAGTAGCTTAAATACAAAGAAACAAATAGAAATTGTCTAAAATGGTATGAAATGAAACGTCTTTCGTTTGATTCACAAGAGTAATTAAACGCATATTGTGTACGTCATTAGAGTGTTTCCACATTTTGATGGTTTACCCTAATATTGTATTTATTCAAATAATAAGGGTAAGAATTTTACCTATCAAGATGTTTAAAATACCTTCTTAAGTTGACGTGAAGATCTAATTCATTTAAAAATATTATTCATGGTTGGTTCTTCATCATTTCATAATTTTACATAGTTGCTTACTCAATAAAGTCCCAAATCATACCCCCTAATGATTTTGTTAACAATCCATTTGTAATATATTTTCGCAAAATGATTTTTAGAGTGATAATTTTGCAGTAATTGCAAGTGTAACATTAAAAAACGACCGATTTATTTTTAGACATCAGTGGAAATTTGATAAATAGCACTGACCACCCTGACCTCGTGGTGCTTTTCCGTGAGGTTGGCAACATCTGCCCCTTCCTTCCTTCTTTTACGCCGCTCCTCCGGGCAGAACTGCGAGAGAACGTGATCGATCGAATTTCAAAAAAGGCACACACCTACCCCCTGTGCTCCCGAGATCACGAAATTACTCAAAATCTCCTGATTTTAAATTCAGGGGTTCGTGTTTCGTGATTTATTCCATTCCGTGTGTGTAGATTCCACCTCGACCCGCGAGGTAATTACCAAGTGAGCACCCACCTAATCGAACAAAATGTCGAACCTCGCTGATCCGGTCGCGTTCGCGAAAGATTTCATCGCTGGCGGTGTCTCCGCCGCAGTCTCCAAGACCGCCGTCGCGCCCATCGAGCGCGTCAAGCTGCTGCTCCAGGTCCAGCATGTCAGCAAGCAGATCACCGCTGACCAGCGCTACAAGGGTATCGTCGATGCCTTCGTCCGCATTCCCAAGGAGCAGGGCCTCCTGTCCTTCTGGCGTGGTAACTTAGCCAACGTCATCAGGTACTTCCCCACCCAGGCGCTGAACTTCGCCTTCAAGGACAAGTACAAGCAGGTGTTCCTCGGAGGCGTAGACAAGAAAACTCAGTTCTGGCGCTACTTCGCGGGTAACCTGGCGTCCGGTGGTGCCGCCGGCGCTACCTCCCTGTGCTTCGTGTACCCACTCGACTTCGCGCGTACCCGTCTGGCCGCCGACGTGGGCAAGGCCGACGCTCGTGAGTACAAGGGCCTGTTCGACTGCATCGGCAAGATCTTCAAGTCCGACGGTCTCGGTGGTCTCTACAGAGGCTTCGGAGTGTCCGTGCAGGGTATCATCATCTACCGTGCCGCGTACTTCGGCTTCTATGACACAGCCCGTGGCATGCTGCCCGACCCCAAGAACACACCACTTGTCATCAGCTGGGCCATCGCGCAGACTGTCACCACCGTCGCGGGTATCATCTCGTATCCCTTCGACACGGTTCGTAGGCGCATGATGATGCAGTCTGGCCGCGCCAAGGCTGACATCCTGTACAAGAGCACCGTCCACTGCTGGGCCACCATCGCCAAGACAGAGGGCAGTGGTGCCTTCTTCAAGGGTGCCTTCTCCAACGTCCTTAGAGGAACTGGAGGCGCTTTCGTGCTTGTGTTATACGATGAGATCAAGAAGCTTCTCTAAATCTAATGTAAGAATTGTTACCATAATTACAATAATTAATTGTGATTCCAAATCATCACTGATAGCCACTCCCATAATCATGTATTATTAGACGCGGAATTAAACCTAGTAACTTATTTTAGTCAAATAAAAGCGTTATACAACAATTCCAACATGTATTTTTGTTTTATTAAATTATTAGGTATTACATAATGTTTGGCTACACCTTGCTGAAAAGTTACATAATGACAATCATGTAGATTTTGTTGAGTTTCTCTAAATACATTTTGCCTGTGATCACATTCAGCCAGTGTGTTATGTAACAACCTCTTTTCATTCAATGTTTGAGGCCAAGGTTGTATTTGTACCTCTATGATAAATGTCATAACTAAACTGTTGGAATATATACTTCATTTAGTGAATATATTGTGAGAATAATAGATTTTCACTCGTAAATGTGGTTATTTAATCAATACTTAACCTATGTGGCATTGGGAGTGAGACCTTGTACGTAAAGAAGTGATCTATGCAGAATGCTGTAAAAACCATGTTTAAAAGCTGTGGAATCCGAAATCATGTGATTGAGAGCTGTTATGTAACAATGCAGTATGTATATTTGCTATGAGTGTGCATGGTGACCCAGTAGGAATTTAATTTTAGTTCACTTTTAAAAAGTGCTATGCAATGTAGTTCAATCCACATATTGTATAACATCAGTACGTAACATTATGTTACTAGGAGCAGGTTCACGGAAACAACGGACCTGTCAACCATCTTTCTTGCTCGGTGTGAGTTTTTTGGTGTGAAAAACTCACGATTGAGTCATTATTCTAGAAAATAAATGTTAAATAAAAATTTCATGCCTTTTTATTGTTATTAAACCTACTAGCCATTTTAGAATCTTCAGAACAGAAATCTAAAGAGATTAAATGATACACCTGCATACTTACACTTTCTGAGTATAGAAATAAAATAAAAAAAGTTATAGAAATTGAATTTCGTTCACAAAAAAAAAATTGTAGGTATATTTCCACAATGGAAGTCTCCTCCCTCCCAATTATTTGAAGTATTGAAGCCACCATTAATAGTATTATCTGATTTGCAAGGGCCTTATAAAATTAACCACCCTAAGGAAAACAAATGACTTTGTTTTTACCTTATTTGAATTTTTAAATTCTGGATAGGTACACCTTTTTTAATTAATTAATTTACATAAAGAATTGTCTGAGTATGATCAATAAAATCTGTGGATATACCTATTACAAATATCCCCTGAAAATGAGTGTTCCCATTCAGAAATTTTTAGATGAATGGGACAAACAAAATAGGGGCAGGCAGGTATATTATCTTTCCTAAATCATGCACGAGCCCGCTACTAGTACTCGCACACATTTAATGACGTAGTTACACACCACGTCAAATTAGTGATGTCATTTTATAGCTGTTACGTAAAGTAGCGATCACGAGGTAATGTAGTGATGTTAGATAAACATCCATTGAAGTTGAAGTAGGTACCTACATAACATTCAAAACGCTGCTGTGATTGACCCACACACCGTAGCACGTCAATGGATCAATGCACAACATGACAAGCATTGACATAGTTTAATTTGAAATCATTGACGACAAATGACAACGCTATGAAAAGTAATACCTAACTACACAGGTAATCAAGAAATAGAACATTTCAAGCCAGTCTCGCCTATGGTCAGTAACCGACATTTTTGTTGGTTATGTTAGGTACAGACGCCAGCACATCAAGTTACTACAATCTGTCAAATTTCTTTGATAGATTTTCAACTTTATCGCTAAAGCACAAGGTTCAAAGTTGATTGGGAAAATTTGACAGTTTCGGGTAGGTTGATGTGCTGGCGTCTGTACCTAGTAATTTTCTACATAATTCCGCGTATAAGTTCAAGGATACGGTAGTCGTTATCTCTCTCTATCTGCTTTATATCACATATCATTTTGGCTACTAATATCTAATTACAGGCTGAATGATAGTTCCTTTGCTCTTTTATTACCTACTCATCAGTTTTTTTTAATTTAAGTTTTGCAAGATAATGTTCTCTAATATATTAATTATGAAATAAAAATCTTATTAAGTATAAAGTTAATACAAATCTACTAATAGGTTTGTCTACGTTGTAGGTAGTTCCACACAGTTGGCATTCGGAATTAATTTTTAGGTTAGGTTTAATTATTGATGAAACGAGTCATCGAGCTAACAAAGCTTCAGTGTTCTCACTTAAAAGGGCAAATAAAACTCGTCATTGGCGTAATCACATTTTTATTGACGTAGGTACTTACTTATTGTTAGAATGAAATAAATTAGGTACACACGGCTACACATCAAGCTATACATAACCAGTATAAGCTGTGTTCTGATTGTACGAAAAACCTATACAATGCGAGGTCAGCAAAAACTGGAAAAGTAAGTATAGCTTGATGTGTAGCCGTGTGTACCTAGTACAAGTAAATAACTATGCAGTAGGTAGGTACACACGGCTACACATCAAGCTATACATAACCAGTATAAGCTGACTTCTGATTGTACGAAAACCCTATACAATGCGAGGTCAACTCAAACTGGAAATGTATAGCTTGATGTGTAGCCGTGTGTACCTACTTACCGTACATCCTTAAGCTATGCAGCGGTAACCTAACTTACATTAAAATAAGTAGTAAGTAAGTAGGTACTCGGAGCTCTATGAAAATGTAGTAAGGTCAGTAGGGGCAAGTGCGGCTTTGGGGCAAGTGCGGCGAGCATCAATAAACAAAAAAATACCAATGATATTGATAAAATCGCCATCTAGTAACGTGAGGGCAAACAAAATTAGTTCCGGGAAAAGAGATTGGGGGCGTCACTTGAATGAAAAAGGATTTGACGCCATTTTTATTTTACACGGAGATTTCTCTATGGTTTGAAGTTGACACGTGTTCGTTGTTGTGCTAAAACTTTTGTTTTTTTTCAAGAAATGTGCTGATCTAAGAACGTAAGTGTTTTCTTTGAATCCTAAGGTTCATATTTACGTAGTTATTTCATTTGTATCTAGCAAAATAAGCTATAATTGCCGGTTTAAAACCTAACCTCAAATTTTATTGTTTGGGAAAGTGCGGCTACCATGCTTGGGGCAAGCGCGGCACTACGACGCACTTGCCCCAGGTCAGAGGTTTTGAACCTTCATTTTTGTTTCATGTATTTTTTAGATTTCCAGACATGGTACGAAATTAGGTAAAAAAGACATATGGACCGAGTTGGACTCACGAAACTTTACAAAAAGCATTAGCGGCTATCCGAAACGGAACTACATTTTATGCTGCTAGTAGTCAATATAAAATTCCACGAGCAACGTTATTTGATCATATGTCTGGTCGACGAGGACAGAAATCGAGTAGCCTGGGAAGGCCAACAGCTCTGACCGCAGATACTGAAAAAACACTTGTCAATCTCATTGGTATTATGGAAAAGAACGGGTTTGGACTATCTCGAAAAGAAGTGGTGGAGCTTGTTGCAGAATATGTTAAACATAACAATATGAAATTGACATTTAAAGACGGAATTCCTGGTTACGACTGGTTTGCTGGTTTTGTTAGTAGACATCATTTATCCATAAAAAAACCACAAGCTGTCGAATATGCCAGAAAACAGGCTGCAGATCCATTTGTGTTGGATGATTATTTCAATATTCTCGAAGAGACTATACATAAACTACAACTGCAAAATAAACCCCACCGAATATGGAATATTGACGAAACTAGCTATTCAAATGACCCCAAAAAGACTAAAGTTGTGGGTGAACGGGGACATGCGTCAACGAGAACAACTGCCACTACGGGCAAAGAAAACACAACTGTGCTCTTTGCCAGCAACGCTGCAGGAGAAAAAGGACCACCATTCATTATATTTAAAGGCAAGAATGTGTGGAGCGAATGGACATCACCTGAGGCTTACCCAGGAACTCTGTATACAGCTACAGAAAATGGCTGGATAGAAAGCAAGGCTTTCGCTGAATTCTTTTCAAAGAGTTTCATACCAATGCTAGGCACAACAGACGAACCAACTCTGTTAATTTTTGATGGGCACAGCACACACATTCAGTTGGCGGTAATAGAAACAGCGATACAAAACAATGTCACAATCATCAAACTACCTCCCCATACCAGTCATTTGCTGCAACCACTCGACTTGTCGGTATTTAAGCCCTTTAAAGACAAATGAGACGTCAGAATGATGAAATGGCAAAGATGCAATTACGGCCAAAAGCTATCGAAAAAGGAGTTTTCTATTATTGTTGGAGAAGTTTGGCGCAGCTTAGACCCAAAAATATTGATAAATGGTTTTAAAAAAGGTGGAATATTTCCATTCAATAGAACAGTTGTATCAGAAGATAAATTGGACCAAAGCGCTCTGAAGAGGTGGAGAGAACACAAAAAAAAATACTGCCATCGATGTTACATCAACGATTTCAAGCCCCGCAACGTTGTTATCAATATGTTTGAAAAAAATAAACGAGGGCTTGATCACGAGCACTGATGCATCGGTAACCCAACATTGTCATACCCTAACTATTCCCTCCGTTACGTCAAGGGATTTGATTAATAAACCGGAAATGTCAAATAAAACTTCATTCGAAGAATTGCTCTTAAGTACAATAAAAAGACATGAAAGTAAAGTCACAATTCAAAAAAAGACAAAAATTTCAAGTGGTGCTGAAGTTATTACACATTTAGATGTCATTAAGAAATTGAAGCAAAAAGAAGACGAAAAAATTAAGAAAGAAGATAAGCTCAAGATGAAACAAACAAAAAACACAGCTATAAAAAAGAATTCTTAGAAAGTAACAGAAAAAACAACCAATTTTATATCTGGGACAAGAGACTCCTTTCCTGATTCAGATAACCCTGGACCAAGCACTTCAAATCACCAATTATCAATGGTAACATCTAGCGCGAATCATGAAACAAAAATGCATAATCCGAAAAACATAATTGTTACATCAAATATACGCATAGACGATAGCAATAAATTCTTGAAGGATTTAAATAAAGAAACGATGATAAATATTAGTGATAAATCTATACTACAATTGAAGAAGAAACGGCAAGACACACCTCTCTCGGAAATAACTGCAAATGGTCAAAACAAAGGTGATAGGGTGAAAAAAACTCCAAAGAAAAGTAAGGAAACAAGAGGACTTACAAAACCAATGAAACAAAAAATTTCAATTAAACACGAATCATCAACAGACGAAAGTGATTTCAGCGTGCACGATGTATCAGATTATGAAAATGAAAATTTTGATGATTATATTAACTCGATACTAGTCGACGAGGACTATAATCTTGATTTGGGCGACGAAGAAAATAATGTTGTCGAAGTTCAGCACTATACTCAATCATCTGCCAAATGCAGTATAAACGATTGGGTTTTGGTCAAGTTCGCTTCAAAGAAAACTATAAAACATTTTGTAGGACAGGTTAAATCAATAAATAATGGAGTGCCAACAATAAAATACGCAAGGAAAATTCATAAAGCCAAAAAAGATTCGATATTCGCTTATCCAATTATTGATGACATATACGACTTGAAGCACACCGAAGATATAGTAGCAGTATTACCTGAGCCTGAAATATCTCGACGTGGTCATATAATCTTCAAAATACATTTTGATACATACAATGTGCAGTAGTAAAAAATCTTATAGTAACGAAATTAGTTTAGGAACATAAAAGACTGAAAGCTCTTAGAATAATGTGACTATGTCGCAGCCAACTGGTTAAATTAGCCGTTCAGTTAACCGCCTAGCCTTTTAACTGAACGGCGGCCGTTCAACTAACGGCCTGAATGAAATTCAATTACAGTTTAGGTTGGAAGTCTGTAACCAAACACGCGCGAGCCGAATTGGTCGCAGTATCTAAGCCAGGGCACCCCGACCAAATGGGTTAGGTTAGGTTAGAACTGTGATCAACCGCGTGCGAGCAGAGAGAACGAAGCGAGGCGAGCACTACTTCTAAAGGCCAGGCAGTTAACTGAACGGCTAATTTAACCAGTTGGCTGCGACAACTATATAATATTTTTACTACTCTTTTTGAAACCGCCTCAGTATTTTTTTCTTAGTTTTTGTGCTTTGTTTCATGTTATTATTAGAATTTATTTTTATAAAATTTTAGCATTAGCATTAGGTACTTACCACGTTCACAACGACCAATGCAATGTAACATATTCAATTAACGATTAGTTAATGATGCCAATAAAATATTAAAAGGTATATTTTGTTCTTTTTCTTTTCAATCAATCCTGCATAGACGAGTTTTACGCTGACTGGTCGAATCTGGCGGGTGATTGCACAGTTTGGATGGAGTTGGGGAAGACCTATGCAAAGGAGCTGGACAGTGTATAATGTTCTTTGGGGACAGCATAATTGCATAATTAGTTTAAAATCCTATGGCACTCCTGATATCACACACCAAAATCGGTCAAGCCTTTTAATCTCTAGGAAGGCACAAAAGAACATGCAAATTACATGCACCCCGTAACCTTAACTTTCCTTCTTGGGTAGTCGGGTATAAATGTTTAGTACCCCTGTCCTTAGGAAATGTGCCGCACTTGCCCCATTTTACAATGAAAAAGAAAGATGTTTTTTTTTATTTGAACCTTATTTCTAGGAACGAAGAATCGAATATCGTCTTCTGTTGTAACGTTTCTCGAACTCAGATTCACGTTGAAATTACAGATTATAGTCATTTTCTGGTTTTTTTTTACTACTGCCGCTCTTGCCCCGTTTCGTTGGGAAAGTGCGGCTAGGGACAAGCTTTTAAAAACTCAATTAAATCCTAAAAATCTGTATCAGATTGCTTGAAATGGTAAGTTCCTTACGGAGATTATTCATCAGGCAATGTAGTACTGAAACAAATTATTTAAAAATTGTTACAGTATCAACGCTGTCCGAGTGCAAAGTGAACTTATAAAATATTGCGCCGCACTTGCCCCAACTGACCTTACCTAAAATACGGAAAGTATTTTAGGGACTTACCTAGGAACTACATTTTAGCTTAACTAGCCATAAAAGTATCTATGTTCATAAATGGTTCTTATTTTTTCGTGTTCTTATAAACAGCTGAAAAGAAAGAGACCTTTAAACTGTAGAATTCATAAGTCAATACCAGCAGCAGCCAGCAGAGTTAAATGACAGTTAGTGTGAAATCCATACTAAAATCGACCTAATCTGCTAAAAGATCAAGTTCAAAATCCAATAGCTAGTTTCAACTGGTAGAAATAGTCGTTACTAGCTAAATTGCAGAATTCATCGCTTTGTTCAACGCGTGTAATGAGTAACACGTGTTTTGTTTTGTATATCTTCTGTACTTTTAGATAATAATATAGTCCACGATGCCCGTGTTGGCTCCATTTTGACGTTTATTGTAATGAAATTAATGGAATGGCCATCTTGGATTTGGGCAAAAAAAAATGGCGCCCCAGATATTGGCGCTCCTCTTTGAAAGACAGATTTTATACTTTTATAGATTTTATACTAAATTATAGATATAGATTTTATACTATAGCTTACCCAAACAAAGTATTAAATTGTACGTTTTTTACCTTTTAAAGTTTTAAACAGTAGGTACCTAGGTATGTGCTAAATAGCCCTCCGATCCAATAAACTCAAAAGAATTTTTGTAATGTACAGAATACAATCTGTAAAATTTTCCCAATTGAATAGGAACGTTATTCCTCTGTGATAAAGTTGAAAATCTACCAAAGAAATTTGACAGATTGGGGTAGCTTGATGTGCTGGCCTCTGTACTTCGACAATTTAATAATCTGCCAAATACAATTTCTATATATTTTACTTGGCAGGCACTGATCGGTCCAAGTATTGATTAGGTATTCTTTCTAGGTCAAATCATAGCCGTAGACACGTTAGATAACATTACAGTGCCGTAGATAGCCGTCCTAGGCTTGTAGGTAAGTACGAGTATTAAACCTGAGATTGTGAAGGTACTGGTTCAGGTCAGGGCACATATTATAAGTAGACAGTAAAACTTACGAATGTTGAGGTCGGCTTCCAGTCTAACCGGGTGCACCTGCATTCCAGTATATTTAACATGGAGCGACTGCCTATCTAACCTCCACAACCCAGTTACTGAGTAATACGATATTCGTCCTGGGTAGTCAGACTTTGGGCTTCAGACTCGGTACCTGTAACGACTGTCAAAGATCTGCGAATAACAGCCGGCGGGACCAACAGCGGCACGGAGGGGCCTCAATATGTAATGGACGGTCACCCATCCCGACGAAACCGACCGCAGCAACCGTAGCTTAACCTTCGATCGCGACATGCGGCTGGTCAAACTCAGTATACAGGTCTTTGGTAGAAGGACCGACATAATTTTTTGAGGGTTTGGGATGTCATTTGCTAGCACAAAATTGTTTTATTTTTCATTTTTATTATGAATTTTTAAATTGAAAAATCAATTTACGACTTTGGAAACATCCAAGTCATTTTTTTTAACCAATATTGTACATAAATCAATGCAAATAACACTAAAATATTGCGCTCTATTACAACTACGTAAAAAAGTTGTAACGATTTTTAGGGTGATAAGGGTGAACACTAGGATAATATGACACTTCCTATTTGTGTCGGTCCTTCTACCAAACAGCCTGTATAAAAATTTTGGTCCTTTTATCCGTCTACTGAAATTACCGAAGTGATAAATAATTATTCTGCCAAATCCAGTATAGGTTAGATCACTCTTGTCTTGAGTACTCTTGCTTGACCGCGCGACGCAACAAAGCTTGCATTGACTCATAGTAGGTACCTAGTCGGCATCAACCGCACCGTCCATGATGACTTTAGCAGCGCCTTTATGACGTTGCAATAAGGTCGGTTTTCGTGGTTCAAGTTACTACTGTTGCCAATGACCATTCCACATTTGAAAACTGAGTGCTTACACTCACGGGATCCGGCTCCAACCGATTTATTGAAGGTGTCCATTTTCTTTATTCGTTAAATCAACGGACGTCGGCGCATCTGGTTCATTCCAGTCAAAAAGTATGAAGGAATACCAAACTTATTGCAATTAAGATAAGGCGGATATTTCGATGAATTGTTTTATTTTGTAAGGTGTACCTGCGTATTACAAAGGTTTAGAACGGTTCAATGTTCTCTTTTATGCGTAGGTATAAATATCCGGTGATTTAATAATGATGATGTGGCTGTTTGGAGTACCTGAAACCATATTAAAAGCGCTTTTATGCAGTTTAGATTTAACTTGCAGTCAGCAAGAATGCCAGCCAAGCCAACACACCTTTTTTACCTTTCCATTGCAGCGTTGTAATTTGGGCCTCGGGCTGTGATGACGTCACGCACGAGACACGACACAGCTGTTGCAGGCGCGGCAGCTGGGGAACATTTTAAAGGCAATGAGAGATCGATCTTTTTTTTTCCTATGTTTATTGTTTAGTTTCCTAGTTGTAGCACAACTTGGGAGTCTTGCCATGAAATCAGCTTGTCTCAGGATTTTACGATGATAATTTATTTGTTTACAAGCCTGAAAACAGGAAGTCTCGATTGTCTCGAATACTAAATGGTCCAAGGTCCGCGTTTAGCATAGTTAAAAATAAAATGAAGTACTACTCAGTACTGATATTCTAAATTTAAAGACGACTTGGCGCCAATCGCAGTTGGGGCATAGACTTCCTCATGCTTTTTTATCGCGGCACGTGTAATGTCAATGCTGTGATGGCTGTGATGATCGAAAAGGTCACAACTTTTATTTTATAAAAGATCAAATAAGCAGCGTACTTGGAAAGTTCGTTTCTTGGAATTTTCCCTGTTAAACGTAGAACCTTTGAGGCTTAACCTTAAGCCTTAAGGACAACAGTAAACATTTATTTATATGACGCTGTAATCTGTAAAGGTACTAATAATAACGCTAAAGAGTTTGTTTTCTTGTTTGAACTGGAAGTCGGATTTGAAAAAATCTTTTTGACGGCTATAGGCTACATAACATCAAGCTAGGACCCTGAAGAGCCGAGCAAAGAGAAAAAAGATCGAAAGGAACAAAGCGAAAACAAAGTAATAGCGGAGGCGAAGATGCGATGCGGACGGGTTGGGTCATGGGAAAAAGAAACACGCGGACCAAGTCGCGGGCAGAAGCTAGGTAGTCCTTATACAATATTCTTGCAATTTTACCTGCTAAACCTCAAAGGTCTACCTTACAAAAGATGATGTGTAAAAGACTTTAATCAAACTACAAACGTAAACAATAATTATAACTTTATTTAATTTAGTATTACTATTTTATAATAATTCTAGAGATGTTATTTGCACTGTATCCAACAACCAACTGCCGATCACCTATTCCAATATTCGTGCGGCCAGTGTCGCCCCACCACTGCTCCGGAAGTTCATAACGGAACAATAATGGCGCGACACCAGTGATGCCAACTAAAAATATCAATTAGTTACTTTATTCAATTTTAAATAACTAAACGAAGTTATTTTCGAGTAGCTCTCAAAGGACTATAAATTAAATATGTTTTAACAAATAAATTAACTAATAATTAAATCTTAAATCAATCTATGTAACTTATTTTATGTAAATATGTATGTCTGTGTTTGAAGCGACAACATCCGGCCGTCCTGCGCACGCATTCGTCCTCGAATAGCGTCCCAGTCTGGTGCAATGGGGCCGACAACTGTCAAAGTGGCGCTAGTAGCGCACAGACCAATAACAAAGCAGTTTTTGTATGGGAATATTAGTGAATTCATAATTAAAGACAATTATTGAGGAAATGCCTAGATGTTGTGTACGAAATTGTAAAGAAACTGGAGGCCACCAGTTTCCTCGAGATGAGAAACTTAAAAAAATGTGGCTCAAAGCGATAAGGCGAGTAAAGTTTGAGCCTAAAAGTGGGGCGAGAGTGTGTCATAAACATTTCAAGGAAAGTGACTATGAAAAGATTCCTAAATACTCAGGTATGTATTAAAAATGATTACTTTCAGTTTGACTAGGTCGTCAAAAACTATTTCCTCTTATTTTTACGTAACCTATACCTACCTGCATCATGTAAGATAATGCGATTTAATAAACCTTAAAAGAAAACAGACTGTCCATAATACACAAACAAAAATTCTAATAATGTGCGCCCATGTTCTCGATATGGAATCTAGACCATTCCTTGTCGAGAACATCATTCACCAGACAGTTGACCCATCTTGTATTACTCCTTGATATAAATACATAAATTATTTGTTTGCTAAAGGCATATCACTCTTTCAGGGATCATAAACCAGCGCAAAATTTTTAAAAAGTCTGCAATCCCTTCAATCAATCAATTAGGAAATCCGAAGCGTGTAAATGTTTGACAACTAAAATGACAACTGACAAGCAAATGACAAGGGTTCGTACAGTGGTGGCGCCATCTGAGATCAGCTTTCACTTGCCAGCCCCATTGCTGAGAACAAAGTATAAACAATAAGTCATATTTCATAGAGTGAAGCTGCGATTACTAATTACTCATTTGAATTGAGCGTCTATACTACTATTCCATCAACGGCCAGCAGAGAAAGACCCCAACTCAAAAGATCTGCTACATTACATATGTTGGTATTTACATGTATCTAACTGTTCCATCAGCGGTCAGTTAAGTTTAGAGTTTGCAGTTTTCCCTAGGCGATGCCTTTGGCCAACCCTAGTTGCATATCACCACAAACCCTACACTCGTTGGTCACAGATTTATTTTACACGAATAAATACTGTAACTTAAAATAATCCAAATACCAAAATATGTTTGAGGCAAATGCACTAGACAAAAAGTAGTAGTAAGTACTTTAAGAAGAATACAGTGAATCATTATTTTGGGGTTCATAAATACCTGACAACAACTTAGGCCATTTCCGAACCTTCAACATCTAGGTCTGCCAACTTGATCCAAGGTTTCATATTTTCAGCACACGTGGTCCCCTCATAGCACTTGCTTGTTCTTTCAGCGCCACGCATATCCTTTACTTTATAGCGGTCATGACCTAATACTTCAATCACCTGGAAAGGTCCTTTGAAAAGTGGTAATAATTTAGTACTATTCCCGTCATTGGATTGACTGGGAATTCTTATAACCACCAAATCGTCGACGTTGTAGCTGCGAGCTTCTTTTCTTTTGGAATCGAAAGCTTGCTTTTGTTTGTCTGCACTTACCTGAATGCGACTGTTGACGTTATTCCTCAATAAAGTGACGTCAACAGAATGGTCTTCATGTGCCAACATGTCAGCATCAGTTTGAAGTCTGTATCCAAAGAATACTTCACTGGGAATGGCTGAAGTGGTTTTATTAACGGTACTATTAATACCTTGCTGGATACTAGTAATATGAGTATCCCATTTGTCATAGCTGGTATTAGCACCCATACTTCTCAATGCGTCAAGGATGGTGCGATTAAAACGTTCCACCTGACCGTTTGAGCGTGGAATAGCAGTAGCTATAACATGTTGACGTATATTTTTGTCCTGACAGTATTTAACGAATAACTTAGACGTGAAAGAACTCCCAGCATCACATATAATACGCTTAGGATTACCAAAAACTTTAAATATTTTGTCTAACTCGCTAATAACAGCTTGACTTTTAGTGTTACGAACAGGGGATATAAATACAAATTTTGTAAAAGAGTCAACAGTCACCAAGAGATAGGTATTTTTACGCGTCGTCTTTACAAATGGACCCAGGTGGTCTATGTGAAGCGTGTGAAAGGGTTTTGCATATTTAGGTATGGGAAACAGTTTGCCTTCCTTTTTCCCATGGATATTTTTATAGTAAATACAGTTAATGCAATTTTTAATATATTTGGATACAACTTTTTTAATTTTGGGAAACCAGTAACATGATTTTATCCTTTCAACAGTCTTATCCACGGCAAAATGGCCAAGGTCGTCATGATTAGCTCTTATAATTTGCCAGATGCATTGTTTAGGGACAACCCATCGTCTACCGTATTCAGTCCGACGGTATACCTTATTACCTAACAACTCATACTCATTATACACTTTCTTATTTAGCTCGGCCTGACCTGATTCTAATATTTCTTTTATTGCACAAATACTTGGGTCTTGTAACTGAACTGACAATAACCAATCTGCTTCAGTAATGGCCAACACACTGTCATTGCATATGGGGGTGGAATTTTTACCAACTGGATTTCGGCTCAAAGCGTCAACATGTTGCATTTGAGCCCCTGGTTTGTGAATTATTTCAAACGTGAATTCTTGTGTAAGTAATACCCATCTACCGATTCTAGAATTAATTTCTTGCTTATTTATTGTATATTTAACAGCATTGCAATCTGTATAAATTTTAAAAGTAGATCCCAATAAATAGTGACGGAATTTTTGTAGTGCAACAATTATTGCTAAAAACTCTAGCTCAAAGGAGTGGTACTTTTTCTCCTCATTAGAAGTCTGTCGACTATAAAAATGGATTGGTTTTTCACCTGTAGCAGTAACTTGGGTCAGTATGCAGCCAATACCATCACGACTGGCATCAGTGTATAAAATAGTAGGTAATTTTGGGTCATATATTTTTAATGAAGCATTATGTAACAACTCATCTTTTAATTTATTGACCGCTGAAACTTGTTCATATCCCCACTCCCATGTGATATCTTTTTTCAAGAGCTTTGTTAACGGTTTTGCTATAAGAGCACAATTCTTCACAAATTTTCGAAAATAATTAATTAGGCCTAAAAATTGTCTTACTTGATGCACATTGTTAGGTTCAGGATAATTTTCTACTGCCTTTAATTTCTTTTTACCTGGACGTATACCATCTTCAGAAATATCGTACCCAAGGAAGTTAACAGAGCTCTGGAAAAAGTGTCATTTCTCCAAATTTATTGTCAAACCGTTATTTTGCAATATTTTTAATACTTCGTCTAACTGCTTAATATTATCATCCACTGACCTTGTGGCTATCAATAGATCATCCATATAACAAATAACTTTATCAAAGCGAAGTTTACCCAAGACGGTGTTCATTAACCTTTGGAATACAGATGGTGCATTGCATAACCCGAAAGGCATCCTCCTGAATTCAAAGTGACCATCAGGAGTAATAAATGCAGTTTTAGCAATAGAATTTTCATTGACATTGATTTGATAATAGCCACTTTTTAAATCGATAGATGTGTAGCATTTACATCCACTAAGTTTATCTATAAGGTCTTCTACAATGGGCATTGGATATTTCTCTTTGACAGTAATTTTATTTAGTGATCTATAATCAATGCACATACGTTTTTCGCCCGAAGGTTTATCGACCAACAGAATCGGACTGGCATAAGCAGAATTACTTTCACGAATTATTCCGTTTTTTAATAGGTCATCAATAATTTCCCTGGTCGCTGCCTTTTCAGATTCAGACATACGATAGGGTCTATGGTACACAGGTTTACTAGTTATTAATTCAATGTCTAACTCAACACAAGAAGTCTGCCCTAACGATTTTAAATCTTTTGAAACAACCCGAGGATATCTACAAAATACTTCATTTAACACAGATATGTGTTTAATAGAATCAGAGTTGAACATAGATGAATCTATTAAAGCGACGTGGTAGCTACTTATGGGGCAAAAAGAAAGGCTACTTCCTACACGTGCATACATAATTCTTTTATCCTCCGTAAAATTCCTACCAATTAAAATAGGACAGCCAGCTAATTCATCACAAATATATAGGACCACATTAAGTTCAGCATTATCAACCATAATGTCAACCTGTGCACCATGTGTGACCTCAGAGCAAGAATCTGTTTTAAATCCTGTTAATAAAACAGGTTTATTTAATTGGAAAATTGCAAGGTTTAACTCGCGTGCTAAAGAAGAAGTTATTAGAGAACAACTACTGCCCATATCAATAAAAGCCTGTTGTTTACATCCGTTAATTACAATTGCCTTATAAAATTTATCCTTAGGTGTAGGTTCAACAATTAATTTTACTTCGCTATCCTTTTCAGGTTTCATTTTAGGTTTAGACCTACATGCAAGCTCTAAATGACCAAATCTATTACACACATTACATTTGACATTATCTTTCTGACTGCAGCTGGTCTTTTTGTGACCAGGTTCACCACAGCGAAAACATGTTATATTTGTACCAGCATTGGAACCAGAACTATGCATTGGTACGCCATTAGCGTTGGAAACACTGTCTGTCTTTTTATCAACATTACTATATAATAAGCGAGTTGAATTTTTAAGCTTTTGAACGGACTTTTGTTCCGGGTCAACATGACTTTTCCCGTGCAAAAATGAGGCCAACTCATCACAGTATTTAAAATTGCCAGCGTCTGCTGCAGTTATTATATTTTTATCGCCAATTGATCCTACGATTACTGAAATTATATCTTGATCAGAAAATGCCAATCTCATCTTGTCAATTTTTCCCTTTTGTACAAAATAAAATTCGTATAATGACTGGCCATCCGAGGGTTTCGTTTGGACCAAGTCTTTTAACAAACAATACATATTACGCTTTATTTGGAATGTATCTAATAGGGTATTTCGCCAATCCTTCCATTTCCAGGTAGTCCAAGATGTTTTATTTTTTTGTAATGAGTCATACCATGTTTTAGCAGTATTACGCAATTTTTGCAACGCTTGATATTGTAGGACACGGTCAGACCAACGAAAAGCACGACCATTGGCTTCCACAACATTTACCCACATTACAATATCGTCCACTAATGGGTCAAAATCAGGAATCACAGAAGATAACATAACATTTTGGCTTACTGCGGGAGACGCACGCCTGGTGCGTCGTCTCTTTTTCCTACGCCTGTGTCCATCAGAGCTGCTGCTGCTGGACGAAGGCGATCCAGAGCTTGATGACGAGCTACTCGTACGACTTACTTTTGACGCACTTCTCCCTCGAGTGCGCTTGCGGCTTCTCGGCATCTGGACGCGTTTCCGTACCACTTCTGATGTAAAAGACTTTAATCAAACTACAAACGTAAACAATAATTATAACTTTATTTAATTTAGTATTACAATTTAGTATTACTATTTTATAATAATTCTAGAGATGTTATTTGCACTGTATCCAACAACCAACTGCCGATCACCTATTCCAATATTCGTGCGGCCAGTGTCGCCCCACCACTGCTCCGGAAGTTCATAACGGAACAATAATGGCGCGACACCAGTGATGCCAACTAAAAATATCAATTAGTTACTTTATTTAATTTTAAATAACTAAACGAAGTTATTTTCGAGTAGCTCTCAAAGGACTATAAATTAAATATGTTTTAACAAATAAATTAACTAATAATTAAATCTTAAATCAATCTATGTAACTTATTTTATGTAAATATGTATGTCTGTGTTTGAAGCGACAACAGATGATTTAGCAGGTAGGTAACATTTTTATTTATTGGAGATCTGGGGGCCTAATAAGGCTACTTTGGCAGAATCATAAAACAATCATATCACGCAATTCATCTGTGTGACAGTTTTGTATGGAGATTCGTAAAATGCTATAGGTACACCTCTGCCTAACCCTTCAGGGATATATAGGTGTGAAACTGATATGAATTGTTTTATGGTTCTGCCAAAGTGGCCTTTTTAGGCCCCCCTGATCCTCATAATAGACCTAAAATTCGTAGGAAACACAAAGTTTTATCAATAGATGCACGAAGCTTATGATAATTTGAATGATGAGGTCGATACCGAGAAAGAAAACTTGGCGTTTGAAGTTATTAATGTATTCTACGGTTCAGAAAGTGACTCTGACAACCGTTGCACTTCTTAGTTCTTCTTCTTTCTTCACATATCAGCTTCACACTAACTTTATTTCATAAAACATCTATATTTTTGTATTCTTCCAAGTGGATTAAGGCTACTGGGGACAGCACTATAAAAAAGACGCGCCTAGTTCTTCCCCTCGTTGGGCGGTGTGGAAGAAAGGACATTTACCTAATAATTTTAACACAAAATATTTTTTATTTAATTTCAAAGTTGAAAATATCAATGTTTCGAAGGTTTCCGAGATTCAGGCTTTAGTGGTACCTAATAAAGCATTATATAAGATGCATTTCATGATACGGAAAGTTATATCCTAAGAAAGAGAAGAGAATTAGGAATAAAAAAAACGGTACGGCTCCATACAAAAAAAAAAAGAAATTGCAAATAACCTAAATGTAGCTTTATCAAAAAAAGTTCCACTACATAATATATTGCTAATAAGCAAAGGAATAAGCTGGCATCTTGCATGGTTCTTTTTTCAAAATTAGATTTTTGATCGACGCTAAGTCTATGGAGCTCCATTTTCAGCCCACCGTGTGCCGTGTCTCCGGCAACCTTCAATTACATAACGTTAACGTGTTACGTAAAGTTACTGTTAATACCGATCCAGCCTGTCCCTTACGGTCCTCTTCCAGCGACGCCCTGAGCCGAGGTCCGAACCCCGTGGGGGGGTGCCCTTAGCGCTGTCGCTTAGTTTTTAAGTTTATTGTTTGCCCTGGCTGGAGGCCTTAATTTAAGGCATCCACAGGAAAGTCCGGTTAAGCAGTAGCCATCCTCATACAGGATGAACTGCGAGATGCCATAGTAAAAAAAAAGTAAAGTTACTGCGGAAGTGCGGACTTTGCCCTTTCTGCCGTGTACTCGAAGTTAGTATTTTTTGTCAACAGCCACGTTGACGTTATGTAACTGTTTTTGCCAAAAAAACAATTGAATGCGTTATGCTTTGATAGTTCTGTCGAGCGGGCCTTGTTGCACAACAATAATTCTTTAGAATGAAAGACACAAAATACGTACCTACTTACTTACGTGTTTTTGTTTCCTGTGTTCTTTTTATTTGTGGTAAAACATAACGGGAAGAATAAAGAAAAAAAACAAAATTGGTGGAAAATATACGTCACAGAGTCACAGCCACGTTTACGTGGTAAGGGCAGAACAGTTATATTAAGAGCTAAACAGATCCTAAGGTCATCAATAAGTGCTATCACATTGGGAGTTATAGCGAACTATAACTCTACTATACCCCTGGAATGGGCACAAATTCGGTCTTAGGTTCCACTATGGCGATGTAGTGGAGTTACAGAATGAATTTAAGAGATATAGTAGAGCAATTGTGGAGGTACAGTATCGGTAACTGAGAAATAAAGCGCTGTAAGAGTAATATTTAAGTGACTAGTGACACCTCAAGCTGTATGGTAGAGCTACATGCTGCTTACTGACACTTTGAGCGCTCTATAGGGAGCAAATGTATGAATATAAACTCCGTAAGGGGTATACTAGATCTATGATGTATCTTACTTACTGTTTGAGCGGTTAGAGGGTGGCAATAAGGTAAATTGTAACACCTTGAGTTGTAGTATAGATCTACAATAGGAAATTTTAGCGTCTAAGGATATAATTTTTTACTTTTTTTATCATACACAGATGTTTTTTATTGTGATGAGATGGGACGAAACGCAAGTGACTAAAAGAGTGATGAATACATGTTGATGGATGGAGAGGAAGAGGTAGGCCGAAGAAAAGATGGATGGATTGTGTGAGGAATGATATGAAAGAGAAGGGAGTGAATGATAGCGTGACGGTTGACAGGGGAGAATGGAGGAAGAAAACGTGTTGCGCCGACCACAAGTAACATGGGACATGATGATGAACAGGGAGGACAATGAAGGACAGGGAGATGATGATGATTGATGAGCCACGCAAAACGGCCATTGCTCAGCAATAGCAATCACAATCTGAATAATTTTGAAGGATGTTGCATAATTACTAATTTAATTACTTAATTTTGAAGGATAGTAAAATATGTGGCTTGGCCGCTTCGCTACCATCACATGGGTGTAAGGTGAAACATTTATTCACTGTTCATTATTTTTTAACCAACTTCCAAAAAGGAGGAGGTTATATGTTCGTCTTTATGTATGTTTTTTTCTGTTAAAATAGTCTGTAGTAACCAAACGGCCAAGCCTATGTTCCTTCCTTAGCCCTTTATGTTCCGGGGCAGCGGTAACCCATCCGGCACGGGCCTGGTCCTGATCGGACGGTGAGCTACCCAATAGTGTTCTCCTAGCATCAGGTAGAATGACAGCAACTTAAATAGTTCAAGCTATAGCTCATTTGTAGTTATTTTACCTCTGATTTTGCGTCACTGTCAAAATAAAAGTGTTGTCGTTACAATAAGTCAAGTCTGTCAAAATTACAGTGGTCTTTATTGTCGTTACCATAAGGCTGCTGCTGTCAGATACACATACGCCAGCACATCAAGCTATTCTACAATAGATTTTCAATTTTATCGCTACAGCTTAAGGTTCAAAGTTGATTGGGAAAATTTGACAGTTTCGGGTCGCTTGATGTGCTGGTGTCTATACATACATACTAATTCCATGGTTCAAGCTTTCTTCATATCTAAGTTATCTATAACCTAAGCCTTCCACTATGTTCAACATCAACCTTTCAAGAATGTCATCTTCAGATTTCATTCATTCGGTCATAGAATAGAAAATAAATGTAGGTAAGGTAAGAGCGCCGGCGCCGCCGCCGGTACGTGCGTTGTCAGCTTATCTGTAACATTGAGCTTCGGAATTTGTACAAAGATTTGATAATTAACTAGACAGCCTGTGATAACGTGCAACGTGACTAAATTGTTGTAATAATTTATTACCTATATAATATGGGTAAGTAATGCGTAAAAAGGGATTTATTTTTATCTAGCTTTTGTCTGCGACTTTGTTCACATGCAAGTCCTAAGATATACAATATACTTACTATATAAAATAATAGCCACATTTATGCATGGAGACCAATCTCAACGGAGACCAATCTCAACGGAGACCAGCCTTCGGCGCGTAGATATTATAGTGCACAAGTGTGTGCGCTGACACAGGTCTCATAGTCCGATGGAACGGCAATAGAACATGACATGACCGGAGAGATATCAGGCGCAGGACCAACGGCTTGCTTAACTTTCCGAGGCACAGGGGTCTCACACCGCCATCTTTGAAACTCCGGGCTGTTTCCAAGAAATTCCCAAACTGAAAGTGATTTTAGGTTTTTCCATTTTATACTACAGAGTCTACAGATAACTCTCATAATCCCGGCTTGTGTGATGAATAGCCTAGATTTGCCTTATCTCGTATATATCAATAAGAGTCGTAGATAAACGTTGAGGACATCGTTCGTCTCCGCTGACACTGACGGTCAGTTATTTTTATCTGTAGGGCTGAGTTAAAATTGTGCGATCAGCTGATTGGAGAGTTCTGGCATTGGGTAATCGGAATAGATAGGCGGACGTTTGTTTTTTAATATTCTTGGCCATAGTCAAATATTAAACATTATCGGTGCTATTTAATATACTTAAACTTGCTGCGCCCCGCAGTTTCACCCGCATAAGTTTCCCGTGCGAATATCGGGATAAGAACTATCCTATGTCCTTTCCCGGGACTCAAACTATCTCTATAGGTACCAAATTTCATCTAAATCGGTTCAGCGGCTTCGCATTTATAATATTATTACGGAGTATGGATTAAATTAGTTCTGTACCTCCTAAAAGTTAATTAATCCAGGATTTTCCGTGTCTTCTCGTTCCAAAAATTAATTAGCATAATAACACCTCTCTTGGATTCTTCTTCTTCCAGCCTTCTTTTTTAGTAAGTAGGTAATTTTTTGGGAAGCAAACCTTGTTTTTACTAGCACTTTGACAGCGACTTTGTCTGCAACACTGTTTATTCCCAATCCCTCGGCCCAAAAAACCGCAGGGTTTCTAGGTTGAAGATTTTGGGCTTGGCTTTCATAAGTCAGTCAGTGAGGGAGTGAGTCAGGAGTGGACTATTATTTTTATTATTAGAATGATTGTTAAGAAATATACAAGAATTTGTAGTAAACTCAAGAAAAACGGAATCGTTAAAAAGGTCTAGATAGAACGTAGAATTTTAATATTAGGTCAATTTAGGTCGCCGAGCTGAATCGATCCGATACCAGGGGTCGTGAACTCGTGACCTATCGGCCCACGAGGAAACTACATCACAGATAATACGCAAAGCACTAGGTAAGTATAGGAACTCTTTGCTGTTTTCTCTGCGCAGTAAATCGCTATTCAACCTCTGTGGGTATAACCGGGTATAACTCAGTTAACTCACTGACCTCTAATAACTGGTTTGATACCCTTTGGTCAAAGACTCTTTGGAGAGATTGGGGGAAAGAACTGAAGGCCAATTCTCGGTAATATAAAACGTTCAAAATCTAGTCGCAGTCTCATCTCAGCGACAAACAAATGTCAAAAACTTGTCAAAATGTAGGGAAATTAGAGGCATTTTTTGACAGATTGAGACTGAGATCAGACTGTGAACGTTCTTAAAATTACCAGAATTGCCCCTCTGGCCTGCATTGTGGTATGTGGATGCTAGGCTTAGGTGCACAGAGAACAATAATATTACTTAGGAGTGGGCTGGGCTTTTTTTTCATTTGGCTATCAGTCAAATTAAGAGTATAGCGATAATCGGAACTGACGTCGTCGCCATCTTGTTTTTTCAAGACTTCGAAACTTTTATTTCAGACAAGAGTCCAACTATTTTACCTTATTTCTAGTGTTAGTAGGTTACGGACACAGATTAACATAACAATGACAATTCAGCGTAGAGCTGCATCCGGTCATCATCGGGGATGGGGAATCCCACCAATCCTCGATACACTGAGAATACTGTTGCCCGCGCCGGCCACGAGCCCGCGTCATCATTATTAATTAGAATGCCTTATCTGAATATTTAGTGTAGTATTATGCTTAATTTCCTCTCAAACACTCATGGACCTTGGTGGCAATTTAACTAAAGTGTATTCTAATGTTTGTTTACTACAGTTATGAACCTTGATTTGTACTGAACGTCTGAAAAAAGATTCTAAATTAAAGTCTAAAAAAACGCCGGAATAAACTTCCAATCAAAACCTTACTGACTTTAACTGAAATTTTCACTTTCATCAAACATTTTCACGGGCGAAATGAACCGCCGGCATTTACGTAATTTATCACGATCAAAAATGTTCATACACGGCGCCAAGGTCAGACTGATATAATATAACTGAACGCTGATAAAAAGTTATCGAATCTTGTAATGGGTGACTGAAGATATGACCTACATAGCGTTCCGCATTGCGCCAGAATATTTGGCAGACTATAATAGGAGCCAGATTGTAAGTATCTTACATAACCTCAGTACGCACGGACATTTTTTAATAAAAAAGATGGCGGAAATGCGAGGTCGTTAACATGTGCGTCATGGCGTTTCGACGTTTGAATTTTATTTCTCAACTATCTTTTTGAACATGAAGCTGGCGGGTGTTACTACTTTCCTCTTCTTAATCGTCAACTCCTTAATCTTTTTTTTTTATTGATTCCGCTGTCCTACTCCTGGACAAAGGCCTCCCTGACTCCCTCCACTCCTTCCAGATTTCGCGAGCCCGCACGTCCTCCTTCCAGTTTTGACAGCACCTATCCAGCTCGTCCCGCCATCGTCTATACGTGGTCTGCCATGAC
This sequence comes from Gortyna flavago, assembly GCA_963669345.1. Lineage (NCBI taxonomy): Eukaryota > Metazoa > Arthropoda > Insecta > Lepidoptera > Noctuidae > Gortyna > Gortyna flavago. The sequence goes on along the minus strand of OY770155.1, from coordinate 2,988,579 downwards.
CCCGCCTCAATGTCTCAGGGCACCAGTTCTGTGCTATTTCGGCCCAGAGTTTGTCCGGCAGACATGTCCTGCCCAGTTCCATTTAAGTCGGGCAGCCTTTTGAGCCACATTTTTAGTAGCGCAGTATTGTGTTACGAAAACGATTCGTTAATTATACTGAGCTCCATTGCTAGTTGGCAGACCTTGAGTTTGTACTTCTGGATGTTAGTCAAAGACCAAGTCCAGGAAGGAAGGGGGAAAGTGACCAGGTTTTCCATCAGAGGTGGGATGGTCTGTGGTTGGAGCGAGGGGCTTCAAAGCCGGGAAGTGGGCTGGGTGGTTTTTCCCGGTCCAGGGATTGGGGCGCTGAGGGGCTGAGAGAGGCGGGGAGGTTTTCAGTGAAAGAGGGGCACTCCCTCTGTTGCCTAAAATTGGCCCTCTGGGCCAGTTTTGGGGTTGACGATTTGGGGGCCTTTGGGCACCCACGGTAATTAGAGGGATGCCCAGACTCAACGCACAGAACGCAGCTGGGAGGCTCCGTGCAAAAGTGCACAGTCCTTTCTTTGGTCGTTCGCACTTCTCGGTGCCGTGATCACCCAGACACTTGAGGCATCTGGGTTTGCCGAAGTAGTTACGTTGGGCGTGGACGTACAGCTGGCAACGGTGGCATTGTGCCTGTGTGCCATCATGCTGCAATGTTGCCGCTTCTATGCGGTCTTTCTGTGCGGATCCCCGAGGCCGCATAATTTACTGATTTTTTTTTTTTTTTTTTTGACGTGACCACTCGCAGTTGCAACTCGATAAGGTTGCCTTTCTGCTTAACCGGACTATGTTTACTGATTTTGATTTTCTAAATCACTTATACTTTCACCGGTAACGAAACCATAGCGAGATCTAACTCGACGCCAACGCCATCTAGTTAGAAAACACGTACTAAATTTTGTACAAGCTCATCTATTATCTAAAAATGATTGTAGTAAATGTGATATGGTTTGACAATGATTTTTTAGAGATTCTACTATCTTTTCCGTATATTGTTGTGTACCTTTAAACCTAGGTAAGCTGTTTACAGCTGTTAATAACCCAATATCACCACGTGATCCTTTACTTGATACAGATTGTTTTATTTTATTTAGCATTCTTTAAAACAAGCCTGCCTTTAAGTCTAAGTAATTTGATTTATATTTTTTGTCACTTGTCCAGTGGCGTAGCTCCGTGTCATGAGAATGAGGACTAATAGAGGAGTTTCTGAAGAAATTCAAATAATTTGGGGTAAGGACAACTGATAACTGTAACAGTTATCTACCACAGGGCCACCATTTTCCTGCCAGACGTTGCAACTCTTTTCAACACAACATGCCACGATGACAAATGAAGAATTCCGCGATCATCTAAACGCGTGCACGTGCAACATTGAATAAGGAGAAAATGTCTACGTTTATGGTTCTATAAATAGTTGCGTCGTCGATATTTTCTCGCAAGGTAACTGAAACCAAGGCGAACGTAATCGTAAACGATAAAGAAAATTGTAGTAGGTAGGTAGAGTGCATTATGTAAGTAAGTAAGTAATTAATTGATTGTGTTGTGTCTTTGGCGAGGAAACTGTTTCATTTACTATTGCCTCATTTCTATAAATTCCCAACTATGTTTGGATCGGTTTCCAGTCTAACCAGATGCAGCTGAATACCAGTATTTTACACACGAAACGACTGCCTATCTGACATCCACAACCTAACGTGCCAAAGAATTTGTGTTTTCCATCTGCCTGAATCGTGTCAATTTTATTGAAGTCTCAGTAAATCAGAACGGGCAACATTCTCTCATTATTTCCCAGAAACCCATATTTTCACAAAATTTTCCAGACACTTTTAAACCTAAGTACTCAAGCTCATTGACCCCTTACAGCGAATTTAACCCGTGTTCTGTCAGCACGCCCCTACCCGTCCTGTTACGTCACAGAGCTACGTCTCTATGACGCAATAGTATAGATTTTTTTACTACGACTGTCGTAAGCATGTTACAGCAGCCAGGAACACAGCTGACATAAGGAACTTTCAGGAACTTTTATACAAGGTGGCAGTGAAGAGAAGACGCGCAAGCAAATGATTCTAAAATTTCTTCGCTAATGGGTTAGCGAAGAAATTTTTCGTCAGTTATCAAAACAAAATTAGCTGTTACATAGAAAGAGCAGTACATGTATACCTTTGTACTCAAATTATAATTATGTCATATCCCTATGTATTTTAATGTGTGTACATAAATAATAAAATAAATAAATAAATGAACCTAGATGGCCAAAAGATTTATATGGGTCAAAATGTATGGTAGCGCAATTTTTTTTTTAATAACTGATCCGAAAAATTTCAACACAGGGAGATTCAGAATCATGACACTGAATCCATAATGGTTGTTTGTCGATATCCCTGCCAATCCACGGGCTAATTTCGGAACACACGATCAGTAACAATGGTTTTTTCATTTTGACAGTTTTAACAACATACATTGTGTTGTTTACGTTGTTCAGCAGACACATTTTTTGAACTTATGAAGTAATGGATTAGCAATAAATATCCTTCAAAATTATTCAGATTTGGTGCGGTATAGGTAAACAATTGAATACTTTTATTGTTCACTCTTTTCCAACCTGTATCCATCCACCCAATGTCTTAAGCATAATCAGCCTGTAATGTCCCACTGCTGGCACACAGGCCTCCTCTCTGTGCAGTGTGTGCTGTGTGAGCCGTGTGAGGCAGTGGGCCGTAATCTACCACACGGGTCTAGTGCGGGTTGGTGGAAGTCACATGTATATTTTTTCGTTCTAGAACATGCTGGTTTCCTCACCATGCTGTCCACCCAATGCTAAGCGGCAACATCTTACAAAGGGGTATCGACTATCGTGTTACGCAGTAACTGATGGGTTGTGGAGGTCAGATAGGCAGTTGCTTTGTGTAAAATACTGGTATTCCAGCAGCATTCGGTTGCCTGGAAGCCAACCACAACATAGTTGGGAAAAGGCTAGGCAGACAGTGATCCACTTAACGCAGAGTGAGGGCTCCTCCATTGCATACCTACGCTGTTATACAGATCTTGGCGTATAACGTCAATTTTTTCCCTGCTAGGGGTTTTAACTTCCCATTCTTTCGAGACCAGGGTCATTAGTTTACCTCATGATAGCCTGCCTAATGCCTATCCACTCAGAGACAAGCATAAATGGAGCTAAGTATTTGACCTAAAAGTATTTTTGCGTAACAGCTGTTGATTTTTCCACACCCATGCATCTTTTACATAATAATTATGCAGGACGTTAGTTTTTCTTGCAACAATTAATTAATTACTGATTTAATGATAGCCATATCATTCATTCAACGGTGAAGGGAAACATCGTGAGGAAACCGGCATGTCCTAGAATCAAAAATTCGAAGACATGTGACATCTACCAACACGCACTGGACCCGCGTTGTAGATTACAGTACAGCCCACTCTCTCTCACAGAGAGGAGGCTTGTGTCCCAGCAGTGGGAATTTTACAGGCTGATTATTATGATAAGTAATTAATTGTTCATTGTAAAATTATTGCCGCTATCACTTAACAAAAATTGGTGATCACAATATTTTTGTTCTCCTAATTAAAACTAAGAGAAAAGGTCTTTTTTCATTAAACCGTGCTAACATATCTAACTACATCTAAAAGTCTACAGACCTATCATGAAGGTACAACAAGAATACTATTGTCCATTCAATGTAGACGGACGAAAATCATTAAAGTTTTACACGAGAGCTGTCTGCACGGAGGCTACGGCGCAGATCGATCGGCAGCCGAGCCAGCCGGCTCAAACGATGTTACTTACGTACCTAACTGTGGCCGGATAATATAACCGCTGTTCGTGAGGTTTTTCCTTTCTTTCTGAATTCTTATCTTGGGTTGACGAAAATGTGAACAGCCTGACGTTGAGTTGAACCCTAATTAAAAAAAAAAACTAATCATCAATTCTGACTCCCAAGATACAGGCAAATGTCTAGTTTGGGGGTCACTGCCTATTCTATTCTTGTAAATTGTGATTGTGATTAATAAATAATTTGAATTGAATTTGAATTTGAATCACTTTGAAAATCGAACGGTGTTGAGACACGACGACGTGTGTGATGTCGCGATGTCTAACGAAATTCAATTCTATTCATTTATTTAGTCGTCAGACAAAAATATCCATATACTTAGTCACAAGTAAGTACACACTTTCAACAAAACATAAAAATATTAGATACTTAACATAATTATACAAACTCAAAATACATACTTTGCTAAAGTACATAGTATTTTGAATTTGTATAATTAACTATGATATCTATAGGTACATATAATAATTCAAAACAAAATTTTAAAATAACAAAATAAGGAATATAATGTTGTTGTTGTTATAATGTTGTTATTGTTGTTGTTGTAAATCTTTTCGGTCACTTGTGTTGTGTGAGGTTCAAAGTGATCTTTACAGAATAGCCAAATTTAAGATCTTTGGAATAGTCCTTCATTACCTATACCTAAATAAAATTAGCGACGTGATTATTTCTAGTAATATATATTTTTTTTCCAAAACTTCAGTAACGTCCGGTACATCATTGTGGTCATCATTCAATCCTATAAAAGGTTTCATTCATAAACGTTAAGTGCGCTATTTTAATAGCACAAGAAACACGATTATTGACAAATGCTTGCACTGACTTCAAATCTGTATGGTACTTTCCTCAAAAGACTATTTCAGACATCAATGTTGTACATTGAGTCTTCACACGATCTGACCAAGATTATGTCTGGGACTTTAAAAGAGACTGTGACGGTGACCTCTGAGTTTGTTTCGGCCTTTTTTCTCAGAGTAGTCAGATAGGAAACGCCGACCTCATCTAGCTTATTTATTTTTATAATAGGACGTGTAAAAGTGATTCCGATATCCTACGTACAGAATTAATAATTTCATTTCATTTCATTTATAAGTAATTTATGCCCTACTTTCCGAACTCAACAATAAATGCACCCAAGTGTTAATTATACAAATATTCTCCACAATTTAAAATGAAACTTAAATTGTCAGTCTGGCGCCGAGTTACCAAGCTGAAGTGGCCTTCGCAGCTATCTCATAATACAAGTATTTTTCTCATTACATAACAGTATCAGCTGGATGTGTTGGCTGTGGCTTGGCTATGGCGCCTGTTACAGCCAATACTGGCCACACTTCCGCGTTTGTTAATGGCATAGTTACCTGGGAAGTAGGTAGCTATTCGATGAAAAAATTTTTCAACATGATTTAGGTTGTGATGTTGAGGTTGTTTAGTGTTGTGTTTTTCGCAATTAGGCTGCAGACGAGCAAAATTGCGTTACTTCAAAGATCCTACGTATTTTTGAACGTTTCGTTAATTGCTGTCAAGCTTCACCTTCTAACATCTAAAAAGGGTATAAAAGTATTCTCAAAGACGGATGGGTACCTATTCGTGGAAATATCGTCTACAGTGCCAAGCCAACCGATCCATCGGTTCTTCATTCATTGGTTTAATTACTTTAGCCAGAAGGAGCGAGCGAGGTTGTCGATCCAACTAGGCTAAAAGCATGAGTCCCTATGTCCCCAGGTGTGAATTCAGGGTAGGATGCTTTTAGGCTAGGTGGAGCGACACCTTCACAAGGTATTAGCGGGAGACGAAGTAGCAATGATTGAGTTCATTCTCGTGCGATTGGAGATGCCTATGTTCAGCTGTAAAAACTAATGTTCCTAAGCTGTAACGCAGCTGAAATGCGGTGCGATTATAAGATCTGCTACCTATATCAGTCGAGCTGTAGATGATGACAAGAACTCTCCAATCAAACTCCGCTTTTCCCCTGAACTTACATAACCAAACTCCTTTTATTTAAATTTCGAGTTTGACCCACCACCTGACCTTGAGCTACATAAAACCCAAAGCAACGCCACTACGCGTAGAATAGTTGGCGTACGTCCAAACGACGTGCGTGCAGCTCTAGTATTAATACGGGACACAATTCGACTTGCCCTTTCTTATGTAACAGGCGACGTGTGATTTGTTCTTGACATCCCGAATAGTTTCAAGTGCGCAGACGCTTGCCAGCGGGCGGTGTTCCGTTTTTAAGTCTTCGAAGGAGTTGGGTTTTGTGATGTTGGTATTGGTATGAGGGTCGTTCCTAATTCAAGCTTGGTCTTCTGATTCGTGTTTCTAGTTTGATTTCAGTGGGTTAATAGTATGTGTAAGGCAATTATTGTGGGCAGCGGGATTGTCCGAAAGGGTTACCGCTGCCCCGGAACATAAAGGGCTAAGGAAGGAACACGGATGGGTTTTAGTCAGTAAGAGTCTGACACTCCCTTCCGCTCCACCCAGAGCGGGAGGGGTCATTTGATGATTTCCCATCCTTAAAAAAAAAAAAAAAGGCAATTATTGTGACAAAAAAAAGGTTGCGGAATAAAGACGGGGCAAGCCTCCCAAAGAGTGATTCTTTTCTCTCACAAGTAGAGTAAGAGTTTCCGGTGAGACAAAGTAAGTTTTTTTTTTCAATCATGATCTAGAGCGGCTAGGCGAGACATCTATTGTTAAAATAGATAATTTAAATTAGCACTTGTTGTCTAAGTAATAATAGCCGCACGGGTCCATCGATCAGGTTAAGATGGGTCTTCACATACCAAGACCCCTCCGTGCCTCATGTTGGTCCCGGGCTGTCATTCGTGGGTTTGTTACTGTCTTTACGGGTCGTCATAAGTCTGAAAATCTGACAACCAGTCTTGCCAAGGGGTACCCAGTAACTGGGTTGTGGAGGTCAGTAAAATACTGGTACTCAGCTGCATCCGGTTAGACTGGAAGCGGACCCCAACATAGTTGGGAAAAAGCTAGCAGATGATGAGACAAGAAGAAATGAACAGAAAAAATAATTATTGTACTGATGACAGCTCTGGGTTCGATTCTATAGGATCGGGACAGTGTTACCTATTCGGGTTTTTTAATGTCCCATCAGGAATTTCTAAGGAGCAGCCTCTGGATTTATGCCCGCCTACCATAATAACCCCTTTATCATCTTACTTTAACACTGGAAAAATGTGAGTGTAGGATACTATATAGCTACATCTCTGGGCTCTCTGCTAACCCTTCCGAAGAATACCGTTATGTTTTTATGTGTCTACAGTAGAATTTGAGCCTTCAATGGCAGTTAGAATGAATCGGAGCGGTCAGTTATAATCACTGTAGGTAATTGGATCTTCGGTATGCGGTGAATAGACCCACGCGGCTAAGGGCGGTTTCGCACTACGTCCGATCCGAATCCGAGTAATGCCGCCATGCCGGTCCGAAGTGACCATATAGTCCTATTTGTATGAGGGGTTGCGCTCTATAGTCGGACTTTTAATTAGCTGCAGTAAAATGACAGCATAATCATGTGTTACATAAATGACTGAAATTGGCGTCTTTTTGTTTTTTCGCGGCCATGCCATCAACCAAATCTTGTTTTTCTATATCATAATATAGTGTAACAAACGAAACTTATTTGACATGAATATCTCTGAACGCAGTCCGAAAAGAGTTATTATGAAATGTCATTTTACTGCAGCTAACTATAAGTCGGAGTATAGATCCAAACTCTATCCTTCCGAATTTAGGACATTTCCAATTAGGATTGAATTCGGAACTTTAATGCGGATTCGGATCGGATGTTGTGCGAAACCGCTCCAAGGCGCAGACAAGCGAGTGACGAGCGAAAAGTCGTGCGTTAAATCCTCCCTTTGCACTACCAGCGCTATTGACCCGAAGTCGTTAGTTAACCCAAGATTATAGTAATTAGAGTTCGTGACATTTCCAAAATTCTAGTTACTGTTCACTGGTGCTCTAGTGGCCAGACCACTCACTCTGGATCTGGAAATTGAACATGAGGTCGATGGCAACTGTCCCCCTGGGGGGGAATGGGGGGGCCATTAGCTTTCACGGTTAACTTCTTACAGAATACTTAGATCGGCAGTCTCGACTACCAGCACTGCCTACCACTTCAAAATAAACCAATAATACTAACGATTATCGTGTACTAGGTCCACTTCGTCAACGTGGGACCTAATTTACGATCTTCTCTCAAATTAAGTTGTCTGTACCTACAGCACGTGTGTGTTATTTATTTAGGTATTAGCAAAACAAAATAAAAATGCTGGTGTTTTGGAAGAGCCCATAATCGGAGAGGGTGGCATGTTTTAGGGGAGGCCTTTGCGGAAACGCAAGACAATCGGGATACGGGTGTCAAATAATGATTTTTTAAGTTTAATTTGTTTATTTATACTGCAGTTTAATTAATCTTCATTACTGTTTTATATGATTGTTGAATAAAGTTTATTATTATAATATGAGACGACGGGAGAAGCTTAGGTAACCTTTGGCGGAGAGGTCATAGGAGCTATGTTAATTATAACCATTTTATGTAGGTAAGCTGCTTAGCTTACCTACATAAAATGGTTTTAATTCAAAAGAAGAAAAGAAAAGAAGAAGAGGAAGTGTCATTGTCATCAAATTCGCGAAGAGGCAATGCCCTCTTGATACCAAATTCTGGCCTTGGTGGTCGAGCAGCGCAAGGTATTGCAGACAATGCAGCGCTAGTTAAGTACAGTTCAGCCGGTTACATGCTCTGTGGTTCAGCCGGTCAATTCTGTAAAAATCTCACTTTGAAAAAGTTGACACCTCCCGTATTATTAATATACTCTTTGGTTGACACTATTGACAGCTCACTGGGAAGTGATTCCCAGTGAGCTGTCAAAAGTGTCAATACAGCATAAGGTGATAACAGCTCATTTCACCTACCGTACGTTTTCACGTTGAATTCTTTACAGAATTGACCGGCTGATAGGTGAGATTCAGTCCTCTCTGGTGACTTGCTTGGTTGCTTCACATTATCTACAGCATAGGATACTCGAACCGACCAAACATTTAGATATACCACTACGAGAACTGCGAATATCACACAAATGTCATATTAAAATAGCTACTCTCTCTTTAAACCAACAATTTACGTAAAATTATGTACTCGTAGTAACGTTGGGGCACTCTTCTATTTTTAAAAGGCACGTGATTTAAATTATCGTTTTTCGTTATAGTACAGTTGCGTTGCCCAGTTCATTATACGAAAAAAAACTTTCGGGGTGACAAATATAACTTCAATGTCGCTGCTCGTTAACAGAACTGTCAAAAATATGTCAAAATTAGTAAATTTAGTTCCATTTTTCGCCGCCTCTCAAGTTATTCTGGGCAGTGTTTAGTTCTTGTGACTAAATTAGATTGGAATGCGTCAGGTAAAAATTCCATAAACGTGCTATGGACGGTCAAGGACGCCTTTCTATAAATACTAGGTATGTCCATGGGCTATTTTAGAGATTTGGGTCTTTGGTTCATAATGAATCATCTTGGGGCGTTCCTCTTGCGGAGCGATTTAAATACTCACGTGACTTTTAATGAGCTTTTCATCATTTCATTTGAGCTATGGTTTTGATTTTTTATGGTTTTACCACCAAGCGAACACCTTTCTGCAGGGTCCCACCTTCCAGTCGGATGTCACTCAGGCTGGCTGGACAAATCTTCAAAATAACTCGCATTTAACTAGGTTAATAGGGCATTTTATGTGACGGCTAAACACCCTTATTTCAGAATTTGTGACGCAACAGAATCTTAGATAATCGATCGAAAACGTGTCCAGCCATCTTGAAAAACCACTTTTCGCTGGTGTCTCAATCTCGCTAACGGAAGTGATTTTGACGACATTTTGCTTATCAACGGGCGTCACATAAATTTGTGACAGGCATCGAGCTAAAAGTTTTGTGATACGTACAGCGGTTTAGTAGAAAAATGCAAAAATCTGTGTCCAGCCATCTTGATTTTACGTATAAAACTTTTGGCTGGCACTTCCGAATCTCAATAACGGGAGCGTTTTCGAATATGGTTCCTTTACTAACATTTAGTGACGCAATTTGTGACAGTAATAACGTTTGATTTATGGCGTCACATGTAAGGGTTTACGAGAAATCAATAAAAACTTAATGTCCAGCCAACCTGAGCTCAAGCTGGCTGGACACATGTATCTCCGCTGCGTGATGGTCTACGGCCTTCGAAATATGTTCAAATTTTTGTGACGGGGACGATAATGATTTACTGAATTTGTGACGGAGAAACTTTGAGTAGTTTCAAAGATATTGATCATTTAAGTTTTCCCATACAAACATCCATTAATATTGTGAGGTGACCATAATTTTTACATAAATAAAGGATTTTTTTTTATCGACTAATCGTCCGGTAGCAGCCGCGCCTGCTTTGTATGATATTATGATTTTCATAGATGTCGCTGAGAAAACATCGTTCTTCAGAATAATGTTTCATCGATGTTACCAGTTTCAACATCGATGTTTATGAACGATACATCGATGCGGCCATTTATTTAATTTTAACTACAGATAACTTATTAGAATCGTGGATTCTTATTGGTTTTTTGGCATAAAAATACCACAGCCAATTACTCTACTAAAGAAAATAGAATGACAGCGATACTCCCATAGACAAAATTACTAAAAATAAAATTGTGCGGACCGCACCGCGCTCGCTGTCACCGCTTATATATTTGATTAAAATGACGACCACCGACCTCGTTTGCGCTTCAAACACTTAGGGCGGCGGTAAAAACAACGTTGTGGTACAAGGCGGGGGTTACTGAAGCGCAAATGGAGTTGATTGTCGTCATTTTCGTCATTTGAAACGCTCAATAAAATGTACAAATCAATAAATGTGATTTTATTTACAGCAAACATTATTTTTTCATTTAAATACCTTCGAGCATTAGTTATCCTGACACAATATCTACCTATGTACTTACCATGAAAAACACCAATACCTACCTACTAAAAAGAGTAGGTATCTGCATGTAAATAAGCAATAACATCAAAAAATTACCCCTCCCCCCTTCCTCACTTCTACACTTTTGTCTTCTATCGATTTAAGGAGAAGCGCTAAAGTAGCCCGCGAAATTCAAATTTTCTTACGTTTTTTGCAATTTGCTGGTCAGTATTAAGTTGTACGATGATTAAAATATCATTCGCGGCCGTAACAAAATGTATTTACAGAATTATAATCTATAATTCATCAACACAACTCTCTAAGACCAAGTAATCCCCAAGAATGACATGAAATAATGATAATTTCATTAAATCTTCACATTTAGGGATTATACTAAGTTAACAAGTTGTATTACTGATTGTAATGATTATAATTCTGTAAATACATATTTGTTACGACCGCGAATCATATTTGAATCAACGTACCACTTAATACTGACCAGCAAATTGCAAAAAACGTAAGAAAATTTGAATTTCGCGGGCTACTTTAGCGCTTCCTCCTTAAACACCTACAGTTGTTCGTATTAATATCACCGAAACACGGATTTTCATCCATTAAAGAAAACACCTTAAAACATACTTAGTCCTACATAAAACCTACATTATTGGTAACCCTACTGCAGTGTTTGTATGGGAAGATTTAAATGATCAATATCTTTGAAACTACTCAAAGTTTCTCCGTCACAAATTCAGTAAATCATTATCGTCCCCGTCACAAAAGTTTGAACATATTTCGAAGGCCGTAGATCATCACGCAGCGGAGATACATGTGTCCAGCCAGCTTGAGCTCAGGTTGGCTGGACATTAAGTTTTTATTGATTTCTCGTAAACCCTTACATGTGACGCCATAAATCAAACGTTATTACTGTCACAAATTGCGTCACTAAATGTTAGTAAAGGAACGATATTCGAAAACGCTCCCGTTATTGAAATTCGGAAGTGCCAGCCAAAAGTTTTATACGTAAAATCAAGATGGCTGGACACAGATTTTTGCATTTTTCCACTAAACCGCTGTACGTATCACAAAACTTTTAGCTCGATGCCTGTCACAAATTTATGTGACGCCCGTTGATAAACAAAATGTCGTCAAAATCACTTCCGTTACCGAGATTGAGAGACCAGCGAAAAGTGGTTTATCAAGATGGCTGGACACGTTTTCGATCGATTATCTAAGATTCTGTTGCGTCACAAATTCTGATATAAGGGTGTTTAGCCGTCACATAAAATGCCCTATTGACCTAGTTAAATGCGAGTTATTTTGAAGATTTGTCCAGCCAGCCTGAGTGACATTCCAGTCGGGGGTGCATCGAATGTAATGTACAGACGCCAGCATATCAAGTTTCTACAATCTGTCAAATTTCTTTAATAAATTTTCAACTTTATCGCTAAAGCATAAGGCATAAGGTTCAAAGTTGATTGAGAAAAATTTACAGTTTCGGGTAGCTTGATGTGCTGGCGTCTGCACAAGTATTTCTCGGGCCCCCGACACATGGAGCTAGAAGGAACAGTGGGGTTTTAGTCGGTAGGCGTCCGACATAACCTTCCGTTCTTCTCAGACGGAGGGTATCCATGAGGATTACTCCACGGAAAAATTAAAGGGTGAGACCTTCCGTGGCCCACTTGGAAGTCTCTTAACCGCCTCCGAAAGTCCGAACCCAAGTGGGAAAATGCAACTAAAATCACTCAAAGTGGGGCTATCTTGACGGTACGGCAGCGGAGTGTGGATATGGAGCTTTAGCGCAAACCCACAACCCCCACAACCCAGTGCCCCAAAAATTCAAACAGCGACCTCTGCGCTGCCAAGCACGATGCTGTGAAAAAAGTGGATGTTTTGCATTGTCGTGCCATCGACACGGCGAGGAAAATGGTCGATTGTCGGGAAGTGGGTCGTCTTAGGGGCGGAGTAAACAACACAAATAAACTGAAATAAATTTATTTATCTACAATATAATTATGAGGATTTAATACACACGTTTTACAGAATTATTCATTGGAATGATATACCATTGACCATAGACAAGCGTTCAACTTTTATTTCTCAAAAAGAATTGATAATACTGGCAATAACTGATGGATTTTATTGACTTTTTTACTTCACTTATTTTATTTTATTCATGATTGAATTGATAAAGATTTACATAAATAGTTTAAAGTTTTGTTAAATAGCATGCTTTGGATTATATCTCGACACAAACTTTTAACACTTAATCTAAGGGATGAGGGATGTTGTCTGCGGTTTACGCGCCCATTTTGTTGCCCTGTGAAAAAAATAAAAATTAATATTGGAAATTGGAACGTCTCGTTGCAGCCGTTGGTCTAGTGGTCGCCTTAGCAACAGCTGAATGCTGGGCACGAGGTCTCGTTTTGAACCCACAGGTTGAGCAAAGTATTTTTGGGGTTTGCATAAAGAAATTATCAGTAGCAGCCCGTTTTCTGGACATGACCATAGGGTCGCCATTTTACACTGGGGAGATTAGATGCGGGTGTACAAATACATGCACAGCCAACCATTCGGGGAATACACGCGTGATGTCATGTAAGTAATGTAACTAAATAAAAATGAAAAAGTATACCGGTGATTTTTTTTACCGTCTGTTTAATTTAATACAAAAGTTCAATGCCTACTAGACCAAAATGTGTGAAACAGCAGATTTTTTTTCGTGATTTCAGCGTTGGTCCCATAATGGAAGTTGTTCATTCACGGGTAGAACACCCTGTAAAAATTTCAAGACAGTAAAAAAAAACATCCGGTATAATACACCTCTGGCTACCCCTCCGAATGATGAAAGCGTGATGTTTCTTACATAATTAAATAACAACATTTCAAGATTATTAATTTTTTTTTTTGGAAAATCCATTCATTAGTCGTATTGCTCATTTGATCGCATAAAAAACCATAGATATTATATTAGTTACTTTTTTATTAATTATAATTAAACTACTTTGAATAGTAGAGCCATTTTTAATAGGGTTCCTCCTATGGGTGAAACGAATAGTATCCAGAATATAAAATCACAATAATTTGTCGAACCTATCAAATTCCATTCAAATCTATTCCATCATTACATTATTATTAAATAACGAACAAATATTCTGCCTAGCCTTTTCCCAACTATGTTGGGGTCGGCTTCCAGTCTAACCGGATGCAGCTGGATACCGGTATTTTACAAGGAGCGACTGTCTATCTGACCTCTACAACCCAGTTACTGGGGTCGCGATACCCCTTGGTCTTGCCAAGGCGTGGTTGTGCGGCTTTTGGGTTTCTCACCCCGCACGACTGTCAAATATCTGCGAATGACAGCAGGGATCTCGATATGCAATGGATAGCCACCAATCCACGAACCGACCGCGGCAAGCGTAGCTTAACCTTTGCTCGACCCGTGCGGCCGTTATCGAACATTTAACTAAAATTGTCACTTCCAAATTCGTCATATTAACAGTAAGATGTTAAATATATCCGCAAACATACCACACACGAAACAATTTACAATGACCAAAAATTCCTGATCTTCAAGGGCGGCGCTAGTGTCTAAGAAAACCCGTGGCCGAAACGTCAAATTCAGTACATTTTAGAATTTAGTTCCACATTTTGCCGCAGCCAAGATAAAATGGGTGGTCCACCACGTGACAATATTTTAATGTGATGTGTTGCGCATGAACGTGATATTTGACCTTGGCCTTAGCGATATGGGGCGATAGCAAGAAATAGGTCTCGTTTTGTTTATATGGAGCAGTGTAAGATGTGTAAAACGGCAATTTCTTTGTTATTTACGTGATACATATTAAGGGATGAACACAATTTGTTTTATTTTTGGACTTTTTTGCGTCTGTCACATTAGATTCGGCAGTATTTGTAAAAAAACATAGCCGACTCGATGCAATTACTACACATATTCGACTTTTATTCAGCTCGTGACGATCGGCGAACTCTGTTTGGCATTAAGGTACCCCTAGTTAAAGTCTGAACTACCGGCGCACCATCTTGTTTTGTCAGTAGAATTTCTGTGTCAATTTCACAAATGTTTACCAACAACGCCCACTGTCAATGTCATTCAGGCGTTAAAAGATCCTTGTAACGCACCAATATTATGAGTAATGGCGTCTACAGTCGCTGCCGGCGCAGCGATTCCGTTCTCTGCCGAAATAATCAAATGGTAGTACTTCCCGAGCGCGCTCCTTCACAAAAGGCTCTACTACGACTTCAGAAATCATCATTCTCCTGCGCATATCGTAATCGAGGTCGGCGAAACATGTATTTTTCTTCCATACTCCTCTATTAGTCGTCATCTCGGTAGTCATCCCCTTACTAACCATATCATCATTCACACAGTCCATCCATTGTTTCCTTGGTCATCACCTACTCTTATAGCCAACCACATTCACACTCTAAACATTCCTCACTCCCCCGTATTACATGCCCACACGCCTTGACAACTTGGTAGATACAGTGTGTCAAGTTAAACGAGGAACATACTTTAAGGGAGTGTAGTACTCATGAAAATGAACAACTTCTAACATGGGGTTGACACAAAACTGTTCCCTACATTTTGTCCAGTTTTGAACATAAATGTACAGAGCGGCTGGTTTCATTTTCTCGATTTCAGTGTTGGTCTCTTGGTAAAAGTTGTTCATTTTCATGAGTACTACACTCCCTTAAAGTATGTCCCTCGTTTAACCTGACACACTGTATAAAGTACAATAATTAGACAGAAATGAAGCCACGAGTAATGAATAGGTCATTGAGATAAGTTAAAGCAATATATTGCGATGTGTAGTGACACATTGAACACGCCCATCATAATGATATCTACAGCAGACAGAGCCGGATCTACAGATGTAACGCATTCTGGGTGCAAAGACTAAATGTATCTGCCCTCTTGCTCTCCGGTACATACATAAACGTACTCGTGAGAATAACCACGCAATTGTAATCCTCCGAAAATAGACAGATAACGAAAACCGCCGATTGGACATTTGGCATTTTTGGACAGGTTCGTTTCGCGCGTTCCGGTCACACTGTATTTTATTTTTAGTCATTTTGTCTATGGAAGTATTGCTTGCATTCAAAATTTTTTAGTGGAGTGATTAGATGTAGTATTTTGTGCCAAAAGCCGTGAGCATACCCGGGGCAGTAGTAGCGGCCCTGACTTACGAGTTGTACATTATAGGTTCGACCAATAGGTGAAAACGTCGTGAGAAAACCCCTACAAGATTCTACTCCCTATGCATGAAATAAGTAGTATTTCAGCCGGGGGTTCCCTACTGCGCATCACTTACGGATATAAGATTAGTTCGGAGCCCGAACTAAGAATTAATGACAACACCATTTGACATTTATCCTTACTCGCGATGTAATGTCCGTTCCGTTCGTTCAGTGACGTCGTGGTGGATTTCGGCCCACGACTCCTTCTCATAGAGAGGAGGCCTGTATCCCAGCAAAAGGAACATTTTAGGCTTAAAATCCTTCGATCAATATTATTATTGATCGAAGTTAAAATCCTATCCTACAAATATTATAAATGTGAAAGTTTGTGAAGATGTTTGGATGTTTGTTACTCAATCACGCAAAAACTACATAACGGATTTAGGTGAAATTTGGTACACAGATAGTTTATAACCAGGATTAACACATAGGATACTTTTTATACCGATATTCCCACGGGATTGAAACTAACGCGGGTGAAACCGCGGAGCGCTGCTGCTGTTTATGAAAAGCTTGCACGCGGAATGAGCTAACCGTACATTTTCTGTATCTTTGTGAAGACCGCAAGTATCCGCTGGATGCGAGGAACAGAGCCTGTCAAAGCGGCGATGGAGGCCTATGTCTCTAGCAGTGGACGTCTTTCGGCTGAATGAAGATGATACATAGTTTCCGGCACAATAAAACCCTTGATTTTTTTTTTGAAATTGGCAAACTGTTGACGGGTCCATTCCGTCAAAAAGATTGGCAGGGATTGTAATAAGAACATATTATATTATTTTTTTATAATGTTTTCTATTAACTTATGTGTGGTAAATGGGTGTTATTTACTTGAAATAAACGAGTTTTTTTTATTATCTTTCGCCGTTCATTTAGTAAGTATAGTAGTAATTTATCGTTCCGATACGCATAATGATCGAGAAAATAAGTGGTTTCCATGTAAAATAGGTTATTACGATAAAGTGTGTGTATTCAGTTTATCTAAAAGTTGATGCAATACACTCTACTTTTAATTGCGTAGTACCGGTAAATGATTAGGGATTATTCAGCCATTGAAGCTCTCTACATGCATTCAAATGGGCACCGCGAGGTGGTCCTCCACAATTTAACCCATAGGTACTCAACGTGGGCGATCACGCCCACTCGTGGGCTTTTGAGCCTTTCAGAGGAGCAGTTGAAGGCCCAGAGAAAATTATTTAACGTTTCTTACGACTATACAAAGTGTTAAAAAATTAACCCGACAAACTTTAAGAGGTGATTTAGAGCATCAAACTGAACAACTTTCACTATGGGACCAACACTGAAATCACGAAAAAAAAAATCTGCTGTTTCAACATTTTGCTAAAGTAGGTGTTTCATACTTTTGTATTAAACAGGAATTTTTTTTTCGTGATTTTATAGTTGGTCCCATAGTAAAAATTGTTCAGTTCGATGGTCTAAAGCACCTCTTCAAGTTTGTCGTATTAATTTTTTAACACCTAATACTGGATGATTTTTTTACCGTCTCGAAATTTTTACAGGATGTTCTACCCATGAACAACTTTCATTATGGAAATCACGAAAAAATAAAAAATCTGCTGTTTCCTACATTTTGACGAGTTATGCGAACATAAATGTAGGGAGCAGCTGATTTTTTATTTACGGCTGCCTATAACATTCCTCAAGAATTGGGCTAACAATGCAAAAATACTTTTTTCAAATCCGACTGGTCGTTCCAGAGATTAGCGCTTACAAATAAACAAACTCTTCAGCTTTACTTATATTAGCAATAATAGATTCGATTTTAAAATCAATCAATTAACTACAATGTCATAAGCAGTACATGTGTTGGCAAAGATCATTCTCATCCGGAAAATGCTTGAGACGCGTGCGCTCAATATTTTATTGTTAAGACAAATTGGCAACATCACTTCAAAATGCAACTCTCTATACAATAACAGGCAGGGTACACAGCGCCATCTATTGGTAAAGAGTTTACTTAAATATAATTTAAGTTTTAGATATTCAGAGAACACGGAATCACAGCGTCTAAGGCTGCTTTCACGCCTGATGGAAAGCGATGGATGAGGTCTATGATGGAACGAGCGTGCCATGAAGATGTCCAAGGCACTGGAACTCCCACACATCGACGAAACGGACTCCGGTGGGAGGGTGGTCGCAAACCAGGCGGGCGTTAGCCCTACCACCGCAAAGGAAGAATTGGCCAGTCAAATAAGGTGTTGGGTGTGACTGTCCAGGATACGCCGAGCGCTCGGTTCAGTTGAGAAACTGGCGGAACAAACTGCGCTACACGAGGAGGCTTCTTCATGCATCTCAAAAAATCTCAGATCAATGTCATCGGTGAACAGCATGCACCTGTATGTCCGACGCCAAACCGTGCACAATCAACAGGAAGAGGTAAGGACTTTAAGCCAACCCGTGGTGCAAACCTACAGCCACAATGAATTCGTCGGTGTTGCTAGCAGCCGACCAGAACAAAAATATTCAATTGTCATAATGCAATATTACGATTTGACCCTGAATGGCAAGATCAAGGCGAAGCGTACAATTTCCGCAAGGTTTTCCTTGCTTGTATTCAGAGGTATGTTGTCAAGAAACTTTTTTAATTTTGACCTGACCTTTGATTTTAGTGGTTAAAGTCTCGCATCTCATGCAAAAGTTCCCACTGCTGGAACACAGGCCTCCTCTCTGTGAGAGGGAGTGGGCCGTAGTCCACCAGTGCGGGTTGGTAGATGTCACATATAGTTTTTTTTTTTGTTCTGGGATATATTTTCCTTCACAGTTTTTGAAAGCAGTGGTGATGAAATAAATTACACAAAGTAAAGCGCACAACTCGTAAGTGGGGGCCGTTACCACAGGGCCACCCCTGAGCTTCCCTGTAAATGGTTAAATTGAAATAAATACCTGATAGAAAACAACGTAATTACCTAAATAAAAAAGCAGATTAAACGAGCTGTGGTTTTTTGTCGTAAATATACGACCCTGGCGAAATGGACCCGAAAATATTTGTCGGATAAATCCGACGTAAGCGGTTAAAAGGTTAATGAACCAGATTTTTGTGAAACTTCATACGCATTTAAGCAGGATACAAAGGTCTAAAAAGTTAGTTACAAACTTTTTGCATTGCATTTATACGAAACCACGCCGTTTCTTGTCTATTCTTTTCTCGCTCCACGTGTAAACAAATCATTCTTTTGTCGCTCCATGTGTAAACAAATATTTCGAGTACTCACCCAAGTACGTGACATCCAGATGAGTGTTTCATTGTTAAGTCTGGGTCCAATGAGGGGATTCATTTGCGCCATGTACGCGCACAGCCAGCTGGAATACACAAGTGGGAAATGGTTAAAATTAAAACTGTAATCTAGGGTAATAAACATAACATAATCAGCCTATAATGTTCCCACTGCTGGGACACAGGTCTCCTCTCTGTGAGAGGGAATGGGCCGTAATCCACCACGCGGGCTGTTACATGGCACATGTCTTCGAATTTTTGGTTCTAGGACATGCCGGCTTCTTCACGATGTTTTCCTTCAGCGTTTTGAAAGCAGTGGTGATGATATAATTTACACAAAGTAAAGCGCCTGTCAGGGTTCGAACCTGCGACCTATATATATCTCGTAAGTCGCGGTCGTTACCACTGGGACACCACAGCTAGCATAGTAAACTATTGTTATTATTTTAATTTATCAGAAGATGAAAAATCTTTATTCCTGAAAATAAAATAGTTTTATTAAAGATTGTGAGATTGGAAAGCTATGGTGAGATTTTGCCCAGCTGTGGGAGGGTACACGTTGAATAAAAAAGATTGGGATACATTTAAACCAGGAGGCCTAAAAAGGCCACTTTTTCAGAACCAGAATCATAAAAGGATAACATTAAGAATCTAATAAGTCGTAAAATGGTCACAAATTGACAATTCCTAATATTATTTGTTTGTTCTAAATTTATGTTTTAACGCAAAAAGGTGCTATGGTCACATTGAAACCTTTTCAGGTAAAATTTTTTTTTTTTATAAAAATGTTTGAACCCTTTTATTCCAAACTGTTGATTTGGCATGGTATAATACAGTCTTATGATTACCTTATAATCATGAAACATAAATAACACAAGAACAACAACCCTTGGCTTCACTTGTTTGATCCATACATACACGCAATGCATACAAACATTATAGCAAGGTAATTGTTTTTAGAGTGCGCAACAATACTCCTGTTAATATTCCATCTATTAACTTACGAGGAACTCCGTTGGAGTTCGTTACGCAGTTTAAATACCTAGGTCACGTTGTCACGGACTTTCTCATGGATGACCAAGATTTAGATAGGGAGCGCAGAGCGTTGGCAGCCAGATGCAATATGCTGGCTCGCAGGTTTGCACGGTGTACTAAGGAGGTGAAACTGACTCTTTTTCGAGCGTTTTGTCAATCGTTTTACACGTGCAGCCTGTGGGTAAGGTATACGCAGAAGGCTTACAACGCTCTGCGCGTTCAGTATAACAATGCGTTGAGGATATTGTTGGGGCTACCTCGGTTTTGTAGCGCGTCTGGCATGTTCGCTGAAGCGAGGTTAGATGATTTTTATGCTGTTATGCGCAAGCGATGTGCGAGTATGCTGAAGCGATTCAGGGGTAGCCCCAACAACATACTGGCTACACTGGCGGACAAAATTGATGGGCCTTTCATTAGGCATTGGGCAGCGAGGCATGTGCGTACTGGCGTACATGTCGCCAATTAATTATTTTAAGCTTTTTATGTACTAACAATAGGTTAAGATTTTACTAACACTTTATGGATCAATGGTCTGAAATAAATAAATTATTATTATTATTATTATTATTATATGTACATTTAGTCTATATTTTCTTTTAATCTGAGTGTAAAACATGCAGTGTTGGATTAAGAATGACCAAACCGTCATTTACCTACACACTAGACGTGCATTTGGCCATTTGCATTTCTTATCAGTACGAACCATGTAAATATTGAACCTACATAATGCAAACTTCTTTTATTGAATTTACTCCTAATTAGTCTAGTCTGTTTACCATAACAATGAAAATAATATGGTTGTAACAATCTTTGACACAATAAAACATATGATTGAATTCTAGTAAGATTTATTTAAAAATAAATTTTAATTATAAATCTTCACAAACTGTGACTAAATGCCGATGAGTGTTACCACTGGTTT
Source organism: Gortyna flavago (assembly GCA_963669345.1). NCBI lineage: Eukaryota > Metazoa > Arthropoda > Insecta > Lepidoptera > Noctuidae > Gortyna > Gortyna flavago. The sequence goes on along the minus strand of OY770155.1, from coordinate 2,967,314 downwards.
TTAGCACATGGTAAGTTTTTGCTTGTTTATTTTTATATGGAATTATACGATTTGGGTTCATTTTTGTGACAAGATATTTTTGTGTTTGTTTCAGCATTACAAAAATGGCAGAAGATTCTGTAGCAGGATGCTCATGTCGATGCACTAGCATTGAATATATAAATAGTGGAAAAAGTATTTTAAGAGGCGGGCATCAATAATCTTTGAAGAGAAATGTAAGAATGCATCTGAAATATGGGAAAAAAATATATTTTATGTTTCATAATTCTAAGGTAATCATGAGACTGTAATGCCATGCCAAATGATGATTAATGTGTGATTTAGTTGATTTTATTCCTTACAATCAACAAGGTAGTATACTGACTGTATGTATATAGTTGTTTCTTATTTATAAGGTAATCATAAGACTGTATTATGCAAATGCCAAATGATAATTATTATGTGATTTTGAATAGTTAAGTAGCTAGAATAAATAGCATTTAGTTTTGTATTTACGGGACAAATCATACTCAGTTTGTGATTTTAAGCTTCAACGAACCAGTAACAACAAATCATATGTTTAGTACATAGTTTGTCTTACCACCAGAGACGAGCGAGAATTATGAGCGAGGGATGTGTGTAAAACTAACCAATACCAACGCTAACTTACTTCAAGCTATAAAAATTAAGCGCTATTATTGGTTGGTTTCACACACATCCCTCGCTACGCATTCTCGCTCATCTCTGGTGAAAACGCAGCCTTAATGTGTGATTTTCAAACAGTATCCTTCCAGAAGCAAATAGGAAATGAAAATTTGCAAAAATAAAATGTTTGTACGTTTATTCTAAGGTGCCAACCCTAGTGGGGCAGAACCCAACAAGATTCCACTACAAAATTTTAGACATTCCTCTTAGCCCCACCTGTAGTGCGGCTCGGTGCGGCAAAGTGGAATGATTCGATCAAGTGCTTACAGCTAGGTTTTAAGGTCAATGACTCATTTTGGTCTGAAAAACCTTGTAAAAAGAAAAATACTTACAATAACCAGCAGCAAGCGGCAGTTAGCATCAAAACCACCTGGATAATCCTGGAATAGAGCAACGAAATACATGTTTTATACTTAGAATTTGCCAAAATAGTTTCGAGTAGGAAGGCGCAGTTACTTACCCTCTGTTTGGTCCTTTAGGGGCGAAGAAGGGGCAAACAATGCCCACAATACCCCACAGCAGGGTGAATACGATGACGGGAACGTAAGAGAAACCCATTTTGAGATATTATTTAGATTAAATTCTAAATTATTAAATCTCAAACAAACATCAGCTGCATGAAAATGGTGGACACGCTGATTATGTTGGTAGCACTGACGTCGATAGTCATATGACATTACAACGTTTCGTTTCTAGATATTTTGTTGTAAAGAGCACGTGAAAAATATTGTGTACAGGTTTCAACAAAAAACTGAAAAACATTATGTAAATGATGTTTTGAGCGTAAAATAATGATTTTTTCGATGATATAATAACTTCTTGTAGAACTACATAACAATCAAGTTCTTTTATTAAAAGAAAAAGAAAATATGAACCCATAAGGCTTAAGGCTATTGCACACCATAACGTCTCGTGTAATTGTGACTTGTTGTTTTGAAATTATTTCATAAAAAAAGACGCCAATGCACGTGTGGTGACTAATGAACGCCAAATCGATCGTCTAGCTAGTCGATCGAAAGTAAGAGTTGAGATTAGACAGTGAGAAATGATAATAAAATATGGTTAACGAAGACCACATTAAAAAACAGTTTGGTGAAAAAAGTTTCTTGTTACAAAAATAATCATAGACCAAGACGAAACACAACAAAAAAAAAACTCCATAGATATGACAATTTTTCTAAGAATCGAAATTTTTCCTATCGTTTTTTATATTTTAGAATCACAAAAATGAGATCTACGAAACGATCAAAAGCCCACAAAAAGCCGTATAGACACGAACGAATAAATAAGAAAAGATACAAAAACACCTCAAACAGAAGTTGGGGTTGGAAAGATGATTTGTCCGGACTATTTATTGATGATATTAATGAAGCCATTCGTACAAAAGTTAGTAACATGATGACTCCAGTACTTTTCTCCTATGACGACCCTCTGAACGTCCACCAATAATAAAATAACACACTTTCAATCACAATCTAAATCATTTTGAAGGATATTGCTAATCCATTGTTTCCTTAAGAAAAATTTGTCTACTTAACAACGTAATTAACGCAATGAATGTTGTTGAACTGTCAAAATGAAAGCCATTGCTACTTATACTGTGTTACGCAATTACCCCACTGTTTACCTTAAATTGCCTAGTCAAGTCAGTCTGACACTCTGACCATTCTATCTTTTGCCTATTTTTTGTCAGAGAGTAAAAGAGCCCATACACTCTATTGCACATTTGCACTGCATTGAATGAGCCTTCCAGTACATAAAAGGCTAGCACACTTTTGAGCGGGCCACCGGGGCCACACCGCAACGCAACGCATTGTAAAATCATCAGGTTTTTTGTTTTTTAATACGATGTGCTACGGCACGATGCGGCTGTTAATATGAGCTTGCCTTTAAGGGTCAGCACAGACAGCAGAGCAGTAATATTGTCGAGCACTTTTTCAATTATAGAAACGCTACTACGAAGCCTACGACGTCATCACATCACAGAACTCTTTCAAAACTTTTTCTTTTTTTGTTTGATCCTGAAGAAATCTCGGCGGACAGAAGGAAAAGGATGTTGGAAACTCGTGCCGAAAGACTCTTGCGAAGTTTACAAGGATCGCAAAAAACGTTCAGCGGGTCGTAAAAGGCCAGAATTGAGTTCTGAAGAAATGTCAAATGACACCGAAAGCCGCATGGAGGAAGATAAAAAGGAAAATAAGAAAAAGCTCCGTAAGAAATACACGAAGAAAAATATTCAAGGCAAAAAGTCCCAGTCTAAAAATAAGGGCAAAAAAAGGTTAGGTTGTAAGTTGGTTGATGTAAAAATGAAAGGATCCTCACCCCAAGCTGCAAAAAACGTAAGAAAATTTGAATTCGCGGTCTATCACTACGCATTCACCATAAGGGGAAGCGCTAAGGTAGCCTGCGAAATTCAAATTTTCTTACGATTTTTGCAATTTGCGGCTCAGTGTCTGGGTGTACGTTGATTAAAATATGATTCTCGACTGTAACAAATACGTATTTGCATAATTATAATCATTAGAATCAGTAATACACCTTTTCATGAAATACTGTACTTCTTCATAGAGAGTTGTGTTGATGACTTTAATGATATTCTGTAAATACATATTTGTTACGGTCACGAATCATATTTTAATCAACGTACATACAACTTAATACTACACAACACTACAACTTAATAAGACCAGCAAATTGCAAAAAACTTAAAAAAAAATGAATTTCGCGGGCTAGCCTGCTGCTAACACTTTTTTCACAATCCGAAGGGTTTTGAAGGAAATTCCTAATTCATTGCTTCATATGTTTGAAAAATTCGTCTCCTCGGCAACGTAAATAACGCAATGAATGTTGTTGAATTTTCAAGTTGAAAGCCATTGCTGCTGATAATGTGTTACGCAATTACCCCAATATTAAGGCTGATTTTCTGATTCTGAGATATTTAATTTTCTGAGCCTCAATAATTATATAAACGCTACCTAACTTATTAGTTTTAAAAAGGCCATTCTATTTGCAGATCCAGGTCATATTCTGAGTCAGCGTGCTCGTCCACATCTCAATCAACTTATTACACCGATAAATCGCATAATTATGAATAATTGTTATTATTAAATTAATTGTCTAAAAGTTTGTCTACTTCTTTAATTTTTTATCGTTTTTAAGCCTCGTATTCATTGCTCCCAATATTCGTGAGGAAACCTAGAACTAGTAATATATAAGTCAATGACCTAGAACCATAAATTCGAAGACATGTGGCATATAATTATCAACCCCCACTGGTCCCGCGTGGTGGATTACTTTACAGCCCACTCTCTCTCACCGAGAGGAGGCCTGTGGGAAAAAATGGTACAACAATGCCAACGTTGCTCAACCTGGGGTCCGATCCTATTATATACTGGATTTTCTTGAGTCAGCACGAAGGCACGAACCCAGTACCTAGTATAATATACATGCCCTACGCTCAGCAGGTGTCAATCAAAAAGTACTCTGTGGCAGGTGTGCTTGCGACCACGAGACCAACAGAGCAAACAAAAGTAGTCAGCATAGAGTACTTTTTAATAGAGTGAGAAGTAGTAGTGGTAGTCAGTAAGAATTTAAGTATACAATCTAACAGTAAAATACTTTTTCCAAAAAAAGAACAAAAAAAAATTCTGGCCTCCTAGCAAGAAGAAGGAAAAATAATTCTCAATAATGTCAACATGACATGTTTGGTTATGATAGCAAAATTGTAAAGTAAAATATTATAAAAATTCTTAGTTATTACAATAATGTAGTGTTATTTGCAATGCTTTATAAATGTCTGATACAGTGAGTGTAGACTATGCCTTCGTTCTCATTTGGCTAGCGATTTGTTCCTTGTATACAACTTTATTGACGGTTACTGCTCTCAGTGTGGTTTGGATCCTGTAAGTTATTTGATTTGCTATACATTCATAAACTCACGTCCTTTTCTAAACTACAGAACGCCATACGCTCTGTGCTACAATCATACATAGTTTTACTTCGTCCACAATCTCAAATGGTCCACAATTTCTGGTTGCACAGAGTAATTTATTTAGTTTGTCATGAGTAAGTAATCTGGCGCAATTTGTAGCCTTATCGAACCGCAGGATACTGTAATTCAAAAGAAAAAGTGTAGGGTAGCCCGCAATTAGTATGCAAAGGTTTATACAAAATCTGTGAGTTGAGGCATTTTGATGCGTTGCGGTCCGCGTTAATGTGTCCTACCTTTACACGCATCGCACTTGGACCTTTTCTATTACCCACTCTATAAATGTCTAAGATTACCAAAAGTCATTTGCTGAGATTTGATAATTAATCTTACATTTAGGCAGTTGGATCTAGCAACTATAGGCTTACAATGGTTATGACACTTGCTAACGAAAAAGGTGTGCCTTAGGGAGAATTTATGACACAATATTTTTGTAATACAAGTAGTTTGTAGTACTTGTAATTTATTTACTTCTCGCGTTATGTGAACATTTATAAAGGTCTTTTTAATGATATAATCTAGCAACACTGCAACACTAAAAAGCCTCATACTCGGGATTCAGCACAGCTGTAGTTAAAAAAATATCCATGTAAAATGAAAACTCAAAACTGTCAAAGTCAAATTTTGAACGTACGCAGCCGTTGTGCTTTGAAACCGTATTGTTTGAAAATACATAAACAATAATTTTAAGTTCACACAAACTACATTATAATAAAGGGAAGTAAATTAAAAGAAACGCTAACTGTGTGAAGTGATGAGTTAAATGCGCTTTTTAGTTATCCGTAGGCAACGAACTAAGTGATAAGATGGATGATACGCAACAAAGCAGGGTGTCTGATGCTGCGGCCGCAGCAACGTAAGTTTGATCTTAACTTAATTGCCATTGTTGAAACGGAATAATGCTGTGGTTTTTGATAGGACAGGACCATTAGTGCGGTTTCCAACTACATCAGATCCGAATCCGAATTAAATATAGACTTCAATCCGAATTGGAAATGATCTAAATTCGGATGGATAGAGTTCGGAATCCAGTGCGCAACGAATCATATGATATGGTCACTTCGATCGGATTTGGATCGGACGTAGTGCGAAACTGCCTTTAGGGCGTGCGCTCACTAGTGGCACGTCACGGCAAGGGATTTTATGCGATGAACAGGAATGTTAAGTTTAAACTTAAAAACTAAAATGACAATAAATATGAAATTTTAATGATAATGCCTAAGGACGTCGTAGCATGCCTAGGTAAGGTATGTTGGGGTAAGATCGTTGCTGGGTTAAGACCGTAGGCATCAAATTCTGAAATACGTTGTAGCAGAATAAAAATAATGATGGAGAACACCAATGTTTATTACTGCAATAAAAACATTGCCACATTAGGTGGGAATTTGATTCATACGGTCTTATACCAGTGCCGATCTTACCCCAACATACTTTATACCGTGGCATCGTTGCCGTAAAAATGCGCTTGCATGCAGTGACGCCGACGGATACCCTGCCGTGTCATGCGGCCATTGGGTGAACACCCTAAAAGAGACATCTAAATCATAATGTTATGCAATGAGAGTAGAGTTGCTTGCAATGAAACTATTGCATCTAAAGGTACATATACGAAGGTCAGAATCTGTCAGCATGTTGTCAGGGATGGAATACCAATTTATTGCTGACATTTTATATAATTTTGATCACACATGGCCTGGTTTGTGCTGTATGGACTCTCTCCGCAGCAAGCTTAGATAATTTATTATACATGGAGTCCACCTAGAGTATGGGAGGCCGTGACAAGTTTGGAAAACCTTAAACCTTTGTCTTTAGCCTCAAATGACAACAATTAAACCTTATTTTTGTTTATAAACAAGTTTATTTACATACACAATTCTTTAATATCAATTTATTTAGCTTCACAATACTGAAATAAACAAATTATTTAGTTTACTCTTACATCAACCATTTAAAGTCAGGATATACATATATATGTAGAATAATCAGCCTGGGTCACAGGCCTCCTCTCTGTGAGAGGGAGTGGGCTGTAATACACCACGCGGACCCAGTGCGAGTTGGTAGATATCACGTCTTGAGAGTTTTTGGTTCTAGGACAAGCCGGTTTCCTCACAATATTTTTCTTCGCTGTTTTGAAAGCGATGAAATAAATGACATACAAAAGTACCTATCTAGGTTCGAACCTACAACCCATATTATTAGTAAGTTGCGGTTGTTAGCACTAGGCCACCACTGCTCGCACAACATATGTAATTTATGAATTTAGAAAGACTAGCTGTTGCCCGCGACTTCGTCTGCGATCCAGGATGATAAGTAGCCTATGTCCTTCTCCAGGTCATGGTCTACCTATGCGTCAAATTTCATCCAAATCCGTACAGCCGTTTTAGCGTGAAAGCGTAACAAACAAATAAACTTACTTTCGCATTTGTAATATTAGTTAGGATTATTCTGTAAAATACTCGTATACATACTTGTTACGGTCGCAAATCATTTGGGGTTTATTTATAAACAATGAATAAAGTTAAGTGACGTTCATACATCAAAAATATCTGTATAATATGGTTAAAAAATCTCTAATCACTACTTTAAGCAATGTTTATGAATAAAGGGCATTTTGTTGAACACACAACCTGACACTGACCTGCCAAATTGCAAATAACGTGAGAAAATTTGAAGTTGGTGGATACCCTGACGCCTTCTACCACTTGCTTAAGCGGTTAAGGGGGTTTTGTCTTAACAATATTTTATTTATGTTTACAGTAGAAAGCGCCGCTCCTCAATACTGAAAAGTCAACGGCCTGCCCGCACACCCTTCTCGGAGTTGGAGTTTAACGTGGCCACGCCCACAGACTCGGCTAAGAGTCGACGAGTCAGTTTCTCACGAAGGACTGGTGTAGCGTAAGTATATCTATGTTTGTATAAAATAAAGTTTTGAGAAAATGGCAAGGCAGTACATGACGCCGGAGCCGCGTGTGCACCGCATTGATGCCGAGTTTAATAGCAAAGATCACAGTTCAGTAAAGCCGATCGTCTACCGCAAACTAATTAACAACTAAGTTATGCTAAAGTGGGAATAAAGTTGTCCGTCCACCCAAAAATATACTAAAACTACATCAGTGATGATCAGGGGGCCTAAAAAGGCCACTTTGGCAGAATCATAAAGCAATTCATATCACGCAATTCATCTGTTTGACAGTCTCACACCTTTAAATCCCTGAAGGGTTAGGCAGAGGTGTACCTATAGCATTTTACGAATCTCCATACAAAACTGTCATACAGATGAAATTGCGTGATATATGAATTGTTATATGATTCTGCCAGTGGCCTTTTTAGGCCCCCAGTTTGTGCTGGAGTGTCCAGTTCGTCATAGAAAAAAAGAGTATTTTGCCTCCGGATTATACAATACGAGCTGCGCCCCGCCGTTTCACCCGCATAAGTTTCGATCCCATGGGAATATCGGGATAAAAGATCAAAATTGGTTCAGCCGTTTGAGCGTGAAGAAGTAACAAACATATAAACACACACACACAAACTTCCGCCTTTGTAATAGTAGCGTGATAGGATATTGCTTGACGTATTCAATAAATACCTCTATTCTTCAAATTCGTGTTTCACTGCTTGCGCACGATTACACACGACAAAACAACACTAGTGTTAACAAGTACCAAATAGATACTCGACGGTGCTAGAGTATTATATTATCTGTGGCAACGGTTATGACGTAGTAGTTGATTAATTATTACTTTTCAAATATTCTCATTAATATCTAAATAATATTATTTGTATTTATTTTCCCATAATAAGTCATTTATTTGATTTTTATAACAATAGTTTAGTATTTATAACGTATTGAGTATTTTAACTGACAGTTGATTTTAAATATGGCAGTTTTAGTATAAAAAGGCGCGGAGGATCGTTTTTCATTCAATCACTGAACATATCCACGCAGGGTTCCTACGTGGCAATATGACAGGTGCAATATACTTCGACATAGCGAAAGCTTTCGACAAAGTCTGGCACAACGGCTTACTATTTAAGCTCTACCAAATCGGCGTGCCTGACCGTCTCGTGCTCATCCTACGGGACTTTTTGTCAAACCGCACCTTTCGCTATAAAGTCGAAGGAGCAATCTCCTCCCCACACCCCATCCGAGCGGGAGTTCCCCAGGGCTCGGTGCTGGCCCCACTAATTTTCACGCTGTTCACCAGTGATATCCCCAAAAATAAAAAGGCTCAGTTGGCTCTATTCGCCGACGACACAGCCATATTCTACACCGGCCGCAGCCTAGTCCAGATATCCCATACTCTCCAAACAGCAGTCAACAAACTCGCTGCTTGGTTCAGGAAGTGGAGAATTGAAGTCAATCCCGACAAAAGTCAAGCGGTCCTTTACTCCAGACCGCGTCACAACCCCATCCCCCCCCGACCAATCACCATGTCCGGCAAGCCCATCCCTTGGGAAGAGCAAGCCAAATACCTAGGTGTCATTCTCGACAAACACCTCTCATTCACAGAGCACATAAAGAAGGTTCGTTCGCGCGCCGCTTTCGCTCTTGGCAGACTCCACTCCGTTCTCAATGCACGCAGCAAACTGTCACTCAAGTGCAAGCTGCGCATTTACACAGCGTGCATCAGGCCAATTATGACCTATGCCTGTCCAGTCTTTGCACATGCAAAACCCCACAACATCCATAGGATGCAGACCCTTCAAAACCGGTTCCTTCGAAAGGCTACGGGTTCCCCTTGGTTCGTTCGTAATGAGATCCTCCATGTTGACCTCAGAATCCCCACTATTAAGCAGTACATGAAACGCCTTTCAAAGCGTTTCTTCGATTCCGCCACCAAACACCGCAACCCTCTAGTTGTCCAGGCCGCCAATTACTCTCCCTCTAACATCAGCAAGGCTCGCCGCCCAAAACATGTCCTATCCGACCCTGACGACCCCATAACTCTCCTCCAGGAGAGCAACAAATCTACAAGTACAGTCCACAAAAACAAAAGACCGACATTCCGACCTCGCCGACGAGGTCCCTCGCGACGTCCCCAAGTAAACTCACCCCCCCGACCCTTGCCCGATGCAGTGCCAGCCCGCGCCGCAGCTGAGCCAGTAGTCTTAAATTCCCGACTGTGACCTCTGAGTTTGTTTCGGCATTTCTTCTCAGAGTAGTCAGATAGGAAATGCCGGCTCCATCAAGCTTAAATAATATAACAGTGATCCAGCCTGTCCCTTCTTGCTGCCCTCTCCAGCGACGCCCTAAGCCGAGGTTCGTACCCCACAGGGGGTGCCCTTAGTGCGTAGTCGCTTAGCTTAACGTAGTTAGTTTTATGCCCCTGGCTGGAGGCTTTGAGTTTTTCTTAAGGCAACCACAGGATAGCCCGGTTAAGTAGTCACGACCTCTCAAGGTCAACTACGAGATGCCAATAGGAAAAAAAAAAAAAAAGTTTTTCATTCATTCATATTGTAACCTAGTAATAAGGACGTTGCTCTACCCAAATACAGACTGAGTGTGAATTATTTTGTATTTGATTTGATTGTGAAAACCCTGCTACTGAGCATCACTAGCGAAAGGCGCCAGAGGGGTAACATAAGGGGTGAGAGGGGCTTAGCTTAGTTCGCGTAGCTTCGGATCGGCCTACGTAACTAAGTTAGTTGGGCTATTTTAGTTAGCTTAGCTGTCATGGCTTGCGGAGGACACACATGTACGAAAAACTGGCTCAACTATGCGAGGTAAACTAAACTAACTTAGTTTAGCTAGAGCATTGGCAACTAAACTATCAAGACGCTTTTTAGCCGACTTAAAAAAAGGAGGAGGTTTTCAATTCGGATGTTTATATTTTTTTAACTACATTAATATTAATGTATCTTATGATGTTAACTTTAACAAAAAAAAAAAGTGTTACTTATGTACTTAATTTATAAATGCAGACAGAAACAAAATCATAGGCGTTAGAGACAATTTTGGGTACATCCTGTTTGAAGGTCATAGCACACATATCAACTCGGAAAAAGATCGTTACCGTATCAACTCGAGCCATTCAGTGTTCTTTGTATGTAACTCCCTACTGAAACGCACACTAATCGGATCCGTAACGTAATCGCCTCGCCTCGGGATAAGCTTACGAATCGCGATGCGGTGCGTGGTCAACTTGCAGTCCCCGCGCTTACGGCTCTTCGTCCACCCTTGCCGCTCTCACCCCTCCCGCGGCCTACCTGCAGCACCATCAACCAGCGGTTTAATAAATTAATTAAAACTAAATATAATTAATAAAATTAAAAGTCTCTTTGTAATGTCAAAAATAACAGCTTTTTACTAAATGCATATGAAAGTAAGTATATTTTTTGTTTGTCTGTCTGTTCCGGCTAATCTCCGAAACGGCTGGACTGAATTTGACGGGACTTTCATTGGCAGATAGCTGATGTTTTAAGGTGTAATGCTTATTTTTAATTCAGAAAAGTACATTATTGTTTATGCACGCGAACAAAGTCGCGGGCACAGCTAGTCGTTAGTAAAATAATTAAAGAATGTGTCGATTATGCAACCGTTTCCTCGCTATAATTCGCTTACATTTCTGTCCCCAGTGAATTCGTAACGAACGACGCGACGACGACGTGGAAAAACGTCTACGAAGAACACAACAAGTCTTTAGAATCGTCCAGCAACGATTCCGAAGCAAACGCGTCCCGACAGCCCGTCGGCCATCTTGGAAAGAGAATCTTCGACCAACAATTCGAAGAGGTCGAGGCTGTTGACTTTATCAGCGGTCTCCCCAATGGGTCACTAAACAATGTTAATTTTTCTCAGCAACTAGCTTCCCTCGAGTGCACAGGAGAGGGAATATTAACGGCACCCCATAACAAATTCGAACTAAGTGCCTTCACCGAACAAAGTAAACTATTCGGCAATGACTTCACTGCACCATCGATCGCTGATAATTCTGGTCGAATCGAAGTCAATTTCTCAGCGATACAGCAAATTGAAAAAGACGATTTAGATGAAATTGAGAAAGATTTGGATAGGGGATCGAGTAACATGGGCTGTCACGGGCCGTTTAGTAACGGACGGAACATGTCAGAGTATATAGAGGTTGATTTGAACATGACAAACGTCAAAAATGACGAGGATTTGTCAATAACGGATACCGTACATAGCGGGATGCAGGATGTATCTAAAAGTGCGTCCATTGACAAGAAAGTTAGCTTGAACAACGATTGGGTTGCGGACAAAGAGAACATAGCTATCAACCTTTACGATGCCCCTTGTGAGTCCAATTTCGCCGTCAATGAAGTACCCGATCAAGTATTAGTCTTCGACGGCAAACGGTTAACTTTACAGCCAGATATACCGGAAAAAGATAAGAATTATAGACTTCTTTTGCCTGATTCTTCAGTAGAAACTCCTCAGAGGAAAACTATTGTTTTAAACGTCAATGATGATTTACCGAACTTTGTCGATGATATGCTTAACCCTAAATGCGAAAATTCTGCCTTTAACGGTTTTCATGAAACAAAAACGGATGATGATGAAATATCAGATACTGTACCCGATGTTAGACCTAAAAGAAATACAATTAACGATAATACAGGAAATATTTCTATGACGCAGGCTTTACCCACGAATATTATCTGTCAAACTGCTGTTATAAGCCATGATGCCAATGCTTCTACGAGGAGAACTATTGCGTTTAATGAAAGCACCACCAATAATACATTGACTGAAACTGTGCCAGTAGAACTTCGTAGCCGTAGTGGAACTATGCCTAAACGTCGTCGTACTTCAGTGAATGAGGACGATACGAGCAACATTTCGATCACACAGGCAGTTCCTTCAAACATACTGGTGAATCAGGATATGGAAACCACCAACAAACACAAAACTGTAGTATTTGATAGTGATGAAGACAATATATCCGTCACACAAGCTATATCATCGAATATCTTTGAGGAAGCAAATCGAAGAAAAACAATAGTTTTCGATGTTGATGGTGGGAACGTGTCTTTTACACAAGCGTTGCCTGCTAACATAATGCTCCCAGACAAGCAAGCACAGGAAAAACGGCGAACTATAATATATGAAAATGATACTGGGGACATTTCAGTCACACAGGCGATTCCTACTAACGTTATTCTTCAGAATATTGAACCGAATCCCGAAAGACGACGTACTGTTGTATATGAAGATGATACTGGTAATATTTCTGTTACTCAAGCGTTACCAACAAATATTTTACAGGAAAGAGTTCAATTAGATCACAATAAAGAAAATATAGCTGAGGAAACTCCCTCTACACAGTCTTTACCTAATAATATCACTGTCAAAGACAATGATCCTTCTAGACGTAGAACTATTGTCTATGAAAGTGATACCGGGAATATATCTATAACACAGGCCATACCTACTCAACTTATACCCGGATATAGCGAAGTTAAAGATATAACTTTCGATGCCTTTAACACATCTAGAAAATCGAGAAATAGAAAACGAACAACAATTGTCTATGATAACGACGAAGGTGATATATCTATGACTGAAGCTATACCCGCTAACATAATAGAAGAGGCAACAAAGGAACAAAAAACTCTTATCTATGATAAGGACGAAGCTGACATCGCTACTACTCTTGCTTTATCAACAAACCTTTTTCTTTTAGATAAGCTAGATTCTGCAGAAGACTGTGTTAAAAACCCTGAAGATATTAAAGAAGACAAGGAGAAAGTTATTGATTATAAAGTGTATGAAGAAGATGCTCATAATCCAACGGGAGATGGCTTGCAAGACGATCAAAAATCAATTGTGTTTAATGCAGACGACTTTAATTCAGATATGTCAATGACAATCGCAATACCAAAGGTTCGGAGTCTACGAGAAACAGAAAAACGAAAAACCGTCGTTTTTGATAACGATAACTGTGACCTCTCAATGACTAAACCGATTCCAGCCGAACTAATAACTGTCGGTACAGAACTGTTGCATAGATCCAAAAACATTATATTAGATGCGACAGAGCCAGATCAGGGAACCAATCCGCAGTCAGATGTGATCGTGCTGCAAGCCTCGACGACCAATAGCAAGCCTTCATTGCATTCAAACACAGCCGAACACGGTAATTTGAAGAACAACATGGATATATACAGAAATGTGACCAGTGACTCGAAAAACGCGTCATCAGTTAACGTTGTCGAGGACGCGATACCCTCGCCCGTAGAAGACGTCAGTGCAAGCACGTCGCTTCTACATCCTAGATTAGAATTGAAATTGAATCAATTGAATTTAATGAGTTCTAGCTCTGAGACGAATGTAGACAGGGTCTCCGAGGGTGAAGATGATGTTCTAACACAGACAGAGAGTGAAGAAAGAAATACGTCAGTTCCTTCGCTACTTCCCACGTCTGTGACTAGCGTAGACAGCGGTACGGAGGATAAAAACTGTATGGCTCGTATAGAATCAAACCATTCTTCTGAGAACGTGCAGCAAGACACTGATGTCAATACTTCGAACGAGAGTATGTTTTACATAACAAAAGACAATGATTACGATATACAGACAGACAAGGAGGAAAATAACGCACAGCCTAAAGCACTAACGTACAGTCATTCGTCGACGCTACAAATTGAGTACAAGGAAGAGAAACCAATTCGAATCGAAGATCTACAAATGCAGCTAGAAGAATTACAAAGTGTTGTCAAAGAAAACAATCAATTTTCGAACAGGTTGTTCGAAAAAGTCGTCAGTACAGACTTGGAAGATGTTGTAGAAAAAGATGACAATGTTCAGTATGGAAAGGAAGGTCATAATTATAAAAAAGCTAACAACACTCAAGAATTGCTTGATATGATAACCAATTTCACTGAAAATAGAGATAGTGATGGCGATGTTGAGCCGATTGCTGTCAAGATAAAAAGTCATACCGAGGTTACAGAGCCTAAGCGGCTTAGTTTCGCTCCTAATAGACAATCAATAGTCTTGAGTAGGGAGGATTTATTAAATAACATCTCAATGGCGCAAGCAGGGTTACAGAAGTCTAGACTAGCGCTAGATGACAGTACCGAAGAAGATACAAGAGACGCGTCTGTAGGTATATCTAAGAAGTCAAACCGCACAAGCAGTGAAGTCGTGAAAACATTGCAATTTAATGACGAATCGATCAGCGACACCAGTCTCAAGTTCGACACGAAATATTCCCCGCTTAAGAAAACAGCGTTCGGCGAAACGTCATACATGAACGAAACAAAAGCAAAAGTCATTCCGACATACTTGAAAGACGTATCCGACGGTATTAAAGAACTGATGCTGGATCTGGTGAAGCCGATGAACGACAATCTGCCTTTTGAGAGCGTATCCATCGATAAAGGCCTAACAAAGATCCCGTCTACGCAAAGCACGCAGATACAGGCTAACCTAGTCACATCCAGTCAGGTAGACTTAGGTTGCGAGCTGCTTTGCAATACCGACACTACTATGGATACAGATAAAGGTAGTTGTTTAACGACTGCTGTTAATAAGTCCAGATCACGATCCTTGCGAAGTCCGGTAAAATTTTCCGGAATTAGCTCGGAAATTTCAGAATTTGACATCCCTGAACCAAAGCAGAGGTATTGCTACTCGCCCTCACACTCACATACTCCCGTAGAACCTCCACCTGACGTGCTAGTTTTCGACCATCTGAATCCATTGAACAACATTCTGCTCGCCCCACTTAATTACTCCGAGGGGCATAGGTATAATCCAAAGAAATCTGATGACACTTGTGACCGCAGTCGGTCTACTGGGTGTCACCTAAATAAATCGTCTAGAGATAGAGACTTTGAGGTGGAAACTGTGACCACCGCGGAGTACCGCTTGGCGATTCGAACTCGAGAAAAGCAAGAGGACGTGTATGTCTACAAAAAGCAAGACGAACAATTCAGCATACAATCTACCTCATCAAGCAGACCTGTTTCCATTGACCAATCAATAAATGCTTTTTCAATGCAATTACGGGACGATCAGGTAAATACTATGATCGCCATGAAAGGAAACAAAGAATTGCTTGAAGCGAGCTCGTCGCTAACGTTAGTGGATGACGCTTTAGACGGTGAAGGTAGACTGTCACCGGACAACGAACATGAGAACTGCATTCATGCGCAACCGCAAGCAACGAAGATCGCTATGTCGCCAGACAGCGCCTTGAGTGAGAGAATCGATAGTCCCATTACGGTAGCTAATAGAACGAAAGGCAAGAAACGGATTTACAGTCCATCGACGGACAAATACAAACAATATCAGCCCGTCGTGGAAGTGACTCCCAAACCTATTACAAAAATGCAGAAAATTTCAAACAGCCCGAATACAAATAAAGTAACCATAGTGAGCAAAGTGAGAAGCAAAGATATCGAACCGCCTTCGATTTCTACAGATAAATCTACACATAACATGGCACCTGAGAAAGACGTTTCGGAACCTAGCGAGCGAGTTAGCGAGCAGAATGCTCACATATCGAACGTTAGCGAGATGAAGTCGCCGAAAGTTAAAGGGACAAAGCAAGGGCCAACCATCTCTGTGCAACAATTGCTAACAGATTACCGTAACTTGGACAATGAATTCAAACATATTTCAGAAAAGCATTTGCTGGAGGATTTAAATTTGAACCCGAAATCGGAAAGTTTTACGGCGTTTTCGCAATCTGACATGTCTTTTACGAGTAGTAAGAATTTGAATGCGATGAAGGATGTTAATAGTACGTCAACGACGGAGTGTCAGTCGCCCCATCAGTCATCGTCCACGTTGCAGGATACGCCCTTGCAGATGGACTGTCATCCCGATCTGATGTGTGCAACCAGCTCAAATGTATGCGGTTCTGATTCCAGTGTCAATGTGGTCGCCAAGATTGATATGTTGCCTTTCATGGGGTGAGCGAACTTTTTATTATGAATTTATTGGTTTATAGGACTTGTGTTCGAATCATAGGTCTGATTTAGAGGTGAAACAATTTATAAAAAAAAAAAAAAAACATGATTCACAGATCTACAAAAAGAAAGATAGTTTCGAATGAAGGTACAGACGCCAGCACATCAAGCTACTACAATTTGTCAAATTTCTTTAATAGATTTTCAACTTTATCGCTAAAGCATAAGGTTCAAAGTTGATTGGGAAAATTTGTCAGTTTCGGGTAGCTTTTTGTGCTGGCGTCTGTACATCTTTGATTTTTAACTTAACATTCTTATTTTCTGCATTTTCATTCTAAAATAAAATAAATAACCAAACAAACGATGAGGGCGCCACTGTGCGGTCGGCGCCCCCTTTATAAAAATGGTCTACATATCTGCAGTCTACAAGGGCTACGACATTCTCAATTGTCAATGGGACTTTCCGTACCAAAATTCTCAGGAACAGCCCGCAGTCTGCAATAGGCTCGCCACATGTTACATCGTACTTAAAACATACCTAATTACCTACCCAAAGCCACATACACTTCTGCCTGCCTCATCATTTAACAGTCGTTAACATATTATCAAACATTACAGGAGCCACGAATGCGAATGGGAGTCGTCATCCGCCGATACATGGTCATTCCGTCTGCTACACGGCCGGCTGAGACTGACGGCACGACTCGCGCACCGGCATGACAACGGGACGAGGACACGAGTTCGAGGAGACACTCCTGTGCTGGATATAGCGGTGGAGACTGTGCAGCATGGTATTTATAGTCGACTCCTCGAATCTATGTATCTCTATCAGCCATTCTACCTGTACAATAAACTGAGCTGGATCGCTAGTAGAAGAGAATGCGCAAGTAGACAGTGCTCGCAGCAAATCTCCACTCAATCACACAAGACAGCTGCTTTCAGGTCAAGTTTTAGGTATGCTGCATCTAAATGCTGGAACAATAAATCCCCCGCCGATAAGGAATCTTAACTTTCTTAGTACAGAGGCCAGCACATCAACCTACCCCAATCTGTCAAATTTTCCCAATTGAATATGAACCTTATTCCTTTGTGGTAAAGATGAAAATCTATCAAAGAAATTTGACAGATTGGGGTAGCTTGATGTGCTGGCCTCTGTACCTTCAGAGTTCGTCTACGGCAGTTTTTTATCGCCTCGCAGAAAAATCTAGGGATGACTCACAGTTGGAGAGATCGCGACGCCCCCGCAAGTGGGCGTGGCAAGCAGTGCCGGGGCTTCTCCCCCTGGTCGCGAAAGCCCTGCTCTAGGGATGACTGTTTCGAACACTTCCGTTGTATAACTGGCTGTCGTGTCCTTCCAGACTCAATCTGTCTATGTAGCTTATCACGTGGTCACAAATAAAGTCAGAAAGAACGTGTATGTATGTATGTTCAGCTTCTACTTGTGACTTCGTCCCCGTGAAATTTCTTGTTCCGCCGACTGACCCCGTCGTATCGCATCGCCTGCCCTCGCTATTACTTCGTTTTCACTTAGCGTTCTTCCTGAGGTTTTTTTTTTGTTCGGCTCCTCGGCGTCCTTGCGTGATGTTAAATAGCCTTCCTCAAGAATTGGGCTATCAAATGCAAAAAGATTTTTTTAAACCCGACTTTTCAAGAGATTAGCACATTCAAACAAACTCTTCAGCTTTATTATTAGTATAAGATATGTAATAATAATAATTATTTATCTTTTTTTATTACATCTCAGACCGCAAGAATCCGGTGGCCACAATGACCGTCCGCTTCGCGTGTGAAACCATGCGTTACATGGTGTCGCGCTTGTTGCGTGCAACATGTAACGCGAGCGACATCCCGCCGTTGTTGCGACGTTGCGCCGCAGTTGCGCGCCTCGCGTTGCGCTGGGGACGCGCGATGCATGACGCGAAGCTGCATCTTGCGTATAAGCTGGATAATGAAGGGAATCTTTCGTTGAAGGTATGTAGAAATGTTATGTAATCATTTGAACTTATTTCTTGTAGGCAAGTTCTGAAAGTGACACCGGTGACTGAAAAGTTGTGTGGACATCGGTTGTCATGGTATGGGCATGTGATGCTGAGGAATGAGGAACATTTTGAGTATGAATATGGATGGCTATACAAGTAGGGGCAGACCAAAGAACCAATAGATGGGCTGTGTGAATGATGATATGGTTAGAAAGGTCAGGGGGACTACGAGATGACGACTAATAGCAGTATGGAAGAAAAATATAGCTTTAACGCAATTTTTACACCACCTGCTAGATCATTTCAATTAAAGTCATGCAAACGTAACCCAAAGTAAGTTTTTAAAACATCTATTCAAAAAGAGCTAGTGTATTTTTCGTAAACAGGGACTAAAATAGCTCTTTAATCCCTAGGGACTAAAAGTGATATGAATTTGGATATTGTTAGTAAAAGTTCCAATTACCAAAGAGATCAATCACGAACATTGTATGAACAAGTAACAGGCTGTATGACAAAGTAAAATGCGAGCGAGCAAAAAAAAAAAAAGTTTGTGAAAAATAAAATAATGCGTGAAAAGCATTCTGCCTTCGTTCGTAATTTTTTTACTCACAATTGTACGTAAATAAATAAACGTACTATTCTTATTCATAAGTTGCACTTATTTTTTCATAGAGGGTGATAAAAAGTACAGTGTCCACCTCGGGAGCAACACTATTTTAAACTCCGAGTGACGTACTTTGAGACCCTCGCTGCGCTCTGGATTCAAAGAGACACTCTCGCCTTCAAAGTAGTTGTTTTCTCCTTTGGCAAACAATCAACTATTTAAAAGCCCTGGGGTCTAGCCGGGTAATAATATTGTGCTGAATATAATTATAACCCGCGGGTCAGTAATGTGATTTGAATTTGGAACCCCTAACTAAAAACTCGTATGAAAACTTCTCCAAAAAAATTTCGAAAATTTTATTGCTTTGTATAACCTCGCAGAAGATGTGAAAAGTAGAGCATTCTCCTCGGGGATAAAGCGGTCTTTTGGCGAGCTTTAATCCCTCGGTTCTTTTAAAGCGCCCGTCACAAAAAACACTACTTTATCCCCTCGTTAAATAATGACTGCCCCGTTGGACTCGTGGTTGCAAGCGCAACTGCTGACCGTGGACGCGTGGGTTCGATTCCCAGGTCGGGAATATTGGGTTTTTCCATTAGGATTGTTTTTGTAACAGCCCGGAGTTTGGAAGTTGGCGGTGTGATAGCCCCGTGTCTCGGTGCGCACGTTAAGCCGTTGGCCCTGCGCCTGGTCTCTCTCCGGTCGTGTCGCATTGCCGTCCCATCGGACTATGAGAGTGAGGGAAGAGAGAGTGCACCTGTGTCTGCGCACACACTTGCTCACTATAATGTCTCCTTGTCTCCCGCGCCGAAGGCTGGCTCCGTTGAAACTGGCCGCTATGGAAGTGCGGTCTTGAGGACTATTATAAATAATTTACTATTATTTCTCCAGGTCGCCAACTTCCCCCTGCGCTCCGTGTGGGAGGTGACGATGCGCATCGAACTGGTGCTGGACAAGAACCACAGCGAGCCGGGGCCGCGCGCGTGCGGCGTGCGCGTGGCGGGCGTCGTGAGCGACGTGCTCGTGTCCGACGCCGACGTGGCACGTGCGCTCGCGCAGACGCCGCTCGACTGGGGACATGCGCCCAGGACTGTTTGGTGAGATAATAGCTACATATTATGTAGCTACTTTTATAGATAGACTAACTTTTACCCGCGGCTCAGATCGCCAACAAAAAAAGCGTTATGTCTCCTCCATGCGACTGACTCGATGAGAGAAAATAATAAGAAGAATAAATACTATCTTCTTTTCATGGTTTTCGAGGGTGCTGAAGTCAATAATTTATAGTGAGGTCAAAATTAAAATCCAAGATTTTTTTTTCGAACAATTTTTATTTTCTTTCATACAAACCTTGTCCTGACAATACCGAACACAACAAAAAAAGAATTAGCGAAATCGGTTCAGTTGCTCTCGAGATTTGCGCTTAGCAACACATTTAGCGATTCATTTATGTTATAGATTAGTATTGCAAAAACCGGTTTCAGAACCTTTTATAGAGGATTTAAAGTTTTCTAGGGAGTCATGATATATGTCAACATTTGTAGTGGAAATTAATTTAATTGAAGTGTTAAGTGGTGTGCGTTAATTCCGGGAAATATTGAAGTTATTTTAATTAAAAAAAAATATTTTTGTCCACAGGAAAATTTTCAGATATCTAAAACACAAAACGCGAGACGGCGGCCTCCTACTAGCACGATAAGAAGCCTGTATATACCGTATTTGTATTGTTACTATAGTAAACATATTTCACAAGCGAGCTCCTATGTCACTGCAATATATATTTTTTTATAAACCAGCCTATTATTGTCCCACTGCAAAGCAGACGCCTCTTCTCATACAGAGAAGGCACGAGCATTGACCACCACGCTTGCCCAAGACGGATTGACGATTTCAGACTTATATTGAGTACTAGCGGCCCGCCCCAGCTTCGCACGGGTGCAATTTTTTTTTCGAACTATTTTTTTTTCTCCGTAAGAACCATCCTCGTACTTCAAGGAATATTATAAAAAAAGAATTAGGGAAATCGGTCCAGTCGTTCTCGAGATTTGCGCTTAGCAACACATTTAGCGATTCATTTTTATGTCGCAGCCAACTGGTTAAATTAGCCGTTCAGTTAACCGCCTAGCCTTTTCATTAAACGGCGGCCGTTCAACTAACGGCCTGAATGATATTCTATTATAGTTTAGGTTGGAAGTCTGTAACCAATCACGCGCGAGCCGAATTGGTCGCAGTAACTAAGCCAGGGCACCCCGACTAAATGGGTTAGGTTAGGTTAGAACTGTGATTCGACGGTGGACGCGCTGGCCTGCCTCAAGGGGCAGGTGCAGGGGGCGATGGAGGCGGGGGACGGAGTGTTGGCGGTGTCGTTCGACATCGCCAACGCCTTCAACTCTGTTCCTCACTCCACCATCCTAGAGGCGCTCCGGTTCCACGGAGTGCCTCGATACCTGCGCAGTCTGCTGGCCAGCTACCTGGAGGACCGGGCGATCCTCCTGGTGGACAGAACTGGCCAGGTCCGGCGATATCCCGCCGAGGCCGGCGTTCCACAGGGGTCAGTCTTAGGACCTCTCCTCTGGAACGTCGGCTTCGATTGGCTCTTGCGGGGAACTCTCCTCCGAGGCACGAGTGTCGTCTGCTACGCGGACGACACTCTCCTCACCGCCCGGGGGGAGAGTTTCAGGGAGGCGGCCAACCTGGCCTCGGCGGGCGGATCCTTGGTCGCAGCGAGGATCCGCCGCCTAGGTCTGAAGGTGGCGCTGCACAAGACCGAGGCCGTGTGGTTCCACGGGCCTCGGCAGCGCCCCCCGCCTGACGCCCACATCTTCGTGAAGGGCGTCAGGATCGAGATCAAGGCCCAGATGAAATATCTGGGCCTCGTGATCGACAGCAGGTGGCGCTTCGGCCCGCATTTTAGCGGGCTGTCGGCGCGCCTGCTGAAGACAGCGGGGGCGCTGTCGTGGCTTCTCCCCAATTTGGGGGGGCCCAGCGCACGATGCCGGCAACTCTACGCCGGCATCCTGAAGAGCATGGCCCTGTACGGGGCCCCCATCTGGGAGGACTCCCTCCGACGGAGGGAGAACGCCGCCGCGTTGCGGGCGCCCCAGAGGGCCATTGCTCAGCGGGTTGCGCGGGCCTACCGCACGGTCGGCTGTGCAGCGGCGTGCGCTCTGGCCGGCACCCCGCCTTGGGAGCTCGAGGCGTGGGTGCTCGCCAGAGTGCACGAATGGACGGCGGGGCGGAGGGCGAGAGGAGAACGCCCCGCCCCGGAAGAGCGGGAGGCCGTCCGGCGGGAGGCGAGGGACGCCATCGTCGTCCATTGGACGGCGGACCTCGCCACCGCAGCCTTCGGCCGCCGAACCCTCGACGCGCTCGGGCCGGTCCTGCGGGACTGGCTCGAGCGGCGGCACGGGTTCCTCTCGTTCCGTCTGGTGCAGGTGCTGTCCGGGCACGGCTGTTTCGGATCGTACCTGCACCGGATCGGACGGGAGGAGACGCCGTCGTGTCACGACTGTGGCGCGGCGGAGGACACGGCGCAGCACACTCTCGCGGTGTGCCCGTCGTGGTCCGAGCCGCGCCGCAGTCTCACGGCGGCGATCGGAACGGACCTCTCGCTCCCCGGCGTGGTCAACGCCATGCTGAGGGACGAGGGGTCCTGGGCGGCAGTCGCCTCCTTCTGCGAACACGTCATGTCCCAGAAGGAGGCGGCGGAGCGCGCGCGGGAGGAAGACCCTCTCGCGGCGCCGCTCCGAAGGCGGAGGAGGGGTCGGAGAAGACGTCAGTATGACGGTCATCTCCGACTCCTCCCAGGTGGAGGCCAGCAGGCGACGGGTGCGGGGGCACCCTCGCTTGCATCGCACGCGCCTCCACCAGTGTCGGACGGGAATGGCCAGGTGTTCTCGGCCATTCCCGTCGCCCCCCAGCTCCCGCTCGGGGGGCACGCGGGGCCCGCCAGCTAGGCGGGCATGCGCCGGGAGGGTCGTGGAAGTAAAGGCTGAGCCGGTTTCCCATGACCCTCCCATCACGGCGCCGAGGGAACACCGCTGAGTTTTAGTGGGTATACTGCCACTCTGGCAGGGAGTCCCACATACTCCGTCTCGTCCCCCGACGAGCGGAGATGCGTAATGTCATTCCTCAGCGACAAAAAAAAAAAAAAAAAAAAGGTTAGAACTGTGATCAACCACGTGCGAGCCGAGAGAGCGAAGCGAGGCGAGCACTACTTCTAAACGGCTAATTTAACCAGTTGGCTGCGACATATATAAGAAGATAAGTACAGGTTTCATCACGATGTTTTTTATTTACGAAATGTCAGTAATTTCCAAGATAAACTCTGAGTACATAAGAATTTAAAAAGTCACATTAGTACCTGCGTTCTTATTTATCTATCATCATCATCTGCCTAGCCTTTTCCCAACTATGTTGGGGAAAATAACGTGTGACAGACGGACGGACAACGTAAACTAAGCGTTCCTTTTGTCAATTTTGGTATCTAAGAACAAAAATATCTCTTCGTCTCTTACATAATTTAATATCCAACCAAAAACAACATTACAACAAAATTAATTAAAAGTACATTAGTGTTTTCCGGAGAGCAGTGGTGGCCCAGTGGTATCGGTCGCGACTTACGAATTGTAGGTCGTAGGTTCGAACCCAGACAGGCGCTTTACTTTGTATAAATTATTTCATCACCACTGCTCTCAAAACGGTGAAGGAAAACATCGTGAGGAAACCGGCATGTCCTAGAACCAAAAATTCGACGACATGTGACATCTACCAACCCGCACTGGGCCTGCGTGGTAGATTACGGCCCACTCCCTCTCACTGAGAGGAGGCCTGTGTCCCAGCAGTGGGAACATTATAGGCTGATTATGTTATGTTATGTTATGTAGTGTTTTCGTAAGACAAGCCGATGATCTCTTAGCCAGCTCCGTGTTGGTCGCGCCGCTCACCCAACGACCTTCCACTTTCCGCCGGGTGGACCAGATCTCCACCACAGGACGGGAACTGAGCGCGTTGCCTAGCTTCCTGATTATATTGTAGGTACTGCTTGGTCGAATTATCTGAGGGTACAAAAAGGTCGGCAAATTTAAGGTCTCAGGGTAGGTGGAGTGACGACCTTCGCAGCGTGTCTGGTAGCAGCTGGACAAGAGTTGCCGAGAATCGAGCTGAATGGCGTGCAATAAGAGAGGCCTATGTCCAGCAGTGGACTGCTGCAACCGGAAGGCCAATTCTAGTAAATAAAAACATTCAAAATCTAGTCGCAGTAACGACTCACCTCGACGACGACAAAAAAATGTCAAAAACTGGTCATGAATGTATGAAAAATATGGGAACATATAAATATTTTTGACAGATTGAGACTGAGATTATTTAGATTGCGAACGTTCTTAAAAATACGGGAATTGCCCCCCTGATGATGAGAAAGAAGCATGGTGTGCCGACACCAAATAGCTAAGTTGGGAGATTGGAAGGTCGGACTCAATGAAAATACCTTTTGGTTGCCCTTTGGCTTGGGGTCCCAAGCAAGGCTGACTTCTCAGTGTGGGGTTTGGGGTTCGATCTCCAGGCCGGGTAGTACTGTTGTGTTCATTAGAAAGTTTTTGGTAACCGCTTAGCTGAGTTACGTTAATTGTGTCTGTCAAAGGCATTAAGCTCCTCATCGTACATTGGACTAACTGGTGCATTATGTATTGACTAATCAGCTCTGCGGCTCTGCCTACCCCTTCTGGGAGAATATAGGCTTGATATTATGAAATGTAAAGTGCTTACTCTGCCAAAGACAACGTTGCGTAGATCCAGCTGTGGCAGCGGCTTGAATGTGATGTTGAATATGCCGCACATCTCATCGTCTACTGTTACTCGCATTGACAGCAAACCTGTGGAAAATTTAATAAACTCTAAAGGCAACGAAGACAATAATACAAAACTACGAATGAGGGCGCTTCTCTGCTCGGTAAGAGAGAGATTGTGTTCATAATTTTATAAGCTTTGGTTTCCTAAAAAAGCAGTGACAGATCTAATAACAACGACTGTCCAAATACAGAGGTTTTTTAGGGTTTCATACCCAAAGGGTGCCAACGCAACCCGATTCTAAGCCTCCGCTGTCCGTCCGTCTGTCTGTCAGCAGACTGTATTTTATGAACCGTAATAGGTAGATACCTACACTGTTGAAATACTTAATATAATATAACCGCTGGTTGATGGTGCAGCAGGCAGGCCGGAGGGGTGAGAGGGGCAAGGGTGGACGAAGAGACGTAAGCTCGGGAACGGAGAGACGTAAGCGCGGGGTCGACGAGCCGTAAGCGCGAGACTGCAAGTTGACCACGCGCCGCACCGCGGTTCGTGAGCTTGTCCCGAGGCGACGCAATTACGTTACGATACCGATTAGTGTGCGTTGCAGTAGCGAGTTTCATACAAAGAATACTGAACGGCTCGAGTTGATACGGTGCCGATAATTTTCCGAGTTGATACGTGTGACCTTTATTCGTAGAGTAGGTACGCTGGACATCGCTGGACTAAATATACTGTACGAAATGACAGTTGTTTTATGTGGCGATTCCTACGGGCGATTCCAAACGCCGCACGAGCGTCTCAGGAACTAAAATTGACACATTGCCGCAAATGGCCGTCGTGTTCCACAGAGTACTTTTTAATAGGTCGTGTTGTTTTGGTACGTCTCTGATCTGAAGGTCGCAGGATGCGGGAAGTACCTACAGAACCGGTCGAAGAGGCGGTGCTTGGGGGAGGCCTATGTCTAGCCGTGGTCTTTCGGCGGACATGATTGTCCACCAGAGGACTTCTGTAGGCTGATGATGAATATTACCTGGCATCGAATGAGGGTAGTGGTAGTTCTCAGCACCGATGGGCACATCTCGGCCTCTTTGCGCGTAGCACCCGAACCCGTTATTGTAGATCACGTCACCACCGCTCCAGTACAGCCGAGGAACTTTCCTGGACGTAGAGACGTAATGTAATGATACAGTATTTATTCAGAACTAGTTGACCCAACAGTTATCCGGTTCAAATTTCAATTATTCATACAACAAAAACCTTTGTCTACCTAATCACTGCTATCAGAACGGTGAAGGAAAACATCGTGAGGAAACCGGCATGTCCTAGTACCAAAATTCAAAGACATGTGACATCTACCAACCCGCACTGGGCCCGCGTGATAGATTACGGCCTCTCGAAGAGAGGGGGCCTGTGTCCCAGCAGTGGGAACAATATAGGCTGATTATGACGATACAAAATCTCATAAAAGTAGGTACGGCAATACCAGACTTTAAAAAAAAAAAACGGTAATCTTTTCCGTAGCCAAATCAGTCCAACCGTTCTCAAGTGATGCGCATTTCATTTTTATTATCTATAGACTAGCAGCGCACCGCGGTTTCACCCGCATAAGTTTCCCGTGGGAATATCGGGATAGAACTATCATATATGTCCTTTCCCGGGACTCAAACTATCTCTATACCGAGTTTCATCTAAATCGGTTCAGTTTAACCGTGAAGAGGTAACAGACAGACAGACAGACACACTTTCGCATTTATAATATTAGTATGGATAGACAAGTACTTAGTAGCTATATAAGTAGGTACAAGAGCACTTTCTAAAAGAGCTCGTCAGGGGAAGAACCATACTTATTTCTGCCGCCAATCATGGGATGGCAACACATCTGCGACAACTGTGCTGGTATTACAATGCTGGACCTGACCACAGAGAGTACTTTTTGGTAGACTGAGAGACCTGACAATCCGGTGGGACGCGTAATTGTTTAAAAACAGCATACCTACCACGATCTCTTAACGCGATCCACTTTAGGACCTAAACTGAACTGTTCTGCTAATTCGTACCATGACGTCAGTTTAACGATTCAATTTAGGCCGTGCCATCTGGATACCTACAACGAGCTCTTAACGCTCATTCACTTTCAACGATACAAATGTCGCTGAGTGTATTGGACGTCATGGTACGACTGTGAACGATGCAGTTTAAGAACCTAAACTGAAATGTATTGCTTTTGAATCTGAATCTGAAAAATAGATCATGGTAGGCCTCCTGGTGCCGACAACTGCCGGCGGCAGCCGTCGACAACGTGCTGCTCGTGTATTTGACTACGGTGTACAAATACACGGGCGGCACGTGTCGACGGTTGCAGTTACCTCTGCCGCTCGTGTGTAGGAAGACTTATAGAATAGGCTAAGTAGAAATAAGTAATAGAAACCACGTCACAAACAAAAAATTTAATCAAAACAACAAAGCCAGTAAAAAACAAAACATTCAGTTCCTCTGCCGAGAAGTTGAAGGTACATTCGTGCTATTCTCCCACCTTTCCTCTGAAAACTGGTTCACAGCTAGGCAGTACTTTTCAGAGTGGTAGGTCCTAGAAATCTGCGACAGTAAAGGACTCCCGTGAGGAGAATTTAGCCATAATGACGCACTGCCCGTCTGCCCGACCATAGCTATGAACGCAATCAGCATTCTTGTGTTCAGCAGACCACGTTGTATATGCGGTTGTTTTAGCAAAGTCTGTAGGATCAAACCATCAGGTAATCCATTGACAAGTTCGAAGATGCTAGAACCTCTTTCTCCGATCAGATAAGAAGCAGCGGCGGGCACATTACAGCCCGTAAAACGCAGCGCTTTGTCAGCCTCCTCGTACGTAAACCCAAGGTCTTTCAATGCGCCAATGGATTCAGGACTCGGTGGTTCAGCAATCTTATTCCTCCACTCCCGGAATTTCTCCAGGAATCCTTGTAGATGTTCCGCCCGGCGATACAGCTCGTTCCCATTTGTTTTACCAATTCCAGGAGTATCATCCATCGCCGTGTAATCTGTAATGTTGAGTCTCGCTGCTATATGTTCAGGAGTAATGACCTGGATGACGGCTGGTTGGAAGCGTTGCGGCTCGTCTAAAGCTGCCGTCAGTTGGGCTAGAGTCATTTCGTAGTTTCTCCCTGAAGCGGCGAGACGGGCTCCCGCTTCTATCAAAGATATTAAAATCTTTCTCAATTCAAAAGATAGTTCATTCGTAGATAAAAGAGATTGGAGATTCGGCTGTCGTATAGCGTTCGTTGGGGTTGGTAAAGAAGCTGTGGCTGCTGCTATAGTCCCATGTTGCGGTGCCCTGACCGTACCAAGGTCCCATAACGTCCCAGCCTCAGGAAGCCTTCTCTCAACGAGTAAGAGCTCTTCTTGCATCATGACCTGTTCTTGAGACAAAGTCAGGAAGTCATGTAGAGTGGTAGTATCGAAGACGCGTACGATTTTGTAGCGACTAGCGCCTGTCTCTCCCGTTGGGTAGAAATAATCAATCGCGCGGTTCTTAACTTCCTCAATAAGAGTATCTTCGGCGAAAAAAGCTGTAAAAGTTTGACCCTCAGGGCTGACGACTTTGATGAAGATCTCGTTAGCCCCGGTTATCCCTGAATCGGATACCAACATCTTTCAGTGCCTGCTCATCAATTTTATATCGTCAGAGCCCCCCAGAACTGAAAGGTCAATGACCCTCATATAAATCAGGATAAGGAATAATGTTATGCTGCTAAAAAAAGTTGCGAAACACCAAACGAGTTTGAGCATAATTTTGACATGTTGTACACAGCATAGAACACTGTTACTCTCAAATACTCTGTCAACTCTGTGACCATAGAGGAACTGTGACTATTACTCCTAGCCTTGGATCAATCAAAAAGTACTCTGTGCCTTGTATAATACAGGCCAGTGCCTATTATAGTACCAAGCCTAGTAGGTACACAGTTTTGACAGAATTATTGACGTTTCTTTTGTTTTTAAACAGCTGATATTTATGGTTTAAAAAAGGTTTAATTAGGTGCAAAAAGATTTAAAAAAAGGTTCCATATCACGCCTGAGGCCCGCATCGTTAGGCTAAAAAAATGGCTTATTGCGTCTCCGTGGCAGTCTGTCTTTCACAATATTCTACGATACCTTTTTTTTATGGATGGGGAATCATCAAAATGACCCCTCCCGCTCTGGGTGGAGCGGAAGGGAGTGTCAGACTCTTACTGACTAAAACCCATCCGTGTTCCTTCCTTAGACCTTTATGTTCCGGGGTAGCGGTAACCCTTTCGGACAATCCCGCTGCCCCGGCAGGCTTCGGCCCTGACGGGCCCCTTCTCTGATATAAAAAAAAAAAATCTGATGCTGACATCTAACGCCTAAAATTTAGTAGTAGGTACCTAGGTACCTAAAATAAAAGCAACCCTGAATTACTTAGACAACAAACTTTTTTTGAATGGCAGTCATCAACACAGTCTACCCACTGGGTGAGATTCTTTACCATAGTCAAAACAGCAGGCTTACCTGAAGAAACAAGTGTTCACGTAGCCATATCCGTGGGAGTCTCCATCCACCAGCTCCAGGAACAGGCGACACGTGTTAGGACACGTGTCAGTGAACAGCTCCACGCATATCTCGCCCATCACTGCACCGTCTTGCATACCCAGCTTTAGATACACCCTGTTTAAAGTCCCGGATGTTTGAGAGACTTAAAAGTCGATGTCACGGGGGCGAGCGGGGCGCGTGAGTGGCTAATAGGTACAAGGGAAAGCTGTAACGTAGCTTTGTCTGTAGCAGTTGTGCTTCTGGGGAGTTTGTTGCCCCCCACTTCTTCTTCCAAGCGAAAACACTTGAAAGTGGTTCACTACTTTCAAGTGCGCCCTTCAGGGCGGGCGTTTTGGGGGACTGTCTTATGTAATTTTGCCGTTCAAAACTGCTAATTCTCAGCCTAATTTGAATAAGTAAATGACTTTTGATTTTGATTTTATGAGGCCTAATATACCTTAGTAGCCGTAGATGTAACACCTAGGTCAGAGAAAACCTCAATTATTTCTGACAAACGTTTTAAATTATTCAAGTAGCGGTTCCCAAGTCTGCCTACCATGCGATACCTAGCTGTTTCTCTCACTCTAGGTACTGTTTTGGTAGCCTGTTCTATCCCACTCCAGGACAAAAGCCTTCATTGCTTCAATTTATTGCAACCCTTAAAGGTCCTCCCATCTCTGAAACAAAACAGTATCCGAAACCGTCGTCTTCGACTGGGACCGCCATTCTCTGCAAAACTTCTTCGAAAAAAAAGGCGTGATATATATTTATTTGTGCTTCTATTTATTTATATATAATTAAGTATAATAGGGTAGGTGATAGGTATGTAGGGTTATATTTAAAGTTATAACAGGTTATTTAAAAAAATGTATTCCTCAATTTTTCACAATAGCACCTACCACTGTTTGTCTCTGCATCAGCCATCATTAATAAATAAATAAACTTCCTTTATTTCAAACTTTTAGGTGAGTAATCTATGAATGTTCGTTACCTAGGCCTCTTCACATCCGGTGCAGCTCTAAAGGCCAGGTCTTCCATCTCCTCATGAGGGACAGGAGGAAACAGCAGGAACGTGGCGCTCGCTTGTTCCACAATCTTACGTTTATTTTGCTTCCAATCGCGGTTCAGCTCTGCTGTCGTGTCTACGCGCGCATTCTGTATGAAGGAAGATAGTTTATAGCTTAAGAGCGTACTACGTACGGCATTATACAAACTTTCAAGCCCTTGTTTTTCGAAATGAATGAAACGATTTTAATGAAACTTCATACGCAGGATACAAAGGTCTAAAATGTTAGTAAAAAAGAACATTTAGCGTCCCGCATAAAACCTACTTATTTAAATCGATAGCTGACATCAATGCAAACGGAAAATGTAATAGGACCAAACCCCGTAAAGCGACACGTTTCTCAGATATCAAAATGGCGGACAGGTATATGGTATGCCAGATCTTCAAGCCATTTTTTTTAACGTGGAGGTATGCTCTTGCATTGTGCACCGGGGAGATAGTGCAGTTATGTGAGACTCTAACCCACTAAAACTCCACGGTGTCCTCTTCTGCTGCTTACGGTGGGAACACGGGCACGCGTTAGCACTCATCCGTGAATCCGCCGCGGCTGTCCGTCACCGAACTCTGGGGAGTACTCCCCATCAACGGCGCACCAGAACACATAGCACGCCGTGACCACCCCAGGGACCAAACCAGCACATGGGCGCCAGACGACCCCGTGTCTGGGCACCATTAGATCTTCAAACCCTGGCTTTGCTAGTGATCAGAGAGCTCACTGTAAAAAGAAAATGTGTAAGTCGCTGTCGCCGGATGCGGTAAAAAGCGCAGAGCGCGGCGGATTACTAAATAATACTGACCGTGCTCAGTATTCTTTTATAAAGCGCAAGATTTTCTCTCCGCGTTATCTTGAGGAAGTCGACCCTATGCTGGTAGTATTGCATGACGGGAAACGGCTTCTTGCGCCAGTGACAGTCTACGCGGCCCTGTGAAGTACACAATACTTAGTGAGGGTTTTCAACATAAAAAAAAAGCCTTAGTGTGCAAACACACGAGCGACACACGTCCACAGCCGAGGCAACTGCAGCCATCGACACTCGTGGACGCCTGCAGTTACCTCTACCGTTGACGCGTGTCGCTCGTATGTATGAGCACTTACATGTGTGGCGAGAAGGACCTGTATGTTGAGAGTAAGCCAAGGCCAAGGTTGTACCGGACCGTCGTCATCATCGGGATCGTCACTCGTAGATACAGCCCGATTCAAAATTTATGGCGGTTCTATGGGCCTAAAAAGACCACTTTGGCAGAATCATAAAACAATTCATATCACGCAATTCATCTGTTTGACAGTTTCACACCTACATAAATCCCTAAAGGGTTAGGCAGAGGTGTAGGTACCTACAGCATTTCACGAATCTCCATACAAAACTGTCATACAGATGAAATTGCATGTTATGAATTGTTTTATGATTCTGCCAAAGTGGCCTTTTTAGGCCCCCTGAAGTGGATGGATTAGCAATATCCTTCAAATGATTCGGATTGTGATTGATAGTGGACTAAGCAATTAGGATGCAGTTTTTAACAAATAAAAATATCAATTACCCCCATGTATTGCGCCCGTTTGATAGACATCAACAGTTGTACATTCTGCATTACCAGTGCATCGAGGCGATGCCGCCATTCCTGTAACTTGCGGACCTTTGTCTCAGGGTTGTAGCGTGGAGCGGATGAGTCTACTCTGGCTGGGACGTGAGCATACTGGAATGTTAGCGGGTCAATGGGCCAAACGGACCATATAAGTAAAATATCACACTGACGTCACGTAAAATCCTGCATCGCGCAAGCAGAGTTTACTGCGCAACTAACCTAAACACTAACAACCTCTTAAGAGGTCATTGTACTCATCATTATAAACAACTTTTACTATGGGACCAAACCCGAAATCGCGAAAAACATTTTAACGAGTTATCAAATATGATCATGAATGTAGGGAACAGCTGGTTTTTTTTTTTGTATGCTAATAATAAAACTGAAGAGTTTGTTTGTTTGAACGCTCTAATCTTTGAAACTACCTGTCGGATTAGAAAAAATCTTTTTAAATTTGATAGATCCCAATTCTTAGGAAGGTTAGGTATAGGCTACTCAACATCACTCTATGACCCTTAGGAGTAAAAGGAAAAAAGTCAGAAATAACGTTAAACGAAAACGAAGTATGGCGGGCGATGCGACTCGGTCAGGAGAACAGGAAATTTCAAGCGAGCGAAGTCGCGGACCGGTGCTAGTCTTCATAAAAGCGCAGTGATCAATGCTTGTTCTTCTCTGCATGAGAAGAAGGCTTTGCGGCTTTTTCGAACAGTAACATTGAATGTCAGACTGCTATCCTAAATTGCCTAGTCTCTTCCTAACTGTCGGAGTTCGCTAATTGAACCCAAAACCTTGCGCGCGGTCTGCATGAACAGGCTGCGTGATCAACGCGTCATCGGCACGCTGAGGCGCGGTGCGATGGCGACACGGCTCTGCCCGATGAGGACTTCACCGAACTTCAGGTAAAGTTTATATTCGAAGATCAGACGACAATAAACCATTGCTCATTCATTATACAGTCCGCTGTTTTATTCGTATTGCTTCCCGTGCTAAAACATCCAGTCTAACCGGATGCGTCTGACTACCAGTATTTGACATGGAGCGACTGGCTATCTGACCTCACCAACAGCTACCATCATACCTTATGTACTCTTTTTATCTTAACTTCATGAACAGACTCAACTTCAGGTGGCGGGGAAGAATATTTTCCGTCATGTTTCGCTTTCAATATAGCGTCTACTAACGTCATTTTACTTCAGGAATTTTGCAGAAAATATTAAAGAAAACGAGAAAATATTAGGGTTTTAGATAAAATCTATGTGGCTTTGTTATTCTTGTCATTGTGACAAATTATAGGGGGCAAAATGTCGTAATTGAGCCTAATTGCGAAACACTTTTCAGTTCACAACAGATTCATTGCGTTATTTACGTTGTTGTGCAGACACATTTTTCGAACATAAGAAGCAACGGATTAGCAATATTCTTCAAAATTATTCAAATTGTGATTGATAATCATTATTTATAAAAAAAAAAAATTGCTGGATGTGCCCGCTCTTGACCTCGATCACGCCTAATGGAAAACGATGGATGAGGTCATCTGCCTAGCCTTTTCCCAATTATGTTGGGGTCGGCTTCCAGTCAACTGGATGCAGCTGAATACCAGTATTTTACATGGAGCGACTGCCTATCTGACCTCCACAACGCACTTATTCGGTATACG
Organism: Gortyna flavago; assembly: GCA_963669345.1. Taxonomy (NCBI): domain Eukaryota; kingdom Metazoa; phylum Arthropoda; class Insecta; order Lepidoptera; family Noctuidae; genus Gortyna; species Gortyna flavago. Next base: position 2,933,537 of record OY770155.1, on the reverse strand, counting down.
ATAGCCCTTGGTAAGAGTGGTTGTCGAGAGTTTCGGGCTCCTGAATACCCGTAACGACTGTCAAAGATCCACGAATGACAGCCGGGACCAACGGCTTAACGTGCTTTCGGAGGCACAGAGGGGTCTTGTTGTGTAAAGATGGTCACCCATCCACGGACCAACCGCGTCAAGCGTAGCTTAACCTGACCTGTCGAACCGTGCGGCTGTTATTTCATAGCCACAAGCTCGTCCATCTTCAGATTATGAATCATAATGTGTTATGCAATTAGGTGTTCAGAAGTATGAACTTAAACATAGCAAAAGGAGTACGTAAGGATCGAAGGAGGTGGCATTCTGTAGTTTCTGCTTACCCGCATGGTCAGAAGGCGTGAGTTTATGTATGTATATGAAATGTTTTATTTTATTATTGGTGATGTACTGGAAATGAAATTAAAGACAGACATTTTCGTACAAAAAAGTTTATTAATTTCAAATAATATATTGCACAAACATATTATGATATCACAAAAAAACACATAACGTCCATATTTGTGCCTCTTTCATAATACTGAAGAAATTAGCTAAAGCAATATAACTAATTATAACTATGTATAAAACATCACTGGAATGCGACTAGCTAGGTTGAGGTCAGTCCTCTAAATATATTTGTTTTGCTACCGTCTGCAATATTCAACCATTTAACCATAACAAAAATATTTAAATGGAAATATTTTACAGTCAGACACCTGTCAGTGCGAAAATTTTAGTAGCTAATAGAGATCAAATTCGCAAAACACGTAAGTATTCGTTTGTATGAAGCTGACAGGTGACAAGTGTCATGAACGCATTCTCTCGTCAGCCGCACTGTAAAATATTTTCGTGAAAATATAAAATTAATTGAAAAACAATATCACAATCAAGCGTGCATAAAATCATGGAATTTTTTTGTTTCGATTTTTTAATACTAATAACTAATAATATATATAAAAAAAAATCATTAGAAAGTTAAATAAAAAAAATGTTTATTAGTAATTTAATCACAATTTTGAGAGCCATTAATATTAAAAATAATTCCTTCTTTTTTTTCTTGGCAAGTGAGCATTTTTTTGTTGTTTTAGATATATTTCGTATCGTACTACATAATCTAGTAGAATATCCTCAATAATATTAATTTCTGATTATGCTGTTAATATTTTTTTAATTAAGTAGTATAAAAATACCCAATTCCTCTACAGTGGCCTGTCTCATTCACCTTTTATTAAATCCCGTTAACCTATCTGAACATAGACTCTGGTCCTGTTTGCAATTTATCTGGTAGACAGTGCCTATCTAGACATTGAAACAGGCACCAAAATAAATCCTTATTCAGATAGTTGCGCTATGATAGATGAGATGGGTACAGCCCTTTTTCATTTATTCTACATCTGACAGCAGCAACCAAATAGCAACCTTATTAGAACGGAAATAAAGATCATTGTAATTTTGACAGACTTGCCAGTGGCAGCAACAAACTTATTGCCACGACAATAAAGGCCACTGATTTTGACAGTAATAGCTGTAAACGGATGGTCCGTTTATTTATTTATTTATTAAAACTTTATGCACAAGTAAAGGAAATACTGTACAAAGGCGGACTTAATGCCATTTACTTGGGTTACATATTTTATTTATTATTGTGTATGCTATAAGATAATAAGATTTTTTTTTTCAACTTTTTTTTAGTTAATTTCCCTTTTAAAACATAAATTCATTCCTCATTCCGTCCTTCAAATAGCACACATATTGCACAAACGGTAACGACTCAGTTCTGGTTCACTTAAAACCTCACTCAAGTGACCGCACACATTCGAAAGCGTACATCACGGATTTACAACGAGACACCGTTTGAATGACGAAGTGATGTTTATTAAACAATCCTAGTTGATGAAACGCTGACAAAAACTAAGTTCCTCGTTTAAAATACCGTCCTGTTATATCCATGTTAATACGATCATCATTTACTAGCAAAATATAGCCATATTTTACTCAGCTGCCTACCGCTTTTAAAGATATAAAATAAGCGTGCTTATCTACTGTCGCTGCCGCAGCGCGGTATGCGGTCGCGGCACTGCGGAGGTGTGCGGGCGAGCGAGGCGCGTCGCCGGCCGACTGCTGACGTTGCCGTACGAGAGGTAGCGGTCGGACAGGTCGGGGGGCTCCATCTGAAAATAAACGAGATATATTTTAACTAGCTACTGCCCGCGACTTCGTCCGCGTGAAATTTCACCCTTCCCTCATTCACCCTCTTAAGGGTGGAATTTCGTAAACCTTTTCTTAGTGGATACCTACTCTTCACAAAGAACACACCCACCAAATTTCATGTCTCTAGGACCAGCGGTTTAGCATGTGCGTTGATATATCAGTCAGTCAGGACAATAAATTTTATATACATACTAGCTGCGCCCCGCGGTTTCACTTGCATAAGTGTCTATGGGAATATCGGGATAAAAAGTGTGTTTGTGTGAGGATGTGTGTGTGTTTACATGTTTGTTACTTCTTCACGCTCAAACGGCTCGACAAATTTAGATACAATTTTGTATGGAGGTAGCTGACACCCTGGATTAACATATCTAGGCTACTTTTTAACCCGATATTCCCACGGGATCGCAACTTATGCGGGTGAAACCGCGGGGCGCAGCTAGTTACTTCTATTTCTTTTTAATTTTGCTCGACCCCTAAGGGTCGCAGCGTGATGTTAAATAGCCTTCCTCAAGAATTGGGCTATCAAATTCAAAAAGAATTTTCCAAATGCGACTGGCGGTTCCAGAGTTTAGGGCGTTCAAATAAACAAATTCATCAGTTTTATTATCTAAAAAATATATAAATATCTCGTGTCACAATGTTAGTTACCATACTCCTCCGAAACGGCTTGACCGATTTTTATGAAATTTTATATGCATATTCATAGGTCTGAGAATCGGCTCCTATCTACTTTTCATACCCCTAAGTGATAAGGGAAATCTTACGCGGCTGAAACCGCGGGGCGCAGCTAGTTAGTATATTTAATCTTAGATCAGGATCTCTTATCCGTGGGATTAAATCAAAATCAAAATTATCCCTCGGATAAAGATGTCTAGCGTTGCTAAAACCAGTAATATAGGCGACGAACTTGACTTGTCACTCGCCGAGCTGCTCGTTCCAGTGCACTTACTGTTCTATTAGAGTCTATTGTCATTGCTTTTTTTTTTCTAGCCTGCGCTCTCTCACTCCTGGACAAAGGCCTCCCTCCACTCCTTCCATCTGTCGCGAGCCCGCGCGTCCTCCTTCCAGTTTTGACGGAACCTATCCATCTCGTCCCGCCATCTCCTACGTGGTCTGCCGCGACCCCGCCTCACTGTCTCTGCGCTATTTGGGCCCACAGTTTGTCCAGCATGCGGCAGACATGTCCTGCCCAGTCCCATTTAAGTTGAGCAGCCTTTTGAGCCACGTCAACCATTTGTGTTCTGGAGCGCAGTAGTGTTCCGAACACGATCCGTTAATTTAACGCCTAGTATACTGCGCTCCATTGCTCGTTGGCAGACCTTGAGTTTGGACTTCTGGATGTTAGTCAAAGACCAAGTTTGTGCACCATAGGTTAAGACGGGAAGAATACACATGTCATTGGCATAAGGTTCAAATTGCAGTGATACGTACGTGTTTGGTGTGAGTGTGTTGCGTCACATTGTGATGCGGCGCGCTCATGTTGTTGCCAGTATAAGCGACGCACTTGACTTGCCACTCGCCGAGCTGCTCGTTCCAGTGCACATACTGTTCAATAAGCGCCTGCAAGTAAGTAAAATAAAGTTATCCTTTTAACCGTCCGACTACATATCAGACAAAGTGCCCTCAGCGCCCGAAAAAAAAAACGGAAAAAAAAACCAGAAGGTCAATTCACGTAATTTAAAACGTTCAAAATCTAGTCGCAGTCTCATCTCAGCGACAAACAAATGTCAAAAACTTGTCAAAATGTAGGGAAATTAGAGGTATTTTTGACAGATTGAGACTGAGATCAGACTGTGAACGTTCTTAAATTTACGAGAATTGCCCCTCTGATATAATACAGCGTAATTACCTAAATAAAAAAGCAGATTAAACGAGCTGTGGTATTTTGTCGTAAATAGGCATACGACCCTGGCGAAATGGACACGGAAAATATTTGTCGGATTAATCCGGCGTAAGCGGTTAAAAGGTTAAATAAGTCTATAAAAAAACCGGTCAAGTGCGAGTCGGGCTCGCGCACCGAGGGTTCCGTACAAAAGGTATTATGTAAATACTTTATCACGGGAAAAAAATTTAACGTTACTACAAAATGGTTTCCGGATTTTTCCTTTACTTGTGCTACATGACATTGCTTCTTGCCAAATTTCATGATTCTAGGTCAACGGAAAGTACCCTATAGGTTTTGATTCCGGAACATAAACAAGTGAGATACCTCTCACAGAGAGGCCTGTGTTTTATTAAAGGCTGATCATGCTTTGCACCAGTGGCGTGCACAGAGATTTCAGACAGGGTATGCACAAAAAAATCGTGGCTGATTTTAATTTACTATTTAAACACACTTTGCCGCCAGCACAGGTCTCACATGTATAATTTTCCATTTTTTCTTACTAAATAATCACTCGTCAATCACTAGCGTATAGCGCCAAGAAAAACAATATGGCGAAAAAACTTTGCAATTTATTACGTTTACGAACTAATTAGTCGGTCATTTGGTCAATCCGACTAAAAAAAGTCCACCCTCTGCAATCAACAATTAAGCGGTGCTTTTACGGGTTCTCAATTTGAACGGTTTGCAATGTAAGCTATGCTTCTAAAACTCCAACACGCGCACACATTTTGACGCACACAGTCACATTTTTGCTGTGTACTACACGAGATGCGTTGTATGAAGAATAAGCAAGGCGTAGTATCGCTTTTGCTCACGGGAGCGCTGCCTGCGCGGGTGGCGGGTGTTCGCAGCTCCAACGAGTTAGTTCCAAAAAAAGTTATAGATGGCGCGAAGCTAAATTACCAGGTTTTTTTTTCATTATAGTTAATTATCATTTAGATGGGCATGTATGTATGGGACTACAGGGTATGCAGAGCTTATTTGCATTTATGGAGTGCATGCCACTGCTTTGCACTATATGCAAGCATATTGGTAACAGTAAAAGGAAAATATTGAATACATAAATTAAATTATTAGTCTATCAAATGAAAACATAACACTCCTTTTTTAGGGCAGTCGTGTAAAAAGTGGTTTATCTGCCTCTGTCTAAGATTGAAATTCGTTTGCACGTCATAAAACAATTGTCATGCATTAAAATAGCGAATCGCTGTTAACGAACATAATCAACGCAAAGCACTAGATGTTATATGTGGAAGCTTGTAATTAGCAAATTTTCTTTTCTACGAATGAATTTTAATTGTGTTATTAGTCTGTAAGCTTTCTGTAAAATATAATAAATAAATAAGTAATTCACTATAATTTCTGGGTCGCCAGAAGAAAAAAAAAAAAATTGAACAAAATCCAGCTTTGATCCACTTTACCTGATACTCCTTCGGTATATAAGAGTCCAGCACAAGATCAGCCAGCTGAATCTCCCTCTTCAGCGCCCTCACGCTGTCGAGTATTCCCTCCATCTCCCTCTGCTGCTCGCGCTGCTGGTCAGCCAACTCTGCCTTGGCGGAGTTCAGGAGTTGTACTGCTCGCTTCAACTTCCGTGTTTTGGCTGCATTCTCTTCTTGAAGACTGGAGTAACGTTCTTCTAAGTCTAAACGTTCCGCCTGTAAAGGTTAAGTTGTAAATATTACGATGCATGGTTTCCAAAATCAAGATTCGATTGCTGTAATGTGATACATACTCAGCGTATAATGTTCCCACTGCTGGGACACAGGCCTCCTCCCTATGAGAGGGAGTGGGCCGTAATCTACCACGCAGGGTACGGGTTGGTAGATGTCACATATCTTTGAATTTTTGGTTCTAGGACATGCCGATTTCCTCACGATGTTTTCCTTCACCGTTTTGAGAGCAGTGGTGATGATATAATTTACACAAAGTAAAGCGCCTGTCTGGGTTCGAACCTACGACCTACAACTCGTAAGTCGCGGCCGTGACCACTGGGCCACCACTGCTCTAATGTAGACACAGAAAATTGACTTGATGCACTGGGCCCGCGTGGTGGATTACGGCCCACCCTCTCACAGTGAAGATGCCTGTGTCCCAGCAGTGTCAACAATTTACGCTGATTACGCAATAAGACTTTTTTGTGGATATGGTGACATTAGATGTTTAGTGTAAGACCACTGATTTATTATATTTAAATGGCGAGCTTAACGCTGACGTATGCATTTTATTTCTGGCAATCTTCTGGGTCGGCTTCCAGTCTAACCGGATGCAGCTGAATACCAGTGTTTTACATGGAGCGACTGCCTACCTGACCTCCACAACCCAGTTACTGGATAATACGATGCCCCTTGGTAAGACTGGTTGTCAGATTTTCGGGCTTCTGACGACCCGTAACGACTGTCAAAGATCCACGAATGACAGCCTGAAACCTCGGTTATAAATGATAGGGGTAAGTCAGTATTGCGAATCAACAATCGTAATGTCTGCTTACTGAATAGTAAGCAGACACTACTGAATAGTAAGCAGACATTACGATTGTCCCAAATACTGCCCTGTTTGACACGTAACATGGTGCTACTCTCGAATATAATTCCGATAGATCGACATTGGAATTGTCAGTCAAACGTCAGGGATTGGCTGGACTCACTGAGTCTAGCCAATCCCTGACGTTTAACTCAACCAAGTGACGTTTGACCAATGTCGATCTATCGGAATTATATTCGAGAGTAAGCACCCTGGAACGTTAACAAAATATCCGGAATACTTGTCCCCAGTTTGTGCCTCCCTACCTCCTTTTTCTGGAGATCTTCTTGCAGCCTCAGTTCGTTGAGTTTTCTCAACTCGAGCTCTCTGGCTGCCTGTTCCAAAAGTCTTCTCTGGGCGTCAGCCTTGTCCAGAAGGTTCTCTCCACCAACCAGGACTTTGGATTCCAGGCGTTGGAGTTTGTCTTTCAGTTCTTCTTGTTGTTTCCTAGGAAAAAGGATTATATAATTATTAGACCCATTTTTTTTTATTAAATGTTTAAAGTTTTGATGTGCAAACAAGATCTGTTTCATAATGTGATTTAAGATAGCAAATAAAAAATTTTTAACGAATAATTAGATATTCTTAATTTATGTAGTAATTTGCAGATTTTTTAAATACATATTTTGATAAAAAATAGCTGACCCCGCAAAGCTTGTTTTGCAAAAAAAAAAAAATAGCCTCAGACTTGCCAAATATACACAAAAATATCGTTAAAAAAACGGTCAAGCCGTTTCGTAGGAGTTCGATAACACTGTGACACGAGATTTTTATATATTAGAAGACGTTGAGTTTGTTACCATCCATTTTAATAAGTACCTAATCAAGAATAATGCCATTTAACCCTTCGTATCGTCCGGAACGTGGATCCACGCGAGACACAATGGTGAAATAAAAGGGTTCTTCATACAAGATACGTGTTTTTTTTTGGCGTTTTTTGCCTTGCAATACGAAACGCTTCGTGTACGAGTCCGACTCGCACTTGGCCGGTTTTTTTTTACTTCTTGTACTTCCCCACAGTATAAGATAGAAGCGGAACATAGCATGTCAAACTCACTTGGTCCTCTGCAGCTCAGCCTTCTTCTCCTCCAGGACCTTGCGCGCCAGATGAGCCTTCTCTCGATTCAGCTTCTCCTGAACGAAAAGCATAACACTATAGATATTGTTACATGACGATGTGTTTTACATCAGGGTAGCCCGCGACATTCAAATTTTCTTGCGTCTTTTGCAATTTGCAAGTCAATATCTGGGGGCCTCAAACGTCCACTTTGGCAGAATCATAAAACAATTCATATCACGCAATTTCATCTGTATGACAGTTTTGTATGGAGATTCGTAAAATGCTTTAAGTACACCTCTGCCTAACCCTTCAGGAATATATAGGTGTGAAACTGTCAAACAGATGAATTGCGTAATATGAATTGTTTTATGATTCTGCCAAAGTGGCCTATTTAGGCCCCCAGGTTGTATGTTGGTCTAGATATGTTTTGCGACCATGGCCTGATGGCCAAAAGCTTCGTTCAATCTCTCGAGGTTCTCGTTAGGCGGTTGGATCAAGAGCCTGATTCAGAAGGCTCCTTGACACGGCTCGCATTGTGAGGAGGTTCCTGTCTCTGGAGCCCTAACCAGCGGTAGCTTGGACCCTGCTCGCGATGCCGGCGAACTACTATTTTTATACAGAAAGATTTCAATCAAAAAAATCAGCTGTTTCATACATTTTGGTCAAGTAGGTATTGAACTTTTGTACAGCTGATTTTGTTTTCGTGATTTCAGAGTTGGTCCCATAGTGAAAGTTGTTCACATTCATGGGTAGAAAACCCTGTAAAAATTTGGATGATGATAAAAAAATCTTCTTGTATATTTAAATGTTCTTAAAAAAAGCATGTATTTAATAAGTAAGTAAATAAATAAACGAAATAACTTCTGTTACCTTCTCCTCCCTTCTGAGCTTCCTTCTCATCTTCTTCTCTACGGGGTCGAGGACGTCAGACTCGGGTTCTGTTAGAGTGTCGTCTGATAACTCCTCTTCTGACAGCTCCTCTTCTTCACCTTCTTCTTCTACCTGTTCTGTTGAGCGTAATATGCGATCATTATAAGAAGTAAACAGAGGGGTATTTCCGTAACACACATACAATGACAATTGATCGATTTTTTAGGATTCCATACCCAAAGGGTAAAAACGGGACCCTATTACTAAGACTCCACTGTCTGTCTGTCTGTCTGTCTGTCACCAGGCTGTATCTCATGAACCGTGACAGCCAGACAGTTGAAATTTTCACAGAATGTGTACTTCTGTTGCAGTTATAACAACAAATACTAAAAACAGAATAAAATAAATATTTAAGGGGGCTCCCATACATCAAACGTGAACATTGTATGGTGGTACGAAACCCTTCGTGTGCGAGTCCAACTCGCACTTGGCCGGTTTTTAATTTTGACGTGCATTGCGTTATTTACGTTGTTGATCAGACGAATTTTTTAAACCTATGAAGCAGTGGATTAGAAATTTCCTTCATTACTGTCGGACTGTGATTGAAACTGTGAGGTTAGTGCTACAAAAATCTTTTGGCGCTTGAGTGATATTGACAGGGGGCGCTGTTTAAAAATATTAGTGCAATTTTATTGTACTGAAGAAACAAGATGGCGGCGGCATTAGTTCCGATATTGGCCAAGCGCCAAAAGATCGTTACCAAAGTCTAAATTGAATTCAGTCTTTTCATAGATCTGTCAAGATTTCAAGAGTAACACCGTTTGTCCACTCGCCTCCGTCAACGGGCCGTCAACGAGAAACGGGATTATTCGAACCAAGTGTGACGTCCTGGTGACGGCGTGCGGTGGACACGCGGCCATAGCAAATGTATGTAATATTAATTTAAATTAATGGTTCCTATGTTAATTAATGTAATTGGTATTGTACCGTTTAATCTTATATATAAAAATGAATCGCTAAATGTGTTGCTAAGCGCAAATCTCGAGGAAGGCTGGACCGATTTCGCTAATTATTTTTTTATAATCTTCCTTGAAGTACGAGGATGGTTCTTAAGGAGAGAAAAATTTAAAAAATTGTCTGCGGTTTAAAAAAAAACTGGTAAAATTGCTTATGCGGGTGAAACCGCGGGGTGCAGCTAGTCTTATATATAAAAATTAATCGCTAAATGTGTTGCTAAGCGCAAATCTCGAGAACGGCTGGACCGATTTCCCTAATTTTTTTTTTATAATATTCCTTCAAGTACGAGGATGGTTCTTGGGGAGAGAAAAAAAAAAGTTCATAAAAAAGAATTGCACCCGTGCGAAGCTGGGGCGGGCCGCTAGTTAACTATAAATACATAAATGTATCGCTACTTCGGCGCCGTCATCTCGATCTCGTTGACGTCACTGTGGACAAACGGCCACAGGCATTGCCAAATTTTTTCGCCAGTATAGCTTTTTGAATTTATTGGTAAGCAAAACTTTTTTTTTTTTTTGAGAAATATTTAACTCAGAATTAATTATTAATTTCTTACCATTGGTGCATTCGTCCAATTGTTTCTTGAGCTGATCAATCTCTTGTTGGAATCTGTAATAAATGTAAAACAAACGTGCTGCAATTTAGTTGTGAAAATAAGGTTTAATATTCTACTATTTTGGCGACGTTACTCCATAGTTACTCCGTAGATAGTGCCATCCACAAAGACGCACCCCACTGTTCATCCTCATCGCTAGTGGTTATTTATGTATTTATTTAATTAATAACATTTTATCCGTCCTGGAAATCGAACTCAGGACCTCATGTTCACAATTAGCGCTTACGATTACTAGAGCAACGAATCCGTCATAACATTTTAATCTTACCAAGGCGATTTTAAGTTTTTATAAGCTTGTTTCTAACTTTACCTAGTAAGTAGCGCATCTCCAGGCTCGCTGTTCACATGCGTCTTGTTCTCGATGTTCTTCGCGCGGTTGGCGTAGCGCAGAGTACTGATCGTCTCCACGTAGTTCGTGTCTGCTGGTCCGATTGTTGCGATCTGTGAAAAGAATATTCATAAAAAAAAATTTGATTAATTTTATTTTGCTAAGATTACATTCAAGTGGATTGAATTCCTAATCCTCACACAAGGATTCCCTGTGTTGTGAGATCCAGGGTCCTTCGTTCCGATAACAGTCTTATATGATATGGTAAACTTATAACAAAAAAAACAACCGACTTCCAACAAAACACTACAAAGTGAAAAATAACTTTAATTTCGGAAGTCGGTGTCGTTGGTTCTGCATTTTCGTTTTTTGACACCGACTTCTGAAATTAAAGTTATTTTTCACTTTGTAGTGTTTTGTTGGAAGTCGGTTGTTTTTTTTGTTAAAAAGTTTTTATTATTCACTTTTGAGTTGTGGTACCTACCCCACACCAATTCGTATACCACTATTTAAAAATATTCAAAATTGCTATATGTATGCCTATAATATTTGAGGAGTTCCCTCAATTCCTCATGGATCCCATCATCAGAACTGGAGTTTGACAAAAATGGGACCAATCTGGACGTATGTCCTTTCAAATAAAAAAAATTTTTTTTAAATCGGTTCATAAATGACGGCGTACTGAGGTAGGTAATAGGTAATAGGTAATACGGGCTGTTGTCCGCAACTCCACGTCAATGCGCGTATTTTGCGTGGCGTACTGAGGTAACAAACATAAAAAAAAAAAAAAAAAAAACATACAACCGAATTGAGAACCTCCTCCTTTTTTTGAAGTCGGTTAAAAATAGGCTTATAAAGAGTGTGGTGTAATTGTGTCAGTTGTGTTGGTGTTGTACTAGTGTTTGTATAGGTATGTATGTAAGCGATTGCACTTATGTATTTGTTTGTCAATCTGTGTGAGTTTTACTTATACTACGAGACTTTCCGTCATGTCGTAGTCCAGTGTAATAAGCCAATTTGTTACAGAGATTGACACAGGTAATATAAAAAAGTTCCACTTGTGACAAAAATCTCCGTTGAACGAGGAAGTATTTAGAAATATTTCTGTTTTTTTTTGGTAATTGCAGTGCCTTTGGCCACTTATATCATCTGTTCTTGGGCGACTGACGCTACTGGCGTCAGTCGCCCAAGAACAGATGATATAGGTCGCAAACTCGTAGATTCGGGAGTCTACAACATTTTTCGGACATCGGACTCCCGAATTTTTGGTGTTTTCGGGCGTTCGGACTCCCGAATCTTCAGAGTGTTTTCGGGCGTCCGACACCCGAATCTTCAGTGTTTTCAGGCATCGTACTCCCGAATCTTCGATTGTATTCTGGCGACTAAACTCAAAATCTCCGACTTTCCGCCACCTGCAGGCTACACAATGATCGAAGATGACGATAGAAAAAATAGGGGGAGAAGTGGTATCCTTTCCCTCCCCCCTTTTAGAACCCTTAAGTGTTTGGCCAGACTGGCAGCGCGGGGGCGGCGCACTCAAACATATGAACTTCATTTGAGTGTCCATAGTGGGCAACAGGCGGGTGCGGTGAGCGCGCGGGCAACTCACGCCATAGCTCGTTCATAGAAGTGCCGCAGTGAGTGCGCGGCCGGCCCGCGCTGGGACGGGGGTTTTCAAACTAGTTCGAGCTTTGTTTTAGTAAAAATAAGTCTCCTTCATCCCTATTTTTTTGTATATTTTTTTTTATATTTTTAGTCTAAGAAGTATTTAATGTAATTTTATTGTCGAATTAGCATAATTTTGACAAACACTGTACACGACAACACGCAGAACGCAGCCGCGCTCCAGTGCGGACAGGCAGCCCGCGCGCGTTCTCGCACCCAGGCCCGCCCCGCGTCCGCGTCCGCGTCCGCGCCCGCCCCGCGCTCGCGCTCCAGTCTGGCCAAACACTAAAACTTTCTCTCTCTCTTACCATGACAGTCTTGGAGTTGCCTCCAAGCGAGTCTTGCAGCAGCCTGGTGAGCTTAGAGTTCCTGTAGGGGATGTGCGTGGACTTGCCGTCGACCAGCGCGGAGATCACGTTGCCCAGCACTGAGAGGGACTGGTTTATCTTTGTCGCTTCCTTCAGACGGGTGCCTGTGGCTTGTGTCTTGCTTTGGCGTTCTGAACCCTGTGAGGAAAGAGATAGAGATGAAAATTAATTACGGTTGACAAGACTTACAGTTTGAGTCTTCGATAGTTTTAAAATTCAGAAGAACAAGGTGTAAAAGAATAAACGCAAGTCCTGAAAGTAGTTTGTTCATAATTGACTACTGAATCGATTTCAGTAACTTTTATTAAAGTTTTTTTTTTTAATTATGTATTTTGCTAAACATGACCGCCGATTGAACCAAAGAAAATTAAATCTTATTTCAAGGAAATTAGACTCAATTTTAAATGCATACAGTAATTCTAGGGTAAACACGATATTCTTAATAATATAATTTTCATTGTATTATACTTTACTCTAATTTGGGTGTATGAGGTTTTGCGTCAATTATGTTACATATTGATGCCACTATCATCAGTGCCTCTCTGGTTAGTCTCCACAGTAATGTAGAAAATCACTTATTTGCCAATCAAAAAAGAACCTTACCGCCAAATCAACAAGGTGCAGTTTCCCCATCTTGACATGCATCTTGTTGTCGCTCCCTTTCTTGCTGCTCTCCACCGTTATGGAGAATATCGCATGAGACCGGGAGCTCTCGGTGTTCATCGCCGTGGCTCCGATGTGACGGTTCTTATTGCCAACCGCCATTATCTTTTCAAGTTCGTCTGCATTGTGGACTACGTAGCCTGGTGGATAAAATTGGGTGTTGTAACATCAAAATATTTTATTTCACACTAGCTTCTTCGCCCGCGGCTTCGCCAGCGAGGTATGTCGATAAAAACTATCCTATGTCCTTTACCGGGATGCAATCTATCTCTCTGCCAAATTATATCGAAATCCGTTCGGTGGTTTAGGCGTGGAAAGGTAACATACATACAGACAGACAGACAGACAGACAGAGTTACTTTCGAATTTATAATATTAGTAAGGATAAACCTACATGGGCACTTATGAAACGTCAGAAGCTAGGTGCACGGTTCCAATTGGTCGTTTCCTATGGAGAAGAACCGGCAAGAAACTCCACGGTTACTCTTTTAAAAATATTTGCGTTTTTACAATGTTTTCAAGTTACAATAGCTATGGGAGGACTGCATAGGCCTGTCAACAAGTACCAGGTACTTGATAATATAAAAAACCATGTACAGATTTAAAGTCTAAAAGGCCTACATATTCCTCACATTTACAAAATAAGAATCCATCAAAAGGATAAAGTTAAAAAAAAAATATCATGTTGGTAATGTTTAGCCACGTATGTATAGCCATGTGGTACAGCCACGTTTTCAGACAAAAAACTATGGAAACCTATTACTTTGACTGATTTATACAACATAATTTTTAGTATATATGCGAAACCTGAATATAGTTTGTTCAGAATAAGTAACTGAATCGATTTCAATAATTTTTACACCATGTTATATTTTGTACCAAAAATATTTAATCACTAGTTAATTACAATAAAATCGCCGTTCAGTTAGGTACCTACTGCCAAACTATTATCAATGAGCGTACGATGCTGGAGGAGCATAAAACATGGTCACCCCGCGCCGCGCCGCGTGGTGAGCATGTTTTTGAACGGACAACTAGGTAACATAACAAGCTTATAACTTTGTGATTTCTCATGATACTGTTTTGAAATTTTGTACATAGATTCTTTACATAAAAATACTAGACACGTGTTACGGGTTTCGCATATACTAAAAATAATGTTGTATAATTACGTGTATGAGTACGCAGTACGATGCCGAATAATACTCTTAAGGATCGGACAGGGTCAAAGTCAAAGATTTATTTGCATACTAAGACTTTGACTTTGGGTTTTTGTTACATGCTGTATAAAGATAGTCACTCATCCACAGACCAACCGCGGCAAGCGTAGCTTAACCTGATCGATCGACCTGTGTGGCTGTTATTATTTAGCCACAAGGCCCTCTCCCACTTAACTTTAATCATCGTTTATAAATAAACCCCATAATCTCCACTATCAAAAGACGCATACCTGTCAAATCCTTAACGAACACGCCGATATCAGGGCGCTCCTTGACCTCGAGGCTCTGGTGAGGGTTGTTGCCGAGGAGGTCGCGGACTTCCTCATTGTAGATCTCTAGATAGGTCACGCATACCAAGAACCTGGACAACAATGAGGATAAACATGTAAAAAAAAACACACCATAGAAGATAAATTTTAGTTTAGTCCTGTCAAATCAATCAGCCCCTGACGTAAATTGACGTAATTTTAACAGGCAAGTTTTTAATCACGTCTAAATTTGTATGGAGTCGTGTCAGGCGCTGATTAATTTGACAGGACTATACTAAAATTATCTCTTCTGTCCTTTTGTCAATGAAATATAAATAAAAATATGCACTGAACTTAAATATTGTTTAGTTTGTGAACAAGGGAATCGGCACCCATTATATGGGTTAGGAGGCTGAATTAGGAGCGTTTACGACGTACGGCATTTCATACAAACTTTCAAGCCCTTGTTTTTCGAAATGAATGAACCGATTTTAATGAACTTCGTACGCATAAGCAGGATACAAAGGTCTAAAAAGTTAATTGAGAACATTTTCGAAAATATGTAGTATAGTATGTCGATAAAAACTATCCATATCCTTCCCCGGGATGCAATCTATATCTCTGCCAAATTTTATCGAAATCCGTTCAAAGGTAGGCGTTAAAATGTAACATACAGACAGAGTTACTTTCGAATTTATAATATTATGGATAGTATCGATTCAAGACATCTCAGCTCCACCTCAATTCAAACGACGAGCAAGTATAATTCTCGCTTGTTATATCTGTTTTGTAACTAGGTCACCCCGAAAACAGGACGACTGCGATCGCCCATCGATACGGCTTATTACTAAAGGAGGAAGGGTTACTATTTAGAGCAAATTCCTTTATTTTTGTGCTTTAAAAATAAATAAGTTTAGGCCTGTATTCACCCTACGGGTAAGGCAGAAGTATTCCTAGAGTACACCCACGTTCTGCCTGTTATGTTTATCTACACACATCAAAAGTGTCTAGGGATCAACATATATTTTTGCAATAACTTTTCTCCTGATTGATATTAATTAAAATTTTCTTTAAGGATTCATCAAATAAAGTGTTTTCGTTTGTCACAGTAACGATAAACCAAGTCACCTTTGCATTAATAAAGAAATTTGCCATTTTCCTAATAAAGGGATTATTGACATTTGAACCACTAACACAAAAGTTCGAAAAAAAGACTGAAATAACAGTTTTCTTTAAAATTTTATTGGGTAACTTAAACAATTAATAATCCGTGTTTCTACCGCGAACACTAACAACACAAGAACATCGGTTTGGCATACTCAAAATGAGTTCATCCAAATCACGCTGTGGAATGGCCGCCCATGTTCGTTGCAAACTTGCAACAACAAAAAAAGGTCTTCTTGCGACTGGATACCCTCCATATTCGGCAGAGCTCTTCTCTGTAGCATATCCCATGCATGCTCAATCGGGTTCAAGTCTGGCGACTGAGCAGGCCAGGGCAGGACATTGATGTTAGCTGCGGCGAGAGTCTGTCTTACAACTCTTGCGGTGTGCGGTCGTGCATTATCATGCATTAACTGAAATAAGGGACCGATTTGCACTTGTAGAGGAACGATGACGTCTGATACAATCGTCTCAGCATAAATTTGAGCGTTGAGGTTGCCTCTGATCCAAATCAACTCAGTTCTTCCGCCGATCCAAATACCCGCCCATACCATGATGGTTCCACCACTATAAGGATGGACTTCCTGGCAGGATTTTAATCGCTGTTGGCATCCAGGGGTTCTCCAGTGTCGTATACGTCTTGTATCCGGTCTCATACCAAAACGAGACTCATCAGAAAAGCACACGAAACGGCATTGTTCTTCTGCCCAATTTCTGTGTTCAAGAGCCCATTGATATCGAATCCTACGATTGTGCATTGCTATAGGTGGTACCCGTAGCGGTCTTCGGGAATGAAGGTTCACTTCATGCAAGCGGTTTCTGACTGTTTGGTCGCTAATTAAGTTCCCTGAAGAGTGATGAAGCCTCACGGCTAACATCATGGCGGTTATTGTTGGAGCTCTTCGAGTTAAGATTTGAATGTATCGGTCTTGTCTCCGTGTGGTGCAGCGATACCGTCCTCCATGGCGCTCAGCCACGGTACCAGTGCTTCGGTAACGTGTCCAAAGTCGACTGATAACACTCTGACTTGTATTCAGAGCTAAAGCCACAGTACGTTGCCGGGAACCAGCTTCTATCATTCCCACGGCTCTGAGCATTTCTTCCCTGCTTAAATGACGTCGCCGCTCCATAATAACGTTGGTTTTTAATCAGTAGTAGGGAAACAGTAGCACTAATAATGTCTTCAATGCGTTGTATGTTTTTATAGGGAAAATATTGACAGCTGTTTTTCATCTTTTACTCGAATTTGATTCACAGTTCCTGATTCAAATTATGAAATGCACCAAAAAGGATCCATATAAATTTATAAAATCATAAATTTATTACAAAGCCACATCTCAATCTCAAGAAATCCGCATAAAAATGCTTGATCCCTAGACACTTTTGATGTGTGTATATAATATATAAAACTAGCAGCGCCCTGCGGTGTCACCCGCATAAGTTTCCTGTGGGAATATCGGGATAAAAAGTAACCTACGAGTATGTCCTTTCCCGGGACTCAAACTATCTCTTTACTAAATTTCATCTAAATCGGTTCAGCGGTTTAAGCGTGATGAGGTAACAAACAGACAGACTGACTTTGTCATTTATAATATAACTAGCTGCGCCCCGCGGTTTCACCCGCGTAAGTTTCGATTCCAAAAAAATCTGGAGAGGGCCATCCTTATCACTTACGGGTATGAAAAATAGATAGTAGCCGATTCTCAGACCTACTGAATATGCACATAAAATTTCATAAAAATCGGTCAAGCCGTTTCGGAGGAGTATGGTAACTAACATTGTGACACGTGAATTTTATATATTAGAAGATGTATGGAAGTATGGATTCAAACTCCTGACTGACTGATACCAATGCACAGCCTAACCCGCTGGTCCTAGAGACATGAAATTTAGAGGGTGTGTTCTTTGTGAAGAGTAGGTATCCACTAAGTGTATAAAATCCACCACAGACATCGATCTACATGGTCTTCATATAACCTGACCAAGATTATGTCTGGACTTTAAAAGAGACTGTGAACTCTGAGTTTGTTTGGTTCTGAGATTAGTCAGATAGGAAACTCCAACCCATCTAGTTTAAAAAAAATATCATTGACGTGTAAAAGTGTTTGTGCACACCTACTTACAAAAATAAAATCATTTATCATTAATTTATCCATACTATACTAATATTATAAATTCGAAAGTAACTGTCTGTCTGTCTGTCTGTATGTTACCTTTTCACGCCTAAACCACTGAACGGATTTCGATAATACTTGGCAGAGAGACAGATTGCATCCCGGGGAAGGACATACGATATTTTTTATCGACATACCTCGCGGGCGAAGCCGCGGGCGGAAGCTAGACATTTATGATTACTTACTTCTCATCCTCCTTAGCCATGGCAATATGGCTAAAGATGTGCGCGAAGGAGTTCGGTATGATCCCCCTCAACTCAGGCGCAGTGTTGCTACCGGCCATAGTGTATGTCTTGCCAGTACCAGTCTGTCCGTAAGCGAAGATGGTTCCGTTGTAGCCTTTCAGAACTTGTTCTACTATCGGTGACGCCGTTTGTACGTAGATGTCCATCTGAAAGAGAAATAGGGAGATTCTGATAAAGTTACAGAGACTTTGAACTATGCACGGCGACATATCAATCTATACATTTCCAGTTAAAGCTATCTCCCCCCGTTCTACGGAAACCCTAGAGGTCAGCTTAATTATCTATACTTATAAATCTGTAGAAGTGAAAATTCAGTACATTGAAAATATAAAAAAAAATGGCATGGGGGTGTTACTAGACCGACACCGAACCCAAAAATGTGATTAAAATTTTTTTTGTCTGTCTGTCTGTTTGTTCAGGCATCACGCAAAAACTACCGGTCCGATTACGATGAAACTTGGTATAATTATTCTTTAATATCCTGGGCACCACACTGGGTACTTTTTATCCCGGAAAAGTATATACAATAAAAAACAAACTAAATTTTGCGGTTCGATCCCTAGACCCGATTACTATACCAACCGCAAATAATAAGTTTGTCGTAGGTTACGTCACCCGCACCGTAAATGTTGTGCTGAAGGTTGAATTTGGCTTGCACCGTTCGCAGCACACGCGTTTATTTTTATAAGTCGTAGGTATAGGGATAAATTGCATCCCGGGGAAGGACATAGGATAATTTTTATCGACATTCCTCGCGGGCGAAGCCGCGGGCGGAAGCTAGTACTGAATATGTAAAGCCTCATACCTATAAAGTAAAAGTGCGCAGTGCTGTACACCCATTCCTTATTTCAATTTAAACAAATATCAACATTGTTTCAATGACAATTAGGTTGATTTCAAAATAACTAGCACTATTGACAGAGTTATAGAACTTCATTGTGTAGGAATTAAATTTATCTTTCCATTATTTCGTATTTGTTTACAAGTGTCAAAATTAAAGCCTTAGTGCTTTGCTATATTGATAGTGTGTTTTGCAATTACCCCGCTGATTAAAGCTGCAATAGACACATAATTGGTGCAGCGTTCGGAAAGCTACGCAATATCTTCTCGTCCCACATACCGCAGTGTCTCAAGACGAAAGTCTTTGTCCAGTGCGTGTTGCCAGTGATGACATATGGCACTGAAACGTGGTCGCTCACAATAGGCCTTATTAGAAGGCTAAAAGTCACCCAAAGGGCAGTGCAGAGGGCTATGCTTGGAGTTTCCCTGCGTGGTCGAATCAGAAATGAGGAGATTCGCAGGAGAGCCAAGGTAACCGACATAGCCCGAAGAATTGCCAAACTTAAGTGGCAGTGGGCAGGGCACATTGCTCGCAGAACAGATGGCCGATGGGGCAGAAAGGTTCTGGAGTGGCGACCGCGTACCGGAAGACGTAGCGTTGGAAGGCCTCCCACAAGGTGGACCAACGACCTTGTGAAGGCCGCAGGAACCCGTTGGATGCGAGAAGCACAGAACCGGTCGAAGTGGAGGTGCTTGGGGGAGGCCTTTGTCCAGCAGTGTACGTCTTTCGGCTGAAATGATGATAATGATGGTGAAAGTGTGTTTACTATAAACCCCTGTCTACCTCTCTAGAAAATACAGGCGCGATATTATGATATTTTAATGAGCAGAGCATTTGAAATAGATTGTATTTCATTGACAGCACCCACGCCGGTCGTTATAACTTCTGAATCGGGTTACTGGGTCAACCGTCTGAGGGGGACCAACGCCCCTTTATAGACAAAGATAGTTATGGACGGCACTTCAGATTTTTATATTAAGTAAGTATTAAATTAATCTCGCCGTCTTATTATAAAAAACTTTTTTACAAAAAAACAACCGACTTCCAAAAAAACACTACAAAGTGAAAAATAACTTAATTTCAGAAGTCGGTGTCGTTGACTATGAATTTTCACAATCATTTATATTATGAATAGTATTAATTATGACCTATGTAATGTATCAAACACATTATGAATTGTTCATGATAAATAAATAAATTTGGATTTTTCAATAGAATCAATTTTGTCGCACAAGTTTTATTTAAACCCCTTGGTAAGACTGGCTGTCAGACTTTCGGGTTTCTGACGACCCGTAACGACTGTCAAAGATCCACGAATGACCGAGCCACGGAGGGGTCTTGGTATGTAAACATGGTCACCCATCCACGGATAATCGCCAAAAAAAAAAATAAAGAAATATGTCAAAATCAAAAGTCCTTTATTCAAACTAGGCTGAGAATCAGCACTTTTCGAACATCAAAATTGCAAAAGACAGTCTCCCAAAACCCCGCCCTTCACCACTTCCTAGTGCTTTCGCTGGGGAGAAGAAGTGGCGCAACAAACTCCACAGCAGCATTATGTGTGTGTAAAGATTCAAAACAAAGATAAAACTCTATCCCCCTTACTAATAAACGTTGTATAGCGTCTGTATAGTTACGCAACGCTTTGTCTTCTTCTTTCGAAAGTCAAATTACTGACGACTGAAAGAGGGAAATCGCTGTGTAACTATTCATCTGATTTAGTACGTTTATTAGTGAGGAGATTAAAGTATACAAAGACCGCAACACAGTGTAGCATTGATCATTACTACGTAGGTTGTCTATGCAAATATGTACATAAATGAATGCAGTATGTACTGTATTCATTGCCACACAGTATGTACAAACATATGTACTTGAAAACGCGGAAATAACTATCTGATTATTATTCAGTTACACACCCGCCAACGACGTAAAAACGTTATCCATTTCAACGTAGTATTACCACAGGTATTACGCTTCTTTACTCCTTGTTTTTTTTTAGGGTTCCGCACCTCAAAAGGAAAAACGGAACCCTTATAGGATCGCTTTGCTGTCCGTCTGTTTGTCAAGACCCTTTATCTCGGGAACGCGTGGAGGTATCGAGTTGAAATTAAAACCATATAAGTACTCAGGTCTACAGTCCCTTGAAGCTGTGAAAAAAATCAAACTTTTAAGTTAACGTAAAAAAATGATACGGTCGTTTAAGCCACAAAACACGTATATTTCGACACTCTCAAGGGAATCAAAGGAGGTGTTTCTTTTTTCATACAACTGTGGCCAAACAATGTACCTTAAGAACAAAAGTACTGAAATACAGGAAAAAAATTGCAGATTCTGAAAAAAAATATATTGGATTTATTTATACATTTGTACCACATGAAATTGTCGTTCAAAGATATTAATAACTTGCAACCCATGAATTAATTTGGCAATCCCATTTTATATTTTTCCGATGATGCGTTTCGTTACTTCATGTTATAAAAGTAACATAAAGAAATTATCCTAAAAGTATATTGAATATTATCTTATTATTGTATTAAAAAAAGATTTTTTGGTTATATAAAACATTATTTTTGTGAAACATTTAGCGAATAAGAATGAAAGAAGACATTAATTGATTCAGATATTGTATGCGTTTGGTTAGCTTTCTGAAAGGCCAAAAGACTGTGCTCCAAGGCCGATAATTATCTATTTTTTTTAATTAGTTGTTTTGTTTACCAATAAATAACATCTTTTCATAATTCAGTTTCGGTTCCTCGGCTCGTTCGTTGGTTTCCCATCTCTTGGAGTGCTATTTCGTGTGTGATTTCATAATTGTTGATTTGGCTATTCTTTCCTTATGGAGTTTGACATTTATAAACCAACTGTTTAATACCTAAACGGCGGTTTGAATGTTGATGAGCAGAGCCCTTGAATACCAGATACTTAACGTGTATTTATCGTAGAATCAAAGAGTAGATGGAATGGGTATGTAGAACGAACAAATACACATTTTAGGTCCCTTGGACTGTCATACAACATTTTATAGGCCGATTACCGTCGCTGATAGGAGGTCCATGCCTCCTTTAAGGTACAATTCCATTCCATTTTTATATTAATGGCTCCATCGTTTTATCGATGATGAAATGTATTCGCTGGGGAATGAGGACTGATGTGATCACAGACTAATTAATATAAAATGCATTATAGATGCATTTTATATTAATTAGTCTGTGATCTACAATATACAATATTCAATTTTGTAGTCTAAAACAACCGGAATCATAATATTTATTTTGACAATTCGAATAGTTTGACACTTGACAGCTGTCATTGCTGTTATGAACGTTTCGTTGAACGCAGTTACGATGTGAGGTAGTGATTTTTTACATTCTCTTATTTCTTAATCAATCGAATATTGGAGGATTTTAAATGCTGCTATTATCACAATTTATTGCAAAGAATTTCATTTGTAATTTGTACCTCGGTACAAGTTTGGCCGAAAAAAAAACACATCCTTTATAGGGTAGTTCCCGTTGACCTAGAATCATAAAATTTGGCAAGAAGCATTTTCGTATAGCACAAAGGAATAAAACCGAAAACCGTATAAATTTGTAGTTACGTAAATACAAATTTGTACGGAACCCTCGGTGCGCGAGTCCGACTCGCACTTGACCGGTTTTTTTCTTGTTTAGGCAGAGATATACCTACAGACAGACACCCTTAAATCGTTATGTTTAATTGCCATGTATTAGATAGGAGCCTATAATTGCATTAACTGGGTACAAATCCAGGAAGGCCTCGTGGCTAAATAATAACAGCCACACGGGTCGATCTTCAAGGTTAAGCAACGCTTGCCGAGGCCAATCCGTGGATGGGTGACCATCCATTACATATCGAGACAGTGCTTCGGAAAGCACGTTAAGCCGTTGGTCCCGGCTGTCATTTGTAGATCTTTGACAGTCGTTACGGGTAGTCAGAGGCCCGAAAGTCTGACAACCAGTTTTACCAAGGGGTATCGTGTTACCCAGTAACTGGGTTGTGGAGGTCAGATAGGCAGTCGCTCCTGGTAAAATAGTGGTATTCAGCTGCACCCGGTAAAACTGGAAGCCGACACTAACATAGTTGAGAAAAGGCTGGGCAGATTGATTTGGGCACAAATCCAGACTCCGAAATGCTACTGACAAAGTTATGGAAAATCCCAATTAGAATTTCCTGCATCCTGGAATCGAACTGCTTATCACCACTGCTCTCAAAACATTAAAGGAAAACTTCGTGAGGAAACCGACTTGTCCTCGAACCAAAAATTCGAAGACATGCAACATCTACCAACACGCGCTGGACCCGCGTGGTAGATTACAGTACAGCCCACTCCCTCTCACAGAGAGGAGGCCTGTGTCCCAGCAGTGGGAACATTATAGGCTGACTAAGCTATATAATTCCGAATATTACTCGACATAACAACCTACATGATCACTTTATCGATTTACCTGCAGTTAATTTCAATACAACGTGAAAAAACAACGCGTAGAATGTGTATTGTGTACCCAGTACCTACAATATTTTCTACTTTTCTATCATAAACACTGACTGTCCTTGATACTAGCATTTAGCAACTGTTTCTGACGAAACGATGACAAAAACGCGACGTTGCCGCTCCGTCGTATTACGTTGTATTGCGAACGTAAGCCGCGGAACGGCAATCGCGCCCGATGGCGTTATTTTTCCTTCATTTTTCAGCAACGGTTTTCACTCGACGACGATTTGTTAAATTATATTCTTAATGCAATTTCGGCGTAGATTTTTATCTTTGCTAACATGTGCGGAAATCGGTTGTCATGGTATGGGCATGTGATGCGATAGAATGAGGAAAGTTTTAGCATGAATGATGGTTGGCTATAAGAGTAGGGGAAGACCAAAGAAACTATGGATGGACTGTGTGGCATTATGAAATAGATACAAAGGGGGTACTATCATGATGACGACAGACGTCTGATAGAGAAGTAAAGATATGTTTGCGCCGACCACAAATAAATTCGTATACGTTGATGATGATTGATTTAAAAATATTGCTAAAGAGAAAGAGTATCAGACCGGGTTAGGAATACGACCATCCATTCCATCACAAAGATAACTGGAGGCCTATCATGATCTATTTAAAAACGATTCAAAAGCAAGACATTTCAGTTTAGGTTCTTAAACTGCATCGTTTACGGTCGTACCATGACGTCCAATACACTCAGCGGCATTTGGATCGTTGAAAGTGAATGAGCGTTAAGAGCTCGTGGTAGATATCCAGATGGCACGGCCTAAATTCAATCGTTAAACTGACGTCATGGTACGAATTAGTAGAACAGTTCAGTTTAGGTCCTAAAGTGGATCGCGTTAAGAGCTCGTGGTAGGTATGCTGATGTCACTTGGACAGCTGCCACGCTAAAATCGAATTGGACTGGAAACATCTGCAGCATGTCAGATGACCACTGGGCCAAACTTGTGAGTCTTGTGACCCTCTTAATGGCAAGCGGCAACATCGCGGCAGGTCCAGACGGAGATGGCGGGATGAGCTGGACTCCTTCAACAAGAACTGGTCCTTAGCTACTTTGAGCAGAGAGAAGTGGAAATAGAGTAGCGAGGCCTTCGCCCTGCAGTGGGACATCACAGGCAGATAATAATAATAAAAAGCAACGTTGTTATAATTCTGTTATCAAAAGTGCAAAATTGAGTTATTTTTATCAGCAAATTGTAGTTACGATTATGACTAACTGAACTTCGTATTGTCAACTGAATATTTTGGCATCAATTTTGTCATTTTTTACATTACTCATTTTAGTTTTTTTTTTTTTACTTGAATATAGTCTATATCTTATTATTTTAATGGTATATTGGCGTGGTAAGCCGACTTATTTTGGCAAATACATAGTTTAATTTAATGTTCTGTTTTGCATACCTACTATTGCATAGAAGAAAGTTCTTCTAAATGAACAGACAGCTGCGCTGCTGGGGAGTTTGTTGCGCCACTTCTTCCCAGCGAAAGCACTAGGAAGTGGTGAAGAGCGTTTTGGGGGACTGTCTTATTCCATTTTGACGTTCGAAAAGGGCTGAGAATGACTTTTGATTTAGTTTAATTCATTTCTGACAGCCACAAAGGCAAAACGGCTATTAACAGCGCCCTTGGCCTATGAAAAATGCTGCTACTCATTGCTACCTAAAACGTTTGTATCCTCTGAGTGGAATACCCCTTACATTCTCGCAGCCATCTAAAATAGGTCAACCCTTTTCACTCCCGTACTTCTCTGCGTAGGATTGTAGGAACGTTGTTTATTTATTTGATACTTTAAAGTATCAAAGTATCCTTTAAATCCACCTGTATACATTTGTGTGCTTAAGCACACAAATGTATACAGAGGTGGATTTAAAGGCATTATCTACCAGTCAATTGGGTGATGCAGAGAAGTGTTATTGTGAAAAATTTTGGATTACATATTTTTTAATATTATATTATACTTCATTAAAACTATAAATATAATATACTAGCGGCCCGCCCCAGCTTCGCACGGGTGCAATGCTTTTTTCCAACAATTTTTTTTTTCTCTTTAATACAAACTTTGCCCTGACAATACCGAACAAAAAAAGAATTAGCGAAATTGGTTCAGCTGCTGGATTATGTAAAATATACCGGATTATGCAATACATATACCGGATTATGTAAAATACTGGTATTCAGCTGCATCCGGTTAGACTGGAAGCCGACCTCAACATTGTTGGGAAAAGGCTAGGCAGATGAGGTAATAAGTATGTCTGCAAATTTTCTGTCACCCATAAAACAAAAAAAAAATCTAATACATACAAAACATCATGCCTGCAATCCCTAAAGGGCTAGGCTGAGCAGTAAACAAAGAAAAATGTATTCCAACCGGATGAATCGACGACCTAAATGGATATCTAGGGCAGGCAAGTTGCAGGGGGCGGGAGGGGGATCCAATGTAAGTAGGTACTCGCGCAACTTGGATGCCTTTGTCCGGCTGTGGACTGCGATTGGCTATGTGGCTACCACCTACATACTCATGAGCATACGCCACAGGTAACCTGCGTTCGTGATTTAGTTGAAAAAAATGTAAACAACTATGAATTAATGGAAAAATTACTTTAATTCCTACACAATAAAGTTCATTTTACGCTACAACTTCAAACAAGTTTAATAAGAACAGCCTCACGGTCGATCTATCAGGTTAAGCTGCGCTTGCCGCGGTCCGCCCATGGATGGGTGACCATCTTTACATACCAAGACCCCTCCGTGCCTCGGAAAGGTCCCGGCTGTCAATCGTGGATCTTTGACAGTGGTTACGGGGTCGTCAGAAGCCCGACAACCAGTCTCACCAAGGGGTAGTTACTGGGAAATACAATACCCCTTAGTAAGACTGGTTGTCAGACTTTCGAGCTTCTGACGACCCGGAATACGTTTTTTTTTTAAAGTTGTATTCAGTAAAATGCATTTGTTGACGATTTAAACAAGCTAAGGAGGTAGGTAGTAGTAGGTAGGTAAACTGCTTTTAAATATCATCAAAAATATCATTGTTGGTGCAATTCCTATCTTAGGAATATTACGGCTAGTGCAAGCCATGACAAAAGTAATCATTTATATTATCCATCTACAGCTACAAACTATGTCATATCAGGTCGCGGCCTTACATCCCCTACCCCCACCCCGAGGGGGTGTGGTGCGGGTTGCGGGGTTGCAGTGAATCCACTTGGGCATTCAGGTTATTAGGTCACTCCGGTGTTGGCGCATTTTAGCTATAGCCCCACAATTGTCGTAGATATTGTAATGCTGTTTGTAACATAACAACATGCCTGTATTTATTTATTTATTTCATTATTGGGCTTACAGGACTTAAACGCAAGTTTTAGAAACAATAAAAGTATATGATCGACTACAGTAAACAAAATCAGAAAAATATATGATATTCTCCAGGATATATGCTAGGTCGATAGTGTATTGAAAACATAATACAAAAAATTTGATACGATAGAGAAAAATCATGAAGATACCTCTAAAAACTTTAATCTATTTTCTTTCATCTTTTAAAAGGAGGATTTTAGGACCATCAACAACGATGGTATCAACCCCAACTTACCGAGTTGTAGGTTCGAACCCAGACAGGCGCTTTACTTTTGTAAATAATTTCAGCACCACTGCTCTCAAGACGGTGAAAGAAAACATCGTGAGGAAACCGGTATGTCCTAGAACCAAAAATTCGAAGAGTTATGACATCTACCGGGGTGGTAGCATTGGGCACGCGTGGTAGATTAAGGCCCACTTCCTCTCAAAGATTACGGAACTCTCCCTCTTTGCAGAGACAAAGCTGAAATATTTTATGTGCCTCTCTATAAGTATTTATTTGTTTAGGATATCCAACAAAAGATGTACACTATACATGACAAATAACATAAACGGCAGCGTCGTATTAAGTAGGTGCACTCCTTGTAGGTATAAAGTAAACCATTTAAATAAAGGCTTGTAAATAGATCTTATTTTTATGAGAACAGTTAACAATATAGAGCAAAACCTCATTTACATATTACCTATTCAAACCTGCATCTCGTCGTTTCATGCCAAATGATGACCCACATGATGATCTTAAGACTCTTGGAGTAGTTTCCACAGCACAAGGGACAGGCCAAGATGACATAATTAGATCTTTACTAACATGACTACAATATAGAGCAAAAACATATTTATTGCTTGCATCTTTTCGTGCCAACTGATGACCCAGCCTTGCCAGGAAACAGACTAACAAATGAAATCTGAAGACCCTGGACTCGTTTCTAAAGCTCAAGGGTTCGACTTGATATGCCAAGAGGCAGTTATCCAAGATCAGTTTCAAACAGTGAAATTAAATATAATATCTTTACAAGCTTTTTAGTTTCACCTGCATAATTTAAAATGGATTCTTGCAAGCTGATTGTGCTTACCAGCATGACAATTGTAGGATGAAACTCTTACGTAATAAATAGGTTTACATACTACATTGAATAGGTATTTCATACCTACATCTTGTAATTTTTTATGGCAAATGTTGTTCCAAAACACAGATTACTGACGTTGCTCAAAAAGTCGCTAAGCTGAAGTGGGACTGGGCTGGCCACGTCTGCCGTATGCCCAATAAGCTGTGGGCCAAAATAGCCCTGACACAGCTAGAAGGCGTCGCGGCAGACCCCGTAGAAGATGGCGGGACGAGCTGGACAAAACAAACGACCAGTGGTGCACTTTAGCCCTGGATCAAAAGACCTGAAGTCATGGGGAGAGGCCTTTGCCCGCATGCAGGCTAACAGTAACAGTAAATGTTGACCCAGCCTTTCAGCTAACACAATAGCCCTTATTCTATATCCTTCTTCAGGTCCCTGACTACCTCTGTTAATTAAACTGCATAACGATTCATTGAATGGATGTAGACGAGAAAACGTAACAGACGGGTGATGTATGTCATATTTTATGCCAAATTATGACCCAGCCATACAGACTAACAAAAGTGACGGACTAGTTTCCAACACTCAAGGGTATCTCAGGGTTCTCTACTTCAGCATAGTACTAAGGCACTTGACAACTAAAAATCAATAAGGCTGACCTAAAAACCTACTTGTCTTCAACGAATTGTCGTTTACAATGTAGTTGTTATCCGATGAAACTGTTTAAAAGTGAGGAGTACTTAACTCCATTAAATATTGCCAATGACGACTATTTATAAACGTGACTTAAAGTTTAAGAAAAAATGTAAGCAGACATTTATGTATTTTAGTGTTATTGATATTGATAGACTTTTATATTTAGAAAGTGTATGGCAATAGAGAAATGCGGGTACTTTCAAGCTGTCAACAACATATTTAGCGAAATGTGGGTGGGCTATATTAGGTCACCTCTGCTTATCAGGCGTAAATTTGTGTTATAAAATTCAAAAAGCTGGTGCAGAAATAATAATAGCTAATCCAGGTTTTGAGGACACTTTCAGAATGCTGCAGCACATTCAACATTTCAGCCTGGTAGCTGGATATGCTGAACATGGATGGAAAAGCTACCATAGTCAATATTCCACAACAATGATGACACTGAAGGTTCAGTTGTGCTGATCGCGTTCAGATTCATTGGTGAAATTTTCACTCTTGTAAAAAGATTTAATAAAACTTGCTGTCTTTCCAACAATGTTAGTATACGTCAGAAGCCCTCAAAACTACACAATAAAATCGATAATAATATCCGCAACTCGTCAATAATTCAGCGTCAATTGCAGTACTCGCCTATTCCTTTGTTCGAAGCTCCTCGAAGCTTCGATGGTAGAAGTGCATTGCGCCATATTGCTGAGAATCAATTAGGGCTTGGAATTATTCAGTGGCTGCGGCAGTATAGACTGTAGGCCTTGTGGAGTTAAATTTTGCAAATATGTAGTTACGTAATAATATCCAATGTGTTCTAGTTTCTAATATTCGGGTCGATCGATCAGGTAAGCTTTGGCTTTGTTTGTTTGCGGCGGTCGGACCGTGGTGGATGATCTTTTGATACCGAAACCGCTCCGTGTCTCAGAATGCACGTTAAGCCGTTGGTCCCGGCTGTCATTCGTGGATCTTTGAAACTCTTTACAGGTCGTCAGAAGCCCGAAAGTCGGACAACCAGTCTTACCAAGGGGTTTCGTATTACCCAGTAACGGGGTTGTGGAGGTCAGATAGGCAGTCGCTCCATGTAAAATACTGGTATTCAGCTGCATCCCGTTAGATTGGAAGTCGACCCCGAAATAGTTGGGAAAAGGCTAGGCAGATTTATTGACTAGCGAACCAAGGGAATAATGGAAACATTTAAAATCATGATTTCTTTGCTACAAGTCATGTGTCCGATGGTATTAAACTTTCATCCTGTATTTAGTCCCTAATGGAGTTAGGGGACGAATTTGCAAAAATACTTCCAAGTGCTCCATTTATCCTACTTCCTACCAATATTATAAATGTGAAAGTTTGTGAAGATGTTTGGATGTTTGTTACTCAATCACGCAAAAACTACTGAACGGATTTGGATGCAATTTGGTAAACATACAGTTTGTAACCAGGATTAACACATAGGATACTTTTTATCCCGATATACCAAGGGATCGATACTAACGCAGGGCAGAATATAATGTTCCCACTGCTAAGATACAGGCCTCCTCTCTGTGAGAGGGAGTGGACTATATAAACCACCACGCGGGCCCAGTGCGGGTCCCCAAGTGTTCACTATCGCTATAAAAGGAAATCTTGTGCAAAATTTTGTAATTCTGGACCCACAGGTTTAGACACTATGTTTGTCTGGCACTCAGACCAAGACAGAGGGCTGTCAACAGTAAAGTGAAGCCGATTTCCTAATCCTAAACATGTGTGCACTTAGTGAGGTGTAGTTTGATTGTAAATGAGTGCGTGTGAGCGTGTATGTGTCGCAGCCAACTGGTTAAATTAGCCGTTCAGTTAACCGCCTAGCCTTTTAACTAAACGGCGGCCATTCAACTAACGGCCTGAATGATATTCAATTACAGTTTAGGTTGGAAGTCTGTAACCAATCACGCGCGAGCCGAATTGGTCGTAATAACTAAGCCAGGGCACTCCGACCAAATGGGTTAGGTTAGGTTAGAAAAAAAAAAAAGGTTAGAACAGCTGTGGTCAACCGCGTGCGAGCCGAGAGAGCGAAGCGAGGCGAGCACTACTTCTATAGGCTAGGCAGTTAACTGAACGGCTAATTTAACCAGTTGGCTGCGACATATCGACGGCGAAGTGCCAACAACACCTAACTGACAAAGCCAAAAATTTACACAAACTGAAAAAAAAAAAGTCCAAAAATAGACGCGTTGGTGTTTGGTTGGGAGGTGTTTTCACATTTTAATTTAATGCTGATGCAACTAAAAAATACACTTAAAAGATTTCACTAAAACATGCGAATAACGCCTTTAAATTTTAATTCAAAACGATAAAAAAGTTTCTCGAAAAATGTCAGTTAGGAGGTATTGGCACTTCGCCGTCGATATGCACATCTACGACATATCAGATCAGTCGGTCTTGGCTTATGTGCACTAACGGACACAGTGAGATGGTGCGTTTTATTAATAAGTAGATAAGTATAAAGAAGTTGTGTAATTTAGAATACTGTGATCATCTTTATTCGTGTGCCAGATGTGATGTTTCAGTTAACCACAACTGTATTTACGCCAGTCTGAAACTTACCATTATCCCAATTTTAAAGTCTGTACAGTATGACTTTTTCCATTCATCTCTATCAACGGTCATCTCACCGTATCATTCACAAAATTCCTCGAATTAATCACTAATTAAAAACTAGTTCTTCCCAGACTTATTAAAAAAAAATCTTCAATATCAAAGGAAGGGTACACACGAGACAGCACGCACCACTGGCATCGTCTGCAGACACCCTAGTTCTATGAAACTAGATTACTCTTACAAAAGGGATACTGTTTCTATAGACTATAGATTATTCACAACTCTATAGTGCTCCATAGAGTTCTAAATAAAAGAAACAATATTTAAATCAGCTGCCTTTCTTTCGGCGAGACGGAGGGGCCAGCACAAAGGGTGGTCTGGTCTATTATCGGCCAGTTTTATTTTGGCGAATCAAAACTCGTATGCTATAATTGCGGAGTTTCAACTGTTGAATATACATATTGTCGTGTTATTGAGAGAATTTTGTAAGGGGTGAAGCGCTTAGGTAGCCCGTGAAATTCAACTATACCTACATACAGCAACAGATAAAATTAAATACAAGGTGACAGGGACGTCGAAGCGCCAACTGTACTTATCAATGAATTCAGCACATGATTCTAGACGGTAGAGTAAAAATACTTTATCAGTAATTAAAAAAAAAACGCAGTTTCAAAAACTGCAATACTACGCAAAAAAATTGCTGATTTCAATAAATATTTCAGGGTATTCCCCCCATAGCATAGCATAAGCCTATAATTCTCCTCTCTATGCTAGCTAATTGGCTGTAATCTATCACGCGGGCCCTGTGCGGTTTGGACGATGTCAGAAGTCCAATCCCCTTAATTAAAAAAAAAACGTTCAAAATGTAGTCGCAATCTCATCTCAACTTGTCAAAAATGTATGCAGGAAATTAGAGGTATTTTGACAGATTGAGACTGATATCAACGATGTCAGAAAGCCAATTCCCGTAATTAAAACGTTCAAAATCTAGTCGTAATCTCATCTCAACTTGTCAAAAATGTATTCAGGAAATTAGAGGTATTTTGACAGATTGAGACTGATATCAACGATGTCAGAAGGCCAATTCCCGTAATTAAAACGTTCAAAACCTATTCGCAATCTCATCTCAACTTGTCAAAAATTTATGGAAATTAGAGGTATTTTTGACAGATTGAGACTGATAACAGACTGTGTACGATCATAAAATTGCGAGAATTGCCCCTCAGATGTCTTCGAATTTATTTCGGCCCATTTTACACCAAATATTCGATAAAATCCAGTCCTTACCCAATTAAACCATCATAATAATCATCTATATCCTCAAAAACTCCAACTAGATATACCAATAAACTAATTGAATACATTCGAAGCCATTTCTAGGCGTGGCAAGGGCGCTGACAAAATGGGGCAGTGGGGCCGCGCGCATGCGTACTCCGCACTGCGCTATTGATCCACTGCAAGGCACGCCACGGAGTAACGTGCGTGACTGTACCGGACTGTATGTATGTCGGTCCTACGGCGCGGAATTTGTACCTACTATCAGTAAGTACCTACCGTCTGAACATGGGATGTATTTTTGTTCAATTTTCTGTATTTTACAAGGAGTCGTCGAGTCGTACGGATCGTAGACGGTTTTGGAAATGCGTGACTTTAGTCGCGATTTTCTTTGTTATGGTGCTGTTTGCAAAGTTTTAATTGAAGATAAATCACGTTTAGTAATAATATGAGGGTAGGTTTAAACTGTTGATTGTAACAACGGTAATTTGGCACGTTTTGAAGTAAGAAATACGTGATTTTTTTCTTTATTGAGCCGTAGGGCAGTTATTAATTACAGTATCTTTTTTTTTGTTAGTCAACTAACTTATGCAGGAATATTTACCAGGCCGTCGTTTTTTTTTTTTTATTTAAAATGGGTTTGCTCTTGACTCTAGTCTAGGTCAGAGGTGACAGAGACAGAGTCGACGATGGAGTGAGCTTACCCAGAAGAAGCCTATTCTAACTTTGAAGAGATTCGGGTTGTATGCGCTCGGAAACACAGACGCAGGTAGAGAGTTCCACTCTTTTGCTGTGCGCATTAAAAAAGACATTTGAAAACGCTTAGTTCGAATTTGTGGAATAGCAACTTGGCAGGGATGGTAATTTGCAGTGCGTCTGGATGTCCGAAGGTAGAAGGGGGCCGGTGGAATGAGGTCTTGGAGTTCTTGGGCACACTCACCGAAGTACAATCTGAGAAGACTGATAACCAGGCAACCTTGCGGCGATGAGCCAAGCTGTGAAGCTTGGCATCCACCAGTTTTACGTCGCCAATGAGCCTCTTAGCTCCTTTTAGCCTTCGTTTTTACCGTGGTTTTACGGTTTAACGGCAGCCAATGAAGGCATCACCCTGCGACAAAGCCCCGAAACAATACTGCTTCCAAAAGCACTACAACATAGTGCTTAAAGAGGAGCAGTACGACTACTCAGGTTCGAAGGAACTGAGAATTTACACTGACGGTTCAAAGACCGACCGCGGAACTGGAGTCGGAGTCTTCTCACACGACCTCAACATAAGAATATCCAAACCGCTGGGAAAGCGCAACACGGTCTACCAAGCGGAGTGTGTGGGCATAACACAAGCGGCTTATGTCATAGCAGCCAGAGGAGTTGCGGACACCCATATTCGCATACTCTCTGACAGCGCCTCAGTCCTCCAATCCTTAGATAAACAATGCATCACATCGAAACTAATACTAGAATGTCACAATGTGCTTGAACAGGCAACTGTATTGAACCGCAATATAGTGACACTACAATGGATAAAAGGACACAGTGGATCGCTAGGTAACGACGCAGCTGACGAGCTGGCCAGAAGGGCATCGAGCATGCCGGTCTGTGGACCGGAACCTATCGTGCCCATCCCCTTCAACCAACTACGCAGGTGGCTACAGGAGTACACCCACACACAAGCAGAAAGCTGGTGGACGTCGTCACCAGGCTGCAGGCAGTCCAAGGAAGCTATGCCATCACTGGATGGCAAGCTAAGCAGTCGCTTACAACGATTGGACAGGAAAGGCCTGCGCCTGGTGACGGGGACCATCACGGGACACTGCTCGCTAAACAAACACTTTCACACTATAGGCATAACGACAGCCCCCTGTGCAGAGCTTGCATGGAGGCTGATGAAACCATTGCGCATGTGCTCTTTGAGTGCACAGGCGTCACCCAGATCAGGACACAAACCCTCGGGACACCCAGATCATACACAGATGTTCTCAAAAGACAGGAGACCTAATCAGCTTCTGGAGGGAGGTGGGCTGGTTGGAATAACCACCAACGGCCGCCATGGCCCACGCACAATGGTCCACTGAAGGACTAAGTGCGGAAACCAAACCCATAACATAGAACATACCGTGGTTTTACGATGTCACATTACAAATGGATATTATTTCAGTGTGTCAACTGTGTGTTTTTTTATAACGACGACTCCGTAGCTACTGGTACCTACGCAACTACATATTAAGCCTTTGTATAAACTGACTTCTCATTCATTGTACGAAAAACCTATACAATGCGAGGTCAGTTAAACTGAACATGTAACCTATAGCTTGATATGTCACCGTATCTACGCTATAAACTTCTATGTTGGTAACACGTCGTTCTTTGTTCTAATGAAAATAATTGATAAACTAGTGACTCTAGGAAACATGGATGAATTTGATATATCTACGCCATAGACTTGAAGATGATAGAAAAAGATGGACTCCGCGCCACGCATATCGAAAGTGAAGCACCATACCGATCTATGTGTGCGTGATTGACGATTGACGCTGTCGTGTCACGTAATGGCGACCGGTCGGCATACTATGATGTAAGTGTGAGCGTGAGGGGTGTTTGCAGAAACGGTCCGACCATACTTACTGTGCTTCACTTTCGATATGCGTGGCGCGAAGTCCATCTTTTTTTTAGTCTATGACCTACGCTAAAATAATCGTGCAGTTGGCGCAAAAGTAATATTAAAGATCAAGTATTTTATATGACAAAATTGGGCTAAGAGAACCACAGATTAGGTCCCACGAAACGCACGACGCCATCGCGGCAGGCCGAGACGAAGATGGCGGGACGAGCTTGACTCCTACCGCAGGGACTGGCCGACACTCGCAAAAGACAGAATTCTGTGGAAATTGGAGAGAGAGGCCTTTTCTCTGCAGTGGGACAGTACAGGCTAGTTAGTAACGTTTTATTTAGTACTAGCTGCCGCCCGCGGCTTCGCCCGCGAAGTAGGTATGTCGATAAAAACTATCCTATGTCTTTCCCCGGGATGCAATCTATCACTCTGCCAAATTTTATCGAAATCCGTTCAGTGGTTTAGGCGTGAACAGGTAACATACAGACAGACAGACAGAGTTACTTTCGTATTTATAATATTAGTATGGAAGTTTGGACTAGCAGCAACCCGCGTTAGTTTCGATCCCGTGGGAATATCTGGATAAAAAGTATCCTATGAGTTTATCCTGGTTAACCGTCTGTGTACCAAATTTCATCCAAAACCGTTCAGTAGTTTTTGCGTGATTGAGTAACAAACATCCAAACATCTTCACAAACTTTCACATTTATAATGTGTTACTAGCTGCGATCCCCTGGAAATTACGGGACAAAAAGTAGCCTATATGTTAATCCAGGGTGTCAGCTACCTCCATACAAAGTTTTATCAAAATTGGTCCAGCCGTTTGAGCGTGAAGAAGACACAAAGTTTCGCCTTTATAATATTTATTTTGATACAGGGTGGCAAGGTATCGAGGTATTGACGTGAAAACTGGAACCATGAATCCAGCACATTATTCTAGAAAAAGATAGACCAATCAAAGACAAAAATGCAAACTAATGTAAAGTCTATTTAAACTTAAGTTATTTCAAGTTAAATATCAACTTTGTCTCAATAGTAATTAAGTTGATTTTAGAGTGACTAGGACTATTGTAAAAGTTATAAAAATGTTTGAAGTGTAGCATAAACTGAACTTCATTGTGTAGGATTTAAAGTTATTTTTCCATATATTCATATTTATTACATTTATTGAAAATAAATCGCGTATACAGATTAGTCATTGCCAGTAAGGAGTCATCAATTCGTCATCCGACCGCATCTGTTTTTTTTTTTTTATATTGGTTCGAGGTGGCGCGGGAAAAGAGTTCCTGGAAGGATTTGGGGGGAGGCCTTTGCCCAGCAGTGGGACAGTACAGACTAACAAAAAAAATGTTTGACGTCAGTAAAAGTCTGACATGCCTGAATTTGAAAGTACTTATTTGAAAATTTCCCTCCCGAAAAAATAAACCTGTAAAAGTGTTTGTGCAAACCTACTTGCAGAAATAAAATCATTTATCATCACCTGCCTAGCCTTTTTCGGGGTCGACTTCTAGTCTAGCCAGGAGCAGCTAAATACTAGTATTTTACATGGAGCGACTGTAGATATTATAAAATAAACATTAGGAAGTCCAGGGTTTATTCTACAAAAAAAAAAACACGGTTAAAATATCTGCCCATCAAAAACTACACCATCTGCCTAGCCTTTTCCCAACTTTTGGGACTGCTGAACAACTGTTGGGGTCGGCTTCCAGTCTAACCGGATGCAGCTGAATATCAGTATTTCACATGGAGCGACTGCCTATCTAACCTCCACAACCCAGTTCCTGGGTAATACGATACCCCTTGGTAAGACTGGATGTCAAACTTTCGGGCTTCTGACGACCCGTAAAGACTGTCAAAGAGCCACAAATGACAGCCGGGACCAACGGTTTAACGTGCTTTCCGAATCACGAGGAGGTATCTCGGTATGTAAAGATGGTCACCCATTCACAGACCAGCCGCGGCAAGTGTAGCTTAACCAGATCAATCGACATGTGCGGCTGTTATTATTTAGCCACGGGCCCCCCATCAAAAACTACATCCGTTTGATTTAAATAAAGTAACAACAAATTATTATGAACATAATATCAAACAAACGTGTAATATAACTAAACGCAGCAGTCAGCAGTGTCGCGTTTCGTTCAACCTCGGGTTTCGCTCGATATGCAATGATTACATGGACTGGCTATGTACAATATTTTGTTTCTATGCAGATTTGTGTGCGAATATCGTTTGTATGATTTTACGGAAAAACTATAGCAGTGTTCATAATCATTTATTTCCATCGCCATTTAACCAGTTTTCTACTAGTAAAAAATGTATTCTAAATTGATTTTCGAGTGATCATTTTGTAACAAAAAGTTCCTAACAAGTTTTTGGTTGCAATGGAATTTGAACTTCGCTTAGTATGACATTGAGTTTGTTGTTGCATAACATCAATATAATAGTGACCAAACAAGTGATGTTAATGTGTTTTAAGGTCGATATATTGCTTGCGGAAGTTAGGACCAAAACGCGGTGACGAAATTTTAGTCCTGTATCTTTTACTAGCTTCTGCACGCAACTTCGTCCGTGTGAAATTACTTGTTTTAGAATAAATACTGCTGTAGCTTCCTGTTAGTGACAAGAATTTTCGCAATC
Organism: Gortyna flavago; assembly: GCA_963669345.1. NCBI lineage: Eukaryota > Metazoa > Arthropoda > Insecta > Lepidoptera > Noctuidae > Gortyna > Gortyna flavago. The sequence goes on along the minus strand of OY770155.1, from coordinate 2,895,703 downwards.
GGATCAATAGTTCAGAAGAAGTAAATTTCATCATCATCATCAAATAATAAATTTCGAATCAATTTTTAATTGTTCTATGCAACATTAGTATAGATTTGGATTGATAGGGTGTTCTTGTCAAGTAAAAAAAGTATTATAATTTACATACGATGACCATACTTTATCTTTTAGAGAGTTTTTTGCTTTATAAATGTAATTATGTATTCAAGTTTTGTTACGAAAATTAACCAGACTATGAATGGAGTTTCACCCCTAAGAATATTAAGCACGCATTTGTGTTGTATTCACCTTGAATTAATTCATTCGCGCATCTGGTAAAACTGGAAGCTGAACTCGTGAATATTTCAGACGGATGTCTAGAAATTCTTGATAATAAAAATAAAATATATTATTTATTTATTTATAATATTAGCACAGCAATGGCGATTTGAATTGTGCACCATGCATAATACGAAACCGTGTATTGCTACTTAGTCAAATATCTACTTTAGCGTTAAGTACTCTTAGTTGAATTTTGATTGATCGTAGGGAACATTTCGGTTGCAATGGAATTTGAACTTAGTCATGTTTGACATTGAGTTTGTATGCCCGAAACTTGACAATTATCTGAGATTCTAAATTCAAATATACCTAAATACTGACTATTCTTTGATTTCAACCAGTACCTAAATTAATAAACGATATTATATTGATAGAGACAAAGGACCAAAAAATGTCGCACTTTTTTGATTTCACACAAAATGGCGGACCTTGTCCACAAGCACAGTTCCTAAGCCACAAAAGATGAAAGAAAGAAATTAAAAGAAAAATGTTATGGTCCTAAAATTTCTAAGAAAACTGCACAAAGTCATCCCTTAGTCAAGTTAGGCTTAATATAGCTACTAACTAACATCAATTTTTTGTTGTTTTCCGACAAAACATATGCTAAGTGGTCCACCCGTAGGTTACTGTGACTACAAACAAATACATGCCGAAGATTGATGAAAAAGAATATTAATAAAAGATAATGACGTGACGAATATGACGATCACCATGCAACCTGTCCCCAGTCAAAGATAATTTTGTACTCATAAATCCTACCTCCTACTGAAGTAGCTCTATTCACCTCTGATAAAAAGTTTGATTTAAGATACTTAGTAAAAAGTATCAAATAAATCAGCAACCAGCATCTCCCACAGCAATCTACAAAAGAAAAGTGCATTCATTCAATCAGAAGCAAAGTTCTGTTGGGCATCGGTTGTGCTGGTCCTTCAGTCCGAGAAGCATACATTTATGGCATAACACAGGAACAAAGCTAAAAATAGAACGACATACAAAGGAAATGTGACCTAATTACAGTAGTTAAAAAGCTTTGTTTACTATACAATGGTAGGTTGTAAATTACTACAAAAAATTGCTGTTTGTATTCACAACAGTTTACATCTGTATATCAATCCAAACAGTTTACATAATAAAATTGAAAGAAGACAAAGAAAAAATCCTAAAATTTCAAGTTACGATTCTTCAGGTCTTTATCCAGCCGATGCCATCAACTCCCCGATGCACTACATTATGTTTCTGAATGTCTTCTAATACAGTCAGCGCGGTATAAACAGACAAAGTCTACGCGCGACGTACTACAAGATGCATTAAGAATCTTACGTCACAGACACAGCTCTGATATATTCCAGAACTGTAAGAAACGTTACAACATCATTCGGGTAACGTTTTCATTCTATTTTAGTTTTCGTAAACTACTGCGATGTTGACAGAGTAAAATGAAAATTTGCGTGAAGGAAATACGCGATGGTGTGGAAATTTTTAACCAGAATTTTCTTTTTTTTTTTCTTTTGTTTAGGATAGATTATTTTGTTGCTCAGTCTTCTATCCATGATAGTTCGAAGTCAAATCTTACAAATAATTGTCATTCGTGAAAGCACTTCAAAGCCGTCGCTTGGTGGTGTGGTAGGTATATTGGAAATCAATGATTGGTAAGTAGGTCAACCCACAATAAAACTAGGCCGCGTCACGTGCCGCATAATATTCCACAAGAGGCGACTATAAAAGATTCTTTCAAGACTGACCCAAATACAGACACTTATGAATACACTTTTTGTTACACAATACAAAAACTCATGCAAAATAGCAAGAACATTTCGCGTTTAACTCATCTAAAACTGACTCTAAAACTTCAAAAACGCGACATATTCTCACAGAAACAATAAAAAAAATACGGAAAAACAGTAAAAAAATTTACAACAAAGAAGCCTTCATCTTCTGCGTCTTCTTCTGAGTCTTCTTTCATGTTGTTAGAACACAGATCTAACCCACCATTCGACAAGACTGAGGCGATAGGCAGCGCCAGTCGAGACGAAAGATGGACTAAACCCATGAATTTGTCAAAAAAATCTTCTTTTCTTGCTGTTATTGTTACTAAAAACACGACAAAAAACACTAAAATACTACAATAAACCCTTAAAATCACTGCGGAAATATTGTACGGTAATATTTTATTTTTTAGTCGGAAGCGCTCCCGACGAGCTCGCGGTGCGGCGGTGCGCCTAGGGTTAAGAGCGCAATTGGACTGGGGTAACAGGTTGCACGTTGCCGTTGGTTTGGTTGATCGGTACTCGGTAGCACTCGGATTTTTATGCGGCGCTCGGCTTCGGGTCGTGGCCTAGTTTCGCGGGTACCCGTACCCGCCCCGGGAGCTTCTCCACCCCGTTGCATGAGATATTATTCACGTTATAGAATACTACAGTACCATGTACGTTGAAATTGCAACTGGAGGGGTTAATACAATTTTTTCTATACTCAGACATCTTTTGTTCGGATATTATATGGACGTTTGACTGTGGTGCTTTAGAAAGAACTGTTACAAATTATTTTTGAGACGATTGAAATATCATCTCCAAGAAAGATACTTATTGTATAAAAATGGGCAGTCTTATCGCATTTTTATGCAGACAATCTCAGAATGGACAGAGAATCAAATAGGTAGAATAGTTTTCAAAAAATTTACTGAAAAAGCTATTACAACCATTGATATATAAAAAACCCTATATATCAATGATTACAACTATCTTCTATAATAAATAAAACAAATTCGGGTTAGTTACACCATTTGTAACTCAAGAACGACTCGACCGATTTTTATGATTTTTGGATAATTGTCTCGCGCCTCGAATAGCGCACAATAACTATTAAAAGATGTGAAAATTTCAAAAAAAAAAAAAAAATTGAAGATAATTAATTTCCATAAAAGTTTATTTTTACCAGTTTTCAGACAAATCGGCCCATTAGAAAGTTATTATTAATTAGCAGACATATCGGTAAAACCGTTTTATACAGACAATCTTAGAATGGACCAAGAAAGAGTCGACTACTGTTTTAATTTTACAGTGAAAAACGTTCGTGGAAAAACGTTTAATGAACAGCTGTTTAGTACAATACAACAAGAGAACTATACTAATTGTTGCATAAATTAACTTAGCCTTGAGAATTAATTATTACTAGATACACTGATGACTGCTGGCTTATTTCACAAACTACAGTATCTGCCAGTTTTATACAAATTCTCGTTTTACTACTGAATTTTTTTGGTAGATTCTCGACTAGGTACTTCCCAGCCAAAGTATAGGAAGTGGCGAATATTGCTGTTTGTCAGCCTAGTTTGTATAAATGACTCGATTTTACTATCGCATTTTTTTTTCTCTTTACTTGTCTCATTTTGTAAACATAGAATAACATAATCAGCCTATAATGTTCCTACTGCTGGGACACATGCCTCCTCTCTGTGAGAAGTTTTAGCGCAGTGATGGTGAAATAATTGACACAAAGTAAGCGCCTGTCTGGGTTCTTGAACCCAAAGGTTGACTGGTAGAAAATGTGTATTTAGGCATTAAGGCGCAGATATACGACTTCTAATGATTTTAAATTCAACATCACGTCTAATCGACCGGACTGATATCTTTGAAAAAAAAAAAAAAATGTTATTCTAGACCATTTGCTTCGTAATTTGATATGTGAATATTTGCAATTATATTTTTTTAACATAGTGTAATTAATTTGTAAAGTAATGTCTACCGCGGACATAAAAACGATAATCACACAAACACTATCGGGTGTATTTTCATAAAACGTTCACCATATAAAAGAATTTAATTCCCCGAATTTTAGTATAGGGTTTTTATTTGTTTGGTGTTTGATAAATCAACAATAGATGATTGTTTCATATTTTGCAATAATTTACCAGCGTTTTGTCATCGCGCTTCTCTTTCTTTTCTATGCAGTCCGATAGTGACCGCGTTTTAGGTCAGTCGCCTTAAGTCCGCCTCTGCACATTTTTGTGCTTAAAATATTAAAGAAATAATCCAATAACCAACAAATGCTATTAACAAAAATGTGATAATTAAGTTACAATGAACTAATTTTAGGATTCACTGAAACGCTATGCGTAACGTGAAATTACTCGCGGTGGGAGAAATACGGGTACCATAGTACGACTCCCACCGACTCAGCTAGTATCGTACGCGAGGTGCGGGGGGGGGGGGGGGGGGGAGGTCAAATCGTTCATTAATCAACAAGCCTTGTCTAATATTAAAAGTGGTTGTATTGTACTCTGTAACGACGATTATTATGAAATATTAATGCGCTAGGCGGCCTTATTATTGAGTCTACAGATATCGATTGGTCCTTCGTCGGTAACAAACGATGGGCCTAGTTTTATTACTTTTATCCGCGATTGGAAAGAATTATGAAAGTTTTAAAATACATGCTTTGTTTTTGATCGTAAATTGGTGATGTGAAAGTATGTTAGAATTTGGAAAAAGATTGCTAATCCGTAATTTAAAAACTGTTTTTATTTTGTGGCATCTCGCAAGTCAACCTAAGAGATTGGCGGCTCAATAAACTAAGGCCAAGCCAAGGCTTAAAAAATAATTTACCAAGGGACTCATTGCAAGTTATAAATTCGACAGAAAAAGGCAAATTGGCGATGACCTAGGTATTACCATTTTTGAGTGTGAATTAGAAGATAACTAATTGTACAAACTTTGGGACTTGTATATAAAATCCTAGAAATCCTAAGCGTGATCTTACGTTAGTTGAATACCTACATGCTATTTTTAGGCATATCGAGAAACAATACTAAATGCAGTACGGGTTTAAACTGCACATACTAAAAACAAACACGAGAAAAAATGCTGAAACCGCACCACCAAAGGTAGATTGACTTGAATTTTAAGAATGTTCATCACAGTCTGATCTCAGTCTCAATCTGTCAAGAATACCTCTGATTTCCTTACATTTTGACAATTTTTTTACATTTGTTTGTCGCTGAGATGACACTGCGACTAAATTACGAGAATTGCTGGTAAGAAGCAAATTTTTAGGTAAAGGACAATAGCACATCGCGGCAACAAATAATGTTCAAAACAGCGTTGCGTTTGATGGTAGTTGAATCTAATGACCAACAAAATAAAAGTAACTTTACAGTTTTAAATAATTGGAATAACTTTAACGGTAAACGGTATTTCTTAATGTTGATTGAATTCCCTTTATTATCATTAGAAGAAATATGATAGTTTACTCTCAAAAGGTTGAGAAAACGCGACGAAAAAAAAAAAAAAAAATTGTCTTAGATTATATTATTTTTTTTGAACATTTGACAATACATTTTTTTTTTCTTTTTGGTAATATGTACGAATACACCTAACTGTGCGACAAAAATTGTGCGTTTTAAGGTGTTCTACGTTTGGGCAGCGCCTTAAAGTTAGAAAGCAGACTAACGTCACTGCATCGCTACAAAGAGTCGCCGTATGCAACTTCCTAAGATGACGTCACGACTCTCTGCACCTAAGGACCAAAAAAAAACATACCTGGCTAGTGTTGCTGTCGAAGACCGCATCGTAAGCATAGACCCTGGGAGGCTCTGCAGCAGTGACGTTGTTCTTCGTTACAGCCACGGTATTGTTCTGCCCGTCGACTGAAACGCAGCTGTAGGATCCGTCCAGCTTCTCTCGCTGGTCCATGGGACGTACGCGCACGACCACGCGAACATTCTCGACGGTAGGAGCTGTTAGCTCCGCGTCCTGTTGGAAAGGAAAATTGCCTTTTAGAAAAAAGTAGTTGCATCCCTGAGTCTAGATGGTTTGCCCCTATTACAGGGGACTTTGGTGAAGTCATCATCTGCCTAGCCTTTTCCCATTGGCTTTTAGTGTAACCCTGAATCATTTTGAAGGACATTGCTAATCCAATGTTTCATATGCTCGAAAAAAAAATCTGCTCAACAACATAAATAACGCAATGTGTTGTTGAACTGTCAAAATTAAAGCCAATGCTAACGATCGTGTATGAAGCAATTACTCCGCGGATGTAGCTGAATAACCGTATTTTTACCCGACTACGGCGAATCAAAAAGGAGGGTTATGATTTTGACCGGTGTGTATGTAAGTATGTATGTTCAACTGTTCCCTCATAACTTATAAACTATTTGACATAATTAGACAAATGAGGTATCATTGGAAGCCGTCTTGGTCGTCCGCTGGTTATAGGCTATGTGACGTCACCGTCACATTAAATTGATTATGGCGCCCTCTAGCGGTCATAAAGTTATGAACTAAAAAACCACAACTACAATAGCATAAAATGTGTTAGTACAGCGGCATGCGACCACGGGAAGGTACTTTCTTGTTTCATCCTTTTCAGTAGTCGGGTTTTCGTTTTTAAACTTATTTTTTATACATGGAGAGAGTACAATGTCGGATAGTGGACTGCAATTAGCCGAAAAATATTACCGACTGTAAGGACCAAAAAATTTACTCAGCAAGATTAGGTACCTAATGGAAAAACACAACCTTTTTCTGTGTCTACAGTTTTTGAATATCGTATATGCAGCACAGCAGCAGTCATTATTTTCTTGTAAACAAACTGCGCATCCGATGAACATACGAGATAAAATTGTGCACACAAATACCAAATAAGTAGATATTTTCAAGGTTGTATGTTTTTGCTTTTGAATTGTGGAGTACCTATTTTATCTTTGTCTCTGTTTGAACAATGTAATAAGTAATTATTGAGATCAGTTCTTAGTGGTTTAGTTACTGATGTAGATTGATGGATACTTGGATAGAAGCCATTCAAGGCTGGGTTGCGAAGATAGCGGAATTAGCGTTACAAAAACGAATCGAAACATTCTAACGAAATAATGGCAAGAGCTTACTAAAAGATTGGCTGTACAAGGACCAAAATAACAAAAATTTTTCAAAGGACCAAATATAATGTAGCTTAGGATTAGTGTCGTTTCTACAGGATGAAAAAGAAATGAAACAGAATAACTAGAACAGCTAACTTTAATGATTAGGAAAATTGCAAAGATAGGACCAAAAAAAAAAAGACGATGCTGAACGCTCTTGTGTTGAAATTTTTTGTCAACATTGACATTCTACACAACAACATTAGGAATTGTTTGAGCATATTTCCACTGCTGGGACTTTGAATTTCTCTGAGGGAGTGGGCCATAATCCACTACTAAAAGAGTATCCGTGGAGTTCCCTGCCCATACTTCTCCATAGGAAACTATACTACCCTTTAGAAAGGGCAACTAGACCGACCGATTGACAAATCAAGAGTGCCTGTAATTGTTTAAATTGAAAGTAATGCTTTAAGTTTGACTAAGTTACAGTGGTCATGCGGAGGCCTATGTTAAATCATAGATGCCCAGTAGACTGCCCTATGGTAGTGAGGCTATGCATAGGACCAGCCTATGTCCAGCAGTGTTCATTTTTCAACTGATATTATTCTGATGCTGATTAATAACACTTCTAAATGCAAAATAATATTTAGATTTTATTTATAGCCTTTTTCAAATAGTAGTACAAAATGTTCAAGATTAGTTCGGAGTCTCTCATGTGGCCTTTGACAAAGCCCCCGCCCAACCCCTTTCAATTCTCCCTGTTCCTTGCCTGTCTAGTCCATGGCATTCCAGCCGTCCTCACCAAGTCATCCGGCCATCCTATCAAGGATTTTCCTTTCTATCACTGCAATCTAGGGTTGATTTAGACTTTGTACATTTAACAATACATGATGGCTAAACTATGAGGAGATGGGATGTGCTATTTAGGACACGTACGCTCAGCTTTGGGCTAAGGGTGGAAATGGGGTAGATAACTCTAAATAGCACAATTTTTATGTTGGATGAAACTCAATTACTTATCAATTTCGCCGATCGATGTTTCCTGTTTCCTGGCGAACAATAGGTAGACAAGAAAATTATAGTATAATATAGTAGGTGCTTAGCTGACGCAGGCGTCTAAAAATATCGAATCGACAAAACGCGGGCGGTAGCGACAGCCACGTTTGGTAGCGAAGAGAGTTCCGAATAGTTTTCTCTACAAATCTATGGAAAATTTAAACAGCCATAGACTGAAAATACCAAGTAGATGGCAGAATAAATTACGAAACAGCTAATGCGTAATTTTCTAAGTACTTACCTAGACACAACTCGAGTTGAAATGACCCTGACACGAATTAAAATATGACTCACCATCCCAACGAGCGCGATGGAACTAAAATATGAATAGAAACTAATATAGAAAAAGGATCAAGGAAAATTTGATAAAAACCAAAAAATAATTCAAAATCGATAAGATCCGAGTTCTAATAAGAATCCGTATCAAATACCGGAAATCACATGATAACGTGGTACTTACGGGCATTTTTCTTGAATTCTGGCGCCGCTATCAGGAATACATGTAATTTGTTGTGTTGAACAAGGAAGAGCTGCGTGACTGCGTCTTTTGTTTGTCCTGTCGATTATTGCAAAAATCAATACTGACGACCTACTTTTCCGTTTCAATTTCTTTGGCGAATGAAATGGAAATGACATGATCACATGACGTTTTCTTCTAATGTTGCCAGTAGCATCGGTAAAATTAACTACCATTCTTAAAATCAATTAAGCACTTCCGGTTAATGAGGTTTTCTCATTGTCTCAGAAAATGATGATAATTTCCATTTTCATTTTGATCCTTGACTTTCATAAAAACAGCTGAGAGTTGATGATTCAAAGAGAAAAACTCCCTCGACCCTCACAAAATGGAATCATAGAAGAATGCTTATGTAGGTCCTCAGTTTATTCATTATATTTTATAAAGTAATACGAATAATAATAATGTGAAGAAACAGAAGTCCAGGTTTGCAGCGATTTTTTACGCGATGATTTTTTATCGCACTCTGAATATTCAACTTTGGTGTTGAGCCGAGCATTGAGAATCGTGCCTCAACTCTGCGTGATATTGGTGTACAGAGGCCAGCACATCAAGTTACCTCAATCTGTAAAATTTTCCCAATTGAATAAGAACCTTATTCCTTTGTAATAAAGTTGAAAATCTATCAAAGAAATTTGACAGATTGGGGTAACTTGATGTGCTGGCCTCTATACATACATACAAACGTAAAACGTATTGTACGCACGGCTACACATCAAGCTTTATTACCGGCTGACTTCTGATTGTACGAAAAACCTATACAAATGCGAGGTCAGCTAAAACTGGAAATGTATAGCTTGATGTGTGAACTGCTATGTACACATATTTGCATCTACCTTGAGCTGGAGTTACATTTCCTCATGTATGATGATTTATAAATCGTAGGTGTATTCCGTGCATTGCATTCAATTCAGCATGTTCAATTTTGAGTTCGGAAAAGGTTTAGTTGCCTCGTGTGGGAAGATTCGATTTAAAAATCATCTCTTTGTAACGAACTTGGTAGTAAATGGATATTCTAAATACATTTTATTTGTAGCAATATTGAGATTTCTGTGGAGTGTGTTTCTCAAAATCGAGAAGTATTTTTTTAATGAGAATATTATTTTTTATTTGCATGAATGAGCAATAATAATTGATAAACCTAAATAACGGGCGTATTTTAGTAAGTTGTTTACGTAAATTTATAATTTGCAACATTTATACTACAAAAAAAAAAGAATTGCATAACTGGTCACCCTCAATCAACAAGGAACGTCAAACACTGCTGATGTTTATTTTTATTAAAAAAAGTAACAATAATTTAGTTTCTTCATGGCTTATTTGTGCATGAATAAAATTAAATAAATCAGATGATAATTAACAAGTGTTTTAACCGAAAATGTCGACGGAATTGGAAGAAAACGGGATCCATATTGAGTCTGTTGACGTCAATGAAAAAGTGAAAGATACTCAAGAAAATGGATCAATGGTTGAAACTATTTGTGATTCCGGGCTGGACACGTTAAATTCGTGTTCTGCCGCGTTCCCAGCTTCTGATTCCGAAGTATCCCCGATTAAAAATATAACTAACAATGGATCATCGACAGACAGTCTTTCAAATGAAAGTAGTCTTTCCAGTCCAGGGTCTGAGGACGGCGTTACTGATAATTTAAGTTTCGAATTCCCGCAAAAAACCGATATCATAGCCAAAGAATTGATAATAAATTGTATAGAGAGTATGAATGTAAGTGAGACACCAGGAAAAAATGAGCAAACTGTTGAAGTTACTGATTTTACACAGGCAGATTATAATAATATGAATAGGCCTCTGACTACCTCGACTGTGAGCTTGGACGAACATTTGGTAACTGAAAACAATGTCATCTGTAAATCGCCTTTCAGCAAAAGTGCTGAAAATATTTCAAACATATCATATATCAAAACAAATGAAAATGCCAGTTTAAATTGTAGTGATAAAGAGCTTAACGCTGACAAGATTCTCTCACAATTCTCCAGCCAGAAATCTAAAGCCAGCGCTGTGCAGAAAATACCAGAAAACGTACCGCATACAGATCCAAAATACACCAGAATACCTAAAGAATTGCTATCCCAAGATATAGGTAGCATAGTTAAAAATGTTCAAGGAATATTTTCCTCTGTAAGCGGTAGCTTAAAAAGTGCCTACACACACAGAACCGTATACGCTCAAAAACCAGTCAAAAATTCCAAAAATCTACCGAACGGTAAAGTTATGAATGATATATTTGAGGATGAGAATGCAGACCAAAAATCTGAAGTCGCTGATAAACCAGAAACAAATGACCATCAAGAAATAATTCCAAATTCAAATGTAGAAGTAGTGGTAACAAAATTACCAGAGACGGAAGGTTCAGAGCCTTATGATACCAAAAAGGATGTATTGCGGTTTCAAATAGAGACTTTAGAACGGGTACTGGCTGAGCAGAGAAAGGAGAATTTCTCATTGAGGGACAGGGTCAAACAACAGTGCGATGAGTTGCAGCAAAAAGATTCAACTTTCAAAGAGTTGGAGGCTAAATTGGATATGGTGTGTATCTGTATTTCTATCTATCTAGGCTGTATTATTGCCCTGCAGCAGGATAGTACAGCTGTCTTGTTCCATGCTGCTCAAAAAAGAATCAGCAGTTCCTTGCATTTTGATGAGTTATGCAAACATAATTGTAGGGAACAGCTGATTTCTTTTTTCTTCAGCAGATTTTTTTTCTTTCTTCATGCAATGTGCCAAATGTAATTCAAATCCATTCAGCCGTTTTTGTGTGAAAGCTTAACAAACAAACTTACTTTTGCAATTATTTCATTAGTTAGGATTAACTATTATGGGCTATATACTAACAAAAATAAGCAGCTAAAGACAACAGCTAGTAATTGTAAAAAAAAACAATAATTATTATGAGTCAACAAATCTTTCATTGTTGAATAATTAACTTTTAGAAATCTACCATAAACATTATCTTGTAGCTTTTTATTTGAAATGTTTATTTCATCAATTCTGAAGAATCTAAAGCTATCTCTTAGTTATCATTATAAACAATACAGAATAGTAACTTTAAAAGTACTTAAGTACTTATAGTCTGTCCCAAAACTGTCTGATAAAAATGTAAACAAACTCTATGTAAAACTTTTACGCAATTACTCATTAAAGGGAATTAGTAATGTATTCATTCAACAATTATTGTTTGAATAACAATATTAAATTGTAATTTACGAATCATCTGTGAAAATCGAGGTCCTTTGCCAAAAGGAAATACTATAAGGTGATTTTTGAATATTTGAATAATTAAACCTGAAGTTCTAATTTTAACTTCAAGTTTAATTATAAATCAAAGTAGTAAATTTTTAAGTGACACTAGAAATTGGCAGCCAAAGGTACCATTTCTTATCCATTTGTTGACATTTCCATCAGATGCTTTTGGAACAGACCTTATTAAAGCCAAAACAAAGAATGATGCGTTTATTGGCATTACAGATCAAAAGTACACCTAAAATTAAAAAAAAAAAACAAAAAAGATTATAAGTTATGCCAAAAGGGCCTCAGCTGCTTAATAAATAAATAATCACAGATAATGGCTGTTCATAAGCTTGCCTCATTCCCATGATACATGCAAGAAGGATCACGATTGAAAAAAAAAAGTCTGTTTTAATCTACATAGACATCATTTGCGACGTTGCTGGCCCAGTGGTAACGGCCGCGACTTACGAGTTGTAGGTCGTTCGAACCCTGAACAACTGCTTTCAAAACGGTAAAGGAAAACATCGTGAGGAAACCGGCATGTCCTAGAACCAAAAATTCGAAGACATGTGACATCTACCAACCCGCACTGGGCCTGCGTGGTGGATTAGAGCCCGCTCCCTCTCCCAGAGAGGAGGCCTTTGTCCCAGCAGTGGGAGAATTATACACTGATTATTCTAGACATAATTTTGTGCCTGCTAGTATCTGATGAAGGCCAAAGCTTCCATATCATTAAAAACTCCTTTATCATACTTTTTTCATACGAACCTTTTTACACGAACCTTGATCCTCAGATGGGCAAGCGCGTAGACCATGCGGAACGTGAAAAAGACGCCGCAGTGATGCGGTACGCTAGCGTCGAATGCGCTGCTATTGAGGCTAAGCGAGCGGCTGAGAATGCAGCCAAGGCTGAGAAGGCAGCTCAGCTAGAGGTGGAACTCTTGAACGGCAAACTTAGGTCAGCACATGCGGAGAAGCAAAGGATCTGTCAGATGTATGATGATAAGGTGGGTTTGAAAGCTTTTGAATGTTATGGTAATCTGACGCCCAGGCAGGTAGGACGCCCTCAGGCTAGGTGGAGCGACGATCTTCGCAGGATGGCTTTTCCATAAAAGATTTGTTCTTATGGTATAAATCTAACTTAGAAAGATGTATTAATGATTCTAATGATTATAATTCTGTAAATACGTCTGTACCTGAGGGGCAATTCTCGTAATTTTAAGAACGTTCACAGTCTGATCTCAGTCTCAATCTGTCAAAAATATTTCTAATTTCCATACATTTTGACAAGTGTTTGACATTTGTTTGTCGCTGAGATGAGACTGCGACTAGATTTTGAACGTTTTAAATTACGACAATTGGCCTTCTGAAAATTGTGAAAAACGTGAGAAAACGGTCTCTACAACTGCGTATTCACCTTAAGTGGTGTTTAGCAGTCCTACATTAAACTTTTAAGGGCTAAGCATGATAGAAACGAAGCTGGGCGTATCATACGTCCCAAAAACTTTCGCCAAAGCGATGATTTAAACGCGTTGAAAGCAAGAGCCGCACATCTTTTCAAAACCACTTTGTTTTTAAGAGCGTTTACGCCGTACGGCATTTAATACAAACTTTCAAGCTGTTGTTTTTCGAAATGAATGAACCGATTTTAATGAAACTTCATACACATAAGCAGAATACAATGGTCTAAAAAGTTAGCAGAGAACATTTTCGAAATGTCTTATTTAAAAAAAGATAACTGGAAATCTCTGTTTCTATGGAAACTTTAAAATCGGTCTAATTTGGCTGTAACACAATTTTTCGAAAATGTTCTTAGCTAAATTTTTAGACCTTTATATCCTGCTTATGCGTATAAAGTTTCATTAAAATCCGTTCGTTCATTTCGAAAAACAAGGGCTTGAAAGTTTGTATGAAATGCCGTACGTCGTAAACGCTCATAATAACCATACTATTTTTCTATTCATACAGTGCCACGAACTAATGAACAGTGAGCGCGAACTAGCGAAGTTCCGCGAAGATATGCGCGAACTAGACGGACGCCTCAAATGGACACAGAGCAAGCTGCGCGTTGAGATGGACGCTTATAAGGTAATGATGAGCCCCTGCCTTTTTCTATATATTTTTTTATAATATACTTGTATACAATGTGTAACATAATTAACGCAAAAATCAAAATCAAAAGTCATTTATTCAAACTAGGCTGAGAATCGGCACTTTTCGAACGTCAAAATTACATAAGACAGTCCCCCAAAACGCCCGCCCTTCACCACTTCCTAGTGCTTTCGCTGGGGAGAAGAAGTGGCGCAACAAACTCCCCAGCAGCACAGCTGTCTGTTCAGTTATAAAATACTCGACTGTATACAAAACTAGATCTGCAAAGTATCTAATTAACTTTACAGGACACAGAACATTCAATAAAATTATTTGCCATATGTTAGCTAGCCACGCCAATATACCAACAAATACCATAAAAATCTATACGTACTCAAGCTAAAATAAAAATACTAAATCAAAAGTAATAAAAAAAAAAACTACCTAAATAAAAGCCTCCAGGTATAAAGGGCGTGACAACTTACATATAAACCTCATACACCCCAATTAGAGTATTGAGTTAAAAGCATAATACAATGACCAACCCTTTTTTTTAATGCTATCTATTGTTATTAAGAAAATCGTGTTGACCCTGACACTATTTTATGCATTTAAAATTGAGTCTTATTGCTTTGAAATAAGATTTAATTTTCTTTGGCTCAATCACCGGTCAGTATGGCAAAATACATAATTTAAAAAAGATCTATATTAAAAGTTACTGAAATCGATTCAGTAGTCAATTACGAACAAACTATTTTAACGACTTGCGTTTATTCTGTTACACCTTGTATAATATAATTATTATTATATATATTTTACTGCATGATTGTGTTATTATTTTCATGATATTCTTTGACAGGACGCTTCAGAACGCGCCGAGAAATTAACACAGCAGGTGACTGAACTAGAAGCGGCTAAAGAAGCAGCCACTGTTAACGCTACCGACTCCGCTCGGGCCAAGCTACTTGGTAAGTTGGTTATTTACTTGTCTTGGAGCTTGTTAAAAGGTTGGCGAGATAAACCGTTTACGACAGACTAAATTATGCATGAAGAAGCCTCCTCATGTAACGCAGTTTGTTCCGCCAGTTAGGTATTCAACTGAACCGAGCGCTCGACGCATCCTGGGTGCTTCCTCTCAAATATAATTCCGATAGATCGACATTGGAATTGTCAGTCAAATGTCAGGGATTGGCTGGATTCACTGAGTCTAGCCAATCCCTGACGTTTAACTCTATCAACTGACGTTTGACCAATGTCGATCTAGTGGAATTATATTCGAGAGTAAGCACCCTGGACAGTCACCCAACACCTTATTTGACTGGCCAATTCTCCCTTTGCGGTGGTAGGGCTAACGCCCGCCTGGTTTGCGACCACACTCCCACCGGAGTCCGGCGTCAAGCAGCCGGCTGTGTTTCGTCGATGCGTGGGAGTTCCAGTGCCTTAGGCATTTTCTGGGCACGCTCGTTCCATCATAGACCTCATCCATCGCTTTCCATCAGGCGTGATCGAGGTCAAGAGCGGGACAATTCAGCAAAAAAAAAAAACTTTCTGATATCCTGAAGGAGTAGTCGGTAATTTAACACACCATAATCAGCCTATAATGGGTGACCAAAACTGTACCTTGCTTCGTAAAGCACGTTAAGCCGTTGGTCCCGGAAGTCATTCGTGGATCTTTGGCAGTCATCACGGGTTGTACGAAGCCCGAAAGTCCGTTTTCCCAACTATGTTGGGGTTCCGACCCCAACATAGTCTGACCTCCACAACGCACTTATTGGGTATACGATACCCCTTGGCAAGACTGGTTGTCAGACTTTCGGACTTCTGACTACCCGTAACGACTGTCAAAGATCCGCGAATGACAGCCGGGACCAACGGCTTAACGTGCTTTCCGAGGCACGGAGGAGTCTCGGTATGTAAAGATGGTCACCCATCCACAGACCAACCGCGGCAAGCGTAGCTTAACCAGATCGATCGACCTGTGCGGCTGTTATTATTTAGCCACGGGACCCACCATTTGGACATTGGATCTGAATTAAAGAATGATTATTAATAGTCCTACATCAACCGGGGGTATGTTTTTATTTACAGAAGTGGAATTACAAGAAAGTCAAGCAACATTAATCCTGTGTCGTCACGAACGAGACGAATTAGAACGACGCCTAACACTTAGCACACAGCAACTGGATACTTGCACGCGGGAGAGAGACACTGCTAGCGCCGCTCTCGCTCGCTCCACCGCTGAGGTAAGTGACGTCATCAACACAAAATCAGAATTAAAATATAGCAGTTTTCTTTCATAAAAGTTGCATAAAAAAAATAGATGTTTCTCATATTCTCACAGTTTCAATTCTTGCCTTGAAGTCCCATAAAGGCTCAATCACACGTACCAAAACCACACCACAACAACAACAACACGTGGACTAAAATAAAAATACCTATCGAAAGATCTGACATTCTGATGAATAATTGTTATGAAAAGTTTTTCTCTAAAACTGACAGTTGGCCCGGAAAAAACATTTAAATTTTTGTTTTAAGAGCGTTTACGCCGTACGGCATTTCATACAAACTTTCAAGCGATTTTTTTTCGAAATGAATGAACGGATTTTAATGAAACTTTATACGCATAAGCAGGATACAACGGTCTAAAAAGTTAGCAGAGAAAATTTTTGAAAAATTGTGTTACAGCCAAATTAGACCGATTTTAAAGTTTCCATAGAAACAGAGATTTCCAGTTATCTTTTTTTAAATAAGACATTTCGAAAATGTTCTCTGCTAACTTTTTAGACCTTTGTATCCTGCTTATGCGTATGAAGTTTCATTAAAAACGGTTCATTCATTTCGAAAAACAACGGCTTGAAAGTTTGTATGAAATGCCGTACGGCGTAAACGCTCTTAAGGAATGAAATGGAAACTGCAAGAATTTGGCCAAGTCTCGACAAATCTTGCTTTAAAACTACTTTATTCTTTGGCTTGTTTGCTATAAATTCTACGCTATCAGCGCGCACCCATGGTTGTCCGTTCAAGAGTTATGAGGTTCAGTAAAAAAAAAAAAAAAAAGTACGCGCTTCGGTGCGTCGAAGCATCAAGGAAGGTCAGCAACGCTTTGGTGTTACCTAGGTATTTGATAATGTAATAATTCTGTTTTTTTTCAGGTGGAACAGTTAAAAGAGAGTAATCTTCGTTTGGAAGAGGAGGCGGCGGAGTTAGCAGCGTTGAGGGCTAAAGCTGCGCTTGCGGATACACTCAGTGCGCAGTTGCAAAGGTTCGTAATATTATTAGTCTTGCTGCGCCCCGCGGTTTCGCCCGCATAAGTGTTGATCCCGTGGAAATATCGGGATAAAAAGTAGCCTATATGTTAAATCCAGGGTGTCAGCTACTTCCATATTTTTTTTATCAAAATTGGTCCAGCCGTTTGAGTTTGAAGAAGTAACAAACATATAAACACACACAAACTTTCGCCTTTATAATTATAGTGTGATATACGCCATTTCATGACCAAATTCCAGACTTACTTTTAACAAATTACTCTTCCACCAACAGAGAAACAGAGCGAGCATCACAAGCGGAAGAAGCATTGTCTGTCGAGCGAGCGGTCGCCGAGACTTGCGGCCGACGAGAGGCCGCTGCGCTGGAGCACGCGGCCAGACTGACGGCCAACCACGTCGCCCTTAGCGCCGCCGCCAGCCGGTACGAGGCCGAGGTATGTATACATAGACAATGGCGCAACTTAAAAAGACTATGAAAGAAAAAGTTAAGAGCGTTTAAGCCCGCGCCGTACGGCATTTCATACAAACCTTCAAGCCCTTGTTTATCGAAATAAATGAACCGATTTTAATGAAACTTCATACGCATAAGCAGGATACAAAGGTCTAAAAAGTTAGTTAAGAACATTTTCGAAAATAAGTGTTACAGCCAAATTAGACAGATTTTTAATTTTCTATAGAAACAGAGATTTCCAGTTATCTCTTTTTAAATAAGACGTTTCGAAAATGTTCTTTACTAACTTTTTAGACCTTTGTATCCTGCTTATGCGTATGAAGTTTCATTAAAATCGGTTCATTTGTTTCGATAAACAAGGGCTTGAAAGTTTGTATGAAATGCCGTACGTCGTAAAAAAAAAAGCTCTTAAGAAAAAAAAAATCATCAACATCAGTTTTGTGAAGTTTCGCCAGCTAATTTTGAAAGGAAAAGCTAAAGCACTTCCCGTTATCATCTTACCTATGACATTAACTTGTAACTTCACATTACAGGCGCGAGCTTTAGGCGCTGACAACGCATCGCTTCGAGAACGGATAGCCACGCTCGAAGGAGAGTGTACGCGGCTACATGCTGCCTTAGCCGAGGAGACCGATAGGAGGAATAAGGAGAACAGGGTGCTGGCCAGAAAGGTAGGTTTACTTGATAAAACTAACGCAATTTTTTCAATGAGATTTTTGTATGAACGACATTATCAGACGTTGAGTGTAGATTATTTTGAAGCTGTTAAAAATTCCTACATACAGGATAACATTCAGAGCAGTGGTGACTTGCGATTTAAGAGTTACGGGTCGTAGGTTCGAACCCTGACGTTTTACTTTGTGTAAATTAAATCATCACCTTCACCACTTTCAAAAACGGTGAAGGAAAACATCATCAGGAAACCGGCACATCAAAGAACCAAAATTTCGGACACATGACATCTACCAACCCCCTCTGGGCCCGCGTGGTGGATTACAGCCCGCTCCCTCTCACGGAGAGGCCTGTGTCCCAGCAGTGGGAACATTATAGACTGATCAAGTACAGGACAGGTCAGCTAGTAATCAATATTTGACAGTGAAGCGGTATCTACAACGCCACATGCGAACAACGCGTCATACTGACGTCTCGCAAAATCCTACAACTCGCAAGCAGAGTTTACCGCGTAGCTAGCATAGATACCACGACCCGACATGAATCATCGGGCACAACACCCGTCTGGTCGAAGGATCCTTTCTTTTCTATGGAGGATGAGTGAACTTTACACCCTGTTCCTCATATTTCTATAACAGCTTTAAAATATAATTCTTGTTAAAATTCTTACAGGTGGCAGAGTTAACAGAAGAAGTATCAGAAGCGAGCAAGAAGTTGGAGTGGGAGAAGGGAGAGAATGGCGTGCTCAAGAAGAAACATACCAGTGCCATAAAGGTAACCTTTTTTATTTTAATATAATTATATACTAGCTGTTAGGGATAGAATAGGGTGTAAAGTTCACTCATCCTCCATAGAAAAGGGAGGATCCTCCGACCGAACGGGTGTTGTGTCTGGCGGGCAAGTGCCCGATGATTCATGACGGGTCGTTGTATATTATGCTAGTTGCGCGGTAAACTCTGCTTGCGAGATGCAGGATTTTGCGTGACGTCAGTATGACGCGTTGCTTCTTTTTTTTGTTTTACGATTATTACATATTAAAGGCTAGTTTTAATACAATGTTGCTAAATGATACATTAACTTGTAGGAATTGAACCGCGAGCTGCAGCGCGCTATGAAGCGATGTGAGCAGCTTGAAGCGAAGTTACCGCAACAACTGGCGCCCGCTACGAGAACTGGTAAGTACTTTTAAAGTTCAAAACTGCCTTTTGAAATAAATGATGTGACTTTACTACAAAAATTAGGCACAGTGGAAGTGTAGTTCCAGATTACACACTCCATCGGATATTTGGTTCATCACAGGCGCCACAATTGCACGTATTCATGATCATGACTAATCCGGTCTCGATAAAGATTCTGGGTTCACTAAAACGTTTGAGAAACGCTGGAATTACAGTCAACGCAGTAAATGTTTAAATAAATTTATTAAATAGGATAATAAGTTTGACCGTACGGCACAGCGCACCGTACGGTACGTCGTAAACGCTCTTAACGCCAACAAACAAACAGACATAACAAGCGACTTTGTTTCATACTATATAACGATATAATATTATTAAAACAGGTTCAGTATCATCACTAAGTAGCGGCGAAAGTGCACCACACGAAGACAGACTTCAAAACGGACACAGTGACGCTTTACCAGACATACAGGTATGTGTACCAATATCTCATGAAACCAATGGAAACCTGAGGGGCAATTCTCGTAATTTTAAGAACGTTCACAGTCTGATCTCAGTCTCAATCTGTCAAAAATACCTCTAATTTCCCTACATTATTGACATTGATTGTCGCTGAGATGAGATTGCGACTTGATTTTGAACGTTTTTAATTAAGAGAATTGGCCTTCTGATCGATGTTTAGAACCTTGTTATATCATAATGATGAAAATAATGGGTCAATTTCATGAAAACCTTGGAAGAACGCAGTCCAAAAAAAAAATAATATCTGGCCTCATGCACGTGCAAGTAAGATATATTGAAAAGTGCTAAAGGGGGAAGCGCAAGGGTAGCCCGCGACATTCAAAGGGCTTTGAAGATCCTTGGCATTCTTACCGGTCCCCCATTTTGTTTTTTTTTTCATAATGGCGGCCCCGCATGAGTCCTATATAACTGGATAGCTGACATCAATGCAAACAGAAATCATAATCCCCGTAAGGGGGGAAGAGAATTAGTGGGTTAAACTTAGAACTCCTACGCACGTGCAGTTAGCATTTTAATATGCAACCGCTTGTGATCGTACACACTTAACCTCCACAAAATTTCAACCGCGGCGGTTGAACAGAAGGCCGCGGCCGCTTCGCAGCTGGCGGCCATCTTGTTTGCGGCAAGCCGCCGGATGAGTATTATGTTCGTGCTTTTTCAGTTCTTGAAAACAACTTGCGAACAGGCCAGATTCGTTGCGTGTTTCCAATAAAGGATGAATCTAGTATCTTTTTTTTCTTCTTTCGTTGTTTTCGGAAGTAATAATAGATAACATAAGTTACCTCTACGACGTCGATTTAGTTTATGGATCAACACGCCATCTAGCGGTTGCACCGCTTGCCGCAGTTTCATCGCGAATGGCCGCTACGGCATCAGCCGCTTTTCCAACCGCGCCAGGCGGCGCCGCTCAAATGAACCGCTTAGGCGGCCGACCGCTAGTGCGTAACTAGCCTTATTATTATAACTAATATTTCTTACTAATTTCCACGCATATCTCAGGAACAAAAGACCGCGGTAAGAAATAATAATAAATACTCTATTTTATTTTAATTTCGCAGATCAAGTTCCCAAGTGTTTTTGACAGGCTATTCTCTAAGGTTAGAAATGTGGCCTATGTTATTTTATTTCAGTTCAGTTTGTGTAGATTTTCTTGTAATTTGTCGATAAATGTAATGTTTTTGAGTTTTTAATCTTAAGGGGGCGCCGACCCACTAGTGGCGCCCTCATCGTTTGTTTGGTTATTTCTAACGGATAATAGTGGCCACTATTTTCCGTTTTTATGATTATAATAAAACTAAACAATGCAAAACTACCGTTTGTAATAATATTAACGTATAATCTTGTGGAGCACAACTTAACGTGCTTATTTTCTGCATTTTCATTCTAAAATAAAAGAAATAACCAAACAAACGATGATGGTGCCACTGCGCGGTCGGCGTTTGGTCGACGCCGTCTTAAGCATTTTCTTAGATTTTTTTTTGGGAACTCTTCCGTACATCTGTTTTAGCCGTCACCTCAGTGTTTACTTGCTCACTTAATGTACTTTCTAACCATTTCATCTATCACACCATCCATCCTTTCTTTGGTCATCATTTGCGATTCTATGTCTGTTAGAATCTTATGTTTCACGCTAAGAGCAGTGGTAAGAGCCCCGACTTACTTTATTTTGTGCAGTTTGTACCATCGCCTCTCCTTTTCGTTCTTGGTACAAACCAGAGGGCAATTCTCGTAATTTTAAGAATGTTCACAGTCTGATCTCAGTCTCAATCTGTCAAAAATACCTCTCAATTTCCCTACATTTTGACAAGTTTTTGTAATTTTTTTGTCGCCGAGATAAGACTGCGACTAGATTTTGAACGTTTTAAATTACGAGATATGGCCTTATACCTACCACAGAGACGAGGCTTCAATCCCAGCAGTGGACACATAACTGACTATTTTATGTTCTACATTCAAGGTGCGCGAACCCGACCGTCAAACTCTAATCGAGCGCATAGTATCCTTACAACGAGCGGCCGCACGTCGTTCAGAGCGCTGCGAGTTCCTAGAGGAACATTCTCGACAGCTCACCGCCGAGCTGAGGGCGAAGGCCCGCCTGCTGAGGCATCTCCTGTGCGAGATGCCTGCAGGCGCCGTCGGCTCCAGCCACAGGGATGATAACAAGGTAAAAAGAAAAGAAAAACCCGGCCAAGTGCGAGTTGGACTCGCACACGAAGGGTTCTGTACCACCATACAATATTTAACACTACATCCATACTAATATTATAAATTCGAAAGTAACTCTGTCAGTCTGTATGTTACCTTTTCACGCCTAAACCACTGAACGGATTTCGATAAAATTTGGCAGAGAGATAGATTGCATCCCCGGGAAGGACATAGGATATTTTTTATCGACATAACTCGCGGGCGAAGCTGCGGGCGGAAGCTAGTATAAAATAACGGCAAAAAAATCACGTTTGTTGTATGGGAGCCTCCCTTAAAGATTTGTTTTATTCTGTTTGTATTTGTTGTTATAGCGGCAACAGAAATAAACATTCTGTGAAAATTTCAACTGACTAGCTATCACGGTTCATGAGATACAGCCTGGTGACAGACGGACAGTGGAGTCTCAGTAATAGTGTCCCGTTTTTACCCTTTGGGTACGGAACCCTAAAAATGTATTAATTTGGGTCAAGCACAGCAAATTACAAACAACAGAAAAAAGATCAAGCAAAAATCTGTGCTGCGTGACCTAAAAGGCCCTTGTCTCAGCATTATGTTGCGACATTTAAAAAAATATTATCATAACCCTCCTTTGGCTTGCCGCAGTCGGGTTATAAATGCTTAATAGTGGACGAATGTAAAATTATTAGTACTAACGCTTTGTTCTACAAACCCCGTAACACGATGCTCCGATAAAAAACAGTCAGCAATAAAGGTTATGTTTGCAGACGTATTCCACATTGGGCACCCGCTTAAATGGCACCTGAGTGTATGTGCCGCTGTGTATCAGGTGCATTCACTCAGGTGCCATTTAAGCGGGTGCTCAATGTGGAATACGTCTGTTTGCAGGGTAACATGACTATTTCATGAAAGCATGGCGTTATCCGATGATTTAAATGATCAAAATTCCCAAATATTCTAAGTACTTTTGTCGCTGACTGTGGCTAGAAATTTCACAAAACTGTTTCCTATACTGTGAGACTAGACCAGACTATACCTTAACTATAAACTGCAGTCTTCACTGAAAAAAATGTACCTCATGTAGAAAAAAGAAACATGTCGACGGTAAAAAGGAAGTAGGGCTAAGCGACATTTTGGTCATAAATGAGTTATATATGCCATCCTACGTAAAATTTTCCGCTCTTTCGAATGCGCTTCTCTCTTAACTTAACTCCCATGGCTCTACGATGACTTTTTGGCGTTTAAACCCTAGTAAAAAATTCATAAATGACAAAAATACGTCAGTTTTTCTAAAATTTAAAACTTTGAACGGCTCTCCTGTACATTTCATTGTTTGTCACTTATACCCTATTTCCTCTTAACCATCGATATATTATCTAATAATGTACCCTTGTCCATGCTGCTATGTAGAAACGGAAGCTAACAAAGGTAAATTTTATCATGTCATGCGTAGTATGTAAACACATTATTTTCTCATCCTTATTTGCGCATTTTTTCGCATTATTTCGTTAATACAAAACAAACTTTATTTCCATAACTACAGGGTATATTTTATATTATCCAAATCTTGCGGGTATTTTGACTAATACGTCAAAATTAGTAGCAAACCGGGTTTTGAAATCTTGCTCTCGCTTCGTCCATAATTTTAAGAACGTTCACAGTCTGATCTCAGTCTCAATCTGTGAAAAAATCCTTAATTTTTTGACATTGGTTGTCGCTGAGATGAGACTGCAAATTGGCCTAACATTCGATGAAATATTCTTGCAAACGTACGAATGCGTAATTTTACATCAATCAAAGGTCAAAGTCAAAATCAAATCATTTAAGTATTTCAAACAAGCTGACCCGGCGAACTTCATACCGCTTAAATGTATGAGATTACTTTTTTTGGGAATTTTTCCCGTTTTAATAGTTATTCTGCTATTCAGGGCCGAGAAAAATCCAACAAATCAAACATCATAAAAATCGGTCCAGCCGTTCTTGAGTTATAAATGGTGTGACTATACAGAATGATTTTTTTACCGTCTCGAAATTTTTATAGAGTGTTCTATCCATGAATATGAACAACTTTCACTATGGAACCAACTCTGAAATCACGAAAAAAATATCAGCTGTTTAATACAAAAGTTCAATACCTACCTACTAGATCAAAATGTATGAAACAGCAGATTTTTTTAAATAGTTGGTGAATTTTAACAAAGTTAATCTATATTTTAAACCGTATTACAGAAAGAGATAGCCCGCCTAGGCGGTGGTGCGATGGCCGCGGTATGGGGCGGCGACCCCGGCGGAATGACAGCCGAACTGTCGCTTGAGATGAACCGGCGCCTGCAAGCCGTGTTAGAAGACACCTTGCTGAAGAACATTACGCTCAAGGTAAGTACTTAAACGTGCTCGTTTTCAGATTTCGAGTACACAGAGGCCTTAGTGTAAGTTTTTTCGACTCACGTTCTATTGCGAGCGCGTTAGAATTTTGTATGGAAAATTAGGTTTCTCCTAGTCGTATGCTTAATGGAACAGTGACCCATTAGTAGATAGGTCAGAATTATTTTCGGATTTTTTTTTTACTCAGATCTCATCAATAGTTAATCATACGTTCAAAATTCAAGCATTCATGATTAATTAATCTAATCAAATCCAATCAGTTTTAATTTTATGCGTCAACAAGTAGGATAAGTCCTCATAGCGAGATCTTCTTTGCGCTTTCCCAAAAATCGTTTGTTTTGAGTTAAGTCAGTATTCCATTAAGCATGCGTAGAGACCACCAGGTGGCGCTATAACTTTTCCCCCTATAAAATTTTTAAATTTAATTTTTTTATTTTTAAATTTTAATTTTAAATTCTAACGCGCTCGCAATCGAACCTTAGTGAAAAAACTCACACTAAGGCCACTGATGTATTAGGTACACTCAAAGAACGAAAAATATACAAGGTCAAATTAAATTACCTAGCGAAACTCCGCAGACATGATGAGTCGCCATATCCAAACAAGAAAAAGATTTGAAGTTTTATTTTTGGAGGACCGCCTGTACGCGCAGCATAGCCACATAGAAACGGGTTTTGTCGACGGAAGAATAGTCAAAAAGACGGATTAAAGACAGGGGGCCTAAAAACGCCACTTTGATAGAATCATAAAACAATTCATATCACGCAATTCATCTGTTTGACAGTTTCACACCTTTATATCCCTGAAGGGTTAGGCATTTTACGAATCTACATACAAAACTGTCATACAGATGAAATTGAGTGATATTAATTGTCAATCTGTCAAATTTCTTTGATAGATTTTCAACTTTATCTCTACAGTTATAAGGTTCAAAGTTGATTAGGAAAATTTGTCAGTTTTGGGTAGGTTGAAGTGCTAGCGTCTGTACTAAATATAATAGTATAAATAATGTAATTTTCAGGAAAACATGGACACACTGGGCGCCGAGATCTCGCGACTAAAAGAACAATCGAAAGCCAACGAGTCTAAATAAACTAAATTATTATAAATATAAAATTTAAGTGAAATCACAAGATTCCAATGTTATTATTATAATGGATTAATATTCCAGAATATGCCAATGATAAAAATTAAGGCTTAAAAGTTATCCCTTTTGGTCGCCATTTTTGATAAAGGCATTTTTTTCTGTCTAAAACATTCCACTTTTCCTTGGTTTTTAAAAAAACGAAGAATTGAAAATAATCTTTCCTGCATGGAGTCTCGATTTGTATCCAATTAATGGCAATAGGCTCGCCCGCTATTGCATAGGACTTAAACATAACTGGCGCAATGTGAGGGCGGGTTGTTTCACGTCCATTTGACTCACGCGTATACGTCAAAAATGGCGCTAACTATCGTTAAACCAAAAAAACCTTGTCTGAAATTACAATTACAGAATGATGGCCTTCGTTAAATAATTACGAGTACGTTCTCGTTAATATTTGACGTACGTATGTGAAATTAACCAAGCTTTTGAAACAACTTGCCGAGTGTACTATAGGTACATCACTGTACCATACTTCTACTGTACCATACCATACCCTTTGGGAAATACAGGCGTTACGTTATGTCAGTTATGAAAATAATCTGTAATCAAAAATAATTTCAAGAGCCACAAGGATCGATCGTCCGATCGATCAGGTTAAGCTAGGTGGATGGGTGACAATCTTTACACAACAAGACACCTCCGTGCCTCGGAAAGCACGTTAAGCCGTTGGTCCCGGCTGTCATTCGTGGATCTTTGACAGTCGTTACGGGTCGTCAGAAGTTCGAAAGTCTGACAACCAGTCTTACCAAGGGGTATCGTATGGGTTGTGTAGGTCAGATAGGCAGTCGCTCCATGTAAAATATTGGTACTCAACTGCATTCGGTTAGACTGGAAGCTGACGCCCACATAGTTGGGAAAAGGATAGGCAGATGATGAATGACAATGACAGGGGGGCGTTGTTGGTAAACATTTGTGAAGTTGCCACAGAAATTGTACTGAGAAAACAAGATGGCGACCTTAGTTTCCATTTTAGTGACACGCCAAAAGAATCTTGTCATCATCTGCCTAGCCTTTTCGTTTCATTTTTTTTTTATATATACTTTATTAAACACCACAAAAATAACAAAAAAAACAGCTCCAGCTGGCTTCTAGCCTAACCGGATGCAGCTGAATGCAGTATTTTACTTACAGCAACACTGCCTATCTGCCATCTTTTCTGGGACTGATACATGGTGTTTTTCAAGCCTTCTATTTTTTTTTTAAATTAATTTACTTGCATTGAAAAAAATGATGACCATAAAGGTTATAACAAAGCTTACACGATCTTTTTAAAAATATAATTAAACTAAAATCAATTATAAAAAGTTAATATGATTTTTTGTTGAAATTATTTATTAACTAACGTTTGAATATACTATGAAATTTATAGTACACGTTTATATGGACTAAATTAATTATTGCACTTGAAGCAATACTTTGTTATGTGTAAAAAATACTTATCGCTGAGATCTTCCTTTACCGAAAAAGAAATCATAAAAAAAAATCAGCTGTTCCCTACATTTTGACGAGTTATGTGAACTCAAATGTAGGGAACAGCAGTTTTTTTTTATGATTTCTGGTTTAGTCCCATTGCAAAAGTAGTTCATAATGATGAGTACAATGACCCCTTAAGAGGAAAACAGTGATTAAAATTTCACCCTGTATATAAATGCTTGACTTACCAAAGGTAATTTTGGTAATGCCAAAATTTTACTTTTGAAAATACATAGGGCAATGATCCTACCGCCGGCGAGGAAGCGATTAATTATCGGCTATTTTCACGCTCAAGAAACGTACAATAGATATACATTCCGTGTAAACAAAAGAGATGAATATATTAATAGTTGATCGGTGATTGTTCACACTGCCGGCGAGGACTCGCTCCACTGGTTTGTCGCTGAGCGACAAGAGCTGTCAAAGATAATACTCGCACAGCGATGTTCGCTTGGCGGTCAGAGCTCACGCCGCGAACGAGAAACCAACCAGCGGCCCAGAAACCCCTGGGACTAACCGCCCCGAGCGAGTGGTGCCCATCGCACTCGGACACTCGCTGATAGCCCAGCGACAAAATTATCGGAACTACACACTCGCCGCTCGCCAACTCGTTTTCAGTTGCTAGTTCTGCTCGCTACTCGTTCATCGCTGGCAGTGGGACAACTGCCAAAAGCTACGGTTTTTAGAAAAGCGGTGGCCGCTACATAACGGCCGACAGCGGGGTTTGACTTTACGGTATCAAAAAACGCTGTCTAGAAAAACATTTTTTTTTGTCTTTGTGTGTCACTGAAATTGTATTGACAAAACAAGATGGCGGCATTGGATTTGACAATTGACATGAATGTGTCAAAATTATTATCGTTAAAATAACAGAATAAAGTAAAGATACGTTCTAAGTTTTATCTAAAATATTTGATAAAACATATTATGATTTATAAGATCTCAATTATTTACAACACGTATGAGTTCTCTTAAACTTATTGGGGTTTGTGTATAAACGTTGCCTAAGAGCGTTTACGCCGTACGGAATTTCATACAAACTTTCAAGCCCTTGTTTTTCGAAATGAATGAACTGATTTTAATGAAACATCATACGCATAAGCAGGATACAACGGTCTAAAAAGTTTGAGAACATTTTAGAACAAAAGATTTTAAAGTTTCCATAGAAACAGAGATATCCAGTTTTTTTTTTTTAAATAAGACATCGAAAATGTTCTTAAGTAACTTTTTAGACCTTTTTATCCTGCTTATGCGTATGAAGTTTCATTAAAATCGGTTCATTCATTTCGAAAAACAAGGGCTTGAAAGTTTGTATGAAATGCCGTACGTCGTAAACGCTCATAAAGTTAAGCAGGTAATGATTAGCAACTAATGTTTAACCAACATTTTTTTACGTTTTAAACAACGTTTATAAATTAACGGTTTGTAAAAAGAAAGTATTATAAAATATACTTTGAATTAATTCCAATTTAAAATTTCCGTGACATTTCGAATGAAATTATTGTAAATATGTTTTGTTTATATTCTACCGGACTTTAGTTTTAAATGTACTATATTATATTGTTATTGTTAAATTATTTCCATGTAATTATTATTCATTATCATTTAATCTTTAGTTTTTAGTTTTCAATCGACCGAAAGTTATGTGTATGTATTTTGAATATTTGCTTGCCTTCTGTTTAGCGTATCGATGGGAAAAAGTTCAAACATGTTTGGCCCAAAATTCAGCTGCGCGAACTCCGCTCACTGACGCAGTCTTAAGATCGTCAAGTGCACAGGTCAAGAGGACATGCGGCCCAGGATGGAAAGTGGGCCATTGTCTGTGGAAGACGCCGCATACGCACTTGAAATCTGTGCCTTCCACGAAGCCTCATCTATCGAGATTGTTTTGCCCCTTATTACGTGGGGCTAAGGGGAGGCCCACACTGCACCGCATCACGCAGAGGGGCGCAGATAAGGCAACCACGCGCGTGATTTTTTGCATACAAATTCAATAAAAACGCACTCACGCGCGTGGAATTTGGCTCCGTTTCCCGCACACCGCTGCGTGAAACGCAACAGTGTGCCAATCGCCTTAGACTTTTTTAGGGTTCCAAAACACAAAAAAAAAACCGGAATCCTTATAAGATCACTTCGTTGTCCGTCTGTCAAGATCCTTTTTCTCAGGAACGCGTGCAGTTGAACGCGAAGTTGGCGTGGTTTGAAGTGTCAAAATACCACGCTTGACAACCGTGCGTAGTTTGCACGTGGTAAGACTGCACGGGGAATAATAATTGCCATACAGAATTTCAGCCCAGCAGTATCTGCAGAAACGCAATTATTCAATCAACACCATACATTTCGGTCGATTCCTATTTTCTGTAACCGCCTATTGTACTGGTCTATTTCGTTTAATTTTATTTCCTTGTCTATGGTCTACTAGTACTTATAGTTCAAATGCCGTGTCATACTGTTAAAATGTATGTTTGAAATGTTTTGTAAGTGTTCGAAGCGGATTTGCGAGACATTACGATTACAGGTGTGATTTTATTGCAAGTTTGTATAAAACAGTAGTTTTTTTTTTTTTTTTATAACCGACGTAACTTTTCAACACTTGTGGGTTTATAGCAGTGTTCATATTCTCAGATAATTTACATTCCATAGCCACTCAATCAGTTACCCACTTTAGGTCTGATTTTTCAATCGACAGATAATTATTATTAGTGGAATAAAATTGACGTCTGACAGTTTGTGGGTTGCAGTGGAATTTGAACTTTGTTAAGTATGACTTGTATGTGTGGTGCAAACTGTCAATATAAGTTTGTTATTAACAAATAAATAAAAAAGACATTCAGTTTGTTGTTCCATAACTTGAAAATTATCTCAAATTCTTAATTTATAGAACCATTTACTGAATTCGTGGTGACAGCGCGTCGATGTTCCGTACACTATAATACGTATACAGTGTGTCAGGTTAAACGAGGGACATACTTTAAGGGAGTGTAGTACTCATGAAAATGAACAACTTTTACCAAGAGACCAACACTGAAATCGAGAAAATAAAACCAGCCGCTCTGTACATTTATGTTCGCATAACTGGACAAAATGTAGGGAACAGCTGTTTTTTTTTTTTCATATTTTTGAGTCCGCCCCATATTAAAAGTTGTTCATTTTCATGAGTACTACACTCCTTTAAAGTATGTCCCTCGTCTAACCTGACACACTGTATAATATATTATATAAAGTATATTTCGCAAAACCGCTTTGAAGTTTTGTAAATTATGGTATACAGTCAAGTGGCTTCCAAAAGTTAGTTGAAATTTTTCTATTTCAGCATTGACACACCACATTTTGATTTAAAATGCTTGAACTACTATAAGTAGATAGATAGATAGATAAAAAGTTTATTCAGTGCAACAAAGACACAATACAAGTATTAAACAAAAATCAGAAAGGTGAGAGAAAAAAAAAAGGAATAGAAAGATTAAAAAAGATAAATTGACCCATAGACACGTCATATCTATAACGGTCGATCACTACTGGGCGGTGTGTGTCTCCTGGTTGCACCAAATGGGAGTCCAGCTCAGCATATGCCAGGTACAATACCTGACACTGGTATTCTGCTGCATCCCGTTAATGACACACGGATGTCGAGAAGACACATCTTAGTTTCAACAAAATGGTACCAACATAGTGCGGCGTGTATACTATAAAGATGGTAAGTACCCACATCATAATTGACTTACTGTTAAAGCCGACAGAAAGAACATTCACTTGTGTAGTGTCTACTGGATTACTTGATTATCACAGTATAGGTAATAATATGTAATGAATGACTAGTTTATGTTTCTAATCGTTTATGTGTACGAGTTTACATGTTGGTGTGACGTTTTTATTTACTAATGGCTGATTTCTAACGCCAGATAATTACATCCGAGGAATAATTTTGAATTTTTGACAGTTCTTCCATACAAAATCTGTCAGACGACAATTTTGTTCCACGAATAAAAAATATTTGTAGATTTAAAAATCAGCCCTAATTCAACTGCATTTGACTTATTATAAAAACATAATCAAGTGTAATTAAGTGGCATCCATCACAGTTGAAGAAGAAAAATGTCAACTAACTTTTAAAGGCCATTCTAATTGTTGAGACAATGTAAAATCTATATGAAAATAAATTTTAATTATTTTTGTTTGTGCTATCTCATATTTATAGATTGTTTCCATTATATTACACTGTGTTTTAAAACTAAATAAGGCCCTTTGCACACATGTAAAATACTACGGTTTATTCCTCGTGTGTGGGCACGGTCGTCAGTGCTCTATGGATCACTTTGGAAGCTTGTTGACGGACACGCATGGTGCCACTCGTCAGTAGTCACTTGAACCACGAAAATCACCCTTACTGTTACGACATAAAGACGCTGTTAATTTGTTACAATGATTTTTTTTTTTTTTTGTAATTTTGTATTTTGTGTTTCATGAACTGTGTCCAAATAAACTTTATTCTTTTTCTTTCTTTCTTTCTTTCGTTTATCACAGTGTAACGTAATGGAAGATATTATCTGTATATTAATAAGATTACGATACCTCATTTTGGTGTCTATAATAACGACTTGCTCTCGATCAAATAACATGTATTTATTGTATAGTATTATTGTAAGCGCTCTATATGTACCGATGTTGACCAAAACCCGGCTGTCATTCGTGGATCTCTGACAGTCGTTACGGGTCGTCAGAAGCCCGAAAGTCTGACAACCAGTCTTACCAAGGGGTATCGTATTACCCAGTAAGTGGGTTGTGGAGGTCAGATAGGCAGTCGCTCCATGTAAAATACTGGTACTCTGCATCCGGTTAGACTGGAAGCCGACCCCAACATAGTTGGGAAAAGGCTAGGCAGATGATGAGTGTGGGCAGTGAGAGGCTTTTAAACTTATTTATTTGAAAAACACTTCAATTTATACCATATCGTTTTCTGCTGTCGGTACGTATACAGCGCGTATACATTGTATTGTAAAATAAGAGATTATTATCGTAACATTGTTGTGAAATGGAAATTTTACGCGACTCGCGACCGTTGTGTTGTATCAAATATATTTTCAGCATTCTATACTTGTTTTAATTTTATCTTAACTCTTTATAAAAAACCGGCCAAGTGCGAGTTGGACTCTCACATGAAGGGTTCCGTACCACCATACAATATTTAACACTATATATAAAATAACGGCAAAAGAATCACGTTTGTTGTATGGGAGCCGGGCCCCTTTTAGTATTTGTTGTTATAGCGGCAACAGAAATACATATTCTGTTAAAATCTCAACTGTCTAGCTATCACTGTTCATGAGATACAGCCTGGTGACAGACGGACGGACAGTGGAGTCTCAGAAATAGGGTCCCGTTTTTACCCTTTGGGTACGAAACCCTAAAAATACTTAGAAGCTCACCGGTATCGGGAACAGGGTCCGAGCTACCGGTGGTCAGGGCTCCAGAGAGAGGAACCTCCTAACAGTGCGGGCTGTGTCCAGAAGTACTGCTTTCTGAAGCAAGTCCTTGATCCAGCTGCCTAACGAGAGCCTCTTCAGGTGTTGGTCGAGACTCTTGGCTATATTATTATCTGCCTGTGATGTCCCACTGCAATGGCGTCGCTACTCTCCTTCCACTTCTCTCTGGTCAAAGCAGCTAAGGACCAGTTCTTGTTGAAGGAGTCCAGCTCATCCCGCCATCTCCGTCTGGGCCTGCCGCGATGTTGTCGCTTGCCATTAAGAGGGTCACAAGACTCACAAGTTTGGCCCAGTGGTCGTCTGACATGCTGCAGATGTGTCCAGCCCAATTCGATTTTAACGTGGCAGCACTCAACACACAGCATAATCAGTCTATAATGTTCCCACTGCTGGGACAGAGGCCTCCTCTCTTATAAGAAGGAGTGGGCTGTAATCCACCACGCGGGCCCAGTGCGGGTTGGTAGTAGTCATGTCTACGAATTTTTGGTTCGAGGATATGCCGGTTTCCTCACGATGTTTTCTTTCACTATTTTGAGAGCAGCGGCGATGAAATTAGATGGACAAACTTTTAGAAATCATTCAGACCACCAAAATAAGGACGATGGTAAAAAATATATAAGAAAAACGCTTTAGATAACTTACAAGAAAAATAATAATCAGCTAATGCGAAATTACACTATAATCATTTTAATTTGTGTTTTTTTTTTGCTGGATATCTTTGGTTAGACGTCTTTGGAGGGGCCCGTGGCTAAATAATAACAGCCGCACAGGTCCATCGGTCAGGTTAAGCTACGCTTGCCGCGGTTTGTCTGTGGATGGATGACCATCTCTACATACCGAGACCCCTCCGTGCCTCGGAAAGCACGTTAAGCCGTTGGTCCCGGCTGTCATTCGTGGATCTTTGAAAGTCGTTACGGGTAGTCAGAAGCCCGAAAAGTCTGACAACCAGTCTTACCAAGGGGTATCGTATTACCCAGTAACTGGGTTGTGGAGGTCAGGTAGGCAGTCGCTCCATGTAAAATACTGGTTTTCAGCTGCATCCCGTTAGACTGGAAGCCGACCCCAACATAGTTGGGAAAAGGCTAGGCAGAGGATGATGATGATCTTTGGTTAGACATACTGAGCGCTGTGTTAAAATGTTGTCCATCTATTTTAATGCGACCCTGTATATGTCGCAGCCAACTGGTTAAATTAGCCATTCAGTTAACTGCCTGGCCTTTAGAAGTAGTGCTCGCCTCGCTTCCTCCCTCGGCTCGCACGCGGTTGATCACAGTTCTAACCTAACCTAACCCACTTGTTCGGGGTGCAATGCCTTAATTACTGCGACCAATTCGGCTTGCGCGTGATTGGTTACAGACTTCCAACCTAAACTGTAATTGAATATCATTCAGGCCGTTAGTTGAACGGCCGCCGTTTAGTTGAAAGGCTAGGCGGTTAACTGAACGGCTAATTTAACCAGTTGGCTGCGACATATACAACAAAATAAAACAAATTTCGTAAGAAAATAAAAACTTATCTATATTTATTTCAAGTCACTTATTACAATCACAGACAATTTATTTTACAAACAAACAGTATTGTTGATTTATAACTACAGTATTATTTATTTTTCAGCACCATCATTGGCTTTTCGATACCAAATGCTGAAACCAGGTCCTGGAACGAGAAAAAATATACAGCGTAAGACTTTGGCAAAAGGAGGCTAATCCTGAAATGCATTCATCGATAATTTACAATATTTTTTTTATCTCACGAAGCGACGCGCGCTTTACTTGTGGTAAAGTTTTTTCTTTACTAAGTATACAAACACGCTGTGAATGTGTGTGTAAGCGCATGAGCTTTCGGTACCGTCCGAGTCACTAGCGAAGTCGGAAGTGTTTGTTTGTGTTTATGTTACGTGCTGACGCTACTCGTCTGCACGAACACATTAAAACCGTATTTGTACGCTTGATTACCACATGTAAAGCGCGCGTCGCTTCGTGAGATATAAATAGTCTACTAACTTGTATAGAGGTGTTCAAACTAGCTAACTAATCCTTTATTTCCGTGCATTATTTTTATAATTATTAATTATTGTATTTTATCTACACCCATTCTATAAATCTTCTATAAAAGATTCTGAAACCGCTTATTGCCAAAATTAAAACAACCAGTGTCATATAACTTTAATATTATCCAAACGAATGTTATATTGTACTAAATTTCATAATGAAACTCCTTTTAAAAAAAAAAGAACATTCATTCGTCATGCACGCGCGTTTCACTACCAGTGCCGTACCTAATTTAAAAAAGAACTTATACCTATAAGTTCTTTTTATTCGAATTTACGTCGTATCCCGCCGGCCGCCATTTTTATTCGATATTCGTATTGCAAAAAACTGTTTCAGAACCTTTTATAGAGGATTCATACCATATGATAAAACCACATTCGTGTTTTAATACCCCTTATTATACAACAGTTGTATAAATATCTATTCTTTCTTTCTAATTGTGTATTATTTATTTCTAATAGTATATTATTAGTGTATTATTAGAATTACACTGTACCTGCCATCGCTGCATATCTATAGATACGATAAACTGCTTCTCATCGGACACGTCTACGCGCTCCTTCTGCGTCGCAGACTGCGGCGTTATGAACGGTAGGCCGTACTCTTCATCTGTAACACAGCATGTAAAATTAAGTCATCATCATCTGCCTAGCCTTTTCCCAACTATGTTTGGGTCAGCTTCCAGTCTAACCTGATGCAGCTGAATACCAGTATTTTACATGGAGCGACTGCCTATCTGACCTCCACAACCCAGTTACTGGATAATATGATACCCCTTGGTAAGACTGGTTGTCAAGAATCAATCAAAGATCCACGAATGACAACCTGGACCAACGGCTTAAACGTGCTTTCCGAGGCACTGAGGGGTCTCGTTATGTGATATATAGATGAATGTTTGTCAGGGTCTAGTTTGACACATTCTCTATACAAAACCTGTCAAAACATTATATTTTATTCTTCAGTTCTAGCTATTGAAAAATCAGCCCTATGACTACTTACCTAAAGTTACAGATATATGCCCATCCCTGACCAGAAACGACACATTGTAGATGTTCTCCACACTCTTACTAAAGCTGCCGGGGTCCAGTACAGTGTGGAAGTAGCTCAGCGGCTTGTGATGCTGCTTATACCACTTGCTGATGAACCGGTTCACGCGCGTCACCATCTGGGAGCCTTCATCTGTCTTCTCTAGTCTACGGAAGAAGAAAATTGTGTTTTATCTACACAAAAACATAAAATTGAAGGCTTCATTCAGACAAGCATAAAACTGATATTTGTTCAAGTGGAAAATATCAATTACAAAAACGAGGATTTGAACATCGAATAGTACTAACTTGTCAACTTTCTCGGGCTCCTTCAGCTGCGCCAGCTGTTGTTTCTCGACCTGCTGGCGGCGCACGCGCACCGGACGCTGCGCGACGGCCGTGAACGTGCCGAACACGTACGCGGCCACGGGGACCTCTTGGGGGAACGTGAAGTTCCAGAAGTCTGGGTTCTCGGCCTGGAATGTTATGGTTTAGAACACAGGTTCTCAATACCCATCACGTATGCGGAGTTTGGCTAGCTAATTTAATTTGACTCTGTATAGGGTGACTGGTAATTAGTGACCGATACTATATGATTGTAATAAAATATATCCACTGATATTTATTACGATATATATCAATTGATATTTATTGTCAAAACAGATTCAAAGTTTACCTAAGTTAATCCAAGCAACACTTGACAAAAAACTTCCTATCCTGAAATGACAATCTAATCATACCTATGTTTCGGGGATTCACCAACTAATGTGCAAGTAGGGTTAGCATTTTATTGAGATTCAAATCTTTTATCTATAACATAGAGTTTATTGTAGGTTACTTTAATATAAGGTATTCCCCGTATAATTATATTTTTTTTTTAATTATGGGATCCCCATATGAACCACTTACAGACTGAAAATCGCATCTTTTTTATACTTGATATACATATAGGTAATATCAAATATCTGATATTTTGATATTTATTAAAGTATCAGATATTTTGATGTTTATTAAAATACCAGATATTTTGATATTTATTAAAATATTGGATAAATTTGATATTTATTAAAAATATCGGATTTTTACGAACCCTGGTATAGATAAAATTTTTTATTACTCACAATATGACGCGCCAGCTCATGCTTATCGTAAGCGTTCACGTTTCCACTGACAGCTTCAGAACATCGAACTGTGACGTCACTGGCGGCGCGAAGCACCTTGGAATCAAGGAAGCTTTCACCTGAAAACATTACATACAAGTGATACAAGTTAGCTATAACAACACGCATGTATCCATTAACACGCTAACAGCATGCTGTTGATTGGCTTGATTGATCCATCATCTCCCACTGTTGTAAGCGACATGTGGCTACCAGCAGCACCAGCGCAATAAATAAATAGATTACCTGGATCTTTCTCCTCAACACCTCCTTGTCTATGCATGTCTTTGACCTCCTTCACTATTTGTGACGTCTTATCCATGCACTCCACATTGCTACCGGCTTCATCCTCTGTGATTCACATGCAAATATATGAATAATTTATTGGTCCATTGTTACAAAATAAATGGCTTTGAAGATCTAATGGCATAACTACTGTAGCGCCATTTTGAAAATAGCAGCCACGCATGAAACTTAACAAGTTGACTGCCAACGCGGTCACCGGTGACCGCGAACAATAGATTTTCTATTGTGTCTGTTGCTTGGCAGTCAACGTGTTAAAAAAAAAATCAAAAACCAGCCAAGTGCGAGTTCGATTCTCACACGAAGGGTTCCGTACCACCATACAATATTTAACACTACATATAAAATAACAGCAAAAAAATATTAAAATTGTTTCCCTTGTAAAAATAATATTAGGAGTAGTTTATTTGTACTTTTAGTTAGTTAGCTTTATGGAAATGTTAGATCACTATTTGGTTAATAAAGGATTTATTATTGGTCCCACTGCTGCTCAAGGAGGCCTTCCTACTCTTTTTCCAACTCTCTCTTTCTGGAGCTGCCAAGGAGAGGACCAATCTTTTACATTTGCTACTAAGCGGGCCCACTGGGACGTAAGTTTGGCCCATTTATCGTCTGACACGAGGATGCGGCAGATGTGTCCAGGCCAATTCCATTTTTGCGCCTTAAGTACTGAAAAAATAAGTTGTTATCGACTTACCTACAGTGGATAGATATTCGAGTAAGGTTCTGTACCGTAGTTTTCTAGTATAATTTGCCGACATACTGGTCCTTGACTGAGAAAGCGTATCGTTTCTAAATGGCATCTTTGTTTTTTTTTCTGTAAACAATCACTTTGTTTTCTTAATTTCATAAAACAACACAACAATCAACGTTGAGCTACAGCTCGCTTTTATTTGACAAGTCCGTTCAAAAAACAATGCAATAAACTTCTTTAGAAACTCTTACGGAAATAATTAGGTGAAAAAACTTCTTATGTTGTTAGTGTTATTTATATTTTGTAGGAAAAATAATATTTTATGAATCGCGTCTTGAAACAGTTCATAATGCTGATTTTTATTTTTAATATTTCTTTTTTATCCTCCCAAAAATAGTATGAAGTTTAGTTACAGAACGTACCCATGGGGATACTCCCACTGTCCAACGACCTTGGTCTTTTGTAACATTGCCAGCCGCAAGCTCATATTTCTTAGTAGATTTTACATTTTTGGTCTAATAATTTAAGCATTATGTTCCTTAAGTCAGTCCTCTTACACAGCTGATGGATAGTTTTTGACACAATTTTCCTTTACAAACGTAAGGAACACCTTTACGTTTTGAACGGTTCACACTACAAAAGTTTATGAACAAACACGAATTGCTGAATGAAATTGAAAGGTAAAATACTTTATGCCTGTAATTTCATTAGCAACTCGGTATGGCAATAATAGTAGTTGCAACTTTTGCTATAACAGCCCATCGACACATCATGTTTTTTTATTTACTTACCAACTATTTACTTACTAGTCCCTGTTGCCGTATTAAATTTAATTGTATGATAAACTCTCGTGCCGATTTTTTTATTGGGCTCTTGTATGTACACACGGCTACACATCAAGCTATACTTCTGATTGCACGAGAAACTTATACAATGCGAAATCAGCTAAAACTGGAAATGTACAGCTTGACGAAAAAAGATCGTCTTCGGATTTTACGATAATTTTAACTTTTAAAGTTAACCTTTTTGATAAGACAGTTCATAAAAAAAAAATTATTCAAAATTTCATTCAAAATATTCAAATCCAAAAAAAAATAGTAGCAAATTATTCTTTGTCGTGGTATCCCTCGCATTAAATTTTGTTGTAGGAGTGCGCGGTTTAAAGACAAAACGTTGCATTTTAACGAATTTAGTTCTATTAAAATAAATATTTTTATAATAAAATGTACAATAATCTGTTTTATTAATGTAAATAAAAATTTGGCATTTATTAGTCGAGTCGTGTCGTTACGGTACATGAGTGACAAAGTTGTTAATCAGTGAGGTTATAAATTACAAACAGTTTGTGAATTTAAATGGATTCAGGGCCAGCCCAAGAGGTAACTGAGCTGCTGCGACAATGGGAGGAACAGCACACAACGGTCAACTTCGACCCAATACCAACTTTGACGAGGTAGGTCCTTTGTTTTGATAATATTGCGAAAAAAATTATAATTAGCACATTTATTGTTTGCCGTATGCTTACACATGTGGCTATGATATTTCAATTTAAAAATAGAAGTCATGATCACGTAACATCTAGTAACAATGTGAAAGTATTCCTAAGTTCTTCATAAACTTTTAATTACTTTTAAACTAATCAGGAAGTGCAGCTTTAAATAGCATTTGGCTTTTTATTGGGCCTATTTCTTAAACCAAACAGTGAAAAACCCAATAGAGTCCTCATTTATTGTAAAATCCTTATTTTGATATTGATTGGAATTAAAAAGTGGTTGTATTGATTCATAAAAAAAAGTCATGCTTTGTTGACAAACTATTTCATAACTGATTGATGAACTGATGAACTTATGACTCCATGATTTGGCACTGATCATTTCATAAGCTTGCCAGTAAGATTCTTAACATACAAACCATATACCATGACGAAGGTTGGAAGTCCAAAGAGGTTATGTATGTTATTGGGTTTGTAATGACCAAATACTGTGAAATTCTGTTTGTTCATATTATATTATGTACTGGTGCTACGAACCTGATAATCATCAAAAATTAACAAAACTAACACCTAGTTTCTAAAGCTAATCTACACTGAAAAATGTTCTTAGGAATGTCAAACTCTTGTGTTTCGCCGACGGAAATAATGACGCCCAATCAAATAACTTGACATGAGAAGGCACAACAACAAAATCAAAAGTTATTTATTTCAACTATGCTAAGAATCAGCACTTATCAAACATTAAAATTACATTTATTAAATATAACAAATGCTTTCTACACTCACATTTATCAAAGAGCGCAGCAAGCTAACAACACATCATGCTAACATTAAACATTAATTTGCTGCATACATAAATATGTCAACATCCTGCTTCTGGGCAATCAGGGTGTTCAGCAGATTGATCGCCTGGGTTGTGGGAGCATATTGAGTAGTAAGACTACGCACTGACTACTACATAAGACATTTTCTCCGAAATGCCCGCCCTTCACTTCACTTCCTAGTGTTTCTGCTGGGAAGAAGTGGCACAACAAACTCCCCAGCAGAAACTAGCGAGTTCAGGACCAGTTCTTTATTGCAATACTTAGGAGAGGCCTCTCTTCAACAGTGGATGTCTTTTGACCATTATTACTTGAAATAATGTTAAGCACCCAGTGGTAACGATTCCGACTTATGAGCTGTAGGTTTTGGGTGCGAACCCAGGCAGGCGCTTTACTTTATGTGAATAAGTTCATCACTACTGCTCTCAAAACGGTGAAGGAAAACATTGTGAGGAAACGGGCATGTTTTACAAAAAAAAAATTCAAAGGCATGGTGACATCTACCAACCCGCACTGCCCGTGTGGTTGATTATGGCCCACTCCCTCTCGAAGAGAGGCCTGTGTCCCAGCAGTGGGAACAATATAGGCTGATTATGCTATGCATGCTATTTTCCACAAAGTAATAAAAAATCTAATCAATGTAAACAAAACTTTATGATTTGGAGGTGATGGCAGGTAGCCAAGTACATTCTGTATCCCCAGGAAATAATAACATGACGAAAAATAATCTTTTTTGTATTATCTGTTTTGTTTTGATAGCAGCAACATCAGACATGTGATTTAAATATTAATGTCAAAATGACCATGTATTTTACCCCACTGTCCACCTCTTTATGCAACACAAGTTTACTATTTCACAATTTTATAGTTACATTTCAAAATATTATGAAATAATTCTGTAAGTAAAGTTAGAATTTTTATTATGACTGTATGTCTCAATAAAAATTTACGAATGTTCAATTATCCTTGTTCGCATTAGGCAAGTGTACTCAAGGATAATTATTACAAAACATGAAAACAAAACATATTAGGCTGTACACTATAGTATAGTGGATTGGTTACCTAGAACTATGGAAGGACTTTTATTAAATTATCATCAATTTTGACAAATCATACATTCTATTATCATTGAAATTATAAACATAATGATTGTTATCTAATCTGATGAGATTTTGAAATTCTTTCTGATCGTTTAATAATATTAATGGTGATTAGGATGGGAAATCTATATATCGACGGTTAAGAGGAAATAGGGTATAAGTGACAAAAAATTAAATGTTCAGGAGAGACGTTCAAAATTTAAAATTTTAGAAAAACTGACCTATTTTGGCATTTATGAATTTCTTTGCTAGGGCATAAACGCCTTAAAAGTCATCGAAGAGCCATGGAAGTAATCGCATTCGAAAGAGCGGAAAATTTTACGTAGGATGGCATATATAACTCATTTTTTACCAAAATGTTGCTTATCCTACTTCCTTTTTACCGTCGATGTATGTATAAAACAAAGACGGGTTAGTTACACCATTTATAAATCAAGAACAGCTGGACTGATTTTTATGATCTTTAATTTGTTGGATTTGTCCCGAATAGCAGAATAATTTTGGCCACATTGGTCAAATGTCAAAAGATTATCTTCACCTACTCCAGAAATAAATACAAAATAAATTTACTAATTAAATATTCGTTAACTAAATGATAGTGTTATCAACGCAAGCAAATCTAAAAGAGTCGGATGATTTTTCAACTCTCGACATTGAGCAGAGCGTTGAGATTTGAACAGAGCGCATCCTAGCGCGTCAAAAAAACACTGTTGGATTAATAAATAAATAAAATAAATAAATATCCTTGGACATTTCACACAATGCCATTTAGTCCCAAGCTAAGCAACCTAATGCTTGTGTTATGGTAACGAGATGGCTGATAAACTACTTATATACATTTTTTTTTTGTAAATACATACATGTATAGATAAAACACCCAGACCCGGAATAAATACTTGTAGGTCGTACAAATATTTGTTCCGTGCGGTAATCGAACCCGCGACATGCTGCGCAGCAGTCAA
The DNA here is from genome assembly GCA_963669345.1 of Gortyna flavago. Lineage (NCBI taxonomy): Eukaryota > Metazoa > Arthropoda > Insecta > Lepidoptera > Noctuidae > Gortyna > Gortyna flavago. The sequence goes on along the minus strand of OY770155.1, from coordinate 2,853,270 downwards.
TCGCTCAACCACTGCGCCAACCGTGTCGTCGTATTGCAACCCTCGGCGCTAAGAAGATCGTTGAAAATCCTTTGCACGAAACAAAATCGCCAAGGCCTGACTGATTATCACTGCAAAATAAAAATAAAACTTGCCAAGTGCGAGTTGGACTCTCACACGAAAGGTTCCGTACCACCATACAATATTTAACACTACATATAAAATAACGGCAAAAAAAATCACGTTTGTTGTATGGGAGCCCCCCTTAAATATTTATTTTATTATCTTTTTAGTATTTTTTGTTATAGCGGCAACAGAAATACACATTCTGTAAAAATTTCAACTGTCTAGCTATCACGGTTCATGAGATACAGCCTGGTGACAGACGGACAGTGGAGTCCAGTTTTTACCCTTTGGGTACGGAACCCTAATAAAGCTGAAGAGTTGGTTTGAACGCGCTACTCTATAAAACACGGCCGGGTTTGAAAAAATCTTTTTGTATTTGATAGTCTAATTCTTGAGGAAGGCTATAGGCCATCGTGCTAGGACATGTTTGGAGCCAAGTAAAAAGGGAAAAAACAAAGTAACAGCGCGGCCGGGTGATGCGATGCGACGCGACGGGGTGGGTCGGGGGACCAAAAAGGTTCACACGGACGAAGTCGCGGACGGAAGCTAGTCTTTAATAAAACCTGTGATCACCTTTTTCAATTTCATTAAAGGATATCCGAAATAATAGAAGCAGAGACGGAAAACTTCATGAAAAAGGATCCTGACCCTTTCGATGAGCGTCACCCGTCGCGCACGGACCCCGAGTGTGCCCTGGGACACGCTCTCAAGGTCATGTTCAAGAAGGACAACTTTATGACTAAGGTAATTACTATAAACTGTACCGGTTCGGTGACGTCCGGTCCGTGCGGTGAACCAGAAATCGCGAAAAAAAAATCAGCTGTTCCCTACATTTTGACGAGTTATGCGAACATAAATGTAGGAAACAGCTGTTTTTTTTTTCCGTTCCGATTTCAGGTTTGTCCCCATAGTAAAAGTTGTTCATAATGATGAGTACAATCACCCATTTCGATTTGTCGCATGTATATAAATTTATCTTTTATTTCCAGCTAGTTAATGACTACGTTCGCGACACGTACTATTCCCGTCAGAACATGACGGGCCGCGACGTGCACAAACTTAACGTGGCTGCGTGCAGACTGACCCTGGACCTCATGCCGGGCCTGGAGATGAGCGTCGTATTCCAGGTGAGTTCAAATATGGAGGATATTGGCTATAAAGAACCTGTGACACCCAATAAATGTGGTGCTTTTGATCACACTGGTGCAAGTGGTTGAAATGCAAATAATACCTAATTAGGGTTGCCACCAACCATTTCTCGATTTAAGGGTTACGAGCATCAAAAATACGGGTCTTCGTTTTTTTTACCCGACTACGGCGAAGCAAAAAGGAGGGTTATGATTTTGACCGGTATGTATGTATGTATGTTCATCTGTTCCCTCATAACTTCAAAAGTACTTCTAATAATTTGACAAATGAGGTATCGTTAGAAGATTCTTGACCGTCCGCTGGTTATTATAGGCAATGTGATGTCACACTAAATTTAACATGGCGCTCTCTAGAGGACATAGTCATGAATTTAAAAATAAATATTTTGGGATGGTGCCTTGTGGAGTATCAAATGAAAGGGCTTAATTAGCACATTTCAAAAATATAAATATTACTGAAATAAGCAAAACAATTATTATATAAAAAATAAGTACAAAAACTAAAACCCGTCTACTGAAATGCTACGTAGCATGCGACCACGGGAAGGTACTTTCTTGTTTCATCCTTTACAGTAGTCGGGTTTTAGTTTTTTTTACGGAAGACAATTTAAACAGCATTGTTTATTGACGGTTTCTTTCTTTTTTTTTAATTTTTATTTGCTGTTTGAAGAAGCAGCCTTCAAAAGTTCATTGTGTGAAGGAAATTTGTAAAAATCTTTACATTTTAACTTAAACTTAAAGCTTTGCTTAGGGGCCCGTGGCTAAATAATAACAGCCGCACAGGTCGATCGATCAGGTTAAGCTACGCTTGCCGCGGTTGGTCTGTGGATGGGTGACCGTCTTTACATAACGAGACCCCTCCGTGCCTCGGAAAGCACGTTAAGCCGTTGGTCCCGGCTGTCATTTGTGGATCGTTGACAGTCGTTACGGGTAGTCAGAAGCCCGAAAGTCTGACAACCAGTCTTACCAAGGGGTATTGTATTACCCAGTAACTGGGTTGTGGAGGTCAGATGGGCAGTCGCTCCATGTAAAATACTGGTATTCAGCTGCATCCGGTTAGACTGGAAGCCGACCCCAACATAGTTGGGAAAAGGCTAGGCAGATGATGCTTTGCTTAAAATTAATTATTTTAAAAAATACGGGTTCTTATAAAGCCCGTAAAATACGGGCCATCTGGTAAGGCGAACCTAAGAGGCTAAAAAGAGTAGCCTATTAAGGGACGCCCCTCAGATGGATCGATGACCTTAAAACGGTTGCTGGGACGGACTGGATACGGAAGGCGGAGGACAGTGTTGTGGCGCAGCCTGGGAGGGGCCTATGTCCAGCAGTGGGCTGTCTATAGCAAGTAGCCGAATTCTGGGCTGCGTCCATTTAGATTAATGGACTTGGCCCAGAATTCGGCTACTTGTTTGGCGCCATCACCAGCGTCCATCAGTTCCTGTAACGTGCTGACAGGACACGCGGGACACGATATTAAGTGTTCCATCGTTTGTGGAACAGCACCACATTTACACTCCAAAGCGGAGTCGTGTATGAATCTCCACATGAACAGGTTTTCCTTGCTTCGGCCAACCTGTGTCCGGAGACTTCCAGGTTACCAAAGGTAACTCATGTCCAGGTGGAAGGCCAAACGTCTTGTAGTCAAGCAATAAAAGGTTGACAATTTTGTCCATTGCTTGATGAAACTGTTAGAGTACTATAAGAAAGTACCGTTTGCAGCAGCTTCGTCTTGTACGCGTGTTGTTGGCGGAAGCCTAGTCCAGCAGTGGCTGTCTTATGGCTAAAATGTTATGTAGTTTCTTGTAAGTGGTTGGGTCCCGAATAAATATAAATCTTTTCTTCTTTGTTACTAGGACAACGAAGCTCTGATCCATCGGCTAGTGAACTGGGCGACAAACTCGGCAGAACCACTGCAATGCTATGCGACCGGTTTGTTAGCAGCCGCCATGGAGGTGCAGGAGATAGCTACCAACTTTAGGTAAGAGTGCACTTTATTATCTGTGTCCTAAAGACGAAAATTGTACCACAAAAAAAAATTGTATCAACTGTAGGTGAAAAAGTACTTTATTAACGGTGCCATACAGTGCAAAGTACAAAAATGACTCAAATACACATAATTTTTCTTCTCTCAACACGAATAGAACGCTATTAGACCAATACAATAATGCACTTTATAGTTAGGGACGTTAAGTGCAAAATAGTTTTGGTATGATTAAAAAACGAAGTTTAAGGTTGCAACAGCTCTATATTAGATATCACATCACATCTTCGTATTTCCGAAGATATACGACAATTGCCGAGGCGCATAACTTAGTACTGTATGTTTATTAAAAAAAAATCTAATATAAATTATTTGCTTCAGGGACTTGAATGCCATGCTAGTACCATTGATGTTAAGGAGGCTACACGTTTTAAGAGAGGACAAAGTAAGTACTTTTCTTCACTTTAAAATCCCGCCTGTATCCTCGCTGATGTAGGCAGAGTAACGCCAGGGATGATGGGAAAGTTTTTTTTAAGGTGAATGCGCAGTGCTAGACCGCGATATTTAAATTTTCTTATGTTTTTGCAAATTGCAGACCAGTGTCAGGTTGTATCTTTATTAAAATTTGATTCGCGACTATAACAAGTACGTATTTACAGAATTATAATCATTAGAATCACTAATACATCTTTTTAGATTTGTATCATAAGCAATTTCCATAAGAGATTTGTTCTTATGGTACAAATCTCACTTAGAAAGATGTATTAATGATTATAATTAAGTATATACGTACGTTTTATATTCGCGAATCAAATTTTGATCAAGATACGACCTGACGCTGACCTGAAAATTGCAAAAAACTTAAGCAAATTTAAATATCGCGGGCTGCCACTGCGCATTCACCTTAAAGATTTTATTGTGGCAACAAGACTGCGTCGTTGGTTTAGTGGGCGCAGGCGCTACAGCTGTCAAGTCAACTTTTACTCGAAAATTTTCGTTTGAGAAACTGGCCATAAAGAGCTATTAAAAAAAATAAAAAAAAATTGCCTGTCTGTCCTACTTCTGGGCATAGGCCTCTCCCAAATCCTTCCAGGGACTCTTTTCTTAATATTTCGATTATGTATGTATTTATTTTTTAACGCAGAACAACCAAAATGCGGTAACGCCACCCAATCAGACGCGGCATTTTGCGCGCTTCGACAAAAAGAGAAATAGTGACATCAAGTGCAATGGACCCAGTAAGGAGAAGAAAGGTATGTTTATGTCATAATCATTTATTTGTCAGAATATGATACAGACGAGACGCCAGCACACCAAGCTGCTACAATCTGTCAAATTTCTTTAAGAGCGTTTACGACGTACGGCATTTCATACAAACTTTCAAACCCTTGTTTTTCGAAATTAATGAACCGATTTTAATGAAACTTCATACGCATAAGCAGGATACAATGGTTTAAAAAGTTAGTATAGAATATTTTCCCCCATTTTTTGTCCCATGACGTTACCTATTTGACAGTCGTTACGGGTAGTCAGAAGCCCGAAAGTCTGATAACCAGTCTTACCAAGGGGTATCGTATTACCCAGTAACTGGGTTGTGGAGGTCAGATAGGCAGTCGCTATATGTAAAATACTGGTATTCAGCTGCATCCGGTTAGACTGGAAGCCGACCCCAACATTATTGGGAAAAGGCTAGGCAGATGATGAGTCATCATCTGCATCAGCGGCTGAATATCAGTATTTTACATGGAGTGACTGCCTATCTGACCACCACAACCCAGTTACTGGGTAACACAATATCCTTTGAAAAGTATCGGAAAAAATTTGAAAAGTATTGCCAATCTTCCAATTTGAGTAGAAACTCTTTTTGAGTAGAAACGCCCACGGCGACTTTTTGAAACGCGCGACAGCATCGCTACTAACGCGCGTTAGCCATTTGTAGCGTGACTAATGTTGCCTCAACGGAGTCCATCTTGCAACCGTGGCATTTTTGTGCCGTTACTGAATCGTGTTTGCATCGCGACAGTATCGCGTTTGCATTGCGACTGAGAATCGTGGTGTGGGCGAGGGCAAACAGCTCGCGACCGCATCGCGACTGTATCGATGCGAACGCGCGACAGCATCGCTAAAAGATGCCGTGGGCGAGGGGCCAAGTTGCCATGCTTCTTACTTCCTGTTGCCATTCCGCTCACGACTTCTTGTTTTCTCCCCTTACAGACCGCGTCAAAGACGAAGGGGGAGGAGGTGACATGTCAGTGGACGAAACACCCCCCCACGCCAGCAAAGACCCCGAGACGCCTGTTAAACTTTATAATAGTAAGTTTTTGACATTCAATATAAAGACTTGACGGCGCTTCCGTTTAAGTTAGTTTTAGTTAGATGTCATAGATGGCGTTACTAGCTTAGAGTGCCTGTTCCGTGCACTCTGACGCAACAACGAGCACTAGTGGGGACAAGTCGAGCACTGAGACAGTTCAGTTGGAATTGAGCCTCGGTCGACATCACAAGTGCGCGCTACGCGTTCGGTGGAGTGTCTGAATAATTGTGTAAAGTTATAGTTCGAATTAATGGTCAAGTGGTGATTATATTTAGATTTAATTGAAGTGTCGAAATGTGCCGGCTCTATACCAAAATATTTTTTTTTACAATTGTCTTTCTGTTTGTTTCGGCTTATCTCTGAAACGGCGGGACCGATTTTGACGGGACTTTCACTGGCAGATAGATAGCTGATGTAATAAGGAGTAATTTAGGCCGCGTTGGCAGTCAATTGCCTTAAAAACTCATTTCGGACTGCGTTTAAAGATAAGCATGTCAAATAAGTTTCGTATGTTACACTATTCTGTACTAGAGAAACAAGATTTGGTTGATGGCCGCGAAAAAACGTAAAGACGCCAATTTCAGTCATTTAAGTAACACATAAGCTGTCATTTTACTGCAGCTAATTAAAAGTCCGAATATGGTATAATTGATTTGTCTCCCAGGTCCAGCGAACGCCTGCTCCCCCCCCTCCCAGTGGGGCATGATGTCTCCCCCCCCGCGCCCCCCGCCGCTGCATCATCACGAGACTTCCTCCAACTCCAGCTGGGCAGAAATGGAAACTTATGTTATAGGTGAGTAGCTCTTATGTCATCTTGGCCAACATTGGGCTTCAACGCGTTGGCCAATGTGAAGTTGGTGACATTTGTTGGTTGTTGGTAACTCATAAGTAGTCTCACAAAAAGAATATGTGTAGATTGTATGATGTATTATATGAATGAAGAGGGAGTGAATGAACACGTGACGGTTCAGAGGGGGAGAAAAACATTCAGTGTGGCCACAGTGTATAATGCTATCAAGTGACCAGTGCCTAATGCCTAGTGAATGCATATGCAGAATACTCGGAATCGTCTGACGACAGTAATTAGATGTGTGTTTTAACATAATTATATCCCTGTAAATAAATAAAAATCATTGCAAAACAGTTTTTTTTTATTTGATTCAAAGGTTGCAAACCCCTGAATGTGTGTTTACAAAATTTATAGTTTCTGGTGACGGGACTTTTTATATTATTATCCATGTGCGTAAACAAAATATACGCGCGTAAACAAACTATAAACGTGCGTAAACAAAATATAAGGAGGACCCGTAGCTAAATATTAACAGCCGCAAAGGTCGATCGGTCAGGTTAAGCTACGCTTGCCGCGGTTGGTCTATGGATGGGTGACCATCTTTACATACCGAGACCCCTCCGTGCCTCGGAAAGCACGTTAAGCCGTTGGTCCCGGCTGTCATTCGTGGATCTTTGACAGTCGTTATGTGTAGTCAGAAGCCCGAAAGTCTGACAACCAGTCTTACCAAGGGGTTTCGTATTACCCAGTAACTGGGCTGTGGAGGTCAGATGGGCAGTCGCTCCATGTAAAATACTAATATTCAGTTGCATCCGGTTAGACTGGAAGCCGACCCCAACATAGTTGGGAAAAGGCTAGGCAGATGATGTAAACAAAATATAATGTTTTGTTCGCAGGCAACATTCAAATCCACCCGCCTACAGACGCCACTAAACAGATGCTCATACTTAGATACTTGACGCCAATGGGAGAGTATCAGGAGGTGAGTTGCTTTTAATTTCTTGTCTCATCTCAGCATTAATCTTCTTCATTTGTATCGGCAAGAGCTATATGAGCATAAAGGCCAGCGCACAGGGGGCACGGTATTGTTAATGCGACGCCGACCGCGCAGTGGCGCCCTCATCGTTTGTTTGGTTATTTCTTTTATTTTAGAATGAAAATGCAGAAAATAAGCACGTTAAGATGTGCTACCTAATTTATCAGTTTTAATGATTATAATAAAACTAAACAATGTAAAACTACCGTTTATAATATAATATATATTTAATAATCACTGTATAACCTTTAATAATCACGCTTGCTCAAGGCGGATTCGACCTTTTATTTATTGAAATGTTTTTGTCCCCAGTTCCTATCACACGTGTTCGAGCAGAACGCGCTCGGCCTGATCCTCGGCTACCTGAACGTGCGAGAGTCGCGAGACTCGCGCCTCGCCTTCGAAGCGCTCAAGTATCTAGCGGCGCTGCTGTGTCACAAGAAGTTCTCCATCGACTTCATTAATATGGGAGGGCTGCAGGTTAGTATGTCACGTAATACTTCACGCCTGTATCACTTAATGGGCATGCAGAAAGCCGTGAGCTACGGTATCAAATGCCCTTTTTTATTCGTCTAACTCTGCTTGTAGCTAAGTAATAACAGTCGCACGGGTCAATCGATCAGGTCCGCGGATGGGTGACCATCTTTATATACCGAGACCCTTCTGTTTTGGGGATGCACGTTAAACCCTTTGTCCCGGCTTTCATTCGTGGATCTTTGACAGTCGTTATGGGTCCTCAGAAGCCCGAAAGTCTGACAACCAGTCTTACCAAGGGGTTTCGTATTACCCAGTAACTGGGTTGTGAAGGTCAGATAGGCAGTCGCTCCATGTAAAATACTGGTACTCAGATGCATCCGGTTAGACTGGAAGCCGACCCCAACATAGTTGGGAAAAGGCTAGGCAGATGATGACTCTGCTGGTCATTTACGCGCCTCGTGGTCGAAAGAGCTTTTAAACTCCCGTGTTGGGTAAAATTAATTGGAATCATTGGTATCCTTCCAGCATAGCTATTCACAACGACTCGATACGCTGCCGTACCGTATCGAATATCTATGAATGTTGTCGTAGGAGTCCTCTAAACGCTGTTCACGAGTCCTAAACCCGAAATTTTTTATATAATTATTCGAAAAATAATTTTGAAATTTGACAGTTACTATTTCATACAAAAACTGTCAAACGTCAATTTTATTCCTCGAATAAAAGCTATCTGGCGACGGAATAATCAGCTCTTAATCAAATAGATAACCGTTATTCTTCTGGCAGCGGTCTGCTGTCGGGGGCAAGGCAGATCAGGTTATCGAAATGTGTCATTTTCTATACGATAAGAAAGCCTGTAAGAAAATACGGCTAAATTTGGCACCAACTCTAAAATAACGAAAAAAAGTTGTCACCTCTGAGTTGATCCTAGATTGGTTGGTGGTTAGTTGGTTTAAAATCAACTCCCTGTCACGGAACAGACCTGGATCCCAGCCGTGGGAATATAACTGTTATTTCATCACAATCCTACTATCCTACTAATATTATAAATGCGAAAGTTTGTGAGGATGGATGGATGGATGTTTGTTTGTTACTCTTTCACGCAAAAACTACTGAACGGATTTGGATGAAATTTGGCACACAGATAGTTTATAACCCGGATTGACACATAGGATACTTTTTATCCCGATATTCCCACGGGATCGAAACTTATGCGGGTGAAACCGCGGGGCGCAGCTAGTAATAAATATAATTTTCCTTCACCAGAAATTCCTGGAAGTCCCGCGACCATCGGTAGCGGCGACTGGCGTATCAATCTGTTTATACTACCTAGCTTATTGCGAGGACGCCATGGAACGCGTGTGTCTGCTGCCAAGGAGGACGCTCGCAGATCTGGTCAAGTACGTACTCCTAGCATATTCATCTCGAGAAGTTCCTCAAGGAAGAGTTCCGGTTGAAAGGTGTTGTTTACCGCCGGTTTCGTGGCCGGCTACATGACACCAGTCAGCGAAACACGACGCTGACACTGTATTTATAGTATTTTTAAGTTACATTAAGAGCGTTTACGCCGTACGGCTTTTCATACAAACTTTCAAGCCGTTGTTTTTCGAAATGAATGAACCGATTTTAATGAAACTTCATGCGCATAAGCAGGATACAAAGGTCTAAAAAGTTAGCAGAGAACATTTTCATAATAAACGCCGTCGATGTTTCTCAGGTCACAATTGCGTATCATATTTAGTTTCAGAGAAATTGTCTTTTTTCTAAATACCCGGTTGAAAAAATGACGATTTTCAAAAAATTATGACTCAAAAACTAAACATGCTAGTGAAATGGGGATACGAAATATTGTGTTTAAATAACTTAAACTATCAGTTTTTTTACATAAAAAAGGAATGTCCGAAAAATGGTCTTCACAAAACACTGTGCCTCGGTGCATAATGTTATGTCGTGTGTAATACATACTTTTGTCCACAGATACGCGCTCTGGCTACTGGAATGTTCGCACGACTCCGGTAGATGTCACGCCACCATGTTCTTCGGCCTGTCATTCCAGTTTCGGGTTATCCTTGAGGAGTTTGATCATCAGGTGAGTTTCTACATCCTTGGTACAGTCAGTAACAAAAGTCGATTAACACTGTCATTTTAACATGATATTAAATTGACAAGAATTGTTTTCAATAAACAGCTTTTTAGCTTTTCACATAATAGCAGAGTTTATATTCTAAAAAGTTTTCTTCTGCTGCAATTTTGAACAAATATTATAATAATCTTGTGTTATGAATTTTTTCTGCATTTGTGTTTTTTTTTACATTGTTCTCACCTATAGAAGCAACAAGAATAATGTACCTAGGATTTTGTAATATCTTGATATAAAAGACTGTCCATGGAGTTTCTTGCCCGTTCTTCTCCGTAGAGATTTACGTTTTGGAATGGGCAACTAGCTTCAACTTTCTGACTAACTGACCGATTATTTATTAGTTTTGACAATTCAAAAGTGCCTGTCCATGGTTTAACTGAAATAAATGGTTTGAGTTTGTTTACCTTAACCTAACTGTAGATCTAGGTTATCATTCTGTTTGCTCTCTTCATGTTCTTGCGAGACTTGGTCATAGAAAAAGAATTAATACTACATTTAGAAAGTAAATTGGGTGAATCATACGCCCTTATTTTGTTCGAATATCGGGATAAAAACTATCCTATGTCCTTTCCCGGGACTCAAACTATCTCCATACCAAATTTCATCTAAATCGGTTCAGCGGTTTAAGCGTGAAGTGGTAACAGACAGACACACTTTTGCATATTAGTATGGATTTTTATATTCATCATACGAAATTTTTTGAGTGTTTTTATTCGTTTTGTTAATGATAAATCTTGCATATTTTGTTTTCTATCAACAGGACGGTCTCCGGAAGCTCTACAACGTAATCTCTACGCTACCCATCCTCAGCGCGGACGACGACGAGTCGCGCGTGTCGGAGGACGAGACCTGCGCCGCGCGCCAGATCGTGCGACACGTGTGCGTCGCTCTGCGCAGGTACGTGCAGTTCACTTACTATTAGGGGCCGTTCAAATATTACGTCAGCTGATTTTTTAATGCAATTATGTACCCTCCCCCCTCCCCCTCGACAGCAATAGTAAGCAAAGCTCTCACCCCCCCCCGTGCCATTTTTCAATGTTCTGGTTTTTTTATTGATTCAAAAGTAGCAGTTTTAAGCGTTTCGTTTTCTAGCATAGACAAGCAGGGTTGCCATGTCAAAAAAAAAATACTGCTGACGTAATCACCATCCAAACCCCCTATCCCCCATGTCATCAGAAATAAGCAAAGCACACTCAGAAAAAAATATTGTTGGCTCCAACAATAAAACTTTAACAGGGGAGAGCCCACCATAGTGTATAGTTCCTGCGGAAACGTTTTTATTGTCAGGAATTAAGTTGTTAGTACAACAATATTCTTTCAACAAATATATGTATTGATACTACAACAATGTTTCTATATTGTCAATACAACAGTATTTTTTCAACAAAATGTGTTCTTTAGTCTGTGCACAACAATACTAAGTTATGAACGCAACAGCTGTACTTTGTTAAATTAAATAGTTTGCCTTTGTAACCACCATTACAGCTTAGTCACGGTATTAAGGTTGCTTGACTTAATCAACTCATAATTATCTACAGTAGCAAAGTTATTTGAATGCTGGAGCTTCTCTACATCGTGAAAATACCAATGTTCCCTTTGTTCATATGAAAGAGCCTTTGTTCTAGTAGAAATGTTATGTAAATCCTGGAGCTACGCCCCTTCACGAAAACAACTATACTTCCTTTGTTAATATGAAAGAGCCTTTGTTCCAGAGGCAATGTAATTTAAATACAGGAGCTACTCTACATCGTGAAAACACTAATGTACCCTTTGTTAATATGAAAGAGCCTTCGTTCCAGTAGCAATGTTATGTAAATGCTGGAGCTACGCTCCTTCGCGAGAACAACTATACTTCCTTTGTTAATATGAAAGAGCCCTTGTTCCAGAGGCAATGTAATTTAAATACAGGAGCTACTCTACATCGTGAAAACACTAATGTACCCTTTGTTAATATGAAAGAGCCTTCGTTCCAGTAGCAATGTTATGTAAATGCTGGAGCTACGCTTCTTCGCGAGAACAACTATACTTCCTTTGTTAATATGAAAGAGCCCTTGTTTCAGTAGCTAACTCTCCTTTGTTAAAACAACTACACTTTGTTTATACTTACATAAAAGATTTTGTTCAAGTAGCAATATCATTTACATGCAGGAGCTACTCAACTTTGCCAAAACAATTATACATCCTTTGTTCATATAAAAAAAGCCTTTGTTCCAGTACCTTCCATATAAAACAATTGTATTTTCTTTTTTACTGCGAATAAGCCTTTGGTACTTAATGTAATATATTTGCTACTGAACCAAAGGCTTATTCTTAGTCATAAAGAAAATACAGTTGTGTTTTATAGAAGCTACTCGAACAAACACTTTTTTATAATATGAACAATGAAAATATAATTGTTTTGGCGAAGGACATAGCTCCTGCATTTAAATAATATTGCCTTGGCCCAAGGTACTTGGACAAAAGCTTTTATGTATAAACGAAGAAAGTATAGTTATAAGCTACTGAAACGAAGGCTCATTCATATTAACATAGGAAGTATTTTCGCGAAGTAGAGTAGCTCCTGCAATTAAATCAAATTGTAGTTTACTAATTTATTGGTACCAGTAACTAATACTCATTTGATTTCTCATTGAATAAACTAGTTTGTCAACTTATTTATATATTACAATCAACTAGTTTTTGTTTGAAACACAAATGAGTATTTGATACATAGGTACTGGCAGCACAATAATACGTTAGTGAAACAAAGGCTTATTCGTAGTAACAATGGCAGTATATTTGTAAGAATAGCTACTGAAATTAAATTCTAAACCTAAATTATACGGTTTTAAGTGTACCTAACAGTGGTCATAATTATGATAAAAACAACATTATTTTTAGGGTATTTGTGTATTATATTTACATGCATTGAAATTTACATGCTCTCTTATAAGTAGGTACATTAATCAGTTTAAGTGAGTACACTTCTTACAACTAAATCTAAGGGTCAGTACACACCGCAACGTGACGCGCAGTTTTCAAGATAGCAATACATTTATAGACCTTATCTACTACACAAAAAGGCGCACAATTCAGTGAGGTGGGCTGCGCGGCGTAGCTCGGCGTAGTAGACACCACCTCACTGAATTGTGTACTTTTTTGAGTAGTAGATAAGGTCTATAATTGCTATCTTGTAAACTGCACGCCGCGCCGCGTCGCGGTGTGAAATAACAAAAAAAAAAACAAGGCTTACAAGTCAAATCTGGTCAATACTTTGTACAAGTATTATAAAATATTATAATAGGTTTGATTACTTACACAAAAGGAATTACTCTTATATGTAGGTACATAATAATCAGTTTAAGTTAGTACACTTAATACAACTTTACGACTACACATTTTAGCTTTTGCAGCTTAGAGCATGATTTTGATGATTATTTTTTATTAAATAACAGAAACTAAAAAAAAATAGCATTATCATATCAGTTTAATAAAACTGATATGATAATGCTATTTTTTTTTCAAAAAAACACTTAAAACTAATAAGAATAATAATTCTTATTAGTTTTAAGTGTTTTTTTATTAAGTTTATTTTTCAGATTAAAACGGATAGCAATGTTTCACCTCCTATACTATTCGTAACATATTAAAACTACCAGTATTCAGTTGGTTTTGACCATACCATTTAATGACAATTTTATGCTAGTATACTTAACACAAACGTAGCAACAATTTATTATTTAAAGTGGTTTTCGCAAAACAACGTACTGTTCAGAATGCGAGTTACCATAGCCGATATTTACAATGTTGCAGGGAAACTGATACTGCATAGTATCATAATCAATATAAATTAACTGCGTATCAGTCTGGGCCTCTGTTACGTTATAAGCATGATAATGCGAGTCAAAAGCAATAGTTACCATAGGCAGCGCCATAAAGACTATTTTACTATTATTACACACGTAAATATAAAAAAATAAATAAATCTTACGAACTTCCTACAGCAAGTACATATGGTTGGGGTGGAATACCTTTAGCAGCCACAAATGCATCCCTGTCGGCGCAATATCTTTCGATATCTGAAGCTGTTGTTACACGAGCAAGAAAGCTTGAACGTACTTCTTCCTTTGACAGCCTCCACACTTTTGTTTCCTTGGCACAGAAACAGTTGGCACTTGACGTAAAAGCAATATTATTCTCAAAAATGCTGCTAATGATGCCTGGTGTTCTCCGACTAAAAAAATACATTAATGTCATTACATTACGTCGTATCTTAACCTTTTTATAATATTATATACCGATCTATTGTTATTTTTTTATCTATATTATTTTATTTTTGTTATTGTTTGCATTTCATATATCCATTTAGAAGATTTTTGAAAAAATAAAAGTGACAAATACTAGAAAACATGCAATTAAATAATCGTTGTAATTAAAATTACCGGTAGCTAAATCGAGCAGCTCAAGAGTAGTTTGATCTTGCCTGGAAGAACTTCCCTTCTCTGCCAGAAATTCCAGAAGCTTTGTTTTAATAATTGGGAATTTTTCCTCAAAAACTTTGGCAGCATCTGGGTACACTGTCTGAAAGTCCAAGGATAACTGCAACAAATACAATTAAAACATATAACATGTGTAAAATTAGAACTACATTATAATATAATTAAAGATGCGGGATTAAAGATAGGTATTGGGTCTGAGCGGAATATGTCAATTTGTTGATGAGATCAGACAGTTTTTAAACGTCTAATGTCTAATGCAACTAAGACTCACCAGTTCATGTCCATCGGGCAAAGTGAGGGCAGGAAACCAGTCAAAGTATTCTTTGTATGATAGACCTTCTGCTTTCAGTTTACTGTTTCGTAATTGAAAAGTGGTGAGCCACTTTGTCACCACTGTCTCTCGGGGCGATGATGTTCCCCGCAACTAGTTCAAACATTCTTGTGGAGATGAGGTTGATTCAAAATCAGAATCGTCTTTTCCAATAATTTGACTATCCAAATTTTCCAACTCTTTGTCTAATTGTGAATTCCAGTCCTGTACAAAATACATAAACAAGTCATTATTAATTTTCATTTCATTCAAAAACAAGTCATTATTCATTCATTAAATCCTTTCCAAAAAAAAAAAAATTATCATCAAAATCGGTTCATAAACGACGAGGTTGAATTGAGAAACCTCCTTTTTTTGAAGTCTTTTAGTTTTAATATGAAGTATGGTTTACCTGAATTGACGTATTTATTGACCCATCATCTGTTCCGAATATTATAGGAGATGAAACATTGCTATCCGTTCCAATCTGAAAAATAAAACAGGCTGGCTTTTATTTTTTACATTCTGTTAATTTGCTAAGAAACAAGTATAATATTATAATATTAAATAAAAAAAAATCATCAAAATCAGACTAAGCTGGGAAAGTAGAAAGAGAGAAAATATGATGTAAATTACCTCTAGTAAATTGTTTGATGTTGTTTATCCAGTACTACTCAGCTGAAATGCTTCAGCAGTAGATGATTGATGTTTCAAAAAAGATGATTTATTAACATTACTGCAATGCGTTAAAGCTAAAAAGGTAACCAACAGACAGTCAATGAATGGACGAAGATTGTGTCTTTCACCTTTATGTTGATTACCTTAGCATTTTGTATGTAAATACGACTATGTCGTTCTAACAACTTTACCTTTTCAGAAGGTAACACGGGCTTTTGAGACTGCTGAAAGAAAAATTTACTAGGTTAACGAATTTATCCTGTCATGTAATTACCTATTAAGTATCACTAGGTACTTTATGACTAATATTGCTATCGAATTACTTATAGAGAATAAATATAGGAGTAGAGGTAGGCTAAGGAAATTATGGATAAAACATTATGAATTTGATTTGAATTTTGAATTATGGATTTTGTGTGAAAGTGAAAGATGTCATTTTGTAAGAAAGACTACTGAGATATGGATGATTGAGGAACGTGGAGAGAAAGAACCTGTTGTGCTGACCTCACAATATGAAGTGGGATAAGGGCAGGAAGATGATGATGATGGCTACTACAGAACTCTTAAACTGCTAAAACTACTTCCATGTAGGTTTCTATTTAGGATTATAATACATGCATATTATATGCAATACAATATCACCCAGACAGAGCATCCAGATTATCACACAAATGTTTGTTCTCGGTGGGGATTGAACCCACAGCCTACGGCACAGAAGGCAAAGCTACTACCAACAATGAGATTATCTAAATAACATCATTGACTACTAAATGAAAATAAGAAACAAAATGGCGTCTAGACATGGGTCGGATTAGGTAAAAACGATACCTATTCCACCTAATCCTAGTATTTAAAAATACCTAATCCATTTACCTAATCCGAATATTTTATTCAATATAGCCGCTGACCTGTTCCAATACTGTACCGATATTAAGTAGCGTATGTGGATTGGGTAAGAAATATTAGGCATGGAGTATGGACGTTCCGTTTCTGATAATTTGTAGAACAATGGATTAAGTATATAATTTCGTTTTTTTATGGGCTAACGGTACTTAAAGCAAACGTGAATACTCTGGTTTTTAACATTTAATCTAATATCGTGATCAAAATTACCCTTCATAGATACTTAAAGAGTGCGCCTGCACAATGTGTTTAATAATGGTAGGTACAGCGCAGAATCTTAAAATGTCGTCTATTAGAACATAACCTTATACCTACTATACTAAATGAATATTTTTTTTAAATAACTTGCTTAAAAATACGTAAACCAGCTAAACCAATGGAATGTAATAAATTTATGCAATTCTATCAATGGTCACGTACGCATGATGCACTTGCACTGCCAAAAGTTAGGTCAAGGTTAAAGTAGAATTACTCAAACGACATATTTTTTTGTCTTTATGCAGTCAAAGGCAAGAAAAGGCTAGGCAGATGATGAATCAAATCTCAAGTTATGTACTTACTTTGTATGATTCGGACCATTTAATTCATCTGTGATAAAAAAAAGCTAATAACATGAAAACTTACCAATGAAACTGTCCTTTAGATGATCCAAACGGGCAGAATTAAGAAATTCTTCCATTTTCTTAACGAAAATGATCAATATTCACGCCGTAATGCCCATACGCACGGACGCACAACACAACACAAATGGCCGCCGGCCGCCCGGCGCGGAGCCAGGCGGGCGGCGGCCGGCTGGCCCGAGAGTCCGAGACAGAAAGAGAGAGACACGCGCGGACCGCGGTGCGGTAGGTGCTCCACGCCATGGCCGCCTTCCGAATTGACTAATATCGCTCACAGCACTCAAATCGTCTCATATGCGTTCCGTAATGGATATCACGATTATGACAGCTGAGAGCTGTCAACAATTCGGAACACTCGTTAGAGCGCTCACAGTGATTACTCGGTGTCAAAAAGATATTACAGCAGTATTTCTTCATAAAAACACCACACGTTTCTTCCTTTTCTTTCTTTAGGTGGCGACTGTCAGCCAGAAGCAAAATTTCGAAAATGCCACGTTATTAAAAAGATATAATGCAGCTCAAAACAAAACACACACTGACACATCCTCATCCTCACACACACACACACTGTCATTTTTGACAGCGCTCAAGGTGATATTAGTACGAGGCATGGTCGGCGTTATCGCAATATGGCGCATGCCATGACGTCATCTATGACGATTCACGGGACATCATTATCGCGCTCACGCCAATTCGGTACGGGTTTTAGCACGCTCAAATCGATTACATCGATTATTTCCTCAATTCGGAACGCGCCCCATGACGCCACATGCCAGCGCAGTGTTGCAAACTCGTTTATTTTTTCTCCCAACGACGCGATACCGCGAAAGCGATTGGCAGAAAAAAATATATTTAGAAAACAAATTAAACTTGCCAATAAAGAAATTATGAGGTACTTATCGAGTAGTTCTTAAAAAAATGCAAAAGTGGGAATATACTAATACAAAAAAATATTGTTTCTGTCTGTCTGTTTGTTTACTTAACGTATGTTTACGCATCACGCAAAAATAACGGGATCAATGTTCATGAGGCAGTATTAGTTAGCTACTGCAACTTATAACATAGAATAGGTTTCATGCACTGTTATCCCTTAAGGGGGATCAGAATCATTACAATTAGTAATACAACTTGATATGTTAGTGTAATCCTAAAATGTCAAGATTTCATGAAATAGTCATTCGGTAGGATTACTTGGTCTTAGAGAGTTGTGTTGATGACTTTAATGATCATAATTCTGTAAATACATATTTGTTACGGCCGCGAATCATATTTTAATCAACGTAAAACTTAGTACTGGCCAGCAAATTGCAAAAAACGTAAAAAAAATTGAATTTCGCGGGCTACCCTGGCGTTTTCACCTTAACCTCTCTGCACGAGCAGGTTAGATAGATTAGCCTTCTTCTTAGACAACTTAGGATGCAAGAGCGAGCGAAGCGAGCTCGGGACTTGGGGCACTCCGACTTGGACAGGTTAGGTTAGAAGTGGTTATTTTTTTTAAACCACCCAGAAATAGGAGCCCCACAAAGCGGGGCTCCGTCGATTACGCCTAAACACATCTATTTAAAAAAAAAATTGAAAGGAAGGGGGGAGGGGCCTGCTAATTCCCCCTTCATTTTATTCGTCACCCACCACTTCTTCGGACCTGATAGGTGTCAATACATGAAAAGGAGAATGACAACCAATGGGCCCCTAGTTTTGGTGCCGTGTCAAGACTATTTACTTCTCAAAAATTAAGTCGTATTTTTACATGTTTAAGTTTTATTTATCAACATTTTTTTTACCCTAGCATTGAAAACATAATTAATATTTGTTTTATTGAATTTATATCAGTTCCGCCATTAAAATTTAACCTGAATGTTGCCAGACGACAGACTATGTCAATGAAATAATTGTAATCGATTGAAAATATCGATATTTTACTAATCCGCCGCGACTAAAATGACCGGAGATAGCCTACAATAGCTTTTCTCCCGTCGTAATCTAGCTAACACTCTCATCTAACTGATTAGGCGCGAAGTAGACGACGGGCGGGCGGGCTCAAATAAAAAAAATAAAAGTAGTAAATAAACTAAAAAAAAAAAATATCTTTGTGTTTCGTGGTATTTCCTACCGTCAGAAATATTCCGACTCATACTTAATTAATCTCTTTAAAAAACAAAAGTTAGTACCACAGATATTATTGTGGTTAGTAGTTAGTACTTCCCATACATACCTAAATAGCGTTTACAATAATTATGTTCTTTTTAATTATGTAAATAATATTATTTATAAGAAATCGATTTGGTAAATCGATACATGGTCACACTTAGACAGATCTAACTGTCAAATCTGTCTTCAACTACAGATAATCTTATAAGATTTATAATGGAATGGATGTGGTATTTTTGCATAAAATACCACATCCAATCCTTGATCTAAGAAAAATAGAATGATAGCGATACGCCCATAAACAAAATTACTAAAAATAAAATTGTGCGGACCGCACACCGCGCTCGCTGTCACCTGATTCAACGCCACTCCAGTGGAGCGCGGACAGTCGGCGTTTTTTACAACGCCACTGAAGTGGTGCGGGGCGCGTGAGTGGATAACCTCAATTTCAGCATCCGAAAAAATAAGATTTCTCTTAAACTAGGGTAAAAAGTTGAAAATCGATTTCAGGATATGAAAAGGTAATTCTAGGTCTACAAAACCAAGTTAAAACCACCGTGACATGCGAAGTTTTATAGGGGCCCAAAACTCCTAACAAAATGGGCATTGTCCTTTGAAAGTGAGGTTAGAATATTAAAAATTTCAAATCTCAGAAAGGGGGGTGGGGTTCGCCAGTTTTCCTTCACACCGTTGTACACCCCCCTCCCCCTCCCACTACCACCCCTTAAATCGATGGCAGAGATACCGGATTCGTACCCCAGGAGATCTTATCAGCACCCGTATTCACAAACATACGATTCACTATCGTATCGACAATGACACTTGTTCGATAACCTGATTTCTGAACCGAAGGACCGGCAAAACGCTATTCACAGATCCGTATGGAAGGGTTTTTTTTTAGGTGTGTATACGGGGAACGCTACAAAATGGTAGTAAATAGATATTCGTGGTAGAAAATTTTAAGTGGTACATAAATGATTTTTATTGAGTATTTCACTATGGGCAACTATAGATTATGCATTCAGTAACTATTATCAAATAAAAAAACAGTAAGCAATGATTTTATTAATAAATAAAATTTACCTGATTTCTAGTAAACTTGCTTTGTAAACTTCAACTTTCTGTCAAACCTGGAAATCTGGAATAATTATTTTTCTGAATCTTGTTTTGAGCTATAGAGATAATTGAGAACTACTCGGAAGACAAGGCGGTATGGTCGAAAGATTATAGCCTGCACTTTGGGCGAATTAAAAACATAATTAAAAAAAATAATTGAGGAGTGAAAAATTAGTTTTTTTTTAAACAGAAAAATGGTTGTATGTATTTTATCGGTATTTAAACAAATTACTATTTCCTCATTTTCATTTTATAAAACGTGGAACCTAATATTGAAAATGCATATTTTCAGAAAAGAGTGTCATTGGAGCAGCGGCAGATGCTCTTTGCATTCATGCAAGGGCATGAGGACCTTGCCCGGAGCCGTGTTTTGACACTTATTGCTTAGATTATTCTTTTTAAAACAATATTTTGTTATTCGATAACACTTCCGACAGCAAATACCTGTCGGAAGAATTGATGTCTTCATACCGTATATGAACTGTCAAAATTGTACGGTTTCGGATTTGTGAATAGCGATTATAGGATTTCGTCGCAGAAGTCTGATCTCAAAATAAAATAGCAAATCTCTCAATATACTGCGTACCTACATACTTACCTACAAGGTCATAGTCAAAACATGTTCCAGGACGTTATATTCAGTTTAAAGTTGGTATTTTTAAATGTTATGCCTAAAACACTTTTATAAAAATAAGATTTTTGGCATTTTCAATGTCAAGTAGTAGCCGAGGGGGTTAATTGCAGACTTTCGCTGTAATAGTAAGAAATGCTCAAGATGTTATTCCCCATAAGAAAACAGTACATTTATTTTCTGGCACTTAAATTTTTGGGTACTTTATGAACTTATGAATGACAAGTTTATGAAATACAAACTTATTTTTGCAGTTATTAATGATGTGCAATATTCAACCCAACTACGGAACCTTTTACTGTGCGTAGTCCGACATTAACAAGGCCAGTTTTTTTTTATTTCGTTGGGAAACTACTTACCACAAAAAAAAAACAATTTCTATTAGGTACTCAAGTAAACTAATAGAAACAAAAACTACCAAGCTCATACAACTAACAACACATAGGTATTAAAATGTAAAGTGATTGCGGAATACCCAATTTATACCTACAATTAATTTATCATCATTCCCAAACTTTTGCTCAGCCTACCTTAAAATGTATACTGGGCATTCTGTAGCAAACTATTACAAAGTATCAAAAATAATTAATTGTACGATAAATAAAAATAAATTAAGTCGTATTTTTACATACTTAAGGTTTTTTTATCAACATTTCTCTTACCCTAGCATTGGAAATCATAATTAATATTTGTTTTACTGAATTTGTATCAGTTCCGACTTCCGCCATTAAAACTTAATCTGAATGTTGCCAGACGACAGACTATGTGAATTAAATAATTGTAATCGATTGAAAATATCGATATTTTACTAATCCGCCGACTAAAATGACCGGTGATAGGCTACAATAGCTTTTCTCCCGTCGTAATCTAGCTAACACTCTGATGTAACTGATTAGGCGCGAAGTACACGAAGGGCGGGCTTAATAAAAAAAAGTAGTAAATAAACTAAAAAAAATATTATCATTGTGTTTCGTGGTATTTCCTACCGTCAGAAATATGCCGCTACATTCATACCTAATTAATCTCTTTAAAAAAAACTTAGTACCACAGATATTATTGTGGAACGGTTAGTAGTTGGTACTCAGGTTAGTATTAGTAATTCCCATACATACCTAAATAGTTAATTGTTATATTATAATTATTTTCTTTTTAATTATGTAAATAATATTATTTATAACGAATCGATTTGGTAAATCGATTACTAAAATATTTAACATGGTCACACTTAAACAGATCTAACTGTCAAATCAATGCAATATGTTATTGTTAATATTGTTATGTTATAAGCATCAATGAAATTGTTTCGTGCTGGATGTTTTGGATCGTGTTGAATTTATTCCTCCGTATTTACTTGTTCGTTACAATTTGAAGCTGTCGAGTTGAGCGTTTACTTACGTTTCCCGGTTTCTCCAGTGGTTTTGTTTTGAGATATTAAACTCCTTTTTTAGTGAGACGTGAGCACATTGACGCTGAGCTTTGGACTCTTGTTTTAGTGATGTGACTGGCAAATTGACTCTATTTTAGTTTTTAAGTGAGTCTTGGACTCTTGTTTTACTCCTGAAAAATGTCTGCACCTGGTAGAGGTCGGGTAAACCGCCCTCTCTCTCGCCGATGTGTCAATTGTTCCCTACGTTTGGCGCCTAATCGTCGTACAACGTGAAATCGAAGTATTAGATAAACCAATACTTCTTATCCTTCTGAGATCCTGGGTAACACCTACACCGGTAAGTTTATAATATGTCATTTACAAGACTTATACGAACATTTAGGATGCCTGTACTTGGTCAATCCAGACTGTAAATCTCTATTAAGTATTTCCACTATAACAGAAATTAACGTTTTAGGCAGTGTAAGGTGATCTGTGAGAAAGCCTAGACCATTGCAATGAGCACATGAATAAATGTACGTATTTTCTATTTAGGAATTCACTAATTTATTTTTATTATCTTTTCAGATATTCTCTAATGACGTCCTGTGTGTTGAATGTTTTGTATTATTACAAAACCGGACATCATCAAGCACAACTCTACCCTTGTATCCCTTGCTTTTAGACATCTCAACATATGTTTTGCGTGTGGCATGTCAATTGCAAGTCGCAGAACTCATTGGGTCAGTCAAGACTGTCCTCCAAGGAACGTTATACTAAGATGGACACCAGCTCATCATGTAAGTGTTTTAATTGTGGCATTATAACAATGATTGAACTAATTGTCGCGGGTTCGATTCCCGCACGGAACAAATATTTGTACGACCTACAAGTATTTGTTTGTTGCTTGGGACTATATGGCGTTGTGTGAAATGCCAGGGATATTATATTATTATATTATATATCTTAATATATATAAATTACGTGTCACGAGGTTTGTCCGCGATGGACTCCTAAACTACTTAACCGATTTTAATCAAATTTGTACACCGTGTGCAGTTTGATCCAACTTGAAAGATAGGATAGAAAAAAAAAATATGACAAAAACGTTAGCCACAGCAACGCGTGGCCGGGTCAGCTAGTATTATATTATAATTGAACAAAAATAAATAGTATATAATATAATATAATATTTTCTTATTTTTAGATCTTGAATTTGGAACGAGTTTGTTATGCTTGTTGGGAAGCCGCATCGAGAGGAATACAGAGCCAGGCCGTTGGTGGCGTTAACAGACCCACAGTGGAGTCTGCGCCGGTGACTGATAACATCGTAGACATTGTGATTCCTGTACCACCTCCACTACCTCTGCCGGTTCGACCACCTCAGCAACAACAATTACCTCAAACATATTCAATAATTAATTCACTAAAGTACAAACGGGTTTTGGCAAGTTCACGACATTGCACGTTCCTTGGTTTTGCGAACACTGAACGTCTGTTAGTACCAAGCACTTTAAAGAAGTTTTGTTGTTACCTCATAAAGTATATATTCCCTTCACTGCAAGAATCTGCAGATATCATTTGCATAAGCATATGTTTTTTTTTTTACATCATTCTCACATATAATTGTAAATTCAACATTAATGATGTAACTAATATATTTGTAAAATATAATTTAAAAGAGTGTCCATGGAGTTTCTTGCCCGTTCTTCTCCATTGGTACCTACGCTTTGGAATGTGCAACTAGCTTCATATTTTCTGACTGACCGACTTCTTGATAATTCAAAAGTGCCTGTAAATGTTTTAATTGAAATAAATGCTTTGAGTTCGAGTTTGAGTTTGACTTTCCAAATCCTTCTGTTGCTCTCAGCATATTCTTAGTAAAACTCAGAACAGGTGATTACTGTCAACTCTTTTTAAAATGCCAAGATCCACTTTGAAAAGAAAAATGAATATATTGAGAAATTGTTTAAACGAACAGTGTTTCTCGACATTTAGGAATAAATCACACATCTATCCAAAATGTAGCATCACGGAATAGAATCATAGGTAGGTACTGGAGGGTTTTTTTGGGGATGCCAACATGGCCTCAAATGTTAAACCTGCCATTGTAATATGTGATGGCACATATTATGTTTATGTGCAAAGTAGCGGCAATTATAAATATCATATTATTTTAGATATAGTCTGCATAAAAGATCAAGATTATCATTAATCGAATTAAGAAGATTTGCTTTAGGATCTTACCAATTAAAACAGGCAAGATCCTATTATGGGGAGCATGTACGGGCGAAATAAGCAATGAACTAATAGAAGAAGATTTGCCCTTAATATTAGGTCAAAAGAATTATCTAGTTAAGGCCAAAATCGAGATATGTGAGTAGCAGGATTTATTACACACAATTAATGATAAGTAGAGAGCAACATATATATAATAATGAAGAGTAAGATTTATTTTCAATGTTCATATTGACACACATTGATAAATATGTTGCTGTGGTGACAATGGAAGGTTGCAAACCTTACCTTAAACCAGCAACATATTTACTGGATGACAAATTGTAATGAAATGCTATTTTGATAGATTTATTTACATTGGTCACATTGACACAGGTGCAACATTCCATTGTTACCACAGCCAAATATCAAGTGGTAGTTAAATTCTACGACTATAATTATTTTGTTAGATTAATTAATAATGTTCACGTTGACATACGTGTAACGTTCCATTGTTACCACAGCCAAATGTTTATTAACTTTGATGTAAGGATAAAGCTAAATTGTTCCTAGCACATTAAACGACGGGCAATAAAAAAGTTGCTAATCTCAACTAAGCTCTTTCTGTAATAGTAACAAAATATTTAGTTTCTCCGACAGGAAATTATCAACAAAGCATTTATTGTGACTTTGTTGACCCATTTTTTCCTGAGTGCAAAGACCTCCTCGCCCCCCTGTTGTAGTGCTAACGTAATACTTGAATGGCCCCTTGTGCCTGAATCTCTTCTTTAGTGGGAAACATGGTGAAAAAACCGGCATGTCCTGGGACCAAAAAATACCCGCCTTGAACCCGCGTGGTCGACTTACAGAGAGGAGGCCTGTGTCCCAGCTGCGGGAACACTGTAGGTTGATTGTGCTACGCCTCCATTACTGATGTCAGCCGTGGGAAAGAGTCCTATCGTCAGTCAGGACAAAAACGACAACGTCACAGGGTACTGCTTAAGGTGAAAACGCATTTTTTTTTTTACGTTTTTTGCAATTTGCTGGCCAGCACTAAGTTTTACATTGATTAAAATATAATTCGCGGCCGTAACAAATGTGTATTTACAGAATTATAATCATTAAAGTCATCAACACAACTCTCTAAGACCCAGTAATCCTACCGAATGACTATTTCATGAAATCTTGTCATTTTAGGATTACACTAACATATCAAGTTGTATTACTAATTGTAATGATTATAATTCTGTAAATACATATTTGTTACGGCCGCGATTCGTATTTTAATCAACGTACAACTTAATACTGACCAGCAAATTGCAAAAAACGTAAGAAAATTTGAATTTCGCGGGCTACCTTAGCGCTTCCCCCTTAATAAGCACACAATTTACTTATTTTCCAAAAATGGTATGCACTTCGGTAATCTTCGTGTTTCCGAATTTGTACGAACGTCGCACCAAAAAATGAACTGGCAAAGTTTCTAAGTTTTGAACTGCCGCGATTTGTCGTAGTGTACCTATCATTGTGCGTTTGTATGAAGTTCTCTCTCTCTCTCTGTTGAGTTACGTACTCCGGTCGCAGATCGTCACTTAAAAGTTTTGTATTTTTTTTTTGGAATTGATGTGAGTTATTGATGTAAGGTGTATTAATAATAATAATAGTAATGTTCAGGCGTGGGCGTTGCGACGACGAACCGTTGACAAAAACCGTTTTGCCTTCTGCAACGATGCAACCGTTTTACGTCCTGGGTTCAAACAGTCTTCGTTGCAAAAACCGGTCTTCGAGTTACTTGTTGCGATTTTTTTATTTTACGCCTATGAAAATACAGTCGAGAATGCAATGGTTCAACTCTATCACACTCGTTCCGCGTTCGTTTTCGTTTACGAAACAATCGTTCAAAAACGAAAACCTCGAAAACGCAATTCTATTCCATGTTGGAACAAGTTTCGTCCGTCAACAATTCGACAACGACCCACCATTGATAATGTTTTTGTTTGCATCTCAGATATTTGGAAGCTCACCTAAGGTTGCGCGCCGCGCAAGTGGCGAGACAACAAGGTGACAATGTTCCTGAACCACCACCTTATAAGGTAAAATATAAAGAAAGAAAAATAGGTTTATTTGTCACAGAAACACGAATAATAATTATAATAATATCCTTGGACATTTCACACAACGCCACATAGTCCCAAGCTAAGCAACCTAATGCTTGTGTTATGGTAATGAGATGGCTGATAAACTACTTATGTAAATAAAAAATAAACAAACTGTTTTGCTAACTGATAGATTACTTAAAGATGGTCCAAATATAAAGTCTGAACTAAAGTTAGAACTCGTTTTGTAATATGAATGCCGGTGTTGTACTTATAATTTCATTAAGAAAAGTACAGAAGATAAATTTTTGGTTTAGTCCTGTCAAATTAATCAGTGCCTGACTTAAATTGACATAAT
Organism: Gortyna flavago; assembly: GCA_963669345.1. Classification (NCBI taxonomy): domain Eukaryota; kingdom Metazoa; phylum Arthropoda; class Insecta; order Lepidoptera; family Noctuidae; genus Gortyna; species Gortyna flavago. The sequence goes on along the minus strand of OY770155.1, from coordinate 2,826,361 downwards.
TTTAATAGGCAAATTTTTAATCACGTCTAAACTTGTATGGAGTAGAGGCGCTGATTAATTTGACAGGACTAAACCAAAAATTTATCTTCTGTCCTTTTCTTAATGAAATAGAAAGAAAAAGATGCACTGAATTTAAATTTAGTTTAGTTTGTGAACAAGGGAATCGGCACCATCACACTAATATTATAAAGGCGAAAGTTTGTGTGTGTGTGTGTGTGTGTGTGTGTGTGTGTGTGTGTGTGTGTGTGTGTGTGTGTGTGTGTGTGTGTGTGTGTGTGTGTGTGTGTGTGTGTGTGTGTGTGTGTGTGTGTGTGTGTGTGTGTGTGTGTGTGTGTGTGTGGTGTGTGTGGGTGTGTGTGTGTGTGTGTGTGTGTGTGTGTGTGTGTGTGTGTGTGTGTGTGTGTGTGTGTGTGTGTGTGTTTGTTTATATGTTTGTTACTTCCTCACGCTCAAACGGCTGAACGGATTTGGATGAAATTTGGCACACAGATGGCTTATAACCTGTATTAACACGGACCGACACTTTGTGGGTGAAACCGCGCGGCGCAGCTAGGTTATAAATATTTTTTGTTCTCAGGCCTCGAAGTCCTCCCCCGAAGAAGTTCAGGAACAGATAGAGCTGCTGCAGAGCGTGGCCTGCTCCCGCTGGCCGGCTGTTGATGAGTTGCTGGAGCTGGGCGGCGTGTCGCTTCTACTGCAAGTGACTAGCTTAGCTCTAGAGTGGAACTTTAACGGCAGGTATTGTAACAACACGTAACTACAAAGTATGCTGTATTATTTTTTGACTTAGACCCGGAAATGAACAACATCTCGAAGAAAAAGGAACATACTGTTCATTATCTGCCCAGCCTTTTCCCAACTATGTTGGGGTCGGCTTCCAGTCTAACGGGATGTAGCTGAATACCAGTATTTTAAATGGAGCGACTGCCTATCTGACCTCCACAACCCAGTTACTGGGTAAATATGATACCCCTTTTGGTAAGACTAGTGGTCAGACTTTCTGGCTTCTGACTACCCGTAAAACCTGTCAAAGTTCTACGAATGACAGCCGGGACCAACGGCTTAACGTGCTTTCTGAGGCACGGAGGGGTCTCGGTGTGTAAAGATGGTCACCCATCCACAGACCAACCGCAGCAAGCGTGGCTTAACCTGATCGATCTTCCTGTGCGGAGGTTTTGGAGTTATTATCTGAAGACACCCCTTATAAAATCTAAGTATGCAGTTTGATTGAATGTTTATCTAAAATCACTTGTGAGGGTGCTAAAGGTGGACTGAAAGAAGTTCAGATTCCTCACGAAGTCTGTTTTCAACGTTAATCAGATTTCAACCTAAAAACCTCTTCAATAAAGCTCATTCTCCCCGTATCGACTTCAATTAACGTCACCCGTGTTTTACCCACACCTTCATTGAAAATTAAACTCTTATCACCACTACAATAAAGCTCATTCTCCCCGTATCGAATTCAATTAACGCCACCCGTGTTTTACCCAAACCTTCATTGAAAATTAAACTCTACCACCACTACAATAAAGCTCATTCTCCCCGTATCGACTTCAATTAACGTCACCCGTGTTTCAGCCACACCTTCATTGAAAATTAAACTCTACCACCACTACAATAAAGCTCATTCTCCCCGTATCGACTTCAATTAACGCCACCCGTGTTTTAACCACACCTTCATTGAAAATTAAACTCTATCGCCACTACAATAAAGCTCATTCTCCCCGGATCGACTTCATTTAACGCCACCCGTGTTTTACCCACACCTTCATTGAAAATTAAACTCTTATCACCACTACAATAAAGCTCATTCTCCCCGTATCGAATTCAATTAACGCCACCCGTGTTTTACCCAAACCTTCATTGAAAATTAAACTCTACCACCACTACAATAAAGCTCATTCTCCCCGTATCGACTTCAATTAACGTCACCCGTGTTTCAGCCACACCTTCATTGAAAATTAAACTCTACCACCATTACAATAAAGCTCATTCTCCCCGTATCGACTTCAATTAACGCCACCCGTGTTTTGACCACACCTTCATTGAAAATTAAACTCTATCGCCACTACAATAAAGCTCATTCTCCCCGGATCGACTTCATTTAACGCCACCCGTGTTTTACCCACACCTTCATTGAAAATTAAACTCTTATCGCCACTACAATAAAGCTCATTCTCCCCAGATCAGAGACAGTACGATCTGCGTTAGACGTAATCTCTGTGTGCTGTGTGGCGCCGCGTGTTCAACTGTTACTGACTGAAAAATTGGATTTGAAGGACGCGGAGATGACGACTGGTGTCAATATTGTGCTAGGTAAGTTGATATTTCTTTACTTTTCTGTCACTCTTAAGCCTTCTTCCTAATTTATTTATGAGCGTTTACGCCGTACGGCATTTCATAAAAACTTTCAAGCCCTTGTTTTTCGAAATTAATGAACCGATTTTAATGAAACTTCATACGCATAAACAGGATACAAAGGTCTTAAAAGTTGTTAGATTAGAACATTTTCGAAAAGTCTTATTTAAAAAAATGTCAGTTTCTATGGAAAAATTAAAATCTGTCTAATTTGGCTGTCACACTATTTTTAGGAAATGTTCTTAACTAACTTTTTAGACCTTACGTCATAAGAGATAGATGCGTCACAAGCCGAACGCTTAGGCCGATCGTGCCTCTCTATCGCTTGTCCAGCGCTCTCGCTTGCACGCTCGGCTCTGGCGGAACGTGACAATGAGTCATGCTTTTTCGTGCGTGCAGCCGGCGTTCATCGTTTTATTAGACGTTATCACGTCAAATAATTTGTTATCTTTTTCGAGTAAATACAGTTGTTTTTTGTTGTGCTGCTCGACACTCTTTTGAAATTCACTATCAAAATTGTCGCGTAACAAAGTAGCGGCTCAGTAATAATAGTAATACAGATGTGTTGGCAGGCGCCGCGGACGGCGAGATCGTGCCGGAGCCCGAGGTGCAGAAGGCCGCGCTCAACGTGCTCGTCAACTGCGTGTGCGCGCCCGTGCATCGAGTGAGTACGCAGCTTTATAACATACTAATCTTCGCAACTGCTACAGTCAGTTCACAGTTTGTTCAAATCACAATGACCTTTATTCTCATTCTTATAAGGTTGCTGTTGGGTTGCCGCCACTGACAAGTCTGTCGAAATCATTGTGATCTTTATTCTCGTTACAATAAGGTTGCTTTTAGGTTGTTGCTGTCAGAGGTAAAATAACTGCGGGGCTGTTGCGTATCTCGGTGTATGTGTGGTGACCATCAAATAGCTGTCAATAGGGAAATTTCGTATTGGCTTTTGCATTTGCAATGAAACTGATAAATGTAAATGTTCCCTAAAATCAACTATTCTAACGCTCTTGAGGCACTCCACTCCTCAACTTAGCCTCATAACAGTTGTCAAGCCATCCAAGTTCAGGTTGACAACAGCTGGTCAGTGACTATCAAGTTAGCCAATAGCCCTGCAGAACGGACTGTAAGGCCCGAGTTTCCTGAACGAAAATGATCGCAAATTAAAGTGTTAAATTATCAAGCGCGCGATTGCTGCGATTGGCTGTTGATATATCATTCAACCAATCGCAGCAGTTTTCGTGCGTTTGACAATTTGTTACATTCATTTTGCAATAATTTTCGTTTGTGGCGAATACACATTATCTGTCGATGGAGAAATCTGCCCTTAGTCATCAAGAAGTCGACCATAACTTACAGATAAAAAAAGGTCCTCTGGCTTAGTATTAATCATAATCAGCCTATAATGTTCCCACTGCTGGGACACAGGCCTCCTGTCAGTGAGAGGGAGAGGGCTGTAATCCACCACGCGGGCCCAGTGCGGATTGGTAGATGTCACATTACTTCGAATTTTTCGGTTCACCATGTCATGTAGTGGTGGAGAACTTAAATAATAATATACCTGTATTACAAAAAATTTAATACCTATTAAAGGTGATGTAAATCGTCATTGTAATCTGTAATATTGGACACGGAAAATAAATAATTGGATAATGTAAATGATTGAAAGTAAGAAATTTGTTCAACTGTTACTGATATGTGAGCAGTGGTGGCCCAGTGGTCACGGCCGCGACTTACGAGTTGTAGGTCGTCGGTTCGAACCCAGACAGGCGCTTTACTTTGTGTAAATTATTTCATCACCATTGCTCTCAAAACGGTGAAGGAAAACATCGTGAGGAAACCGGCATGTCCTAGAACCAAAAATTCGAAGACATGTGACATCTACCAACCCGCACTGGGCCCGCGTGGTGGATTACTGCCCACTCCCTCTCACAGAGAGGAGGCCTGTGTCCCAGCAGTGGGAACATTATAGGCTAATTATGTATGTATGTATGTATGTATGTATGTATGTTACTGATATTTTATGTAAAAGTGTAAAAGTTACAAATCATTGATTTAATAATAATAATAATAATTGTACCTAAGATATTTGCACGCCATGAAAAATGGCAGACATGTCGTGGGCCACTCTTATTTAAAAACTTTGCATGCATGTATTATTTTAATCCATATTAATATTATTAATGCGAAAGTAACTCTGTCTGTCTGTCTGTCTGTATGTTACCATTTCACGCCTAAACCACTGAACGGATATTGATAAAATGTGGCAGAGAGATAGATTGCATCCCGGGGAAGGACATAGGATAGTTTTTATCGACATACCTCGCGGGCGAAGCCGCGGGCGGAAGCTAGTTATGTATACACGTTTGAGCAAATAAAATTTATTTCTTTCTTTCAACCCTTTGGGGACACATGGAGTGATGTTATGTCATTTTCTAGGCTGGCACCTCAACCACACGTTTCTCAATAACTGGCTCCAGTAAAAAGAAAACTGCGCTCAAGTCTTACGAAGATCTAATACAGAAGGTCTGGGAGAGCGTGCGGACTAACAACGGTATTATGGTGAGTTGTTATGTACTCTATTTTAGGTGGTGTAAAGTTCATTTTTAATTGACGAGAAATTCTGGAAGCTACTTGTAACTTACAATTTTGGTTTAATATAATTCATATTGGCAATAATTACAGATCGAATTTTTGTTGAACATTTTGAGTTACTGCCGTTTGTCTGTTGACGTTTTTTTAATAGACTAATTGTCAAATCAAAAATGTAATTATTTTTTTCGTTAATATCTATATTAGTTTATCTACACCCATGCTATAAATTCTCTAAAAGTTTCTGAAACAGTTAACAACCAGTGTCATAGTAACCATAATATCATCCAAACGAGTGTTATAATGTTATACCTAATTTCATTATACAACTCCTTAAAAAAAACTGTTTCAGAACCATAACCATAGAGGATTCATATCATGGGTGTAGATAAAGTCTTATATGCAACTGTACATGATTAATACCCCTTATTATACAACAGTTGCATAAATAACTATTAAAAAACTGTGTTGCTGCTATTAGCGCCCACCTCCGGGAGGGGAGACATCGGCGTTCCAACATTCATATAAAATAAAAAAAATTGAAACTAAAGTAAAAGTAGGTATTGTGCGTAGTTTCTAAGTTAAACTTAGATACTTGACTTTTTGATAAGTTATGGTGATGAAAAACATCTTTTAATAGTACACGCAATATGCAATCAAACCTCGTTTATTTTCTGCTACAAGACACCTTTGCCTTTCGTGGGTTCGATCCCCGCATCTTGCCAAGTTTTGTTGAGATTTTTTAACTACCATTACCACAATTTATCAAATATTTCTTGTTTTTTTTTTCTGTATCGCCACCTAAGTAGCGCTGCTATCCACCACAACCCTTAATAATCCCAGAATGCCTGCAGTTTTCACACAAAAATCAATGAAAATTATTGTTTTTCTTAAAATTTCCAAAGTTTTTTTTTTGTTCAGTCCACTTCGTAGTTACCAAAAAAAAAAAAAAAACAGATTTTTTCTTCTCGAGTACTTATTAGCCGGTCCACCTTCTGGTGCCCGCTTATCGTTAAATTTTGGGACACGTTGTACAAACATCTGGCTAACCTTTCTTTCATACAAACTTGTAATGCATTTTTTTTAATATTATGTTATTTTTCACCAGGTATTACTATCACTAATGATGGTAAAATCGCCCATAACTGACGCGGATCGCTTACGTGGACTAGCTTGCAGAGCATTAGCTGGATTAGCGAGATGCCCCACAGTGAGACAAATCATATCCAAGCTGCCACTCTTCACCACCTCGCAGATACAAGGTAAGGCTTTTTTTTATTGCTGAATTGTCCCGCTCTTGACCTCGATCACGCCTGACGGAAAGCGATGAATGAGGTCTGTGATGGAACGAGCGTGCCCAGAAGATGCCCAAGCCACTGGAACTCCCACGCATCGACGTACGACTTAGCGTCGTATTTTTTTATAGCGCTGAAGTATCTTATTTTATTTTTGGGTTCCGTACCCAAAGGGTAAAAACGGGACCCTATTACTAAGACTCCACTGTCCGTCTGTCTGTCTGTCTGTCAGTTATCAGGCTGTATCTCATGAACCGTGATAGCTAGACAGTTGAAATTTTCACAGAATGTGTATTTCTGTTGCCGCTAAACACAGAATAAATATTTAAGGGGGCTCCCATACAACAAACATGATATTTTTGGCGCTATTTTAAATGTAGTGTTAAATAATAATAATGTAGTGTTTCTTCTTTTTTTCTGCTAAATAATAATTATTATTATTATTTTCTTTTATTTTTTCGATATACATATTAATTATATTTTTAAATATTAGAATATAAAAAACATAAAAACATTTAAAAATATAAAAAACAGTAGCCCACCGGTATCGGGAACAGGGTCCAAGTTACCGGTTATCAGGGTTCCAGAGAGAGGAACCTCCTGACAATGCGGGCCGTGTCCAGAAGTACTGCTCTCTGAATCAAGCCCTTTATCCAGCTACCTAACGCGAGCCTCTTCAGGTGTTGGTCGAGGCTCTTGGCAATCAGCCCATTGGCTGTCACGACTATCGGCACAATGATTGCTGAGTCAACATCCCACATGTCGACAACCTCGCGAGCCAAGTCAAGATACTTGATTTGTTTATCTTTCTCGGCTTTCACGAGGTTCTCATCATGCGGGACGGTTATGTCAACAATCATTGCGCGCCGCTCTAATCGATCCATCACCACTACATCAGGCTTATTGGCAACAATAGTCCTGTCAGTGATGATGGATCGATCCCAGTACAACGTGATATTTCCATTTTCGAGAACTGGGTCGGGCACATACCTGTAGTACGGTACCTCCGATTCCACAAGGTTGTATTTCAGAGCAAGTTGCTGATGGATTATCCTGGCTACAAGGTTGTGTCTATGCAAGTACTCTCCGTTAGCTAGACGAGAACACCCGGAGATAATATGCCTAATTGATTCCCCCGGCCGGTGGCATGCCCGACAGATGTCAACCGTGCCGTCTTTCACAATATATCTCCGGTAATTGTTCGTCATCATAACTTCGTCCATAATTGCACAGACAAAACCTTCGGTTTCTCCAAAGAGGTCACCGAAACGTAGCCAGGCTACGGACGCTAATAAATCTACATCGGGTCCATGTAGGGCCCGGAAAAAGCGTCCGTGAAGCTCCTTACTTTGCCATACCTCCATGCGATCATTAGTGTCAAGCACTACTGGTTTGCGCCAGTTCTCTTTACCTAAGGAGAGCGGGGTGAGGCCTTTGTCCACTGCTACTACATCCCGATGCATCCCCACGTCGGCTTCTAAGAAATATTCCCTGAGACTGCATATCTCGCGATTGTGGAGAGTCTTAGCGTTTAAAAAGCCTCGACCTCCACACTTTCGCGGGATATACAGCCTCATTACCGATGACCGTGGGTGATGCATTCGATTTGCAGTCAGCAGTGTACGGACCTTCCTATCCAGGGCGTCGAGTTCAGTCTGAGTCCATTTGAGTATGCCAAAAGAGTACATCAAAACCGGCATGACCCAACCGTTGAAGGCGCGCACCTTGTTTCCGCCTGAAAGAAGACTATTAAATACTTTTTTCAGGCGGCCAAAAAAGCGCTCCTTCAACAATTGCTTCATGTCAGTAACATTGATGCCCAACGCTTCCGACATACCCAAATATTTATAGGTTTCAGATGCGGAGAGGGCTCTCAGGTTTGTGGAATCCGAGAGTTGGGTTCCCACGGATTCCACAATCTCACCTCGCTTTACATGCATGACCGCACATTTGTCCACACCAAATTCCATTCTGATGGCGCTACTGAAACTTTCAGTGATTTTCAGTAACTCCATCAGTTGCAAATTGTTGGGGGCAAAGAGTTTCAGGTCATCCATGTAAAGAAGGTGAGATATAACGTGACCACCTCTCCTCAGCCGATAGCCTAGACCTGAATCCTCCAGCAGTGTACTTAGAGGATTCAAGGCTAAGCAGAACCAAAGCGGGCTCAAACTGTCGCCCTGGAATATGCCTCGCTCGATCCTTATCGGTTCGCAATTCCTCTGGATATTTCGACATCCTGGATAGCGAAGGACCGTACTCCATTGCCCCATACACGACATCAGGAAGGTGCGCAGAGTTGTATCTACTTTATACAACTCCAACTTATATTATTATTATTATTATTTATTTTCTTTTTTATATCTCGGGACCATTGAGTCCCGGTCCTTTGGAAGGCGTACGAGGGGCCGAAGCCAACTCGCAGAGGCCCTTTAGGAAATTTTAATGAAATGTGACACCAACCGACGATTATCCCTGTATGCACTATGCAAGTGCACCCAAGGACAACCCCCGGTTGGTGTAGGACTATTGCAGCATATGGAAAAATAAAAAGTTGGACTATGGGTTTGGGTGGCTAAAGTGGACTGGTTGCCAAGAACTATGGAAGAACTATGACCCCTGCCTGATCAATGTTTAATATATACACGGATAAAATAGCAGGGGGTGACTTGCACACTCAATAATGGGCCCCCGGAAACGGTCGCTAGCACATAGTGACGTAGCGACAAGGGGGCAACATGTCCTGAGGTGCTTATGAGAAGTGGAGAGGTATTCCACGGCTATCAGGACAATCCCGGAAGTACGGTCAAGATCCCTACCAGCATCTTACTGGAATACTTCCTTCCTCCGAGCACGTTTGCTCTTGCGAATCTCCACTCAAGCCAGCCAATAAAGGCAAGAATGAGGTGGGAGCTCTGTTCCTCGTCATTGTTCACTCCAGCCGGCCAATAAAGGCAAGCCAGAGGTGAGGTACAAGACTTCTCCCGGGAGATAGGGTCCGTGGGGTCGCTACTGCCCAACAGCTCGCCACATGCTGCCCTGCGGATTTCTGTATCTCTCTTGGTCTGGCTCCTCACCTTAGACCCGTTCCGGCAAAGTAAACTTTTCCGGCACGGGCCTAGAGTTCGGAGCGCGCAAGCCCCACCACGACGTCAACGTAGAGATACGGCGATGGGGTTATTATTATTATTATTATTGCAACTGTTGTTACGCAATTACCCCCGCAGGTCGGCCGGGTCGGTTTCCAGTTTAATCAGACGCAGCTGAATACCAGTGAGGGGCCCGTGGCTAAATAAGAACAGCCGCACAGGTCGATCGATCAGGTTAAGCTACGCTTGCCGCGGTTGGTCTGTGGATGGGTGACCATCTTTACATATCGAGGTATGGAGGGGTACATACCTCGGAAAGCACGTTAAGCCGTTGGTCCCGGCTGTCATTCGTGGATCTTTGACAGTCGTTACGGGTAGTCAGAAGCCCGAAAGTCTGACAACCAGTCTTTCCAAGGGGTATCGTATTACCGATCGTATTACGACGTCAACGTAGAGATACGGCGATGGGGTTATTATTATTATATTGTATGGTGGTGCGGAACCGTTCGCCAACTCGCACTTGGCCGGTTTTTAGTATGCGCAGTGTAGTCCGCGCAGTTTTATTAAACGCAATATTTTAATTCCAGTGTTAATGCGCGACCCAATACTCCAAGAGAAGCGACAAGAACACGTGATGTTCCAGAAGTATGCGCTCGAGCTGCTGGAGCGAGTCTCCGGGAAGAGTAAACACATGGGCGCTGAATTCGAGACCTCGCTAGCTAATATACACAGGGTAAGTAGTAAACAGCTTGCCAGGGTAGAGGGGAACTGGTAGAGTCGTAGCAAAGTCGATCGAGTAAGGTTAAGCAACGCTTGCTAAGGTCGACCCGTAGATGGGTGACCATTCGTTACAACCAGAGACCTCTCCGTGCCTCGGAAAGGACGTCCGGCTGTCATTTGTAGATTTTGACAGTCGTTACAGCTAGTTAGAAGCCTAAGTCGGACAACCATTCTTACCAAGGGAAATTGTGTTACCCAATTACTGGATTGTGGAGGTCCGATAGGTAGTCGCTCCATGTAAAATACCGGTATCCAGCTGCATCTGGTTAGACTGGAAGTCGACTACAACATAATTGGGAAAAGGCTAGGCCAATGACACTGTAGCGGTATCTACAACGCGACATTGTGAACAATGCGTCATACTGACGTCACACAAAATCCTACATCTCGCAAGCAGAGTTTACTGCGCAACTAGCATAGATACAACGGCTCGAAATGAATCATCGGGCAGTTGCCCGCCAGACACAACACCCGTCTGGTCGGAGGATCCTCCCTTTTCTGTAGAGTATGAGTGAACTTTACACCCCATTCCTCATACCTCTGTAACACAACCGAAGTTTTAACATAGATATTTTCGTCCACAGGCGAACGTAGTAGCCCAAACGCGTATCAACTACAACGAGCGGCAGCTGCTGCAGCTGGTGGCGGCGCACCTGGCGGCGCGCGGGCTGCGGGCCAGCGCCGCCGCGCTGCAGCGCGAGGCGCGGCTGCCGGCGCACGCGCAGCCCGTCCCGCCCCCCCCGCCGCCCGTCTACACGCCTTCCACGCCCACTAGGGTGAGCTAGCGACCCGCCTTTGCTTCATACGATTTAATATTCATGTATTAAGCTCATGAACCTTCCAGAACTAATTCGCATTAAAATCCATTGCGAATTTAGAAGAACAACCCAGTCACGCAGACATACACGAAAAGCGACTTTAATTTATAATAATAAAATTAAAATAAACTCGCTTATCCACATAATTACGTCAGCGCCACATATTAACATTCGCCACATGAACAGACGACATGCTTCCGAAGTAAATACGTACTGACGATATGCGCCAACGTCGGAAAAAAATTTATAGTGTACATACAGACGGCGCTATACGTCGCGCATGTGCGAGAATGAGATGGGTGTCCGTTCATCGTAGATCATTATTTTTTAAGTTTTGAAAATCAATGTTCTCCTAGCACAAATTTTATGATCCAAAATAGAATGTAAGAGAGATCAATAAACAATCATTTATTCGCTGTAACATTATAGTATCAGTCCGATCCTCTGGACCCCAACACACGTATAGATTAGTTTCAAAAACTTTACAGGATTATTTTTTAGAGAGAACTAACTGAAACTGGTCAAAGGAACTGCGTTATTGTAAACAAAACTATAACCGCACTTATAGATATTTTATTGTTTTAATTGCCATAAAAAAAAACCACACAAGAAAACATTTTTTATTGTATCTTTGAATTTGAATTGAATTGTATCTCGCGCTGTCACGTATGCCATTGAGTTTGTGAATCAAAAACTGAAATTATCTGAGATTTTGATTTAAAATATAATAAATACATTGCTCGTTTTCCCCACAGCCTCGGCTCTCAGTGTCCCGCGGAAACAGCAGTGGATCGCTACACCGCGACAGTATCGACCTGAACAGCTCACATAACAGCATGAACGTCGACGAGGCCAGTCCTTTACCGCCTGTCATCAAACTTAGGTGAGCGATTACATTAATAGGTATCATAAGGGCGATGCGCTCATGGTGCTTCTCCGCCGCGCGGTTAACGAATTAATGCTAACGACCACGTGGCCACGTTTCCTGTTAAGAAATAATGCGCACAGCAAAAGAGTGGAACTCTCTACCTGCGTCTGTTTCCGAGCGCATACAACCCGAATCTCTTCAAAGTGAGAGTGAATAGGCTTCTTCTGGGTAAGCTCACTCCATCGTCGACTTTCTGACCTAGACTTGAGTCAAGAGCAATTTTTTGAAAATGTTCTCTGCTAACTTTTTAGACCTTTGTATCCTGCTTATGCGTATGAAGTTTCATTAAAATCGGTTCATTCATTCCGAAAAACAACGGCTTGAAAGTTTGTATGAAATGCCGTACGGCGTAAACGCTGTTAAATCAGTCTTCATTAATACTCGTATTTATTAATATTTACTTTTTTTATTTATTTATTTGCTGGGAAACATTACATTTCTGCAGGGCCGGATTAACCATGTCGGGGCCCCTAGGCAATGCAATTCTCGGGGCCCCTTTACCCTTTTCTAACTTCCTAAAAGACTTTTTTCTACCACAAGGCTATTATATTAATAATTACGCATTTTTTTTTACTACATTACTGATATTGCTTTTGTTTGCCGTACCGTCTGATTCGGCGTTAAAATCACCGCATTCCATAATATTAATTTCAAATATGGCATGTAATGTTTAAAAAACAAGGCAATAATATTTTCATTGAGGATAACATCTTCAAATTAAATTTTCACTCGATGAAACATTATAATTTTTTTTCTCGGTGCGCGGGATCCTTAGCCGATGCGGTGCTCCTAGGCAGTTCCCTACACCGCCTTATGGATAATCCGTTCCTGCATTTCTGATACTAGAATTGTGCTTGTTTTATTTCTTTCTTAAATAAAACCGTATATATAACTGTTTCCGTTTCCGGAAAGCCTAAACATGAAAGTTGAATTGATATTTGGAAAATGACTATCTATAGACAAAGTACTGTAGACGCTGTCCCCAATTATTTTTTTGATCCAACACACCTCTTTTTTATCTCATATTTTTCGTTACGGGCTACAAAATAACAAACCGTTTGTTTTGAGTATTAAATATATGGGGTTTTTTTGGGGGTGATCCACCAACCCGCACTGGGCCCTTGTGATGGATTACGGCCCACTCCCTCTCACCGAGAGGAGGCCTGTGTCCCAGCAGCCGGAACATTATAGGTTGATGATGACATGGAGTTTTTTTGAAAAACACATGTTTTAGTTTCATTTATCGAAATAAAATATGGATGTTTGTTTTCTATTTTTCGTCACAATAAAATACTGAATATGGAACATGAAACAACAAAATATCACGACGTTATTCCACGAAGGAGTAGGTAGAAGATACTTATTGTCTAATACTAAATATGACCACATTTTATTGTTTTCTCTTAAGACCCCATACTTATGACGGTCGTCGCCTTAGAAGAAAACTATCAGTAAGCCAAGACCTTATAAATGAGATACGTCTCAAGTCTGTTGACAAAGTTCCGTATTACTGGTATTACAGAACGCGTCACTCAATACGCATTACTTAAAACTAGTTTTCAACCAATCAAATTGCTTGAATCTAGATTTAAGTAATGCTTGAATATTGAGTGACATTCTGTAGTACGGGCCTAAGTTTCAATTTTGGGGACGCTAAGTCCCATCGTCCTTTGGAAATATGTTTTTTAATTGATGCTTTCAAAAGATGGGAGTAGAAAAGAAATAATACTTCGCTCAGATGCCAAACCTGCACACCAATTGGCTCACACCACACTATCATACTCCGAAGGTTTTCAAGAAAGTTCCTAATCCATTGCTTCATAATTCATTGCACATTGCGTTATTTAACCTGGCGTTCACGATTTAGTTTCCAAACTTGTAAACAAATATGAGTTATTGGAAAAATAACTTTAATAATACACAATAAAGTTCAGTTTACGTTCAATAGTACTAGTCACTCAGAAATCAACTTCATTTTCGCTAAAATAAAGTTGATATTGGTTTAACTTGAAATTACATCAATTGTAAACATGAATTTAAATAGACTACATAAATAATGCTTTCATAGTTTCTAACTTGACGATATCTGAAAGCCAACTCACGTAATTTAAAACGTTCAAAATCTAGTCACTGTCTCATCTCGGCGACAAACAAATGTCAAAAACTTGTGACAAAATGTAGGGAATTTATAGGATTTTTTGACAGATTGAGACTGAGATCAGACTGTGAATGTTATTAAAATTACAAGAATTGCCCCTCTGTGTGGATTACAAAATGAAAGGCATTTACGCGTTTGTGCCGCTAATCATAAGCTCTAAAATTGATGAAGTGTGATTCCTTTATCTGACAAAGATTGAAAAGAAATCTGTTTTTGTTACACAAGCGACCCTCCCTGGCTACGGTCGGATATGAGTTTAGTTGTTAAAAGGTATTTAACAAAATTATTATTTATGTAGAAAAATTACTACTACAAAAATTTTTAATATTGATTTGCATGTGATAGTAAACTTACTGTATTTTGTAAAAAAACTTGGTTAATGATTATAAAAATTCAATTAAGGGGAGGCCCACACTGCACCGCATCGCCCAACGGGGTGCGTGAAACGGAGCCAAATTTCACGCGCGTGAATGCGTTTTTATTGAATTTGTGTGTAAAAAATCGCGCGTGAGTGCGTTATCTGCGCCCCGCTGCCTGATGCGGTGCAGTGTGCGAATCGCCTGTGTCTTGTTTTAGTGCATGATTGGCGCAGTGGCTATTGGCTCAATTTGATAAAGGCAAATTTTTTATTGGTCGATAGGGCTCGCATGCCCCTGGAGATTTCTATAAAGCATGGCAAGGGCCTGTATTCAGGGAACCGTTTTCATTGTCGTTTCATGCGTTACAGAAATTTCTCGCACCCCGCATACGAGCGATATTGACTGATTGACTTTTTGTGCATGTGAGATGAGTGTTTTGTACTGCAAATACAAGAGAATTTCTCTTATATTTTCAGTCGTAGTGTGTTTGTCATTAACCAGGCGTAAATATGACTCATCAAGGTTTAGAAAGACTGCGGTCGTCGACGGGTGTCGACTGCAGCCGTCGATGCGTGTCGGAGGATGCAGTTGGCTCTGTCTTCGACCTCGTGTGGAGCACTTGGGCCATCGTACGATCATTTTCATTGCGTGACAAAATCGCATCGTTTGCTCGTACGATCGTAGCCAATTTAGTACGACGCCAAATAGGAGTGCAAATGTCAGTCACGACCTGACGCCGCTGTACTAAAGGCCGGTTGGTAAACGTAACAATAACGACGAGTACGATTACGTACTCGTTATTATTTTACGTACGGCAAGGCGATAATTTTCTAATTGTAATTTGAAACAACGCTTTTTTTAGGTTGCGCCATTTTTGACGTATACGCGTGCGTCAGGTGGACGTGAAACAACCCGCCCTTAGTGAAGGCTAAACATTTTTTTTAATTCGATGTGCCATATTAATGTCCAGGAACTGACAGTAGCCAAGTAGTGGAATTTATTTTATTACGAGGGCGGCACTGATAATTTCGGAAATCAAGGAAGTGACAACATTACTATTTAAAAATGTATTTATTGCTTTTCGAAGTATTCTCCGCGAAATTTGACACATTTTTCCATACGATGGAACCAATCTAGTTCTCTATATTTCTCTATATTTAATCTAGTTTTAAAATAATATACCCATATTATAATAATTCTTTAATTAAGTCATTGAAAATATTATACCTTCTTTTCAATTTAGTTTGTAATACATTTATTGTTGTCTTCTTTTTAAATGTTTGATGTAAATTGATGGCCTGAAACACAGGTTTTTTTATAAACCTAGATCAGGCAGGTCTACATTACAGTTAGAATGTAACTTTCCTAGATTGTAATTAATGTAAATTATATTTTTTTTTTTTTTTTTTACTTTACTTTACTTTAACTTCCTTTGTTTTCGACAAAGCAAATCGTATTAGTGAAATGGGAACGATTACATTTCGGGTAGGTAGGTAGGGTAGGGTAATCGGTACTAACATTAGATAATAAGTTGTTTTAATATTATGTTACTAACACACTATTCCTTGGTCCGAAATCAAAATTATTATTATATTATAAAAAAAAAAAAAAAAAACATTGAAGCGACCATTCCATTCGGAAGTTGGGGTCTCCAAAATGGCCGTTTTGTAGGCGTCCACAGCTTCTTCAGGTGATGAAAATCTCTGTCCACTCAATTTATTCTTTATTTTAGGGAAAGTATAGAAATCATAGAAATCATAGAAATCATTAGGGCTTAGGTCGGGGCTGTACGGCGGATGGTCTAATAATTCTATGTTTTCTTGCTCTAAAAAGTCTTTTGTTCTGTGCGCGGTGTGGGAACTCGCATTGTCGTGATGGAGGATGATGCGGCGGTTGCAGTTCTCTTTACGGAGTTCAGAAACGACCTGTGGCAAACAAATTCTAGCATACTATTCTGCATTAACCGTTCTTTGTCCCTCAAGAGGAATAGTCGTAACATGGCCGGTTTTGGAGACAAACGTGGCCACCATTTTTTCTGCAACACTCCGTGAGCGAACAATTTTTGTTGGCTTTAACTCATTTTCGAACACACAAACTCGTGACTGGTTTTTTGTTTCGGGTTCGTACGCGTATATCCAGGATTCGTCACCTGATACGATGTTGTATACAGAATTTGAGGATCCTGCGTGGAATCTTTCGAGAGTTCTGACGCACCAAGTAACGCGAGCCGCTTTTTGCTCTTCACAGAGCGAATGCGGTATCCATCGGGCAAACAACTTTTTTACACCTAATTGTTCATACAAGATTATTTGTATTTGACTCATGCCGATGTCTAAAGTTGCCTGAATTTCGCGGTATGTCACATGTCGATCTTCCTCAATCAGCTTACGCACAGCATCAACGTTATCTTGGGTGACTGCAGTTTTTGGACGACCCCGACGGGGATCATCACTGAGCTTGACACGTCCACGTTGAAATTCAGCAAACCAGCGATAAATTGTGGTTTTGAATGGGGCTTCATCACCAAATGCAGAAATCATCCGGTCAACACACTGTTTTTGTGTTAAACCACTTCGAAAGTCATAATAAATCATCGCTCTTGAATTTTCTCGAGTCTATTCCATTTTCTCAACGACTAAACAAGTTTGACAAAACCTTGTGACAAGACCGAGAATCTTGTTTTTAAATAAATAAATGGTATTCGATTTTTAAAACCAAGGAGTTTTCAATTAAAAAGATTTTAATATGACAGGAACATTGGAAGTATTCCATTCCCGATACTTTTAGTGCAGCCCTCGTATTCTAGAATAAAAGTAGGTCAGCTGGCCAACTTCCGTTATAAAAAAAAAACGTTCAAAATCAAGTCACGTTCTTATATCGGCAACAATTTCAATCAAAAACTTTCAAAACTGTAGGAAAAATAGATGTGTTTTTGACAGAGAGAGACTGAGATTAGATTGCTTTTACTACGGGAATTGCCCTTCAGCTGTTGACAATAAGCATGATAATTGTTCCGTCAAAACAATATTTAAAAACTAATATTTAACTAAATTGTTCCAGGAAAGTACAAAACCCACCCTTAGTAGTAACAACCCCGACGTCGGAGCACAAACGCTCGCTACAGAAGCAGCTGAGCGTGCCAACCGGCGAGCCCTCGCCGAGCGCGCACCGCGTCACTTTGCACACCATCATCACCGAGTACCTCTACAACCAGCACTCGCTGTGCAAGAATCCAGTCGCTACGTGTCCGCAGTTTAATTTGTTCGAGTGAGTACGAAACGTAGGGGCTCGTGGCTAAATGTCAGAGGGGTTCGTGGCTAAATGACAGGGGGGTTCGCGGCTAATTGACAGAGGGGCTCATAACTATGTGATAGAGGGGTTCGTGGCTAAATTTTAGAGGGGCTCGTTCCTAAATGTAAGAATGGTTCGTGGCCTAAATGTCGTATTTAAAAAAAGATAACTGGAAATCTCTGCTTTTATGGAAAATTTGGTTGGTTTAATTTGGCTGTAACATTCTTCGAAAATGTTCTTTACTAACGTTTTAGACCATTGTATCCTGCTTACGCGTACGAAGGTTCATTAATTTCGAAAAAGAAGGGCTTGAAAGTTTGTATGAAATACCGTAATTGAATCCCCGGCCGCAGGCCTCACAAGTGCCCGTCGCCGCGCCTGGGCGGCGGCGCGCTGCAGTCGGGCAGCTGCGAGGGCAACGTGTGCGCGCGCGCGGCGCGGCGCGAGCTGGGGCTGGGCGCGCCGCGCACGCGCCAGCACGCGCGCCTGCTGCACTCGCACTTCGCGCCCGTGCGCACGCTGCGCCTGCAGGACGACGACGCTTACTTCACGCATACTATATTCCATGTAAGAACACTTTTTATATCAGTAATTAGCTCATATTCACTGGCCAGACTAAAGTCGTCGACAATAGAGCCTGTGACAAAAAACTCCCACCAATAATAATCGGAGTATAGAGGTATGAGGAACAAACAGGGTGTAACTTTCACTCATCCTCCATAGAAAAGGGAGAATCCCCTGACCAAACGGGTGTCGTGTCTGGCGGGCACTTGTGCCCAATGATTCGTGACAGACCGTTGTATCTATGCTAGTTGCGCGGTAAACTCTGCTTGCGAGATGCAGGATTTTGCGTGACGTCAGTATGACGCGTAGCTCGCATGTGACGTTATAGATACCGCTACAGGAAAAAGCATGATTCTCACAGATGTCCGTTGGTGGTATGTAAGGTCTTCATCATCAGCCTACAGCAGTTCATTGCTGGACGTAGACCTCTCCTATTAAATGATAAATGATTTACTTTCTGTAAGTAGATTTGTAAAAACACTTTTACACGTCAAAAGAATAGAAAGAAAGAAAGAAAAATTGTTTATTCTGCACAACAAAATCAACGTCAATCATATTTTCTTAAACTAGATGAGGTCGGCGTTTTCTATTTGCAAATTGGTGTAAGTATCAAATAGCCAGGAGCAGGTGCCTTGACTGTACTGAATGCGCGACGCAAATAGTTCAAATAATATTCGACTGCGTACGCGCATAAGGCGCTCCTAATCTACAATTTCTCAAGACAACGTTTAATCCGCAGATCTGTAAGATCGAATTATCGACCCTCTTGAAAAATCACAATTTTTAATCGAACATTTTCTTTTCTCAATTTTCTTTTTATGTTTTTCCAACAGCCAACGCAACAACAGTTGTTAGCAGCGACATCTGGCGGCGACATTAGGATATTCAACCTGTTCAGCGGAGTGGAGGAGAACTCGTACCAAGTGCACGAATCCTATATATATCACATGCAGGTAAATATTAATATATTTTTATCTTTTCATAGTCTAAACTAAAACGAAGTCTCTTCTGTATGCCCGCTTAGTTCTAAACTACACAATGTGTTTTGATGCGGTTTGCATTATCACTTAAATAATTTATTCCCAGAGAAGACTCAAATAACACTTTTTAACCAACAGTCCAATTTATTTTGTTATCCAGGCAAGCAGAGACGGGTTACTACTACTAGCGTCGGCGACGACGCCGTGGCGACCTCTATCGGCGTTATGGAATATGAAAGAGTTTGAACAATTGTAAGTAAAATGTGTTATAAATAGCTGTTGCCTTCCACTTCGTCTGCGATCCAGGATGAAAAGTATCCTATGTCCTTCTCCAGGTCATGGTCTACCCATGTGACAAATTTCATCCAAATCTTCGTCAGTATGAATCGTAGTTCACAAGAGGCGATGTAGATGTCGCCACACAGTCCTGCCTTACGCTTCCGGGGGGACAGACGATATATTATGTTTTTCTTTTTCAGATTCCACTTAGACAACGAAGAGTATGTAGAATTCTCCAAGATGACTGACGAGAGAATAATAGGTACCAAAGGGGAGACCGCCACGATCTTCGACACCCGCACGGGCAGGGAGCTGATGACCTTGACGCCTGCCATAAGCAACCAGTACGCCAAGAACAGAGCAACGTTTAACCCCACTGATGAATTGGTGTTGTCAGGTATGTAAGAGATACTGTTGCAAACAAATACGGGGATCTTGGCAGTCGGTACTGGTAATCAGAACCCCGAGATCCTAAACAGTCTCAGCCAGCCAAGGGTCTTCTCACCTAGTAACTGGGTTGTAGAGGTCAGATAGGCAATCGTTTCATGTATAATGCTGCATCCGGTTAGACTGGAAGCTCACCCTGACATGTTGGGAAAACAGTATGATATTTTATCGAAAACCTTCAATCAAAAAACAAAGACATAGGGTTCTCCCAGGCCGCGCCACAACACCCTGCCCTCCGCCTTCCGCATCCATTCTGTCGCAGACATCTTTTTAAGGTCGTCAGGCCATCTAAATCATCAGAAGTGGGGTTTTTCTTCGAAAATCTTAAAATAAGTATAATTATTTTTGTTGGTTTTAGACGGCGTGCTATGGGACGTGAATACAGGCAAGGAGATCCACAAGTTTGATAAACTTAATCAGACGCACAGTGGGGTGTTCCACCCCAATGGCTTAGAGGTAAATAGCACCATATTTTTCTAAACTATAACTAGCTGACACCCACAAACGTAGTTTTGCAAAAAAAAAAATGCTTACGACCTATTCTCAGACCTGCCAAATATACACAAAAAAAAAATCATAAAAATCGGTCAAGCCGTTTCGGAGGAGTTCGATAACAAACGCTGTGACATGAGATTTTTATATAATAGACTAGCTGCGCCCCGCGGTTTCACCCGCGTAAGTTTCGATTTAGGGGTATGAAAAATAGATGTTGGCCGATTCTCATAGATACCGGATAAGCACAAAAAATTTCATCAAAATCGGTCAAGCCGTTTCGGAGGAGTATGGCAACGAAAACTGTGGGTCGAGAATTTTATATATTAGATATTATAATCGGATAAAATGTTAGTGTGTATGTAGAGGGTAATCTTCGGAAATACTGGTCTGATTCCGAAAATTCTTTTACTAATAGGACGCTACGTATTGCCGAGTGTCATTTATATAATATAAAATTCAAAGTCCCGACTGACTGATATATCAACCCACAATCTAAACCGCTGCTCCTAGAGACATGCAATTTGGAGGGTGTGTCCTTTGTGAAAACTAGGTATCCACTAAGAAAGGGTTTTTCGAAATTCCACCCATAAGAGGGTGAATGGGGGGAGGGTGAAATTTCACGCGGGCGAATTCGCGGGCAGAAGCCAGTAGAATAGAAAATAAAAACGTTTATTTGTCACTAGAATAAATACATTAAAAAAATATGACAGACACTCTGTCACAATCTTACAATATGGATGTATTACAAAGATTGGTCCTAATTCCCAGAATAGGTCATGGGATCTGTTAAGATAAGACAGCGCATATATTTTATGTTAAAACAATAAATTTCACGCAGATGATGTAGCGAGCAGAAGTTATTTTTTTTTATAAATGTCTTTTTGATTGCAGGTAATATCAAATACTGAAGTTTGGGATCTAAGAACATTCCATCTATTAAGAACAGTGCCTACGTTAGACAAATCAGAGGTAAGATTATCATTCACATAATTATTACATTTGTAGAAATATCGTGTTATGCGTTAACTGGGTTGTGGAGGTCAGATAGGTAGTCGCGCTGTCAGTGCATGTAAAATACTGGTATTCAGCTGCATCAGGTTAGACTGGAAGCCGACCCTAAAATAGTTGGGAAAATTTTAGGCAGATGGATTGTCCAAAGTATCCATACAACTGGTAGGTATCACCTCTTTGATAAAAAAAAAAAAAAAACATTTTATTTGAATTTTTCAATAATAGTGACTGAATTATTAATAATATAATAATGCATAGTGCATACAGGGATAATCGTCGGTTGGTGCTTCCTAATAATTTAAAATTGTGTAAGGGGCCTCTGCGAGTTGGCTTTGGTCCCTCGTACGCCTTCCAAAAGTCCGGGACCTGAGGGGCCCGAGATGTGTCGTAGACATTTTTAAAATACTAATATTGTTTATAATAGTGCCGATTCTGTTGTTCACAAACTAAACTAAATTTAAGTTCAGTGCATCTTTTTCTTTCTATTTCATTAAGAAAAGGACAGAAGATAAATTTTAGTTTAGTGCTGTCAAATTAATCAGCGCCTGACACTAACTCCATACAAGTTTAGACGTGATTAAAAACTTGCCTATTTAAATTACGTCAATTTGCATCAGGCGCTGATTAATTTGACAGGACTGAACTAAAATTTATCTTCTGTCCTTTTCTTAATGAAATAGAAAGAAAAAGATGCACTGAACTTAAATTTAGTTTAGAATAAAATTAGGCTAGCAAATCACCTTAGCATTTCCTTGCTTTATTTCTCTAAAATTAATTGGCTGCATCTATAACTTCTTTTTCAGGTATTATTCAACCCGACATGCACAGCACTATACGCGGTCTGCTCAGATCAGGATTCAGAAGAGAGGAACCAGTTCGATACCAGCTTTAAGACATTAGACCCTTACGACTACTCCAGCATAGGTAAGTGACGCTTCTTGCTTCGTATCGGAATAAAATATACAGGGAGATATTTAATCACCATCCAAATTTTTACAGTGTGTTCTACCCATGATTAAAAAAAAACTTTCACTGGGACTAACGCTGAAATCTCGAAAAAAAAATCTGCTGTTTCATACAAAACTCCAATACCTACTTGACCAAAATGTATGAAACAGCTGATTGTTTTTTCGTGATTTCCTAGTTGGTCCCATAGTGAAAGTTGTTCGTATTCATGGGTAGAACACCCTCTTACACACATCAAAAGTGTCTAGGGATCAAGCATTTTTATGCGGATTTCTTGAGATTGAGATGTGGCTTTGTAATAAATTTATGATTTTATAAATTTATATGGATCCTTTTTGGTGCATTTCATAATTTGAATCAGGAACTGTGAATCAAATTCGAGTAAAAGATGAAAATCAGCTGTCAATATTTTCCCTATAAAAACATACAACGCATTGAAGACATTATTAGTGCTACTGTTTCCCTACTACTGATTAAAACCAACGTTATTATGGAGCGGCGACGTCATTTAAGCAGGGAAGAAATGCTCAGAGCCGTGGGAATGATAGAAGCTGGTTCCCGGCAACGTACTGTGGCTTTAGCTCTGAATACAAGTCAGAGTGTTATCAGTCGACTTTGGACACGTTACCGAAGCACTGGTACCGTGGCTGAGCGCCATGGAGGACGGTATCGCTGCACCACACGGAGACAAGACCGATACATTCAAATCTTAACTCGAAGAGCTCCAACAAT
Source organism: Gortyna flavago (assembly GCA_963669345.1). Lineage (NCBI taxonomy): Eukaryota > Metazoa > Arthropoda > Insecta > Lepidoptera > Noctuidae > Gortyna > Gortyna flavago. The sequence continues at coordinate 2,803,222 of OY770155.1, read as the reverse complement.
AACCGCCATGATGTTAGCCGTGAGGCTTCATCACTCTTCAGGGAACTTAATTAGCGACCAAACAGTCAGAAACCGCTTGCATGAAGTGAACCTTCATTCCCGAAGACCGCTACGGGTACCACCTATAGCAATGCACAATCGTAGGATTCGATATCAATGGGCTCTTGAACACAGAAATTGGGCAGAAGAACAATGGCGTTTCGTGTGCTTTTCTGATGAGTCTCGTTTTGGTATGAGACCGGATACAAGACGTATACGACACTGGAGAACCCCTGGACGCCAACAGCGATTAAAATCCTGCCAGGAAGTCCATCCTTATAGTGGTGGAACCATCATGGTATGGGCGGGTATTTGGATCGGCGGAAGAACTGAGTTGATTTGGATCAGAGGCAACCTCAACGCTCAAATTTATGCTGAGACGATTGTATCAGACGTCATCGTTCCTCTACAAGTGCAAATCGGTCCCTTATTTCAGTTAATGCATGATAATGCACGACCGCACACCGCAAGAGTTGTAAGACAGACTCTCGCCGCAGCTAACATCAATGTCCTGCCCTGGCCTGCTCAGTCGCCAGACTTGAACCCGATTGAGCATGCATGGGATATGCTACAGAGAAGAGCTCTGCCGAATATGGAGGGTATCCAGTCGCAAGAAGACCTTTTTTTGTTATTGCAACGAACATGGGCGGCCATTCCACAGCGTGATTTGGATGAACTCATTTTGAGTATGCCAAACCGATGTTCTTGTGTTGTTAGTGTTCGCGGTAGAAACACGGATTATTAATTGTTTAAGTTACCCAATAAAATTTTAAAGAAAACTGTTATTTCAGTCTTTTTTTCGAACTTTTGTGTTAGTGGTTCAAATGTCAAAAATCCCTTTATTAGGAAAATGGCAAATTTCTTTATTAATGCAAAGGTGACTTGGTTTATCGTTACTGTGACAAACGAAAACACTTTATTTGATGAATCCTTAAAGAAAATTTTAATTAATATCAATCAGGAGAAAAGTTATTGCAAAAATATATGTTGATCCCTAGACACTTTTGATGTGTGTATATTGACAGTTTGCACCACACATACAAGTTATTAGTCGATATTAGTAAATTACACATGTTGTCATACAATCATAAAATTATGTTCAATCACATAATAACACCCGGACAACATTTAATGAAATTTAAATAAAATTAAAACAAAATTGGTCAAAATTAGATAGTATTAGAAAAAATCAATAGAATGTTCCCACTGCTGGGACACAGGCCTCCTCTCTGTAAGAGGTAGTGGGCCGTAATCCACCACGCGGGCCCTGTGCGGGTTGGTGGATGAGAATAGATAGTAGCATAATCAGCCTATAATGATCCCATTGCTGGGACACAGGCCTCCTCTCTGTGAGAGTGAGTTGGCCATAATCCGTCGATAATCGTATTACCCAGCAACTGGGTTGTGGAGGTCAGATGCAGCTGCATTCGTTTAGACTGAAAGCCGACCCCAAAATAGTTGGGAAAAGGCTGATAATGATGATGATATGTAATTAACAGTGTATTAAAAGAAAATGTGTCTTATTATAACTTTAATAAATCTCAATTTACAGCAACAATCGACGTTAAAAGAAACATTTACTCGCTGGGCGTGTCGCGGTACGGCACTCAGATATCTCTAGTGGAGAACATGGGAGAATTCGAACAAATGCAAGAGTCGTATGTCAAAGTGTACGACGTGGGACGCAAGAGGGACCACGACGATGATGCGGTAAGTTAAATGGCTTTCTCTCTCTCTCTCTGTAGTCGCTCCCTCATGTCTGAGGATCGTGGGCAGCTTCGGAGTTGCATCTGGAGCGGATGAATCGCCTCCACCGGTTTCTTTCCAGCGCATCTCACCACCGAGTAGAATTTAGAGGACGTCCTACACCAGGGTGCTTACTCTCGAATATAATTCCGATAGATCGACATTGGAATTGTCAGTCAAACGTCTGGGATTGGTTGGACTCACTGAGTCTAGCCAATCCCTGACGTTTAACTCGACCAACTGACGTTTGAATAATGTCGATCTATCGGTAAAAATATGAAAAAAAAAAAACTGAGACGGTACGAAGTTCGCCGGGTCAGCTAGTCAAATATAAAAATTATGCAGTTGTTTTGGAAACCAAAATGACCAAGATCGAAACTAACGTCGCCATCTTGTTTTTTTTTTACGTAAATGTTTTTAGAATCGCCTCCCTGTCAATGTCAAAAGTGTACTACAGTCCAAGAAGCTTATAGATAAAAGTGAAGGCAACACTAAATACGTAAGTGATGACTTCTGTGGTCGGACCTCTCTTTCTGAATACATACATATGACACAGAAAACACATATCACTGTCTCGTTCTTATGTGTGTATTTAGAAAGAGTTTCCGACACGGTCGTCTTCACTTAGGTATGTAGAGTGTTGGGTTCGCATTTTATTTGTTTGCCACCGACTTCCGAAATTAAAGTTATTTTTCACATTTTAGTGTATTTTCTGGCAGTGGGGATTTTTTTTTTTTTTTCACTTTTAAGTTGTATTTACCCCGCACAAATTGGTATAACACTACTTGCTATGTAAATATCAGTGACAGGAAGTCATTATAACATCATAAATAAAAACTAAATGGCAATAATTCGTATTATTGAAGCTAACTCAAAAACTACCCAAACAAAGTTAATCAAATTTACATCGGACCACCCCTGAGGCATACCTTATCCATAAAAAAATCGATTAAAAAAAAAATTACAATCAATCGATTTACAATTGCCGGAGATATCGCGTAACAAAGATACAAAAATAAAAAAAAAAAAACAGACAGTCGAATTGAGCTCCTTTTTGAAGTCGGTTAAAAAGTAGTTAATTTTTTCCACTCTGCAACGGGCATTTTGTTTTGAATGTTTTTTTCAATTTTTCTTTCTTTATTTTCTTTTGAATGTTTTATTAACGTTTCTCAGGAGGAAGATGATGACGACGAGTTAGCTGGAGGCTCCGAGAACGATGACGGCTCTGACTCAGGATCAGATAATGACGACGATTGTAAGTAGCATTCATATTTATTCATATTTATTATTATTTTCATAGTTATTACAAATAAAGGGCTCCGTGGCTAAATAATAACAGCCGCACAGGTCGATCGATCAGGTTAAGCTACCCTTGCCGCGGTTCGTCTGTGGATGGGTGACCATCTTTACATACCAAGACCCCTCCGTGCTTCGGAAAGCACGTGAAGCCGTTGCTCCCGAATGTCTTTCGTGGATCTTTGACAGTCGTTACGGGTATTCAGAAACCCGAAAGTCTGACAACCAGTCTTACCAAGGGGTATCGTATTACCCAGTAACTGGGTTGTGGAGGTCAGATGGGCAGTCGCAGTAAAATTTTCCCAACCAACTTTGAAATTTTAGCTGTAGCGATAAAGTTGCTTGACAGATTGTGGTAGCTTGATGGCGTCTGTACAATTTTGGTGATTGTAAATTCACTTACGATATCCAAAATTGTAATTCTAGTTTTCGCCACTTTAATAGAGAGCCATTTCATATGTATGGTACTTGAACCTCCGATGAATATTTAAAAATATTTATAAACACCAATCCTATAGTGGCGACGTCTATGTTACGCAACGCAGTGATGGACCTGGAGGGGGGCAGCTCGGGCAGCTCCTCGCACGACGACAACGGGCCGCGCAGGAGGCGCCTGCGCAGGCGGCGGGTGAGTGCGGGGGGAGAGGAATCGGTAACACTTAAAGCTTACTAACAGCATGCGCATGGATTTAGCAGAATGTTTTTTTTTTTTTTAACATAAGTACATAATACTCAGAATTATATCTGTCTTCTGGGCAAGTTTCCGGAAGACAGCGATGTTGTACTTGACGCCTAATGGCGGGTTATTTCATGTCCACTACGCGCTAACTATCGTCAAACCAAAAAAAGCGTTGTTTCAAATTACAATTATAAAATTATGGCCTTGCCGTACGTCAATTAATAACGAGTACGTACGTCAAATAATATCACGTTAACCAACCGTTTGAAACAACCGCTCCTAAGTGCAATTTTTTGTATTTGTTTGTATTGTTAGTTTGTTAATCATTTATTGACAATTGATAATTTTTTACACACATTATGATTTATTATAATAAACAAGTATTTCTCATTAGTTTTTATGATAAGTCACAGGTAGTTGAATTAGTCAATAAAAACATTATAGTGTACAGTTCAAACATTTGATACTAGAATTTTAAATCATAATCTAACATCTGCATCACAGTTGAAGTGGAAAAATGTCATCTAACTTTTGGATAGCATTGTACATTTTGATCGGGTATGTAGAGTCTGACCAACGAAAGCTGACCAAGGAAAAAGGCGACAATTTAAAAAAAATCAAGAGCTGTTACCCTGGCTATACACCGCGTAAACGCAGTTGATACTATTTATTATTCATTGCGAATTTATTGATTTATTTTTTATTCTTTAATTTTATGTTATTTATTTTAAATTTTAAAGTTATGGAATTATGGATCAATTAGTTATCTGAAATAAATGAATTTTATTTTTTATTTATTTTAATAAGCGTAAGAAAATGAATCAGCCATTTTTTTTTTACTCAAATGGGAACGTTTCCCTAGTTATGTCTAAAGTCCTATATAATAAATAAAACTTTAATGTAAATACTGAAACATTACATGTGTGTTGCAGCCAGCAGACGGCAACAGCAGCGACAGTGACGGCGACGGCGACATTGACCTCGGCGATATCATCGAGTTTGAGCTCGACTAATGCAATAAATATACGTGTTGATCAGTTCACCTGTGTTTTATTTATTACTTTTGTGACTATAGGCCGTTGTATAATCAACGTTGCGTGTGTAAAAATAAAGTTGAGAATAAATAACCTGAGACGCGTGCCTCTTTCCGCTTGCGAGCTAATGAAAGTATATTTATTTCCAACTTTTATTTCAACTGGCGTAAGGTCGATATTGGTTTGGCATTGGCGAATGCACTGCGCTGCGTCTCGCCAGATGTACCTTATGGCCCTTTGCTAAATAGATAGGTGCATAGGACAAAATGGCCTGAATTGTCCCAAATGTCCCAATGCTGGGCTGCCTCCCTTCTCTACTTCCAATTAGGACACCGGGGTGAACCAATAGAAGTCGAACGTCGCGAAATTCTGTTTGGAAAACCTGACTGCGTGTGCGTTACCCTGGCAAAATTCCGAAAAATATTGTGCTTTAGAAAGGTGGGACTATAACAAATAATTAGTGTATCATGAGGAGCAATTTGTTTACTAATAGCAAAATTTGTTTGAATTGTAGTTTTAAAAATATTTGAGGGAAACAGATTTTGCTGCAAACGTTACCCTGGCAAAATCGTTTTTCAAAAATTCGTTTTATCGCGGAACCAAACACATGAATAGACAGCTTTTGTTGCGTAGTAAATGTTTGTAAATAGCAAAATTTGTGTGCGTTATGGTTCTTAAGTTATTTAAGATTTTGCTGCGGTAACGTTTTGCGATTTCCTAGATCTCGAAAACGGCTCAACGCAGAAGTTTGAAAAAAATACCAATAATAGACCTTAATTTGTTTAAATTTGTTTAAACATTCGTTTTTGCTTTGGTTGACGTAAAACAAAGTAATTTAATGGTTTCAAAATTCAGAAAAGACGGATTTTCAAGTAAACCAATACACTTATAACCAAATAAACAGCTGGAATAAATACATGTGGTAGACGCTTATAACGTCAGGAATTTTAGATTCTGTAACTTTACACAATATGAAGATAAAACAAATTTGATTAATTTTAGACAGGTCGTACTTTAGCGATCGAATACGTAGTTCCCATAAAATTACGAAACATGGCATACATTAAACAAATTAAAATGATTCATAAACATTCGTTCCTGTTAATTTCAGCTTTCAATTACGGCTTTTATGAAAGATATATCAAAAACAAGGATATATCAGCAATTCTCTAATAAGCCGACCAAATTGAGATGGTCACGTAAAAGCGACCGCACCATACATAAGCGCATCCATCTTAAATGAACGGGATAATATCGACGGTAAAAAGGAAGTTGGGCATAAGCGACATTTTGGTCAAAAATGAGTTATATATGCCATCCTACGTAAAATTTTCCGCTCTTTCGAATGCGCTTACTCCCATGGCTCTACGATGACTTTTTTGGCGTTTATGCCCTAGCAAAAAAAATCCTAAATGACAAAATACGTCAGTTTTTCTAAAATTTAAAACTTTGAACGGGTCTCCTGAACATTTAATTTTTTGTCACTTATACCCTATTTCCTCTTAACCGTCGATATGGATGTTTTGTTAGTACAGTTGCATACAAAAGTTTCCTGGTCAGGTTAGTAAAAATAATAAAATGATCATGATTATTATTAATTTTTCTATTTGTACCAATGCTTAAAACTTAAAAAAAAATAACTTAAAAAAATAACTTTTACATTTATGTACCTCTTACCTATTTAAAAAAATCGGGCAACAGCGAGTCGAACTCGCGCATCGAGTGTTCCGTTTGTACCAATGCTTAAAACTTAAAAAAAATAACTTAAATAAATAACTTTTACATTTATGTACCTCTTACCTATTAAAAAAAATCGGACAACAGCGAGTCGAACTCGCGCACCGAGTGTACCGTTTGTACCAATGCTTAAAACTTAAAAAAAATAACTTAAATAAAAAACTTTTACATTTATGTACCTCTTACCTATTTAAAAAAATCGGGCAACAGCGGGTCGAACTCGCGCACCGAGTGTTCCGTTCCATCATGTGTTTTTAAATTTTCATCGGCGAGGCTTCTATTAGTCAGAGAATTTTAATACTGCACGCTGCGGTGTAGAATATTGTAGTTTTAGGTCAGCGCCATCTCTTGACCGATAAGGGAACTAATGTAGCTTTTGTTGATGATTTCTGAACAAATGTGTTATTTAGATACGTCATTTTATTTTTCCTGTGATCTTTACATAAACTTCTATCACATAGATTAATTTCAGATTTTTCTCTATGCAAACTTCGGAGATAAGGAGGGAACGGTATTTTTTTTTTATTTTTCTTCGAAAGTCGAATACTAAACGGCTTAAAAAACAGTGTTTGAGAATGTGCAAACTGCGCTCTTTCATATACTTTTCATATACTTATACCCCACACACATGCCCTAGTAGCCCCACTTTGTTTTTTTTTAATATATATTTTTTATCATTATTAACTACTAATGTCACTAATAATCACAGACTAGTAATTCAATAAAGTTTTGTGTGGTCATTGGGACCGTAAAGTGACTGTTTAACGTTTTAATAAATCAACCGTTTGGAATAAAAGGGTTCCAACTAACATTTTTATAAAAAAATATGTTTTAACGTAAAAAGGTTTACACCTTTACAACGGTCGAAATATTACCTACATTACTGAATATATAATCAAATGTGGCATTATGGAGTTTTTGCATTTCTGTAGTTTACAGTATAGATCATCGTAACATTCATATTGTTGAGTTTTCGTTCTATAACAGTATGCTCTGTAATGTCCAATCAATGTGGAACTTGATGGTGGGTCAAAATCAATTATTGCCAAAATCATATACTGTTGGCCTTTTAACTCTATATTAATGGGTATATTATTCAGGTTAAGATACATTTTCCAAATCGGTCCAGGCGTCTTCGAGAAATCGGGGAACATACATAAAAAAGAAAGCTCCGACGAATTGAGAACCTCCTCCTTTTTTTGAATTCGGTTAAAACGTTTAGAGTGGCGTTGCGTTGTGGTATCAAAATAAAACATTAATTGGTTTGACCAAACAGAAACAACAAATTACTAAATATACAGGATGGAACTTTCGAAGCGTACCTGGAGGAAAAGTACTCCAAATACTGAAGACAGCTTTACTCAAAGGAAACATTCTTTTATTTTAAAAAAGAAACAAAACTATCTTTAAAGATTTTTGAAAATACGCTTGCTGCACTCGGGAATCGAACCGACTAAAATCCGAAAAAATAACACCTGTACTTTTATGGCACCAATCGATAGGAACATCATAAGGAATCATAAGGATCAAATCTCTCTAGCAAACATTAAAGGAAACCATAAAAACCAAACTTATAAATTCAATGGGACAAGATGAAGCACTTTTACTCATGGGTCCATGGGTATAGGATGCTATTTTGTCGGATTAAAGTCGATTGTTTTTTTTAAATTATATAATGAGATTATTACTTACCTTTTTAGTTGCTTTGACTTTAAATAATTAAAATAAGAAACTAGTAGAAATTGTGTAATATGGTACCTGCACTTAAAAATATTAAAAAATCGCCTTCACGAATAACATTTTTCTGCTTAACTGTACAAAATGTCGGATACTAAGCTGCTAATTTGCGAAGATTACCCGTACGTACGGTGCGATCGCTTTTACGTGACCTTTTCAATTTCGTCGGCTTATTAGAGAATTGCTGATATATCCTTGTTTTTGATATATCTTTCATAAAAGCCGTAATTGAAAGCTGAAATTAACAGGAACGAATGTTTATGAATCATTTTAATTTGTTTAATGTATGCCATGTTTCGTAATTTTATGGGAACTACGTATTCGATCGCTAAAGTACGACCTGTCTAAAATTAATCAAATTTGTTTTATCTTCATATTGTGTAAAGTTACAGAATCTAAAATTCCTGACGTTATAAGCGTCTACCACATGTATTTATTCCAGCTGTTTATTTGGTTATAAGTGTATTGGTTTACTTGAAAATCCGTCTTTTCTGAATTTTGAAACCATTAAATTACTTTGTTTTACGTCAACCAAAGCAAAAACGAATGTTTAAACAAATTTAAACAAATTAAGGTCTATTATTGGTATTTTTTTCAAACTTCTGCGTTGAGCCGTTTTCGAGATCTAGGAAATCGCAAAACGTTACCGCAGCAAAATCTTAAATAACTTAAGAACCATAACGCACACAAATTTTGCTATTTACAAACATTTACTACGCAACAAAAGCTGTCTATTCATGTATTTGGTTCCGCGATAAAACGAATTTTTGAAAAACGATTTTGCCAGGGTAACGTTTGCAGCAAAATCTGTTTCCCTCAAATATTTTTAAAACTACAATTCAAACAAATTTTGCTATTAGTAAACAAATTGCTCCTCATGATACACTAATTATTTGTTATAGTCCCACCTTTCTAAAGCACAATATTTTTCGGAATTTTGCCAGGGTAACGCACACCCTGACTGCGCCCTCTGTCGACTTATTCGGGTTCGCCGAAGAAAGGGTTTGTGCTATTCGATAAGAGATGGCGGTAGTAGTAGAACAGCAAAATGAAAATTATTGCATGTGTGCATTTTGTGCACTATTTTAGTACCTATTGCAGATTTCCATAGTGGCTATTGATCTAATTGCCATTCAATACTATACAAAACCTACACTAACCTTTACCTGGCTTTAGAACGTGAATATTTTAAGTATTTTGAAGGCGATGGAATTAAGCGTGTCGAAGCAATATACAACAGACATGTGACAATAAACAAGTAATAGAGGTCAGTGATCATACTACAAACATCCTACTTGCGTTCTCCGTAGGGGGAAAAAGGTTTACTGTGTTAGTTTTGCTATTCGACGATAGATGGCGATACTAGTAGAAAAAGACCAGCAAAATGATTATTGCATTAGCTTTATAGCTACGTAATATAATTCAAATTACTGAACGGATCGCAATAAGTCTTGAAAAATGTTCAATAAAATGTGAATGTGGGTTACTACCGGTGTCTACAGTTGTAGACTGTTTTACTATCTTTGCTTGAAAATCTAGCATTGTGTCTCTTGGGCTATAGAGGAATCTGGCGTGGGAAAAATCAGCCCTAAATAAAACGAAAGGACAACTAAGTACGAATATTCAATGCACTTTATTTCATATCATAAATAGGTAATATGTTTGGGATATCACAATTTGTTTGTTCATTACTCGCCAAATATTTATCAACTAGACGTTACAATATTTTTATACAATTGTTATTAAAATAATAACTAAATCTAGAGCGAAAAGATGTTATTATACAAAATAAAAGGACTCGGCTATTGCAAAGTTAGTTGTTACAATAGAAATCAGTAGTTTAAGAGAAAATCACGGACAAATGGGGCTTTAGTTTACCGAGAATCTCACCCAAAGACCGAATTGTTTTATTTCGAAATTCAAACGGTGTCGAATTTCAAAATGTTGAGAGAACGTAGTGGTATAATAATAATAACAAACCCTTTTAATACCTTTTTTTTTCAAAGATTTAAATCGTTAGACGTGCTCTCATCGTACTACCAAGTCGTGCGAAACATGGTCCACGCTGATAAGAGTGACCTCACATAATAGCAATAGCGTTTCCATGACAAGCAAGAGATTGTGTGTGTCAAAGGTGTTCTAATGAAACAGAAATGCGACATCTTTTGCAGCAGGACGACTCTTACGATTTAAATCTTTGATTTTTAATATTACTAATCATTTAGCTCATAGCGTTATCGGAAATTTTAGGTAGGTACGAATCAACGTTACCTATTTATTATAGCTAAGTACAGAGGCCAGCACATCAACCTACCCTAATCTGTAAAATTTTCCCAATTGAATATGAACCTTATACCTTTGTGGTAAAGTTGAAAATCTATCAAAGAAATTTGACAGATTGGTGAAGCTTGATGTGCTGGCCTCTGTACCTAATATTAATATTTACAGTTACAGACTAGTAGACTCCAATAAATGGCACTTAATTCACGAAGTCTTTTACATTTTTTTATCGTAATGATTATACTAGAAAAAAAAAAGCCTCGTTGTCTACTCTTTCCTAGCTGGAGTGAAGACCACAGACTAAAGCTTCGGTTTCATAGGAAAGCGGTTCCGCCATATTTTCTTGTTTCGATTTTTATGTTACCTACATTACATTGATCTCCTCATGACTAACAAAGTTTTATGATAATGTAATAGGTACTAACAAAATATGGACATTTAAATATTCTGAATTAAACGATTTTTTTTTAAAGCAACCGTCATGAATATTTGACATTTTCATCAATATTCGACATTATGGTGTCAAAAAACGCTCTGGGGGCCTAAAAAGGCCAGTTTGGCAGAATCATAAAACAATTCATATCACGCAATTCATCTGTTTGACAGTTTCACACCTATATATCCCTGATGGGTTAGGCAGAGGTGTACCTATAGCATTTTACGAATCTCCATACAAAACTGTCATAATGAAATTGCTTGATATTAATTGTTTTATGATTCTGCCACAGTGGCCTTTTTAGGCCCCCTGGTCTAGGTAGTTTCAATCTTTTATCTTAGCGAAGTTTCAATGTAGGTAGTGTAGGGAGTTGTTGTCAGGAAAGAGTAGATTCACCATAAAGTATTTATATAAATAAGAACTACTAGCTATTATTGTCTATTCTCTGATATACAACGACATGAGGAGTCGACTCAATACCAAATATTTTTATACAAGCAAGAACTCGTCACTAAATCAAAATAAAAAAATACGTAGATTTTATCGAAGTTAAATATTCATAGATACTTAGATATTTTATTTTATCTGCTAGCTAAGGCAGATGAAGCCTTTAGCGGCCAAATAGAATTTAGTCCTTTCGTATTACCATTGGTTGAACGCTATCGAGAAGATAAAATTAAACGCGCAATGCGTCACTCGGGGCGTAGCCAAAAAGGCGGAGGCAATGGCCGCCACGCCTAAAGTGCCAGCTTGGTTGTGCATATTTACCAGTTTGATGTAGCTAAAATGCGATGACACTTTTTTTACATATTCAAAATGAGAATGAGTAATATAAAAAAGAAAATGGCGCCTGCAGTACCGGTATCACGTAATGAAAGTGAAAATAAAGAACAGGTGAGCGTAAGAGAGAGAGTTATCTGTTTTGTCTCTCATATACTTAACGAAATATGCCTAAACGTGACGCGTCCTTGAAATTTCACTCTCATTCGAATCGTAGATAGCCTAAGAATTTTCACTTTAAAAAAATCCCACACCCAGAGCGGGAAATTAAAATGAAAAGCAATGGCTGCTTTGGAAAATAATTGTAATTTATCTTGTCAATCGTTCATAGTTTTAGAATTATATTTATAAATATACAATAATCATTCATAAATCTAGTTTATTTTTCATTTATTTACAATATATTACAATCTCCGTATTTTATTGTATCGATACACTATACAGTACCTAGCGGTTACCGGTAATCGTTATTTAATCAGTAACCGTTTTAACGTTATTCTACGCTATAATGAGAATACGATCACGGAAGTAATGAAAATGCAGTCTTTAAATCATTAAAAAAATAGTGATTATATAAAATATGACGCAAATGTAATATTTAAGAATTCACTTTTATTTGAAACTAGCTGGCCCGCCAGACGTTCAGTTTTTCCCGAATTTTGCAATTTTCCAGGCAACTTTTCCAATTTTTCTTTCCATAAAAACCTAAATCAAAATATTACGAACATTTTAAAATAAAAAATAGCCACATCGGTCCAGCCGTTCCCAAGTGATGCACTCACCAACGATTAACATTTCATTTTCATTTCTAAAGATGGACACAAAACTTTGGATTCATTCCAAGAGATCACACTTTTCTGTTAATTTTGGAAAATTAACCATTTTCAATACAAATCAAACCGCTATAATACGTTACATGTTAAAGTTTTCAAATCGAACACATTATAAACTTATTTTTACTTTATTTATTTACACAATCACTTCAGCGGCTTGTCAATGAACAAATTCGTTGACGCCGCCGCCATGATGATGAAATTGTTGCGTATTATCAACAATGACACTCGTGTACCCCCCCTCTTGCACCGCGGGACTGGCCGCCATTTTACCAAAACTGCCGTTAAAATTGTCAACCACAGGCCTGCCATTTTGATTCTGATTATGACCGTAAAACGATATTAAATTCGTGTAATTATACTGGTTGGGGATTTCTGAGCCTTCTATTGAGCTGCAGGAGGATGAGCTAGCAGAAAATGGTCTTTGACTTTGTGGATAGCTGACATAATTGGGTAAAATTTCGTTGGTGTCTGTGTAATTTTCGTAAAAGATTTCCTGGTATGAGCCATTTTGTTGGTGGTATTCTTCTTGAGTTTCATAAGGGGGTATTACAGGGATGTACTCAGGGTAGGTGTAGCCTCCACTGGAATCACTGTACTCGCTTTCAGGAACTTGTACAGGGTTGATTTTCTCTGTGTGTCGGACGTGGGGCATTTGTGGTGACGTGGTGGTGGTGGGGACGTGGGACGGCGTGGGACAGTCCACGTTGTTGACGTTCTTCGGCGCGCCTTGGCTGATGTTTAGGATTAAGTGTTTTTCTTCAATGTCACTGGAAGAGAAGAATTGAGTTAGTTCGTTTTGTTCTCTGGCACATACATATACATATACATATTCATAAACTGACGCTTTCTTCCCATGGTACGCAAAAACTGCGAAATGCCACTTGCTACGAATATTCAACGGATATTAGCGAGACAAGTTAAAAATTGCAATCATTAAGTTCTGGTGATTCTTGTCCTATAGATTGTTAGTTTATGTAATTCTAAGTGTACCTACATACTAATAAATCTTGGGTTCAGTTAACCCTAACTGAACCCAAGATTTATTAGTATATACCTACACTTAGAATTAATAAGTCGCTGTCATAATGGATAAATAAAATTAACTTTATTGATAGGAAAGCAAGCTCAAAGAAAAAAAAAAAAGAAAGAAAATTTTATTTTTCCGTTATGACAGCGACTCAATGTTCCTCAAATGTTCCTCCTCAAAAGTGCGCTGTTTATTGATTTATACTATGACCTTAATAACAAGCTGTGAAGTTTGTAGAAGTACCAACCTTAGCACGTAATTCACAGAGACGATGCAGTGTGGTCTTGAAGACCGAGAGTTGTGCACGATGGTCGCGTAGCTCTGCATCCACACCCAGCCGCCACTCTTGGTTAGGAAGCGGTAGTATCGAGACGTGACTTGACCTTTTGTTAAAACTGGAATAGAGAAATATGTAAAGGCCTAGCCAATGGTAAATTAACAAATAACTTTGCTATTGGATAGCAAAAAACTGATGATAAGTTGTCACCCCCGCGGACCTATTGCAATACCAAAAGCACCACATTTTTGCGTTGCAAAGGCAATCATAAGGCTAAACGTGGGAGGACTCGCACTGACGAAGTAATTAAGTACCTATTATCATGTCACAAAAGAACCCTTATCTTAAAACTGAAATGTCTGATGTGCATGTAAACACACCTAATTTCTCCGGCTCAGAAACCCTCCAAACTGGAACTCGGCAAATCTGCTTGGTGGTAGACTGGTAGCTGTACTTCCCAGACTACCAGTATTTTACACGGAGCGACTGCCTATCTGACCTCCACAACCCAGTTACTGGGTAATACGATACCCCTTGGAATAAGACTGGTTTTCAGACTTTCGGGCTTCTGACTACCCGTAACGACTGTCAAAGATCCACGAATGACAGCCGGGACCAACGGGTTAACGTGCTTTCCGATGGCACGGAGGGGTCTCGGTACGTAAAGATGGTCACCCATCCGCAGACCAACCGCGGCATGCGTAGCTTAAGCTGGCCAATCGACCTGTGCGGCTGTTAATATTTAGCCACGGGCCCCTCTCTTAGAACTAGGTACTACTATCTACTATAATGTGATCCATATTGATCTATAAGTAAGTAGGTAGATGTTCTTAATACTCACGCGTACAATGCGAGTGCCTCATATGCAAGACATCGGTGCCGTGTATGTAGTGGTAGAGCGTCTTCTCGATCAGGTCCTGAGGCTCGTAGCCCGTTAACGATGCCACCCTGGAAGTAACGGAATATCTGTTAGAAACTATATCGTAACGAAACTATATTATGCAACCATAGACTTATAAAAAAAGATGGACTCCGCGCCACGCATATCGAAAGTGAAGTGAAGTGTCTTGTTATTTTTGCTGGGAACTATAAATGGTTAATGGTAAAACATTAATAACCTCTCAGGACAGGATACATATTACTAACATCATAAACAACAATTTTTGTTCTATGACTTTTTACAATACTTAATACGTTTACCAAAAACAAACCTTTAAGATGCTGGCCAGAAGGGCATCGAGTATGTCAGTCTGTGGACCGGAACCTATCGTGCCCACCCCCTTCAACCAACTACGCAGGTGGCTACAGGAGCAGATCCACACACAAGCAGAAAGCTGGTGGACATCGTCACCAGGCTGCAGGCAGTCCAAGGAAGCTATGCCATCACTGGATGGCAAGCTAACCAGTCGCTTACTGCGATTGGACAGGAAAGGCCTGGTGACGGGGACCATCACGGGACACTGCTCGCTAAACAAACACTTCCACACAATAGGCATAACGGACAGCCCCCTGTGCAGAGCTTGCATAGAGGTATGAAACCATTGAGCATGTGCTCTTCGAGTGCACAGGCGTCACCCAGATTAGGTCACAAACCCTCGGGACACCCAGATCGTACACAGATGTTCTCAAAAGACGAGCAGACCTAATCAGCTTCTGGAGGGAGGTGGGCTGGTTGGAATAACCACCGACGGCCGCAATGTTCCACGCACAATGGTCCACTGAAGGACTAAGTGCGGAAACCAAACGCATAACATAGAACCTTTGTTCTATCTAATCCCGCTCCCCTCCGCTGAATTTTGTACTAGACACGGCAGTTTGTTTAGATACCTAAAATGCGCTTTTTATTGCTTCGCATAAAGTTCGTAACAGAAAATCGAATATTTCAATTCTTTGAATTTAAATATTTTTATTTTTTTATGAAAGTTAATGATTTAAAATCTGATGATTTACCTAATAAAAGTCATAGAACAGAAGTTGTTGTTTATGATGTTGGTAATGTTTTAACAACGAAACAGTTATTAATTAATAACAGTTAATTATTTATATTGTCTCAATTCGTACAAATCAAAACTCACAAACATCACATGAAAAAAAAGATGGACTCCGCGCCACGCATACCTATCGAAAGTGAAGCACCGTACCGATCTATGTGTGCGTGATTTGAGGCATGTGATAAGTTATTCCTTGACACTTTTTCTGGGATGTAGAATTATTTTTACACCTTTACACAACACAACACATTATTTTATTTTATTAGGTAAGTATTTGACACAATTAGTTATACCTGCACAGAAGCTGTCGTGTCACATAACGGCGGCCGGTCGGCATACTATGATGTAAATGTGAGCGTGAGGCGGCGTGTTTGTACAAACGGTACTTACCTACTGTGCTTCACTTTCGATATGCGTGGCGCGGAGTCCATCTTTTTTTATAAGTCTATGCTCACAAAAGACAACATCACAAGTTTCCTACTTTATCCTATAAAAACAACTCTGAAATCAAACTCGCGACGCTTCGAAACCCTCTACTTGTAGAACAGTCCCCTCGGTAATTAGTTAACCCTTAACACTGGAGTACCAGGGGTCGGTCCCTTTGACACGCATTGGTTTTTTGCAATGGTAGGTAATTGCCGGAAGTGACGCACAATATTTTTTTCAGCGTCAACAGTTTTTACGCTTGAAAAACAATATGCTTGCTTGATTGGGTAGAAAAAATGTGATTGGGTTTTGGTTTAGAGTGCTTTTTTTCACTTATTTTCTGAAAAAGGGGGCTAATAAGTAGGTACGCAAGTCGCCAAAATTTTAAATACCTACAGATTGATGATCACACGTGTGATCAAACAAAATCCATACTAATATTATAAATTCGAAAGTACCTAACTCTGTCTGTCTGTCTGTATGTTACCTTTTCACGCCTTAACCACTGAACGGATATCGATAAAATTTGGCAGAGAGATAGATTGCATCCTGGGGAAGGACATGAGATAGAGTTTTTACCGACATACCTCGCGGGCGAAGCCGTGGGCGGAAGGTATAGTCGAGTATAAATGTAGAAAATCAACATCGTGTTTTTCAAGCGAATCTGTAAGAAGCTGACGGATCTTATTGTTGGTCAAAACACACCACAAAAGTTGAAAAAATCTGTAGAACCTTCAGGTTTTTCACAATTCTTATTTTCGTCTGCGTTACAAGCAAAGTTACGAGGCGAAGTGGTAAAATAAACAGCATAAGCTGGTCTCTTATTTTATTGAAACTCCGTACTACGCCAGGCCAGCTCAAGGTAAAAGTGTTACACTTACGTGCGGTCGAATGTATTATTGTGTGATATGGTGTGTCAACAGACTTATCTATTTTGATTCTTTTACCATTAAAAGACACATGTTTGATAGCATAGACAATACTTTTACATATTTTAGAGCTGTGGCGTACTTAATATCAATTAAAAGTCTCACTCTATTAAAAAGTACTCTGTGATTAAAAGTTAGTGATAGGTATTATACCTATAGATACTTTATTGTTTTTTTTTTTAACTTATTAAAATTGTATCTAGATATTGTCTGTGCTTGTCATAGATCATCATAAAATGAGCAGAATATAGAAAACCTGTTCAAAGCCTATTTTACAAACCGTTTAAAAAAATCGAGCAAATGGGCTTCAGAGAAAACTTTTTAGTAAAAAAAAAACCAGCCTAGAGCGAGTCGGACTCGCACACGAAGGGTACCGCAGGTACCACAAGGCAAAAACACCGAAAAAAACACGTTTTTTGTATGGAGGCCCCCTTTAATTTTTAACTTTATTTTTTGTTAGAGCGGCAATAGAAATACACACTGTGAAAATTTAACTGTCTACTTACCTGTTACCTCATGAGATACAGCCCATATTAGTGTATAGTGTATGATGGTATGATACAGCCCATTGACAGAAAAAGGTTACCATGCTCTGTGCTGACAGACGCTGGACGGATAAACGGACAGTGTACTGTGGAGGCTTAGTAATAGGGTTCCGTAGGCACCCTATGGGTACGGAACCATAAAAAGCAGCTTGTTCAAAAAAGTAGGCTATAATTTACCCATTACAGAGAGCTGTTTAGTTTTATAGTTAATTGATCATTGTTTAACTGCGGACATCCGATACTTTGGTGACAATTAATACCCCAGTCCCCCAGGGGCCAGGGGTAGTGACAACGGGTGTCAATTATATCCCACTTGGGGAGTCTTTGTTTTAACCCCTCGCGTTTTAAGGGACGTTTTTTTTTGTATCCAAAAAATTGGTACCCATTGTTTTTTTTTTTTGGGACATTTCTACTCAATTTTTTTTGAGTGGATATCGAATTAAATTGCAATAATTTTTGTTGAATGCTCTTGTGTTTGTTTTTCTATAATAATAATAAAGCTGAAGAGTTATTTTTTTGTTAGTTTGTTTGTTTGGACGCGATAATCTCTGGAACATTTTAATGCGCACAGCAAAAGAGTGGAACTCTCTACCTGCGTCTGTGTTTCCGAGCGCATACAACCCGAATCTCTTCAAAGTTAGAGTGAATAGGCTTCTTCTGGGTAAGCTTACTCCATCGTCGACTCTGTCTCTGTCACCTCTGACCTAGACTAGAGTCAAGAGCAAACCCATTTCAAATAAAAAAAAAAAAAAAAAAACTACCAATCGGATTGGAAAAATTCTTTTTGAATTTGATAGCCCAATTGTTAAGGAAGGCTATAGGCACATTTAACATCTCCATACCAACCCGCACTGGGCCCGCGTGGTAGATTACAGTACAGCCCACTCCCTCTCACCAAGAGGAGGCCTGTGTCCCAGCAGTGGGAACATTGTTGGCTGATTATGTATTCGTGCTTGCGACTTGTGATCACTATACCATTTGGGGCAGTCATGAACAAAAAATAATCTCCGTAAGAAAATTCAAATTGCTGTACTTAGTAATAAAATCTCGTCGAACAGCAAACTTCATAATTTGCTGACAGTACGGAGGCGATCCTATATTCGCATACTTTAGCACGTACTAAACACAAATTTATATTTGCAGTTAATCTCTATCAAAGGTAAGTGAAATTAGACCTTATTGTGATGAGATAAGAGAGAGGAACGATTTTTTAAAGGATAGTTCGTGGTAAAAATTGTGCTTGGTGCGTTCGATTTTTTTGAAGGTGAATGAAATTAGACTTTATTTTCTTGGAGTAAGAGCTTTTTAGGTAAGTTTTTGGGAAGTGAAAATAAATCTATTTTATCATCCCGGCGCGGCTGTATTTCGAAGGGACACAATTGTGTGCACACAATAAAAATGTGTTGTCAAATTTTTAATTCTTGGTGCTCAGCTGAGGGTTGAAAATCCAATGTGGAATAATATTTAGGCGTAGCATTTACCTACCTAGTGTTTAAGAAAACGAGCACACGATTGCAAAAATTAAGCCTAGACCCAAGCTACTCTATTGAGAATTTCCCACACCCACATTTTTAACACCGACCCGGGATTAGAACCCGGTCCAGTCAAGCTAAGTCAGTCGGCCAGTTTTACAAGGGGTATAAAATGACCCAGTAACTGGGTTGAACAGGTCAGATGAGCAGTCGTTCCAAGTAAAATACTGGTATTCAGCCCAAGGCTAGGCAGATGATGATCACCTAGGAATGCAACCCAGGACCCTTTAGCGTTTGCACTTGCGAAAAATATGCGATTTCTAATTATTCTCAGCATGCCCCACCGTGTACACACGGCTACACATCAAGCTATACATAACCAGTATAAGCTGACTTCTGATTGTACGAAAAACCTATACAATGCGAGGTCAGCTGAAACTGGAAATGTATAGCTTGATGTGTAGCCGTGTGTACATGAATCACCATAGACAATGATAACCAAAAAAGGGAAGCCAATAGACAAACTCATAAGTCCATAGATTTAGCTAAGCTTAGCTATCTGTCCAAATACGTTATCTATGGTGTCACGTTGCAACATCTGTGGCCCAGGTGGCGATGTTTTGACATTTAATATCCTTGTAGCTACTATGTTATCCTGGTACCTGGAAGGTGGGTGTGTTGATTTGCTTGTGATCTAATAGTGTTAAAACAACACGCTTTTATTCACCAAAGGTTTAAGTAGAGATGTACATACCTACAGTCCGTTTGCAATTATTTTACATCTGACAGCAGCAACCTTGTTGTGACGAGAATAAAGATCACAATGATTTTGACAGACTTGCCAATGGCGGCAACCCAATAGCAACCTTATTTGAATGACAATAAAGATCACGGTGATTTGTACAGTGATGCAAAATCAGAGGTAAAATAACTGCTAATGGACTGTACCTACCTAATATTGCGTTCGCGATTTAATTGCCAAAATGTAAACAACTATATGAATTAATGGAAAAATATAATTTCTGCGCAAAAATTTAAATTCCGAATCGCTTCCGAGATTCTTCATTTAAAAAAAAACTCATAAATCCCTGCCCGAAACTGGGATCATTCCGTATAGTCCAGTAGGGATACAATATTTTTCCCACAAAACCTTCGATAATTCACAAGTTTTTTATT
Source organism: Gortyna flavago (assembly GCA_963669345.1). Classification (NCBI taxonomy): domain Eukaryota; kingdom Metazoa; phylum Arthropoda; class Insecta; order Lepidoptera; family Noctuidae; genus Gortyna; species Gortyna flavago. Next base: position 2,782,779 of record OY770155.1, on the reverse strand, counting down.
TTCGCTGTGTGGATAAGTATAGTGATTTCAATGCTATGTACAAAAATGCTAACAGTTTAGAGTTATGCAATAGGTATTAAGTAGGTATTTCCTATTATTTCGTGTTGTAACTATGTTAGAAAATTTAAATTTAAATACTATACTGGTTCTTTGTAAGTACTATCTAAAGCATATATTAGTGAAAATGCTAACACGTAGGTACTGTGGAACAATGGAAATCTGAAAATGTCCCGTAACTCATTCAATAAAAAATTTAAGTTTTTCAAATCATTTATTATGTACCTAAAGGGATTATTTATACCTTAAAACAAAAGTTCTAACAACTAAGTACTATGGCTGCACAAGTAATTGTATTTTTACTTTGCGATTAGCGAAATATTGAATTTAAGTTTATAAATTTGCGCCCACATATTCGTAATAATAAACTCTGCTACCATACAAAAGTTTCAACAAATTCATATTATGGCTTTTGTTTAAATTGGAAATAACTATTTCTACTAACGAGCCGCGTAGGTACGGCGCGTGCGATCGCTACTGAGTAGCAACACTCCCCCGCCCGCCCGCCCGCTCCGATCGGGGATGTACCTAACGCCGCTGGCTCTGCTACCATTAGTCCAGTAGCGAGAAGACTATGCCCTTCGATAATTCACAAGTTTTTTTATTTTCGCTGAGTGGATGAGTATAGTGATTTCAATGCTATGTACAAAAATGCTAACAGTTTAGAGTTATGCAATAGGTATTAAGTAGGTATTTCCTATTATTTCGTGTTGTAACTATATTAGAAAATTTAAATTTAAATACTATACTGGTTCTTTGTAAGTACTATCTAAAGCATATATTAGTGAAAATGCTAACACGTAGGTACTGTGGAACAATGGAAATCTGAAAATGTCAAGTAACTCATTCAATAAAAAATTTAAGTTTCTCAAATCATTTCTTATATACTTAAAGGGATTAGTTATACCTTACAACAAAAGTTCTAACAACTAAGTACTATGGCTGCACAAGTAATTGTATTTTTACTTTGCGATTAGCGAAATATTGAATTTAAGTTTATAAATATGGAAGTAGGTAGATGCCACAATGTACGGTACGTACAGAGGCCAGCACATCAACCTACCCCAATCTGTCAAATTTTCCCAATTGAATATGAACCTTATTCCTTTGTAGTAAAGTTGAAAATCTATCAAAGAAATTTGACAGATTGGGGTAACTTGATGTGCTAGCCTCTGTACATAGACTTATAAAAAAGATGGACTCCGCGCCACGCATATCGAAAGTGAAGCACAGTAAATATAGCGGACCGTTTGTACAACAAACACGCCTCACGCTCACATTTACATCGTAGTATGCCGACCGGCCGCCATTACGTGACACGACAGCGTCAATCGTCAATCACGCACACAGATCGGTACGGTGCTTCACTGTCGATATGCATGGCGCGGAGTCCATCTTTTTTTATAAGTCTATGGGTAGTGTAATACTTAATAACAGAGTGATGGCCGCCATACTAAAAAGTGCAACTGTAAATTAGTCACAAATGCACCCAAAGGAGCTATATTCCATTTACAATAAGATTAGACATTTAAACAAAACTTTACAGTCCGTTCAACCGATTTTTACTTCTATTCCATAGGCATAAGGATGGCATTAAAAGCAAAAACATGATTATAATACCAACTGTTATTGCAGCTGCCATTTGTCATGCCACCAACGCAATAGAAGTAAAAATCGGTTGAACGAACTGTAAAAAGATTTATTTCAATGTCGAATCTTATTGTGAATGTTTCAATGAAATGGTGGTTGTGTTCAATGAAAATTTAAAAGCACCATCTGTTTGACAGATCGGAGTAGGTAGACAGCATTTGTTATAGTATCAGAGACAAAAAGTGACTTCCACACGACACTTTTTTTTCCGGGAATTTTTTTCGGGTTTCGGGATAGGTATCACTAAGTGTACATTAAAGATGATGAAACAAAAACAGGTACTTATTGAATCTAATTATTTTATTGTTTTGGTATAATTATTTTTGTACTTAATTAAGTGATGTCCCAAAACCCGGGACAACTATCCCGGAAAAAAATGTTGTAATGGAATCTCCACTTTCTGTCTCTGTTCCTCTATCATTATAACAAGTAGCTACATAATTTGTATAATAAAATTTTAGTCCACATAATTACGATCTTGGTAGGTAGGTATATATATAATAACTACTCTACTAACGAGCCGCCCCCCCCGAACAGTTCGGTTTTCGCACGAAGCATTCGTGCATCCACCAGCTCCACCGCATAGTCGAGCACATTAGCGCTGCTTTTCAGCGAGGTGCTTCGACAGGCGTCCTGTTCTTCGATATAGCGAAGGCGTTCGACAAGGTCTGGCACAATGGCTTATTATATAAGCTGTACCTGCTAGGTGTGCCAGACCGTCTCGTGCTCATCTTACGAGATTTTCTGTCGGACCGCACTTTCCGCTACCGTATCGAGGGCGCTCTCTCTCCCCCTCACCCCATCCGCGCCGGAGTCCCCCAGGGTTCCGTTCTGTCTCCCCTCATTTTCACCCTGTTCACTAGTGACATCCCGAACAGTAAAAAGGCACAGTTGGCGCTCTTCGCCGACGACACTGCCATATACTGTTCGGGTGTCAACCAGTCATCCATAGCTCGAAACCTCCAAACCTCCGCAAGCGCCTTGAGCGATTGGTTCCGGAAATGGAGAATCGAGGTCAACCCCGATAAGAGTCAGGCGGTCATCTTCTCGAAACCGCGCAAACTACCCCCCCCCCTCCCGCGCCCGATCTCTATGTATGGCAAGCCGATCCCCTGGGGAAAGAGAGCCAAATACTTAGGTGTCATCCTAGACCACAACCTCACCTTCAACGAGCACATAAAGACGGCGCGTTCGCGCGCCTCTTTCGCTCTCGGTAGGCTCCACTCCATGATAACTGCCCGCAGCAAATTGTCACTCAAGTGCAAATTGCGCCTCTACACCGCGGTCATCCGTCCCATCATGACCTATGCTTGCGTAGTCTTCGCACACGCCAAGCCGCGATTTCTGCATAAAATGCAAACCCTCCAGAACCGTTTCCTCCGAAAGGTCACGGGAGCCCCCTTCTATGTCCGAAATGTGAATCTGCATCTAGATCTCAGACTCCCCACCATCCAGCAGTTCATGAAACGCCTCTCCAAGCGCTTCTTTGACTCTGCCATAAAGCACCCCAATCCCCTGATTGCGGCGGCCTCCCGATACACTCCCTCCCGCATAAGTAGGATTCGCCGACCAAGGCATACCCTCACTATCCCCGACGACGCCACTACCCTCCTCCAGGAGAGCAGTAAGGCCACGAGTACTCTCAGTCGACAACACAAACACAAGCTCAGACATCCGTCCTTCCGTCCTCGCCGCCGAGGCCCGTCGCGACGTCCCGCACCATCACCGTGCCCGCCCCGACCCTTGCTCGAGCCAGCCCGCGCAGCTGAGCCTGTAGTTTTAAATTCGCCCCTAAACACTAATAATAATACCGATCCAGCCTGTCCCTTGCTGTCCTCTTCCAGCGACGCCCTGAGCCGAGGTCCGAACCCCGCAGGGGGTTACCCTTAGCGCTGTCGCTTAGTTTTTAAGTTATTGTATGCCCTGGCTGGAGGCCTTAATTCGAGGCATCCACAGGAAAGTCCGGTTAAGCAGTAGCCATCCTCATAAAGGATGAACTGCGAGATGCCATTTAAAAAAAAAAAAAAAAAAAAAACTAACGAGCCGCGTAGGTACGGCGCGTGAGATCGCTACTGAGTAGGAACACTCCCCCGTCCGCCCGCCCGCTCCGATCGGGGATGTACCTAACGCCGCTGGCTCTGCTACCATACAAAAGTTTCAACATATAACATGCTATGCCTTTTGTTTAATAAATAAAATATTATTTGTGTAACGTCAATAAAATACGTGGGTCAACGACAGACTGATTTATTTGCAAAAGTAAACTAACTACCCACCACCATACCATTATGAGTACCGTCTGATGTCACATATCTCCTCATCAAGTCTACTAATCACAACCGATACATCTTAAACTAACAATGTCCTATAACTAATAAACTATTGTGGCACATTATTGCCAGCTTGTCTAGCCCGGTTGAACGCACGCAGTGCCCGAGCAGACGCGCCCAGTGGTGGTGGAGGTACCGACGACGTCAACCGTTCGGGTCGAACCGGCGTCGACTTTGACTCTTCCAGCGGCGTGTCCTTAGTATCACCATCCTCATTGAATACGTCCTCAAACATCTCACCTTCGGCCCCGCTATCGACCCCCGGTTTAGCTGCCTCAGAGCCCTTAGGCTCTGCTACGACCACGTCCCTCATGCGTGATAATGAATACCTATTTTTGGTACTTTCTGAAATAATTTGGTCGGCATGTCTACGCCACTCAACCCCGTTACCTAAACTAACTTTGTATGAAACCGGCCCTGTTTTTTTTTATAACTGTGGCTTCGGTCCACTTGTCCCCCCTCGCCGTGTAATCGCGAGCAATTACTGCATCCCCAACCCGGAATTCTCTATCGGCCCCCGAAGCACGGGTGACCTGACGCTCTTGCTTCTCGCGCACCGCTGCGGCTACATCCGGCCGTAGTGCATCCAGTCGGCTACGCAAACGCCGCCCTTGGAGCGCCACTGCTGGCGAGACACCTGTCGTTGCGTGTTCACAATTCCGATACTTGAAAAGAAATCTAATCTGCGCCCCGCCCTTAATAATGTATAGTCGTAGTGATTTAGCTTTAAATTCGCCCAAACAAACATCTACCTCAATGTAACCGAGTGATTCTATTCTTGAACCTGAGTAACCACGTAAAACTAAGTTATCCGGTTCAATCTTTTTATGCGAAAAGCTACTTTGATACATAACCTCACTCATTGCTGATATACGACTACCTGTGTCCACTTCACATTCCATATTAATGTTATCAACAGACAGTTTAATAAAAAATGGTTTGTTACCTCGAGCTGTCACATTTAAGTTGAAAATACCATCCCCCGATTCGTCACTCACATAGTTATGCCGACCGCCACTACCACGCACTTGTTTGCACATCACTTTTAGGTGCCCTTTTTTACCGCACTCATCACAACTGTAATTTTTAAACCGACACCTCTCGGCCGGGTGCGCCTTGCCACAGCGCCAGCAGGCCCGCGCGCTGTCTGCGCCTGCCGCGCCTGCTGCTGCCACCGCTATTCCGTCGCCTGCGCCGCTCACGCCGCCGGCGCCGCCGAACGCCCGTTGCGGCCCGCGCTGGCGCATTCGTCCGCCGCGTGCGTAATGCAGGCCTTCGCCCGCCTCGCCGCCGCCTGCCGGCTTTACTGAGTCCGCCGCCGCCGTCGTCGTGGTACCGCTCACCTTGGCATGCTTCTCCGCTGCCTCAAGAGCCAGCGCTAGCTCCACTGCCTCTTTATACTGAACTTTTTTTTCCGCGAAGATTCTCGATCGCATTACGTCACTTGTCAGCCCGGACACGAACTGATCGCGCAAATTTTCTTCAAGCGTCGAACATAACTTGCACTTTCCGAAACTGCACGTAGACGCCAGGTGTTTCAATGCCTGTAGGTATTCCGTGAGGGACTCGCCCGCACGCTGTCGGCGCAACCTGAATACGTGGCGCTCGGCTATCTCCGATCGTTGGGGTTCTAAATGTTCCGTAACTAATTTCACTAGTTCGTCATATGTTTTGTCTTCCGGAAAACTAGGTGAACACAGATCGCACATCAGCGCATACGTTTCTTCCCCCACGACCGTTATTAACATAGGTACTTTCAATTCATCGTCGATTTCGTTAAGCCGTACGTACTGATTTATCCGACGAATATAAGCCGGCCACTGTTTCGAGCTTAAATTAAAAGGTTCAATTTTACCAATAGGCATCTTGACACACGCGAAATAGAAACGAATCCACGGAAATTAAAAAAGAAATTGTACAAATCCCATCCTCGTCGCCAATGTAACGTCAATAAAATACGTGGGTCAACGACAGACTGATTTATTTGCAAAAGTAAACTAACTACCCACCACCATACCATTATGAGTACCGTCCGATGTCACAATTTGGATATTGGGGCGCGTTGTAGGTACGCGGCAATTCAAGCAGCACGGTCCACGGCGCGGTAACACTCCGAACCACAGTCACTGCAAACGTACGTTTTGAATGAGGCGCGAAATCATTTCATTACTGTCACATCTCACAAATCACTAGGTAGGCTCTTACTCTGTTCCAGTCCGTGTCTTCGCCCACGTGTAATTATCAAAATCCCATTACCTACTCCAGTTTAAAAAATCTGTTTTGAAAATACGTTGTTGATCCTGTATTTCAAAGAATTTAATACCTACCTACCAAGATCGTAATTATGTGGACTAAAATTTTATTATACAAATTATGTAGCTACTTGTTATAATGATAGAGGAACAGAGACAGAAAGTGGAGATTCCATTACAACATTTTTTTCCGGGATAGTTGTCCCGGGTTTTGGGACATCACTTAATTAAGTACAAAAATAATTATACCAAAACAATAAAATAATTAGATTTGTAGCGGTATCTACAACGCCACATACGAACAACGCGTCATACTGACGTCACGCAAAATCCTGCATCTCGCAAGCAGAGTTTACCGCGCAACTAGCATATATACAACGGCCCGAAATGAATCATTGGGCAGTTGCCCGCCAGACACAACACCCGTCTGGTCGGAGGATCCTCCCTTTTCTATAGAGGATGAGTGAACTTTACACCCTGTTCACCATACCTCTATACTGGTGACCCCGAGTATGAACGTCAGCGCAGCCTTCGTGCAAATACTTCAGCGTGACGTCATCATCATCACTCCCGCAAGCTTTAGCGGCGAGTCACCCAGCCAGCCAGCACCCACGGCTTCAACGGGTATCCTGACCACCAGCATGCAGCGACCGCGCATACCTGGTCATCACCCTCAGCCTCATCAGCAACCTTGGCACAGCACACTGCACTTTCGGCCGGTCAACAAGAAGAGCTCTCAATACCTCTCCTGGTCGACGCCAGCAGTCAGCCTCAACCCGGCGCTGTACCACATCCGACGCACTGGAGCATAACGCAGCGCCACCCCGACTCACTGGGGACATCTTCGCAGACAGTTCCGACTCACCGTGAACTATGCGGCAACCGGTTCCGACTCACTGGAACTTCAACTGGCCTGGCAAGCATCGCAAGATACAAGACTCCGCCCACTATCGACCTCCGGTCTCCGGAGGGGAGTGATGTAGCGGTATCTACAACGCCACATACGAACAACGCGTCATACTGACGTCACGCAAAATCCTGCATCTCGCAAGCAGAGTTTACCGCGCAACTAGCATATATACAACGGCCCGAAATGAATCATTGGGCAGTTGCCCGCCAGACACAACACCCGTCTGGTCGGAGGATCCTCCCTTTTCTATAGAGGATGAGTGAACTTTACACCCTGTTCACCATACCTCTATAGATTCAATAAGTACCTGTTTTTGTTTCATCATCTATAATGTACACTTAGTGATACCTATCCCGAAACCCGAAAAAAATTCCCGAAAAAAAAAGTTGTCGTATGGAAGTCACTTTTTGTCTCTGATACTATAACAAATGCTGTCTACCTACTCCGATCTGTCAAACAGATGGTGCTTTTAAATTTTCATTGAACACAACCACCATTTCATTGAAACATTCACAATAAGATTCGACATTGAAATAAATCTTTTTACAGTTCGTTCAACCGATTTTTACTTCTATTGCGTTGGTGGCATGACAAATGGCAGCTGCAATAACAGTTGGTATTATAATCATGTTTTTGCTTTTAATGCCATCCTTATGCCTATGGAATAGAAGTAAAAATCGGTTGAACGGACTGTAAAGTTTTGTTTAAATGTCTAATCTTATTGTAAATGGAATATAGCTCCTTTGGGTGCATTTGTGACTAATTTACAGTTGCACTTTTTAGTATGGCGGCCATCACTCTGTTATTAAGTATTACACTACCCATAGACTTATAAAAAAAGATGGACTCCGCGCCATGCATATCGACAGTGAAGCACCGTACCGATCTATGTGTGCGTGATTGACGATTGACGCTGTCGTGTCACGTAATGGCGGCCGGTCGGCATACTACGATGTAAATGTGAGCGTGAGGCGTGTTTGTTGTACAAACGGTCCGCTATATTTACTGTGCTTCACTTTCGATATGCGTGGCGCGGAGTCCATCTTTTTTATAAGTCTATGTACAGAGGCTAGCACATCAAGTTACCCCAATCTGTCAAATTTCTTTGATAGATTTTCAACTTTACTACAAAGGAATAAGGTTCATATTCAATTGGGAAAATTTGACAGATTGGGGTAGGTTGATGTGCTGGCCTCTGTACGTACCGTACATTGTGGCATCTACCTACCTCCATATTTATAAACTTAAATTAAATATTTCGCTAATCGCAAAGTAAAAATACAATTACTTGTGCAGCCATAGTACTTAGTTGTTAGAACTTTTGTTGTAAGGTATAACTAATCCCTTTAAGTATATAAGAAATGATTTGAGAAACTTAAATTTTTTATTGAATGAGTTACTTGACATTTTCAGATTTCCATTGTTCCACAGTACCTACGTGTTAGCATTTTCACTAATATATGCTTTAGATAGTACTTACAAAGAACCAGTATAGTATTTAAATTTAAATTTTCTAATATAGTTACAACACGAAATAATAGGAAATACCTACTTAATACCTATTGCATAACTCTAAACTGTTAGCATTTTTGTACATAGCATTGAAATCACTATACTCATCCACTCAGCGAAAATAAAAAACTTGTGAATTATCGAAGGGCATAGACTTCTCGCTACTGGACTAATGGTAGCAGAGCCAGCGGCGTTAGGTACATCCCCGATCGGAGCGGGCGGGCGGGCGGGGGAGTGTTGCTACTCAGTAGCGATCGCACGCGCCGTACCTACGCGGCTCGTTAGTAGAAATAGTTATTTCCAATTTAAACAAAAGCCATAATATGAATTTGTTGAAACTTTTGTATGGTAGCAGAGTTTATTATTACGAATATGTGGGCGCAAATTTATAAACTTAAATTCAATATTTCGCTAATCGCAAAGTAAAAATACAATTACTTGTGCAGCCATAGTACTTAGTTGTTAGAACTTTTGTTTTAAGGTATAAATAATCCCTTTAGGTACATAATAAATGATTTGAAAAACTTAAATTTTTTATTGAATGAGTTACGGGACATTTTCAGATTTCCATTGTTCCACAGTACCTACGTGTTAGCATTTTCACTAATATATGCTTTAGATAGTACTTACAAAGAACCAGTATAGTATTTAAATTTAAATTTTCTAACATAGTTACAACACGAAATAATAGGAAATACCTACTTAATACCTATTGCATAACTCTAAACTGTTAGCATTTTTGTACATAGCATTGAAATCACTATACTCATCCACTCAGCGAAAATAAAAAACTTGTGAATTATCGAAGGGCATAGACTTCTGGCTACTGGACTAGTATCTAACCCAGGATCGCTCAGCAATAAGGCTTGCGATAAAAACCTAAACTATCGATATCGATAAACCAACTCTCCCAACACTAACGTTTTTCTCATAGTTGTTCGCATATGGGCATGGAAATAAGCCAGCCATAATTAATAGTTGAAAATAACCGCAGCAGCGCTACAGGCGAGGCGCTACAGTCGCACAGCCATACAGTCGTACAGCCGGCGACTCACGCGCTTCTCAGAAACAGGGCATAACTCTGTATTGGTCAACACAATGCAGGACTCGGTGCGTTCTCCAGTGGTGCCGACACGTTAGAAACGACATAGAAGTTTTTAGGTAGGTACTTATGTGGTTTTGACTGACTAATAGGGAGTGATAAGGCTTAGATAATAATCAGCCTATAATGTTCCCACTGCTGGGACACTGGCCTCTTCTAAGCTCTGTGAGAGGAAGTTGGCCGTAATCCACCACGCGGGCCCAGTGCGGGTTGGTAGAGGTCACATGTCTTCGAATTTTAGGTTCTAGGACGTGCCGGGTTCCTCGCGATGTTTTCTTCATCGTTTTGAGAGCAGTGGTGATGGTGAAAAGAATTATAAAACAATTAGCAGCGCCCCGCTGTTTCACCCGCTTGTTTTCCCGTGGGAATATTAGGATAAAAACTATTCTATGTCCTTTCCCGGGACTCAAACTATCTCTATACCTTTCATCTAAATCGGTTCAGCGGTTTAAGCGTGAAGAGGTAACAGACAGACATACTTTCTCATTTATAATATTAGTATGGATATAGAGAGATAAAAATATAGTCATACATTACTGCACCCATTTGCGAAATCTTCGGTTTCGTGATAAATATATTTGGTTTCGTTGACTGACTCACTATTTAACAACGATAATAAAAACGTTAATAATGCAATGAATGTTGTTTAACTATCAAAATGAAAGCCATTGCTTTACCCCAAGTGATTGGCTTTTGTTTGATAATATTATTCATTCGAGAGAAAAAAGTATACCAGCTGTACAGAAGAGAAGATTTTAGTAGCAAGTAATTACTTACTACTGTATGCTGTATAGTTTCAGCTAAAAATAATTGGTAAACATAAAAGAAACAGCTTACATCGCAATTTTTTTTTATTATTTCAACAAAAGAACAGTACATAGATGAGTATTTCACAAATCTTCTGCCAAACAGCAGGACAGTTTGTCGGCAGTTATTTAATGATTTTAAACGCCACGTTTTCCAATTGAATCGACTTACCCTCAAATGCTTAAACACTAAATTCTTTATTTAAAACGATGTTCAGTAATGGTTTCGACACATTTTGAGTTCTGTCACTATCGTAGCATTTCATTCAGCGTGAATCGTAACGACCGTCACTGTGACCAAACGGCTCATAACACTGAATGGCTAACGAACAAGGCCAAGGGCCTATGCGTTCTCCATAAATGTCGACATGTACCTAGTTTTTATTTTGTAAATTCTACAATCATTCAACAGTCAAATATATCGACCTTTGTTTTAACCGCGATAGGTTTCTGATAGCAATGTTTTGATTATGTTTCTATGTGCCTAAAATATCATGTCACTTTATTTGGCTTTTATTATTTTGGTCACCAAATTACAACTCGCAAGAAATCCAAGGTGCAAGATGGCTGGGATGGAATGGAGGCGGAAGGCGGAGGCAGGGTATTGTGGCGCAACCTGGGAGAGGCCTAAGTCCAGCAGGTGCAGCAGTGGACTGCGATAGGCTCAGTTGATGTTGTTAGCTAATCGGACACATACAATCCTTTCACAATTATTTTTTACCTCTGACAGCAACCTTATGTAAACGAGAATAAAGATCACTATGCTAAAATTTAACGGTGATGGGACTTCTAGAGTGGAACTACTTATTCTGTGTGTGGTGTTCGGTATCCACACCCTTTCTATCGATATCATCTTTCACACAGTCCATCCATCGTTTCTTTGGTCTTCCCCTACTCTTATAGCCCTCCACATTAATACTCAAAACTTTCCTGACGACATTCGAAATAAAATATGTACTAAATCGAATTTTAATTCACTAGCAACATTCCTATTTTCACCATCGACATACGCCTGAGTTAAATTAATCACTCCAGTCCAATTTTCCCGTGTCGTACTCAGTGGACAGGCGCAGTGGCCGCAAGTTCACCATTTATTAGTTCACGCCAATCAGGACGGCGTAAACCTTGCTCAACAATGCGCGTTAGCGGTTCGTAGAATTGCGCGCAGGACTCTGTGGCTAAAGAGTAAGGATCTGATGGATTTACATGGGATGAAATTGTAGTAAGACCTGACAAAAATGATTCAGATTGTGATTAGGTACTTATAGATTTGCCAAGTTGGCAAGTCTCTACTATCCTCAATTCTTGTAAAGAATGATCTCATCGATAAAATTTACTAGTGTTGTGCTAATATCGAAAGAACATATCGATACTATACCCACGAGCGACGCGACGGCTGTGAAATCGTTTGGCGTCGCACCGTTACGGCTCTGCGCTGATTTTATTAACTCGCATCAAATTGTTTATTGTAGGTTGAATTGTGTTGTTTCTTTGCGATTTTTATTTGTCGATATTTTTATTTTATTTGTCGTGTTTGTGTAGTGGTTTTGCAGCACTAGATTTAATGTGGGTCTGATGAGTGGGATTTTAACTTATTGTATGTACTTAGTTCATAAGACAGCACTGAAGTAACCGGTACCCGGGAAGCATATATGTGTCCAGTTAAGGACTTAGATAAGCTGATTGCTGATTTAACTTTGATGTTTATTAAGTTATCTAAACTTATTATTATAAAGAAAAAAGATTTGATTTTTTGTATGTTTGTTTGTAACGCTTTCACGCTAAAACGGCTAAACTGATTTGGATGAAATTTGGCACATGTGTAGACCATGACCTGGATTAGGACATCGATACTTTTCATCCCGATATTCCCATGGGTTACCGCGGAAACCGCGGGGCGCAGCTAGTAATCAATAATTATATTCACGACGATGAAACTATTGGGCAGTTATAGGTCTGGGCCGCCTGGGCTATAACGTATAGAAAGTAAGCAAGAAAAATCTTTTACCCAACCGTGACGGGGCCCCGGGGCCCAGGTGGCTCTGAAGACCTGTCTATTCTGTTTAAATCTCACTGTGAGAACTTAGGTGAAGTAAGCTGTGATTCCATCTGATGCCAGGGTGACACTAATGACAGCTCTCTTCACCTAAGACCCTGACAGACTCTTAACAGATTGGAAATGACGGTGGAAAGAGTTACAATATAAGTTTCCAGTTGCGAAACTAGGTAGGTAAGTGCTTTCACTGCTTCTCCATCTATCCATTATTCTAAAATCTCGTTATTAGCTGTAAAATAAGTTCCAACATACCTGGCATCCAAGAATATCAGCCTCATATCCAGCGAAGCTCTGAACATGAACATATTGGAGTGTAGCTTCAGCTCTGTGACGGCTGACGGCGGCAGCGAGTGCCCGACTGCGATGAGGCCGAGAGGAGCCGAACCTTCACCGAAGCGCCGCGCTCGGAGGTACCCCGAACAATGTATAACCTGAAGTTAATGTCATCGGTGAGATAGGGACGGGGTAATCAGCCTATAATGTTCTCACTGCTGGGACACAGGCCGAGAGGACTTGGTGACATAGTAGGCGGTAATCCACCACGCGGGCCCAGTGCCAGTTCATTCCTCACGATGGTTTTCTTCACCGTTTTGAGAGCAGTGGCACGCAGTGGTGATGAAATAATTTACGCTAGCTTTTCTGCCCGCGATTTTGTCCGCGTAAAATGTCATCCTCCCCTCATTCACCCACTTAGGAGTAAAATTAAAAAAAAAACACTTTCTTAGTGGATACCTACTCTTCACAAAGAACACACCCTCCAAATTTCATGTCTCTAGGACCAGCGGTTTAGGGTGTGCGTTGATATATCAGTCAGTCAGGACTTTGAATTTTAAATATAACTCATTTTGAGAAACGACGACGTAAAAGAAAAAACACAAAGCGTGTTTACGTTAGGAGAAACAAAGACGTAAAAAAAAAGGAAAAGTAGCAGTTACGTCGATGTTTCTCCAAATGAGCGATATATAAATAAAGTAAAGCGCCTATCTGGGTTCGAACCTGCGATCTACCACTCGAAAGTCGCAACCGTTACGACTGGGCCACCACTAATGCTATGAGGCCCGTTCGATGGTACCTACGTGGTTACGCAAACGGAGGATGATGAGACAATTTCATGTAACGATTTCATAGAAAGATGCCCTTCCTTCTCCAGCGGTGTAATCGCGTAACACACATTCGAACATAAGAAGCAATATCCTTCAAAATGTTTCAGATTGTGATTCCCGCAGTTTCCATTACTGTCAAAATAATCTGTCAAAAATCCCTTGAAACTATGGTCCCAGTATGTTTATCCGCTCAATTTAAAACAAATGCTTAAAACAATACTGGCACGCGTTGCATTATTCAAAGCGAAGGGGGCATTGTTCAACACACTCCATTGTACTAACATATGGAATGGGGGAATTAGCGGGAACATGGGGTCCTGAGGGTTGAAGATGTTTTATTAGTATTGGTATTAATCGAAGGGGTTTTAGAGAACTATGGGCATGGTAATCGGGGATTTCGTTTAGTGTAAATCCGGATAGGCGCATTTGAAAATGGGAAGTACTGATAATATTGCAGCGGTTGGTAACGCCACATGCGAACAACGCGTCATACTGACGTCACGCAAAATCCTGCATCTCGCAAGCAGAGTTTACACACCCGTCTGGTCGGAGGATCTTCCCTTTTCTATGGAGTAGGTATGAGTGAACTTTACACCCTGTTCCTCATGCCTCTATAATACACACATCAAAAGTGTCTAGGGATCAACATATATTTTTGCAATAACTTTTCTCCTGATTGATATTAATTAAAATTTTCTTTAAGGATTCATCAAATAAAGTGTTTTCGTTTGTCACAGTAACGATAAACCAAGTCACCTTTGCATTAATAAAGAAATTTGCCATTTTCCTAATAAAGGGATTTTTGACATTTGAACCACTAACACAAAAGTTCGAAAAAAAGACTGAAATATCAGTTTTCTTTAAAATTTTATTGGGTAACTTAAACAATTAATAATCCGTGTTTCTACCGCGAACACTAACAACACAAGAACATCGGTTTGGCATACTCAAAATGAGTTCATCCAAATCACGCTGTGGAATGGCCGCCCATGTTCGTTGCAACAACAAAAAAAGGTCTTCTTGCGACTGGATACCCTCCATATTCGGCAGAGCTCTTCTCTGTAGCATATCCCATGCATGCTCAATCGGGTTCAAGTCTGGCGACTGAGCAGGCCAGGGCAGGACATTGATGTTAGCTGCGGCGAGAGTCTGTCTTACAACTCTTGCGGTGTGCGGTCGTGCATTATCATGCATTAACTGAAATAAGGGACCGATTTGCACTTGTAGAGGAACGATGACGTCTGATACAATCGTCTCAGCATAAATTTGAGCGTTGAGGTTGCCTCTGATCCAAATCAACTCAGTTCTTCCGCCGATCCAAATACCCGCCCATACCATGATGGTTCCACCACTATAAGGATGGACTTCCTGGCAGGATTTTAATCGCTGTTGGCGTCCAGGGGTTCTCCAGTGTCGTATACGTCTTGTATCCGGTCTCATACCAAAACGAGACTCATCAGAAAAGCACACGAAACGCCATTGTTCTTCTGCCCAATTTCTGTGTTCAAGAGCCCATTGATATCGAATCCTACGATTGTGCATTGCTATAGGTGGTACCCGTAGCGGTCTTCGGGAATGAAGGTTCACTTCATGCAAGCGGTTTCTGACTGTTTGGTCGCTAATTAAGTTCCCTGAAGAGTGATGAAGCCTCACGGCTAACATCATGGCGGTTATTGTTGGAGCTCTTCGAGTTAAGATTTGAATGTATCGGTCTTGTCTCCGTGTGGTGCAGCGATACCGTCCTCCATGGCGCTCAGCCACGGTACCAGTGCTTCGGTAACGTGTCCAAAGTCGACTGATAACACTCTGACTTGTATTCAGAGCTAAAGCCACAGTACGTTGCCGGGAACCAGCTTCTATCATTCCCACGGCTCTGAGCATTTCTTCCCTGCTTAAATGACGTCGCCGCTCCATAATAACGTTGGTTTTAATCAGTAGTAGGGAAACAGTAGCACTAATAATGTCTTCAATGCGTTGTATGTTTTTATAGGGAAAATATTGACAGCTGATTTTCATCTTTTACTCGAATTTGATTCACAGTTCCTGATTCAAATTATGAAATGCACCAAAAAGGATCCATATAAATTTATAAAATCATAAATTTATTACAAAGCCACATCTCAATCTCAAGAAATCCGCATAAAAATGCTTGATCCCTAGACACTTTTGATGTGTGTATTATAATTAGATGCAGTGTCTTGAATCAATCATCATAGTTGGAACTCATTGTTAAAGAACTCGTCAAGGGAAATAAATACAATAACTATCCCATTGATCTCGTGGTCGGAAGCGCGACTGCTAAGTATGGGGTCCTGAGTTCGATTCCCAGTTCGGATAGAGTTTATTGGGTTTTTTCATTAGGAATTTCTTGGTAACAGCACAAAGTTTGGAAGTTATTAAAGCATGTTAAATGTTAATGGAAAATTTAAAATCACATTTTGTGATTTTAAATTAGATATATACATAGAAACAGAGATTTCCAGTTATCTTTTTTTAAATAAGACATTTCGAAAATGTTATTTACTAACTTTTTAGACCTTTGTATCCTGCTTATGCGTACGAAGTTTCATTAAAATCAGTTAATTCATTTCGAAAAACAAGGGCTTGAAAATTTTTATGAAATGCCGTACGTCCGCGTTGGAGACGCTCTTAAATTAAGTTTAGCGGCTTTATAATTTATGGTACTTATTTACAACTTATGGTAACTACTTATTACTTAATACAAAAGGACAAATGGACATGTTGGAAAAATATTGTTGTTGTACAAATAAATTGGGATAATGATTATAATCAGCCAAAACACATACCTTATACCCTGATGTGGTGAGACCAGCATTTCTCTTGGCGAGGACACATTTCATTCTTATGAAGAAGGCTCGTTCACACTCGATGTCCACTGTTGGGCCCCATGTACCTCCTACTGGGTACCTGCCAAAGAATAATTACAAGGTGTAACAGAATAAATGCAAGTCCTGAAAGTAGTTTGTTCATAATTGACTACTGAATCAATATCAGTAACTTTTAATATTGTTTTTTTTTTTTATTAAATATTTTGCATCATCATTTTATCACAACTAACGCCTTTACGTTTTATTTTTAAACAACATTCAAGAGCGATCAATAACTTAAATTAGTTCCTCCGAAGAACCTATTATTATCACAAGAGTAAGAACATGGTACAGAGGCCAGCACATGAACCTACCCCAATCTGTCAAATTTTCCCAATTGAATCTGAACCTAATTCCTTTGTTTTAAAGTTGAAAATCTATCAAAGAAATTTGACAGATTGGGGTAGCTTGATGTGCTGGCCTCTGTACATAAGCCTTCTTTTTTACGTGTGTCAGTTTTCCTAAAATAAATAGAATATAGTAAGTTGTAATTAAGACTAGGATACTGTACTCACCCGAGGCTAGGATACTGGTGTGGTAGGTACGAGTGGGGATGCTGTAGACTGAGCACTGCCGTCATCTCCTCGTGGTCTGACTGGTGGATGTACTCGTATATCGAGTTGCCTGTTAGTTCTACCTGTGGGATAGCCGATGAGTAGTAAAACAGGACAAAGACATAACCATCACGCCAGAATTCCTTATAGGAAAATGCAGATGTGTAAGTAAAGTTTCTCTATGTGGCTTTTACGACATAAACCAGGAATTATTGTCTTTTTAAGCCAATCTAGACTGTGCGGGAATCAAACCTTCTCCCGTTATGCATTATATGCCGTTGTAGGTTCGAAACTTCGAGCGAGACTAATCAGTTCGTGTTGCAATTTTATTAACTTTAAAGTCAACAAAATAAATAAAACAAGGCAGCTTATTTTTAAACCAAGTTGTGCGTGAGCTTAGTAAAATATTTGACATTCTTAAGTATGCCCATTTTTACTAACACTAGGCATCACCTAAATGAATACCTAACAGTAAATTAAATATGTATATTGCATCAAGCTATACATTTCCAGGTTTAGCAGATCTCGCATTGTATAGGTTTTTCATAGAATCAGAAGTCAGTTTATACTGGTTATGTATAGCTTGATGTGGGGCTTGTGGCTTGTAATAACAGCCGCACGGGTCGATCGATCAGGTTACGCTACGCTTGCCGCGGTTGGTCAGTGGATGGCTGACCATCTTTATATGGGACCATCTTTACATACGAAGACCCCTCCGTGCTTGTGGAAAGCACGTTAAGCCGTTGGTCCCGGCTGTCATTTGTGGATCTTTGACAGTCGTTACGGGTAGTCAGAAGCCGGAAAGTCTGACAACCAGTCTTACCAAGGGGTTTCGTAGTACCTACCCCAGTAACTGGGTTGTGGAGGTCAGATACGCAGTCGCTCCATGTAAAATACTGGTACTCAGCTGCATCCGGTTAGACTGAAAGTCGACCCCAAAATAGTTGGGAAAAGGCTGGGCAGATGATGCATGTGTAGCTGTGCATAACTAGTAATATATTTTTGTAAATATAATTTAAAAGAGTGTCCATGGAGTTTCTTGTTCCTCTCCATGTACCCACGCTTTGAAATGGGCAACTAGCTTCATATGTATTTTCTGACTGACCTATTGACAATTCAAAAGTATAATAAATGCTTTGAGTTTGAGTATATTTCATTTTGTAATACAGTTCTTACTTGACTTAATCCAAGGTGTACGGACGCCGTTTCACTAATATACATGATCTTGCCGTCAGGAGCCACCACGAAGATGAAGCCGTCCAGGGTCTGCAGCAGGTGGGAGCCTAGCTCTCGTATCGACAGCTCTCGTGGCTGTGGGGGAGGTGGCGCGGCGCCCCATGCGTCGCCAAGACCTGGGGGAAGGAGGCAATGTAATGTTAGGCCCGTATTCTTTGGCAGCGGGATTGTCCGAAAGGGTTACCGCTACCCCGGAACATAAAGGGCTAAGGAAGGAACACGGATGGGTTTTAGTCAGTAAGAGTCTTGACACTCCCTTCCACCCAGAGCGGGACGGGTCTTTTGATGACTCTCAACCTTAAAAAAAAAAAAGGGCCTGTGGTCTTTGAAGGGGCAGACACATTTTGACAGTGGTGTAAAAAGTTCCATGTAAAAGGGGCTTTGTCAGCTGGGCACATTGTGTTGTAACACATTATCAATCTCAATCTGAATAATTTTGAAGGATTGCTAATCCATTGCTTCATAAGTTAGAAAAATATGTCTGATCAACAACTTATATAACGCAATGAATGTCAAAATTAAACCCATTGCTACCTATAGTGCGAGTTATGCAATTACCCTGCTGATTACAAAACGGGCAATTCTTGACATTTTAAGAACGTTCACGGTCTGATCTCAGTCTTAACCTGTCATATCTCGAATTTCCCATAGACTTATAAAAAAAGATGGACTCCGCGCCACGCATATCGAAAGTGAAGCACCGTACCGATCTCTGTGTGCGTGATTGACGATTGACGCTGTCGATGTCGTGTCACGTAATGGCGGCCGGTCGGCATACTATGATGTAAATGTGAGCGTGAGGCGTGTTTGTACAAGCGGTCCCAATCCCAACATACTTACTGTGCTTCGCTTTCGATATGCGTGGCGCGGAGTCCATCTTTTTTTACAAGTCTATGGAATTTCCCTACATTTTTGACATTTGTTTTTCGCCGAGTTTGGATTGCGACTAGATTTTGAACGTTTAAAAAAACGTTTGAATTAGCCTTCTGACCGCCACAAGCCAGTTCTCTCGTATCTGCTACAAAGTATTTCAGAATCTAGCGTAATGCCGTCTTAAAAAAAAGTAATAATGGCTTATCTCGCTATTTGGATAAGGCTTGGCTTGGCTTCATGTGTTTGCACCAATTTATACTTTATACTTATATTTACGTGCACTCAGCACCACTATCACCTTGCTGACTGGCTAATATTTTTATCACGGCTGCATGAGCCCTTAAATACAAGGTCAAATTAAATTAGCTAGCGGAACTCGAAAGACGTGATGGGTATCTACATTTATATGTAGATAATTAAATAATTTGACTTTTATAAACCTAAATAAAGGTGTAATGCCTACGCGGTAAAAATGTATGGAGCAGATTTTTTTTTCAGAGTCATGCTCCTATCTATAACCATGAGTCCAGTTAACTACATTCTGCATTTCGATGGTGCCACCCTATTAAGCCTGTAATTGTCGCACAGGCCTACACTATTTTGTTTAACTCACCATCAGGAAAAACCTGCCGCATCTTGAGATAACTCGTCGTCAGTCTGATGACGGACGCCTTGTCCAGCTGTGACGTGATCGCCGACGGCAGAGGGAGAAGCTTGGCGAGCTCCAGAAACTCTGCGTTCTCTTTCTCTCTTCGGGAACGGGCAGCGTTCTTGCTTTTTTCTTTCATGATGGCAGCTGCGTCCAAGGGACGGGAGCTGTCTTTACGACAGGCTGGAACAAGACAAGTTTTTTTTTTGCACAATTTTTTTAGGGACACCCCTACTACACACATCTGCCTAACCTTTTCCCAACTATGTTGGGGTCGGCTTCCAGTCTAACCGGATGCAGCTGAATACCAGTGTTTTACATGGCGAGACTGCCTATCTGACCTTCATAACCCAGTTACTGGGTAATACGATACCCCTTGGTAAGACTGGTTGTCAGACTTTCGGGCTACTACGGGTAGCGTAACGACTGTCAAATATCCAGGAATGACAGCCGAGACCAACGGCTTAGCGTGCTTTCTGAGGCACGGAGGGGTCTCGTTATGTAAAAATGGTCACCCATCCACAGACCAACCGCGGCAAGCGTAGCTTAACCTGACCGATCGACCTGTGCGGCTGTTATTGTTTAGCCACGGGCCGGGGTGTCACCCCTACTACAAGGAACTTATAAGATCAATCAACCTGTCTATCTCATAGATATAGATACACCTAGATACGCAAGAGTAAGTACTTCGCTTGCCAAAAATCGCACCAGCTTACGTAGAAAAATCGTAAGCCGCCACTTTCGCGCTCAGGAGGCCTACCATGATCTATTTAAAAACGATTCAAAAGCAGTCGTACCATGACGTCCAATACGCTCAGCGGCATTTGGATCGTTGAAGGTGAATGAGCGTTAAGAGCTCGTTGTAGGTATCCAGATGGCACGGCATAAATTGAATCGTTAAACTGACGTCATGTTACGAATTAGCAGAACATTTCAGTTTAGGTCCTAAAGTGGATCGCGTTAAGAGCTCGTGGTAGGTACCCAGTCCTGTGTACTGCTGGCTGGGTGAGCGTGAGCGCTGGCGCTTAGCCCCGGAGGTGGGGCAAGTCGGGTGCCGCACGCGGGTCGCCGGCGGCGATAGTAAAACTAAACTAAATACACTACATACTAAAATTATAAAGACGAAAGTTTGTGAGTGTGTGTGTGTGTTTATATGTTTGTTACTTCTTCACGCTCAAACGGCTGAACCAATTTTGATAAAATTTTATTTGGAGGTAGCTGACACCCTGACGACACTTATGCGGGTGAAACCGCGGGGCGCAGCTAGTAATAGCTTGTAAATTCGAATTGTTGCCTTTGTGAAAAATTAAATTTAAAAAAATACATAATTGTAACTCATATTTATTAAAAATACTGAAAAAATAAATAAATGAAAACTACCACCCACATGAAGTAAAAATAACATCCCTGACCTACGCCACGCCAAAATTAATGACGCCATTATACATTCAAAAAATTATCATCCACGCTAACGATATCGCATGCATATTTATAACAGCATGGAGGCTGAAGGCACTCCACGTCTTTGCTTCAGAAAAAAAAAACATACCATAGAGTTTTGGCGGGAAAACAACATCGTGATGAATTATTCAAGTGCTAATGCTTACAAATGCGGATGCGGGGATGGATACAAAATGTTTGAGGTATTTTATCTAACTAGGATTATTTTGTATCTGTCTTCCTGTAATATATATTTTCGGGTGTACTCGTACGTAAGTAGAGTTATTTTGACGATTGTGTTACTTATACTTTGCTAGCTTTTGCCCGCAACTTCGTCCGCCTGAAATTTCTTTGGGGTGGAATTTCGAAAAACCCTTTCTTAGTGTACTCCTCACAAAGAACACACCCTCCAAATAGCATGTCTCTAGGGCCAGCTGTTTAGGCTGTGCGTTGATATATCAGTCAGTCAGGAGTTTGAATTTTATATTTAGATAGATAAACAGTTTTACCAAACGGTATCGTGTTACCCAGTAACAGGGTTGTAGTGGTCAGATAGGCAGTCATCATCATTTAAGCCGAAAGACGTTCACTGCTGGACACTGGACATAGGCCTCCCCCAAGCACCTCCACTTCGACCGGTTCTGTGCTTCTCGTATCCAACGGCTTCCTGCGGCCTTCACAAGGTCGTCCGTCCACTTTGTGGGAGGCCTTCCAACGCTACGTCTTCCTGTATCTACACGGTCGCCAGTCCAGAACCTTTCGGCCCCATCGGCTATCTGTTCTGCGAGGAATATGCCCTTTCCATTGCCACTTAGGTTTGGCAATTCTTCGGGCCATGTCGGTTACCTTCGTAAATAGGTAGTGTCTCCATGTAAAATGCTGGTATTCCGCTGCAACCGGTTAGACCTGTAGCCGACCCCAACATAATTGAGAAAAGGCTAGGTAGATTGTATTATACTTTATTGTGGATATCTAAGTAGTCAGATTTTTCCGGAACTTATAAAGAGCAAACTTGAAATCTTGAATCTAAGCTAAATAAAATAAAATCTATACAAATAGATTTTTTAGAACACTATCATCGACATCAGTAAATTCCAATGCATATTGTGTCAAAATAAAAATTTTAATATGTGCTCGTATTATTTTTGTGATACTGGGTGAAATCAGCACTCTGTCTTCCGTGACTCGCTAATTTGGTATATTTTTATTTATATATGTCATTTTGTATTATATAGTTTAGTTTTCTGACTGAAAATTGATTGCATAAACATGATCAGTCTATAATGTTCCCACTGCTGGGACACAGGCCTCCTCTCTGTGAGAGGGAGTAGGCCGTAATCCACCACGCGGGCCCAGTGCGGGTTGGTAGATGTCACATGTCTTTGAATTTTTAGTTCTCTACGACATGCCATTTTCCTCTTTTGATAGATGAAATATTTTAAACAAAGTAAAGCGCCTGTCTATTTGTTTGGTGAAGCATTTATTTCATAAGAACTTTATCATTTCATTACATACAAATTAATTCCATATTTCTTCATATTCCTAACTTCAAATTACATGTTTCATTGCATGAGAATTCCTGATTTCTTAGTAGTGTATTATTGGTAAGTGCTAAGCATAGTAATGAGCTCCGACAGCAATAGTGTAATAAACTCAATCACCGTTATTCGAAATAAACCACTCCCTTGAGCATTATTGGCTAGACCTGGCTTAGGGTTGCCCCTACCAAATGTTGTTTTGACGATTACGTGTGTAATTTTTGCCAGTTGTATTCTATACTTCTGCCCGCGACTTCTTCCGCGTGAAATTTCATGTTCGCCCACCCCACCCCGTCGCATCGCATCGCCTGCCCACACTACTATATCGTTTTCTCTTAGCGTGCTTTCTTACTTTTTTTAATTTTGCTAGGCTCTTAAGAGTCTTAGCGTGATTAATATAGCCTTATATAGCCTTCCTTAAAGATTGGGCTATCAAATGCAAAAAAAAATATTTCAAATCCGACTGTTTGTTCCAAAGATTAGTGCGTTCAAACAAACAAACAAACTCTTCAGCTTTATTAATATAGAAGATATAGATTCCTCCACATCTTATAATATAATCAAGCCGTTTTATACAGGGATATTTTCTGATCATCCCAACATCTTAAAATCTAAGCTTATTATCTTTATTAATAATTATTCAATAAACTCAGCATGATTATCAAAATCAAAAGTCATTTATTCAAACTAGGCTGTGAATCCGCACTTTTTTAACGTTAAATCACATGAGATAATCCCCCAAAAAACCCGCCCTTCAACACTTCCTAGTGCTTTTAGCTGGCAAGAAGTGGCGCAACAAATTCCTTAGTTTATTATGACATACGAGTACCTAGACCTCTCCCAAGTTGTTTTAAAAAGGTTCACAGTCTGATCTCAGTCTCATGTCAAAAATACCTCTAAATTCCCTATATTTTTGTCAAATTTTTGATATTTATTGTCGCTGAGATGAGATTGCGACGAGATTTTGAACGTTTTTAATTACGAATAAAATTGGCCTTCTCATTTCCGTCGCCGATTATGACCGCCTTCCGCACCCGGGATCCAGGTTAATACAATTAAGACAATATTTTTTCAATTATGTAACTAAAGCTTCAGTTCTAAATGCATAATTCACCTAGTCGCAGCATTTTACTGCGATTTGTCTAATTAAGCAGGGATTTTTATCGCAAGAAATACATGACACAACATTTCAAGTAAAAGGAATGCCACCCCTACTGGCGCTACAGGGACATATGGTCGTCATTTATACAGTGCCATAAACTAGCGCCCGATTTGATCGGATTCCGTACGTTCCATTTACGAATTTTGCGCGCAAATATTTTTGTTTTACGGCCAGCCAATGTGGCGCGATTGTGTAAATTAAAAAAATAAGTGTTTTTAGTAAGATTGTGTTATTTTTTAATTTTCGTTACTTATTTAGTTTAAAAAATACTTATAATAAATTCATAATAATAACCACAAAAAAAAGAAAACATACATACTTACACAAACCCGTTTCATATTCAGATGCGCATTTAGTAAATAGTTTCCTCCTCGGGTATTTCATTTAGAAAATTTAAAAAAAGTCAAAATGCCAACCCGTAAAAACCCAAAATTTGTCCTCAATCAGTCCTTAATCCCTAAAATATCTCTTTGTAAAACCGCACTATTACTACCATAAAACCAACAATAAAAACACTACTTCGCAAAGCGCAATAGTTAAAAATAAAATAATAAAACTGCACTTTACGCGAACAGGTTCAAATCGATACTGGCAGCATACACCTTCTTTCCTATGTCCGTTTCCGAAAAAAAAAAACAAATGGCAGGTATTAACAATAGCTCGGGCAAATACATTGACAATAAAAGACACGGTTGTATTACGTCATCAAACGTCATTCTTGAGGGCCCGGGCAGGGCGTTGTATAGGGGCGGGCAATAAAATTTAAAGAGTGGTTATTATCTAGGAAATCATTCATAACTTTATGTCATAGTTTTTTCTTTACATTTAAATGACTGGGCCAATTGTAATTAATCCAAAAATGAAATGAAGTAGGAGGTTTCTTTTGCGACGCGTAATTGTTTTCAAGTATCTGTCAGTAAAGATAAAACAAAGAAAACTGTAAGTACACTAGAAGTGCGCATAATCTTACATTGTAGAATCTGTTGATGTTAATTTTATGACTACTTGTTCTTGTTACATTTTTTCATCGTCACTCTTCAGGCGAAGCCTTTGGTTTGAGTATCGCGTCATGTAACTGTCGGTAAGTTACTCATAGTAGGTATTAATATTTTTTTCTACAATATTTAATAATAATCGTTGCGTAACTGTATCTCTATCATCGCATCGTAGAAAAAAGGCCAAAAGATATAAAGAAAGAGGCACAATTATTTTTAAAAAAGTGCATCATTAGAAACACGAAAAGATTGTAGACATTCATTAATTTAAAAGCGTTCATCATTGCGTAAGTTTTTAAAAGATCATTTAAATAAATCCCTTTTTTTATACAAAAAGAACAGGCCTAATCAGCCTATATCTTACTGAAAAAAAATGTGGCAAATTTTGACACAATCGTATTTTTGACACAACGTCGCGTAACATAAGGATACGACAAAATCTGAAGACAACGTTGAGCCCGTATAGTTTTGACAAGATTCGATTGATACGCATTGTGTATTGATAATGTTGTTTTCAAAGATTATCTACCGGTTTATTTTGTAAAAATCTCAACGTGAAAACTTAGGTGAAGTGAGGTGTCAATAGTGTCAGTCCCTAGCCGATCACCGAATGACAGCTTACTTCAAACTGACTTCACCAAAGTTTTCACGATAACATTTTTACAGAATACATCAGGGGGCCTAAAAAGGCCACTTTGGCAGAATATTAAAACAATTCAAATCATGCAAATATCTGTTTGACAGTTTCACACCTATACATATCCCTGAAGGGTTTAGGCAGAGGTGTACCTATAGCATTTTACGGATCTCCATACAAAACTGTCATGCAGATGAAATTGCGTGATATGAATTGTTTTATGATTGGCCTTTTTAGGCCCCCAGCTCTTCTGATGCGTTTATTAGACGTGGATGCATCAGAGTTGGATTGTATGTCATTGTGTGCGGGCTGCATCCCTGCAGACTATCTAGAGTACGCAGCTCCGTTGAGCGAATAAAGACGCAAATTGCTATTTCACTAACATCATCATCAAATCATCATTATCTGCTTACCTTTTCTCAAGCATGTTGGGGTCGGCTTCCTGTCTAACCGGATGCAGCTTGGAGCGGAGTGCCTTTCTGACCACCACAACTCGGTTACGGGGTAATACGGTAGGTAACTGTTGTCAAGACTGATCACTTTCTTCCGACGGCTATTTGCGGTCGGGGACTAGGCAAGGCAGAGGGGAAATTATTCTCGTCAGTCTTAATCTGTCAAAAATACCTCCAATTTCCCTACATTTTTGACGTTGATTGTCGCTGAGTATTGTGACTACAGGCCGACCGTTTAACTGAGACGTTGCCTGAGGTAGCAGCGTGTTGCGGGAGGGGTGTGGTGAAGTGATGCGTCATGCGAAAGCTCAGTGATTCGTCAACTTGTGACAACTATCACCCCTCCCGCACCGCGCAGTTACCTCAGGCAACGTCTCAGTTAAGCGGTTGGCCTATACATTTTGAACGTTTTTAATTACGGAACAATGGCCTTCCGGTAACCTAAAATGTGTCATTATCGACTCGGCGGAAGCCTCTTGTGAATAACTTTGCGGGCCAGTAAGAAAAACTTAACTTTCCTCCGAGTTTGTTGTTAAGAGGGACCGTGTGTGTCGAAACACCATTTAATAATGCTTCAATATTTTATCGGTCTCAATAATCATCTCATGTGCGAAATAACAAACCAAAGTAACACATTATCTTTATTTATTCAAAACGATCGTTAAGACTTTATAATTTAACAAAACAACTCATTATGCGCGCGCACACTTCATATCGCGGTTCAAAAGGATGAAAATCAATAAAATTCTCGATGAATACAATTTGCATATCTCGCGCCATCTTCTTTCATTCAGCAAAAGGGCAACATCGCAATTTGATGCTGGTGCAAAAAAATGTCAGTTCGAAATTTGAATCTTCCAGTGTCCTCGAGATGCTCTGTTGACGTTGGAGTAGATTAAAATGTTTTTTTTCGTTTCATATTTTAAAAAGAGAAAAGGAAGCTGTTAGGTATTTTGCTTGTTTCATTATTGGGTTGGAAAATTTTTAGATTAATAGAAACAGACTAATTAAAGAGGTAATGTTTGCATCAAATAGCAGAAACTGCTGCATTTTTGATGTTTTTGGAAGTGGTAACTAAGGAGCATGAGTCATGGTGGCCCAGTGGTAACGGCCGCCGACTTACGAGTTGTATGTTTTCTTTGCTTTGTGTAAATTTTGTCATCACCTCTGCATTCAAAACGGTGAAGGAAAACATCGTGACAACAACAAGACATCCGTCTTAGAACCAAAAATTTTAAGAAATGTGACATCTACCAACCTATACTGGGCCCGCGTAGTGGATTATGGACCACTCTCTCTAACCGAGAGGAGGCGTGTGTCCCAGCAGTGGGAACATTATAGGCAGATCATATACAGGGTGTCTCGTAATTAATGGATAACCTCTTAAGGGGTCATTGTACTTATCATTATGAACAACTTTACTATGGGACCAAACCTCAAATCGCGAAAATAGAATTAGCCGTTTCCTACATTTTGACGAGTTATGCGAACATAAATGTAGGGAGAACAGCTGATTTTTTTTCGACATTTCATGTTTAGTCCCGTAGTAAAAGTTGTTCATAATGTTAAGTACAATGACCCCTTAAGAGGTTATCCATTAATTACGACACAACCTGTATAATAATGCATCCTTTTTCTTTGACGTGTCATAACAAGCTTTAGGTTTAATATTAGATTAGATTAGCTGTGGTAAACAAATTAGCCAATTAGAAAGGTTGCTAGCGCGCTGCGGTATAATATCCCGTGTGTGCCGGATGTATCTACATGAATTATCATTACATAACCCTATAGGCGAACAGTAAATTTTCTATTGTGTCTGTTGTCTGGCAGTCAACGTGTTAAGGTTCATTAGAAAACCAGCGTCAGACAGCATCTCATAAGCCTTTTTGGCGCAACCGTGAGGCACACACTATTGTTGTAGTTGTTTGAAACCTTAGATAAATGATTGGTCTCGAGCACAGCGAGACCAATCATCTAACTAAGTTTGGAACATTATTTTGTTAATTTCGTATTTTGTGTTTCACGAACTGTGTCCAAATAAACTTTATTCTTTTTTTTTCTTTCTATAAGAATGAATCAATAAATCTTAATCAAAAACAAATAAATCTTTAGACGCGCAATTAATAAAGGTAATTTATTTATTATTTTACTAGCTTCCGCCCGCGGCTTCGCCCGCGAGGTATGTCGATAACATCTATCCTATGTCCTTCCCCGGGATGCAATCTATCTCTCTGCCAAATTTTATCGAAATCCGTTCAGTGGCTTAGGCGTGAAAAGGTAACATACAGACAGACAGACAGTTACTTTCGAATTTATAATATTAGTATAGTATGGATTAGTCGAGGAAGTTCCCACGCCTGAAAAAAACTCGAAGACAATAATTTTGTTTATGACTTGTCACTTTTCCGCGCTAACTGTCATTTTTACAACTTTTCTTATAAAATGCTTTTAGAATAAGAAGAAATACAAGCCACCATCTTATTTTAATTAATCTTACGATACCGGTAAGTTTTGACCTGGAAAAGGTGGTAAATGGTTTTACGTGCTATGCTAGCTATTAACTCCAGATGCTAACTATTAACTCCAGATTTTTTTACGTAAAATTAAGATACTTAAACTCACGCATTCTTTCCATGGGGGTAGGTAGAAACTACTTCGTTTACGTTCATACATCAGAGGGGCAATTCTCGTATTTTTAAGAACGTTCACAGTCTGATGAGCCAAAATTTCCTCTGATTTCCCTACATTTTTAATAAGTTTTTGACATGTTTTTGTCGCCAAGATGAGACTGCGACTAGATTTTGAACGTTTTAAATTACGAGAATAAATTGGTCTTCTGGTCATATCTCAAATTAAATTCTCAACAAAAAATAATGTAATCAATGTCCACCGATAAACAACCGTATACATTACACTACCGTACCATACCTACTTACTATAAACTCACAACAAAACGGCGATGTAACTCGATATGTCAGCTTGCACCGTATTATAAGCACACGTGT
The DNA here is from genome assembly GCA_963669345.1 of Gortyna flavago. NCBI lineage: Eukaryota > Metazoa > Arthropoda > Insecta > Lepidoptera > Noctuidae > Gortyna > Gortyna flavago. Next base: position 2,753,572 of record OY770155.1, on the reverse strand, counting down.
GAGTGCAGGATCCGGGCACCGCGGTGGTCTGGCGTCGCGTAACGTTAGTGTGTTATTATTTCTGTTAGAGATTTATTTTGTCAATTGTATGGAGTGAGCTGTTAGCGGAGGGGACCTTTTTGTGCAAGGTTTTAGCGAGTTTTGGTAGATTAACTTGGGACAATTTATTGTTTCAGAACTAGGAGAAATTAGAAATGAATTGATATACGGGGTTCGGTGTACCTATATGTTTTCTGTTTGCATTGATATCAGCTATCGATTTATTTAGGTTTCATGTGTGGCCTACGTTTTGAAAAAAAAAACAAAATGGCGGACAGGCAGGTATGCCTGGCTGCTTAAAAATCTTCAATCAAAAATCTTCAAACAAAGGTATTCGTAAAGGAAGCTTTGGATCACAAATTATTGAATCTTTAGCGTCTGAAGTTGGAAAATGGTGACAGTTTTTCAACAACATCGGGGACGACTTATCCCCTCTGGGCATATACATAGATTCGTACTTAAGCTAACTTTCCCTGTGATAGTTAGGTACTTCCATATTATTATACCGCATGATTTTTTTACAGTCTCGATATTTTTAGTGTTCTACCTATGAATATGAACAACTTTCACTATGGGACCAACTCAGAAATCACGAAAAATATATCAGCTGTCTAATACATAAGTTTAGTATCTACCTATTAGACCAAAATGTATTAAATAGCAGATTTTTTTTCGTATTACCCAGTAACTGGGTTGTGGAGGTCAGGTAGGCAGTCGCTCCATGTAAAATACTGGTATTTAGTTGCATCTAATTAGACTGGAAGCCGACCCCAACATAGTTGCGAAAAGGCTAGGCAGATGATGATGTTGCACAATCCATACTAATATTATAAATTCGAAAGTAGGTAACTGTCTGTCTGTATGTTATCTTTTCGCGCCTAAACCACTGAACGGATTTCGATAAAATTTGGCAGAGAGATAGATTGCATCCCGGGGAAGGACATAGGATAGTTTTTATCGACATACCTCGCGGGCGAAGCCGCGGGCGGAAGGTAGTACAAAATAATTAATCTGATAATTATTCCTACTACTTATAGGTAATAACCAAACAACAGTAGGCAAAAAAAATACTATCTCCTACAAAAAAGTTATCTCATTTAAGACACCACATTTGTGCTAATCATTACTTAGTTGTAATCCTTTAAAATTGGATAATCGTCCACCTGCAAGAGATTAAAGGATTAGGCAACGGAAGAAGATTATGAAAGAGGTTTGACGTAAGCAGGTTTAGTTATCTGTGGTTCCGCCGATTGGATAAACCATAGACAAAGTCGTAAACTCTATGGTATAAAATTATAGATATTATAGGCCCGCTTTAATGTTGAAATGAAAGTGATTATGATTTCGAACTAGGGCTTACCTAGGCTGCAGTTAATTCATTCCATTTTAGCCTACGACAAACTTGAAAATTAGGTTTGACCCGTAAGATAACAACAGCAACAACCGAGGAATAAATGTCGCATCATAGATTCATTTCGTATTTGATTAAAGAAAAGACTGATGCTTTCACTAATTTCAAATTTGCATCAATATAAGTACTTTAAGTTTTTGTTCACAATTTTTTTTCATTACAGCAAGTGTCCTAGAATTATGACGAAGATGAATGAGCATTTCCAGTTTTATGGAACCCTAAAAGTTCGAAATTTTACTACGAACGCGTGGGAACGAGTAACAAGTCAATAAAATACGCGCCAAAAGTCCATATCTATGGTTTTGTTGTTTTTTTTTACAAGCAAAGGACAGAGCTGGTAATGCCATTGTTTCTGGCCGCAAAGGACGCACGTGTCTATGACAGGTTTTACTGTGTTTTGTTTACTTGTTAAATTTTTTTAACGTAGTAGACACCTGCGGAGTCATTCACAAGTTCGTGTAGTAATCGTTCAGTAATTTGCGTTTGTACGTGGGAACTGGCTGGTGTAAGGTGTCCTGCTTTTGTTTGTCGAGTCAATTGTCTTTTGGAAATGTAAAACTGTGCAATTTCATACGAAATGTTCGGATAGAAGCTTACTCGGACCGGGATCGCGGGAGTGCAGAAATTAAGGTTATTTTTTGTGAGGAGATATGAAGAATTAATATCACAGAAGATACAATTCAATTTTGCATTAAATTTTATAGCAGGGCGCAGCACTGACTTAATAGTGAAAAAAATTGCAATACTAATAAAATAATAATAGTGTTGATAAGGGAAACGAAAATAGGACCACATTAAAACCCTAATTCCTGATCCATGCAAAATACATCACAACTACATTTTCCTTCAATTTCAGATTGATTCAGGAAATTCTAATTGTTCATACCGTTCACATTATTATGCACTGTTGCGTAGACCACACTCTGAGCGACAAAATTTAAAATATCTTAAGGTTCTGAAACCGTAAACTTCTCCCATGCTTCATTCACAAACGCTCCTTTCCCACGTTGTTCATAAACAGCTAAACAATTGAATTATGTATTAGACAGTAAAACCTCTTTACAAGTTTAATTTTACACTTCACTTCAAAAAAAGAGTTCTTATAACAAGGACACAAGATTGTCTAATTTGCCTTTGCTTTCACTAAACGATTGCCTTTGCTTTTAAAAGTATTCTTATCTTGTCTACGCAAAACTGTTGACAGTTCAGAATTTTATTGGCGGGCAGCTTTTTTTCTTTTTTTAAATTGATGTTTAGAGAGAAATACACAAGTTACAAAGATTCCTTTGCCAAAACATCTTTAAATCGAACTAAATCACTTCCCCTTTATTTTTAAACTAAATACAGTCGTCCAAAGGTAAGAAAACACAGCGTAAATCACAGGAAGAGGAAATAAATCAAAATGGCTTCCATATTTTTTACACAAACTGTTCCTGGGATTATAGGATTATTATGAAGACTAGTTGTGTGGGGCTTGTAATCCGTTGCCAACATCTGGACCAATTCTGTTAATAGCTGGCGAGTTTTTAAGGGTAGATAGACATTAGAAAAGTTTATAGGTACCGGTAGTTTTGCTTTTGGCAATGTAGTTTTGCTTTTGGCAATGTAGTTTCGTTGTTTTGAAGAATCCTTATTACGTATATGACGCTATTACCCCGCTGGCCCGCTGGTGTCACACTCGTTTTGTTTTTATTAGACATTCGATAATTCAAATTGCGTTGTCATAGAAATTTTTTTCAACATTATGTAGCAATCGATCGTTTAGCAATAGACTTTTATGTTGTGTTGTGTGGTTCAAATTGAGGCAATTGTGAATTGATTACGCTTGTACTCTGAGTTAAAGTTGCAGGATAATCATTTATTTATTTTGATGTGATTTTAGCGCCGTAACTATTTTGGACAATTTTAATTTTTATGAGAAAGTAAAAGTGTTATTGGGTTTTTTCTATTCGGAATTTTCCAATAACAGCGAGAGTCTGGAATTGTGTCCGGTTGATGGCAATAGGCTCGCCCTCTATTGTACATAGCTGGCGATATATGATTTACACCTGCCTAATAGAACTATTCGGGGATTACTGGCGCAATGCTGTGTCATGTTTTCCAAGAAATTGTTAATTTTAACGTTCAATATTACAAAAATCTTCATCAATTACCTCAAAACAAGTGCAATAACTACAAAGTAGCAGCTAAAACTTTGTAGCGGTTATTAGCAACAGCTAACCGGTTAACAGTTGCAGGAACGTGCTTCTTACCCAAAGTACGCGTTATTTACGTTAACAACACGTACGGCAACAGTGTTGTGCATAGTTGTGCGATGATACGCTTGCTTAGGGCTACGTAATTTTGTATTAGGTGGTTCGCAGAAGGAAAACTGTTGTGGGTTAATTTCTTATTGGTTGGGAGAAACTTGTTATGGGGTTTATACACTGAGAGTGGTGTGACAAAATGTTCATACACTCTGTTTTTAATATAGTTTGGCCGACACTTCTGTTATAACTAAAGTCTCGTGACGGTCAAAATGTAACACTTTTTTCGGTCCACTCTCATTCGCCAAGTGTGCAAAATCGAAAAGACTTCGTTTCCACCTCTCGACTGTTTTTTTCTTCTTCATTATTGAAATATCGCAATTACAATAAACTTGACTCATACGGTCTTATAACAAAACAAGTAGGTACCTACTAGGTACATGACGCAGGTTTAAACTATCGAGTATTTTTTTTTAAGTATTTGGAACTTCATTCCGACAAAGCTAAAGTTCGAATTACAAAAATTGACGTTAAAACCGAGTCTAAGTTGTCAGTTTTGTATTAAGAACGCTCGCTTGCTCGAAAGAAAGTTTAAAATACAATACTAAAGTAAGAACTCGTTTTGTAATAAGACGGGAAAGGTTTTGTCTAACATAGGATATAGGAAAAGGCAGTAGGTATGGATGGTTTGGATGGTGTGGTGGGTAGGTATGTCCAAAAAGAAGGACTACCTGCAAAGTTAGCTAGCTTGTCAAAATAAATGGGCCTAGTAGATATGAATATCATCATCTGCCGAGCCTTTTCCCAACTTTGTTGGGGCCGGCTTCCAGTCTAACCGGATGCAGCTGAATACCAACCAGTATCTTACATGGAGCGACTGCCTATCTGACCTCCATAACTCAGTTACTGGGTAATACGATATCCTTTGGTAAGACTTTCGGGCAGTTCGGGCTTCTGACTACCCGTAACGACGGTTAAAGATCCAACAGCCAGGACCAACGGCTTAACGTGCTTTCCGAGGCACGGTGGGGTATGGAAAGATGGTCACCCATCCCAGGACAAACCGCGGCAAGCGTAGGTTAACCTGATCAATCGATCCGTGCGGTTGTTATTACTTAGCCATGGCCCCTCCCCAGAAACATGAATATATCATATTCAAAAACATTGAAATAAAAATACGCAAACCTTTACGAAATAGGAAAAAAAACCGAACACATAATTGCATGCCGCACGCAACAGCTGTTTTTATAACCCCACCAAACGTCAAATAAAAACATGAATGAATGAACGAGTTGACTTTAAAAAAAAACGCCTCTCGTAAACATATCATAGACAAGAAAAAAAGTCTATAGCACCGAAACTCTGTTACCTCACGCACGAAACCTATCTATAAAGATTTCGGCGACGTGGAACGTGCATACGACGAATTCAAATATGGCCGCACTTTTTCAATTTTTTTTTATTTTATTTGTTATGTTTGAAACTATATTTGTTTTTATTGCACCGGAATGCATTCTGAAAGTCACGAATTCGCCATTAGAGTGATCCGGTGTGAGGTGCGTAGATTTTTACGGTGCAAACAAATTGGTGCGTACGTTTCAATTTGGACGTGGAACTATTTGGGGTATGCGTTTTAAATTAGGAGCAGATAAATGAATGGCTTACGATCAGAGTAAGTAAGATTAATAGAGTGTCCCAATCAGGAACGTTGTTCTCTGATCACTTCTAAATTCGAATGGTGTCGAGGTGTGAATCCGCGTTTAGTTTGCTTTCGGATTGTGAGCGCTCAATTGACTGAGGTTCGAACTGAACTTTACAGAATAGGTAACACTAACTTCTTGATTTTCATAGTTTCACACTTTTTTTTTGTATTTTTATGCAATATTTTTCTATAAGACACAAACAGACTGTTTTACTTATTCAAATTCAAAATTTACAATACCTATGTTCATTGTTTCTTGTTTATTTCTTTTCAGTTTCGTAGATATTAGCTACAAAAAGACGCTTTCCTTTTTAAAGAAAATCAGCACGCCAATTGCGTCCACATCCATAATTACAATCGCTTTCATTTTGACTATAAAAAATTTACATAAATTTTTATTCATCGCAATATCGTTTTAAATACATTGGTTTATAAAATGCACAATCTTAAATCGGGAAAGGCTGTTGTTGTAACAAATCCATTAATGTTCATTGTTACAATGAAAGGAATTGGGATTACGTGTGCATTTCATTGATTTCTGAATCAATTTCCATAAGCTTGATTTCAACCCATTTTAGCGTTTCTCCTAATAGCAGAAACATAATTGTCACGCTATCTTTACCAAACGCAGTTACCTCATTAAACAAAGTTTACAAACATTAAACCATGCAAAGAGATCGTATACCAAAAAAAGTAAAAAACCTCATTATTCCCAGAAAGGAGGTTCCACAGGCGGCCATTTTGTTCTGTTGACATACAAGATGGCTACCGCGCGTTCGATATTCAAACAAACGTTTTATTGTGGACCGGTTTTGTGGTAATGGACAATTTTTGGAGGGCCCCGTAGAGCCGCAGACATGTGTATTAAGAGTTGACTAGATATGATAATAAATTATTGATTATAGTTAAGTGATGTTTCTTGTAGCGGTGTTTAAGAAAGCTTGTAATATTGGGTTGTTTCTTTATCTTGCATTTGGGGAACAGAGCTTTCGTTGAATGTAGAGGTCGAAAGGTTTTCTTTTGGTAGGAGACGTTTATCGGAAATTTTATATGTTTATGTTTTGTTTCCTTTAAATAATGTATTTTTTTTTCGTGACCACACATGTAAAAGTTAACACAAATCCATATTTACTAATATGACAGATTCGAAAGTAACTCTGTCTAACGGATTTCGATAAAATTTGGCAAGGAGATAGATGGCATCCTAGGGAAGGACATACATAAGCTACTATTTGTCGCGGTAGAACGTTCCCATGGGATAATTTCCGACAAACGCGAGTGAAGCCACGAGCAGAAGCTAGTTCTGAATAAGGAAACTCCATTTTATTATGCTATGTATTATGTATCTATAACAATGAGGCGCGTGGCTAAATAATAACAGCTGCACAGGTCGATCGATCAGATTAAGCTACGCTTGCCGCGGTTGGTCTATGGATGGGTGACCATCTTCACATAACGAGACCTCTCCATGCCTCGAAAAGCACGTTAAGCCGTTGGTCCAGGCTGTCATTCGCGGATCTTTGACAGTCATTACGAGTAGTCAGAAACCCGAAAGTCTGACAACCAGTCTTACCAAGGGGTATCATAATATTATCCAGTAACTGGGTTGTGGAGGTCAGATAGGCAGTTGCTCCATGTTAAATACTAGTATTTAGCTGCATCCGGTTAGACTGGAAACCGACCCCAATATATATGGGAAAAGGCTAAGCAGATAATTTGTAAACGCAAACGCGCTGACGCACGTGGGACTGGGAATGGCATAAAGAATTTAAGAAAGGTTAGGAATACCTGAATCGACAATAAAAAGGATACATCAATAGTTTATATTAGCTCAACTGTCACTAATGAGACACAATTACTTTCTGCTTTTTCTACTGTTACCGATCTCTAGGAGAATTCTTTACAGTTGAAGGGCCCGAAGCTGTCCCAAATTGTAATTTGTTATACGATAGCAAAACTAGTATAACGTTTTTCAGAATTTACAATTTACTTCACTTTAGGAAAACAGTTGATTTTGAATTACGAATCCGGCTCGAAGGACCAATGTTCGGACGATAATTAATGCTCGTTGTGGTTGCGTGGATGAAAGAAATAATAACATTAGGCAACACTCAACATTTCCTGGGAAAAATCATTGTGTATTTTGAAGATAATCATGACCTAACACCAGAAAAATAACTATTGTTTTTTCATCACGTCAATACGTTAAAAAAACTTAAATAAATTTATCTCCTTTCCTATGAAAGAAGAAATTAAAAACACCTAAAAATAATAACATCTTGTATAGTAAGTTACATACATTTTGTTGTTTAACCTTCACACATTAAACTAGGACTTATTTCATGTAAATAATATACTTAATTATTATCGAATTAAGTCGACAGCGATGCGGAGGAATTGTTAGTTAGGTTAGGATATTATATTTTAATTCAAATAGTTTATTATTTATTATTCCTTTCATTATTTACACATACATTATATTTTTTAATATTAAGATATAAAACATATAAAAATTATATTATTATTATTTATCGCCCACCGCCCACCGGTGTCGGGAACAGGGTCCAAACTACCGGCGCGGGCGGTGAGGCGGGTGAGGGCTCCTAAGAGAGGAAATTCCCTAATAATGCGGGCCGTGTCCAGAAAGGATTCAGAAAGCGGTACTTTCTGAATCAAGCCCTTATTTATTTATTATTAGAAGTTTTATAGATTATATACATATTTTTATTTAATTATTAATTAGATCTTCAGGCACCAGTAAAAAAAAACTGTACAAAGGCGGACATAATGCTTATAACCTCCTTAATAAATGGGCCCCACATTAATTTGAACTTAAACGTTGCTAGTAAAGTTTTAAGGTGTTTTCGTCTATACGGTACCCAAAAACCGTCAGTCATAATTGTGGTCTTAGTGCTAATTGAAAGAAATGGTTTGTAAACCTTGCCGTGCGTGCACCGTCGCCCTATATGTCAAATGCGCACGCGCATCTCAATTTAAACTTTATTTTATTGAAGTTAAGGTTTAAAATACAATGTTTTGTTGGTTTATTGTTGATAAATATTGTGACGGAATGTAAACATTTGCCGTTTAAAGCAATTTTTTTGTGAAAATCATGGCGAGCTTTCAGTCTGAAACTACTTAAGTAGCGAAAACTTATTTTTCTTTTAGTTTTCAGGGTCTTTATTGCTTTTAGCGGGTGCAGATTTGAATAACTCTAGAGACAGAAATAAATATAGGTATTCAAGTTTAACAATTGTAATAGTAACCTTGTTTTAAATTCGATATCAGCTTTTATGATATAAAGCAACGTCTGCATGTTCAATCACAACACATATTTTACAGTTATAGAAATAGGATTAATGTATAATTTTAAAGCTCACCTGACATTTTCACACAATATTTAATTAATTGTCTTTCTCATAAACAAAAACACAAATAGGTAACACAAGCACAACACTATTCACTATTCAAAATTCGAACAGAACAAACTCTTTTTTTAATAACGGAAAAGTGCGCGATCTCTACTCCTTGAACACAGTACCATGTTTGAATGAAGAATACATTTCTTGCATCAAATACAATTGCATTTACTTCCTTGTATAAATTATTTGTAAAAATCAATGTCAAAGTTTTGTCAAGTCAGCAGTTTGGCGACGATGGCCGTGTACACTGCCCATGTGTAATGCAGTGGCCTCATTTACGATTGTGTTTACGTTAAGTATTATTTTACAATAAAATTTTATAATTATCGTTAGTGGTGTAATTTTTTAAGCGGCGAAGGTGGCTTTGTGACTCATTTATTCAGCCAAAAGACGTCCACTGCTGCATTTTTTGGGTTGATCATCAGTTCAACACACACCATCTTCCGTAGTAGTTAATACACTGTCAAGATGCACTCACCACTTCGCCTCAACGTTCATTATGCGCACAGCAAAAGTACCTATAGATATGTAACACCCTGCTAGTGTTTGTGTTTCTTTCTAACTAAACCTCATTACTTGTCAAAATACGTCATCATCATCTTCATCATTGTAGCCGAAAGACACTGACATAGGTCTCCCCCAAGCATCGTCTCTACGACCGGTTCTGTGCTTCTCGCATCCAGCGGATTCCTGTCGCCCACAAGGTCGTCGGTCAACCTTGTTGGGAGGCCTTCCAACGCTACGACGAAAGTTTTCGACCAGTACGTGTTACAAGTGACGATCGCTTTAGAAGGCTGAAAGTCAACGTATATAAGGACAATGGAGAGGGCTATGCTTGGAACATCTCTTTGTAACTCATGCGGAATTGAATGAAAAATAATAAGTGATATCTTTTTGCTGAGAAGCCAATTTTAGAGGTCATCGAAAGCTGAATAAAAGAAACGAAAAGAAATTCAACCAGCTAACCGTACTCTATCCGATCCCGCCTGTCCCTCGGTGCCCTCCCCCCGAGACGCCCTAAGCCGAGGTCCGTACCCCACAGGGGGTGCCCTTAGCGTGTAGTAGGTTAGTTTATATGTTAAGCCCTGGCTGGAGGCCTTAATTTATGAAGGCATCCACAGGATAGCCCGGTTAAACAGCTGACCACGTCCTAGGTTAAAAGTATGTCCTAGGCATAAATTAAATGAAGAACAATTAATCTAGATTTCTTCTTGTAGGTATTAGGCATTGCATACAAACCAAGTAAGTTTCCATTTAAAGTGATGAGTTCATAATTAAATCATTACAAAAATATAGATAGAACACGTTTAGAACCTTATCCGTTGTCGTCATGTAGGTATTAAGAAAATAAACGAACTAATGTAAGGTGCTTCTTGTGTAAAAATAATATTTGATTAAATTATTTTCATAATTTCAGCTGAAAGACGTCCTCTGCTGGACATTGGTCACATATAAACATTTCCACTTCTACCGGTTCTGAGCTTCTCGTATCCAGCAGATTCCGGCGGCCTTCACAAGGTCCACCTTGTGGGAGGCCTTCCAAAAGTTCCATTCCAACGCTACGTCTTCCGGTACGCGGTCGCCACTCCAGAGCCTTTCGGTCCCATCGGTCATCTGTTCTGCGAGCAATGTATCCTGCCCACTATCACTTAAACTTGGCCATTTTTCAAGCATAACTTAAATTAGATAACCAGTATGTGAATGTAAACGAAGCAGAAGGTGTTTCTAAGGATCATAGCAGGCTCTTTAGTTTCTGCATATCCCCATGGGCATAAGACGTTAGTTTATGTACTTAAATTCTATGTCTAAACAATATGTATAACCTGTTGGACCACAGGGCTCCTGTCTTCGAGAGAGAGAGGACGGTAATCCACCACGCGGGCCCAGTGAGGGGTTGGTAGATGTCACATGTCTTTGAATTTTTAGTTCAGGACATGTCTAGAGTGAGAAAAGAGTGTCTACGCTTTGGAATGTGCAACTAGCTTCATATTTTCTGACTGACCGACTTCTTGACAATACAAAAGTGCCTGTAAATGGTTTAATTGCCAGCACTTCGAAAAGTGTCTCGAAAAGTGAACTTTTTTTATTTAAAACAATTGAGTTTGATTTCGAATTGATGAAGAATGATGTTCGAAATGAACTTTACAGAATTAAGAGTGCCCGTGTATATAAAAACTTTTCGTGTCTGTTTGTGTGACCGCGTTATTCTTCTAAAAAACGCAACGGATTTTGATGCAGTTTTCACCATCATTTACAGAATTTATTACCTACGGAATATTTATTGTGTATATTAATATTTATTGTTATATTAATATTTAAAATAGATATAATAAATAAATCTACATTTTTATCAAATCATAAAACCGTGCCAAGCAGAGGCGGGTTGCTAGTCATATTTATAAAACATATTTATGACACGAGTTTTTTAACTAGCCAAGTTTATTCCGCACTAAAATAACATCAAAAATAACTTCCTACATTTAAAATTTCTAAAGAAATTAAGCTACAGTAATCAACTGCGACAAATAAAAGTAAATTACTATTATAATAAAATAATAATCGTTTACTTACGCGACGGCCAGTAAAACATCGAACAAGCCACAAAAGAACAAAGGAGTATCGGAGCTAACAGCCCTTACGTGCGGCAGAATAACTCAAAGCCTTTGTCCGAACGCCGATCGATGACGATAACCTGTCAAATTATGACTAGAGATTTTTATTGGGCGCGAATGTCATTTGCGTCGGGTAGGGATTGTAATTTTATAATAATATCTGTTCATGAAAGTATTTTTAAATATTTATAGAAAAGAAAGACAAATAGGTTTATTTGTTGCAGAAACAATGGATACAAAAATATACTCTAAGATTAATTAACTTGAAAACCAAACAAAAAGGAAAAAATAAACAAAATAATTGATAATATTTAGTTTTTGAACTGAATTCATTGAGTTGAGTTTGAGAGTTTGAGTGTTGAAGTATGATTTTTGAGATCTTTGGCAATGTAAATGATAAAATAGAATAGGTTTGACAAACACGTAGGTATAATTCACGTTTTACACGTCAATCTTAATTATTTTCAAAACTAGATGAGGTCGGCGCGCGGTGTTTTCTATTCTACTACTCTGAGAAGAAAGGGCGAAACAAACTCAGTAATATATATTTTTAGAATGAATAATTAAAATTATCAGAGCATACAGATTAAAACTCAGCAATTGACATTGTTAATACGTAATTAAACAGTTCAATTACCCTGCTTTTCAATTTGAATCGATAGCACGTCAAGGTCTAAAGCTAAAAATACGTAAAGAAATAAAATTGGAACCTATTACATTGCAAAATTAATACTTCAATCTTTATAACATATTGGGATACCACAAGGAAGCGTTGTTGGTCCGGTAATAAAAGTTTAATGTACTACTACCAATGACTACTATGAATATTTTTAAATTATGTATTTGAACTCCTAACGTTCTAATTTAGACAATCTCATCTTCAGGTCTCCTTAGAGTTCTGTCCCATCGTCATCATTCTCCTGCCCTTATCCCCATTTATTTGGGGCCATGTCTTCTTCTTCCATACTTCTCTATTAGTCGTCATCTCGGTAGCCACTTCCTTTCTAGCCATATCATCTTTCACACAGTGCATCCTTCGTCACTTTGATCTTCCCCTCCTCATATAGCCATCCACATTCGTACTCAAAACTTTCCTGACGTCATTTTCCACACTGGCTCTTAATAAAGGTCTATAATTTTATAACATGCATCTATAACACCTACATACCAATATAGTACTTAAAACGTACAATTACTTTGTAATGGCAATTTCCATGCCAAATACAATACGGTTGGGACAAACCATAAAGCAGTAAACCTGTAAACGCGGAACTGAATTAGAAACACAATAAGCGCAGCACTACATAACGACCTACCTATATTCGCCAAAGGGGAAGACAAAGCTGTATAGTACACCAACATTTTGCCGGCAAAAAAAAAATATTATCAATTTATTTTTCAATATTTATTATTTATTAAAGAACACAAATTAAATACCATATTCATACATTCAACACTAGCTCTGCTCGCGACTTTGTCCGCGTGAAATTTCTTGTTCCCCGACCTACCCCGTCGCATCGCATCGCCTGCTCGCGCTGTTACTTCGTTTTCGCTTACTCACCTTTTTTTTTACTCATTGCTTGGCTCCTAAGAGACCTAGCCTGATGTTAAGTAGCTTATAGCCTTCCTTAAGAATTGGGCTAACAAATGCAAGAAAAAAAAAAACAAATCTGACTGGTAGTTTCAGAAATTAGCGCGTTCAAATAAACAAACGCGGGCGGGCGAGGCGACGGGTTAGGTCGGGGGTACAAGAAATTTAACGCGGATGAAATCGCGGGCAAAATCTAGTTACAGATATAAACATAGAAATTTTACATATTATGGTGACACAATTGGCCACAGTACAAATACTAAAATGAAGTCCACAGCATCGCACTATTCAGCCAAACGATTATCATAATGTCCCTCCCTGACATCCGCTTACATTAATTTTATTTAAATGTAACAACAGAGTATAATAAATAAAGATTCCTACACAAAGAGGTCGGACATGAGTATTGATTGTGAGGTTCGTGACGGTGAATGCCTTTGCCGTATTACGACGTGATTCGATGACGATATTTTTCCCGCCTCTCGGTTTTAGTTGGGGCGGACAGCTGATGGTTGCAGTTTACGTGTTTAATATTGTTATTTGTTGTAACAAACACATAATTTTATTTGGTTTGTAATTTGCAGTACACACGGCTACACATCAAGCCAGCCAGCCATATAACCAGTATAAGCTGACTTCTGATTGTTCGGAAAACAGCTTTAGGTACAATGCGAGGTCAGCTAAAACTGGAAATGTATATTAGCTTGATGTGTAGCCGTTTATACTTAATCTGACAAAAAAAACCTGGAGGAGACTGACACAGGAGCGTGGGGATTGGCACAAGAAAGAGAGCTGCCCATCAGCAGTAAGTCAATTGGATGATGATGACGATAAATAAATCTGACGAAATGAGTAGAAGAAGCCTCCTCGTGTAGCGCAGTTTGTTCCAACACCTTATTTGACTGGTAAATTCTTCCCTGGCGGTGGTAGGGCTATTTTATCTGTTCTGTGGGGCTAACGCCTGCCTGGTTTGCGACCATCGGAGTCCAGCGTGCATGTAAACATTGTGAATTTTAACTACGCGATGCCCTGCAAGCTGTAACAATCAGCCTATAATGTTCCCATTGTTGGGACACAGGACTCCTCTCTTTGAGAGGGAGTGCGCCGTACCTACTTACCTAATGCCCGTAATCCACCACGCGGGCCCAATGCGGGTTGGTAGATGTCACATGTCTTCGATTTTTTGGTTCTAGCTGGCATATCCACCACGCGGGTCCAGTGCGGGTTGGTAGATGTCACATATCTTCGAATTTTTGGTTCTATAACATGCCGGTTGCAAGCTTATCCAAAACATTTTAATCCTTATTAATGTGTTCGAATCGAGAGTAATGCATTTGAAAGGAAGTCACGTACTGGTAATTTGGCATCGCTAATTCCCCGATTATTGTTCCAAATGGCGTTTAATGATTCTCTGATGAGAAAAACTACAAATCACACATGTCAATTTGTTTAAGGGGCGTGACAAAATTCGTAAGTTTACAAGCCGTGTGCCCGAGGGGATTAATCATTGCAACTTCTTAAAAGCATTGGGATAAGGGATTTTTTTTTCTAGCCTGGTCAGCGCAGGTTAGAAAAAAGAATCCCCTCTCCGGGCAAAGGCCATCCACCACTCCTTCCCTCAGTCGCGAGCCCGCGCGTCCTCCTTCCAGTTTTTGACGGAACCTATCCAGCTCGTCCCGCCATCTCCTACGTGGTCTGCCGCGACCCCGCCTCACTGTCTCAGGGCACCAATTCTGCGCTATTTGGGCCCACAGTTTGTGCAGCATGCGGCCGACATGTCCTGCCCAGTCCCATTTAAGTTGAGCAGCCTTTTGAGCCACGTCAACTATTTGTGTTTTGGAGCGCAGTATTGTGTTCCGAACAGGATCCCAAAAAAAAAAGAGACACCCTACTTTTACTTATAAACAGAAGTCTAAAGTCCTGTTCAAACCTAAGCGGTATTCGCTAACGTATAGGTTTGAACAGGCCTTAAGTATCAAGTTGCACATCTGAAAAATCGGTCAAGTGCGAGTCGGAATCGCGCACCGAGAGTTCCGTACCAAAGTAACTAGCTTGAACCTCTAGTCGTTGTCACTTTAGCAGAGAAAGTGGTTTCTTTCAATAAATATTCATACACAATTATTTTCTCGTACCCATTCACAATAAGGCCGCCCACCAAGCTTTACAAAACTATAAAAGAAAAATTGCTCATTAGAATTCCCGAAATATTCGTCGTGCGTGGGAAAAGCATGATTACATTGACAAGGACCGGAGGACCAACTGCTGCGTATTGTCCCGTCACGTACTACAGGACCAAATTCTATCACTAATAAATAAAAGACTTTATTGTTTTGAGATAGGGTTAAAATTAGGATGTGTAATTTTGAGGAATGCGGTTTTAAATTTCGAATGGGGTAATAAACGGTAGATGTGATTTAAGGCGACTACATGACCTAAAGCGCGGTCACTATCGGACTGCATAGAAAAGAAAGAGAAGCGCGATGACACAACAAAAGAAACAATCATCTATTTACAAACTACTTAATAATAATAATCTAACCTTAAGTCTAGTTTTGTACAGAATAAGGTTTTATCCTTTCTGAGGTTTGCCACCAGCCTCTCTGTCTAGCTAGCAGCCCACTACTGCACAAAAGCATCTCCCCATAGCTGGATCCTCAACTACTTATTTTTTTATCCACAGATTCTTAAATCTATACAACAGCACCACCAAGAAGATCGCATATTTAATTCCAAATTGGCCGTCCACAGGCCTTCCTTGCCTCTTCGCGACATACCGTTTTATAATCTGTATAAAAATAGACAGCTATCATAGTATCGCTCTGTCTTCGGGGCGTAGTGGGCGGTCTCAAAACGCTCCGCCCGCTTTAGTATGAATTATAACTTCGTCTGTCTACCTACGCCATCGCAAATACGATACTGTATTATACATAGGGTTGCCAACTTTCTTTTTTACCAAAATAGTAGAAAATAAACAGTGTTTTAGGGTTAAAAAGTTTTTATTTTTTGATCGAGTACAGTAGGCTGCTGGTTTGGTTTCTACTGACGTGTGGCCTACTGTAGTTACTTACCTAATATTGAGAACATTTGCGAAACTAGTTATACTAATTATAGTTTCTCATAGTTTTCTAAGGTTCTGTACCCAAAGGGTCCCAACGGAATCCTATTACGAAGCCTCCGTTGTCCGACCGTTCGTCTGACTGTCGGCGGGCTGTATCTCATGAACCATAATAGGTAGACAGTTGAAATTTTCACAGATTGTGTATTTCTATTGCCGCTATAACAAAAAATAATTAAAATAAAGTTAAAAGGAATAAAAGCGGGTCTCTATACAGGAAACATGTTATTTTAGGCGTTTTTTGACTTGTAGTAAAATACCCGTTGTGTCTGACCGCACTATTGGACTTTTAATTTATTTTTTGGTTCAACATAAGTATTTAAAAACAATTATGGCCTCCCCACGTACAGAAAATCTGGAAGGAATACAGGATTACAGGAAGTGAAAAGCAGTATTTAGTATAAGTAGTTACATTATTCTTATTGAAAAATAAAAATATTTAAGTAAGTAGGTACCTATACTGTAATGTTTTCGACAGTAGGTATGGTTGGCAACCCTGACAGTATTATGTTTTATAGCAAAGTCTATAATGGAAGACTTGTTCAAGTATTACTAAATGTCTTTTGTGTCGCAGGCCATCAATCTATGAAATTAATTACCTTGAGTTGCGAAATTAATGTCGAAGGTCGAAAATGAATAATTCTATTGGATATAAAGAGGTGTGAAAAGTCAAAGAAGCTATGTGTAGTTATGAACGATTTAAGTTACTGATTACTGGTTTTAACGAATAAATAAAAACTAAAACTGTAGGTAAAACTGTGTTTGCTTAAGGCCGTTTTTTTCACCGGACAACGGACCGTTTTTTTTCGCTTCGCGGATTCGCGGTGGTGTATGGTTTATAATGAATGTGTGCACATGCATCGGACACAGGTCCGGCGAACAAATTACGCCGGATGCACCGCCGCCTTCTCTCGACGCAATGGACACCGGACGAAAAACGGACGTATACAAGCGGCCTTAGAAAGAAAGGTAAAATGGGTTTATTGGCATTTAGTTCGAACATATGAACCAATGGATTAGCAAAATCCTTCAAAATGATTTAGATTGTGATTGAGAATGTGTTAGGCAATTAGGTTGCTGTGCTGGTCATCCTTTTGGGCACTTTTCCAGTTGACAGCTGGTTTTTGTTTTAATAACCGACGAAAAATTTCAACACTTCCCAGTGTTGAAATTTTTTCAGAAACATGTACCTACTGATTAATCCAATCCAGAGTTACATTTACGCGTCGATGTCCTTACCGCCCTGTAAGTTATGTTCTATTATCTTGTTTGTAAATAATAACGTAGACCATAGTCCGTTATCATCACCCTTTATGTAGCCCTTATGCCATTTTATTTGAGTCTAATAATTAACTCAAATAAAAAAAAGACAAATAATTAGCCGTCATCACAGATTTCAGAAGTCGGGACTTCGGGAGATAGAATCCGGAATGAGGTGATCTAGCATAGAACCAAAGTTGTCGACATAACTTTCAGAAACAGAATAAGCAAGCTGAAGTGGCAATGGGTCGGCCATATTGGCCGTAGAACCGATGACCGTTGGGGTAGACGTGTTTTTGAGTGGAGACCGCGAATCAGTAAACGTAAAGTAGGACGTCCTCAGGATAGGTGGAGCGATGATCCTCGCAGGGTCGCTGGTAGCAGCTGGATGAGAGTTGCCGAGAATCGAGCTGAATGGCGTGCAATTGGAGAGTAGAATTCAGAGTTGAACAAAATCTGCTCCAATAATTTTCATTCATCATTTTAGGCCGAGAAATTCCTTACCCGAACAACCGGCCAAAACAAGGCAAATAAAAGAAATAAACAGATCACAAAAAAAAAAAGGATAAACGTATCGCTCTATTATTTTTTAGCATTATTATCATAACATGTTTGTCTTTCTGCACTTCGCACGCGCACACTTGAGCATGGATTAAGCAAATCGAAGTGTTGTTTAATCTGTGCTTCAACGGATTTGTGGGACGCCCTCTATTTTTATTAGCAGTTCCATATTTCAAATGGGATTAATTTTTTTAATCTATGGTAATAGGGGACGGCGATTCGGATATATCAAAAACAACATATATAGATGAAAAATTTACTGTTTAGATTTAATATCCGCCATCATTCTCCTGCTGTACTGAAGATACTCAGCAACGGGGTTGTGGAGTTCAGTCGCTCCAAGTAAAGTACTGCTGCATCCTGTTATGTTGGAATCCGACCCTGACATGGTGTGTTGTGAAAAGGCTAGGCAGGATAGATGACTTTTGGGATGCATGAAGAAGCTTCCTCGTGTAGCGCAGTTTATTCAACTGAACAGGACGCTCGGCGCATCCTGGACAGTCACACCCCGACCGGCCAATTCTTCCCTTGCGGTGGTAGGGCTAACGCCCGCCTGGTTTGCGACCACCCTCCCACCGGAGTCCGGCGTCAAGTAGCCTGCTGTGTTTCGCCGATGCGTTTGAGATCCAGTGCCTTAGGCATCTTCTGGGCACGCTCGTTCCATCATAGACCTCATCCATCGCTTTCCGTCAGGCGTGATCGAGGTCTAGAGCGGAAAAAAAAATCATGATTCTCCAGCCCGTCTCCTAATTTATTTGGGGTCGGCGTAGCATGTCATCTTCTTCCCTAATCATCTCTTTTAACCATGCTCAGCAATCACGCCATTTCTTGAACAATTTTTCACACAATCCAATTCATCCACATTCATATTCAAAACTTCCCTCACTTCCTTCAGATATAATCGAATCTTATAGGTAATCATTTCAGCCAAAAGAGGTCCAATGCTGGGGTGATACCTACTTGTCACAAGTTGACGAATTACTGAGCTCTCGTATTACGTCACCACACCCGTCCCGCACCGCGCTGCTACCTCAGGCAACGTCTCAGTTTAGCGGTCGGCCTATAGTACTTATTGAATTTAAGAATTATAATTATTGTTTTATAAATTATACATATATTTATATTGTAACATTGTAAAAACCATTTATTTTTACATTGTTGTTTTTTACATTAGTATAATTGTTATCCCTAAGGTATGTTATTTATTGGACGCTTCATAACGACACAACGTCAACCGGTCCTCTGTTTCTCGCATCCAGCAGATTACTGCAGCCTTAACATGGCAAAATGTAATCTTACAAAAAGAAAATATTGCCGTCTATCGGCCATACTGGCTTACAATCTTAGTCAATCCATGAAAACAGCTAATGAATAGATGGTACCTACAACACACAAAGTCCAGTATAAGCTGACCTCCCATGGTTCAGAAAGTATTTACAATCGAGGGTTCAGCTTATACTGGAAATTTGTAAGCTAAGCTTTACGTGTCGCAAGGACCGGCTTTTCGAAACGTTAAGAAAATATAAACAGTAAAAAAATATTATAGACACATTAATTTCCGAAAACGGTTAAATTCATTTATAAGAGACTGACTAGATATAGATAATGGATGACGATTCATTAATAATGGCTTCTAAAGACACATCGGCAAGCGAAAGATTTTAAATTTACTGTAATCAAGAATTAACAAAAAGTAAGTAAAATTACTAGAAAAGATAATAATAAATTTATTTATTTACCGTTACACAGTTATATCAGAAGAAAATCTACGGTTGGACGTGATTTAGCGGTCAGCAGCCCAGCTGCCTGTACAGTTAGAACGGGGGAAAGGGTCGTGCAGTGGACTGCGTACCGTACTAACTGAAAGGTCCTCTAAATCTGTGTGGTTCTTTCCTCAAAATACCATCTCAGACAACGATCTACATGGTCTTCATATAACCTGACCAAGATTATGTCTGGACTTTAAAAGAAACTGTGACCTCTGAGTTTGTTTCGGCCTTTCTTCTCAGAGTAGTCAGATAGAAACGCCGACCTCATCTAGTTAAAAAAAAATTTGATTGACGTGTATAGTGTTTGTGCAAACCTACTTACAAAAATAAAATCATTTATCATTACCAAAAGACGCAGCTTGGGTAGATCCCCAAGGAGGCGGCCTAGGTCCACGAGCCGTGTGGCTTCGACATTTTAGTAGGTAAGTAAATAAAACAAAGATACAACAAAAAACCTAAATGGTTACCATAATCAGCCTATAATGTTCCCACTGCTGGGACACAGCCTCCTCTCTGTGAGAGGGAGTGCCCCGTAATGCCCGTAATCAACCACGCGGGCCCAATGCGGGTTGGTAGATGTTACACATGTCTTCATTTTTTGGTTCTAGCTGACATGCCGGTTTCCTCACCGTTTTGTGTAACCAGTAAAGTGCCTGTCTGGGTTCGAACCTACGACCTACAATTCGTAAGTCGCGGTCGTTTCCACTGAGCCACCATTGCTCTTATGCCTTAATGGTTAAAAAAGACTAAATGACTCAAGGCGTCGTGAGTCGTGTGTGTGTATTTCTTTAAAGAAATAAAAAAAAACCGGTCCAGTGCGAGTCGAACTCGTGCACGGAAGGTTCCGTACAAATTTCTAGGTATGTAACTAAAAATTTACGGTTTTCTGATTTTTTTTCCTTTATTTGTGCTACATGACATTGCTTCTTGCCAAATTAAATGATTCTAGGTCAACGGGAAGTACCCTATAGGTTTTGATTCCGGAACATAAACGCCCGTATCTTTTGATTGCGTTGACTTGGAAGTTTGATTTTTTCATTGCTTCGAGGAAATGCAGCCCTGAGTATTTGATATTAATTTCAACTTGATAACTCCACGCGTTCCTGAGAAAAAGGGTCTTGACAGGCGGAAAGACAGACGGACAACGAAGTGATCTTATGAGGGTTCCGTTTTTCCTTTTGAGGTACGGAACCTTAGAAATAGTCGACAAAAAGTGACCTCGTTAAATAAGAAGCAACGCCGCATGCAAGTATTAGCAAGTAATTACTCAAGTAATGTAAACCGATGACCTGAATATATAGCGGAGTTGGCGAATATCATTCGTGTTGTAGGAACTACACGAGTTTGGGGTTATTGAAGTCGTTCTAAACATACAGCTCGGTAGGGAATGTAGGGATATCGACGCGCAAACTGTTGTAACCACGAATTCAGCACATGAGTCTAAAGACTAAATCATTCATTATCATCATTTTTTTTTTCATATTCATTTTTCAGTTCCGTTGTAGGTAAGTTATTTTAATCTCAAAATATAACCATTTTGAAAGGCAACAAAATGTAAAGTATCACGAATAGAAAGATTTAGTTGTCCTAACTCAAATCAGCTAAAAAAATTATATAGAACTAATCATGCGAGCGACGATATAATTCTACACTAGATAAACTTCTTATACTAAATTGACTAACAAACTCATCATCTGCCTAGCCTTTTCCCAACTATGTTGGGGTCGGCTGCCAGTCTAACCGGATGCAGCTGAATACCAGTATTTTGCATGGAGCGACTGCCTATCTGACCTCCACAACCCAGTTACTGGGTAATACGATACCCCTTGGTAAGACTAGTTATCAGATTTTCGGGCTTCTGACGACCCGTAACGACTGTCAAAGATCCAAGAATGACAGCCGGGACCAACGGCTTAATGTGCTTTCCGAGGCACGGAGGGGTCTCGATATGTAAAGATGGTCACCCATCCACAGACCAACCGCGGCAAGCGTAGCTTAACCTGATCGATCGACCTGTGCGGCTGTTATTATTTAGCCACGGGCCCCTCAAATTGACTAACAAACTATTAAAATTAATTAAGCACCTAACCTAACTAAAACTATTTTTTTATTTAGCCATATCTGTCTCATTGCCTACGAATAAGTATTAAACGTATTCATAGCTCATTGCTGAACAAATATCTACCCCCCAAATCCTTCCAGGCATCCCTTTCTAGAGCCACCACGATCCAACCCTGGCATGGCGTCAAAAAATTCCTCCACATCCCTGTTGACTGGTAATTTACCCAAGTAACATTTAAGTTAAACATAAGTTTGAGAAGTATGTAATATCTATTGTATTATACTTGTATTAGTATTTATTATTTTGTTATTAAATTGATCTCACACTGTTGATTTTATTTTGCTTAGTTTGATCTCACGCTGATGGCAATGTATATTCAATTTTTTTTCAATTCTTAATTTTAATTGATTTTAGATTAGTTAAATTTAAGTTTTTGTTTTCCTGTCTTGCAATAATCACTATGCACTTACGTACCACTTTGATAATATCGCAACTCTGACTCCCAAGATACAGGCTGTCTGGTTTGAGGGTCACTGTCTATTCTATTCTTGTATGTACAAATTGTAATTAATAAATAATTTGAATTTGAATAAGGTTGCTGTACAAGATGATATAGATATGTTGGTAAATCATGATAGCGATAAACGTAATGAAATCAGTGTTCGTATCAAAAGAACTTTAGAGTCAGTGGTAGGTACTTAGGTATATGAAATGAGAAATAATTACTCCTAAAGATAAAGAGGAATTCTAAGTAGAAAACAAAACAACCCATGTATTAATAAATTACGCACGTTTTAATATCTGCCACAAAATCTAAAAGACAATTCCCGTACCAAATAATATAAAACATTCAAAATCTAATTTCATCTCATCGACAATCAATGTCAAAAACTTGTCAAAAATTTAGGGAAATTAGAGGTATTTTTGACAGGTCTAGACTGAGATCAGACTGTGAACGTTCTTAAAATTACGAGCATTGCCCCTCAGGTAGGTAGACTACAAAAATCCTAAATTCAAAACATCACTGTAACTTGAACATAAGTACACACGATACACCAAATACGGCAAAATTAAATAAATGGGTTTGTAGTGCCAATGTCAGTGGGTTATGGACACAAATTATATTACGTAAGATTACAATATTAGCTGATTTTCATAGGCGAAAAGCTAGGCAACTAGATACTCTCTCATTTTCCTGGGCTATTATATTATGCATAGCTTTCATTTGAGGGTTTAATATCGTTTATGGCGTTCGTTGGAGATTACGTTATTTCGGACTCACTTTATTCGGGATAGCGTTCATTCGGAATAGCGTAATTCGGGATAGCGTTCATTCGGGATAGCGTTCATTCGGGATAGTGTTCATTTGGAATAGCGTGATTCGGGATAGCGTTCATTCGGGATAAAGTGATTCGGGATAGCGTTCATTCGGGATAGAGTGATTCGGGATAGCGTTCATTCGGAATAGCGTGATTCGGGATAGCGTTCATTCGGGATAAAGTGATTCGGGATAGCGTTCATTCGGGATTTCGAATTTCGGCCTAACGTAAAAGAGTCACTCTCTTAATCAAGTCAATCTGCCAAGCCTTTTCCAGCACTCTAATCATGCGTAACACACTATCACTTCACGTGACCAGAGGGCTGGGTCGTTCTTTGGCCAATGAATTAGCATTGCCATTCAACGTGGCAATGCTGCCAGTCTTCTGGGCACGTTTCCGGATGGCAGCGATGCGGACGAATACTTCGATGCCTAGGTGTCCTTTGTTTTTGTATTTATTTATATAATAAGTTAATTAAATATATATCGACGATTAAGAGGAAATAGGGTATAAGTGACAAAAAATGAAATGTTCAGGAGAGCCGTTCATAGTTTTAAATTTTAGAAAAAACTGACGTATTTTTGTCATTTATTAAGATATCGTGAAAACTAAAACAGTTATAAAATCATCGTAGAGCCATGGGAGTAAGCGCCTTCGAAAGAGCGGAAAATTTTACGTAGGATGGCATATATAACTCATTTTTGACCAAAATGTCGCTTACTTCCTTTTTACCGTTGATATGTATGTAGGATTTGATGAAATAACTATCAATAAACTATCAATCTCAATAATTTTGAAGGATATTGCTAATCCATTGCTTCATATGTTCGAATTTGGCTGCTCAACAAACGTAAATAACGCAATGAATGTTGTTGAACTGTCAAAATTAAAGCCATTGGTGTTTTATCTACAATATGTATGTATTTACAAAAAAAAAATGTAAGTATATAAGTAGTTTATCAGCCATCTCGTTACCATAACAAGCATTAAGTTGCTTAGCTTGGGACTAAATGGCGTTGTGTGAAATGTCCAAGGATATTATTATTATTTTTATTTTCTTTTTTATATCTCGGGACCATTGAGTCCCGGTCCTTTGGAAGGCGTACGAGGGGCCGAAGCCAACTCGCAGTGGCCCCTTAGGAAATTTTAATGAAATGTGACACCAACCGACGATTATCCCTGTATGCACTATGCAAGTGCACCTAAGGACAACCCCCGGTTGGTGTAGGACTATTGCAGCATATGGAAAAATAAAAAGTTGGACTATGGGTTTGGGTGGCTAAAGTGGACTGGTTGCCAAGAACTATGGAAGAACTATGACCCCTGCCTGATCAATGTTTAATATATACACGGATAAAATAGCAGGGGGTGACTTGCACACTCAATAATGGGCCCCTGGAAACGGTCGCTAGCACATAGTGACGTAGCGACAAGGGGGCAACATGTCTTGAGATGCTTATGAGAAGTGGAGAGGTATTCCACGGCTATCAGGACAATCCCGGAAGTACGGTCAAGATCCCTACCAGCATCTTACTGGAATACTTCCTTCCTCCGAGCACGTTTGCTCTTGCGAATCTCCACTCAAGCCAGCCAATAAAGGCAAGAATGAGGTGGGAGCTCTGTTCCTCGTCATTGTTCACTCCAGCCGGCCAATAAAGGCAAGCAAGAGGTGAGGTACAAGACTTCTCCCGGGAGATAGGGTCCGTGGGGTCGCTACTGCCCAACAGCTCGCCACATGCTGCCCTGCGGATTTCTGTATCTCTCTTGGTCTGGCTCCTCACCTTAGACCCGTTCCGGCAAAGTAAACTTTTCCGGCACGGGCCTAGAGTTCGGAGCGCGCAAGCCCCACCACGACGTCAACGTAGAGATACGGCGATGGGGTTATTATTATTATTATTATTGCAACTGTTGTTACGCAATTACCCCCGCAGGTCGGCCGGGTCGGTTTCCAGTTTAATCAGACGCAGCTGAATACCAGTGAGGGGCCCGTGGCTAAATAAGAACAGCCGCACAGGTCGATCGATCAGGTTAAGCTACGCTTGCCGCGGTTGGTCTGTGGATGGGTGACCATCTTTACATATCGAGGTATGGAGGGGTACATACCTCGGAAAGCACGTTAAGCCGTTGGTCCCGGCTGTCATTCGTGGATCTTTGACAGTCGTTACGGGTAGTCAGAAGCCCGAAAGTCTGACAACCAGTCTTTCCAAGGGGTATCGTATTACCCAGTAACTGGGTTGTGGAGGTCAGATAGGCAGCCGCTCCATGTAAAATACTGGTATTCAGCTGCATCCGGTTAGACTGGAAGCCGACCCCAACATAGTTGGGAAAAGGCTAGACAGATGATGACCAGTAGGTATATTTAATTTACTGTTGACTTGCATAGAAGATCCAATTCCAAAGGAACCTATCAGGGTTGGTATGACGCTATCGCCAGATAACAAAGATTCTGGTCTAGCTTTATGTACCTAACTTCATAGATTTCCAGCGTTTCCTCAATCACATTAATACTCTAAAGCGGATCTCAGTCCTTGCGCTTCAAACGACCAAAAGCTGTTTGTATTTATAAAAGGTTAGGCCTGCCCTTTATTTCTGTCACCTCAAAAAGGTGATGGTGTACATTTTATCGTTGGAAGATTGTACACTTACTGTTTCCCACGATTTACATCAGGATGTCCGTTTTAACCTGAATGCTGAAATACGAACATAAAAAGGAACCGACATCATTCAGCACCTATTTAAAAACACCGCTGTTTACAAATCAATTTTTTCCTTCAAAATTCAAACAACGATGTACTTTCTATGTCAAACGTTTTAAAACGACAAAAATTTTTTTTTATAGAACCCCTCCATCCTCCGTTCTCGATTGGTTGGGGGTGGCAGCGCGCGCACGCGATTGGTCGGCTCGAGGGTGGTGGCGAGGGCCGGCAGCCAATCAGAACGCTTCCCGCGAACGTGCCCTATCTCACTTCGGCGCCCTTCAGGATTTAAGGGCCGTAAGGTTGTGTTTGCGCTGCATTTTACGCTGTTTGTCAATTTAATTGATGTTCGTTTTTTAAAATGAGGGCTGGAAGTGGTTTATAGGCTTTTGTGTGGACCGGGTATCGTGTGGCGGTAATTGTAAGGTGGCAACTCTACTGACGTTACTATGGTAACATTTGGAAGGTCATTGTTTCGAAGGCTGTAGTGATTGGAGGCTAAATATAGATTGGTGGCGGAAAATCCGGTACCAGTATAAGCCTTGAAGTGGAAGACTTGGGTGAGGCCTATGCCTAGCAGTGGAACAGCTATAAGTAGTATAATAAAGATTACCTAGGTACATACTTTGGGGCGCACCTGTGAATTATCTACGAAATTGACATCAATCTATCCCATAGACAATTTCTACTATCACATATCCCTGAAATTGACGAAGCGTTCGAATCGTCGAAGAATCTTTATAACTAGCTGTGCCCGTGACTTCGTTCGCGTGCATGACGAAAAACGTTTTAATATTTTTGCGCGGAACCCCTAATTCCTTTTCTAAAATAAAAGTAGTCAAGTTACTCCTTATTACATCAGCTATCTGCCAGTGAAAGTCCCGTCAAAATCGGTCCAGCAGTTTCAGAGATTAGCCGGAACAAACAGACATGGACGAAAATTTAAAATAATGTTATTTTGGTATATGTACCGTGTATACATCCATATGCATTTAGTAAAAAGCGATTATTTTAATATTACAAACAGACACTCCAATTTTATTTATTAAACCTCACCACTGGATAAAACCCTTAACACTTCACCTAAGATCGACATTATAATTAAAACGGAGTCACAGACCCTCCTTCAGCCCTTTTCCAAATTTATTTCGGGTCAGCACCTCATATTTCGTTCGTTTTGTTGTGTTGTATGATACCTACATGACCTACATCTCTTTCAACGGGTGTCTAAGTGTTCACCCTCAGTTGGTCAATATTCTCCCCATATAATCTTGATGATGAAGACACCTACGAAATCAGCAAACCTTTGGATCAAAACTTCTATCTTGTTGCTATTGAAGTTTGTATTCAGCTGCTGTAACTGGAACCATATTGTTTCACAAACTTCATCCGCGTAAGAAAATTATTAATCTAAAATATTTCTACAAACCACATAACATTCACCATCAATGATGGCGTTGGGTAACCTAATCCAGAAACGTTAACTATAGATAAGTCTGGATGGAAAAGACGAAGAGTTATCCTGGCGCCATGCATTTGAGAAAGGTCTATGTCGAGCAGTAGACAATGGTAGAATTATTAAAGCATCCGTATCGAAGGACCAAATACTTGCATAATCAGCCTATAACGTTCCCACTGCTGATACACATGCCTCCTCTCTGTGAGAGGGAATGGGCCTTAATCCACCACGCGGGACCAGTGAAAGTTGGTAGATTTCACATTGGTACTAGGACATGCCGGTTGCCTCACGATTTTTTCCTTTACCGTTTTTGAGACCAAACACTTAACACATCAAGATTTCAAAAGTACTTCACAATACGACATTTTGGTCCTGACCCGCTAATAATTCGACCCGTCACATATTATTAACCGTCGCGTTAACCGAACAAAGAACAAAAGCTATTCGAATATCGAACACTCACAAACGAACAAAGCTTTGTTTTTTTATTTCAGTTCGACATTCGAAACTGTTTTGACGTTCCAGTGTTCCATTTTTGAAAAATTATTATTATCGCTCTCTGCGTCTTATGAACGATCAATAAGAAGTTACTGGTCACGAGTGTTCTTGTTTATGATTTTGAAATACTAAACAGAAACAGCTGCTTATCGTTACGTGTGAGTTATGATTGAGATGGCTTCTTGGCAGTAGCCACACACACAATTATTAAAACCAATTGGTATTATGACAAAATGATAACAGCCGCATGGGTGCATGGAAAGTTAAGCTACGCTTGACGCGGTCAGTTCGTGGATGG